>CM051826.1:57209649-58618649 GCA_028451465.1 Erethizon dorsatum | reverse complement strand
TTTAAAAATGAGCAATACTATTTTTTTTAAAAATCAGAAATTTAAAAAAGTCTTACTATGTCTCATCTAATGTTAGTTCAGGCTTCATGCAAATGAAATCTTTTTTTTTTTTTTTTTTTTTTTTTTGTGTGTGGGTACCGGGGGTCGACCTCAGGACCTCGTGCGCCAGGAGGCACCCGTGCCGCTGAGCGATATCACCGGCCCTTTTTTCATATGTGGGTTCCGGGAGTCGAACTCGGGCCCTCGCGCTTGCCGGGCAGGCGCTTAAGCCGCTGAGCCATCTCACCGGCCCTGAAATCATTTCTTTACAACAATTTAATGAGTATGATTCCCAGGCCACATTATTGTGGGGTATATGAGTCAAAATGCATTTTATTTGCTCTTTTTTGTAAGCCCTGTGTGTTGGTGTGGGACTAAAAAATAACTTTTGGTCTTATTATTCTTGTGAAACAAATCAAGAGCCGAGCTTGCTTTCAAGCAACGTATTCATCCACAGCAAAACCGAAAAACACAGGGATTGTTCTCCAGAGAGGCGCATCGGTGATCCTGAACTCTGCCAGAAAAGGCAGAGGGAAAAGAGAAAATGGAAATTTCGGTGGAAGAGAAAATTTTCCATCGATGGATCACTCTAGTTTTAAACAAAGCGAAATTGAAGCTTAGATTTCATACACACACACACACGCATGCACGCACACACATCCTCCATCTCCATTTTCTTGCGGTTGAGCTGACAGAGCCACGCTTGTCCCCAGCTTCTTCTGATTTTCCTCCCGGGAGGAAGGATAAGCTATGTCGCGCGACACGAGGAAACATCTGTTCGACTTTCTGAAGCTGGCGCAGGAAGCTGAAGCCTGCATCCCAAATGCCACTCGTGCAAACAGGCCTCCCGCAGGAGTCCTGCGAGAAGCCGGCTCTCTTGAGGGGACCCGCAGCCCCAGTGAGGGCTGAGAAGAAAGCTGCTCCCTTCTCCAGCTCCTCAAAACAATACACACACTTAAAGAAAAAAAGATCTTATAGGACTTGTTTGTGGGGGGATTTAATGGATCCCAATCTGTTAAAGAGAAAAGTACCTGGATCTAGCTTTAATTTGGAAAGTTACTTCCCACTGAAGCCCCAAAGACCCTAGTTTACTCTGACCAAGTTGGGGGTCTTTTATGAGTGAGCATGCGGTGGTATGTAGAACTGTGTGTTCAGAAGAGGCACACCGAGCCTCAAATGATTTTTTTAAACATCATAGTTATAAAATCAGCACACTGTCTTCACATTGAATTTTATTCCAGTATTATTGCCATCGGCAATGTGAATTACTCAGGGACCCCACACGAACTGGAGGTACGTCCAGCGGACTCAGGCTGGAACACTGTCAAGTTTTTCTTCTCAAACCAGAAAAAAAAACAAAAACAAAAAACAAAAACCCCACTTTGGGAGTTGCATCTGCCCAAGGGGAAACTTGTAAGACAGGTGAGACGCAGAGGCGACCATGCCCTCATTGCCACTTCTATAAGAATCTTCTCATCTTGCTGTACATTGTTTTTGGGCTGTCCAAGTTTTCAGTGAAACTTATTTTTTTTTAAACCTTCATTTCTTTAGCGATTTTTCTCTTGATGAGAAGATAAGCGCTTGGTGTTTGACTCCTGTCTTGGTCTACTGACTTCTCTCTCTCCCACTTCCTGTCGGCGCTGGCTTTGGCTGACATCATCGTGTGATTACTAACCTGTGAGTGAGCTGGAGATATTTTAGGGACAACCTTAAAAAGGAAAGAAAGACAAAAAGAAAACCAGCCTAGCTGACTCAACTCAAGTATTTACCCAAACCAATAGGTTTCCTGAGCTACAATCAAATGGACCCTAACGGAGATAACAAGCTGACACGGTGCTGCGTACTCTGCTTAGCTTTCAAAGGCAGCACACAAGTGTGTCAGAAAGGGATCCCTTTATTATTTAAAGGTAGCTTTCACTCCTCACGACAGATGGATGGCTGTCGCCTGGGAGGCACTCATCCTACTACGCCCATCAATAAATACAGTCCCGAACTGTTAGCGAAGGAAAGCAGCTACATTTTCAAAATGCTGTTTGCCTTTGCTCACCCTCTTTCACATTCTCTTTTAAAATCCAAATAAATATATATATATATATATTTCTGGCTTACTACTAGAGAGAATCCTTAGCTGAATGAAGCGGGAATGTTCAAATACTCATGAATGTGTCTTCCTCGCCACGAACACACAAAAGCCAAACACACGATGTTGTCCCTCAGAGGTGACAAAAGCAGCACACAGGGGATCATTTTCCCCTGGGAGGGAAATGATACAGGGTAATGAATTATTTCTCCTCAAATTTGTTTCCCACATCCCTGTCACACTCAGGACTCCGAATGCTTCTCCAACATTTAGGGTCTTCAGGTAAATTTCCAACTTCTGAAGTATGAACATTGCTAGTAAGTCTTTCCTAGGGTACAGTGAAATGAAGACCTGAGTGAATCTATGTTATTAGGGCTTGGAGCAAACAAAACTAGATGCTTCTATACGTGTTATGATTTAACCTAAACAATACCTCAGTTTTACTTCGTTTTCACAAGAAAAAAAAAATAATGTTAAGCAGAAGGAACAGTAGTTACAGAATTCTTCTAAAATCAATTTTAATTAAATACACCTCAATGTTGAACACGCCCGATTAATCAATGATTTTGGCTCTGAGGTGACCTGATCAGCATTTATGCTTGGAGTTACCGCTTGGGACTAATAGATACTCTATATAGAAGTCTTTAAGGTCAACACCCAAATTATTACTCCGTATTAATCATTAGTGACTTAGAAAATGATAATTTCCCAAACCCCATTTATTTTTCTAAAGGAAGGGAAGGAATACTGACTTAGTTTTACTTGTTACTATTAAAATGATTTGGGATTAATGTCAATTTAATACTAGACTGTTCACAAAATTTTGCTATATTTTTATTCTTTCACCATTTGATCTTACATACCAAGCCCCAGGGGAAATCTAGGACCCCTTTGGAAGGGAAATTATGGGACCAAAGGTGTTGAGGACCCACGAAATGGATATCAACAGATAAGTGGGGGGCAGGGAGAGATAGAAAGACGCCTCTTTTCTTGAGAGATTACATAGAAGCTGTTACTAGGCACCGTTCTGTTATCGCCTCGTGAATGTATTATTATACCCATTTTACAGATGAGAGAGCCTAAAACTGGAGAAATTAAATGACTTTCCTGAGATCACACAGGTAGTTAAGGTAATAACCCATTTTAGGTTTGGAATGCTTTACAAAGAGAATCTCATAAAATCCTCAAAGATAGATGATATTCTCCAGAAAGAAAACTTTCAATCTCATATAGTAAGCAGTTATAAAAAGATCCAAAGAATATCGATGCTGGGTAACCCAACAAGCAGTGCCTAACGCTCAGAACAGTAGGTCGAAGAAATGAGACGACGAGGGATGACTTGAGGACACAGCAAAGCTCGTGCTGTGTGGACGCTTGCTGGCCAGAGCCCCCAAATCACTGCAAAAGAGTGCCCGTCCACGCTGCTGCCGCGGACAGAGGGGAAATTACTTAGAAGACAGAGAAGAACGTGCCGAAGTGGGGGATTCACATTACTTTTTAAGTTTAATGCTAACAAATCTAAAACCACAATCCAATTTTTTTTTTGTGGGTACCAGGGGTCGACCTCAGGACCTCGCATGCCAGTAGGCACCAGCCCCTTTTTCATATGTGGGTTCTGGGAGTGGAACTCAGGACCTCACGCTTGCCAGGCAGGCGCTTATGCCGCTGAGCCATCTCACTGGCCCCACAATCCAATTTTTTTTGTGTGTGGGTACCGGGGGGTCGACCTCAGGACCTCGCGCGCCAGGAGGCGCCCGTGCCGCTGAGCGATATCACCGGCCCCTTTTTTGTATGTGGGTTCCGGGAGTCGAACTCGGGCCCTCGCGCTTGCAGGGCAGGCGCTTAAGCCGCTGAGCCATCTCACCGGCCCCACCACAATCCAATTTTTAAGCCACTTGACAAAACAATTCTACAATTTAGAGGGAAAATAAAAAGGGGAAAGCGGGAGTTTGAAATTTCTGAAAAAGCAATGTAATGACTGATACTAAGAATATTAAAACATTACGGAACGACGAGGAATCCTTGTACTGGTTCAAAATAGCTAGGTCCATGTGACAAAGTGGAGAGCCCATTCTAGATGTATTAAATTATTATAATAAATAAGGCACCACAAGTAAAGGGGATGGACGATGCAGTAAAAGATTCTGAGAAAGGAGTAATTGGAAATAAAATCAACCTGGATTCTCATCTCACCTTAGATATAAAAATTATTCTCCTTGAATTAAAGATAAATATATAGAAGTTAAATTACAAGACAAAACTAGAAGAGAATTAAATACCCAGAAAACTTTAGAGAAAAAAGGGTAGTGGGAGTTAGATGAGATAAATAAATAAATATGACCATATTAAAAAAAAAAGCAAAATATTCCTTCTGTTTGTAACAAGTGTCAACCTATATCAGGACTAGAGGATGTGACAGAAGCGTTTCAGGAAACTGACCCCAAGGGATGTGTATTCCCAGGCACAGTGTCATACTCTTTTTGTTTGTTTGTTTGTTTTGACACAGGGTCTCGCTATGGCTGGCCTTGAACTCACTATGTAGCCCAAGCTGCCCTCGAACTCACAGTGATCCTCCTGCCTCAGCCTCCTGAGTGCTGAGATTCCAAGCGTGCGCCATCCCTGGCCGTCAAGTCCGTCTTTAATGTTGTTTTACATTGTGCATTGCCACCTTCTAAAAGGTCAAGGTGATTTTTCACACAAGAAGCAGATTGTTTAAGACATACAATCTGTGATTTGAGTAGATCATAATTTATTAATAAAGCTCCCATTAATAGACATGAAACTTGTTTCCAATTTTTACTCCAATGATTCACACTGGAATCCAAGTTTTGCACAAATGATTTGAAAATGCTTCCAAGTGCATAGAGGCCCAAGCAGGAGAGCAGGCAGAGAGAGGGACCAAAAGGAGACACTGGGAAATGGTGGTTTTTATTTTATTTTTTACCAGTTCCTAAGGCTGACTCTATGCCAAGGATATAGGGATAAAGTCCTCCTATTATACGTCTCCACAGTTTTAAGATCCAGAAAATAGGTCAGTGACCTATAATCAGCCACATTTGCAACTGTGTGCACCTTCTTGGGCTAGCCTGAGAAGCTAAATATTATAAAAGGATTCCTAAATTTCTATTAAAAACATTGTGGAAGCCAATAGTGTGTAAATTAGGAAATATATACATATAATGTAACTTTAATATACGTATTAAAGTTAACAAAAGAGCAATATTTATTTAATAAACCTGACAGCGATATAAGTATTCTTGCTGCTTGATTTGACTATTCTGAAGTCTAATTTCCTTCCTTCCTGCCTTGTCTCCTCCCTCCCTCCCTTCCTTCTTTTTGTTTTGAGACAGGGTCTCCATATGTAGTCCAGGCTGGCCTTGAATTCACTCTGTAGCCCAGGCTGGCCTCGAACTTGGGGCAATCCTCCTGCCTCAGCCTCCCGAGTGCTGGGATTACAAGCTTGTGCCAGTATGGCTGGTTTATTCCAATTCTTGACTGAGAACCACTGCTACAGTTAGTTACTTTATCTGTTTATATTTTGTCTTCCTATATTAATTGACATCTGTCAAAAAATGGTAGAAATGTGTGCTACTTTTGAATCTGTTTGTTATAATCTTTGAGCACGGCAGCTATAGAGCAAAAACTTACTGGAGAGATGAATGGTAATAATTATGTTCTTTGGCTATTTAATTAATATAGGTAATTTAAGCAGTATAAAAGCAGCAATACTTCTTGGATTTTTAAAAAAAATCTTCTCCCCTTTTTAATCTTGGGAACTAAGACCTAGGAATGGCTATCATTGTCTTTATTAATTTTCTTTTTATCCCCAGATTCTGGGGATAAGTTAGTATTTGCTAAGTAATATTATTTATTTATTTATTTATTTATTTATTTATTTATTTATTTATTGAGACAGGGTCTCGCTATGTAGTTCAGGCTGGGCTTGAATTCTCTATGTAGCCCAGACTGGCCTCAAACTCACGGGGATCCTCCTGCCTCAGCCTCCCGGGTGCTAGGATTACAGGAGTGCACCACCATGCCTGGAAGTATTAGCTCAGTAATGAGGATGGGCTCGTTTTTACGCATGTTCCTCTCTTGATGGAAGTGGCCAAGGCTCTGGGACGCTGGGAGTGACCTCAGCAGCACAAGCATGGGTCGAGAAGTCGGGGAGGCGGGGATCAGGTATGAATCTGTTCAGTGCCCTCACCTACTATTAACCCATTTAGGCCAAAGATTGACATTTTTTGAATTTTTGCATGAAATTCATATTTGTTACCTAGAAAAATTCCAGGAACAAGAATTTGAAGAGAAAACATTCCGTCAAGGTGCACTGTTATGGGCATTCCGACAGTGGGTCGCTAGGCACCAAAGGGGTCAGAAGCAGCCCTGTGTTTGGGGGACCAACCACACTTTGAATCCAACCAACCTGGAGCTGAGCTTCTCTCTGTGCCGATCTTTCTTTCCGTCCCCTCTCGAAGCATTTCGCTTTCCCGCCTGATCAGGACTCCAGGGCCCGCCACTCTGAACACCTTCCCCGGAGATCTGTCACACTCGTGCCCTTCCCCGCAGCTCGTCTCAGTCAGGACACAGGCTTTCCGCTCCTCCAGGGTCACCGAAGCGCACCGGAAGGAAACAGAATGCTTGGCTGATGGGCTGTTTCATTTATGATTTTCACCTTCAGCTGGGTTCTCAGTATTCTTCAGGGATCCTTTCACTTAGTTTTACGAAATGCCGCTTCCTGTGTCCCGCAGGGACATCGACTTCTATCCCTCCTCGGCTACGCCTCCATCTCCCCTTTTCTATTCGCTGTGCATAGAATTTCAATTTCAGTGTGCATAGAAGCCCGTCACCTGGGACTTGTTTTTAATGCATTAAGATTCTGACCCACCAGGTCTGGAGTGGCGTAAGAGCTCAGGTGATTTTCATCATCTTTCCTTACATCCTTCATTCTAGTTCCAAAGATGAAGAGACTCTACTCCTGCCAGGGCCGACCATTCAGCCTCGCTCCAGTTTCCCTTCCCTCCCTTCCTTCTCCTAGATATTCCTCCGCCGTCTCTCTGTCCTGTCGCACATTCCTCCGTCCCCAACTCTTCTGGTAGCGAAGAATCAGTTTTCCCCTAGTGAAAAAGCTTTCATTCGACCCCGAATTCCTCTTTCCTTTGGCTTTGCCAGATTTCCAGTGGAGGTCATCCGTGTCACGGCTTCCACTTGTCACATCCCCCCTATTTCCTTAACCACAGAGTTTCAGGTCCCATCTGCAAAGCTACTCATAATTATTTCTCCCAAATGTGTCCAGTCACCCACAGATTGCCAATTCCAATGACTCCTTCTCAGTCATTTGCTCCGATCTCCCTGCGGTATTTGACATCTCCGATTCTCTCCCTGAAATCATTTTTCCTCCTCCTATCTCCCGGATATCATGTGAGGGCTCCCTTGTGAGTGCTTCTCTTTTCCTATGCTGTCACCTTCCAGGGTGTCATCTCCGGGCCTCCTGTTTTCTTCCTCTGTGATGTCTCCCGGGGTGATCTATCTTTTGGGCTTTAACACAAGGGCGCTGAAATCTATTTCCACCTCTGAAAAGCTTTTCACCTGAAGCTCTTTACTTGTTGCTCCAAGCTCTTAGTGTCTTACTCCTTGAATCTGGGCTATGGATTTGTTTTTGGATATTGTTGGTCAAGGCTTGGAGCTGCAAGGTAGAAAAGTAACTCAAAGTTGGAATCAGAAGAGCTCAGAGGATCAAGGGATCCCAAAACCCTCCAACACACCAACTAGTGTCACTGCTGCCACCATGAACATGGCTGCCAAGTGTCTTCACGTCTTTGTGTCACTTGACTGAGGTTCAGTCTTTTTTTTTTCGGTTTTTTGGAGACAGGATCTCGCTATGTAACCCAGGCTGGCCTTGAACTCACAGCGCTCCTCCTGCCTCAGCCTCCCGAGTACTGAGGTTGACTGGTCCTCTACTTCTTACAAAATAAAGGCTAACACTGACAAACAGTGGCGTGCCTGTATTCTCCACAACCACACCTATCCTACCGCCCAGCCACTCTCCTGATGGAATTTCAGCAAGCCAAGTGTTTTCACAGACTTGCCTCTGTTTCCTGACATTTTCTCTTGCTAGCCTCTCCCTACTTTCCTCCATTATTTGGTTAAATCTCACTCATCTTTCAACATTTAGTTAAGTGTCACCTCCTCTGTGAAGTCTTCCCTGATGCCCTGGGCACAATCAATCATTTATTTTTGTTCTCCCTCTACTTGGCACTTTGCTGAAAGCACTAATCTATCTCAGTGATGATCGCCAGCTGTACACATCTGTTTCGCACCGGATTATTAGTTCCTTGAAGGCAGGGACAGGCTCGTATTCATCTTTATATCTTCAGCGTCTACTTTAGTAAGCACATTTGGAGGAAGGGTTAGAAAGCAGCAGAGGTGACGCTACTGTCATGATGAGGTCTCTTTACTTACGGTTTACATTTTTCAGCTTAATTTCGTTTGCTCATACGTAGAGCTTTCCTAATCATTTCAAATGAAACAGTCTGTAGAGTTCTAGGTCAACTTCACCCGAGTCAGGTGACTTTTCTTATTTCTTTTTCTTTAGCTGAAGGAAGGGGAGAATAATGTTCCTATTGCTCTTTACAACTGAGGTATCTTCGGTCCTTTCAAAGGTCTTATGAGCAATTCAATTTGGCTTCATTGATGAATGTCTCTTTCAGAAGCACAGGTTGAGCTAGGTGCATGGCTTTCTCTGCATCTTCTACTCTGGGCTTAAAACTAAGAAAACTAAAATATTGTGCGCAATAACATCTTTATGTGACAGACTTTAGATGCAGAATATCATCCATACCAGTGGAAATAGTGTCTGTGGTTTTGAATCAGTTTCCTTATAGTCAAAAATAATTCTGTGAAACATCTGCAAATAATATGGTCATTAAGTACCATAGGCCTAAGAGGAAATTTAAGTTTCTCTTTGAAGAATATATTATTTTTACATCACAGAAATTCTCTCCATTCCCTAATACATTCGCAAAAAATTTACAGAATGTTTTTGATCTTCCAAAAGTTTGGAAAATAAAATATAACCAGAAGACTAGATTTCTTTTTTTTTTTTTTTGTGGGTACCGGGGGGTCGACCTCAGGACCTCGCGCGCCAGCAGGCGCCCATGCCACTGAATGATATCACCGGCCCTTTTTTTTTTTTTTTTTTTCTTGTATGTGGGTTCCAGGAGTTGAACTCGGGCCCTCACGCTTGCCAGGCAGGCGCTTATGCTGCTGAGCCATCTCACCAGGCCCTAGATTTCTTTTAAAAAGACATGATTTAGTTAAACTTACTCGGTGGCTAGTCAGTACAAGCTGAATATTAAAGTTGCATTTCTAGAAAACAAGATATTTCAGATCTAATCTCACAGTAACAAACCCTGTCACTTGCGGTTTAATTTTTCTGTACTGAAGTTAAATGCTAAAGAAATCTGATTACAGAAATATATTTCTGCTTTTTTTTTTTTTTTGTGAGTACCGGGGTTGACCTCAGGACCTCGCGCGCCAGCGGGCGCCTGTGCCGCTGAGTGATATCACCGGCCCTTTTTTCGTATGTGGGATTGGGGAGTCGAACTCGGGCCCTCGCGCTTGCCAGGCAGGCACCTACGCCACTGAGCCATCTCACCGGCCCCTATATTTCTGCTTTTAACAGTGTTTCTGTTTGGTAACCAGTTTGGAAAATTCAAATTCTGAAGACGTTGCATCTACCGATCTTCGGGTTGATTATGACCGCATTCTGTAATCAACAGCCTCTTCAAGAAAATGGAATTTGGGGGACACTGGGTTGGCCACTCAAAACAAGTGGGAAGACTTTTTAGCAAATTAAAATTATAAAAATACATATCATTATATATAACCCTCTTAGGGTATCTCAGGGTTGATACGGAGAAAACAATGAAAGCATCCACATCTTTGGATGCGTTAATGGTTTCAAACCCAATGCTGAGGACAACAGAAAAGTTCTCAATTAAAAAAAAAACGGATGTTGTATCAGCTTTATTTGTTTTGAGAGGAACTGTCCATAGTTAATGGTTATTATATAATAACCTCAACGATGGAGGAACCTGTCAAGCAGCTTCTCCAGAAGAATTATGCTTTGGTTTGTATTATTTCTAACGTGAAAAATCCAGCTCACAGTCTCAGCCTCTCCCCCTGCCCCTCTCCTCCCAGACCTGGTGTAATCACACAGCCAGGTCCCGGATGGCCTTCTCCATGCGCCGGGCACCCGCTGGGCTCTGCCCTGTGCTACCTTTCCCCATAATCCTCCTCCTTCAGGCACTGAACTCCTTGGGGCACATCGAGGCTCTCTTCATCGTTATATTCTCAGCACCGGCGCACCCCGGAGTCCCAGAGCGTGTGAGGCGAGGACTGAGCACACGAGAAGGACATCAGTGCATGTCGCTGTGTACGAGCCCAGCGCACCAGCTCGAGGGGTGCCGCGGAGAAGAGGGTGACCACATGCCGAGTCTTCGGGATGTGTTCGTGGTTTTGAGCCTCATGTCAAGGACAACAGAAATCGCTGAAGAATGTATTCCAAGGGGTCAAGAGCGAACGCGGGGTGCTGCTGGACGATGGAGTGGGAGCGGCTCGGGCTGGGCCGAAGAGAGGGGGTCGGACGGCAGCGGATGGGAAACGCTCAGGAGCGGGGCTGACAGACGGGGCGGGCGACTGGATGCTGCGTTTGGGGTGAGTGAGAGAAGTGGTCAACAACGACAGCACCTCTTCTCAAGAGGAAGCAGAGGAGCTTTTCTTTTCTTTCTTTTATTTTTTGTCTTTTTTTTTTTTTTTTTGAGACAAGTTCTCATTATGTAGTTCAGGCTGGCCTTGAACTCACTTGGTAGCCCAGGCTGTCCTTGAACTCACAGTGATCCTCCTGCCTCAGCCTCCCAAGTGCTGGGATGACAGGTGTGCCCCACCACGGGCCCCCAGGTCCATGCTGGACGCTCCCAGGCCACACAGCACTGTGAAGTCCTCTGTGTAAGGAAAGCACCCATACACAGCAGTGACGCTCCTGATTTTATTCTTCCTGAAGACAAAACCTGCTGGAAGACCAAGATGACTTCCGGCAGGGTGAGGCTGCGGAATGGTTTTCAAAGTCAGGCAGCGCTGGCTTCTCGGAGCTCTCCTCTCCGCACACTCCTCTGACAGATGGCAGCGAAGCCACAGGGCGCTGGGGAAGGACTCGGAGCAGGAAAAAACGGGGGATCCTCTCGGGGCACTGCTAGAAGTGCAAAGGTCTTGTTCAGGTGAGAGAAAATGTGTCATAAAACTCCCCGGTTCAGCTGAACAGGTAATTACAGAGTTAATAAAACACGGATTTCTGACACCACAGATCCTATCGCCGCTGTGGATGTCACAGTTGCTAAGTGACTTTTCAGTGTGCTGATCAGTGATCCACGAGACACTAAAAGCTCCAATCGGATCAATGTGGGATAAAGTATGAGGAGGGCTCTGCATGTTAAAAACCTACTGGAAATTTTACATGAAAGAGTTCATTATCTGGGGAATGTGACCCGTGTCTGAATGATACATGTGGACCATTTGTCACATTTTTTTTTCATGGCAAAAAAAAAAAAAATGAAAAAATTTTTTCCCTAAAAGCTTAATTATGTGAGAAATTCCACTGCTGAGAAATTGAAGTTACTCGGGTGCCATGAATGTGTAAACATGTTAATTTGAGGCTCTGATTTTGTCAGCTTCCCTCTGCCCAGACGGTCACATGTCCCTCCCTTTCTTATGGGTGCTCTGCTCTGGGGTCACCACTGCTATAAGTCAGGGTGCCCTTTGCTGTCTCTGTCCCCTGGGTCCCTGCTCTCATACAGGTTCTCAGAAGGAAGTAGACAGAGGAGAGAATGCACCCAAGGGGCAGAACTCACTCACCCCTTTGTTCTCAAAAGACAGACCCAGAGCAAGAACAGTTAGTTTGTTCAAATCAAAAGGGTTCTGGAAAATGTATTTGGCATGTTTTGGCTTTGACTATTTTATTGAGATATAATTTAATAGCAAAGTACAGCTCTTTTTAAATGTACAGCTTGTTAAATTCTGAAAAGAATACACTTATGATAGTAGTTGTACAACCGCTACCGAATAGGCATATAGAGTATCTCAGTCACTCCCCAAAGTCCCTTCGTGAACATTTGCAGCCAATATACTCACCCCAGCGCTGGCTCTGGCAACTACTGATCTATTTTTCTGTCTCTAGCTTTGACTTGTTAAAGATGTTGTATAAATGAAGCCATCCGGTATCCAGTCTTTTATGTTTGGCTTTCTTCAATTAGCATAAAACCTGTAAGATTCATCCACCCAGCTGTGTACCTGCAGTTCCCCGGCTTTAACGCTGAATAGTATTACATGACCACGATTTCTTTCCTCACTTGTGCCTGGAGAAAGACCCTTGCATTTCCAAACCAACAAAGGAAATTTACTTGTTCAGAAATCTTCAACTTTAGGCATTTTTAAAAGAGGTCTTAGGAAATAAGGACCTGACATGGTGACCGCCATTTTATTGTCTAATATGGCACCTCCAACTCATCTTACTTATACGTGTTGACATGGTATCATTTATGCCATTTTGGGATAGCATAAAATTATTATGAAAGCAATGGGCAGACAGCTCTCAGTGGGTGGGACTTCCCACTCGCACTGTCTAGAAGAAAACCAAAGACAGGTATAATATTAATAATTACTAGTTTATGGACCTTAAAAAATTCTAGTTTGGGCTGGGGGTGTAGCTTATGGTAGAGGACTTGCCTCGCATGCACAAGGCTTTCGATTTAATCTACAGCACTACAAAATTAATTAATCTTACACCTTTATTTTTAGCACTGGAGCTATAAAGAAAACCTAAAGCACAATAGCTAAATATAACTAAGAATACATATCCTAGGGGGCCGGTGATATTGCTCAGTGGCACCAGCGCCTGCTGGAGCGCGAGGTCCTGACTTCGATTCCCAGTACCCAAAAAAAAAAAAAAAAAAAAAAAAAATCCTAGAATTTAAAAATGACAGAAGCAAATACTTGAGTCTTTATGCACCAACAATAAGAATGTCAGAGAGGCAAGAAAGCCAAAACTAATGCAGGTTTGTTCTCAGCTGGCAATGCCATTTGGAAAATGCACTGGAAAGCGCGCTTTCATCTCCTAACCTGGCGTTTAATGGTCCCTAAAGCAGGTGGGGTTGGGGTCCCTCTCCCGTTTGCACCTCTTGGTAACACATGAATCGAGGCAAGAAACCGAGGTCACCACTGAGGCTGTTGGGAGCCCCCAGCTTTGTCGAGGAAACCAAACCACTGCAAAACCACCGCATAGCTTAAGCAACCTGAGAAGATCTCCCAACACACCTTAGCAACAAGGGAAAAAGTTTGGAGTCTTTAGAGAAAATACATCATCGATCAGAGAACACACAGAAAAACTGGATCTGACATTTAGATGCCCGTGGCTAAGGCAGAGAGCAGTGGTAAAAACCGGGATGGACGCTTGAACCAAACCCAGAGCAAGTTTACAACCCCTTCGGGCCCTGCTTGAGTCCGGGTTCTCATGGGAACCTCCGCCACCCACCGTCAGGCTTGGCTCGGGAAGAGCCCTGAGAAGGAGACGCGGCGCTGGCGGACCGGCGGGCCGGCTGCATTTCACTCCGGTTTTACTGGTCCTGGAACATCCCGGAGGCGCTGCGCGGATCTCTCCACGGAAGCTCCCTTCCCGTTCCTCAGGCTGGGGAGAGAGTCACCGAGGGCCAGGAAGGACCCTGTGCTTCCTTCTGCCCACCTGGCCCTCTGTCTGGGCATCTGGTGTGTAGCGAGTTCTTCAGGGTGGTCGCTTTGCTCCCACCCCACACGGTCCTCCCTGGGCGCCCCAGACTCCCACTGGCTGTGCTCGGAACCCCACGATTAGTCTGCGTGCCTGCCACTCCTCGCCTAGTGCTGTAACATCAAAGGCCTTCCATGCAACTTGGAAATTGTTGGCCCGGCCTAAACCCGGCTCTCTGGAAACTGGCTTCTCTCTCCCTGTCTCATCCCTAAATCTTCCCTTACCTCTTCCTCTGCTTGCCATTCCTCCTCGCTGAACCCCATACAGTCCCTTCTCTTTGTGGAAGCTACCAAACTATTCGCCGGCCAACCCAACACTACTTATGGCAGACGTTTGTGGTTGTTCTGATTTTAACGAGATCTAAATATCTATTGATATAATTTGTTTCGTTTTGTTTTTGCAGTACTGGGGATTGAACCCAGGGCCTTTGCACTGAGTTACATCCCTAAACCTCCAGCCCTTTTTAATTTTGAGACAAAGTCTCTCTAAGCTGCCCAGCTGGACTCGAACTTGCGATCCTCCTGCCTCTGCCTCCTGAGTGCTGAGGCTACAGATGTGTGCCACCACGGCCAGCAGTGTCTAGTTTAGCAGCCCCAGGAAGTTGAAAATCTTGAAAAAACTGGACTTCCATCAAGTCTGAGAGGGCCTGGCTGACAGGATGCTGAAGGATCTGGCGCCGACCACCACGACAGGATGGAAAGTGTTTGGATTCTGTTGACAATGACACAAAATTCTCCCATAGGAGTGGCTAAATGCCGATCAGGTCACCAGATCGGTAGTTTTGAGGTATAGAAGTCATATCGCAAGATGCCCTGGCACAGAGGAGCCTGCAGGCGATCGGATGAGAGTCCTCTCCCAGGGAGCGCCAGGCCTCTTTCCACGCGCAGGGAAAGGCTTCTGGTCTATTCGCTGCAAGCTCTCCACACCTTCACAGGTACGGAGAGCAGCCAGCCCCAGGATGAGCTGACAGAGGTCCCAATAAGGGATTGCAATTTTATTTTATTTTTTCTTTTGTTTTTTATTTTTGATAGTAGTGACTCAGCTTGGGTAAAAGCCCTAAAACAATCAAAGGAGTTTACCTCAAATGTTTAGTGAAAGGGGGAAATATATAAACGAATAATTCAGAAGGAAGACAAATGAAGTGTTCCTCGCTTTACCTCGGAGGAAGTGTGCTGCGGCAGGACACGCGATTTTAGGTGTTTTCGAGTGTGGGACTTTTGAGAGACCACAGTAGAGAAGCTGCCTGAGCCATGCAGGGGGAAGGTGAGAAGTGGGCAGCCTGGTGTCCATCCTAACTTCCCGAAAGGCATTGCGCAAGTATAAATGACGCATTTTCACTGCATAATTATACCTAACCCACATATACTTCCAGCAGGTTTCATTATGTAATCTCTCAGACTTAACTTCAAATTTCCTTGCTAAAGCAATATGCCATAAAAACCTTCTGTAAAAGAAAACATCCCTAATCACGTATTTATTATGTAAAGAAAAAATACCCCTCCCTATTCATATTTATGTTGCCATATTAGCTACTCTGAAATTGTTACTGGCCAAAAGTAATCATCTACTCAAGGCAGGTAAAATATTTATAAACATGATTCAAATTACCTACGTTTAGAGGCTTAATAAAATCCTTTCAAATAAATTCTCCTCTAAAAATTCAGATATGTGCTAACAGGCATTAAATGGTGGGTTATTTGCCTCCAATTCTAGCTCAGAATGGATAAAGCAAGCTATGTATTCCTATCCCCGAGCTCTCTCATGTCCCACTAAAGTTTTACAAGAAATTTCTCTGCCGCACTGCCACTGTCACAGCGTGAATAAGGCTCTTCGAATGGCAGGTGACGGATCTCCAAGAATCTGAGGTAGAAAGCGAGGAGAGTGTCTATGAATTCAGCCAGAGGCAAATAAGCACCTGGGAATGAATGAGGAAATCTAAGCTGTGTACACATTTAATAGGCACAGAACACCTACGGCATACCCCAGCACGTGTGCAAGCATACGCTCTCACACACACACACACACACACACACACACACACACACACACACACACAGACTTTTTCTTCAAAGTCAAGGGTGCTTCTGGGCTTCAAATTTACTTAATGGTCATTCCCTCGCTTTCTTGTAATTCCTCCCATCTTTACCACCTAGGTAATTTTAACGACTTCACCAAAGTCGTCTGGGGAGTTGGTCTCGTGCCGCGGCTAGTGCACAGCAGTGATTCACTCCGAGCTTTCACATTCGCAGTACCCACAGTCAGCAACATCCCCGAAACTGCCGAAATACACACCGACAACAGAAAATGAAAAATATATCTCATAAGCCACCTACACTTTAAGAGAACTGCAGGGTGGTCACATTCGTGGAGCAGAACCAAAGGTAAGGCTATTTTACATTATTACAAGATTCCAACAAAAAGTGTACACAAAATATTAAATTTGAAGGTGCGAAAGAAGTGATGCATGATTGCTAGAAATGTGGAATAAGGGAATAATTCAGAGGCAGTTCCTGGCAGCCACAGAAATTTTTGATAAGAAAGAAAGAAAGAAAGAAAAAAACAGCAGTTACTTAAAAACAAAAATACTAATACTTTTATAGAAACAAAAACAAAAATACAGCCCACTTTTATGGAAACAGTACTCATTTTTATGTGCTTTCTGACTATGAGCTACTGAAACAGAGTCAAATTGATTAGTCTATTTGTTATCAGTTAGTTAAATGTTTCTCAGATTATAGGGATCATTAGCTTATCAATCAAATACCAGCTAGTTACACACAGGTCTCAGATAGGAGACCAGCTATCTATCTATCCAAACTCCAGTGGTAAAGAGAAGTCTATTTTTAAATGCATATTATGGGGGCCTGGGATGTAGCTCAGTGGCGCAGAGCCTGCCTCGCAAGCATGAGGTCCTGAATTCGATTCCTGGTACCCACACACACACACACAAAAGAGCAAAAGAGAAATAAATAAAAATAAATAAATACATATTCTGAATTGTCCACAATAAATACTTGACACAGCTAAGTAAATGTTCTTGCATATTCTTACCCCTTTGATAGCAGCATGATAAAAGCACATTAGTAGGGTAATTTTTAGTAGATGGAACTCAAACATAAACTCATGTTTTAAAAAAGTAAAAAGTAAAAAAAATGGACTGACTTAGGAGGAACTTGGTGTATCTTTAATTATGGTGTATTTAGTAATAGTGGTATTTAATTTGACAAATACTCAATTCCTTTACAGACTATTTGTTAGTCTGTCAGATTCCTATAAATTTCTGGGAGAGTTTAGGCTAGTGGTAACATTTAAGGGAGACATATTCTGATTAATTATCTCCAAGTGATCCGTCTGACACACAGTAAATTATGAAAATCATCAATAATTTCCTCTTATTTTTAAATAGCAATAACTCTCTATAAAAAGTTCTATTTTAATGGGTTTATCAAGCTATAACTTATCAGAAACAATGAAGACTGTATCAAAATCGTGGCTGCCTACAAGACTGAAAATAAACTGAAACATTTTCGTTCTTGAGGTAGACTGCCAGGTATCTTAGCCACCTTGTTATTATAACCGTGTCTACCTAAAGGCTAGCAACAGGAATGCCGGGAAATGACACAAAACAATGACTTTAAGGATATACAGAAATGACATATACATATAAAATAAAGGTCTGTAAACCTGTGCAGTGGGTAGCAATCGAGCTACTTGTAATAGAATGTGAATAGCGTGGCTTCGGGCCATTGAAGAAGTGAAGCTGAAAGCAGCTACACCAACCAAATGGCAAACGTGATACCTGATAATGTCAAATGCAGGCATCCCCGGGGCACCATGTAAAATTATTATAAAGCGGTGAAATAACAATATAAAGTTAATTTTATTAAAATTAACGCTTCCCATCAGCACAAGACAATCTGTATTCAAAATTAAAACAGTAGGAATATTTATCCATTCACACATTCTGATAGGCTAAATATTGTTGACTCCTACAAGGAATAAAGTTTCCAGGCCCTCCATTTTTTCTATATGTTCATAAATACTCATCCGTATGAATAATACTACATTCAAAAGCCTGAAATTAAAACTGTTTCTTTGTGCAAGTTGATGCCTCCGGCATGTTGCTATAGAAAAATTCCTGCCTACTGCTTTCCAAAAATAAACGTCCTATCCTGGAAACAAAAGGGATAAATTAGTCAAATTTGCACTTCATTTTTCAAGTACAATCAAAAGAAATCAGTAAAATTAGTAATTTCACAGCACTACTTAACTTTTGATGCTTGCTGATTTCTGATTTCTCACTTTCTATTATTTACACAACTATCTGCAGTTTTATGTTAAGTAAAAAATATCAATTTTTAGGTTTTATTAGCTTTCAAAAATAATATTGAAGGTTTAACCTGTAGCCATTATTAGCATTTTGGAACATATCTTTTTGGTATTTTTATCTGTACGGCAACAAGCATACTTTTTTGTTTAATATTTAATTAAAAGTAAACCTAGGGCCAGTGATATAGCTCAGCGGCTTAAGCGCCTGCCTGGTAAACGTGAGGTCCTGAGTTCAACTCCCGGTACCTGCATATATTAAAAAAAAAAAGTAAACCTAAACAAAGACCATCCATATTACAGAGTATATTTTACTTTTTCACCTAAATATTTATTTCATAGCATTACTGTTTTACTTAAAGATTAGTTGCAGTTAAATGACAAACCACATCAGTGGAAGAACTGAACATTAGTTAAAAATCTAGGAGTTAATTAGTCAATAGTACGTAGGGTGGTGGATATATTCTTAGGATTGGGATGAATTTTGCTATTAGGGGAAAGAAGAGTTTGATTTACAAAATCACAACATTTTGACGAGCTTCCTTTATTTCAGACTCTAGAGAAACCTATTTTGTATCTTTGGAAATCTAAATCCAAGAAATCTATTATGATAAAGATCCCTCTGTATGAAATTTTATGTCCTTGATGATTAGAAACCAGAAAATATAGGATTATAAAATAGAACAAGGAGCAATTTAAAAATTATTTGTAACTAAAGGTGATAGACTTTTTAATGCTGTTATCAGATGAAAGAATCCAAATCATAAAAATTATGTCACATTATTAAATTTAATTCAAGGCAAGAGAACGTAAGCTAACCCCGAACGCTGTTCCAGCTATTTGACCCCGGTCACTGAGCGGGGCTGTAACAGCAGGCATGAGCAGACCATCAGTAGAAAGTCCCCAAGATCAGTGAAGTTGGAAGATAAACAAGAACTCCCCCAGCCTCTTCTATTCTTCCTTTTCATCTCTTTTATGTCGTTAAGGTGGGAAAGGTGCATCTGAAGTCTTCCCACTGTACTTTACCATACCCCCTCTCTCCTGCCGGTTTCATTTCTCCCATATTTTCTATTACAGCACATCATGTATCGCATCATTGATTGTCCCCCGAGGAATGGTTCTTTCTTCTCACTGATACATCCGTAGAGCCTAGAACAGTGCCGAGCATATAGGAGGTTTCCAATGAATATTTGTTGACTAAATGAATAAGCCTTCTTCAGGTGGATAATTAGGGTTTCCAGAAGTCAATTTTAAATATTCAAAACAAAGACATTTTTCAAGAAATTCAAGGTACCACACGGAGCTCTGACTGGAAACATACGTTCTTATACCTTTCAGCTTCTTTTATAGGGTTACTTGTGGGTTAGTTTTTTTTTTTTTTTTTTTTCTTTCTGAAACATCTTTTACGAATCTTTTTGGTCACTGGTGCTGGAAAAGATAATGACTCCCTCTGCTCTCTTTCTCACAAGTCCAGGTAGCTGCCTCATCTGGCTTCCTGTTCCGGGCATCCTATGTCCTCTATTCCTACTGAACAACAGGACCGTTCTGAAAAATCTGTGGCCGGACGATCGAGTCATCCTGTACGCAGTACCACAGATTCCCCTGATAAGATGAATGAGTGGAGGAGCACATCTTCAAAATCACCTGGTGCTCTCGTGTCTGAGGCGCTCACTGGCTGTTTACACACCATCTGGCTGTATAGATATAATAACAATTATTCCATCGAGGTGTGGAGCTCCCTAAATCATATTAATACACCACGATTCCACTGGTCTTATAGGGGTTGATGTCTTTGTGTGCTCCCATTTAACCTGGGTAATGTGCTAAGACAAGTCTGCCTCATCATTAAGAATTGATTTTTTATTTATGTGGATGTCACTGGCAATCCCATGATATCCCTTCGCAATTCACTTGCACGGGACTGCACACTAGCGTTAATCTATTTTTATGGCGTATCTTTAAAAATTTGTAACATCTTGCTACATTTGGATATTTATATAGAGATTTGTGTCCCCGCAGAAAGCTGTTGTTAGCTTTGGAGATCCATTTTATACGGCAAGAGGGCAAGTGTCTAATATACTTCATTAGCTATCTTATATCAGATAAGGGTTTATTTCTTTAAATTATTTAACCTTGGTAGAACCTCCTAAAATCACATAAATTACAAATATGCTAATGAAAATCATTAGTTAGTCTATTCAACACAGAAAGAAAGAAAGAGAAACTCTAACAGGAATAAAATTAAAACATTTTAAAACCAGCCCCCTGGAAGTACTTTATGAAAATAACTTGGTGAATATATAATAATTCTTCATTTCTTGATGCTGTCATTGGTCATTCATTTAGTCACTGACATTAGCAACTGCTCTGAATGCAAACATTTTTAAAAAAAAGAAAGTCACATTCCTATTTTCTGCCTGATTAAAAAATTGATTTGTATAATTATAGTTATACATTTGCCTTAATGGCTTTTACTTTTTTTAAAAAAAAGAATTGAGATTAAAAACAATAAGCAATAATAAAGACAACGGAAGAAATATTTTTAAATCCCAGGAACAAACTCTGTATTACAAAAATTATTCTTTAAATCTAGTTTTCCAGAGAGTACTTACAGTCTCGTTAAATAATGACCTCCTAGGCAAGTGGCATCAGAGTGTCTTTCATCTTTAGAAAGCAACAGCTAGCATCTTGCAGAAGTTACAGAATTTTGGGGTACGGGGAGATTATATATGTTATATTTCACATCCTCGCCCATTTTAGGCTGATGTTTTCAGGGCGGAATTGTTTTGGATGCTGTCACGAGTTTATCACATATGATTAGTCCTACAGCAACTCATAAGGAAGTTAAGCAAACTTTTAGGATGTTCTTCCTGAAATGAGCCAACAATTCTTCAATCTAAAGGATTTTGTAGAACTGCAAACTACTTTTAGAAAAGTCTCTTGTGCATTGCACGGAAGATGTAGACAAATGAAAAAAAAAAAAAAACTGTGCAAGTTTGTTATTCTAACTTGAAAAGGTCTGTTCTAAAAACTTAACAAGGGGCCCAAACTTAGCAGAGACACATTTAGAAAAATCTACATTTGAGTTGGAAATGTGAAATCAATGGAATTTTCAATGTGATACACCAAGACCTGTGCTCCTTTAGCTGTAATTTTTACAAACTGTTTCCTGAAAGCGGTGTAAATGATCTTCTCTATGTATTGTTCACGGTATAAATAACACAGAAGGAGCTATGTGCTTTTGGATTCAATAAAGGGATACACTGAATGCTCAGATATTTGCACTAAAGAGAGGTCTGCCCAAGAAGCCAGGCGCATTTTTCTGTGTTCCTTCAGAATTAGGTGTGGTGAGCAATTATCAGGAATAATACACGTGTCAGTTTTTGAGTACAGCATTGCTCCTATTATTATTTTTTTTTTTGTGTGTGTGTGTGGGTACCGGGGGGTCGACCTCAGGACCTCGCACACCAACAGGCGCCCGTGCCGCTGAGCGATATCACCGGCCCCTTTTTCGTATGTGGGTTCCGGGAGTCGAACTCGGGCCCTTGCGCTTGCCAGGCAGGCGCTTACGCCGCTGAACCATCTCACCGGCCCCTAAATATTATTTTTAAAAAACCATTCCACTAAGATGATAAAAGGTGGATTAATCACCTAAATGCCTGCAAATGGAGATCTGAGGTCAAGGACGGTCCCTTTGGTCTCCCTGTCGCCTCCCTCGGGGCTGGCCGGCCACACGTCATAGCCCGGCGCACACAAGGTGTACACCCTGGCTCTGATACTGGCATTTGGATTCCACAGCTTACAAGTCAGATTTTAAAACGCAGTGACAATGGCCTCTGTGCTCCTCGTCTCATGAGTCGAGGGCTTTCTTTTTGTTAAAACCATCCTTTATTTTGGGAACAAGCCAAGCAAAGAGGGAACATGGAGTCAGTCTGCAATCTACTTCCGGGCTCACCTCCATCGGGTGCACCGAGAACGCTTTGGCAATGACATCTGCAACGGCTTCGCCGCTGGGTGTTGCTATAATTTGCTCTCTATGATTGTCTCTTTAAACAAAAAGCTCTGCACTCAGCATGCAAAGAAGTTAGAAGTGGGGGAAGGAGGGGGTCGCACACACAGAAGAGGAGAGAAGGGAAAGAAACCCTGCAGATCAATCATTTATAATTAACAAAAATCCGATTGGTGTTTTAAATAGAGATCAATGTGTTGCAGGCTGCCTGGATTGTGGGGATGTATTCACCTTCCCGTAACTCTCCGAGAGAGCTGTCACACCTACAGAATCACCATTTGTTTTCTTAACAAAGCTTCAGGGGGCGCCAGGCTCTCACTGAAATTTCATTAATCTAATGGAGTAAAGTCCTATAGAAAAAAATCAAATTCTCGTTGGATGAGAGGCTACCTGGGAAAGATAACCTCTGTTTGAACTCTCGGGCTCCGATTGCTCTGCTATTAGTCTGAGGAAATAGACAACAACAGCGCTGATTACAGCCACCGGCCTCAACAATTTTTTTTTCTAACTAGCAATTTCGAGCGCGAGTGCCACAGTGTCAGCTAAAGAAACACAACTGTGGGTTTTCTGCAGAGCGCAATGGTTCTGAAATGTCACTGAATAGCTCACAAAGGACGCCAGCCTACGACAGCAGAGACACAGGCGTGTCGGAGGCAGGGCCCACACGTCCGCCTTTCTGAGGTATGTCGTCTCCATGCCTGTGCTGTGTGAAACTCGCAGCTGCTCAGCTCAGGGTTTTCCCGGAAGCTGAAGCCAAAACCTGTTTAGGAAGCCACAGCCAGATTCTTGCCGATGTCCCAGAATTTGGGGTGTGGGGAGATGATGACGTGTTGGCCATCCGCCCTACGTGGTACATGTCCCACACAGTGTAGTCTGTGATCACTGTTAATCAGGAAGCATATTTCAGTATGGCCTCTGTGTCCTCCGATTCAAAAGTTTTCAAAAGTGGCCCAGATGCGTGCCTGTCAATATGCAGTGGCTACCGGGGCTCAGAAGGACCACATGGAATGTTGTTCCTCGGAATCCATTCCAGGGATGTCCCCACGGCTCACTGGACACCCGCACTGCACGGGGATACGATGCTACACGTAAGCGATGAAAAAGAGCCAATGTGACAGCAGCGGCCCCCATACCATATGAAAAGAGCTTTCTATACTGCTTACTTTGTTTTCCAGCTTAAATGTCTACTTTAAAAAATTAAAATGACTGATCACAGACTGACCCATGGTTTTAGGCACCCTACACAAGAGTCCACAGAGAGAAGAAACAACAGTCGAAAGCCTTTCCGGGTGACGAGAAGTTGACTTCGCTCAGGGAAGACCACGGCCAAGTTCAGCACTGGTTTCCGATTCTAGAAAGCTTAAGTTTGGAAGTGACTGTGAAACCTTGCTTGTGTTAAATGAGAAAACTAATCTTGCTTTAAATTAAGAAAAAACAAACCCTAGTGATTTAAACAAAAACTACACTTGTATTTCCCTTTTTTTTTTTAAAGGTAGGATTTTAGTAAAAGATAAGAATACTTTTAAAAAAAAAGGAAGATAAAGATATCTTAGGTTAGCAATTGAAATAATTGAAGAAATGCCAAGTCAGTCTCTAAAGATCATAGTTTTCCTTAGGCTACACTGGCTGCAAAAAGTTTGCTGTGGGTCAGGAAATGTCCTTGGTTTCCTAAGAATCTCACAGCAGTGAACCACTTCCTATTATTTTTTTCCATTTGTTTATGGGGAAATATTTCCCTAGTTGGATAGATTTAATATTTTTTCTTTTGACCCAAATTTATCCAGGGTCATGGCTGATTTTCCAACCTAATTTCTTTAATTTCCTGTCTGAGATCCACCTGTGGAATTACACTTCCGGCTGTCCATCTCCAGACTGTGTAAAGATGCCACTATTCCAAGCAACAGAAAATGGGTAAATAACTCATTTATGCGCCTATGTGCATGGACTGTTTATGGAAAGCTGGATAATATATGCAAATCTATACACGCAAAAAAGTTTGTTCATTCAAGTTAGGATTATTAAAATTGATCTTGGTAACAAAACAACACACCTTTTCTAGGCATTCATCCCTATTACAGAGACGGAGAGAGGAAGACCGTGAGAGGGAGAGGCGCTCATTTGGATGAGCCTTCAGGGAATTGTATGAACTTTTGAACCAGAGATGCAGAGCCAGAGCCCAGCCTGTTCCCACTTTAATAAACATTTTTTTCTTCAATTAATTAAGGTTTGGAAAGAAAAAAAACCACAGAAGAGAAGTAATTTAGCATGCAACGCATACTTTACAGATGGATGCTACCTTCAGATGCTTATTAAATCTATGCATGATTGCGCTGGAGAAAATTAATTGCATTGTTTCTCACCATTCCAAAACGGGTTGCAAACTGCTCAAAATAAAAAGGAAAATGAAGCACGGTTGTAGTTGTTTTTAAAAACAGCTACAGTTTGGAAGGAATAATTTGAACGTCCCAAGACAAGTAGTACCAGTATAAGAGAACCAGAGAGTCCTTCAACATTTTTTTTTTTCTTATTTCAAAATGCTCATAGGCTGCCAGAATATGTACATGTACTTTAAGTCTACAACCCAGTCTGGCAAAAATTTCCTACTCACTGGCATTTGAACCGTTCAATTAAGTGCTGAGTCTTTGTTCAAATCCTGCTTCGAGGAAAGATTCATGCCTGCAGCTGGCATAGACAGGTACAGGCACTGTGCCATGGTGAACCGCTAAGCCTTCTACGCCACACTGGGGAAAAGCAATCACTTCCTAGTTTATTTTGGAGAAAAATAGCAAATATTATTATAAAATATTCAAAATATGGGAGGCCATTTGCACTTTATCAGCTTTAATTTTAACAACAGCAAAGAAAAAGCACGAAACCTTCAGAAACACAACACGTTTTTCCTTCCTGAAGGCCTGCCTGTACCCTCTCCTGCATCGTCCTGAAAAATCACCTTCATCAGATCTGAAAGGGACACCCTCTCTCTAAGGAGTCAGAAGAGCCATTCATTCTGCCAACTTACATATTTCCAGATTAAAAAAAAAAATCCCTATGTCACCTCATTATCAATGAGTCTTTTGGGGCGAACTACCCTGTTGTGGACTAAAAACTTCACTTAAGAACTTCTAAACTTACTCGATTCATGACCCCAGATAGATGGTAGTTTTTGTTACCCTTTCTCCTACTTCAAGTCTATAAATCAGGCCCTTTAATCCTTGGTTAACATGTGAACATTTTAAAGTATTTATCATGACACAAATTTTGCTAAGAGTAACAAACTAAGCACGTATAAGTAAATAAATCTGTCCTAGGTATGACAGATTTTGTAAGATGTAAATAAAAATATAGAGATGCTAAACTTAGACTACTAAGCTTTGTTTATGTAGGGTCTTTCAGCAGCAGATCTCAAAGTAGAATCATATAAATGACCTCATAAATACAGATTTATGGTCCCTAGGTACGGATGGGCCACATGGAGCTCATACAGTGAGACAGGTAGCTTGGACCTTCTAGCACGAGGATTTGCCTTTTATTCCTTGCTTAAAGTCACACCTACTACCCCATTAGGACATTAACCAATGAAAAGTAGGGTCTCATCAATGATTAAGAACATATATGCTTCATATATGGGAGAGAGAGAATCTCTCTGAGAGATTCAAAATCAAAACAAAGCCAACACCTTGTGCTGCTAGTTTCTGTAAATGTGACATTAAAAATATCCAGTCTCTATGTTATTGGTTATTAAAGAGAAGAAACGACTATTTGGGATTGCGTCCATAGAGCTTTACTGTTATAAAGGGGAATTTAATTAAGGTATTAAATGGGCTCAGCTTTAGAAATTTGGAAATCCTACTCCGGACAACCACACTGATAGGTATGAACTAACTACCCGAATCATGTACTGTAGTTGCAAAAAGATCCAAGAGAGGAGCCTGTCCATTCAAGGCCCTTGAGTCTATTTTCCTACCCCCGAAGGAGCTCTCCTGCGGGCTGCATTCTAATCTTGAGCAGCGACCCCCACTGGGGCTGATTACAGCCATCCCTGGGCATCTGACCTTTCTCTATTTCGGATTGTGTGCGTGTGGCGCTGGGGCCCGAATGCAGGGCCTGCGCAGGCCGGGCAAGTGCTCTACCACGCAGCTCCACCCACGGCCCTTCGTAGTTCCAGACCTTTCAGGATGTTCCAGCACTTACCTTTTAAGTTTCTTCTGGAGTTGACAAAATCTTCCCCACCTGAAATATGTATTGGAAAAGACAATGTTGCAAAGCATCCCTAGCCATTGGTTATCTAGAGTTCTAGAACCTCTTCCCTAAAGAACCCGTCACATTACGCCACTTAGTTGTCTCTCTGGCTAAGTCAGAGTGAGCACCAATAAGCGGATCAGCGGAAGCTGCTGGCAAAGCAGGCTGGGTAGCAAGGATGACTCAGGCTCTGCGTGGACAAGTTCCAATTCAAAACGTGGAAGGGGATAGCAAAATGCAGATAGCAAAAGCACGAAACCATTCTATGAAGGTAGACGGTCACATTCACTTTCAGGAATCAGGCGTTTAGAATACCTTTCAGATTTTGAGATAACTCACTGTCAACTAATACTAGTGAAAAATAAAAATTTAGGGTTCTTAGGTTCCCTGTTTCTACACGGGAAAGGTGTTTTTACACATCTTATAATGCGGACGGTATTCTCTCTGAGCAAAGAATTGGGGATTAACCGCGAAAGTAGCTCAGGACACTGTGCTACGGTTGAGTGAATCCCTCTATTCAATTATTACACGAGACTGTTTTCACGAAAGAGTTAAACTTCTGTATCAGGTAAAGAGCTTAATCACTCTGGGATGAGATATTTTTTCTATTTTCCAGTGCAATTACTCTTTGTCTCAAATCTAATTGAATTCACTGTCCATGTTGGTGGGGGAAGGGAACTGGGTAGGAGGGACGCAGCGTATGTTAGAAGACAAATGGTGTAAACTGTAGCCCTTTCAATAGAGTGGAGTTTTGTAAAGACAAAAAACCCAGTGGATAAGAGTGTTTAATAGTCAATGGTGTGGCTGGGGAGGGGAGGTTCTGGCCGTCAGGAACCGGATTTGGTTTATGGAGAACATCCGGGACATTGCATAAGGAACATTCCTATTTCTAATTTTCAAAACACCCTGGCATTCTCTGGATGAAAAGCGTCATATAAATCTGAACATTTTCATTTCGTGGGATCACGGGTTATTGACATTTCTGCATTGACCATATTTCAGTAGTCAGAGGGGTGCAAACTCTTGTGTGGACTTGGTTTTCCTGACCCCTTCTCTTCCCTGAGCTGTGACACACAGTGGAGCCTGCCCTGGCTGGCTCCTTCCCCTTCCCTAAAGTTCCCATCTTCATCCGTCTTGGTGGCACCAGCGCACTCTCCAGCCTTCGCCTTTTGTACTCATGAGCTGCCCCACTGAAGGGCGCAGACATTCATCTTGGATCTAGCTGGTGCAGTCCCCACCCTCAGGACTTCTGCTATTGAGGGAAGAAACTCCCCAAATACCAAGGAGGGGGGAAGCGGGAAGGCTGTCACTCTGTGGCACCGTCAGACACACTGTGGAAAAAGAGAGTGCGATCATCTCCCTATTCTTTGAGGGTAGTTTAGCCTATACAGATAAATGGATATATTTTTCAAGTCTGGCCCGCACAGCCACATTTGAGAGGATCGACTCGACAAACATGGAATGTCTACTCGTGCTGAAGCCTGTGCAGGATAGCGAAATAATTAAGGCACAACTCTTTTTTTGCTTTGGAGGTATTGGGGTTTGAACCCAGGAACTTCTGAGCTGCAATGCCAGCCCATTTTATTTTATCTTATTACTTTATTTTGAGACAGGGTCTTGCTAGACTGCCAAGCTGGCCTCAAATGTGCCTCGGCCTTCTGAAAAGTTGGGATTTCCGGCATGCACCCCCCCCCCCCTCAAATTACAATGGGAGCCCCAGTCCGTTTGGAGAGTGATGACACAAGGCAAGCGGTGGCGTGGGCTATGATTGAGCTGCCAGTCAGGTAGCGGTGGGGTTCAGTGCAACCGAGGCAAACAGGAAGCCAAGTGGAGAAAATGGGGCTTGAACAGGGCCTTGAAGGACGCGTGGCAGAGGCAGAGGATGGAAAGGTATTCTATCGGAAGGCGCGGGGCTGGGCCTCAGATGGGTGAATAATTCCATGAAGCTGGTTTTTTTTTGTGTGTGTGTGGGTACTGGGGGTCGACCTCAGGACCTCGCGCGCCAACAGGCACCCGTGCCGCTGAGCGATATCACCGGCCCCTTTTTCGTATGTGGGTTCCAGGAGTTGAACTCGGGCCCTCGCGCTTGCAAGGCAGGCGCTTACACCGCTGAGCCATCTCACCAGCCCATGAAGCTGGGTTTTACGGGCTGCGTTTCAAACATAGGAGTTAAAAATCCCTAGCATGACAGGTGGGTTCTGAAGCCAACCTGTGTTTCCGATCGTCATTTCTGATCTTGTCCAAAGTAAGCTGGGCTCAGGAAGCTGTTGCAGTAGAGGCGAGTAGAGCTCCTAACCAGGAGGGTCCCCAGGCTGTCACTTGCACCACAAGCCTTGGGTCCCCTGGGGGCTCAGCTCCTTCCAGGCCCCACCCCATTTTTCCATCCTTGGATAAGAGCTGAGGATTTCTGTGATGCGGTGTGGGCAGGACGAGAAGAGGATGGGAGTTTGAAGGGATGAAACGCCTCGGTGCGTGTGCTCTCACGAATGCACTACCTCGCCAGGGAGAGGGAAGGTAGGTGCACATTCAGGCCGGCCCAGCGTGCGACTATCCCAGACCTTCCAAGGACCAGAGGCTCAGACTTCACATTACCCTGGAACACAGCCTCAAGGCTGAGCCTAAACATGTGACGGATCAGAATCTTGGAATGCGTGTTTCTCCGTGACTTCACTTTGCGCTTAACATTTTTTGGGCAGGTTGGGATGGTACTTAAAGGGTGCTTAGCGGTGCTTCCTCCTTTCTTAGCCCCGTCGAGTCTCTCTGGTGGCTCCCCTGAGTCCTCCCTGAGCCCTGGGCTGGCCCGTCTCCACGCTCTTGACTCTGAGCAAATGGCTTTGCCCTCCCCTCCCTTCTAGAAAATGTAGCTGCATCCTACTCCTTCCTGCCCGCAACTCCTTTCTTTAAGGAGTGACCGCCTTGCCTCTACCCAGGAGGGACCCAAGATCGGTACTAACCGAGTCTCTTCTACCTTCTCCAGGACTGGCCCATTCTCAACTGCTGGAAAATCAGCTCAGCTCTACCCTTTCCGAAAACAGAAAAACTTCTCTTCCCTCCCATCGTGTACCCTCCTTTTCTTTTCACCAACCAGCTTTGCTTTTAGGCAGCGCATCCCGCAGCCTCTGGTTCCTCATTACTCTCTCCTGGTTCCTTAAAACCAGGCTTCTCCGTGGACAAAGCCACCGAAATTGCTTTTAGAAATAGTAGCCAAGATGTTCTTGTTTTGTTTCCCCTCTTCTCCCACTCCCCCTCCCTACCGGCCCCACATCCAAAAACTTATAAATATGATGGAGGGATTGCCGATGACTTATTTTATTTAAAAAATTTTATTTTGTGGTCCTGGAATGATTTGGGGATTGAACCCAGGGCCTTCACCCTACATCTCCAGCCGTGTGTGTGTCTGTGTGTATGTGTGTGTGTGCACTTTAATTTTAAGACAAGGTCTCACCAAGTGGCCTGGGTGGGCTTGAACTTGTGATCCTCCTGCCTCAGCCTCTATGCCCAGATAATGACTTATTTTTATACCCCCTTTATGCCTAGCACTGTGCTTGCATATTTGAACTGAATCTGGATTTCTCAACCCTCCTTATGGTCCTGTGAACCCTGCCCTTCTTCCCATATGTCAGGAACCTGGCAATGGTCTCAGGTGCCCCAAGTGGCATCAGGGGATGTGGCTTTCTCCAGTGGGTTTACAGATGTAGGACACAGCTCATCCTTAGTTGTAAACACCAAAATTATTTAAAAATCCCCATTTACCAGAAAATATGGAGAAGAGTGATTTCCATTTTGTACTAAAATTATAGAAAAGCCACACTAAGATGAATAAGATGAATGTCAACAATGATCAATGGTAACGATCAACAAACAACTCCAAAAAGAAGAATCTGAAACACACTGACCTGCCAAACTTATCACGTGAGCCTCGCGCTGCCTCAAACATAAACCACATTGTAATATATTATCCCCAGAAAGTTCTGCAGCTGGCCACGATAAGATATATACTAAGCTCTGTCCAGGAGTCGAGCCAGGCACCACTCATACATTGCTATGACAACTTTCATAACGTGCTTCTCTTCTGCAAAGGACAGAGGCGCACACGCTCTTATTTGAAGTCCAAATGCTTACGGGTAATCAATGGGGCGCAGGGACACTTTTTTACTGCTATGTTGCCCTGGGGTGTCTTCCACTGCTGCGGCATTTCACTAACAGGAAGTAGGGGCCCGTGGCCCTGTCTCTCACACGCTCCTCTTTTAGGATGGGGCGGTGCGGCCCAAACGCCACTCCACTTCATACTCACGCGTGGACTCTGAGTTTTGCGCTGCCAGATGTCTACCCTATGTTGCTGTCCAAGCGCAGGCAACAGTTGCCCGATTGCGGACAACACGCAATGCCCAAGCAAGCTGGGGAGATGGGCTTGTTACGATGGTTGGCATATAACATTCCTTTCGAAGGGGCTCGGCCACCAAAGATGCAAAGAACACTGGCATTTCTGCATTCTAATGCGCAGCTAAAAGAAGTGCTCTTTGTCACTCTGAAGTTCAACAGCTCAGGTCAACAGACAGACACCCTGGGACCCTTTCTAGGTGGCGGGCGCTGCACTAGACCTTGGGGAGCCCGAGTCCAGTGGGGACAGAGATCTGCAGACCCAGAACCTCAGTATAAGGTTGGCAGCGCTTTGATGAAGTCCAATAGCAGCTGTTTTTTTTTTTTAAGAGTGAACTACGCTAATTTATTTTAAATTTTAAAAGATCACTTAAAGGCTAAAATAAACAAACCAAAACAAGTCCAAAGTAAAAGAAAAAAAGCAAAAACATTGAGTTACCTAGTCACTGAACAAACAGGCAGCCAACTTTTTAATACAGTAACTATAGAAGCAAAGAAATACTAGAGCCTTATTTCACTACCAACCTTAAGTACGCCTTTTGATTAAGCCAGGAGGTTAGCAGGTGACAGCTGTCGCGTGGCTCTGTGCTGTGACACTGTTGTAAGGAAGGGAGCCTTCTTGGTATGGTGTATTTTTTTACAGCTTGATATATATATATATATTTTTTGTGGGTACCGGGGGTCGACCTCAGGACCTCGCACGCCAGCAGGCGCTCATGCCGCTGAGCGATATCACCGGCGCCTTTTTCGTATGTGGGTTCCGGGAGTCGAACTCAGGCCCTCGCGCTTGCCGGGCAGGCGCTTAAGCCACTGAGCCATCTCACCGGCCTACAGCCCGATATTTTTGATCAAATCATATCTTACCTCAACTCTTCCCAATAAGCCCTAAAACAGTCTTTTACCTTCACACCAGCATCATTTGTCAGACAATATTCCAGAGTCTTTTTTTTTTTTTTTTTGTGGGTACCGGGGGTCGACCTCAGTACCTCACGCACCAGCAGCCGCCCGTGCTGCTGAGCGATATCACCGGCCCTTTTTTTGTACGTGGGTTCTGGGAGTCGAACTCGGGCCCCCGCACTTGCCAGGCAGGCGCTTACACTGCTGAGCCATCTCACCAGCCCGCAGAGTCTTGGAAATATAAACATATGAAAATTTCACTCTCACAGAGCCCTTTGTTTATCTGGTTTCATGACAGCCATCTGGGCGAAGTTGTTGAGTGGACACGGAGGCCACACTGGACACCCAGAAAGGAAGCCGACCTGTGACCGATTTCTTTATGCTCTGCCAATTTTGTGGATATAAAACCAATTTTGTGGATATAAAACAAAAAACTCTATCCACGCTAATATTATTTTTCTGGAAAAATGTCTGTAAGAGACACAAGCTTGAGGGGGAAAACACCTTAAGAAATCTGACACCATTAGCCATTTCTAAGGCTGAAACACAGCCTCTGAATTTACCATACCTGGACCCTACACGAGGTCGTTAGGTAATAAGGGGATATTTTCTTGCTACCTATAAACAACATTGTCAATGTTTGGGAATCTGTAAGGTACAAAGACCAGCAGACTATTATTCAGGAGCTTGAATGTTAAGGTTGTAACGGGGACAATATGTAGGGACATCATGAAATGTCAGAGATTTTGTATTTTGCTTTTATCGAGTCTCCTCAACAGACACCATAGAAACGGAAGTAAACTCCAGAATGGCCAGAATGGCTATGAGTTTTAAAGCCAAAAGAAGACACCAAAGTTTTATAATCATAATCAGCTGTATCGCTGCATTTAACAAAATTTTTAGTTTTTATTAGTACATGTTTGCAGTACATAATGATTACAGTCACTGTATCACTGCATGTTAAAAGAAGGGATGATTTGCTGTCCCTACTGTAACATCAAGCTTCAGACAATTACAGCAATTATAAGTTAAGCATATGGCCTTCCCCCCTCAAAAAAACCCCCAGTTTTAGGTGCTAATTTATAGAAAATTCTGTATGTGCATTTTTTTTTTTTTGTGGGTACCGGGGGTCGACCTCAGGACCTTGAGCGCCAGCAAGTTCCCGTGCCGCTGAGCTATATCACCGGCCCTTTTTTCGTATGTGGGTTCCGGGAGTCGAAATCAGGACCTCGCGCTTGCCAGGCAGGCGCTTAGACCGCTGAGCCATCTCACCGGCCCTTCAGGAGCCATTTTAGAGGTCACCAAGTTGAACCTTTTGTTCTGTGCACAGAGAAGCAGTACAGTATAGGCAAAGGTCACCGAAATTTGACCCATGGCTCCAATCCAGCCTCAATCCCTGTTTTTGTAGATCTCACAAACTGAAAATGTTTTCTACATTTTTAAATAGCTGGGAAAATAAAAATAATACCTCATGGCAGATGAAAATCGTATGGAATTCTAATTTTAGTGTCTATGAAAAAGTTTTACTGGAACATGGTTACAACCATTCTTGTACATATTGCTTTTATTTTTTTTGTTTGTTTTGTTTTGTTTTTTGAGACAGGGTCTAGCGTCTGATACAAAGTAAGCGTCCAGTACACGTTAGGTATTTCTATTACCGCAGGGGGACAAACTCTGGGCTAAAGAGGTAAAGTGAGTACAAAGTCACAGGTTTGCTAGAGGCGGATGGGGAGAACTCCCTGATTCTCCTTGCCGTCTTTACTTTCAATACTGCCCGGCACAGAAAAGCACGCTTCGGGTTTTTTTTTGTTGTTGTTGTTTCGAACTGCCTTGGGGCCACTCTAGATGAGCACTCTTTTCTCAGACCCCTTTCTGCTCAGTGCTTTACCTATGGTCACCAACACACAATTGTGAAACATTAGAGGTCTTCAGGTATCTACTTCAAACTTCTAGAAATTAAGATTTTCTTCTTTCTTTCTAAAGATGAGTAAGACAAATCCCTACAACTCAAACCCAACAAGTCTTTTTAAAAAATTACTGCAAAACTTTAGAAACAAGTAACTGAGACACACATAGAGACCCCCAGGATCTACAAAGATAACAGATTCGAGGACACCGAGGGGAGCTGGTTACTCCCAGTCTAGTGTGGCCTGTGTGTCGCTTTTTTTTCCTTATTAACCCTCACACATTCCAGGTTTTGCCTATTGTAGGAAACCTCTTAACCTAGAATGTCTACTTCCTGGCTCTGGGCAACTACCTTTGCCAACGTTTTGTTCATAAAAGATCTTTCTTCATCAAATCCATTCCATGTGCAGGGCGTGGTGGTGCAAGCCCATAATCCCAGCATTTAGGAGGCTGAGGCAGGAGGATCGCTGTGAGTTCAAGGCCAGCCTGGGCTACATAGTGAGTTCCAGGCCAGCCTGAACTACATAGTGAGACCCTGTCTCAAAAACCAAAACCAAAACCAAAAAACTGACAAAACCAAAACAGCAACAACAATAAATCTACGCATGAAGCCACGTTTTTTTGTCAGTTGACATACAATTTTAAACAATTATGCATTTGTCACTGCTGTCCAATTGTTCTCTAGTTTTTCCCTTCCCAAGCAATAATCCTATCTTGCCATGAAACTGTAACTCCTGAATACTAGTCACACACCGTTTTTGTTGTTGTCACCCCCCGGTACTCGGTTGATGTCTACGCAGTAGGTCTTCAAGAAATACTTCTTGCATGAATAAATCGATTGCCATAAATATATCCTATAAACAGTGTCTTAACTTTAAAAATGAACAAACACCACCTTTGGACTCCTACAGAGATTGTGAAAACCATAACCTGTTAATACATGGATTTAAAGATCCATCATTTAAATTAAAACAAATCAGAAAAATAAGAGTGCCTTCATGAAAATGGAGATTACAACTTGGAATAGAGAGATGAACTCGCGGTCCCTCAGGTCTAGCCTTTCCAATCCATTAGCTCCATGACATTGGAAAACGTTAGCTCTGAAGGGATAATGTGAGCGGGGGTAAAATCTCATCTAAGTATTTTCTAAAAATCCACCTCTAAAGGCTTATGCCAAAATCCCACACAAGGATAATTTTCACCTACATGTACAACATACCTATTGCACCATTACTTAATATATGGCTATGGGAAGCATATTTTATTATAATGGCAGATGAGCAAACTGAATGTGTCCCAGGAAGGGGTCTCTCCATTAACTTTTTATAAAGGCTTTCATTTCCAACTTTCATTAACGTCTGACAAGCAAGCTGAAAAAAGCCTCGTTGCTCCGAGCTTAGGCCGGGGCATGATGCATTTTGGCAAAACTATCCCAAGATTGCACCGCCGGACTGTGCGAGAATATACTAATTTGTTTTGCTTTGTTTTGTTTTGTTTTGTTGAGTGTGGAGAAAAGAGAGCGAAAGGGAGAGAGCAGTCGTGGGCCCGACTTGGTGGTTACCATGGACGCGAGGTCGGTCTTGCACACTACCAGCCGAGTTCAGACGGGTCAACGTGTGACCGGCCCGGGCCCTGGGGTTAAAAGTTCAAGCAGCGATGGAAAAACCAATATGTCCACGCAGAGTATGCTGTACAATTTATTTCAATTTACATCAAGCCATGCATATAAAATTTAGATAAATTCCATTCAAATCTGATGTTGCCTGACGCACAATGTATGCAAACAGATGTCTGTGGGGCTTTTTCTGTGCTTTGGAAAACAACATTAAATTTAAAAATATGTCTATGGGATTTCTTTATTGAATTACAAAATGAACATAATTTTAACTTAAATGTTTTCATTCGTTCTTCCCATTTTTTTTTTCCGTGGGGTTCTTAATAATTTCTCAGTTCTCAATCTACTCGGTGTCATATTAAAGAGGATAATGTATATTTACAACTGCAGCTTCAGTGTTATTGTAGTTATAGATTCTATTTATATCTCGTACCACTTGCCCCGAATATTTAGTGATTGATGTCTCCGATTTATCTTTGGCCACTGCTGATTTCCCCAACTTTCTACCTTGCTGAGAACGAGGCTGCTGGGCCGCCTTCTGGCCACAAGGGGGCTCCCCACACCTCTTCTCCAAACGGCAGGTCCCACACGTTGGTGGAGCGCCAAGGATTAGGACGCAGAGGCTAATTATGACCCACGGGTACTTTTATTTTCGTTGTGGATCGAATGGATCACAATCCAGTCCCTGCCACACTAAGTCACGATGCAGAATGACTGTTAAAAAAGGGGAGAAAGAAAAAAGACCTTGAGGTTGGTCTCACTCCTCCTTCCAAAGGTGCCATTGGTTTAACGTGAGGGCAGAAATAAGGCAAATAAGGAAATGCTCCAGGGGAAACTCATTTTGTGGCCAAAGAACAGAGTCACAGACCGGACAAGGTCAAATTTAAGAAAAACATACCACTGTGGACCCTGTACTCTGGTAGGAGAGTTTTCGCTAGGACTTTGAAGCACTCTTCTCGGATGTCCCACACCGTGCCACAGAGGGAGGACAATCGCTGCTAAATGTGTGAGGAAGGTTTTATTTTTTTTTATTTTTTAATTTTTTTTGTGAGTACCGGGGGTCGACCTCAGGACCTCGCGCGCCAGCAGGCTCCTGTGCTGCTGAGCGATATCACCGGCCCTTTTTTTGTATGTGGGTTCCGGGAGTCGAACTCAGGACCTCGCGCTTGCCAGGCAGGCGCTTATGCCACTGAGCCATCTCAGCCGCCCCAAGGAAGGTTTTAAAGGAGCAGAAATATCACCTAGCTCCTCCTTGGAGCTTATCAAACAGGCTGCAGCTCTTGGAAATGTTATTTTTACAGAACGCATCAGGATTTTCTCCAGACGAAGAGAGACAAACCATTTGTCCCATGACACGGAAGGTCCTTCCAATGGTCCCTAATTTCTCACATATTCCATTTTCTGTGGCGGAAAGAAGCTACCGAGGAAAGTTTCCTTCTCTTCATCTGTGAAATGGAGATAAAAATGGGATGCGTTCCCTCATGGGATCTTTGTCAGGATTAAATGAGTTAATATATGTAAAACACTTACAGGAGTCCTTGGTACATAATAAGAGCTGTATAAATGCTGGCTGCGATGGTCATTATTTATTGGAGCACCGTACCTTCCTGTTCACGAGCACTGCCACACAATCGTTTGAGCAAAATGAACTTTCATGGATTTTGTCAAGACACGGAGAGCATCATTTTCTAGATACCTAAGACTTCTCATCAAGGGTAATGGATGGTGATTGGGGCTTTTTCTTCCTCAAGCACTTAAAAAACATAAGCATTTCCCCTCAATGCATGGTGTTGCTTTTAATATGACATTTAAAAAAGAAACTGCTGGCTCCCAAGTCTCAAGCTTCTTTTAGATAAGACTTCAGAAAGCCATCATTTTATAAAGCAAACAGCCATGAAGAGTGGTTCTAATAACTTGGTTACAATACTCATATTGCAAATATTTTCACTTTCCTTTTTCGCTATATCACTCACAACAAAAAGTAACTTTGTTAAAGCCTCCTATTGAACTTAGGACATGTGAGTTCCCTGCCTCTAACATAAATAAACATTTTGAACTCCCTGGTATGCACTGCTCTGACAATTCTCAAGTAAATTTTCTAAGGGTATAAATGATATCTTTAACTTAAGGTGGCCTCTAATAACTCAACCACGAGCTGAGGTTTATGTGGACACGAAATCCTGCGCTCGCATAAATCCTTATTTGTATAAGGGAGGCTCCATATACCCAGTTATAAATACATACGTATGTGTCGGCATGTGTGTATCCGTGTATGTCCGCATACATAGTCCCCATGTATTTGGCCAAAAATCTTTTTGGCCAAAGAACAGAGTCACAGACCGGACAAGGTCAAATTTAAGAAAAACATACCACTGTGGACCCTGTACTCTGGTAGGAGAGTTTTCGCCAGGACTTTGAAGCACTCTTCTCGGATCTAAAATCTCCCATGTATTTGGAAATGCATATTCAGAAACCAGGCAAGATAATCCAATCCATTTTGAGTAGCTAAGGAGAGCAGTGTGACATTTTTTAATACCTGCTACACTATCATGCAACTCTTTATTCTTTATTATCTCTGTCACCTAGTCTCTGACTACTAGGTACCTAGTAGAAAAATGCTACAGCTGGTCTCAATCATTTATTTCGATTTGGAATTATTTCAAGCCTAAGTCCCTGGAACTGCTCGGAAATGCTGTCCTGATGCTGGCCTTGTGTCTTGAAACGAGGATTGCACTGAGGGGAGCTGCAGAGGATCCCTAGTTTGGTTTTGCCTGCATTTGCAGAACTACAACTTCAGAAGCCCCTCTTCCTCCATCTCCACACGGATGCATTACCAGAAGAGGCGTATCTTGTCGACAGCAGCTGTTTTTGCTGTGTGCATCAACTTTCCCTGTATTCCTCGACTCTTTCTGTTTGCCAGCCCCTGCATCAGTTCAAAGAACCCATTCCAGAACAGATGTACTGGAGAAGCGCATCCATTAGTTATCTGTTACCGTTTGGGGGTGTCTGTGCTATGGGTTTTCTAGCCAAAGGCTTGTATGTTTCCCAAGAGAAATTTACTTTCATAAGAGAAGAAAATTGAGGCAAATCACTGCCGCTAGACCCTGAAGTCAGGGACACTGGCTTCTTGTCCTTCTGTACATGTGAAGAAAAAGCCCACAGTTACAGAAACAATCGTGGTCCCAAGCCATCTCTCATTCTTCCCTGATGTGAAAAATTACAAATGAAACCGAATTTTTCTCTGTCAATAAAATGTGCATGATTACAGCTGTTCATAGTTTCACTCTAATGAAGGGCTGCACGTTTAATTGTGAGATTTATTAGAGACTGTACACGATGCAACACAGTTCATCGACATCGAAAACGCTGGTCGATGATTCTGATGTTAATGATCATATTTCATTTGAAATAAAAAAGCATTTGGGGGAGAACGTATTTTTTTTGCTTCCTCCAAATAAGAAATTAATAAGTTCAATGTAAGAAATAAAAAGGGCTGGTGGGAAAAAATATTGATTTATGTAGGTAAGGCTGGGGTGATAGGTGGGGAATAAAGATGCTCTATTTATTTATTTATTTTTATAGTCCATAATCCCCCCATTCTGCTGGAAACAAGAGAGCCGATTGCCAGCTTTGTCTGATTTCTCCGAGATCTTATAGGAGGCCGGGTTCATAAACAGGTGAAATGATGGAGTTTATTGCAACGCACATCAACATTGAAACTAAATAACTGTGTTGCCATCTTGGGCCGCGGCAAGACGGATGGTAAACTTGACCTGCCGCTGGTACTATCCCATTGCCATTTTTTATTCCCCCTCCGCCGCCCCCCAGGCTGAGCTGGGGTGAGTAAATGCGTGTGCACGGTCAGGTCAGACCCCGGGATCGGGTGAAACTCGGTTCACATTTGCATACAGGCGGAGCCTCACAATGAAAGCCCATCTGTCCCCGTCTCGGAGTACAAATCGAGTGTCACCCAACTCACTGCAAACGACAGCCGCATGGCCATTAGATGGAGGAACACTCAGCTCAGGTTACGGATATGGAACTGCTGATTTGGGTTTAAATACCTGATAACTGAAGACTTTTCATGAGATGGGAACAAAGAATGAACTTTGAACTGTTCAGGAAATACACTGGGTACCCCCCCCCCCTCTGTCCACTGCTGATACTTAAACGCTATATTTTCCACTGTCTCTATTTTTGTATAAAAATTAGCCAGGCCGACTGTCACAATGTCCTAAATAATTGCTTTTTTTTTTTTTTTTTTTTCTGAAGGGGGTAGGGTAGGCTATGAGGTGGTATGGCAAAGGACATTATAAACAGAAAATGAACTCTGAACTCTCTATGCCCCCAGAGGTCATTAATATATTGTCCCTTGAACTTCTACATTTTACCAGGGTGGAAATTTTAGTTGCTAGAGTTTAACCAAAGCGTGAACCTCGCCAGCCCTCCCTCCCTCCCTCCCTCCCAAATGCATTCAGCTAAGAGAAGCACTTGCCCCTAGAATCTTCTCTACTGTTTATTCCAAAACAGTTTATCAATCACCATCTGTGTCAGGCAGGGTTTTTTTGTTCAAATTCAGCAAGTACCTGAGAGTTTACAGACAGAAATCACATACGTTCTGACACAAAAAGATAGAGTTGTTCATGAACAAACCCCAAGATAATAAGCCCATCCAGCCCCAGACATGCTAAATGCAAGAAAAATACGGGCAGGCTTTCATTAAGTGCCTTTTTGTCTGTTTTATGGCAAGAACCTATACCTATAAAAAAGGACGACACAAGCAACATGGGTTTGGTGACTTGTGTTTCTATTTGAAATATTTCTGTGGGGTGTTGCGTGAATCCCATTGAATATCGCAAGTGCTGCTGGGGCCCTTAGATGAGTTTGGCTGAGCCCCTGTGTGTACGGGGTCCACAAAGACATGCTCCGGGACACAGCAGAGAAACAGAGGCCACCTGATGTCTTTTACTAGTTATGCTTGGTTTCTGGCCAATAACAATGTCCCTGAAAGAATTACAAGTGCAATCCTGATTGGGTGAAAAGAAATTTCTGAAACTCTTAAGAACTTTCTTGACTTGCATTAAGGAAATGATGTAATTTTTTTTTTCCTGACATACATTTCTCTTTTAAAGCACTAACTAGAGCAATTTTATAGCGTCTCACATCCTGGGATGACACATGGTGTCCAGAATGTTGGAAGGCCATCGCATCTTGAAAGCTGCTGTCTCCCCAGCCGGGGTTTCTTTACCATTCTGTGAAACTATGTTCTTATTGTGTGTACTTTAAAAAGTATACCAGGCTAAAGAAAAGATTGGAGGGCTTTTTCATCCCATGCAAGAGCTTGCGGTCAAACTTAATGGATGTTCTACATGCATTCAAGGGGAGAATAGGCCCTTTGTTTCAGAAGAATCACCAAGACAAGGGTGGGTTTGGGTTCCACTTTGTCAAGTTTAAAGGGAAACTGAATTCAGGAAAGAAAGGGAGAGAGAGAGCATGTCCCGAACAACTTTTGTTTTTAGCTGTCTCCCCATTGGTTCCCATCTTAAACTTGGAATATTTCACTGTTGTTCTGTAAACAAGCCAGGAATTTGCAGTCGGGGACGGGGGACATGGGGCCTCGTAGCATCTTGGATTACCAGGTGTCTTGTGCGTGATCAGGCACAGAGCAGAAATCTCCAAGAAGGAAACAGAAGAGGAGTTTTCTGACCACATCGGAACAAAATGCCCAGTCAGGAGGGGGAATCCTAAAGGGATGTGAACGAGACTGATTTTTCTTGTTCCAGAAAGAGAAAATAGGTCGTGTGGAGAAATACCAGTTGCTTGGCTTCTCCTTCACTCTCCACACTTGGTGGTGCCGAGGGCGTGAACAGGAACCGAACCTTGAACTTAGTTTCCCCTTTGAACTCGTGACCTTCGACAAGATTCCCCATGCGTTCCCCTTCAGACAAATTTCACCACAATTACAGTCCCTTCCACTTGAGTTAAAGATATATAATCATTGATTTGACCTAATTACCTGATACATCCCTTTCTTTGCAAGGTGAAAGCGAAATGTGTGAACAGAGACTGACCCGTGAAGTTCTGATATCCAATTTTTCTTCTCATTATCATAAAACACTTTCACTTTCACTCTATTTTTCTCAAGTTTTCTTCTGGCCCCTTCCCTGAACCCACGAATCCTTCAAATTCAACAATGCCCCCTAGGTTCCAAGCTGCTTGGTAACAGACCTTCGAATGCATAATGCGCCTCAGGTTCAAAATGTCAACAACAAACCAGAAAGGCGAATTCAGCATTAGAAAGTCGTCACTAATCCCTGTCTTTCATGAAAAAAAAAATCTTCTGAGAAGATAAAAGAGTGGAAAGTAGCAAGTTTCCACCAAGTTCTGAGATTATCTGACGGCTTGACATCGATCTACTAGGGTTCAGTCCCTTTTCCTAGTAATTTACAAACTTCATGTTAGTACGCGGACACAGGCGGTATCAACGGAGTTAGTATAATTTGCTTACACTATAGGGCACTGTCTTTTTCATATGGAGTGTGGGGAGGGACAGGGGTCCGCTAAGTTTACTGCCACAAATCCCAAGCAAAGATCTTAATAAAGAGAGCTTACATCATAGAACACATTTGTTTAAAAAAAAAAATCAACTATGTGATCTAAAAGCAAAAGTAGGGTTGATAAAAAAAAAACTATATACATTTACAACTTTAAAATGAATTTGTGACTATTTCTGTTCACTTCCAGTTAATTTTTAATAGGGATAAACTGAAAACACAGAGTTTTCATTAGCTTGTCTTAGATGACTGAAAAACAAAGATGAATTGCAAAAAGTTAAACAGTGGAGAGTGAACGAGAAAGAGATCGCCTTCACTTCTTTATGCCTGGTTCATGTGTGTACCAGGCCATGATGTTCTCCCAGGAAAGAAACAACAGTTGATTTTCCTTTCTGTCATTTTGGCGTCCAAACATTAGCAGGCACTACAGGTAAAAGGGCACAAGAGGCCCAAAAAGAGCGCACCTGGAAAGTCAGATCATCCAAAAATGCTGGAGCTATTTCTCTCTTTTCTTAAAAAATTCAACAACAACGGACCAAAAAAAAAGAAAACAAAAGTAATTTCCCATCCGACCATTCTGGTGGACCAGCACCCTGGATTTTATTCTCAGCAATTAGTTTTGATTCTGCTTTGAAACCAAAGTCCTAAGCAAACAGGAAAGGAAAAGCAAACGCAGGTGGCCAAACTCTTGAAGTAGGAAAAAATAGCAGTGTGCACCTAGGCCAACTTTCAAAGATGGGCGTGTTTGGATGTCAGCTGTCACGGGCCTGGCCAGGCACCATGAACCGGGCCGAGAGTTTCCCACCACGTGGGGTGATTTGGTGAAGATTCTACGGAAGACAAGGCGGCCCTGCTCTGTGCCGTCACGGAGACGAGTCTGAAAACTGCACAAAACTCCAAGGAATAGTCAAAAAAGGCCCGATCTCTACTCCGACTGGCACCCAGGGCCTGTGGTCATCAAAGAAGTAAGCCAGAGCCTCGGATAATTGAATGATGCCCAGATGGACAGCAAAATGTATCTGACATAAACCTCTCTCGCATGCAGGTCAGAAGTCGAGGCGGGAGGGAATAAAAAAATGTATATTCATATGATAATTGTAGGAGTGATCCAAATAAGGATTGAAATGTTGGAGTGGAGTATTCAGGAAAAAAAGATAAATATCATATCTCTGGGGTGCGGGGTGCCGGGGGGTGATCCTCTAGAGTTGAGATTCTTAATGCGGTGTTGGGGACACCTGAAATTATATGCAAATGTGCCCATGTGCCTCCCTGGGCAGGCTCATTTTTATGGAAAGAGAGTCACTGCTACACAGTGATAAGGGAGGGAATAAAAGCCCCCAAAATAATGATGGCGATTTCCAAAGAAAAGAGGCTGGAAGCCAGCTACAGTCGCCACCAGCCCTCATCGAAATGGTGATTTTCAAACTTTTTAGAATAGATGGCTGTAATTGTAAATATATGCATATGTATCCCATTATTAGCAGAGAAGCTTAATTTTCTCTCATGCATTCTAATACGTTCTTCCCAGGTGCTGCGGATCATCTAGCACCCTTCACTCTGGTATTTCCCTCTTTCTCTCCTAACCCTCCTTAAAATCGTTTCTACAAAGAATACTTAGAAACATCTTTTAGAAATGTAAATGATGTCATGCTGGCCTTCTGCTTAATTAAAACTCATTAGCTGCTTCCCATGATGTTAAAATCAAATCCAGATACCTCACTAAGGTTTAAAAGGTCCTCCCGGATTTAGTCCTTTCTGATTCTCCAGCCCCATTTCTTAACGCCCTGTCTCACGCCTTCAGCTCCAGCCCCTCTAGTTTCCTAATTATTCCTCGAATGCCCCGCACCACGCTGTCTACCCCAGGGCCTTTGCACCTGCACCTGGAGAGCTCCTCCCTCAGATGAAGCCTTGCTTCACCTCCTCATTCAGGGCTCTGTTGAGGCCCCCTCCGGACACACTAAGTCACTCTTTGACTCTCTGCTCTTCCATCTTCCGGCTTGGTTTTGTTTCATGTCCAAGTAGTTACCTGACATTATACTCCCCAGCGCCCACAGCAAGACGCAAGCTCTCTGCTGCCAGGCCCTCTGCCAGTTCTCATGTCCACGTTTCCTACAGCGAATCTCAGGCCTGGCCCCTGGGTAGGTCCTCACAGAATAAATAAAAGAATAATCAAAGCAATGGACAGATACCCCACCTGCTGTTCATTTGAAAATGAACGTCAAAAGAGCGTTCCTACTCGTGTACAGCGGTACCTCGTTTCACAAACTTAACCGAATTGGTCATGAACTGAATCAAATTCAGTGGTTAGGTTCCATGTTGACCTTATGGGGAAATTTGATTTGGTTCGGGACCAATTCGGTTTGTGACCAGAATGGTGGAGAGAATTAAATTCACAAGCCCGGCGCAAGGGCACGCCTGTAATCCGAGCACTCGGGAGGCTGAGGCAGGAGGATGGCCACGAGTTTGAGGCCACCCTGTGGGCTACATAGTGAGTTCAAGGCCAGCCTGGACTACATAGCGAGACCCTGTCTCAAAACAAAACAAAACAAAAAAAGAATGAAGTTGAGCTGAGGTGCCACTGTGCTAGGAGTCACCTCACAAAGGTGGTGAATGACAGGTAAGGTGACAGCGATCTGACAGCTAAGAATCAGCCCTCTTTCTCCTCCGGACACCTGAAGCTACATCTTCCTGGTGGCCCCTAGCACTGTCTCTCTGCACCACGATAATTTTAGTTTAGTTTAGTTTAGTTTAGTTTAGTTGTGTTTTTTGAGACAGGGTCTTGCTATGCAGTTGGCCTCAAACTCATGGCGATCCTCCTGCCTCAGCCTCCCGAGTGCTGGGATCATAGACGTTCACCTCCACACCCAGCTTGCACTATGCTTATTTTCATACAGATCTTATCTCCCTTCTAGTCCCTGTGGGTAAAATCCCAATGGGTCCCTTTATCTTCTCCCTGTCGCATCCACATGCAGCAGGTGCCCAGTGCCCGGGCTTTGGGTGGGGCTGACGGTCACATCCCGGCCATGACACACTGAGGTCAGCCCACAGCTGCAGAAGAGAAGGTGCAGCCGCCTGCAGCCCCAGCGAGTGAGGACCCTCGATTCTATGCCTGGCAGATGCTTGTAGGCATTCACCTGTGGATGGGGCCGAGGGAAGAGAAAGGCTCCCAGGGGAGGCAAATCTGCGAAAACCCACCAACTCCTCGCTTGATGCTGGAGGGAGAAACTATGGTATTCAGTGCCAATGTGATAAAGAACGGGGGAACACAAAGAAAGACTGAACTCAGCATATGAGCTTCATTTTTTTTTTTAGAGGTTAATTCTGCCCCAACTAGAACGAGTGCAAATGTGGTGTTTGAATAAAAATGTATGTGTATTCTGTATCAAGTTGAATTACATTAAGGAATCAAGTTAGGCAACAGGAACAAGGTTAAGGGGACGATGAAATGAAAGGGCCAAAAGGTCCGGACTTCTGAACCTAGACGAGTAGGGACAGGCACATGAAACGTCCACAAAAATCTCCTCATGAGAGAAACTCAAATATACTCGCACATGGGTGACCTTCAGCTCCCAAAAGTTGAATAAAACTAGAAAACAATGGCAACAGGTAATTCATTAAACATTCCTGCGTCTTGGTTTCCTTAACCGTAAACCCAAGGAACTGAAGTGAACCACTTTTCCAGGGCCCTTCACAGTCTGAAATAATTCAAGTAAGAACCTAGTTGAGTTTTTCAGGATGCTTAGCATGTGTTTTATGCTTATTAACAACTGAGAAGGGAACAAATATTTTGTTTGGTTTGGTTTTGTTGAGATAGGGTCTTGCTATATATTCCTGGCTGGCCTTGAACTCACAGTGATCCTCCTGCCTCAGCCTCCCACGTGTTGGGATGACAGGCACTCATGTATGCCATCATGCCTGGGCAGAACAAATATTAAACCCTCATGAGATATTAGTTTCAAAAGTATCCCAGAAGTCAGCAAGAACAGGGAAGCAATCAAAGAGTAAAAATAGAAACTGATGTAGCTCAAGAATAAAATAAAATGGAATTCGATCAAGAAAAAAATGGCAACCAACACCAGGTCTGGGGGAAAAATAATTTAAAATTTAAGTAAAATTAAAAAATAAAGGTTTTGAAAGCACAATATTGTAAAGACATTAGAGCAACAGAGAAAGGTGGAGCTGGCAATACAGCACGCCAACCAAAACAGTGACGCCTGGATTTCCCATACAGCACCGCGATTTCACAGACCCTGGGAAGGGATCCTTGTTTCTGTACTCCCTGCAGGAATGGCCATCATGCAGCAGACCGCGGGTCCTTCCTTCCGCCACGCTGCCCTAACAGCGAGCAGATGTTTCAGAGGACGGCTCTCCTCTCACCAACCCAAACCCAATCGCGCACCTAGTGGTGCGGTGCTGTCTGAGCAGCGTCCTTTCTTCCTAACCTTGATGCCGATGACCTCCCTGCCCCAGCAGGAGGCCGGCTCGCCTGGTGTCGTGCCAGGTGGCCCGCTTAGCAGGCCCCACGGACCATGACATAGGGCTGCTGTCGCCCTTCGTGTGGTTTTCTTGACACACTAAGCTACTTCCACAAGTTGCTGTCACGTTAGGCTCTGACGGGTTTGGAATTAGGGGTGTCCAATACAAATGGTTGCATCTGCACTAGCAAGGGTCCTTACAGAAATCTTTGCTTTCTTCAAAAGTAAGGTTTTCTATTAGGTTACATGTGTTCAAAGTCTTGAGAGTTCGCAATTTAATATGTATAATCATCTTTTTTCATAGGATTGAGTTTTAAATTATTATGATTATGAACACTAAGAAATTGTACAAGTTAATGGGTTTCACTGCGGCATTTCCACACATGCACAGATGAGGCTTTGATCACGTACCCTCTCCCTTTACCACTCTCTCCTTCCCCTAAACCTCTTCCCAGACTCTAATAGTCTCCTTTCTCTTTCAGGTCACTATACATATTTTTTCTTTATTCATTCCTCTATTGGTGGGCACTGCAGCTGATTTCCTATATTGGCTGTTGTGAATTTTGCCACAATAAACATGAGTATGTGGGTATTTTGTTTGTTTGTTTTTGAGACAGGGTCTTGCTATGTAGCCCAGGCTGGCCTTGAACTTGTGGCGATCCTCCTGCCTCAGCCTCCTGAGTGCTAGGATTATAGCCATGTTCCACCATGCCTGGCAAGAACACTCTTTTGATAAAATTCTCCAGAACAAAGGAGAGTTTGGGCTTTGCTGTTGATGGTTCTCTGGCAAAGTGATCAAAATAAAAGAAACAGATGGGAATGGCTAACAGAGCCAACTGGGGTGCAAGCTCAGAGCTGCGCCTCAGTATTTTCTGGTCCCCAACCAGCTCGAGTCAAAGCCCAAGGTCCTCTTGCCTGCAGGGCGCTCCGTCAGGAAAGCTTGGCACCTGCCGTGGCCGTTCAAAAGCCCTGGGGCAGAGCGGCTGAGTTTAACCTCGTATGAAAGAACAGGGGAAGGCTTTTCCCAGCCGGGACAGCAGCCCTCCTGGGGAAGCCAGTTGCTTCCCTGTCAGTGTATTCTGGACACGAGAAACAGCGGCAGACCGCGGTGGCCCCAGATGGCCCGCAGCTGGCCCGGAGGAGCAGCAGAATTCAGCGCCGAATATCGATGTTGCCATCACCCCTCTTTTTTAATCAAACATTTGGAGCCATGGTAAGGGAAGCTGATGACCAAGTATCTAAAAGATCCCTTGTATGAAAACCATCTACCACATGGGCGAATCATCACGCGCTTGTGTTTCATGGCTTTCTGTTACGACAACCAATGGAAAAGGTCTATCTGGGCTCACAGTTTTCGAAGTTTCAGTCGATGATCATTTGGCCCCATGGCACAGAGCCCATGGCAGAGCAGAAGTGCCCGCCCCAGGCCCTGACCCCAAGACCTTGCACTGGGCTCTGCCCTTCAATATTCAGCCACTTGGGGGGACCAGGAGGTTATCACGGGGAGCCCTGCAAGATACTTGAGGTCCAAACTACAGCAGATCCTTTAGTAATAAACAGATTAAAAAGAAAAAACAACAACCAGAGGAACAAAATTACCAGGATACTTCATGAATTAAGAAATCCAGAGGCATACAAGACAATAAAAAATAAAGCCAAAAGGAAAAAAGCAAGCATTTTCTGTCCGTGATGTCTATTATACCCAAAAAACAGTCTCTCATGAACTGCAAATAACAAAGTCATCATTCAGGAACACGTTATCAGGAATAATTCCACCTTAAGTAAGAATAAATGATCTTCCTGACTCTGTATACCTTCAGAAGCTTCTAAGTCAATTCTAGAAGCTGGAATAAATCAATATTATCTTAAGATTAAACTGATATTTTTAGACAAGGTGTTTTTCAAAAGTGAAAATTTTTTCTTTACCATTCGGGAAATAAGGTTGCTATAAAAACATAATATGGTAGAAACCTAAAGTGCCCGGCACACTTAACATGTTAAGTAAAAATAAATGATTTGGGCTGAAGTTTATAACTCCTAAAAATTGTAATTGTGATGCAGTATAGAAAAGTAAGTAAGCTTCTCTTTAAAATCTCTCCAAAGCAAAGGAAACATAAGGGGAAAAAAAAAAAAAAACAACACAAATTTTTATCAAAAGTAAAAGCATTTCTTGTTACCAGTAATGATAGTAGTCACGAGGAATAGTAAGTAAAATTTATAGATACTTCAAAACTCTTGTTAACTGTTATCATTTGGGCCAATTCCTTATCTCCCTAGATATACATATATATCTTGTTTATGATAGATTGCGAGCCACTCTATTTTAAAAGATTTTAGACATTGGATGTGGTGGTGCATGCCTGTGATCCCAACACTCAGGAGGCTGAGGTAGGAGGATCGCCACAAGTTTGAGGCCAGCCTGGACTGCATAGTGAGACCCTATCTCAGAAAACCAAAAATTAAAAAAAAAAAATTAGAAGTTTTTTAAGGGACAGTATTCCCTAGGGATCTCTGGTACCCAGCTCATTCTGGTTTCATCATTTTAAAAAGTCAAATGCTCCCTCCAATCTATCCCCTCCATTCTCTTTGCTAAAGACCCCAAGAGGTCCCTACCACTGCTCCCCAACACCACAGTTAGGGCCCCCTAACCTTGTCTCTCATCCCCCATCTTCCCAAGATGCAAAGCTGATCACATATTCCACTGTTAAAACAATAAATTCACAGCTCCCTCCTGTCCACAAAATAAAGGTTAACCAGTCTTCACAACCTGTACCCAGACTTTTCTCCACCTTTACCTCCTGCTCCCACCATGGCTGCGTGTGCTCCGGCCATCCTCAACCACTTCACTGTACCCAAGGAAACCCTGTGAATGTCTCCTTCTGTACTTCCAATCAAGTTTCATTATCTGCCGGGCATCATCTTTCCTTCTTTTTTAACTGTTGACTACATTTCAAGGCCTACTACCTTCCTGAGGTTTCCATAGAATTCCCCACTCAAGACAGATTATACATTTCTCTGTTTTTTTTTTTTTTTTTTTTTAACCACATTATAGTCTTATCACCTTCTACCTTTGTTACTTTTGCATATGTTTTCTAAACCCCTGGAGGGCAAGGAGAGTTCTGTCCTCCCCTTCACTACATGGTTCATTTTGGGGGATGAATGAGTAACATCTCCAATAAAGGGACATATGCAGACAATGACATTCGAAGTATGACATGCGGTGTGGCCTGGGGTTTACGTCTCCTAGTGACTTTGACCATGGGCAATGACGACATTGAAGCTAACCCTGAGGTCTGCGTGTGTTCCCAGGATGCAGAAGGGAAGAAACGAAAGAGAGAGGGAGCGAGGGAGGGTCCCGGGCCTTCCAGCGTCCCGAAGAGCATGCAGGGAGCTCTCCCTGTAGCTACTGCGCTCATGTCCCGGTTCTCGCCGCCACCTCGGCGCTCACTCTCAAGGATTTTCAGCTGGGTGCTAAATCGGGGTTCTGTAAATAAGAAAGAGGAAGGAAGGGGTCCCTCACCACCTGGAGCGGGGAAGAGAGTGAACCTGCGAAGTTTTCAGGTCACACTCAAACAAAGCTGGAGAAAGAGAAGCCTAGTTCACGTGGACAGACTTCGAGAAAGTCCCAGAGAAGGGACTCAGCGACCGGCGGGGACGCGGCAGGGGAACTCCGCGCAGCCGCTGTGTTTTGAGTAATGTCACTTGCAGAATCCAAGTCATACCTAGCGGGGGATGAGTGCTGCAGAAGGGAAACGGAAGCTTCTCACTTAGATCACTGGAAAGGAGTTCCTGAAGACAGGAGGTAAATGCTGCCCCCAACCAACGGCACAAAACTGGAGACCTGCTTGTGGAAAACGTCATGTGCTTTACCTTCGCACTCATTGTCAACAATATTTAACAAGCGTTTATTAATGATAAGTGCACTTGTGAATGATGATGACAAATACAGGCACTGAGCAGCCCTGTAGGAAAGGAGCAACAGCAGATGCTGGAGGCTGGAAGAGGGAAACACCGAGTGGAAGCAGATGGCATCCTTACCTTCAAAAGAGATCGCAGCTGGGAGGCTGAGGCAGGAGGATCAAAAGTTCGATCCCAGCTGAGTGACTTAGTGAGATCCTCTTTCAAAATAAAAAGGGATATGTGTGTGTGTGAGTGTGTGTGTGTGTGTGTGCATTCATGGTGGCTGGGATGTAGCCCAGTGGCAGAACATTTGCCCAGCATGCACAAGGCCTTGGGTTCAATCCCCAGGACCAGGAGAGAGAGAGAGAGGGAGAGAGAGAGAGAGAGAGAGAGAGAGAGGTCATATTGAGAAGGGTGACACATATATATGACAGCTCCCACAAAAAGAGGGATGAGAGGGCTGGTGATATAGTTCAGCGGCATAAGTGCCTGCCTGGCAAGCGTGATGTCCTGAGTTCGACTCCCGGTACCCGCATATTAAAAAAAAAAAAAAAGAAGAGGGATGAGAGAGAAGGGGCTGAGCAGAAGGGACTCCGCTGGAGTCATGGTACCCAGGCTCTGCCACCGCTGTCTCCAGGACCAGGGTGGGTGCCTTCCCACACCCAACTGGCACATTTTAATGACACCCAGACCTTTGCCAACACCCGCCGTACCTGCCTTTTGCCCCTCCCATATACTCAGGTCTCCGTGGACTCGCACGTCTCCTCGCACGTTGTTCAACACCCCTTCCACGTCCCGACTTCTAGCACACTCATTTACAACAAAAAAACCACCCACAGCCTTTCATTTGGAAACAAACACAAAAACAAACAAACCAACCAAAGCAATATGCTCAAAACAGTACACTTAGGAGGCACAGAAAAGCACAAACAAAAGAAAAAACCAGCCCTATGCTCCTATAACATTTTGGTTTATTTCCTGTCCATGTTTTGTATCCTGCCTTTTGCCTTTAATATATCAGGGACATTTCCTGGTGACAATAACAACTCCTCTCCTAGCTGCGAGTTTTTAATGGTCACGCTGCATTCCAGCAGGTGGACGGACCGTAAGTTACTAAACCAGCCCGCGTAGACTGCGAGGTTGCTCCCCGTTACTTCCTGTTCTAGGAGCCGCATCAACAGATTCCTCAGGATGAATGAGCGAAAGGTTGCGCACATACTTTAGAAAAATAGCTTTCATTGTTTTTTCATTATAAGAATAATACATGATCACAATATAAAAGTCATAAATAAAAATGTGCCAAAAGTATTTTTGTGAAGAATACTGCAGTCTTTTTCTATAAATACAAATTTCAAAGGGTGGTACCTGCTCTTATAATATTATTTTCACTTAAGAAAGTATGAACATCTTTTTTTGGTTTGTTTTTTGAGACAGGGTCTTGCTATATAGTTCAGGCTGGTCTTGAACTCAGTATGGAGCCCAGGCTGGCCTTGAATTTGTGGCGATCTTCCTGCCTCAGCCTCCCAAGCTGGGATGACAGGTGTGCACCACCGCTACACTCTTATGGCACCACTTCCGACCTGATTTTTAGTGCTTACTACTCAGTAGCGGAGTTACTTGGCCACACACTGTCTTTCTGACTACACTGTGTACGTCACGAAGGCAAAGGTGATGCCCCGTGCTGCCGTGGTCCTGGTGCCTGGCCGTGTCTGACGCACACCAGGTGTCAACACACATTTACAGCAGAAATGTAAAATTAGTATCAGAGCTAATGTTTTCCTATAGAAAAGGTTGCAAGCATGATGTCGGACTTCAATTCTCGATATAATGTGCACCTAACCCATAGGTAATCAATAAAAATAAGTTTCCAGGATTGTTTAAGTATAGTCCTGAACTTGGGATTTTCTAATCGTGTGTGCAAGTGATACATGTTCAGTAGAATTCGTACTTTGAATTTGGACCTTTTCCTGGGCTAGCAGTGTGCAGTATGATGCTCTTGGGATGCTGGGCAGCAGCAAGGTGCAACTTCTAGTTCATCATGTAATCATGAAGGTAAAAAAACCCATTCATATACACAGTGGAGTACTATGCTGCCACAAAGAAGGACAACCTTGAGTCATTTGTAAGAAAACGGATGCACCTTGAGACCATAATGTTAAGTGAAATAATCAAACACACAAGCTCAAATATCCCATGGATGGTCTCATAAGGGAAACCCAAAGTGTAAATAAAGAGCAAAAGGAAAGGTAGATAATAGGAAATAAGGAGACAGATCTTTTGCAACTAGGAGGTGGACCAAGAGATGGGGGGGATTAAAAATGAATTAAGATGTGTTACATACACATACCAACGTCCCACATCCTTGATGTTCTTCTATTTCAGAATCCTTGGTGGGGAAAAAAAGGCTTTCCCACATATTTATGAGCAAAAAGTCAGTATTGTAAGTAGCTTTCATTTGAAAAGGGAAATTGCTAATTAATTCACACAGTTGCGCTTCACCTTGTCAAACACACACACACACGCACACATACACACTTGCGCACAAGCAACATAAAGCTGTAAGTTGCAACAGAGTAGAATATGAGGAAACTTAAAAGTAGTTACATTATGTGAATATTGTGACACTCTGTAACCCCCTCCCCCCCCCAGTCCAAAGCACCCCTAAGCTGACCTTTATTATAAAAAACCTGATGGCGAGCATCCTCTCCCACCTTCGCGCTGCGCTGGACTTATCCGGATAACCGAGGGAAGGGATTCATTTGTTTCATTATGGGGCAAACCAGTGAAACGCCTGTCAAAACCTCCCTGTTCCACCGCCACACCCAGCAAATCTTAAATATTTTTAAATGTCTTTTCATTTTTAAGTTGATTGTGGGTCAGATTCAAAGGAGTGACAATCCTTGTCACTTTCGCCCACATCTTTCTGGATTAGTCTCTATTCTGACAGCGACAGAGCTTTAAACTTGAGGATTACCAAACTTCACAGAACGCTGGAAATGTACCGTACAGGGTTCCGATCCAAAATGCTGTATTTTCAAGCCAGCATTTTAAGTGAGGACCATAAGATGTGCGGTGAGAAAACTGAATGTGGCCAATCGGGGGGGTCCCCTTGGGTCAATGCCCTGGACAGCAGCTATTGCTTTAAAAATGTTTGGAATGTATTTGCCAAAGCAATCGGTAAACATGAAGCTGATGAGACACAATTTCTGTACAGAAAGTCATCGAGAGACCAAGCAAAAGAACAGAAAAATAAAAAATTTCAGCTTGGGGTTCTAATGCATCTATACCTTGATCTCTTTCTCTTTTTAGTTTGCCCATGTATGAAATTTTTTTTTTTGTGGGTACCGGGGGGTCGACCTCAGGACCTCGCGTGCCAGCAGGCGCCCGTGCCGCTGAGCGATATCACCGGCCCTTTTTTCGTATGTGGGTTCCGGGAGTCGAACTCGGGCCCTCGCGCTTGCCAGGCAGGTGCTTACGCCGCTGAGCCATCTCACCAGCCCCCATGTACGAAATTTTGTTGGTTTTTTAAATCTCTTTTAATCTACATATTGTCCTTCACCCCTTTCTTCAGCTTGTAACTTGTCTGTTGAAGACCTGGGGTGTCTGATTCGTAGCATTCCCCACCGTCCACGTTTTGCCAATTGCGTACTTGCAGAGCAGTATGCTTTTCTGTCCTGCTCTGCTTTTCCTATAAGTTGGTAGTTGGACCCAGAGGTCTGATGACTCATGTTTGACCCTTTTGTGCCTCAGTTGTGTCATATGCACAATGGGTACCCATGCACGAAAGTACTGGAGCGCACTTTGAAGTCTGCACTCATCGCCCCGGAGGGGGCAGCAGGCTGAGGACCCAGGTCCTGCGCCTGCCTGGCTCTTGCTGGGATCCAGTCCTGTCCTCTGCGCAACATGATCCTAGGTGGATCCCAAGCTCGGTGTCCTCACCTAGGGGGCAAAGATGCCACCACCTCCAGCTTGCAGTGCGGGTTAGATGGTGCGATGCTTCCAAACAAGACCTTTAAATGGCGAAGTGCTATAAAGTGACAGCGTCACTCGTGAGCAGGGGCTTAACTACGTCTATAATGAAAAAATATTTTAATGTGCTGGGGAATCTTTCTCTGGAGAAAGATTAGACGTGGCATGGACTTGCAGCGAGGAGCTGATCTGTGTGGCTTAATGGACACCTGCGACAGGAGACATGGCCCATCCCAACCTCCAGCCCTGGGCCTGAGTGCCGCGGGGACAGATAGGAGAGGGAGCCCCGCCAGCACCCATCCTGCACGGACCTCACAGGGCCTTTTGGACAACTCCTCCCCAAGTCGCTCATCAAGATGTCCCGTCATGATTTACAGCGAGAGAATACCAAAAAAAAAAAAAAGCGATTTGTATTTACCTTTCCATGTGTGCAAGTCCAGGGGCGAGGGACCCTAATGATCTTCCCTCCCCTGGCCCACATCCTGCTTCCCCTGGGCTTCTCACATAAACTCCAGGTGCCCTGTCTGTGCACCTAGCCCACACCTCTGACCTCCTGAGCCGCAGCCTCCTTCCTTCCCTCCTCCACCTCCAGACCCCCACCCTGCTGTCCCCCAGGCAGTCTCTGAGACGCTCTTCCCCGCTACCTGTGACCATCCAGGCCGGAAGTGGCCATTGTTTTCTAGACTTTTGGCAGCCACCAGCCACCTGTGGCTATTAAACTATGTAACTAACTAAACATTAAACTAAAATTTTAGTTCCTCGGTCTCACCGGCCATATCTCAAGTGCTCAGTGTCTACTGCTGGTGGTGGATGCTCTTCTGCACGGTGCCTGGTATGCAAGACATTTCTGTCATGGTCCCAAGTTCTGTGTCCAGAGCCATGGTAAGGCCCTCTTTCCTCTCCCTTTTCTCTACAATCTCAGGAGGCGTCGCCTAAGAGGAGACGATAAGAAATTGTTTCAGGGGCTCAGCGTGATGCTTGGCAAAGACCAGGGGCTCAATTAATGGCAGCCTGATGAACACACTGCTGCTTCTTCAAATAACTCCAGTCTGTATGCTTCTCTCCCAGCAGGGCGCGCAGGTGTCTGCCACGTGTTGCTTCCTGTTCCTGAGGTGACGTGGCCGCTGGAAAGACGAGGCTTTGGTTCTCCAGAGACACAGCCACACCTGCCTCTCCCACCTTATCTCGGAGGACCTTGGGCAGGTTCTTCTCTCTGGGACTCAGTGTCTCCATCTGGAAGATGGGAATAAAAGTACCCAGGTCGCCACACAGTGATGGTGATTAGAGGTAGAGCTTGTGGTAGGCATGTGATTCATTTATTATACAAAGCAGGTCCTATTAAGTCACCTGACAGATGGCCATGTATTCAGCACAGGTACGCACTAAGCATCACTCAGATAGTTATTGTTGGTAACAAAAGTCAGGCTAATATATCTTTTGTAGAATGGTGTTTTTAAACACTTCTCCCTAAATAGGGCTTTCTCTGACATTCCTAGGAGGCAGATAAACTCAAGTTTTTCTCTATTGTATTATCGGTTCTGCTTATAATACTTCTCTTAAATTTATATGATATAGAAGGAAAAAAATTGAGTGTTTGCAATTCATCAGACAGGCTTTAATTTACCATTACTCAGTACTCTTTACTACTACGAAGGCATTTATGGGCTGGTATGCTGGATTGGAACTGCAAAGATTGGCATAAAAAACTGCCACCGTCACTGTCACCCACAAAGTCAGAAGCTTAAAATTTTGCCTGGACAGCAAGTCTGAAATTTCTAGCATTGGAGCATAATTCAAAAGTCATAACTTAGAAAAAAAGAAAAACCCACGAGAGATTAAACGTATGCATAAGACGCTGCAGGGGCAGGTGAAGGGGAGAGGAGGCATTGTGCAAGTGCAGAGCCTTCTACACACTCGTGCACCGGAAGTGCAAACGAGAACAGAGTCCACGTGGCTGCTGGTGGTGGTCACCTGGTGACCGCGCACGGCAAGGGTGCCACCTTCAACGCTAGAACCTCGCCGGGCTCTCCAAGGATCTTTGAGCAAAGGGTGGAAGATTGGTGCATCGCCAATTTAGGAGCCAGTCATTCCCCAAGAAAAAGCCAAAACAAACACACAGAACGAAGAGTGATCAAGTTGCCAAATACAGAGAGCCACGGGTTCCGCCAGGGTTCCGTTATCATGGAGCACAGTTTCTTTATCTCCTGGAGATCATCGCCCCCCAGCCAGAGGAGCAGAACCTTAAAACCTCATAACTCAACATAACATAGTGTTCAAGTTTGGGGGGCCATTTGTCAGTGCCACGGCTGATACAATCAGTCCCAGGGACCCTAGGACAAAGAGTAGCGGGTGAAGAGCATGTCACCTCCGTGCCATTCATTTCCTTGATGAACAAGGAGCTATTAGCGGCACGGAGGCGTTATCTAGGTGAAGAATGTGCCCAGGGTTTCAGCTACTTCTCCCGGAATTGTAGAGAAAGAGTAGAGAACTCACGACCTCAGGGAGTTAAGGAGCGGTTTTTGCTGCTGGGGTATTGTGGATTGTTTTTAAAAAATTAAGTTCAATTTGGCCCAGTACATAGACACATAGGTATTCTTCAATCACAACTAGAAATCCGTTTGAGATATAGGTCTCCTTTAACCTCTGTTCTTACCTGGAAAAATAAAAATGTTTAAAATGAATCCTCTACGACTTGAAAAAACAATCTAGTTGGATTAAGTGCTAGCTTTTATGCAAAATTCAAGAAGAATGGCCATATCTGGCCTTTTTACCGATAAACTCCTTAATAAAATTTGAAAGAGGAGATAATAAATTCACTGAGATGTGACTTTTCGTAGAAGGTACAGGAAATATCTTCAAAATTTTTTCATAAATTATAAACCCCAGGGAGCTGCTGAGGACTGACCCTTGTGCATTTAAGCACACACCACTATGCTGCACCCACGCCCTATATCATAAACTTTAATTGTGAACTTTTATATAAAATATTATTTCTGCTGGGTGTGCTTGTAATTCCAGCATGCAGGAGACTGAGGCAGGAAGATCTCTGTGAGGTTGAGGCCAGCCTGACCTACACAGCGAGGCCCTGTCTCAAAAAGCCCCAAAATAAACAAACAAGTAAATAAATAAAATAAAATATTAGTTCTAAACTCCTTTTCCCAGTAAAATTTTACCATTTAACCCAGTCTGTGCACGTTGTATTCTAAATTAAGCATTGCGCTTACTGACTCTAAGTAGAAATGTAGCTTATAATGTATTTTTTAAAACTACATCATGGCTTTAGTTTGTTTTTTGAAAACTACATTAAAAAATAAATTTATTTAAATTTTTTTCTTTTACTTTTCAACATAGTTCACCATATTATTTTAGCTTTAAATCACTGATAATATTTATAAAAGAATAACAATATTAACTCTTCTCTGGATGCAGGCTTTCTGGTTTCTGAAGTAAGATTGTATTTTTATTTTTGCTGAAGTGGCATCTTTTTATCATTTCTTTTTCACATGCTCTTTGGCTGTGCTGCGCTATGACCTGATAATTTAAGTGGGCATCTGAGAAATCCAGAAACTTTCATCTAACAAACTTATTAAAATATATTTCAGAAAGTGAGATTCAGACAATAACATAAAATATTGGCTTTTATCATTCAGAAAAAAAAATGACTGGCGTATTTCATTTTGAAAGGATAGTAAAAGTTTCTTAATCAGAAACTTCTCAGGGACTTTTTACCACCTGGATTTACAGCGAGGCTGCCGTGTCCGCCAGGCCCGTAAAACTGCCAAGCCTTTCAGTCAATACCTCGCCTGAAGATGCCACGTTTTCAAAATCCTCCTGACCGGGATGATATGCTGGGATAGATTCTTTTCTAACTCTACAGATAGGGCATCACGGAGACATTAACGAGAGCTGGAGCGATTGAGGGAAGAATAAAACCTGCACTGCTTTTTAGTTTTTTAAAAAAAATTATTTATTGGAATTGCAATAATTCATTTAGCAGAGTGTGCAAAAAATTTCATAGAAATCTTTTCTTAATTTTATACTTCTGCAGTCTATTGAAAATCATACCTGGCACGCTTTCGCATATATCACTTAGATTGGAAAACATGCTATGATAGAATTATTATGAGTAATAACTGGGGGAAAGAGTTTAAAGAATATTCTAAGTAAATCAGACAGAAGTCGATTTTTGCCTATCCTATACAAGAAAAGTAAACTTCAAGCCGTGAAACTTTTTACCTACGTCAAGACGTCCCTGGCGTAGGTTACTATCTCTATCAAGTTCTGTAAGGTGATTTACACGGTGGGAGTCATTTCAGTGTGCAAACGATGTGCCAAGTGGGCTACAATCACTTACCCAACTGCCGCAACCCGCTAAATGACCACTTGGACGATTCCAGTGATTTCCCTTCACCATTTAAAAACAACAAAAAGTAGCAATGAAATACAAGAATTTAAGAAAGAATTATAGAACTGAGAGAAGCAACAAAAATGCTGAAGGCCAGCATTAAATATAAAATGTAAATTTCTAAAAGTGTATCACTGGTGCATCTCACAAGCTGGTCTCTATTTATTTTGCTAGGACCTAGTTAGTAAATTAATATCGACTTTTCTAGCATTTGTCCTAATTTTTTTTTTCCTTCTGTTGGGTAAATTCATTGTTCTTGAATGTAACTTTCTCAATTACACAAAGTTGGGGCATCTTAAATAGCTAAAAAGTGTTTTTATAAGAGGCTCTATGTATTACCTTTTAACACTGAACAGAGCAGATCTAAGCAAATTAATATATTTAGAGTGAGAAATGATATTACAATTTGAAATTATATCCACAGAACAAGTGCAAAAGCAGTAAAAAGTTTTCTCTGTTTGTCTCCCTTTAATGTATCTCATTCCAAACAGGGAATTTTAATGCATCCAAATTAGGGGGAAATCCTTAAAACATAACACTATCAAATCAAAATAAATTCATTGATTTTGAAGAAGCAAACCTGAAAAACATTCCACATGAAGATTTCCTAGTGTCCCTTAGAAAAATTCAAAAAGACACTTGCCTTTATTGATGCAAGTATTTGCACATACAAAGCAAGAAAGCAAGAAAAGAAGAAGTAAAATTCTTCACTTCAGATTCACTCAAAAGACAAAAAGAACAATTATCTTTCATAATATATTAATAAGAACTCAGATGTTGCTTTCTAGGAAAATCTCTCCTGTCCTTATCCTTTGATAAGCACCATCACACCCAACACATTCCGATACTTCCTTACAGCTGCAAAAGTCAAACTTTTGCAAATAATTTCCATATTAAACTGTTACTAATTGTAATTACCCCAAAACTGGTCATTATAATTTCCCTAATTTTAAGAGAAAGCATAAAAAATCTTAGGCTGATTGGTAAATTTCGTTTAAAAAAGAAGTACTCTAGAACGACTCTTTTCCCACTAGCCAAGTAAAGTCACCTCTCTAAGAAAGAAAACTGTTCTTTAGAGAACTTTATCAAAATCCACACAAGTAATTTTAAATCAACTGTCACAGAACAGAACCCAGGAGCAGTTGCAGTTTTTTGGTGACCAAATGAACTGAAATGTACACAGCCCCCATATCACTAAAGGCCATTTTCTGCTTCTCTACACAGATAAGAATGTTTCAGAGATTTTATGAAAATCCATAATTTAGTCTGTCTCGTGAAAAGTGCTGTCTTTACATGAAAAAGACATCAGACCTAGGAGGTATCTGGGAAACCTGACACAGATCGAGAAACTGGGTGGAAGAAGATGACTTAACTTGATTATAGATAAACCTCAAAAAGGTCACATCGAATTACTATTTTTTAAAAAAGTATAAAAATTATTTATTGCTATGAGGATCCATAAATGTTTTCTTATTAAGAGGTTCCATTTGTAGGTGGTTACACTTGGTCTTCTGATGTTCATGGGAAAGCCAAAAATAAATACATAGCTCAGATTAAAATTGTATCCACACAACTTTAGAGGGAACCATGTCATCTAATAAGAGTGAACTGATTTCCCTGTTTTCGAAAAATAATTATCTCTTCGTGGGTGGGGGAGGAAATTAGTCAAAATTACCAGGTTCCTACTTAATACTTAATCATGGTAGGTTCTCACTGCACCTGTAAGCAATCCCTTTTCTTTTCGCTCTGCTAGGTCTACACCACTCTTCCCTTGTAATTCCTCAGTTAGTGTAGTCATTAATATTCTTGCTTGGAAAAAAGGTAATATTTAATACTTTAAAACGCGGTTTCAGATTTATTTATAGAGTTCCCAGAGTTGCTAAAACGGGGCCTCCTATTTCCATTAGAATATGATCTGAGTATACAGGCAACTTGCCGTAAGCTTTGCTCAGGTTTCTGGGGCGCCTACGGCAAAGCAAACTTAGGGATCGTGCCCAGTTTCAGTCGCTTTACTTTCCCCGACTGCCATGTGGGGCACACTCATAGCAGCTTTCTATTGGTTCTCGTCTGGAGAGTAATTATTCCAAAGCACAGGATTGCTTTTAGCGGTCTCCTAAAAAGCACATATAATTTTATGCTACCTGTAGAAATTTATTTTGCAGGAAACGCGCACGAACTCATTTGCAGTCTGCGCACCAGTTGAGGCCCCCTTCGGTTACTTTCCATTTACTGTAACTTCGTGAAAATCTGAAATTTGTCCACCACAGAAGGGACGCTACCACCGTGGATTATAAAACTGGCAAAACTAATCTGTTGTAGGACATACACTAGAGCTGATTTAATCTGTTAGAAATGCTAACCACGTCCTTTTACAACTGACAAAGAAAAAAGTATCTGTGAATTTGGTTATAATCATATCCAAGTCCTCCTTCGTTTATCTACTCAGGAATATAAAACCTCGAGATTATGGTTCTATTTTATTTGTCCTCCCTTTAACTCATGTAATAAAAACATACTGAACTGATGGTTGTATGAAAGTAAGAGCTTTGAGATTTTAAGGCGTTATTAAAATTAAAAAACAGGAAATTATCAGATCTGAGTGTGTGTAAACATATATATGTATACGATTTTTATCCTTGAGTGAATTTCCTATGCTCGTATATTGAGAATTTAGCATAGGCTTCTCTTCACTAAAACCAGACAAATCCAGGAAAGCCCAAAAGTAGTATTGTCTTTTACCACAAGAGGGGGCTAGAGAATTCTGATCTCTTCCAAGGTCTATAAAACCCTTTTAACTGCTTCTTTATAGACATTCAATTACAACAGGCCATAATACATTAAGGCATTAAAATACACATCTATTCCAGCATATGCCAGAGCGAGCACTGCACTCGTGTGTTCGGCAGATGTTCCTAACGCTGGCATCAGATAAACACTTAGGCGACTTCTAGTGGTCTGCATTGTCCTCCCTAGCGCTTCCCTCCCAAAAGGAAGCCCTCCTAGTTAGATGACCCCCTTGGAACGGCAAACACCAAGTGACGTGATAAAAAAACCCCAAGGTCTGCAGAGTGTGACAGGGCGGAGTGAGGTAAGGATGGAGAGAATGACAACTGATGTAGTTCGGAAAAGTGGAGACTCTAGGGATAAATGTGGTGCAGTCTTTAATACCATCTAAAGGTAACACTCGAAATGAATTAGGGGAATTATTCAGTCTCAGAAGACGGTAGAGAAAAGAGCAATGGCCTGAAACTAAAGGAGGAAAAGTTTAGGTTAGACGTGAAGAATAAATTAGTGCTAATAGTTGGGCGGGCAAGATGTCCTTACAGAGAGAGGAAAGATCTAAAGCATCATCACTGTATTTGATAATTAATTAAATGAGATATTAGTAAGAGTGATGTGAATTCATTAGAAGCGCTGGATTAGATAACACAGGTCATTTTTCCCCTAACCTCTGGCAATTTCTGGGTCTCCCCAGGTTCCTGGGCTTTCGCAGGTGTCTTTCAGGGGCAATAATGAGCAGAGCTCATGATCCCAGCTCACCCTGGGTTTTATTAATAAAGTAAAAGCTAAGGTATCATTGTGAAATAACAGTTATGAAATTATGCCTACTCTTCACAGCTTCCCATGATAATATACTATACCATATGAGCTATGTTCTAACAGCTTAGAAAATGACTCTGCAAATTGGATAAAGGCTTTTATAAGCGAAAACTTCCCAGGAAAGAAAAATTCCTCCATAAATCTCAATCTTTTACAAGCTGGAGGACCCGTTCTGCATAATCTTTCTTTCCTCCTAGACGAGTGTATCTGGGTTTAATCTACTTAGGGTCCAACATAAAGAAAAGGTTGTCATCAAAGTCAGCAAAGCAGTCCAGAGCAGAAGTATAACACAGCGTCTGGATTGAATACCTTTTCCCAGCAGACCATGGTAGCCTAGAGATGAACATTTCTTTTGGTGTTGCTTTAAACAGCACATGAATGTTTCTTTTTTATTCGAAAGTCAGAATTATATGTTCAGCCAAAAGAATTTATAGCTTGTAAAAAAGATTACCAAAGTATACCATATATATATGGATATATATATATAGTATATATATAGTGTTAAACAAAATTTGAGTGATTCAAATTTGAGTGATTAGACATTGGAGTGAAATGGTGTTGACTCTCAAACTTGAGGAAGGACAGTCTAGTGGTTAAAATCACACCGAGAACGCAGAACTCTAGAAATTTAGAAGAGGACTGGCCAAGGTAAAATTGCAAACCTCAGGGTGATTCAGTGTTCCAAGGAAATGCTATCTCTAATTCTGCATTTATAGAATGCAAGCACAGGTAATTAAGCATGGTATACGAGATTTTCCAATCAACAGCATGCAAGCACATGCAATCTTCCCCTGCCTCTGACTGGCTTATGTATCAATCATACATGTGTATCTATATGGCATTAAAAACCAAAACAGTGTGAATCATTTTGTCACCCCTGGAATCAGGCCACACTGACATCTGTAATAATCTTCTACTAGAACACATCGCCATTAAACTCGCAGACCAGTTTAGAGTTTGCAGAGAACTGGTACTCGAGGCATTCTATAAAAGTTTACTCTCATCTGCCAAACCACTCGTTTAAAAATCGACCATTTGGGCCGGTGAGATGGCTCAGCGGCTTAAGCGCCTGCCCGGCAAGCGCGAGGGCCCGAGTTCGACTCCCGGAACCCACATACGAAAAAGGGGCCGGTGATATCGCTCAGCGGCACGGGCGCCTGCTGGCGCACGAGGTCCTGAGGTCGACCCCCCGGTACCCACCAAAAAAAAAAAAAAAAAAAAATCGACCATTTGCACTTAAAATCTGCCACTGTTCTTTCACCACTAATTACAGTGGTAGAAGTTCCATAGTAGCGTTTGACCTTTCGAAGGGTGGACCTTTATTCATACCCCCGGTCTGGAAGCGACTTCCAAAAACACTTTGGCCAGGAGCCAGATCAAATATTATTTTAGCTTTCTTCCAAACTACTGCAAGTCCAACCAATCGGTCTTTTCTACAAACCGGCCCCGGTCACCAGCGTTTGATTACGCACTCTACCCTCTCTTGTGGGAGCGCCTGCATCTCCCCTCTCCAACTAGAGTATTTGTTCGCTAAGGAACCACGTCTTCCTCCTCTTTTGTATCCTCCACAACCACTAAACTTGTGATTGAACAAGGGCGTTCAATATAGGTATTCAATAACTAACTCTTCATTAGCAGTATATTAAAATCTATAACATGGACAAAAAGGCCAAAAAGATAACTAATGAGCTCTATGTCCAATCAATCCAGGGACTTATTAGATGTTATTCATAATTGTAACCGGTAGCACATATGGAGCCTTTGGACGTGTTCTATGGGAGAGGCCATTCCCATGGAGGTGGCCTCGGGTTTTGTCACTTGCTGGCTGTAGGACCCAGACACTTAGCATCTTCAAAATTAGCATCTCTTTGGTAAAACAGAGACTAGATGACCTGATTGCCAAGTTTCTTCCAGCCTAGAAGCCCGTGGTTTTACAGAGAAACTTCGCAAGTTGTCTGCGTTAGGGAAAGAAGCATTACTGACGATCTGCGGCCGAGCACCGGGTGAAGGGCGGGGTTTACACGCGCGCCCACAGCTGGATGTGTCGCGCAGGAGGGTGAAAAATGGGTCATTCATAGACAGATAATTGTTATTGTTTTTTAATTCTTCACAAAACATGTATAATCCTTGGTAATCATTTGTTTAAGTTATATAAATTACTGTCAACTTCGAAACCCGGTTTGTCATCTTCAACTGTGATTTATACCAGACCATATAAACGACACGGTGTCTTAGATCTAATAAGACATTTATCTTCATGAAGGAGGCCACTGCAATGCTGAGTGACAGTTTACTTACCCTTGTCACAGTTAACTCAACACGGAATCTTTAATTTCTCCCAGGGATCTGAAATCGGATGGAGTCACCCGAAGCCAACAAAAACTTGTTCAGAAATCCACCGCACTCATGAAAGTGGGTGTTTCACTGCAAATTTTGTTCTTGGGCCCCCCATACATACATGGGGACATTTTATGTCGCTCCATAGTGTGAGCCTCCAACACACACGTGTAACCTCCGCTGGTGCTGACGGTAGTTGTGTGCCTTTCTTAAAGAGAGTGTGTCTTCTAGCCAACAACAAAGATGGAAACAACTGTCTGAAATAAAGAGAATGAGAAAAATGCTTGTTCGGATGCATGCATGTGTATATCTTTACAGACTTATATGTGGAGAGAGGCTATCCTGAGCCTTTTTTTTTTTTTTTTTGTGGGTACCGGGGGGTCGACCTCAGGACCTCGCGCGCCAGCAGGCGCCTGTGCCGCTGAGTGATATCACCGGCCCTTTTTTCGTATGTGGGATCCGGGAGTCGAACTCGGGCCCTCGCGCTTGCCAGGCAGGCGCGTACGCCGCTGAGCCATCTCACCAGCCCCCTGAGTCATTTTCATTGTCTTCATATTATAGAACGATGGAACTGAAAACCTAAATACGTTCATATAGTTTACGTAATTAAAAAAATACCCGAGGCCAGATGTGGCGGTGCAGGTCTGTCATCCCAGCACTAGGGAGGCTGAGGCAGGAGGAGTGCTGTGAGTTCAAGGCCAGCCTGGGCTACGTAGTGAGTTCAGGACCAGCCTGAACTACATAGTGAGGCCCTGTCTCAAAAAACCAAACCAAACCAAACAAAACAAAACCATGTGAAGAAAGGAAGGGTCCTCACTCCATCCATGAGAAAAAGGCAAATGGCTTCCTGTTTTTAGGCTACCAATTCTTCCAGTCCACTAGGGTACTACCTGTTACTGGCATCACTGGTATTACAGGTTCTAGGGATTGCTGATGCCCGGGTGCCGACGACGGCCTGTAATAGATTTCTAACATTCCAAGTAAAGTGGTCTAAACATTGCTCCAAAGTTGTCACCGGGATTTCACTTAAGATTTATCCTGATCAATGAGGCCGTTTACCTCTAATCCCTGCATGATTAATTCACATACCTCAGTAAGCACTGTAAAATGTGGCTTATTTACTCTGGGAAAAATACGATTTGTACACTAGCACGAGGGCCTACAATTCCCAACGAGGAGGGTCTCAAACCGGCTTGTGAACAAACACTTTTTACACTAAGTCGAAACTTTCTCGGGGGACGCTATCTTAGATTTAGATGGCAACATTAGCTTAATCAGTGGCAATCCTAGGGTAGGATTTCAGTTCGTTGAAAGAGCACTTTTTAAAAACAATTAGAGCTCTTTATAAGTACCTGATAATATGCCCATGAGAACATAAAAGCAAAACACAGAAAAATGAATAAATGTACGACTCTAATTGGAGATTCTAACACAAACTTCTTAACAGATAAAAGAAATTCTAGGGTATAGAAGATCTGAAGAGTACTATTTATAAACACAGCAAGAGTAGCCAATAAATATTTCAGGAGAACACCTAGTACTTAAATATAAAATAATCATTACTAGGCCACAAAGGAAGTCTTAACAAAATCCAAAGATTCATAATAATGTAGGCTGTGGTTTTATATTATAATGGAATAAAATTAGGAATTAACAGTAGAAGAGAAGGTTCAAATGTTCCTAGAAACTACAACAAAACACACAAAAAATAAAAACCAGAACAAAAACCACCAAAAATGCTTCTAAATAACATGCAGGTTAAAAAGAATTTCATAAAGATTGTGAAGCACTTAGAATAAAGTTATGATTTTTATTTTTTGGTTTTTTGAGACAGGGTCTTACTATGTAGACCAGGCTGGCCTTGAACTCACTATGTAGCCCAGGCTGGCCTTGGCCTCATGGCGATTCTCCTGCCTCAGCCTCCTGAGTGCTGGGATTAGACGGGTGTGGCACCGTACCTGGTAGAATTATGAATTACAATAAAAGCACTGCATATCAAATTTTGTGGGGGTGCTGGTAAAGTAGTAGTTAGGGGAGAATTTTTAGCTCTGGACACATTTATTTAAAAGAGAATGAGACGGAAGCCCACAAGAGTGGGTAGCTATGGGGCACAAATAAGTGCAAACAAACTCTGCAAAGGAAGCAGGTTAGCAACCTGCTGGGATCCCAGTCTCGCACAGGGATTAGATGTATCGTCCATGACAAATCATTTTATTTCTCTAAGCCTCATTTTTTCTACCTATACAATGGGGACACTAGTACCCTGTTCTCGAATTCACTAAGATGACCCACAGAAAGCACTTACCCTGCCTGGCCAACTCCGGATCCTATGATTCTAACTTTGGCCTGATAGAATTTATTATTGTCTTGAATGTCAGCCACAAAAATGTAATCAATAAACTAAACCTTAATTTTCATTTCACAATACTAAAATAGTTCGTTTAAAATACATTATGATCCAGTGTCTTCTTTCCATTTTTAAAAAATAGAAAACCACAGTACTCCACAAAAGCAGGTCCACTGTTATCATCGACCACCTCCTGCCTCGGCCAGCGATCGAACCCAGAGCTTTGCGCCCGTTATCCAGTGCTTTACCTCTGAGCTACCATCGTATTCTTCAATCCAAAACTGACATATTTCAGAGCTAAAATAAAAGCAGAGGGGGCCAGGGATAGAGCTCAAGCGGCACAGCCCCTGCCTGGCAAGCGCAAGGTCATGAGTTCGATCCCCGGTCCCCCCCACCAAAAAAAAGAAAAAGAAAAGCAGAGAAACCTAAAAGAGAAAATGTACTAAAAACAATGCTGTAAACAAAACAAAACAAAACAAAACAAAACAGTTCTCTTTGATGCCAGAATATTCTACATAGGTCTGCAAAGCACTATTAATAAGTATATAAGAAATTTATCCACAATAATTCCTTCAGTTACTCATTTTCACTTGTCCCCAAACATAGTAATAGCCCCTTACTTTTCCAATCTGTTTTTCTCATTTTGCTGAATAATAAAACTTTTTCTGCCCTTCAACAGCCTGATATAAAAATAAGCTCTACATACATTTCCATTTCTTTCTGGATATACCTGTCCAACGTCTCCCTTCTCTTTAATCGGGGGGTAGCAACACCTACAATGAGTAACACAGTATTACAGATCGTAGGTTTCTTCGAAAACAATTTCACCTTTTCTCTTTCTTCCTGAAGGAGTCACTGTACTCTTTCTAGAACAATTACTCTCCCCAGGCCAACTTCTAAAAAAGCCTAGGCAGACAGGGGCTCTTCATTGTATTAAAGAAATAAAATCCATTGTTTACTTTGGACACCAAAAACAATCAGATCTTGAGCTTCTTAATTATCCTTTTATACAGTTATTGTATTCAGTGTTTTCTACTAAAATTTTTTTCCCTTCCATCTGGTGGAAACTGTACTTTCTGTTTAGAAATCTAAGCATCACCACTACTTGTTTATGGGCGTCTCTTCTGGGTGCTGGGTCGGGCTCTGGTGAGATTTTCCACGTAGGACAAGAAGAAGGGGGAGGCCTTGTGCTTGGGGAGTGGCCCGCTCTCATTTTATGCATGGTTTACCCTGTAACCGGGGTTTTCATTTCTTGCTGTGCACCTGGCCAGGATTCACCATTCCTCTAGGGCTCTTTGTAGTTTTCGCAGAGGCGTAAACCCAAACACGTCCTGGTTATTGCTTCTCCCCACTAAAGTCGGGGGCAGGCAGAGCAGACTGCGCGTCTGGCCGGGGGTGGAAGACAACAAAACTGAAAACTTTTTAAACATTTTCTAGTAAAGATAATACTACAAAGCAAATTAAAGGAGATTGTATTTCCTTGCTAAAGAACTGCCTTAGCTATCTCCGCAGTAATGAAGACACTGCCTTGTTCTCCTATCTATCTAGTGATAGCGCTTGCCCAGTGAAATAGTAAACTTCATGAGGACAGGAACCAGCCACGGCTTGCATAGTCCCTGGCTATTACTTTGGAATCTCTGAGAAAGGATTGTTAAAATAATGAAGCCAGGCATGGGGGGTACACGCCTGTAATCCAGGAGGCTGAGGCAGGAAGATTGCAGTGTTTGAAGCCAGCCTGGGCTACTTAGTGAGTTCAAGGCCAGCCTGAACTATAGAGTGAGACCCTGTCTCAAATAACAAAACCCCACCATAATGTTTTCTATAAGGGTAAATCTAATTAAACAGGATATAAAGTTTATAGTAAGTTTTAACACCTTTATAACCCTCTCTTTAATTTCATGGGAAATTCATATCCTCTTTAATTTTCAGGGAAGGAAACAAGCATTTATCGTGCCTGCTGTGGAGCCGGCACCATGCTAGACCTGATGCTCTGTGGAAACTCGGACATCATCATGCGACCCGACAGTCAAGTTGTTAGCACATAAATGGATCTACTTCTACTTCTACTTCTACCATCGACTTGGTCACTTTGGGAATTCTTTTAACTTTCACACAGAGAACTACAAAAAACAAAAACAAAAACAAAAAATCCACTAAGTAAGAATTTGATATTACTAATATAATTAGCTTCTTTCTTATAGGAAACTTTTATGGAATAAAGTATTCAACTTTGAAAACTTCCAGACACTAAAGTTACCTTTTTCAATGTTGTGTGTGTGTGTGTGTGTGTGTATGTGTGGTGCTGGAGATCAAACCCAGGGCCTCCTGCACATTAGGCAAATGTACTACCCCTGAGCTACATCCCCAGTGCCATCAACAAGAGTTTTAAATTTCAGCTGTATTTATTTATTTGCTTACTTTCGGTTTTTTGAGACAAGGTCTCACTATGTAGCCCAGGCTGACCTCAAACTCATGGAGATCCTCCAGCCTCCCTAGTGCTGGGGTTACAGGTGTGCACCTCCATGCCCAGCTGTGTAATAAATGCTAGCTTTAAGTTTTAATTTATGGCCCTGTGTAGTAGTGCATGCCTACAATCCCAGCACTGGGAGCAGGAGGATCACAAATTGGAACCCAGCCTGGGCAATTTTGTCACTTAGTGAGGCCCTGGCTCATAATAAAACAAATAAAAAATAATTAAATAAATAAATAGAAAGAGCTGGGGGCGTGTGAAGGTCTGGGTTCAACCCCTATTACTAAAAAAAAAAAGTTTTAATTTATGCAGGTACTGAGCTCTTGGGGGAGAATTCAGTTCATTTCTCTCTGTGATACAGAATAGACTCAGACTGCTGTTTTAAAAATTCATATAAATTTTACTTGTGCATTTGTTTCGTATATAATTTTTATTTTCCTGGTTCTTACTTCAGTGTCTTGTGTTAATCGATACCTTTACGTCTAATTGGAAGCTTTCCTCTACGGTGGCCTGGAGAACCCAAACATTGTAGTGGCTAGAAATTTACAAAGGGTTTCCCCAAGAACCAGCGACACCCATGTTCAGTAGGAACTCAGTAACAACCGCCTCTGCCTACGGGTCTGTCTGTCTTTCTGTGTTCTCAGCTACGTTTGAGAAAGTTGGAAATTACCAAATAAGTGACTTATGGATTCAGGAGACACTATTGTTCTAATTCTGTCGAGCATTAGATTAATCAAAGCCAAACGGTGGGTTAGTTTCTTTATGTTTTGCACTGTTAATTTTCTACAATTATTAATCAGCTACTGAAGTAATTATTAACCTTTCAATTCAAACAGTGTTTTTAGTTTAATATCTGAGCCAACAGAGATCTTCCATTACAAGGTCCGATTTATAACGCGTAAGTTAGACTAATTTTGCTAACGTCCAAGGCTGGAGGAAAATGAAGCGTTTCTGTGTGATTCGATCCATAGTTGTGATGTGGGGGCTGCTATTCAGGGAAAGGGGGGAATATGATTCATCAAAAGGGCTGAATGAAATAGCAAGGAATGCACAGAGCGAAAAAGAGAGAGGGGAAACAGGGAGTATAAACCCTTGAAATTTAGAAGAAAAAAAAAGAAATGGAAAGATTATAGATTAATAAAGAAAAATAAGAAAGAATTTACCAACTTTACTCTTAACCTTTAAGAAAATGATGCATTTCCAATTTAATATTAGTTTAGCAGCATGTCAACCCTTTCCCTCTGCTGCCAAGGTCCAAGGGAGCGTGACACCGCGTGCGTGGTGACGATCACGCCTTCTGCTCACTGGCTGGCTGCCAGGAGAGACCCCCACCCTCGGGACAGCTGAGCCTGAGCCGGAAATTGGCCACCACCAGCCCCAAATCTTTGCATTCATGTATCTTATCTTAAGGACTCAGGTCTGTTTTGCATCCTTCTGTTACATATCATTGTATTTTCAGTGTAAAATAATGTCCATAGCAGTTGAATTCTTTAACTCCTCCCATTTCCCAAAATTCACGTAAAACTGACACACCAGGGGGAAGATATGCATTGCAGTTCCTGTGGCTTTTCCTTCCCTTTGAGCAACATCCATATTGTCGGGGCCAGGGAGAAGCACAGGTGGAACGACGTCGCATGGGGACTCAGGGGTCCCCAATGAGCCACGATACATTAATAACCCGGTTATCGTGAAATGAAAGCTCCCGTTCTCAGGCACCTCAGTGAAGCTAGGAAATCCCGACGAATTGTAAACCGGGTCCTGCAATCTCAAAATGCCCTTGTAGCTTTTGAGCTACACTGTTATAAAAAGATCAATAATGATGCCTTCCTGCTCCAATATGGAATTAGTGTTGCCCTAAATACATTAGCTTCGGGAGTATTGAATTACGCAGGAGGATCCTCACCACCACGAAACACACAGTTGTCCTTTGCAAATTAGTGATTACCAATACTGGAGGGCGCTGGGTACAACCCGCCAAAACACAAAGATGGCAGCCCCGAAGGGACCAGAACGGGGTCCCCCCAATGCAGGAAGATGGATGGCACTCACCCTCGTCTTGGTAGTCTGCCAACAAGGGGGCATCTGATGTGAGAGATGGGCCGTGAGTGCCGCTGTGATTGTCATCGGAACTGTCTTGTCCGAGATCTCCTCCTGAGGGACAATAAGGAAAACGAGATCATCTTTAGACATCTTCACGGAGCTGTCTGTGGATTCTTCTGATACTCACGTACACACACGCAGGATGCATTTTACTTCAACATGGCACTACTCATTAACCCATGAAAAGCGTAAGTTCGAGAACCAACTTACCTGGGTGGAAATTTTCCACTCAAGTAATTCTCCCAATAGAGCTAAAGAACTGTTGGGTCAGAGTGGAAGACCTCTTGCCACCAGAGAGAAATTTCTCCATCCTACTTAGAATGCAGGCAGCTATGTAAATTTGTACTCATATATACGCTGTTTCCACTAGTTATGAACTTTATCCTGAGCACCTCTTTCTCCATATTTCCAAAGAAAACAGGAGGAATAATGCAAAGAGTTAATCTATACACAATACAATGTAGGAAGGTCAATATTCTTTCTTTCTCTGAAAAATAAGAGGCATTAGTAAGCATAGAGAGAACCTGGCCCTTGCTGGATTCTATTCCTATTTAAATCACTACTTGGTTTGCAAGCTTAATAAAGTTCTCTTCATAATTCTAGTTTACAGCCTAGGCAAGCAACCTCCGAGGAATTCTAAAAGCACTAAGAAGGTAATATTTGCTCTGCAAAATGACTTTGATAAAAGGTAATATATATGTAGTACCGAATTATGCAATTAAAATAATGCTAATCCCTTTTGGGTGTTTTCAGCCTACATCGAATGGTATTCTGGAGAAGTGGCCAGTGATATTATGATACTTTAAAAGGTTCAGACGGAAGATATTAGCTAATTCAGAAACCGGAAGCAAAGGAAAGTGCCGCAGATGGCTCTCTTTCGAGTCCCCCGAGCAGAGGTACAGGCTGTTGGTAAAAGGGCACAACAGCTGCTTTGTGCATCTCACAAATACGGAGAAGGGTTTTCCAGCCGAACTGAATATTATCTCAGATCGTCATTTCCCAAGGAAATCGCCGGTGCTAAGCTCGGTAAACACTGCAGAGTTTTGGCCCTGGCTTTCGACCAGGGAGCCGTGAAAGCAAACAGCCTACATAGAATCTCTATTGCCTCACTTTAGAGGTTTATTTCCTACAATTAAACCGGAAGGGTAGGGAGGATATAAAATGATAAAACAGAAAGGCTGCATCCTTCCCTGTCCATAAATTGTGCAATTCTATCTCGACTCGCCTTCGAGTGCTCAATGGGAGGTAGAATCCGGAACTGAGTCAAACACTTGCAGGTTAGGGACTTTAGAAATAAACTGTAGAGTTTTTTGTTAAAAAAAAAAAAAAAAAAAAGCTTTAAACCTCACACAACAGTCATAGGCTAACGTTAGAAGAAATACTATCGTTGACTAGTGCACTGATAGGGGTACAAAGCTTGTAGTGAGGCTTAAGGAATAGCTGTGCAATTTCCATAATAACCAGAAAAAATTCCCAAATCCTAGACCAAAGTTTAAAATGCTCAAATTTTACATCGGTGCAAATCCACAGAAATTAAATCATCAACACAATGCAAAGGGACTTCCTGGTTAAAAACCTGAACGTGAGCTTTGAGATGAAAAGAAATGTTTATTCAGAGCCAAATAAAAACTCTTAAAAAAAAATAGTTTGGATTGCCAAGCAAAATCTGACATTTGTAGTTCACATACACAGAACATAACTTATCAACTATCATTCAAAGACAAATCTAGAACATAAACGCAAAACACAACCTACTCATCTTTTCTAGCATTTTTTTTTTTTTTTTTTTTTTTGTGGGTACCGGGGGGTCGACCTCAGGACCTCGCGTGCCAACAGGCACCCATGCCGCTGAGCGATATCACCGGCCCCTTTTTCATATGTGGGATCCGGGAGTCGAACTCGGGCCCTCGCGCTTGCCAGGCAGGCGCTTACGCCGCTGAGCCATCTCACCGGCCCTCTAACATTTTTTAAAAGCTTTTAAAAACATTTAGGTTAGGAAGGCTTTTGTTTATTATGTTTTTTTTTTTTTTTTGTGGGTACTGGAGGTCGACCTCAGGACCTCGCGCACCAGCAGGCGCCTGTGCCGCTGAGCGATATCACCGGCCCTTTTTCATATGTGGGTTCCGGGAGTCAAACTCAGGACCTTGCGCTTGCCGGGCAGGTGCTTACGCCGCTGAGCCATCTCACCGGCCCCTATGTATTTTTTTAATGAACTTTTTCTTTTGGGATCATTTTAGACCTGTAAAAGTTTTGCAAAGATAGTACAGAGTTCCTATAAACTTTGCACCAAATTTTCCCAGCGTCTTCTTCCATAATTAAAGTTCACCTTCCAAAACCAAGAAATTAACATTGCTACACTGCCATTCACTGAGCTACAAGCTGTATTTGCTTTTCACAAGTTTTTCCCTAATGCCCCCTTTCTGTTCCAGGATCCAGTGCAGGGTATCATCACACAGTACCGACAGCTTCCTTTTAAAAAGTCTCACCCAGGGCCGGTGAGATAGCTCAGTGGCATAAGCGCAAGGTCCCGAGTTTGACTCCCAGTACCCACATAAAAAAATAAAAATAAAAAATAAAAAGTCTCACCCAAAACCCCTGCCTGGATTTGGCACCTATTTACTAACTTCAGATAGAAAAATTGCTTCTGCAGGACCCTATGGATCTGAGGACTGTTACCCAAGGTGGGTATTCAACAGCTACCCTGCCCCCACTGCCATAGGTGTCCCTGTAAAGCAGGGGTGGCGAACTTATGACACGCGTGCCACAGCCGGCTGTTTGTTATCACTGACAGCTCTAAAAGGTTTGCCATCACCACCACAGCGTGTGCAACAAGGATGGGATACAATGCAAGGTAGCAAAACAGAGCCTAGGTGAGTGCTACAGACACCTGTGGAGGGGAAGCACTGGCAATATGCCCTCCCCTCCAGCGCAATTAGTGGCTGACGATGAAGATGTTACAAGTGTTCCCAGTGTCCTTTCAAGTGGCCCGACTCCCCTGGGCTCACACTGAGACTGACCTGCGCCACGGTATAAATAGACACTCCCGTGTAATTAAAATGATTATGACTACTCAAGATGCATGGGTGAAAAGTTTTATAGGACTACCAATTACTGCGGTCGTTTTGGATTGGCTTACGTGGAGAGCATCATTTTTCCTTAAAAACATAACTGAGCGCGTGTCCTCCGGATTCATCTACGGCTCTGACAACCGCAGTTCCAAGTGCCGTGACTGTAGTCTGGTGGGATCAGACATAAACGATCACGAACGATAGTGGCAGACATTTCCACTCAGCAGCTGTACAATTAGGCTTTGAACTCCATCTCCCGAGAGTGGCTTTGCTCACCAGCAAGGCCCGTGGCTGCTAGAGACACAGCGCGCACCACCACTCACTCGGAATCAATACGTTTCTATACAGATATAATTCTAGCACGCCATGTCTCCATTAATCACACCCACTCCCTCCAGCCCTTTCTCTATGTATTTCTAAATAAGATCTGGGGGAACTGTATCAAGGGTTCACCTACTATTAGCTGCAAATTTGCTCTTCTATTCCAGGTGTCATAAGAATTGGGCGCTAGATTCGCTCCTTTGGGGAGAGGATTTCTCTACTGTTCTTTTCTGAGAGTCAAACTCAATTTCATTCATGCTCCGTAGAGTGATAAGTTGGGAATTTCTGAGGGTTGGAGCAGAAAGATAAAGCAGCTTTGTGTCAGGTATAAGGTAATTATTTGCCAGGGTTTCTGTGCTATTTGTTTTTATTCCCTGTGTTTTCATTAACAGTTAATGAGTTTTCCCCTTAATTCTGAAACAATAGGTTGGCCACTAGAAGTTGGCTTTTTTTTTTTTTTTTCTGCCACGGATTCAACCAGCTGTTGGTGCTCCATAAACTTTATGGAGAAGTGAATTAAACTGCTAAAAACTTTCACTTACTAATTCAATTCCAAATAAAACAGGGGAAAAATGAAGCACAATGTTTCTCCCTTGTAACTATTTTGATTCACAATAAACTTGTCCAGTCCTGAACTCTCAGGAACCAGTTAGGAATAAAAAGAGTATCTAACGACAATTTTACCCCCTCCCCCCAAATGAGGGAGAAATGAACAAAGGCAGAAAGCAGTTTAAGTATTAAAAAAAAAAACCCACAAAATATAAGGATGGCAAATAACAGATGAGATATAAATACGTGTTTGCTTATTCAACACGTAAAGTCTCGATGTTTTTTCATGTTAGTTTTAGTCATCTTTTACTTTCCTTCTAATTAATTGTGAGTTATATTATAAATACTACTCAAATCTGCAACTAACTATTCATCTGGTGTGGTTAGAAACTTTCTAGTGTTTGCTATTACTTTACCATGCATCTCTGGAAAATATAAGGAAATAGAAATTAAAGTAAAATCCTCTACAATTTTTTGTTTCTTGTTATTTTTGTTATTGCTGTTGGAAGGGAACACACGATTTCCTACCCTGTTTAATATTTAAGAACCCACGAGCCACACAGCTCCCTCTTTAAACTAATAAATCCTTACTATAATGCTATAAATAAAGCTCCCGATCCAAATCCAGTTAGTTTTCATGCTTGACAGCATTTATATTGCCAGATTTTCACAGACCGGTTTAATAGTAATACAGTTCCTAAAGCTGAACCACAATAAGATTAGCAAAACAACAACTTATTATTTCTTATTATAACCACTCACCTAAGTTATCAAATCTCACCCCCAACGAGAGAAACATGTTGGGTACAGACGTGACCATATATGTCAAATGTTACTCACATGTACATATGTTACAGAGCATGCGTGCAGCACCCAAGTTAAAGTTCTGTGCATACTTCTGTTGTAAATTATACCCTGTCCTACCCACACTCATGCGTTAGAAAATGTACGGTGTTTCCCAGAGAACATTTTGGCACGTTCGCTGATTTCTAAATATCCACTTGGACTTGGGTGGTTGGTTCCTGTGATTTATCCGTGTAGAGTGAAGGTCTCAAATTCTTCTCTGTTCTATACAGTCTTTCTGTCCACCATTTTTTTTTCCCTCCTAGATCTATCCATAATTCAATATATAAATATTCTCTTTTCCCTCAAGGCCTTGGCAGTGAGTGTAATAGTACTGAACGCCATTAAGTCTACAGAACAAATGACAGGCCAGGTATAGAAAACTGCCATTTATCATTCTTTTAAAAAGTTGCTCCAACTAGATCTTGAATGTATAAGAAGCAAGTTGGGCCGAAGACTAAGCTTTGGAGCTTGGGATACTATTGGCTGATTACATGGCCATGCTAAGAACAGCAGAGTCCTTAAGAACCTTCAGAAATAACATTTACAGAGAGCAGAGGAGTCTAAATGATCAGAAATGGAACCAAACTGATTAGGCGCTGAGAGTACAATTGCTGCAACTCCACCTGTGAATTCAGCTACCAAAAGGCAGCGCGGCTTAATAATATTCTCAAATGAACTACATCTGCCACTGGTAGATTGGACAGAATAATACCCAAGGGAGCCCATTGAAAATGTCTTTTTCCTCCCTCCCTCCCTCCTTCAAGAAATGTCCTTTGTCGTGCAGTTCTTCATTTTGACCAGTAGGGTGAGCTGCAGCGTGTAGCATCACCTTAGCTCATCAAAAAAGGAGGGGGGGGAGAGAGAGAGAGAGAGAGAGAGAGAGAGAGAGAGGAGAGAGAGCGCTTCTGTGTACACTCTTCTCCATCCCTTCCTTCTTCGGCAAATGCTCAGAATTTTAACCCTTCTTACATCAAGGCAACCAAAAGTATAAATAAAGACCAAAATGTACAACAGACATTGGGAAATGGGAAGAAAGTGTTCAAATGAGAGGAAGGACGGGGAGAGAGGGGGAAGGAAGGGAAGCGAAAATAAGAGAAAAGAAGGAAAAATAGAAACAAAGCTTTTGTAAATAAGGAGGGGAAGGGGGCTTGAAGGGAGGGGAGGGGAAAGGGAAAAAAGAATCAAGATGTACCATGTACAGGTACAAATTCCCCATGATGAATGTGATCATTATGTATATCTAAAATGTACCAAGAAAATAAAATTAAAAGTTATTCTTAAAAGGGCACAACTCCTGGATACACGGGAGGACTGGCAGCCACAAATACAAACTGTGTATTTGACAATTTTGTGTCAAACTGTGTATTTGACAATGCACACTTCATAAAGCAAATCCCAGCCTATCAGCAGTCACCCACCTTTACACTGACACACTCCATCTACCACCGTTATTGTTCAACTGCTACTGACACGGAACCTGCTGATTTGGAGGATTTTCAAAAGTAATGAGATTTTGACAGAATTCAGAAGATATAAACCTAGGCATTTGGTAGTCTGTGGATAAATATATTGTAAAATGAATGCATTCATCATAAAGCAACCCTGAAACTATATCCTGGAATTATTGGTTCGTGGTTCTGTTTTCTTTGAACCACAGTGTTCTCTTCCCTAGATTCTTATTACAAAACTATTCAACTGAATTCTTAGCATGTTTTGACTTGCAGGAGAAAGTCGGTTATAATAATAATAATAATTTTTTTTGTGTGTGGGTACCGGGGGTCGACCTCAGGACCTCACGTGCCAGCAGGCGCCCGTGCCACTGAGTGATATCACCAGCCCTTTTTTCGTATGTGGGTACCGGGAGTCAAACTCAAGACCTCACACTTGCCAGGCAGGCGCTTACGCTGCTGAGCCATCTCACCGGCCCCCATAATAAAAAATTTTAACACAAGGTTTCACTATGTAGTCCAGGCTGGGCTTGAACTCACTGTGTAGCCCAGGTTGGCCATAAACTCTCAGTGATCCTCCTGCCTCAGCCTTCTGAGTGGTGGGATTACAGGCGTATATCACCACGCCCGGCCAATAATAAAAATATGAATATCTTGTTGAACTCTTACTGGGTGTTGGCTCTGGGTTCGGGCTTTTCATGTAGGATCTCATGGAATTCTCAAGACAATCCTAGTATATGTTATTATCCCAAAGATGCAGATGAAGATATTGAGATGCAGGGATGAAAACATTTTCCCAAAGCCAAAGAAGTGGCTCCAGGCTGGTGAGATGGCTCAGCAGCGTAAGCGCCTGCCTGGCAAGCGCAAGGGCCCGAGTTCGACTCCCGGGAACCCACATACGTAAAAAGGGCCCGTGACATCGCTCAGCGGCACGGGCGCCTGCTGGCGCGCAAGGTCCTGAGGTCGACCCCCGGTACCCACAAAAAAAACCCAAAAAACAAAAAACAAAGAAGTGGCTCCGAAGTGGCAGGCCCGGTTTGACCCCCTCTGAGCACTAAGCTCTTGTCCTGACCCACTGAGCTATGCAGGCTCCAGATCTGAGTGCTTTATAAATCACAATCATTATTCAAAGGCAAAACACACTGAATGACAGCCCATGACTTGAATTTATAGTGTTAATTAGTATTTTTTTTTTACTTCAGTAAAAAGTAAGTCCAAAGTCAAAGTATAAATTATTTCAGTAGTAAAAATAGTAATAGTCACACCAGGTATGGAGGTGGAACTGCCAGACGAAGCCGAATGTGGTCAAGTAGAAAGTGGTCTGATGCCCAGTTCAAATTATACCAGCATCGCAGTGATTTCTAAAATACCACTCTACGGCACGAATTTCATGCTTACAAAATTTAACTACTTTGTGCTTAGTCAGATCAATGCATTGAATTTTTCCCCAGTACTTCCTGTCTGATTCTGCTGGGTCTGGGGTGTTCTGACCCTGTTTCATCAAAGATGGGCCAATGTGTTCCGTATCTAAATGTAGATACGGAACACATTTCTTTTCTGGCAGCATTAAGATTTAAGTCACAGAGTAGGAAAATCCTTTGAAAAACATAAAATTATAATAGACCTCAGCACATCTGTCTTTTTTTTTAGACCAGGTCTCACTATGTGGTTTGACTGGAATTCAAAGGCTGGAATTCACCATGTAGCCCAGGCTGGTCTCAAACTTGTGGCGATCCTCTTGCCTCAGGCATATGCCACCATACCTGGCTGATATCTCCTTATTTTAAATTTTTATTTTTCCTTTCTGTTGAGGTATGATTAACACAAATAAAGTATATGAATCTTCAGAGCAAGAGGTATCATTCTGGCCAGGCGTGGTGGTGCACACCTGTAATCCCAGCACTCGGAAGGCTGAGGCAGGAGGATCGCCGTGAGTTCGAGGCCAGCCTGCACTACATAGTGAGTTTAAGGCCAGCCTGAACTACATAGCGAGACCTGTCTCAGAAAAAAAAAAAAAAAAAAAAAAAAGAGGTATATATCACTCTTGAGTTTAAGAAAATACCTTTATAGATGAGCTGTGATCAGTAAATTATTCAAGCCGGCAAATGTGTGTGTTACATTCACATCAGCTGACAGGGTCAATGGGGTCACAAGATTGGTTCTGACTCTGTTTGCTCCTTGGAGTCACAGTGACTGGAAGCTTTATTTTCAAGTTAGCTAAGTCCGCTTGCCCATACCCGAGCAGCCTCTGTCCCGTGTGAGTGCTGCTTCAGCCGCTTTCTAGTAGGATATTGATTCACGCAAATGCACTGGGCTCGAGGCCAGAGCTTTAACTTCCATTTTAAACAAAAGAACCGAAAGAGTTTATATTCAAATTAACTATACTTTTCTCTTCATATTTTGTGTTCAGAACCTAAAAATTTGTTAGAGGAAGAATTCCTGATGAACATTAATTTTTTGTTTTCTTTCTTTCCTTCCTTCCTTCCTTCCTTCCTTCCTTCCTTCCTTTCTTTCTTTCTTTCTTTCGTTCTTTCTTTCTTTTTGAGATAGGGTCTACCTATGTAGCCCAGCCCGGACTTGAACTCACAACTCTTCTGCCTTAGCCTCCCAAGGGCTGGGATTACAGAGATGTGCCACCATGCTCAGCTTTGTGCATGAATTTTTATGCCACAATTTTCCATGTTCCGAAACTTTACTCCTCACCTGATTTCCTGTGTTAGCCCAGGGATAATGCTACCTAGGACAAACAGTAAGTCCCCCCTTTCTGGAAGTCCCCAGGTTAATCAGATAAATAAGGCACAGTGATTAATTTAATCAACCTTTTGATTTTCCTTGCCATTTACATGAATGTAAGAATCAGAAGTTCTAGCTGGGTGTGGTGACACCTGCCTATAATCCCAGCACTTGGGAGGCTGAGGCAGGAGGATCACTGTGAGTTTGAGTCCAGCCTGGGCTATATAGTGAGACTCTGCCTCAAAACAAACAAACAAAACATTTAAGAAAGAGAAGTTCTATGAACTTTTAGGCCAGGGATATAGCTCAGCGGCACGGTGCTTGCCTGGTTCTGAGTTCGATTCCTGGTACCAAAAAACCCCAAAAACCCAAAAAACAAACATAAGGTCCAGGGATATAGCTCAGTGGCACAACACTGGAAATTTCTACCTAAACCCTATGAGCACCTGTGTGTAGTGCTGTGTGGTCCTCTTCCTCTTCTTTCTTCTTTTCCTCTTTTTCTTCTTCTGGTACCGGGGCTCAAACGCAGGGACACTTACACCTGAGCTATATCCCCAGTCCCTTTTATTTTTATGGTTAGACAAGGTCTTATTACGTTCCCCAGGCAGGACTTGAACTCGTGATCCTCCTGGGTTACAGACATGCACCACCACATTTGGGCGCTTTCTGTTTATCTTACTAAGCAAACGGCACCACTTGTCCTATTCTGCTTTTCTTCCTAACCATTTATCTTGATGATTGTTCCACATCAACACATACAAATGTACGTATTTTAAGTAGTCTTTTAAAAATGGAAAATAATTCACATGGTGAAAATTCATCTAGTACCAAAGGATACAAACAATGAAGCTTCTCTCTGTATGACACCTGTGTCCCTAAAGAGTGGTTACAATGATGAATAGTTTCATATGCGTCCTTCCAAAAATATTCTAGACACATAACACACGCATGTACACACATGTGTACATGACAGGCACGATCTGCACATTGTTTGTCCAAACTGCCCTTTTTACCTAATAAGAGTCACTGAAGAACATTATGCACATTTATATGTATAATTTTCTTGTTCCATACAGCAAGACATTAAATGAATGTAGCATAATTTACGTCTTGCTGGACATTTAGGCTGTTTGGAGTCTTTTCCATTCCAAACCATGACACGATGAGCATTCTTACACACAATATATACAATACAAAAAGCAACCGCATCTGATTTCAGTAATTTCTTTTCTTTTCTTTTTCTTTTTTTAATGTGGGTAGCGTGAGTCGAACTCAGGACCTCGTGCTTGCCAGCAGGCACTTGTGCAGCTGAGCGATATCACTGGCCCTTTTTTTCCTTTATGTGGGCACCGGGAGTCAAATTCAGGACCTTGTGCTTGCCAGGCAGGCGCTTATGCCGCTGAGCTATCTCACCGGCCCAGTAATTTCTTCTACCTATGTGAAAATGAGTTTTTTTTTTTATCTTATACCTCAATATTATCTACTGTAGAATAGAACATTTAGAAAGGACTTAAAAATCTTAGAAAATTTTAATTTTGAAAAGGAAAAAAAAATGAGTCCTTTTGTTTTCAAAACAAATCTTACTTTCTTTGACAGTAGTTGCAAAACTATTAGCTCATTTATTTATTTATTTATTTATTTTATGTGGGTACCGGGAGTCGACCTCAGGACCTCACGCCTGCCAGTAAGCACTTGTGCCGCTGAGCGATATCACCGGCCCTTTTTTCCCTTTATGTGGGTTCCGGGAGTTGAACTCAGGACGCCGCTGAGCCATCTCACCAGCCCTAGTACATCTATTTAAAAATGCATTTCACTCTGAAAAAACCTGACCAGTAGATGTACAGGAAGTAAACGATTTGAAAAAGTATCAAAGTCAGTAACTGGGAAACACTTTGCGTGGATATCCACTTTCCTCCTACTCATGAGTATAAAATGTAGCAAGCAAGGATGAGGGGGAGGCGCAAAGGAGCCGCCTCCAAAGCCTCTGTCAGATGGCGGAGGCTTAAAGCTTGGGCCCGAGTGTCCTGTGAACATTTCTCCCCATTAATTCTCCAAAAGAAAACATGTGGGAGGGTTTCTTTGTAAAAAGTAGTATAGGTTAGGATAGTTTAGGTTCCTATCCAGTGCTAGTGTTTATAAAATATTAGCATTCCAGAAATAGTGATAGAAAGATACTTAACAAATTACAAATATTATAAATGCAGACTTTTTTCTTACATTTGCAAACACATCATAAATTTGGGGTGTGTTTCTTTGTATAAATCCTACTTAGGGCTGTGCTAAAGCTCTGGCATGACTGCAAAGAGTATTTTCGTAAGTAAAACTTAGTAAAATCACTGTACACTCCATTAATTCAAAGACACTTCCCTTCCACTTCAAAGGAAGCCCCTCCGTCTGTCTCTCTCTTTTTTAGTGTAAAGATGGTGTTTCTTTGCTGCTCTAATGTTTTGCCTTCTTGTAGTTGTCACAACTACATGCTCCAAGTATGTGACCATAAGGGATGAGAAGTTAAGCGACATTCAAGCTTCTATTGAACATGTCTCAGACGTTACAGAGCGACAAGCTCATCAATCTGACCCCTGAAGCGCCTACCAATAAAAATTCTGTACAGGCGCCCTGCAAACGCAAACCTTAAAAAACGTATGCATGTGAATTACACGGTCCTGTGCCAGGGTTCAAGCGGAATGGATGAGAAATGGGTGAGTTCTGTGGAAATATACATGAAATATGCATTCTCAAAGCTCCTTGCACACATGCCCTCACTTACCTCGCCCTGCTCTGAGATGGGACAACAGCACTCATTGCTACTTTAGCACTCCTTGCCACCACACGGTAAGCGCCTCCTGAGCGAGCCAGTCTTAACGACTCCTCAAAACTCGGAAGCAGACTACATTAGCAGGGTTTTATAGATGAGGAAACTGACATGTTAAGCGATTGCATCAGAGGCCGAAGTTCACAAATCTAGAAAGAGGAAGTGGGATTCCTACTCAGGTCTGATTTCAGAGTCCATGCTCTTTCCAGCATAAAATGTCAAATTGAAACAATTTTAAAACACAGTTCATTATTCTATGTGTTTTTTCATCTGGATACATAAAATATCTAGGTCTCAAACAGAAATAAAATGATCTCACATTTTTAAATCAAGTTTCGCCTGAATTTCTTTTTTCTTTATCTCTGCTTTATGGAGAATTTTAAGCATGTACAGAAGTACATAAAACAGTGTAATAAGCCCCAGATGTACATCATTCAGCATCAAATGTCAATTTATGATCAATTTTGTTTCATCTACAGACCACTGTTTTTTTCTCCTTTCCCATATTATTTATCAGATTTTATCCTTAAATATCACCTCTCTACGGACTCTTCTAAAAAAACTCCTGACTATAATACCATTTAATACTATTGCTACCCCTAACACAATTAACAGTAGTTTCTTAGTAACATAAAATAACCAGTTAGTTTCCAAATTCCTAATGTTCTCATTGATGTACATTTTTATAGCTTGACCTGGATACACACAAACCCACTCATTCATGAATAAGCCTCCTAAATATGTTAAAATCTATCGTCAATATGGCTTTATGATAACATTTTAAAAATTCACTTTGCGTTACTTGCTTTTGTGAAGCTATATTTTTAGGCATCAATTTACTCTGAAATGGTCTGCAATTTCAAAGTGAGATTTTTAAGATTCACAAAATAGGTTTATTCATAGGGAAGTACACAGGATAATTTTCTCAGAAACCTAGTCCATCACTCTTGTGGATTCTCAAAGAATCTTCAAACTTGCGAGAAATTTCACTGGCCTGTATTTACCACCATCGCAAATGTAATGAAGGACTGCACAAAAATATGAGTTTGTTATATCTATTTATAATATTCCTATGGTCTGCCCTAAAGTTTTATTTAAATCTTGTGCCATTTAGTTTATACTCTGGGGTCCATGCCAGAAACTTCTGTCTGGTTTTCATAAATATGTTTTATAGTGGCAGATTTTGAATTATAAACATTAGATCTTGTGAATTTTTGATTTATTAAACTAAAACTGTTTATAATGAACTCATTTTATAAAAGGGGAAACCAAGGCAAAATGAGGTTAAATCAGTTTGCTGCATGAGTTAAAATGATCTTGTCATCAAATTTAAAGGGCAAACTGATATTTTTATTTAAAACAGTAGGTCAGCATCGACTTTTAAATATCCGACACTTACGATGGTACCAGTTCCACGGCAAAGATTCCATTGGATTTTCTTCGTAACTTTAAGTGAAAAATGAAGCAGAAAAAGTTTTTTAAGTGAGCAGGAGTTGAATTATTAAGGTAATTCTACATAAAAATCTTATTATAAAATAAGTAAGAAAAATAAAACAATATTCTTACTGTAAAATAAAAATAAGCCTTTTTTCATGTTGTCCAATTATATTAAAAGAACTCTTTTAAAAGCTCATTAAAGGCCAGGCATGGTGGTGCACACCTATAATCCCAACATTTGGGAGGCTGAGGCAGGAGGATCACGAGTTTGAGGCCAGCCTGGGCTACATAGTGAGTTCAAGGCCAGTCTGAACTACACAGTGAGACCCTGTCTCAACAAACAAACAAACAATAAAAACTCATTAAAAGAACTCTTCCATTCATGTTTCCTCTATATTAAAGTAATAAATTCTTGGGGTTAGGTTTTCTTTTTCTGGCTTTCTTCTTTTCAAATGGGCATATTAGGAAGTTGACAGTGAACCAATAGAAAACCTGGGTGGAAACGATGAGGGAAAGAAGTCTCTTTGCCATATCATTATTATAAATACAAAGTACATTTTCTTACTGTCTACTCTAAGAACTGTGTGCTATTACGAATCCCCAACAACCTTGTAACGAGACAGTAAAGCATCGCCATGGAGCGCGAGTCCTCTGGAATGGCTGGGTGCATGATTTCTCACTGAGGTGAATGAAATGTCATGAAATTAGGTAGTGACGATGCTAAAACCACTGACTTCTACGCTTTGAAAGGATGAATTTTATGGTATGTGAATTATATCTCAATAAAGCTGTTACTCTGAAAAATATGTGCTACTAAAAGATCTCCAAATAAGAGATCTTTGATGTTTTAAGACAATTTTCCTCCCAGGCATGAGAACCGGTTTAGTCCAAATATCCTGAAAAACCTAAGTGTGCATTTCGGCGCAGTGCCAGAGTTAATAAAATTCCTCCCGTCGTCTTTCTGCAGAGTCCTGGCACAGGTAAAAGTGCTGGAAAAGTTTGAGGCAATTGCTTCTGTCCTTTTTCACTCCTGTGAAACTAACACTTTTTGGTTTTCCCAGGCTTCCTAAAGTCTCCTGCCAGTTTTTCTCTTTCTCATCTCTTCCTGTTGTTTCGCACCTTGGGTAGACCAGATATTTTTCTCACCTATCCCGCAGTTCCTGACATACCGCGAGCTCGGAGCTGATCCAAGTGGGCCGCTGAAAGTGATCCTCTCTCTCTCAGCCTCCCACAAATGTGTATGAGAGAAAGCAACGCTAGGGGCAGGAATACGGGAGTCTGGACTTGACTTTGCCTTACATTTACTTCCAGGCAGATGAGCAAAGATTTTGCTGCATGTGGACCATCATTGCTAAGAAACGGATACAATTTTCTGTACTAAAGGAGCTATTTTCAACTGTCCGATCTCTGCCATCTAGCAGAGAAGGGCACGGAGAAGTGGCCACACGTTGGAAGATGACCGCAGTGCCACCATGTCAAGAGTCGGCACCCTGCGCCCCGTAAGTTTTAGTCCCATAAATCTGAGGTTAAACTCCAAAATTCTCTTCTCTTCTCAGCACACTACTCTACCGCATCTCTTACACTAATTCTTTATTTCTCCTTAGGTGATTAATTCTACTCTCACAGTTCCATTCATTTCTGCCAACTCACAATCATTTTTTGCCTCTTGTGGATTTTGGTTAACATCTGTTAAGCCCTGAACTATAGGGCCCGGCTCTGAATACTGCGGTTCACATTTTGCAAAGCAAACGGGTACATTATTACCTATAATTCTCTACCGCTCGGGGTATGTTCTATGTTCTCAGCTATAAAGGCTTTAAGCACTCAAGCATATAATAATACCATATCACATTATTAAGACTACTATAATGTACTTTGACTTTAACTTATTGGAGGGGGAAAAAAGCTTCAAAATAAAGATTTAAAGTGGGCTTTTGGGCCGGTGAGATGGCTCAGCGGCGTAAGCGCCTGCCTTGCAAGCGCGAGGGCCCGAGTTCGACTCCCGGAACCCACATACGAAAAAGGGGCCGGTGATATCGCTCAGCGGCACGGGCGCCTGCTGGCGCGCGAGGTCCTCAGGTCGACCCCCCGGTACCCACAAAAAAAAAAGTGGGCTTTTAAAGAGCCTTTAAAAGAAAGCTTTAAAAGGCTTGAAATACATTAAAACAAAATAAAAGCTAGAACAATAAGATTTATAAAACTGGTATTATCATTCACTATTTAATCTCCTTAAAGTATTACTACTCACTGAGATTGGATACATTGATAATATTAAGAAAATACAAAAGTACCAGAAAAGTTCATAATTGGTTTTCAAAAGTCACAGAGCAAAATAGTTCCTAAAGCTATTGGGAGTTTGATCTAAAACTCTTTGATTCTGAGAAAACAGCAACCCCCACTTATAGTAACTTGTGATAATTAATATTCAGGATTATGTCCCTGACATTCTTAATCAGAGTACTAGAAAGAAAGAAGGCACATGGTACTTGGATACCCCCTCAAACTACGTGAATTTTTTTTAATTCTGATTTTGAACTTTGAAAAAATGTGTTCTAATCCTACCTTTTTTTTTTTTTTTTTATTTTGCACACAGCTGTCTGTTGTACTTTTTAGAATTACACCAGATGCTGGGTTCATCAAGCAAAAGCAGGGAAACAATGGCTGCGAAGCAATTAGAAGCAGCAAGGCCAGGGCGAGACTCATATTAAAATGTGATAACACGGTTCTAGTGGGAATTTCAGCATAGCTCCATCCTGACATTTCCCCGCTGCCAGACAGGCGGGCTGCGCGGAAGGGCACCGAGATGGAGGCGGTAACATACTGGAATTTATTTCTAGAGCAAATGAAGGATTAGCCGAGTTGGAACCCACCCAAGGTTTTTATTATGGACTTGGCCACCATTTTATTGGAATGCGACTAGATCTTGTTGGCATCTAACAAAACCCAAGGAATGAAAGCATATTATAGCTCCGGTTCAATAAAATAATCTAGCATCATAAAATAATCTAGCAGAAGGCAGAAGCAGAGCACCTCTGGTGGCTGAAAACCAGGGCAGGGGGCCCAGCAGGGGGAAGGTTAATTAAACACTCCGCTAACTTTCCCCAGCAATGGCTAATGCCCCTCGGCGGAGGAGCTCAGACAGAAAAGACAAGCCAACAACACCTTCTGCTCCTGTTCAGTGCGCAGCCCCACACGGCCACAGAGCTCTCACCTGGCGGCGGGACGTCCCAGCAGTACCTGCAATACAAGAGGAAAAAATGGAGATAAGTCCAACTTGGGTTTCTTAATTTTGACTGACATAACAACAGCTACATAGTCCAAAAAGCTTGCTAAAGAGTCAATTCTTAGTTAAGTCCTAGTTTTGTTTGAGAAAAACAAGAATTCTCTTTGAAATATGATTTTTTTTTCAGTACTGGGCATTGAACCCAGGACCTTCTGAGCTCCCTCACTACCCCTTTTTAAATTTTTTTAAATTTTGAGATAGGGCCTCACTAAATTACGAATCGCTTAGGCTGGGTTGAACTTATGATTCTCCTGCCTCAGCCTCCTAGAGTGCTAGGATTACAGGCAAGGCCACCATGCCTGGCTTTGAAAGATTCTTAAAAGCTGCATGAATACACTGCAACTCACAGGTAATCGCGACTTAACAGCTGGAAAGGCCCCAAGAGGAAACCTCACAAGCGCTGCAGGCTTGCAGCACGACAGTTCTTTGCTGAAACAAAGCCCAGTTGTTATGACAACCACATCCCACCACCACCTACGACAACAACACATCCTCAAATGCCTCTGACACCTAAATTCTTCACTCAGTAGGTGAGGCATGAACAGCAGACTCGGGCTTGTCTAACATTTTAATGTCCAAGCCAAGAACTGCGAAACCATCGGCGAGACTGACACGTCGTCAAAGCCTTAAACCAATGGAATAGCAGTGGTGGCGAGCATCATGTGGAAGTCACTTGTTTGGAATGTGACTTGCACTTTTTCCAGGGACAGTGTCACACCCACAGAAGTCTTCCACACACAGCCTTATGTTCTTCTCTACTGATTTCTTTCTGTCCTGTATATTCAACATCTTCTCTACTCAGTCCTCGTATCAGCGTCCGTACTCACATAGAAACGAAGCCATCCCTCCCCAGCCCCTTCCCATCCTTGTCTGCTGTCCTTGATGTCACAGTGGAATAACACTGTCCCTACGTGCAGGCGTGCGCCACCACGCCCAGCTTTATCAAGCTCTTAAAAGGCCCATAGCCCACGGCCGGTTCAGGGAGAGGCCACAAGTAGGTGACCACGTTGTCGTCTACCACACGTAGGACTGAAATTGGTCTGGCTGTACGAGGAAGAACACCAGCCCAGTGAGCATCTCGGTTCTTTCTTTTCTGTGTAAAATAAAACTTCAGAAAATGGAAATAGGTCAGTGGGGAGAGTGTCTCCATAATACAGGGAAATTTTATCAGAGATGAGGAGGAGAAGCTGGACGAGGAACTTAGTCGCCCTCTCTCCTCGTTCCTGTCCTTCCCAGAACAGTCCTGGGCTGATGCTCGGTGGCGGGAGATGCGAGATGACTGGGGTAGAGGGCAGGCGAAGGCCAGACAGCGTCACCCATCGGCGGAGAGAGGAGGGAAACTGAGGGTCTGAGCCTGGAGGAGGCGGGTCTGGCTCAGCGTGGGGCACAGTCAGTGGGAAGGGGCTGTAACTAACTGTCAGACGGGTCGCTCTCCACCTAGCAGTCGGTGCTGCTTCTCGCCATGCAAACTCTTTTTCTGTAAAACACAGCTAATCAAGCAAATCATCAAATGGGTGATTTTCTGCAATTTTCCATCCTTTCTTGAGGCTTTGGCAGAGCTCCCGATTCCTATCATTACCCAACTTCTTATTAAATAGAAATAGAGGGCCGGTGAGATGGCTCAGTGGCATAAGCGCCTGCCTGGCAAGCACGAGGTCCTGAGGTTGACTTCCGGTACCCACATAAAAAAAAAAGAAAAGAAAAGAAAAGAAAAAAAGAAACAGAAATGAAGGTGTGAGGTGCTAGCACACGCACACACACACGCACGCAGACGTATGCACACCCCTCTTTCCAAAATGTTCACTGTGGCAACAGGAGGCGGTGGTAAACAGGAAAAATATTTATGGGTGATCTCGGCCTCCTTTATGCCTTCCTCTCCCACGATCCCCATTGCACACTTACACCTATTTCCGGTTCCTGTCTACCACGCGCTGGTTTCTTACTAGTCAGGCAGGAAGATGATGTTATAAGTCCACGGGTACCAAGAGCTTTGCTTCTGTGAACAGTAGCTGTAGCTTAAGAAGGCTGATTGTAGAGAAATGACTCAAATAGCAAATAAACATCACAAAAAGTAGCAGGGCTAGCTAATTGATATTAAATCACCAAATCTGCTTTATTTTTGGTAATTCTGTAATTAAATATTTCCATCAAACTTTCAGTTGTAAGATGAACAAGTTCCGAGGATCTACTTACTGTCCAGCATGGTGACTGTAGTTAATAATACTGAATTATATACCTGAGATTGGCTGAGAGCAGACCCTAAGTGTTCTCATAAAAGAGTAACCCTGTGAGATGATGGATGCATTTATTAACCTGATTATAATAATAATTTCACAATGCATATATACATTGGGTCATATTTTTTGCAGGGGAGGTTGAGACAGTCTTGCTATCAAGTCCAGGCTGGCCATGAACTCACTATGGAGCCCAGGCTGGTCTTGAACTCACAGCAATCGTCCTGACTCAGCCTCCCGAGTGCTGGGATTATAGGCACGCACCACCACAGCCCATATACATTGGGTCATATTGCACATTTGAAATACATGTGATTTGGTTTTTTTACGCACACAAATATTTCTGCTAATAAAAATCATATGCTGAACCACAGGAGCAGCAAGAAGTAGGATACTGGCTCCCTTCTTTTTCAGAAGCTTAGCTACCCTAACTTTTCTCCCTCTCTTCTTTAAATACTAACGCAATAACCCTAAAGGAAGACGTTTGCTTAAAACAGCAGCAGCAGCAGAAGCAGTAGCAGCAAAACCACACTTTCTCCTGCAGAACTCACAGAGGACCCTTTCAAAAGGGAAGTAAAAAAGTGCAGCAGTGTCATCCCTCGCTAAAGGGCACTCCACGTTAGTGTCCGCTGGTCACCTTGAAGGTCTCGATCTTGTCCTGTTAAACGCAGCCAGTGTTAAACACGATCCTGTCACGTTAGACACACCCATGGCCTCATCGTGTTCCCTGAAAGATAATTTTGCCCTGGAGAAGTCTACGCTCTTCAAGAAGCATTTAGTCAAATCCTGCCAATGTCTTCCAATTCTTACCTTTTGCTCTGAAAGCAGTTCTTTAACCAGAGCCTCTAAAAAGCCTGGAACTAGAAATTTTAAATCAAAACCCGAAGGCTGCAAAGAAAAAGCACATAAATGCACGCAGGCAGAGTTGTGTTTATCCTCAAAGCCTCTGAGAATTTCCTATCAGGCCTGTGCGGATAGATAACAAACACTTCCTTAATCTTCCCTTCGAGGCTTCAGCTTCAATAGGAAAGGGAAGCTATTACTCGATACCCGTCCCCAACACCGCTGGCTCCATGCAAATGAAATTTGGAACTGAAAAATGATGAGCGCGGAAGAGCAGACAGAAACTGCTCCACCATATTGATGATGAGGGTTCTCACGTTTCGCCCAAATGAATCCTCACACTTCCCAAAACTGGAAAAGAATCCAGTCACTCAGACAATTCAAATGTATTGAGTGTCCTCTACAGCACCCTCTTGGCAGGAATAAGATGGAGAAAAAATAGGTACGGTCCATCCACAAATATATATCATTATTTTTCTTTTTCTTTTGGTTTTCTTGAGACAGCATCTTGCTATGTAGTGCAGGCTGGCCTTGAACTCATGGCAATCCTCCTGCCTCAGCCTCCCGTGTGCTGGGATTACAGGTATGTGTCACCACACCTGGCAACATTTCACATTGCAAACATGCTCTTCTAGATTACTATTCCAAACTCACAGGATATGTTAGTGGATTTCTGCTGAAAATGGACTAATTTCTGCTGAAAATGGACTCTGAGTCATTACATTGTGGGGGTATTGGTGAAGGTGGTAATCGAATTCTTGACCATGGAACTGCCCAATAAACATGGTTATCAAGATTAAAGTATTTAGAGCTTTGGGCTGGTGAGATAACTCAGCAGCAAAGTGCCTGCCTGGCAGGCTCGAGGTCCTGAGTTTGACTCCCGGTACCCACATACGAAAAAAGGCCTGGTGATATCACTCAGTGGCAATGTGCATGAGGTCCTGAGTTCAACTCCTGGTACCCACAAAAAAAAAAGTATTCAGAGGTTTAACCCCTCGGACAGCTAATTAGATAGATCTTGGTGCAATAACTATCCTAATATTGTTGGAAATAGGAAGTAAAAAAACAAACAAACAAACAAAAAAAGCTAATTCCATTCCTAATTACAACAAAATAGTTACCATATTCAGCACTTAATATATGCTAGGCCTTATGCTATATATGTGTTCCACATATATATTATTTTATTTTAATAACAGCCCCAGGAGGTCAGATAAGGAAACTGAGACCTAGGAGGGTCACACAACTTCTCAGTACATAGCTATTAAGAAGCAGAACCAAGGGCTGGTGATATAGCTCAGCGGCACAGTGCCTGCCTGGCAAGCACGAGGTTGCAAGTTCGATGCCCAGTACAAAAAAAAAAAGAAGCAGAACCAAGATTTGTACCCAGGTCTGTTTGGTTACAGAGTTCAAACTCTTAAATCCCATGTTAACTACATTCCGGTTGGCTGCAATATAGAAAACACACGTAGGAGTGAAGGTGGGGGATAACAGCTCTGTTAGCCTGTGAGTACCAGGGAGTGGGTAGACCAGAAGTCTTTAACTTGGAGTCCACAGTTGGTTTGGGGGGAGTCATAAACTATCTAAAACTGGTGAACAGTAGTATGTGTCTTCTATTCGTTTGGAGAGGAGTCCATAAATTTCATTAGTGAAAACATCCCCGCCCCACACCCACCAAAAATGATAAGACCCACTGGATTAGCCGAACAGGGCCTTAATGGCATTATAAAACCAGCAATCCAGAAAGGCCAACATCTGTGATGCTGTAAATCTAGAATATCTAGAGGAATTTTTTCCACCTCTGAAGTATTAAAGGTGTTATTTTACCTGTGACTTATGGAAATGTAAAACATACCATACACTCCTGCCTTGGTAAACCAGCTGCTGAACAAAACCCAAATCTCCTCTTGATGACTTATGGATGCTGCAAATGGAGCTTCGTTTTTGTGCCTGGAACACACAGGTTGAAAACCCCTCCACGCCCGAGGCTCCTCCCACCTCCCCACAATGATCTCCCTGCTCTGGTCATGGCTGTCTCCAAACAGACTGCGAAGACCAACACTGAAGTGACTCGGCCATTAGAAATGGAGTCCTGGGCCGGTGAGATGGCTCAGTGGCATAAGCGCCTGCCTGGCAAGTGCAAGGTCCTGAGTTCGACTCCCGGTATCCACATTAAAAAAAAAAAAGAAAAAAAGAAATGGAGTCCTGAGATTCAAAGGGTCACCTCGTCAAGCCGGGCTTCGATGGCAAGTTGACAGGACCTGGAAAACCCTTGCAACTGATCTTGGGCAGAGCGCCACATGGGAAGGGCGGATTTACGCCCAAGGAAATGACCTTGGTGAGCTGTGCTAGGTCAGTACGCGGCACACATCTCCTGTGACCTCATTTCTCACTGGGAAAGAGTCCCACTGATTTTACCAGTGTCTCACCTCCTACCTCGCAGAGGGATAGGCGAGTGGCCAAGGGGATGTGGCCAGCGACATCCAAGAGCAGACCTGGGGAGACAGCACCCTCTGGTGGAACAGTCTCACTTAGGGGTCCGGGTAGCAGCCTCAGAGACAGACAGCAAATGGAAGATCCCTCCAGAGAGCCAGGGGTCCCTCCAGCCCCAGTCCCTTCAATGCCACCCAAGGTACAAGACCTAGTGCCTACCTAGAATCGGGTCCAAAATATGAGATATCTGCTGGGCATGGTGGTGCATGCCTGTAAGCCCAGTACTCAGGAGGCTGAGGCAGGAGAATCGCTGTGAGTTCGAAGCCAGCCTGGGCTACAAAGGAAGTTCAAGGCCAATCTGAACTGCATAGTGAAACTCCATCTCAAGAAGATGAAAAGAGAGAGAGAGAGAGATTTGTATATAAATAGATAACAATCTAAGGTGGTAAATAACAAATACTATGGTACCTCAAGTAATAAAGGACCTGTCATAAGGAGGTCCCAGCTTCTTTTGGGGATGTAATATTTCCGTGCTCTTGAGACACCCACTTTGGGCAACAGCACAGTGTCGTCCTACTTTGCAAAATACAATGATCACAACTAAACTTTTACTAAGAATTCTACCAGCAACAATATCTGATACTGGCCGTATAACTCATGACTCCTCGCCCCGAAATTTTAAAGTCCATTCCAAGATGATGAGTAAAAAGAGAAATTAAACATTAAAAAGAAATTAAATAGCACTTTATTCATCACTGGAGTCCTGCAGAATATTTCCGCAGTCAATCGAACATCCACGCTGGATACAGACACTCTGAATGGCGGGGGCTTTTCTTGATTCGTCTCTGATTCAGTTTTCTCTCTGCAACCCGGAAAACCTAGAAGCTAAAACTCCCTCCCCTACTTCCCGGCATGAAGACAAACCTCTCCCAGTGTGTCTGTACGATCCCCATACCGCTTGCATGTAATAGGCTGCCAATAGAACCCAATGAGCTATTAAAAAATGTCAGCCCGGTACACTGTGGCAAAATAAGACAACCTAAATGTCACATCAGAGTTTAGGGTTTTTCTTTTCTTCTGATATTAAAGGGAGTTATTGGAAGCTCTGTTTGTTTGCTTGCTTATCTTTTTCTGTTGTTTTGTTTTCTCAGTACTGGGGATTGAACCCCGGGGTGCTGTGCCACTGAACTGCATCCCTACCCCTTTTTTGTTGTTCAAGCTGGTCTTGAACTTGAGGTCCTCCTGCCTCAGCCTCCTAGGTAGCTGGCTTATCTTTAAAGATAACGATGTCTGCTGTGATCAAATCCTGCAGAACTGTGCAGTGTGTTTGGAAGGGAGAGAAACTAGAAGGCCGAGAAGTTTTGTTGGAGCAAAAGAAGGCACAAGAGATGTGATCATACGCTTGAGGACAGGCTGGGAGCAGATGTGGAAGAGGAAAGCAAGAGACGCCCTTGGGTTCCAGATTTGTGTGTTGGAGAAAACAAGGCAGCACCTGCACACAAAGAACGCAGCTGATCATCTTATTTTAAGACCATGGCTCCTCTCCTATCGTTTGGTCACGGTCTGTGCTTGGGGCCTAATTTTGTCCTATTTTTTGCTGGCTTCGGGTTAGCAGCTACCCTTCAACCACCGCAACACCTCATTTTCTGATCAGTGAATAACTGATAGCTATATGACTGTGTGACTGTGGTGCGCATGCTCATGGAATTTTGTAGTGGGAAACACGTTTAAGATCATTTAATGTGGCCCTCACTTTACAAATGAAAAGGCCAAGTGCAGGGGGGTTATCTGGTTATATTATGGGCATTTAAAAGTCCACACTTCGAGGCCAGCCTCGGTTTATCTTCTGCAGAATCAGGGGCAGGTTTGGAAACATGATATTCATTTGAAAATGAGACTTTTTAAAGAAAAAATTTAAAATTTACTCCTTGGACAAACTCTTTTCAACTATCATGCTTTGATTTTTGTTGTTGTTGTTATGAACATCGTCATATTATTCACCTGAGAACAAATGTTATATAAAAAAGTAAGGCAGGTGCAATGGTACATACTTGTAACCCCAGCTACCCAGGAGGCTGAGGCAGGAGGATCAGAGCCCAACCCAGGCTACTCAGCAAGACCCTGTCTCAAAATTTAAAAAACAGGAAGGAGGGGGTGGAGGTGTAACTCAGCAGCAGAGCGGCTCTGCGTTCAAGCAGATTTCTTCACATCAATACTCAAACACATCCTGGGTATCTCAAGTCCTGAATACTGTTTTCCTTTTCTCAGTAACAGTGACATCAATACAGCTCCACTTTTCATCAGACACGGTGGGTGGGGCTCAGAAAGCCCAAATCGTGGACCAGTTTGGCTGAAATGGTCCAGTTGTGCGGAAGTGACGTGATGGGCCCAGAATGTTCAAGCAATGAAACCTGGAATTGGGAGAACCCAGCTCTGGGTGCTGCCAGCACCCGTCTGCCTGCCTGTACACAGGGTGCCTCAGGAGGGCTGGGATTGGCTAATGGAGCAGCCTGGCAGGGAGGGCAGGGGGCGGGAGGGTCACAGAGATGCCAGGCCCAGGACCCAGAGGGGGCCAAGCAGGCCCAGGCCCAGCAGCGACTGGAGGGCCTTCTGTGAGGCTCGGGATGCTGAGCCTGTTTTCCCTTGGATGTTGTGCAGGGTGACACAAGAGGAGGTAAAGACTGAGGAGGGCTGGCGGGGGACACGGCATCGGGGCATGGGGGGGGTGGCCGAGGCGGGAGGCGGGGATCGAGTGGCAGCGGCCCAAGGGCAGCATTTTTCTCCAGCACTGACTGCTGTCCGGAGAGAGGAGCGGATACGTCAGGCAGATTAATTTATATGAGGTTGGGATTTTCCTGGGGTTTTGGGATAAAAGGACAAGAAGATAAGAGAAGACGAGGGACACAGAGGTCCGGGGGCTCAGGCTGACCAGGCTGCTGTCCTCCCTGCCAGCGCGTCCATCCTTCCATGCCACGTTCCTCTCCTGTACCACATGGTGACCTCGCCGTGCCTGTCCCTGAGCCTAAAGGAAGCAGCAATAAATGCTTGCTAATAAGAGACAGCCCAAAAGCCAAGCCTGGTGGTGCAGCCTGTGATCCCCGCACTTGGGAGGCTGAGGCAGGAGGATCGTCACAAGTTTGAGGCCAGCCTGGGCTACATAGTGAGTTCAAGGCCAGCCTGAACTACATAGTGAGACCCTCGCTCAAAAAAAAAAAAAAAAAAAAAGACAGCCCAGAAGGAATAGAGGGTAGAAAGAATATCAGGCAGGGGAAGGGACCACGCAGAGGCAGAGGCAGAGGCAACAAGCAAAGCACCCCAAGAAATGCTCTGAATTTATTCCAGATAAGATAGGGGGGCTTCATTTTCTTCTACGTTACTTGTACAAAAACAAGAGGAAAAGGGAAAAAAAGAGAGAGAGACAGAGATAATAGTCTTTTTTCTGTTTAAAAAAAAAAAAGAAAGAAATCTTATCTAAACAAAGAATTTCTTTTTTGCCAAAGACTGGAGATTGACCGCAAGATGACCGGCAAAAATATACTTCCAAAGACATGACCGAATACACACCACAGTGGCAAGAATCCAATACATAAATACAATCAATTTGTTTCCTCATTAAAAGTTTGCATGAAGAAAATGATTTAATACAAAGGCTAAAGCTACTGACACAGATTAATTGAAAAATAACGACAGAATCTTAATTAAAGTTGTAATGTTATTTCACTCATCACACAGCACCAGAATCTGAATAAATAAATAAAAACAAAATCTAGAAAGCAGGTTTCTATTGGTAACCGCTCAAAGAACTATAATGACTTATTGAAATTTGCATAAAAACTTCTCTTACATGTACACTTTCATTAAGATCTGAGATGTGCTCAGGAATTCAGAAATTGCTTTTAAATAGTTCTCCTAAATTCATATCAACCTTCTTATTCTAGACTATTGCTGTGGCCCTCAACCTCACTTTTCTCCTTTATTGTACAAGATTCTACATTAAAGTATCATTCTTTCCTATTGATTTCTCTTTTTTAATTTTTATTTTTATTAGTACCTGTTTGCAATGCATAACGACTGCTTTCCTCCTGGGGAGTTGGTGCGTGAGTACGCACCACACATCTTCACTCTCCTTTCATCCCCTTCCCCCTCTCTCCCACCTCCCTCCATCTCTTAGTCTTCTTCCTTTTGCAAAAGATCAATCTCCCTGTTTCCTATTATCTGTCTTTTATTTTGCTCTTTAATTTATGTACATTTTGAGTTCCTCCTAGAGGAGAAACCATGTGCTATTTAGCCTCGCGTGTCAGATCTATTTCTCTTAACATTATGATTTCTTTGTACATAACCTACGGAAGTCATAGTTAAACACTCAACACGTAATATCTGTTGTCCAAATCATAAAGAATGGAATGGACTCTGATCTAAAGGCTAATGGGGGAGCCGGTGAGATGGCTCAGTGGCATAAGCACCTGCCTGGCAAGCGCGAGGGCCCGAGTTCGACTTCCGGTACCCACATTAAAAAAAAAAAAAAAAAAAAGAAAAGTAAACTCTCCCTGCCCCCACCAAAACCCTGGAGTCTCCCAATAAGAAATTTTCCATGTTTTCCTGGTCTCAAGACTCCCTTGGGGCCTACGGAAGCATGAATTCTCGGGCTCCAACCCAGACCGAGTGAATTAGAATCTCCATGTCAGGAGCGTAGAAATCTGTGCTGCTTAACAAGATCGCTTGGTAATTCATGTGAGGAGCAAATTTGGAAAAAACAATAGAAAGGAAATAGATATTTTACCAATCAATGGTTGCCTGTGAGAAGATTTTAAACAGGAAGCCCCCCTGTCCAAGCCCAGACTGTATTCCACAAGTCAGCCTCTAAGCGTTCGGGCCTTGGAGCACATTTCCTAATGAAACAGTGGGAGGGAGGGTGGTAAATTGTCTGGCATAGCTTCAAAAATCTAGTAAATCTTGATAGCAGATTTGAAGTAGAGTAAATATGATTTTTAAATTTACAAGTCAATCACATTTCAAAAGCTGAAGGGCCGGTGAGATGGCTCAGCGGCGTAAGCGCCTGCCTTGCAAGCGCGAGGGCCCGAGTTCGACTCCCGGATCCCACATATGAAAAAGGGGCCAGTGATATCGCTCAGCGGCACGGGCGCCTGTTGGCGTGCGAGGTCCTGAGGTCGACCCCCCGGTACCCACAAAAAAAAAAAAAAAAAAAAAAAAAAAAAAAAAAAGCTGAAGCACAAAGCCAGAGTTTACAATACACAGGGTGTTCTTCAAGATGAGTAAACATTTCTAATAAATTTTAACTCTGTAAATAAGCAATGTCCCGCCACCCGAGTAGTACGGGATACTGAATGTCACACGATCACAGATCACACTGAGCCGATGCGTTCTCGCCCTCTCCCTCTCTCTCTCTGCAGGATTGTGGGTGATCAACTCCGACAGAAAGAGGTTATGGAGGAGATCTCGTCTGCAGATGAGCAGGAGAAAAAGGTAGAAGAATCCTCGCTTCAAATGAGATTAGGGGGATGTGTAAAACGTGGGAAACCGTGCAAAATTTTGTGGAAAAGCAGCACCCGAGTAGGGCCATAGCAGTGCGAGTGGAGAATCTGTTTAACAACAAGGCAATGTCACGTTTATGCAAAATCCTCAAAAGGAGGCAAAAGCAAGCGTCACTGGACAGGTTCCTTGTTAAAGCTGCGGGAAAAGGAAAAGACCATCGCACCAATAGCAGCATCACGTAATTCCGTAGTGACAGTGACAGTCGCCCCACACAGTCACCCTCCTCTCTCGTGTCTCCCTCGCACCAGCCACGAAGGTTTTCAAAGGCAAGTGCAGGTTAATTTATTTTTCTTCATTATTTTGCATTACATTACGGTATTATAATCATTTTTTTTAAATATGGGTACTGGGGGTTGAACTCAGGACCTCGCGCTTGCCAGCAAGTGCTTGTGCCGCTGAGCGATATCACCGGCCCATTTTTCCTTTATGTGGGTACCGGGAGTCGAACTCAGGACCTTGCGCTTGCCAGGCAGGCGATTATGCCACTGAGCCCTCTCACTGGCCCTTGTAATCATTTTTATATGGATATGTTTGGGTTGTGGAACGAATCATCTGAGTTTCCATCATTTGCTATGGGGAAATCTGCTTTGATATGTAAGAGCTTTGGATTACAAGCATATTTCTGGAACAAACCGTGCTCACAACCAAGGTTTTACTGTGTTTTCCACTGAGCTTAAAGTTCTGAAATAAGTAGGTCACCAAATTTATACATGACTTATGTGCAGTGTTTCACATACCAGCTATGGCTCAATAAAGCTGAAAAATACAACTAAGTAGGGAAGGGAGATTGGAGTGCTCTTGTTGGGCTGGGCATGGTGGTGCACACCTATAATCCCAGTACTCAGGAGGCTGAGACAGGAGGATTGCCACAAGTTCGAGGTCAACCTGGGTTGCATAGTGAGACCCTGTCTCAAAAAAAAAAAAAAAAAAGAGTGCTCTTGTTTCTCTGGGCATAGGGAACACAGGCAGCCTTTGATGCTTTCCTGCTTTGGAATCACCACCCACCTCCCTGCGGCCTCAGCGTTGTACCAGGTGCCCCCTGTGAAAGCACCCTGGCTCGGCTCACCCATCCCTGCCCCGTGCCTTATCCCCCAAGCTGCCCATCTATCCTCCTCAAACCCAGTCCATGGAGCCATGGAGCCGCGTCCTCCATGAAGGCTCCCCACAGCCCGCTAGCCAGGGGCGATCTCCTTCTCTGGGCTTTCACGGTACTCTCTGTGTGCACCTCTTCTACTGAGTCTTAGTTCTCTGTGCACACTTTTTTACCTTCCCACAGGGTTGTAAGTTTCTCAACTTTTATTGAGTATCTACTATGTGATATGTATTATGTGAGGCACTTTTATGCATATAACAGCAACCCTGCCAGGTGAGCGTACTGTATTATCATTTGGCTTATCCTGTCTAAAGATAAGCTACAGGAGGACTGGACTTGTGCTGAGCTCACCACAAAAATGCTTTGTACATAATATACGCTCAATAAACATTTGTGGAATCTATGAATGAACTGGCAACGTTCACTTTTATGAAGTAATTAAGCCTCTGCAAGAATGCTTGCCTCACAGTGACACAGCCTAGGTTCAAATCCCAACTTCAAAACCTAACAGCTGTGCAACCTTGAACAAATTGTTGATGTCTCTTAACTCCGATATTTCCATCTGCTAAGTGGGAAGCCTTAAATTCACACATTTGCTGTAAGAATTAAATGAGGTAATTTATATAAAGTCCTTGACACTGGGCCTGATACATGCTACATGTGTAATAAATAGTAGCTATGACAATAATTTTTTTGAAGTTTTTACAGCTAATTAATCTTCTTACGAAAAATTTGCACAATCATCACAGATAAAGATACTGCAGAATTTTTACTATTTTACTGCTAGCAACATTACCCTTTGCAGTCACCCTGACTTCATCCTGTTCTTACATTTCTTTCGCTGTTGGAGATTTGTTTTGTCTTCTCATATAGACTATGTCTTGCAAGTCCATGTTTGGATTCATTTTTCTGTTCATAATCCAAGGAATCAGAAATCATGCTAAAGCCAGTTGTCTTGCCACCACCAAAATGAGTTCTGATTCCAAATACAAAGATAATATCCAGTGTCGTCTTATACATATTGGTGAGTATCCTCTGAATTTCTGTCTTAGGTGTTGTTACCTTCCCAGAGGAAGGACACCAATGACCAATTCTTTCCTTTGAAGTACCATAGTCGGTTGGTCATGAATTTCCTGTCTGGACAGGAAGTGTGTCATTCATGATGGTGGCCGATCCTCAGGCAGCCAGGGTGGAAAAAAAGACTGACTGTAATTGTTAAATTGCAGAGTTAACAGTCTCTAAAGCTCTAATTCTTCCTTTAAATAGGGCCAAAGCATGTGACTGAACAGCCAAAATCTCTTAACCTTCTCAGTGGATTTTTATTTTAAAAAAGAAAGTTAACCTCAACTGAATCTCTAAACTGGTGAAATTCCAGCAAATTGAAACCAAACATCTCAGACCTCCAGAGGAAAGTATCTGCAGTCGGGGGCTCCAGGCTGACTCTTCCGTGACCCTGGCCACTCATCCGTCCAGAAACTGCTTGGAAAATAAGGATCTGTCTTACACGACACTGTCCTGATCACCTGGCATCATGCCCAACATAAACAAATAGCCAATACATATTTGTTAAGTAAATGATCTGCTTCCAGTCTGTAATCCTCACCCTGCTTTTAGTTGATTCCATTTCTCTTTATGACCAACATAAAAATCAATCATGGTGACTGATGTTTTGAAAAGGAGGAAGTGAGTGGTTTACTCAAGCGCCATCCCTGGGAAAGCTGTTGGACAAATACAAATGTTTGACTAAGTGGTCGCACAGAGCATCAACGACACTTTTCTAATGAAGGACCCTTCCCATGTCAGTTGTGTCAGTTCCGTGCAGCTCAAGGGAAAAGCATCTAAGACGCGGAAGTTGTTCTGTCAGTGATACCTCAAAAAGAAGAGCTTGAGAGTAGACTCCCTTTATTTTATTTTATTTTTGGTACCAGGAATTGAACTCAGGACCTTGCGCTTGCCAGGCAGGCGCTTGCACCGCTGAGCTATATACCCGGCCCTCCTTTACTTAAAAAAAAAAAAGCGTTTTAGAAAAATCATCATAAAGTATTCATATGGCTCAAAATAATTCCATTTTTGTGTATACTGAAGCCTAGCATAAAATACCTCTGAGTACAGCTGTTTATCTGCACAGAAGTGGCCCCGAGTGAGCTACACAATTAAAGCCCGATTTCCCCTTCCCACACCGCTGCCCCTCAACCTGGAAACCAAATACTCTTCAACTCCTTGGTCCCTGCCTCTTCTTAAAATAAGAAAGACTCTGATGTTGACTGATCAGTCAATGCATATTCAGTATTCACCATAGAGAGAAAATACAAATAAAAGGAAGAAATTAAGACTCACTCTACTCCACTTGCCAGAAATCACTATATTAACATTTTGTTGTATATTTTTTCAGGATCCTTTTTCCTCTGTGAGATTTCATGTATCCGAAGGCTACTTTTTCACTTAAGTGTATCTTGTCATTCTGCACCAATAAATCTCCCCCAACACGGATGATTAAATGACCGTTCTGTACAAGTTAGTTCTTCTCCACAGACTGAAGGAGCAGAATAAACTGGAACACGGACAGGCTTGAGGTAGAGAATCAGAAAAAAGAGCATACCGTGATGCTCACATTTTAGGAAGGCTGGTGGTTCCTGTGACAGCAGACATGAGCAGACAGATGTAGGGTGAAGAATCAGCGGGTCTCAGCCAGCATGCCCTGCAGCACTCTGGGAGGTTAAGGCAGAAGGGCTGCAAGTTCGAGCCCAGCTTGGGCAACTTAGCTGGAACTTTTCTCAAAATAAAATTTTTTAAAAGGGCTGAGGATGTAGCTCAGTGTGAAGGGGCCTGAGTCCAATCCTTGCTACCACCAAAACAAAAACAAAGTCAGCAGGCCTTGTTGATGGTTCAGGAAAGGAAGACAGAGAAATCAGGAACAATTCCCAGGATTTGGCCCCAAGAGAAAGAGAACAATTTCAGGGGTGAGCAAAATATAAGACAATGAGATCAGTTGTGGACACTGGAGCAGTTAGGTGTCTTCCTTTTTTAATTTTTTATTAGTATGTGATCGTGGCACATAATGATCACATTCACTATTGGGGACTACATGGGCAGATGCATCTGAATTCTTTTTCATTCCCCCTCCATCTCTTGATCCCTTCCCCTTTTGAGAAAGATCCATCTCCCTACTTCCTTTTCTGAGGACTTTTTCTTTTTCTTTTTCTTTCTTTTTTTTGAGATAGGGTCTCAGTGTGTAGTTCAGGCTGCCTTGAACTCATGGTGAATCTCCTGCCTCAGCCTCCTGAGTGCTGGGATTACAGGTGTGCGCCACCATGCCCGGCCCCCTAATTCCTATCATCTATCTTTCATTTTTCTCTTTATTTATACTTTGGGTTTCTTTTTTTTGTTTGTTTGTTTTTGGTATCAAGAATTGAACTCAGGACCTTGCGCTTGCCAGGCAGGTGCTTGTGCCACTGAACTAAATCCCCGGCCCCTGGGTTTCTTGTACAAGAAACTGCATGATATTGAAGCTTGCGTGTCTGGTTAATTCACTTAGTGTTATGGTCTCAAGGTGCATCCGTTTTCCTACACATGACAGTGGCTTATTCTCCCCACAAAACAGAAGGTCCGGAGACAGGGGATTCCAGACTTGGCGCAGAGGCTGACAGTGGCATGAAGGACCCAGACTCTTCCCCCTCTCTGCTCTAACACCACAGAGCAGAGTCGTGTCTCAAGGACGGGGCCATCAGAAGTCTCCTCCTTACATCTGTGGCCCGACTGTATCTTACACAACCCTAGACCGACACTGGCAGAGCGAGATGGCTCATGGACCGCGACTCTCCGCTGGGCCAGCAGGGTTCTCCTGCCACAGAGAACAGAGGGTGGCTGCTGAGTGGGCATCCAGGCTCTGCCCCAGCCTGGCAAGGCCCAAGGTATCACGAGACAGTGGGAGGAGCCATCCAATGCGCTGTCTCGTGCCTTGCTGGACATTCACCTATCTCAGTCACTTTCTCCTCGCTGCGACACGACACCCAACGCCCACAACTTGAAGAAAGGTTTATTTTGGCTCACAGCTTATAGAGGTTTCCATTCATAGTCAGCTGGCTCCAAGGCAGGGTGGTGTGGCAGAGGGGCACGGCAGAGGAGAGTTGTTTATGCATGGCAGGCAGGAAGCAGAGAGAGATCAAGGGAGGAGGAGGGCTACAGACCTTCAGACCACACCCCCAGTGACCCACCTCCTCTGACCAGGCTGCACCTCCCAACCTCACATTTATCTATAAAAGCATCAGTGGACAAATGCAGTGGTGAGTAGGATCTAATCACCTCCCAGAGCCCCACCTATGATCCCATGAGGCTTTTTGGGGGGACATCCAGGTATAAACCATACGAGTGCCCGAGCACAGGAGTGGGAGTCGTGTGCACAGGGGAAGCTGGGGAACAAGGGACATGAGTGTCACTGCCTAGAGGAATGTAGTGAGGAATGAGACAGGCCAGAACAACAACAATGAAGATGACAGAGGAGAAAACAGCTCAAGCAGGAGCACAGACACAAGGGAGAAGGAAAACTAGGAGGGATTTTCATCCTGAGAATCAGTGGAGGGAGAGTCTTTAAAATTGTGGAGAAAAAGTGCTCAATAAGGTCAAATGCTGCAGAAAGACCAAACGAAACAAACAGGAACAGTGTCACCTGGGTGTGGTGATGAGAGGGAGTGGTAATTTAAGCAAACTGGATAGGAGTGAAAGACAGATGAGAGGGGACTGCTGAGTGAACCTGGCGCGGCCAGAGAACAGGAAGCCAGACATGGCTGGGGTGGGCTTCTGTTTCCGGACAGGAGCAAGCAGAGGAAGAGACACAGGCGGCTGCAGGGGAATCTCTGCCGGGGACGAAGCGCCTGTTCCCATCTCAGGAGAGAGCTGAGCATGTTTATAAGAGGGCCGCAGAGGTGGAATGGAGAGAGAAAAGCTGTGTAAGAAAGAGGGCATCACTGGGAGACTGAGGCATGAATGACGGTGACAACTGCTGAGTCGACACTTTCATCCTCAGTGTGGGGGGACTCTGTAGTCGGAAGACGGTGGAGGGACAGAGTACTGCAAAGCCGTGAGAACCCTCCAGGGAGCAGAGGTGTGGGACATGACTGAAGTCTAGAAGTGGCAGCAAGAAGCTTGAAGAATGCCAACGGCGCTTCTGGAAAATGAGCAAATTCTTTTTCTTTGTTTTATTTATTTTGTTTTTTGAGACAGGGTTTTGCTATGCAGTTCAGGCTGACCCTGAACACACTAGGTAGCCCAGGCTGGCCTCAAACTTATGGTGATCTTCCTGCCTCAGCCTCCAGAGTGCTGGGATTACAGACGACGCCATCTTTTCCAATGGCTCTGTTCATGTCACACTCGCTAGCAGAAAGCATCCCTATTTCTGGGAAAGAATATTCAGGGCTGATAATTGAATAGTGAATTTCCAAATAAAGACAATCGCTTGTTGCCATAAGGCCTAGCATAGGACCTCAAAACATCTTCATAGAACATTTTCGCTGTTCATTCTCCTCCCATCACTGAACTCCTGCCACATGCCAGGACCAAGCTAAGCCTTCAAAAACTAAATATAAGACCATCCATTGCCTTTCAGGGCTTATCTCCAGAAATACATGCTGCGGAAAACTGGAGGTCAAGTGACTCTGGCGGCTGCGCGGTAGAGCGGTGCGTCTCGGGTGTTAACGCGCACACGACCTTGGGATCTCGCTAACGTGGATTCCGCGTGAGTGCAGCCTCGGCCTCTGCATTTCCCACGAGTTTCCAGGAAACGCTGTCGGCGCTAACACCTCGAGACTCCACTTGGAGTTTCGGGAGCTAAAAACCAGCCGCAAGGATTCCTTGCTGTATCTTTTTCTACTCACGCCTCCCTCTAAGGTCCTGAGACTTTCGTCCCTTTCTTGCTAACCCTGCTATCCATTATTCATCTTTTTAGTTTAAAAAAGTGCAAAGGGGGAGGCAGGCGCGGGAAGCCAGCAGAGCTCGGAACGGCCTTTTCTTCGAAGCAACTCTTAGCTACACACACCCCCGCGGTGGACATCCCGGACGTCCCCTTCTGAACAGGGCGCTCGGCGTGCAGGAATCTGGGGACAGCTATTAATCCTAGTTCTGCCATCTGGCGGGACAGAACGCCGGCTGCAACCTGAAACCTCAATTTCACAAGAGTCTTACTTATTATGAATTTTAATCATTTTTGGATCAGCAAACATATGCCTGCCAACCTGCTCCACGGACACAAAAATCTGAAGCATAATCACACCGCGGACTCCAAAATGATTGGCTTTTCCCGCATGGACTTAAAATTTCTCTCCTACCAGATTCTCAAAAGAAAGAAGCTGCTGACTGCTCCAGTTTAATCTCCTTGTTAAACGACGTCTTCAAACAGTTCCTTCAATGAATAGCAGCACCAGCTCACCACGGCACATGCGCATGATTCTCTCTGGTCCTGATTCCCTAATCCCAACCCTGCGGCCTGGGTGCTGGCCCTGGCCCTGGCCCTGGCCCTGTCCCCGTCCCTGTCCCTTCCCTCAGCCACCTATGCCACCACGTCCTCTCCAGCTCCCCCTCCGCCATGGAGACATCGTCATTTTTCAACACACACACCGGCCCTGTCTTCCTACTTTCATCCCCTGCACATCTAATAATTTCAAGATAAGAACAGAAAACCCAGTTCTCGTTTTGTGAACTCTTGTCTCCAGTGCTTGACACACTGTCCTAATCTCCCCGAACATGGTTTAGTGATAACATTTACTGCACCAGGGCCAAAATGATTTTCTGCCACTTTCAATTCTAGCTCAATAAAAGAATAAGAGCTTTGTTTCTAACCTCTGTCATTTTTAATACCATAAAATGATTTTAAAAATGTAAAATTGAGTTCCATTTCCTACTGGACTACCAATCTCATATTAGCTTTCCTTTTATCGAATTTATGAGAAAAGTCAGAAATTGCTTTTCTTTAAAAAAGAATCAAAATTTCAGGATCTCCTTGGTAAAATGCTTGAATTGAATTTCAGCCTTCAATAATTGCTGGCCTAGAAGTTTTCAAGAAATATGAAAGTTAGCTACTTCCTGTTAGTGATATCAGAGATAACAAACTGGCGCATTATCCCTTAGTTCAGTCATCCAAAAATACTAAGTTTATTGCTAGAAAACTATCATTCTACAAACCCACAAATATATATTATTACTTTTCCACATTGAGGAAGTCTGTAGTTTTCTGAAACCACAATGAATGAAGTGCACAGTTTCTAAATTGCGAAGTCAAACCAATCACATATTTTTTGCAACATTACACTATGAAAACTTGAAACATGCACAAAACTCGGAAGAACATCCATACCTACCCACAACCTAGCTCTGTGGTTCATAGTCTCTTACATTTACTTTTTCATGTATCCACCCATCCACCCATGCATCCGTGCATCCATGCATCCATGCATGTTATTTTGGGGAATAAAATGCAAGCCTTAGGACACTCCATCCTAAAACACTTTAGTGTGCATAACAATCACTTTCAATATTTGCTCACAGTTCTTTTAAACCAATAATCTTTTGAAAGCTGTCACTCCATTTTTTTAAATATTTGGCTAAGTAAACTAAGTAACTAGTTAGAAATTCTAAATCTTAATCTTTTATGAATTCCGTTACACTGAGTAATTTTTGTTGTTGTTGTTGTTAGTCCATGTTTGCAGTACACAGTGTTTCCACTCCTCGTGTGGAGTTGGTTCATGTACACAACACAGCTTGGTCCCTTTTTCTTTCCCCTCTTTCTCCCCTGACTCCATCTCTTGATTCCCTTCCCATCTGAGAAAGATCCATCTCCCTACTTCCTGTTATCTTTTATTTTGCTTTTTATTTATACTTTGGGTTCCTCACATAAGAGAAACCATGTGATATTGAAACTTGTGTGTCTGATTTATTTCACTCAACATTGTGGTCTCAAAGTGCATCCATTTTCCTACAAATGACTCAACCTTCTTTATGGCAGAGTAGTACTCCGTTGTGTATAATACCACATTTTCTTTATCCATTCCTCTATTGATGGAAATGTCTTCTATATCAGTTCTCTCACTAACAAAAGAACAAAGGCAGTTGGTAGACGTGGTAGGTCTTGATTTGCAAAATGTAAAATGCACCTTGTGGTTATGGTAGAATTCACAAACAAGAGCCATTCGTTAATATAATTTAGAGAAATAGCTAACTGGAAATTATGTAAGTTTTCTGAAATCTATAATGAGAACTTCAGCCAGGCGGGATGGCACACACCTGTAATCCCAGCATTTGGGAGGCTGAGGCAGGAAGTCTACCGCGAGTTCGAGGCCAGCCTGGGCTACATAGTGAGTTCAAGGCCAGCCTGCACTACACAGTGAGACCCTGTCTCAAAAAAAAACCAAAAAAAACAAACAGAAAAAAACTTCAGCAGTTCACAAACACAAGAGGGATCTCGAGTTTGAGCACTTACATTTAATTTTCATGCATCTTCCATTAGTCGCATGGTGTCCACAGAACTATTCTTGGGTAGACTATGTAAGACTGGGTCACTCCAAGTGGGGACTTTATTTTGGTGGTGCGGGCGGTTGAGACAGGATCTCACTACATAGCCCAGGCTGGCCTCAAACTTGCGGCAGACCTCCTGCCTCAGGCTCCCAAGTGCTGGGATTATAGGCGTGCACCACGATGCCTGGCTCCGATGGGGATTTTGTAGCAACAAAGCACCGGGATCCACCCTGAGCTTCCTTGGCTTTGCAGTGCCATGGGACCACTGGTCTGTGAAGCCCCCATTATGGTCTGGCCACAGTAAGAGCCATCAGAGAGCTGCTCCTTCCTTCAAGTGTCGTCTGTCACCCTACCCTGATTTTTTCTTTCAGATTGGCTCTGGAAAGGGCACCCTTTGAAGCCCGAAGAATCAAAGCTACTGTAAGGCCCTGCTGAGAGCTTTGAAAGAAGCATAAAGAAACACCAGGCCTGGGGCCAGAGGCTAGAATCTTCCCGAACAGGTCAGCGGTTGGTCTGTAAAATAGTCCCACTGGCAGGGTGGTGGAGACATCTTGAGTAAATCAAAAACTAAAACCCCAGACAGCTCATTTCCATCTTAAATGCAGCAGGCTGAAGATGGATATGTAGCGCTCGGGAGGTTCCTGGGGGATTGATTTTCCCCATCTTCTCTGAGCCCGTTGGCGGGTGTGATAAGCAGGAGTGCATTTCATCATCAGCCCTGCCGGCGCCGCCCTTCAGGGACGCTCAGGGAGATGGCACACGAAGAGGCAGCTCTGGCACCAAGAGAAGAAACAATTCGCCTGGTGCGATGATGAAAACGCATGCCAGGCTCCACTCGACTTCAACAGAATCACACAACAGAACAAAATCCCAAGGAAATGCAATGCCCCGCATCATTTTCCAAGTTTAAAACACAATCATGGCGACACCAGAGAAGAAATCAAACAGAAGCTTTGAGGTTTGGTTGGTAATGTCTGCCTTTTTTAAAAACACACACACACACACACACACACACACACACACAGTACATATGTTTTTTCCTATGATGTTTGCATTTTTTGTTATATTTGTTAAAAAAATCGCAGACAGCACTGGGGATGGCGACCTAAAAAGAAAACAGAAGCGCATAATTGGGGAACTCTGAGTGGCTCTGGGAGGCCGCAGAAATGACGTCAGAACAAAGGCTCAGCTCCGGACAGCTGAGCCCTCGCCCTGCGCTCTGCTCTGGCTTCACTGCAGCACAGCGAGCGACACAGGCTGGGCTGCTCCTGGAGCAAGGGGAGCACGGCCCTCGGGGAGAACCATGGCCCGGAAAGCCCGCACCTGCCCTCAGGGAGAACCATGGCCCTGAAAGCCCCCACCTGCAGGGTTCCCGGAAACCCACGGGCAGACAGTTGCCGTTCTGTCCACTGGCTTTCTACAAACATAGGACAGGGCGGTGCTGCGTCAAGAGCAGCTCAGGGCAAACAGACTTAAAATCCAGGGCGAAACACATGGTACCCAGAGGAAGACGGTGGCTTCACATGAATGATCTTTTGCAACCCTGGGGATTAAGAACCTCCTTGTACAGACGATGGAAAAGACGCGGGTATTAAAAACAGACACTGAGGAGTTTGAGACCAAGACAAACCCACAATGAGTAGGTACCAGGAATGTACCAGGTGATGCTGAGTGAGTTCTATCAGAAGTAAGGCGAAATTCTGTGATCTAACTATCTCGCTAAAGGAGAAGCGCTCGGATTATTAAAGGTATTCTAGCTGGACACAGTGGTGCACACCTGTGATCCCAGCACTCGGGAGGCTGAGGCAGGAGGATTGCTGTGAGTTCGAAGCCAGCCTGGACTACATAGCGAGACCTTGTCTCAAAAATAAATAAATATTGGGGCCGGTGAGATGGCTCAGCGGCGTAAGCGCCTGCCTGGCAAGAGCGAGGGCCTGAGTTCGACTCCCGGAACACACATACGATAAAAGGGCCAGTGATATCGCTCAGTCCTGAGGTCGACCCCTGGTACCTACAAAGATAAATAAATAAATAATAAAATAAAATAAAATAAAATAAAACAAAACAAAACAAAAAATTCTAAAGAGTTAGTTCCCACATCTTCAAGGATGCAGGCTCAGTTACCTAAGTGCCATTTCAAAATTCCTTTTCACTCTCGATAGACCATGTCTAAGGGCTCCCATTTAAGGAGCACAGTACTGGGAAGAATTATATATGACCTAGTTTTTTGCAAGTAATCTAAAGGTGCTCTTAAAATGAATTTTCCTAAACTTCAATCTAAAAATCTTAAAGCTATAAGATTAAAATATCCTAACCACAGTTTTATTGTTGGGCATTTATTCTGAGCCACTGGACTCTGCTTGTTATTTATTACACAGAAAAATTACTATCTAAGAAAAAAATGTCAACTTTTCAATCAAAAGTGTTAAAAGAAACAAATTTCTTCACTCAAGCTCTTTTTTTTTTGTGGGTACCGGGGGCTGAACTCAGGACCTTGCGCGCCAGCAGGCGCCCGTGCCGCTGAGCAAGGCACGTGCGCTTGCCAGGCAGGTGCTTATGCTGCTAAGCTATCTCACCAGCCCTCATTCAAGCTTTTTAAAAAGTCCACCTATTACTTAGCATGAAAATATTATAACAGAATACCTATAAAAATATTTATTTCATGAGATGACCAAGGGAAAAGTTTCTACTCACTAATGCTACCACAATAGCACAAAGTAAAAGAAAGAAAGGAAAAAAAAAAAAGAATCAGTTAAACCTTGCAGCTAGGGCCAAGGATACAGCTCAGCAGCACAAGCGCCTGCCTAGCAAGCGCAAGGTCCTGAGTTCGATTCTCAGTACAAAAAAAAAAAAACCTTAGAGCTAGTATCAAATTCAAGATACCCTCACAAGTGAAAGAATAAACAAAATAATAATCGTAAAATTAAAAAGAGAGTTACACATTTCAAGGCTGCTTTGATAAGACAGAGACTTGCCATAGAAGAATTCATAATCAGGTGATCCTCCTTTCAGGGCTTAAGAGTTAAACTAAGGGGGCCGGTGAGATAGCTCAGCAGCATAAGCACCTGCCTGGCAAGTGCAAGGTCTTGAGTTTGACTCCTGGTACCCGCATACAACAAAAAGGGCCGGTGATATCACTCAGCGGCACGGGCGCCTGCTGGCATGTGAGGTCCTGAGTTTGACCCCCGGTACCCAAAAAAAAAAAAGTTAAACTAAGGAACCAATGGTAGTTAATAAGACCAACACAGGAGGCTGAGGCAGGAGGATCACAGTGAGTTTGAGACCAGCCTGGGCTACATAGTGAGTTCAAGGCCAGCCTGAAATACATATCGAGTCCCTGTCTCAGAAAAAAAGAAAAGAAGAAGAAAAGACCAATAAATGCAATCCTTCACTCAGAGAAAGGTAGATTTACAAAAAAATATTTAACCTAGTTGGGCGCCACAGAAAACTAGTATAGAAATGTGGAATATATACAACTAATCAATTGAGAGACAACCCTGAAGCTGTCCTGGGCTTTTGGTTTCCTTTTCTTTTTTTCTTTTCTTTTCTTTTTTTTTTTTAAGGATGGGAGGGAGAGACGAGACTGAAAAAGAAAGAAATGAATTATTAACCTCCAAAATGTAGTTAAATTATTGTTATGACTTTTGAGCTTTTTAGAGCCATTTAAACTTAGATGGATTGCACTGGTCTTTCCAACTCCTTTTTTCCCTTCATTGGCACTAAAACTCCATCGTAAGTGGCAACATTAAAGAAGAGAAATATGTTATGACAAATCTCTGAATTCAGGAGTAACAAAAATGTACCATTGAACATTAGTTTTCTTGCTGGGCACATTAATTTGAAATGTATTTTATTTGGGAAGTTTTAAGCTTAATATCTACTGCTTAGGAAAAGTAAAACTATATAATTATATTTGCAATATACTAGTTTTGGTTTTCTCATGTGTTTTTGTTTGTTGGTTTTGGTTTTATGAGACAGGGTCTCACTATGTAGTTCAGGCTGGCCTTGAAGTCACTATGTAGCCCAGTCTGACCTTGAACTTGCAGCGATCCTCCTGCCTCAGCCTCTCAAGTCCTAGGACCTCAGGCACATGCCACCATCCCCTATAGTATGCTAGTTTAAAACCCTTGCTCCCAAGACCTTTACCAGACTAACTCCTTGTCTCTCTTCCTATAATACAGATATCAGAATTATATATTCTTTAGCTAAATTTAAATACAAAATAAAATCCGTGTTACATGGAGAAGAAAACCTAAAATTCCCAAAGAAAGGTGGAATTATTTTTATGAGGCTTATACTTGTGCATCCTATTGCATGTGGCGCTACAGAGAAGCCACCCACTAAAAGAAATGCTCAAATACTTTCAGTCTGTGCTGTAAACGCGTGGGTCTCGTGGGGTTTGTGCCATGACCCTGCTACACCGCGTTATTTGTTTTTTTTTTCCATTTCAATATCCTGTAAATCTACTCGCTATTTCTGGCCCTCCTTTAGCACAATTAAGATTCACAGAAGGAAGCTGGTTTCCATTGCGCTGGCCTTCTTCATTTCCAACAGTGGGGGCAAATAACCAGTTGTTCCAAAAAGGGCCGTCAAGAGAGAATTTACCCCCGCATTAATAATAAAAATATCCGGTTTCTCCATCCCTCCCCAGCCCCATGCCTGGGTGCTGACAAGTGGCTCCCGCCGGATCAAGCACCAGACAAACGTGTGTGAGGGTGCCGCGGGGAAGCAGCTCGACGAAAGGCAATGGAAATTTCTGCACAAGATCCAGGATTTCCAGGGCCGCAAAGGGCTTCGTTTCGGTGGAATCTCATGCACTGAAGTGCATTTCTGTTTTGTCTTCTGTGAGAAACATTAGCCTTCCTTGGCAACATTTTCAAGCCAAAAAAAAAAAAAAAAAAAAAAAAAAGACTATGTAGCTACAGAGACATGCAAGAAATTTTTTTTTTGTCTTTTTGAGACAGAGTTTCACTCTGCAGCTCAGGCTGGCCTTGAACTCACTTTGTAGCCTAGGTTGGCCTCGAACTTGCAGCAATCCTCCTGCCTCAGCCTCCTGAGTGCTGGGATTACAGGTATGCGCCAACCCACCTGGTCAAAGTATAGCTTTAGATAGGTTCTTACCGTCTAAAATTTACCAAACCCCTAGAATAGTATCACTTTGATAAGACTAAAGATAAAACTCCTAAAATGACTTTCAAAAATTATTTTTATGTTATTCAGCCCGAGGTAGTTAACTCTCCGGTTTGATGATTTCCAATTTTTTGCACCCCAGTTTTTTTTTTTTTTTTTTTTTTTTTTTTTTTTTTGTGGGTACCGGGGGAACGACCTCAGGACCTCGCGCGCCAACAGGCGCCCGTGCTGCTGAGCGATATCACCGGCCCCTTTTCCTACACCCCAGTTTTTGGAGGAAATACAAACTTCCACACAACGCAAACAAATGTGGCCGGCATTTTCCAAGTTTTTAGCACTTGCAAACCACCCGGCATCAATGGATGGAAACGCATACTGCTGACCCCTATAAAGGGGACAGTAGGATGTTGCAGCAGACGAAAAGCGTTTAGGAAAACCAGGGTGACATTAAGGGGAGAATGACCGATGTCAGGCAATTCCCAACAGCTCGCCAAATGGAAGTCTCCTCATCCCATTTTCCTGTACGATATCTCATTTCTAGCTCCTCATCCCATTTTCCTGCATGATATCTCATTTCTAGCTCCTCATTTCCTTAGCAATCTGCTAATTATGAAATTCTAAATAAAGTGTCATCTTCCTTGCAACAAATCAATGGGCAGAAAGCTCCCATCAACAGCGGAGATGTTTCCTAAAGCCCTGCTGATTACTTCCTGAGCGTCTCCCCTGCAAACCACAGAGAACACTCTTTGGGAACAAGGAGTCTTCTCTCCTCCATGAGAAATGCAGTGTGTGTGTGTGTGTGTGTGTGTGTGTGTGTGTATGCACATGCGCACATTTCAAAACACAACTAACAAGTAATATATAACCGACAGCGATGAGTGGCCACCAATTTGCCTTCTACCATCATTGAAGGTCGAAATTTAGTCTTTTCCCCATGCTGATACACAGATAGGAAAGAAGTGTTTCTGCTCTTTCTACCTTTGTTGCTTTGGCATTCCTTGTCCCAGACCCACACCGATAGAACCATCATAGCCACCATTATACTCAGGGCTTCTCTTTCCCTGTGACAGTTACAATAATCCCACCTCTGTCCCTCTCGCTACTCTCGCAGTATCCTACAATACGAAGGCCAATTTACAAAAACAAGAAATTCTCTGGGTTATGAACGAGGCTCCACATACACAACAAAGCCTAAATTTCTCTGCTAAGGAAGGCACCTTATGCAGAAGTTTGTTTTCAACACTCTGCTGTCTACTAAACATGAGATACTCTGTCCCCCCTTTTGCAAAAAGCTCCCCTCCTCTGTAATCCGTTGGTTTTGACTCTGCAGGACAAGCCAGGCTGGTCATCCCGGGGCCAAGTAGAAGTGATGCTGAATTAGCCAGCAGTGAAGATGGATTAAAATCCAGCAGGTAGCCCATGAGGGTCTCTCTCATCCCTTAGGGAGACAGGCTCTTGCTGTACCCTTCCGGGGGATAAAATTCCCTGTGTCTCTGGAGTTTCAACAAGCTTTTACAAGCAGAAGCTAAGAACAGGTTGGTTGCACAAACTAAACCAGCCATAACCGTGCAGGCGCTAAGAGGGCCCAGTTCAAGCTAAACGGCCGCGTGACTCTCCCTCGTGCCCAACTTTTGTTCACGTGACACATTTCAAGCAAAAGGTGGTCAGGGCATCTTTTGCAAAGGAAGATTTTTATTTCTTCTCCCCCCAAGCGGGGGTGTACACCTATCAGAAGCTGATGTTTTAAAATGTACAAATTAGAGCAAGGTGAGTATTAGAAAGGGCTTAATGCACGTGATATTCTGACTCGGTCCGGGACTAAAATATTGCAATCTGGTCAAAGAATCAAGTGGAAAAGTCTGCTTTGACTTTTCTATTAAAGAAGGAGATCTGGGCTGGTGAGATGGCTCAGCGGCATAAGCACCTGCCTGGCAAGCGCGAGGGCCCGAGTTTGACTCCCGGTACCCACATACGAAAAAAGGGCCGGTGATATCACTCAGCGGCACAGGCGCGTCCTGGTGCGTGAGGTCCTGAGGTTGACCCCCGGTACCCACAAAAAAAAAAAAAAAAGAAGGAGATGTGAGAAAGTAAAATCAGTACCAAAAACACAATTTTTTTCATCCATTGCTACTAGTTTCTCTTAGTTCACTGAAAAGAAAGCTGTGGGCTAGTACCTGCTGCTTCTTTGTGAGAGAGCTTGCAATGTCGTGTACGTAGAGTAACTACACCGTGGATTAAATACTGTTATTCTCTTACTATTTTGTTACAAAACTTTATTTTTTCATAAAATAAAAAGAAGAAAAAACACAGTGAAAATTATCTCATGCTACCTAACACCTTCCCATTAGCAATTTGGACAAACATAAGTGTTTAGATTTCATCTTTTGTTAAAAAATGCGAAGGTGTTCAAAAAAGGCCAACATAAAATTCCAAAGCTAAAAGCAGAATACTAATCTTAAAATACATAATGTATCAAATATTTTTATTTCAGTAAACAGCACTTACTAAATATTAAGATCCCACTGCGTGTAAGGCAGGAACAGGACAGGTGTATTTTACTTTGTTAATTTATATACTATTGAACTTGATTTTACTGATTCTAAATTGTTTTAGAATTTAGAGGGCCGGTGAGATGGCTCAGTGGCGTAAGCGCCTGCCTGGCAAGCGCGAGGGCCCGAGTTCGACTCCCGGAACCCACATACGAAAAAAGGGCCGGTGATATCGCTCAGTGGCATGGGGCACCTGGGGCACGTGAGGTCCTGAGTTCAACCCCCGGTACCCACAAAAAAAAAAAAAGGAATTTAGGGCCGGTGAGATAGCACAGCGGCATAAGCGCTTGCCCGGCAAGCTCGAGGTCCTGAGTTTGACTCCTGGAACCCACATAAAGGAAAAAAAGGGCCGGTGATATCACTCAGTGGCACAAGCGCCTGCTGGCAAGCACAAGGTCCTGAGGTCGACTCCCAGCACATTAAAAAAAAAAAAAAGAATTTAGAACCGTGGGGCCCATGTGTACAAACCTGGTTCTGATTTGCTGGAAGCCCCGGAGGATATGGGCCCTGTGGTCCCATGCATCAGCGCTGAGGTCCTCATTCTGCAACCCTTCCGCCAGGAAATCTTCAGCGTCTAAAGGAAGAGGAAAGAAAGGGCAGTCATCAAGGCCGGGTGTGGTGGCGCACGCTGGTCATCCCAGCACTCGGGAGGCTGAGGCAGGAGGGTCGCTGTGAGTTCGAGACCAGCCTGAACTGCATAGTAAGACCCTGTCTCAAAAAGATAATTAATTAATTAATTAATTAATTAATTAATAGAAAGGCAGTCATGGGAGAAGAAGGCATAATAAGGGAGAGAGGGGAAAATTTGCAGGATTAAGGAATTTACACTGTTGTTGTGAATGAATTTAACGCCACAGAAGTGTGCACTTTCTTTTTCTTTGTAGTCCTGGGGATTGGACACAGGGCCTTGTGCAAGTTAGGCAAGCACCACACCACTGAGCCGTGCCCCTAGCCCTTTTTAAAGTTTTGTTTTGAGATAGGTCTCATTAAATTGCCCAGACTGGCCTTGAACTTGCAGTCCTCCTGCCTCAGCCTCCTGAAGAGCTCAGATCACAGGTGTGCACCACCATGCCCGGATGAACTGTACACTTAACAATAGTTAAGACAGTGAATTTTATATTATGTATATCTTACAATAATTAAATATTTAAATAATAAAATGTTACATATGCCTACAAGTGCATGCTCTACTAATCAAAGACCTTGCGATGAATTTAGAAAGCCAATGCACATATTAACCATGAGACATAACTCTTCTAAATCATTTTAAAGAAACATCTGCATGTTAATGATCATGGGTGGCAGAGGATGGGCTGTCAATTTCATAAAAATGTAAGTATTACAAATAAGTCACAGAAGGTCACAGACCAATAGAAGCTGGAGAAGAAATGCCATAATTACAGCTGAAATAAAAAACAGAGCTGAACTGCAAAACCCAGAAGCAAAAGGGCAGGCATTCTAAGAGGAACATTAATTAGCAAGCACATCATCAGTGAAAATGACAACGCCGCCAAGTGGCAGAGCCCTGCAGGAAAGAAAAATGTGCTCCAGAGAAGGAAATGGCATCAAACAGGAACAGATGTCACAAAATTGGGGTGCAATGGAAATGCATCACAAGGAATGAGTCATGTTCTGGTAAAGGAAAAAGTTGGGGGTATACACATTTTCAAACATAAAGTACATGGATAATGATTAGAGTTGCCAAAAATAGCTACGCACTTTCATTCTGAAGACGCATATAAATAATATGCTTAAAATTTTTGCCTTCAAAAATGTGTCTACAGCCAGGCGTGGTGGTGCACGCCTGTCATCCCAGCACTCGGGAGGCTGAGTCAGGAGGATCGATCAAGTTCGAGGCCAGCCTGGGCTACAAAGTAAGTTCAAGGACAGCCTGAACTGCATAGCAAGACCTTGTCTCAAAAAGACAGAAAAGCAAAACAAAAATATGCCTATATGAAACTTTATCATATAGTAGTTGAATTTATACAAATGAGTTACCTAACCACACTTTGTCTTAGATAACCATCGCTATGACTTTTGATGAGGTACATAGTCCTGGAAACTGACATTTTCACAAAGAATTGCCATTAACATCTAAGCCCTGCATTCTGTTTATCAGGGTCCTCTGAATGCTAAAAAACAAGAAAATGGAAACTTGAACTAAAAGTCAAAAAGAAATGGCATCCAAAATTAGATGAATGCAATATACCATATTAATAGAAGAAAGAACATAAGGCACATGATCATCTCAAGGGACACAGAAAAAGCATTTGATAAAATTCAATAGCCCTTCATGATAAAAGCACTCAACAAACTGGGACCAAAATGAAACTTCCTCAGCCTGATAAAAGTACTCACAAAACCCCACAGCTGGGCACGAAGCATGTAGCTCAGTGGTAGTGTACATGCCTGGCATCTGCAAGGCCCTGGGTTCAATCCCCAGCACCCAAACAAAACCCACAGCTTACATTGTACTTAAGGTGAGACGGAACGTTAGTGACGACAGCCCGGGCAATTAGACAAGAAAATGAAGTTTTAAAAAACCCAGATTGGGGGCCGGTGATACAGCTCAGCAACATAAGCGCCTGCCTGGCAAGCGCGAGGTCCTGAGTTTGGTTCCCGGTACCCACATACAGAAAAAAAAACAAAAACAACCCAGATTGGAAAGAAAGAAAGAAAACAACCTCTGTTTGGAGATAATATGATCTCGTACTTGGAAAACTCTAAGGAATCCATTAAAAAAACCATCAAATCTAATGTAGTTTGTAGGGTACAAATCAGTGTACAAAATCAACTGTATTTCTATACAGTAGCAATGGAAAAACAAAAAATTGAATTAAGAGAATTCTACTGAACTAGCATTAAAAGTAATTCTATACTTAAGAATAAATATCGGGTGGGGTCCAGCTCAGTAGTAGAGCACTTGTGTAGCATGTACATACGGGCCTTATGTCGATGCCCAGTGCCCCCTCACCAAATAATAAATCAACAAAAGCTTAAACTCTGACAATTACAAAAGAGCTTTAAGAAATTAGGGAAGACCTGGCAAATGGACTGGAAGATTTACCATTGTTAAAAAATGGTACAACTCTCCAAATTGACATAAAGATTCAATGTGATCCCTATCAAAACCTCAGCTGGGCTTTTCTTTTTTTTTGGAGGGGGGGTACTGGGAATGGAACTCAGGACCTCACTCTTGCCAGGCAGGCGCTGCACCACTGAGCTAAATCCCCAGCCTTCAGCTGGCTTTTCTGCAGAAATTCACAAGCCGATCCTAAAATTTCTTCAAAAATTCATGGGACCGGGCCGGTGAGATGGCTCAGCGGCGTAAGCGCCTGCCTTGCAAGCGCGAGGGCCCGAGTTCGACTCCCGGATCCCACATACAAAAAAGGGGCTGGTGATATCGCTCAGTGGCACGGGTGCCTGTTGGCGTACAAGGTCCTGAGGTCGACCCCCCGGTACCCACAAAAAAAAAAAAAAAAAAATTCATGGGACCCAGAAGAGCCAAAATAATTTTGAAAAAGAAAATGTGGAGAACTCACACTTCCTGATTTTAAAACTTACCATCGAGGTATGGTACTAAGACACTACACTACTAGCAAAGGACAGACACGTGGACCAAAAGAATAGCATCGATAATCCAGAGGTTAACTCTCACACTGATGCACAATTTTTGTCAAGAGTGCAGAGACGACTCAGTGGGGAAAGAAAAGGTGTTTTCAACAAATGGTGGTGAGACAACTGAACAACTACAGGCAAAAGAATGAATTGGACCCGCACCTCTCACATTACACAAAAATTAACTCCACATGGATCACAGACCCACACGGAAGAGCTGAAATTCTAAAACTCTCAGAAAATAAAGTTCTTCGTGAACTTGGACTGAGCCAGGCTACGACACCAGGAAAACACACGACAAAAGAAAAAATACATAAATTGGATGGCATCAAAATGAAAACCCCTTAGGCTTCAAAGGACATCACAAAAGCAGAAAGAGCCCACAGAGTAGAGCGTGTACATCACACAGGTGGTAAGAGATTAGTAGGTAGATAAGGGAAGAACTCTCACAGGTCGACAGTAAGATAATAACCCAATTTAAAAAGCACCAAAGGTAGTTTTATATAATGGAGTACTACTCAGCCATAAAGAAGGATAAACTGGAGACTTAAAGGTAAATGGGTGCAACTTGAGACCATACTCATAAGTGAAATAAACCAGATGCACATGTGTAAACATCATATTGTCTCCCTAGTATGAGAAGCTGAAAGAGTAAATAAGACCCAAAATGTACAATAGATATTGTAAAATGGGAAGAAACTGTTCAAAAGGAAAGAGAAATTGGGATGGGGGAATGGGGAAAAGAAGGAAGGAAAAAGCAAAAAAAAAAAAAAAAAAAAAAAAATATATATATATATATATATATATATATATATATATATATGATAGTTAAGGGGGCCGGTGAGATGGCTCAGCAGCATAAGCACCTGCCTGGCAAGCATGAGGTCCTGAGTTCGACTCCCAGAACTCACATACGAAAAAAGGGCCGGTGATATCACTCAGCGGCACGGGCGCCTGCTAGCATGTGAGGTCCTGAGTTCAACCCCCGGTACCCACACACACACAAAAAGTTAGTTAAGATAGATATACTACTAATTTCTCTTAGTTCATTGAAAAGAAAGGTTTGTGCTAATATTGTTTGGACAACTGAATGCCGATATCATATACTCTGAGTAACTAATTTAAAGATAACAATACGCAATGTATTAACCATTGTTACCCTCCTATTATCTTGTTTTGAAATTTTGTTCTATTTTTTCTCTTTAAAATAAAAAAAATAAATAAAAGATAAATAAAAAGGACCAAAGGACACTTCTCCAAAGAAGATACACAAATAAACCCATGAAAATACCCTCAACACCACCTAACTTCAGCAAATGCACGTCAAACCACAGCAATCCATTATTTCACACCCACTAGCATGGCTGCAGTCGGAAAGACTGTGGTAATTAAAGACTGGGTTGAACTATGATTTTCAAATCATTAACGTTAGTCCAAACAGAATTGAAGGTTTTAAAATGATTTAGTAAAATATGGACAAAAGACACACAGCATCGAAATGGTACTAATAAGATGACATCTCTAATGATGATATTGTAAAGTTAGACATCCATATCAAAAACAAAGATTTGCATACCATTTCAAAAATAAAGTGGGTTTCATTACTACCTAAAAGATACAAAATGAAACTGAAACTAAAAGAGAGGTGTGTAAAACTTCATAGGTTAATTCTTTTAAAAACAACGACAATGATTTATATGAAAGTAGAATTCAAGTCGGACGTGGTGGCCCACACCTGTAATCCTAGCACTCTGGAGGCTGAGGCAGGAGGATTACCACGAGTTTGAGGGCCAGCCTGGGCCATCTCAAAAAAAGAAAGAAAGTAGAGCTCAAGGAACAATCAAAAATAGCCAAAGAGAATCATTTTTTGATACAAAGTATAAAGTTCAATAGACATAACCTATGTGATAATATCACAGTAACAAAAATATCATAGGTAACAAAATTTTCAGTGTACACTGAAAATTGTTAGATATACAAGCAGAAATTAGTAAAAAATAATTCAAATGCCACTACTAGTTTTTGACAAATCAAATGGACAAAAATAAATACTGTAATATCAAATATATGCTGTCCATGGAAATACAAGATACATGTGTAAATTTTAGATTCTCATTTAAAATATGAAAAAAAATTAGAACAAAAGATATGTGAAAATTAACTTTAATGATATTTCTTTATTTAATCAGATAGATACAAAATATTGTCATTTCAATATGTAATCAATATGGAAAAATACTATTGAGATATTTTGCTGTCTTGTATTGTCTTTAAAACTCTGTATGCGGGCCGGTGAGATGGCTCAGCGGCGTAAGCGCCTGCCTTGCAAGCGCGAGGGCCCGAGTTCGACTCCCGGAACCCACATACGAAAAAGGGGCCGGTGATATCGCTCAGCGGCACGGGTGCCTGCTGGTGCGCGAGGTCCTGAGGTCGACCCCCCGGTACCCACAAAAAAAAAAAAAAAAACTCTGTATGCTCAAATTTTCATGATCAAGTAAGAGAATAGCAATAGTTACTACACTGTGTATCGTTATCTTCAAAGTAGCTACTCAGTACAAGACATAAGCCAGAAAACAGAAAAAGAAACCATAACACAAACTTCATTTTCAGTGAACTAAACTATTAGTGGAAATGAAACAAATTAATATATATTGAAATATTTTTAAAACAACAGAATATGTAATTTTGGGAAGTATTTGATCTTCTCCCTATTTCCTATTTATCTCTCTTCTACTTTGGCATTTTTGACTTGTAAAACATCTTGGTTCAGATAATCCAAGTCAGATGCTCAGTAGCTGCATGCAGAGAAGAGCAGGGACAAGGCAGATTTAAAGAATCAAATGTAATTAACTAAGGCCAGGGATGTAGCTCAGCGGCACAAGCACCTGCCTGGCAAGTGCAAGGTCCTGAGTTCAATTCCTGGTACCAGAAAAACATAATTAAGTAGAAAGATGGTACAGGTGAATTAGACTTTGTGGCCTATGAACAAAATACTGTACAAACTGCCATGCAAAATTTATTAAGTACTAGATTACAGCGAAACGTCAATAATTTCTTTAAAACTCCAAATTAGATCTTATTTTATGACCACAATGAAATAAAACCAGAACTTATTAAAGAGTAGACAAGTCCTTCCACACTTAGACACTGAAAATATAAAATCCTGCCTATACCCTCGGTCAAAGTGAAGTTAAAAAATTATAATTATCACGAAGGAAAAATCAACTTATGTGACACTATAAGATGCCACCGTTACTGTAGGGTGACAAATGCCTAGACTTCCATATTTTCAACGTTAAATAAGAATGAAAATAAAAGCAATAAGTACCAAACTCAAGAAACTGGAAAAAAAGAGCAATGAAATAAGTCTCTGGAAAATGGGAGGAAGGAAACATAAAGATAAAAATGAAGATAAATCAAGATAAAAGCAGATGCTAACGAGTGAGAACAGTGGTTTCCTAGCAGGGCTCTCTGGAGCCCATACCCCCCCCCCCGCTTTCTTTAAACACAGGGCTCGGCTTTTATCTTCTTTCTACACTAACATTTCACGTAAGCGTTTACTTTCAAAAGGTCCCACTGTACAAACCACTAACCTTAAAAATAGGGAGAATATGAATAAAAGCCAAATAAGTATAAGAGCAAGGGTTTTTCAGAGGTGAGGAGGAAATCCAACGAAATGACAAACTATTAGCAGTGCAATTATGAAACCAGGAGAAAAAGCACAAAAATACAAAAATTAGACAAAATGACAAGGAATAATAACAGAAAAAAAAAATTTTTTTTTTTTGGGTACCGGGGGTCGAACTCAGGACCTTGGCGTGCCAGCAGGCGCCCGTGCCGCTGAGCGATATCACCAGCCCTTTTTTTGTATGTGGGTACTGGGAGTCAAACTCAGGACCTTGCGCTTGCCAGGCAGGCGCTTATGCCGCTGAGCTATCTCAACGGCCCGAACAGAGAAAATTTTAAAAGATAACGAAAATATTTTATAAACATGGTTGCAGTTTCTTTTATTTATTTATTTATTTATTTATTTATTTATTTATTTATTTATTTTTGGTTTGTTTCTTTTGAGACAGGGTCTCTCTATGTAGTCCGGGGTGTCCTCAAACTCATGGCTATCCTCCTGCCTCAGCCTCCTGAGTGCTGGGATTACAGGCGTGTGCCACCATACCCAGCTAATTTTCTCCTTCATGCTTTGTATATATTTAAATTTTGTGACAGCAGGTATCATTTTATCCCTGTAAGGGATATTTTCAAAAATAAAGTACCATATAAATAAAATAAAATGGCATAAATAAATAAAATCTCAATGAAAGTTACTAATATATATATATTTTTTTATTATGTATATACATAAATTTCTAGGCTGGAAGTGTAGCTCAGTGGTAGAGTGCCTGCTTAGCATGTGTGAGGGCCTGGGTTCTATCCCCAGCACCTCCCAAAATACACACACACCTCAGTGAAACTCAGATAGAATTAATATAAAAGAATATACAAGCACATGACAGTCAAAATGCTGAAAATCAAAGTTAAAGAGAAAAATTTCAAAGCAGCCAGAGAAAATGAGCCATTCCAACCGGAGAAGAACAACGAGAACGAGAGTTGAGTTTTTATCAAAAATAATGTCGAGTCAGGCATGGCGGCACAAGCCTATAATCCCAGCACTCTGGAGGCTGAGGCAGGAGGATTGTTGCAAGTTCGAGACGAGCCTGGGCTACAAAGTGAGCTCAAGGCCAGCCTGAACTGCATAGCAAGACCCTGTCTCAAAAAGACAAAATAATAATAATAATAATAATAATAATAACAATAATAATAATAATAAGGGCCTGACACCAAAGAAAGCCAGACCTGTGTCACCAGGTGCTACCCAGGCAGGGAAACTTGGAACATTATCATTCTGCTCCTCTTAGTTTCTTCACAAGATAATGCGCTTGGGGGGGGCAGGGTCTCACTGTGTAGCCCAGGCTGGCCTTGAATTCATGGCAATCCTCCTGCCTCAGCCTCCCAAGTGCTGGATTACAGGCTTGCACCACTACGCCTGGCTGATATTGGGTAATTTACGCACAGATTATAATACCAAGTCACACAGTTTATAATACGTGCACATGGGAAATACGTGACAACAACAGTATAGAAGCCAGGAGCACCGAGGTAATGAAACCCCTTCAGTGGTCCTGGATTAACGAAAAGGACCATGATCGGTTAAAGAACATATAGAGAGCAACCCCAACAAACAAAAGAAACACATACAGTTTAAAAAACAATAAAGAAAGTAAAATGGAATACTAAAAAACATTTTGTGTGTGGTACTGGCAATTGAACCCAGGGCCTTCGCACTGAGCTATATCTCTACTTCTTTTAAATTTTTTTTTTTTTTTATTTTGAGACAAAGTCTCACTAAGTTGCTCAGACTGGCCTCGAGCTCGCAGTCCTCCTGCCTCAGCCTCCCAGAATGTTGGGATTACCATCATGTACTACCACACAGAGCTTCATTAATGTTTTTTTAAAGGGGTGGGTGGAACAAAAGAGTGACAAGTGGAAAATAAATAGTAAACTGGTTAAATCATGCTCTCAGGCCTGGAGTTGGATCTCCAGTGCTCAAAAAAAAGTTTCAGGGTGCAGCTAAATCCACGCCTAAAGGGAATGTGGAGCTATAAATGCTTATTTTAAAGAAGGGTTTAAAAATTCATAGTCTAGGGCCGGTGAGATGGCTCAGTGGCGTCAGTGCCTGCCTGGCAAGCACGAGGGCCCGAGTTCGGCTCCCGGAACCCACATATGAAAAAAGGGCCGGTGATATCGCTCAGCGGCACGGGCGCCTGCTGGCGCGCGAGGTCCTGAGGTCAACCCCCGGTACCTACCAAAAAAAAAAAAAAAATTCACAGTCTAAGGGGAACAAAAAGAATTAAGATGTAGCATGTACAAGTACCAACCCCTCATGATGAAAGTAATCATTATGTATTGCAAGCATGTAGTAATAAAAAAACTTTAAATGTTTTTAAAAAGCAAGATGTTAGCCTTACCAAATCACATTTTAAAAATTGATGGTCTAAATTTTCATCTTAAAAAACTAGAAAAAGAAGAACACATTAAACTTCAACTGGCTGGGTGTGGTGGTGCATGCCTGTCATCCCAGCATTCGGAAGGCTGAGGCAGGAAGATCGCTGCAAGTTGGAGGCCAGCCTGGGTTACAAAGTGAGCTCAAGGCCAGCCTGAACTGCATAGCAAGAACCTGTCTCAAAAAGACCAAAAAAAGAAAGAAAGAAAGAAAAGAAAACAACCTTGAACTAGGCATGGCAGTGCATGCCTGTCATCCCGGCACTCAGGAGGCTGAGGTAGCAGGATCATCATGAGTTCCAGGTCAGCATGGACTACACCCTGAGTTCAAGGTCAACCTGGACTACATAGTGAGACCCTGTCTCAAAAACAAACAAACAAAAACACCCTAATTAAAAAGTGGGCCAAAGACCTAAACAGATATGCAAAGGGAAATAAGCAGCTGAAAAAATATTCAGCATCATCTGATTAGGGAATAGCAAATTAAAACAATAATGAAATATCAACACATCTACCAGGATGGCTAAATTCCAAAAAACCAATAATCCCCTGGGCTGGGGAGACTTCACAGTCCGGACTAACCCTCCCTCCTTGCTGACGGGCACACAGGACACCGCTCCGAAAACAGCTTGCCAGTTTCTTACAAAGCAAACCATGGTTTTACCACAAGATTCAGCAATTATGCTCCTAAGTATTTACCCAATTTTGCTAAAAACTTACGTCCACACAAAAAGCCATAAATGAATGTTTACGGCAGTTTTATTCCTAATTGTCAAAGACAGGAAGCAACCAAGATGCCCCTCAATTTGGATGAAGAAACTTACACATCTGTGGGATGGAATAGCAGTCAGTGCTAAAAAGGAAGGAAGCATCAAGCCCCTAAGACATAATCCACGTTTTAGGCCAGTGAAGCTGTACTGTACGACACCACCAGGGAAGAGACGTCAAAACCTACCTAACTTTACAACACAAGGCCTGAGTCCTTAAAGCCTGCCAATGTTTTAAAATGACCTTCGAGGCTTAGGGAGGTGCGGAGGAATATTTTCAGCAATCCGGCCATGCTTCTTGGCTGCTGGTGAGTCAAAGCAGTGCCATGGGGAGAGATCAAGAAAGACAGATTGCAACAGTGTAACCTAACTGAGATCAAGAGACACAGATCGCAACAATGTAACCTAACTGTAGCAGAGGTGTGAAATCTCTTCTGGAAGGGGTTGGAGAAAAAGCTTCCAGCTAAGCAGCTCCTGGTGCGTGGTCTCCAGTGCAGGCAAAGGAGACAGTGCGTAAACACTGAACTCTGCACACAGCTGCCTACCGTGGTGCACAGCTTGACGGTTCTTACGCCACTGTACAGGATTATCCTGGTCAGACCGCTAAGTGAACGGACCGGGAGGGGTAGGGGCCGGATTTCTCACTGTTGGAGTGGAAAGGAGAGATCAAGGAGCAAGCACAGCAAGGAGAAGGATCCAGAAGGAGCCGTGATCATAAATTAGAGTTGGAGACCTGGGTACGAACGCGGATAGATGTTTGTGCAGACGCAGGGAGTTAGGTATAAAAACACATACGGAGACGTTCATCTATCTTAGCTCATGATTTCTTTGTATTTCTTTGCTCTGTCAGTTGAGAGGGCCTAAAAGAAAGAACATCCCAGAAATAAGCACACCCAGCCCCCAGATCTTGGTTTCCTTCTTTTTCTTTTTTCCTTCAGGGCTGGGGATCGAACCCAGGGCCTTGTGTACTGTAAGCAGGTGCTATTTCATGGAAGTCGCTCCAGCCCTGACATCTTGACTTTAATACCAGTCTTCAAAAAAATGAACCAAGGCTGCTTAGAATACAGCTGATTGTAGGACCGGGCAAGAAAAGCAACACACACACACACACACACACATGCACGCACACACACACACACAGATTCCAATGGCCAAAACAGAAATAATGTGAACACAAAAATAAAGTCATATTGGATTGAACCCAAAGTATGTAGTAAGTATCCACGAGTCCATAGTGACATAAATGAATAATTCCATTAGCTAACAAGTAGGGGACAAGAGACAATTTCCAGGGCAGAATTTTAAATCATTTATGTAGCTACTCCACCTGCAGGTGAAAAGAGCGAGACTCCTAACTCTTGAGGTGGGCTGCATGTGCCGACCCCTTCCAAGGGGACTTCTCTTTCCTGATCTCCCTCTCTAAAACCCACAAGCCTGGTCTGATCAAGAGAAAAATCCTAGACTGGTCCTCACTGAGGGGCGTTCTACCATGTACCTGGCCATGCTCCTTAAAAGAGTCACAGTCACCCAAAACAAGGACAGTCTGGGAAATGGTCACAGCCAAAAGGAGCCCAAGGAGACTGAATTAAATGAGGTAGCCTGGGTAGGATCCGGGGACAGAAAAAGGACATTAGGGAAAAACAAGAAAATGGAATGGACTGGGGATTTCAGTTAATGTGTCAGTATGGGTCTGTGAATTATAACAAAAATGCCACACTAATGTGAAATGTTAATAATCAGAGAAAGTGGAAGCTGGGTGTGGTGGTACACACTTGTAATCCCAGCACTTGGGAGGCTGAGGCAGGAGAATTACCATGAGTTTGAGGCCAGCATGGGCTGCATAATGAGTTCAAGGCCAGCCTGTACTACATAGTGAGATCTTGTCTCAAGAAAAAACAACCAACAACTACAACAACAACAATAAAAAAGAAGAGCCAATGGCATGCGGCATGTTAAAGTATATACTTTATTCCTACAGATGATACACGTACGTGTTATTTTGAACTTCGGTTCTCTCTATCAAATTCTTCTCCCAACACCCAGCTTTACTGAAGACTAACTGATGAATGGCCTTACTAAATAGTCAGTTACTAGCTGAGCCCCAGTTTTGTTCGAGAAAAAATAAGTTATCCTTGGGATATGAAAGATTTTTTTTTTCTTGCAGTATTTGGGATTGAACCCAAGGCCTTCACACTGAGCTGCATCCCCAGCCCCCCCTTTTTTTTTTAATTTCAAGGTAGGGTTTCACTAAATGACTAAATTGCCAAAGCTGGGCTGGAACTTGCAATCCTCCTGCCTCAGCCTCCCAGAATGCTGGGACTACAGGTGTACACCACCGCACCCTACTCAAATTAATTTTCTAAAAGGCTTGTTCCTTTCCCAACACTTTAGGAGTCCCTGTGTTAATGTAAATACTTTCTGTTCCTTCATCGGCAAGGGGCCTCTACTCAGGGATAAAAATAACCTCTTACATCTCTTTCGTCAGATTTTTAAAAATTCTGCCCTGCAAATATACCCACGTGTTAACCAGATGAAGAAATAAATAACCAAGAAAACATTACAAAGTCAAGGGAGGCCTGTGTGAGAGATTGTATCTCTGGTTTTACCTACACTTTCCAAATGTTTTATGAAGCCAACATAACATGGATACCCAAACTCGATAAAAACATTAAGGAAAGAAAATTACAGACCAATATAGTACTTTGCTTTTCCATTTAGAAAGTGATGCTTCTCACGTTGATTATAACCCCAAGCCTGCTCTGAACGCACTGCTCACTGCTGCACTGGGAGGTTTGTAAAAGGCCCCCCCTTAGGTCGCTTCCCACATTCTCCATTCTGCCTGGTGGGATTTCCTGTCACCCACAAGAACTGTTTTGTTTTGTTTTGTTTTTTAAGACACAGTCTCGTCATGTAGTGCAGGCTGGCCTTGAACTCTCTATATAGTGCAGGCTGGCCTCGAACTCACAGCGATCCTCCTGCATCAGCCTCCTGAGCTCTGGGATTACAGGTGTGCACCACCACGCCTGGCTAAAAACTCTTCTACCATAAACATTGAGCCCTGTCACATCAGGGTGCCATGGGCTCCCTGCAACTGCAACACTGTCATGAAAAGCACCACTAACTGTGCCAAAATGTCACTAAGTTGCCTCCGACATCAAAGCACCCTGTGCACGGAGGACCTGGCGCTTACAGACAGGGTCCGCCCATGGTTACCGCGTAACCAAGCCCACATCGTCTACAAGCATTTATTCAGCAGATACTGATTGAGTACTCAGCACTCACTAAGCACTGAGAAAGTGACCAGAGATATCTAATCTCTGGCCTAAGATAGGTACAGGGAGACCGATCAGAAAAGCAGTCTTTTGGGGTACAACTGTGCAGGATGGGGCGGGATCGGCCCAGGCCCCAGGAACATGGAGTGCAAAATGCCCAGCGGTGAGAGCACAGCTGAGCCGGGCAGGATGAATGGGGTCAGCATGGAGGACAGAACAGGAGCTCAGAGCCGGGACAAGGCGGGGAAGGCGAACCCCCAAGGCAAGCTTGTGGCTGCATGGAGTATTCTCTGCTCACAGTAATACACACTCATTTAAAATCCCACATTGACAAGGTAAACACGGCTCTGCAAAGAGCCATCTTCCCATTACCATTCACGGCTGCCCTGAAACAAAAACTCTCCGCTTCCAGGCAGTTTAGAGACTTCTGTAGGCAAGTGGCAGGAGGAGAGGGCTAAAGGACCCAGGGACAGAGGGCAGGGGCCACACAGAAGGCACAGTGCCCTCCATGTCCCTGCAGGTGACCACTGCAGGACCCTCACCTGGCAAGGTGCCCCGGGCCACTGGCTTTCATACTGGCCCGTGTACGAGGCTACGGTGTTGTTTGCTTGGAGGAGCGGAACATCTTATGAGCACGTTTTTCAAACTACTTAAAGATAAATGTGGCCTCCTTCCATTTTCTAAGCAACCTTCCTAACACACTGAAGGAAAAAAATCTTGAAGCCGGTGTTCCCAGACAGTGGCAAATGTTCTGTGTGGAGATCGTTTTTCAACTCAGAAGTTTGCCTCCGTCAACGTTTCCTTTGCAAGCAAGATGAATGGCAAATTCAGCTGAAAACAGGTCCACCAACCAACCACACCCCAACCAAGGCGTTCCTGGGGGGAGATTCCGTAAATGCACAGGAACCACTCAGGCAACACTGAAGATTTCTGGGAAGAGGAATGCATACATGGGTGAGATTTTTTTCCTAAGGGCAAAAGGGTCAGCACAGGTTAAAATGAAACACCCCGTTAGTCCTATGAAGTTTAATTCTGGGCAGTATTTCAGGCCATGTCTTTCACGAAGAGAAGTCCCCAAGTACCTGCAGATACTATTTAAGTGCACACGGTTGTCCTGGCTGGGTATGCCGACAGACACATGCATTCTTTTTTTTTGTGGGTACCAGGGGTCGACCTCAGGACCTCGCATGCCAGCAGGCGCCCATGCTGCTGAGCGATATCATCGGCCCTTTTTTCGTATGTGGGTACTGGGAGTTGAACTCAGGACCTCGTGCTTGCCAGGCAGGCGCTTATGCCGCTGAGCGATATCACATGCATTCTTCTCATTCCTGCTGAGCTAATTTTTGTTTTACTTCAACAACCCTCTCCTCACTGTCTCTATTCTTCACCCATCCTCTAGAACCCCTTCTTTTTTTCTTTCTTTCTTTTTTTGAGACAGGGTCTCACTATATAGTTCAGGCTGGCCTTGAACTCACTATGTAGCCCAGGCTGGCCTCAAACTCAAGGCGATCCTCCTGCCTCAGCCTCCCAAGCACTGGGATGATAGGCATGCACCACCATGCCCAGTTTAGACCCTCTCTTCTCATAGCATCTCCAGGCTAGTGGAAGGGGGGCGCCGAGGCCCAGGCTTCTGAAGCAGAAGTATTTCTGGAAGCCAAGTTGGCAAGTCAGCCCCCTGCTACTGTCACATCTGGGGCTACCTCCTCCAGCTGTGAGACTCAGAAGGCAGGTTTCTAAACGCCCCAGATGTGGACAGCCAAGGCTAGGGCCAGTGCTCAGCATGCACAGGGCCCCAGGTTCAATCCCCAGCACCAAAAAAAATCAAATCAAATCAACCTCTGGAATGGGGTGTAGCTCAGTGGTACAGCACATGCGAAGCACACATAAAGCCCTGAATTTGATCCCCAGCACCAAAAAAAAAAAAAAGGAGCAGTGTGAGGGGGGTGGCTGGCCTGGGAATTAACCTAAAAATATAGTTGGTTTTCCCATGAAAACACTGCTTGTAAAGAAGCCAGATATGAGCCAGGCATGGTGGTACACGCCTGCAATCCCAGCACTGGGAGGCTGAGGCAGGAGGATCACTGCAAGTTTGAGGCCAGCCTGGGCTATATAGTGAGTTCAAGACCAACTTGAGCTACACAGCAAGGCCCTATCTCAAAAAACAAAACAAACAAACAGAAACAACAACAAACAAACAAACAAAAGCCTGATATGGTGGAGCATTGTCTGCTGGCCCAGGTTCGCAGGAAGGGGACTTGAGCACAGGAGTTGGAGGCCAGCCTGGGGAATGCAGTGAGAACCTGTTTCAAAAATAACTAAAGAACAAATTAATGAATTTGGCTAGGAAAGATCTAACAGAACATTGGGAAATAATCTATTGACCGATTTAAAAATAATTCCAGGAACACTGCATTATTTCAGCCTTATCTTTTCTTGAATTTTCAGTGATAGCTAGAATTTTTTCTAATTGATGGGGAAATGTCTGGTTTGGGTTGTAGATGCTTCACTCTGAACCCCAAGAAGCAGGTAAGGCCTTAGGGGCAAATGACACCACTCCAGGGGGACACAGGGGTTGGTGGGAGTGTGATGAGAGGTTTGCTGGCATTGATGAGATAAAAGGAGGCCAGGGCAGGACAGCTGATACCCTCAGTAGAGAGAGAGTTTACACAAATCTATAAGGAAAGGAAAGTCTTAAAAAGGGACAAATAAACCAGAGTTGGTGGCACATGCCTGTAATCCCAGCACTAGGGGAGGCTGAGGCAGGACGACCCCAAGTTTGAGCCCAGCCTGGGCAACTTAGCAAGACCTAATCTCAAAAAATTTTAAAAAACATGAAAAAGGCTGGGAATGTGGGTCAGTGCAAAGGGCCTGCATTCAATCCCTAGTACCGCAAACAAACTAACAAATAAATGAATAAATACTTCAGTGTTTCATTTTCCTGCCTCTTTAATAGAAGGCTTTGTGGAAATCTTGTTGCATCTATTTTCACAACAATTAAAGTACCATAGTGGGGAAAAATGACTTTCATATAGTTTAGAACTTGTTTTAAAACTTACAGTAAGTTTTTGGTCTGACAGTTAATTGTCATTCTTAAGGTATGGATCTCGCCTTTTGTTAAGAGGTAGAACTGGCTGGCAAGACTAACATCTTCCTACCAGCTTTGTTTTGACTTGCAAGAAGTTGTCGATACACAACACAGAACCCGACAGCGAGTTCTGGCTGTGGTTAGCTTCCAGCTGCTGAGCCTCTCTGCCCCGATCCAAGAACCATGTGATATTTATGTTTTAATTGTCTTTCTACCTACTGCAGCGGAAAGTATAAAAATACCAGCATACTCACAACACGAGAAAGCAAAATCTAGAAATCGAAACACAGCCAGTGCTTGGGTTGACCTTGAACTAGCAGCTAGCCTAGAAATAAGCATTCCCATTTTTGTAGTCTTTGTCTGAGAACCTTAAATTCCTCCTGTAGAAATATTTGCATCTATGCCCAAATCCCAGCACTTGGGAGGCAGAGGCGAGAGGATTGCCGCGAGTCAGGGCCAGGCTGGGCTATGCAGTGAGTTCAAGGCCAGCCTGGACTACATAGTGAGACCCTGTCTCAAATCTCCCAGCCCCCCAAAAAAGGCTCCCACCAGAAGTTATCACAAAGGAAAAATGACTACAAAAGGATAATCTTTTTTTTTTTTTTTTTTTTGTGGGTACCGGGGGGTCGACCTCAGGACCTCGCGCACCAGCAGGCGCCCGTGCCGCTGAGCGATATCACTGGCCCCTTTTTCGTATGTGGGTTCCGGGAGTCGAACTCGGGCCCTCGCGCTTGCCGGGCAGGCGCTTAAGCCGCTGAGCCATCTCACCGGCCCCAAAAGGATAATCTTAAGCAGGTTTATTAAAATACAGTTAGGGACTGGAGTTGTAGCTCATGGTAGAGCAATTGCCTAGCATTTGCAAGTTCCTGGGTTTAATCCTCAGCACCACAAAAATTAAAAAAAAAAAATTAAAGTACTGAAATAAAATTCAGTTAGATGTTTTCTATAGCTAAGCCCTCCAGCATACCTCTCATACTTGATTTGTAATATGAAGAAATTAATTCCAACTCCAGCACAATATTGGCTTAAGTATAAGCACACACCATGTGATACGTTCTAGTAAAGCTCCTATCGTGCAAATAAAAGCTATCTGCTTATAGTGCACTAACGTTAGGGTGTCAGCAAGCTAGGAGGAGGCACTAGGTGAGAACTGATGTAACGGTAAGCTATTTTATCAAAGCCAGTAGACTTCAGAAGATGCGCTCTCTGGATGCTAAAACCATGCTGTTGCCGAGCCCAGTCTGCCCTGCCTCCCGTGTAAAATCAGGACAGTAAAATTAAACGGTGCGACACTGAACTTCCAAAGCCGAAAAGCCATCTGTTCTAATCACCTAACCTGTAACATGGCACTGACACAGAGGAAAAGCAAGCAACCACCTCAGAAACACAGGGGAAATAAAGATGAATAAATGTAGCAGAAATTATAGAATTGCTGTGGGGTATAATGGCTTAAAACGGGAAAAAATTAGATCTGCAAGAGCTATATCCATGTGTTTGGATTCTCAGAAGACGGTAAAACTTGAAACTTACTTTCTTCTTCTATACTGTAATTGATTAAAAACTTTATGAAGTTAGGTATAAAAGTATTACCTCAATAGCTGGCACTGGAATTCCTGTTAGGGGAAGAACTGTCATTGTTTGGGAAAATAACTTGTTTTGTTGTGTGGGTGTGGGTGTTCGTGAGAACCCAAACAACTAAGCAGATAGTTGAACTGCTTTTTCTCTTCTTTTCTTTTCTCGCTCTCTCTCTCTTTTTTTTTTTTTAATGTGGGTACCAGGAGTCGACCTCAGGACCTCGTGCTTGCCAGCAGGCGCTTGTGCCACTGAGCAATATCACCCATCTTTTTTTTCCTTTATGTGGGTTCTGGGAGTCGAACTCAGGACCTCGCACTTGCCAGGCAGGTGCTTATGCCGCTGAGCCATCTCACCCGCCCTCTTTCCTCTTTTTGAGACAGGTTCTCCCTGTGTAGTTCAAGCTGGCCTTGAACTCACTATGTAGCTCAGGCTGGCCTTGAACTCAAATGCATGGAGATCCTCCTGCCTCAGCTTTCCCAGTGCTGGGATTTCAAGTGTGCACCACCATGCCCGGCTCTAAACTGATTTTTCATGTGGCAAGGGAAAAATTCTTTTTAAATTTTGCTTTCTATAGGATAAAGGAAGAAAGTGGTAAGAAGGAAAAGGTTAGGAACTAAATCAGGTGAAGGGCCAAAGAGTGTGCTCAAAGGCACGGAGCACCACACCCGGCCTCCAGCGCTGTCTTCTATAACCACAGGAGGACATGGGAAAGGGCTTTTGTGAACACCCGCGGAGAGGCTGCATCTAAGCCAGGGTTTCTCAACCTCGCTCGTTTGGGCTGGAGCAGTCTTGGTTGCGGGGGGTGGACCTGTGTACTGCAGGAAGTTAGCAGCGCTCTTAACCCCCACTTGGTAGATGCCAGCACCCTCCCCCGTGGTGACAACCAAAAAACGGTCTCCGAGTGTTGCCAAAAGTCCAGTAAGGGGCAAAATCATCCCAGTTGGCAACCACTGGTTTAGGCCTACAATAGCCAGGCCAGAGAGCATGCGCAGAAGCAGGGCGCCTGGAGCGAAAGGAGCCAGAGAAGCAAGCTCGGGAGCCACCCAGAGCTCGAGGAGAGCCGCTGTGTTCACTCCCACCTGACGTCTAGGCTGAACCTGGAATGAAGTTCAAATATTTCTACCATTTTAGAAAAAAAAAGTGTGTGTGTGTGTGTGTGTGTGTGTGTGTGAAATAATTCACCTTTCATTTTTCTTCAACTTAGAATGAATGCAAGAGACCTTGAAAATGCTCCTACAAACCCCCTAATGTAGAAAAGCAATGATGGACCAACAAACACAAGCAAAAACAAAAGGCCACACCTGGGAGTTTTCCTGTGGAAAGGGAGCTGTGAAAAAATAGGTCTCCTTGGCAGCATCTAAGACCTTGGGACAATCTAGTGACATTTGTGAGAGCAAAGAAAGATATTCTATAAACATCTGGGAAAGTTGTGGGAGGAGTGGGTTATCAAAGAAATAGATCAGGCTGACATCAGACTTCTCCTCTATAAAACTGAAGACCAGAAGATAATGGGTTGAGGCTGAGCTGTGGGGGGGGAGTATGACCCTAGAACTTCATGCCCACAGCTAAGGTTATATGAAACAAGAGAGGCACATTGTCACACACACCAGGGCTTAGGAAGGATGCTATCAAAGTGTCCTTCCCTGAGAAACCCAGCACAAAATCATCATCATCTACTGGGACTTCATGTACTGTCCAGTGCAGTAGCCACTGTAGATGCCAAGCAGCTGAAAAGTAATTAATGCAACTGAGGAATTAAATTTTTATTTCATTTTAATTTAAACCTTAAACAACCACACACAGCTAACAGCTACTCCATGAGACAGCACAATCTAAATATCTGAGAAAGAGTTCAAGAATGAAAAATCTAGCCAGGCGTGGTGGCATGCACCTAAATTCCCAGGTGCATGGGAGACTGAGGCAGGAAGATCACTGTGAGTTTGAGGCCAGCTTGAGCTACATAGTGAGACCCTGCCTCAAAAAAACAAAACAGGGTCAGTGATATAGCTTTGCAGCATAAGCTCCTGGCTGGCAAGCACGAGGTCCTGAGTTCGGTTCCCAGTACCCACATAAAGAAAAAAAAAGAAAAAAGAGTGTGCTGCAAAAGTAAAGAAAGTAGGAAAATATTATTATGATTATGGCTTTAAAATATTATGCAAATGTGCCAATGTCAAAAATAATTCATGCAGTACAACATATATTAAAACATTGATACTTCTTTGCATGTAAAATCTCATATCAGCAAGTTCACATTTTACACTGGAGAAAAGCACCAAAGATACCATTTCATTATTAACATTGGTAACTCGAGGAGCAAGGCTCAGTTCTTAGGCCATAAGGGTAAAGATACTGGTGGAATAAAAGTAGGATGCCCAACTTCTAACCCACCAAAGCTGTGGGACCCAAAATTCAATGAGTGTCTTACTGTACTCAGGCTGCTGTAACAAAATACCCCAGGCTGGGTAGCTTAAAGAGCAGGAAATCAGAGATGAAGGCAGCGGTGGATGCGATGCCTGTTGAGGGTCCATCTGCCGGGTCACAGACAGATTCTTCTGGCCTTATCTGAACATGGTGCAAGGGATGAGGCAGCTCATCCTGAGCTCCTTATTACTAAAGCACCAATGCCACTCTCAAGGTTAATCACCTTCTGAAGGCTTCACCTAATACCATCAGCCTATGTAGTCCAGGCTGGCCCCAAACTCACAGAGATCCTCCTGCCTCAGCCTCCTGAGTGCTGGGATGACAGGCGTGCACCACCATGACAAGCTATCAATAGGTGAATTTTAGGGAGACACAAAATATTGAGCCTACCCCAATGACCTAAGAAAACACTTGATACAACAGCAAGTAAAAACTCGTTAGTAGAAAAATAAGGATACAAAATTGTACATGCAATATGGCCCAAGTTTTAAAGTACGTACATGTAAGAAAGACTGATAGAAATAGATGGAAATTTAACGATTGCTTAACTACGGGTAACTATATGTTATTGCATGTTTTCTAGATTTTTCCATGATAAACATTATTACTTTTATAATCATAAAAATAAAACATAAAAGGAATAGAAATATAGTCACATCTCACCTTTCAGAATTCAACCACGCAGGAGCCTCACCTATCTGAAAGCCAGGCCAGTATGAACGTGCAGCAGGGGTCGGGCTAGGGCTCAGGGGCGGAGCGCTCACCTACACCTCAGCAGGGCCAATTCTGAACACCACAGAAATTAAGCAAACAAGACTAGACAGCCAGGCGTAGTGGTGCACCTCTGTAATCCCAGCACTTGGGAGGCTGAGGCAGGAGAATCACCATGAGTTTGAGGCCAGCCTGGACTACATAGTGAGACCCTGTCTCAAAAATATATGTATATATCAAAGATTAAACAGCAAAAGTATGTGTCACAAACCTGTGCCTAAAGCTTGGGTACTTCGTTTATGAATAATGACCATTACTGTAATCCTAGCACTTTGGGAGGCTGAGGCAGGGGGAGTCACAAGTTCAAGTTATACACGGGCAACTTAGCAAGACTCTGTCTCAGAATAAAGGATAAAGGGAGGTATAGGTATAATTCAGTAACAGAATGCCCCTGGGCTCAATCCCAGAAAGACAGGCAGACAGAGAGAAAGAGAGAGAGAGACAGAGACAGAGACAGAGAGACAGAGAGATAGAGAGAATCTTTCTCTTTTACACATGGCTTTTTGGTTCCAACAGACTTGGTTATCTGAGTTTCAGAAGCGCTGCAGATGCAGACAGAGACAACGCGAAAGTGGTAGGCCGTGGCCTACCAGCATGGTCTAAAGGACAAAAATAAAAATATAAAGCAAGTGCTTACCACGCATGAGACCCTGGGTTCAATCCCCTGCACCAAACTAATAAATAAATAAAGCAGACGTAGTCACAAAGCAGTCCGGGGCAACAATGGCAGAAACGTACCTAAACATCTCCGTACAACTGTGTAAATGCCAGGTGTGGTGGTGCACGCCTGTAATCCCAGTATCGTAATTGGGAGGCCGAGGCAGAAGGATTGCCAAAAGTTCAACGCCAGCCTGGGCTACATACCGATAGTGAGTTTGAAGCCAGCCTGAACTATATGGTGAGCCCCTTCCTCAAAAAAAAAAATCTGTATTTGTAAAGTCGGATAATATACATTCACTATAACAGCTCTCTCTGAAAAGTGTTCCAACAGCATCCACAGACAGGGGGTTGAAGAAGTGAGAAAATCTCCTAAGGCATCTGAGGACAGAACCAATCACAAATATTTATAACAAGTTAAGGTACATACAGAGGCCCCCGGTGACCTGGACCAATGCGCTCCTGTAAGCTGCCCGGGGCTGGAGTCCTAGTCCACCAAGAAGGGTCTCCTGGCCAGGCGCGTGGCCCTGTAGAGCCAGCAGACAGTTGGGGAGGGCAGGATGGATGACTGCCTCTCCCCAAAGAAGTTAAAAATGGGCAAGCACAGGCAAATCGGAACCGTGCTGGTGCCCACCTGCATCCAGGATGCTGATACCCAGGCCTACCTCCGTATTCCAGGCCGGCTGAGGCCCAGGTGGGCCGCTGGCATCTACTGGGTACGGGGTACAGTCAGAGCGTCACTCTCCACTCTGCAGGACAAACTGCAGCCAGGGTGTATCCAGTCCGTCTCCCACCCCTGCCTGCTGCGCTGCCGACTTCAAACTCGAAAAGCAGGAAGAAGGCAGGGGCAGATTACGTTTGTATCTGGGAACAAAGATTAGCCAACTGCCAGCGTTCCCTTGTTTTTGTTTTCAGCGAATGGTTATCACAAAAGAAAAACAAAAAGATAACTTCTACATCTGAAGCCCGATTGTTTGAAAACAGACCTGAACGTTTCCTCCTCTTTCAATAAAACAGAAGATACCTTCATTTGACTTATCTGGAACACACTTGCTGATACCGGACAAGTTCCTATTTCTCTCTGAGAGCTTGAGGATCTGTCTGAAGAAGCTGTTGCCTGAGCTACCCTGGGAGCGTCCCACTGCTTTGACATTTGCCTGAAATCCAAGAGGGAAAAAAAAAAGTTTATTAATTCCCAGGGCTAAACAGAGAAAAGCATAATCCCAACCATGGTTAATGGCCTTTAACAACTTCACCTCTCTGAGCTCCTATTTGGTTTTTGTGTGTCCCCTTTTCATTTTTTTTTTTTTTTCTGTTTTTATTTTAAGACAGGGTCTCTCCATAGCTGGCCTTGATTGAACTCACTATGTAGCCCAGGCTGGCCTCAAACTCACAGCGATCCTCCTGCCTCAGCCTTCCCTATTGCTGGGATGACAGGCGTGTACTACCATGCCTGGCTTGTCCCTTTTCTTTCAAGTAACCTTATTGGGTGGTTCTTTGGATTACAAAAGTAATAAATGGTCATTGTCATAATTCAAACATCATGAAGACACATGAAATAAAAATTCATGACCTCTCCATCTCTCAAATTCTCGCTTTTCTCCCAAGGAAACCAATATTAGCAGCTTGGTATTTACTCTTTTGCTTCTTCTGTAGCAACTTGTTTGGCTTTTGGTTTTTGTTTTCAAATAAAAATGAGATATTATATATGCTACTGGGTATTTTTTTAGTCTTTTTTAATATTAAACTACTTTTTTTTTCCGATCATTTTCTTTACGAGCACATGTGTGTAGTGTGTAGTCTTAAGATCCCTTGTGGGTAGTTGGTACATGATACATTTTAATTCCTTTCTTTATTCCTTTTTCCTTCCCATTTTTTAGTCTTAAAAACAGGCCATGGAGACGTTCCAAGTCAAGATGGACAGATGGATAGATAGAGGACAGAAGACAGACAGCTCCATTAGACTCTTTTTAGTGACTGCAAAGTATTCTATAATATGATGTCTGTCGTAGTTACTTTTCTTGTTGCTGAGACAAAATACCTGACACCCCAAGTTAAAGGAGGAAAGGCTTATTTGCCTCACAGTTCATAGAGGTTTCAGTCCACAGTCGGCTGGCTCCAAGGCAGGGTGGCATGGCAGGGGGGCATCACAGAGGAGAAACAGTCCATGGCGGGCAGAAGACAGCAAAAGCAACTGAGAGAGAGATGAGACAAGCCTCTTTCTGCTCCTTATATGGGATCCAGTCAACTGAGATTAGGACGCTGCCAATCCAACCAGTGGACTGATGCAGCAATCACCCGCCCTTAATTCCAGCACCCTTAATCCCAACATTGCACTATGAATCAATCATATACTCCAGATTCAGCTACCTCTGGAAAAACCCTATAACCGCGTGAGGCAGTGGGGAGACATCTAGACACGAACCACAGCACTGTCCCAATTTCATTCGCCATCTTGCTTTCCCAACACACGGACATCCAGGACAGACCCTCGCACAGAGGCTTCAAGTCCTTTAATTTTAGTGACTGATCCCTAAAAGTGGGATATCTGGGGCAAACGAGACACTGTGGAATGTTCAAACGTTAATACTTCCACAAAATTAATTTTAGACCTTTGGAATTTCTGTTTCCTTCCTCATCCTGCAAACTTTTCGCATAAGCCTTTCACAGTGCTTTGCATATTTTATCTTTAAAACACACACATTATATCAAAAACAGTCCCTGTCATTTACACACGTGTCGTTATAAATAAATAACTGCTTAAGTTATGGCTGTGAGGTCAGCATTAAATCACTGTGCCAAGGCTTGCGCCTCGGTTTATGAAAGCCATAATTCACCATGGAAACCCCACCCCACCGCCCGGCAGCAGCAATCCTGTGACTCCCCCCCACAGAGCGACGGCGTGGAGAACTGGACCTGCGTGTTTTCTAATTGTCAACCGTTAACCTTAAAACGTGCAGAGCGGGGGGAGACAAGAGAACAGCTACAGATGACAAATTGATAGCCATTTTGGTTTCTAATATCCACAAATTATTTGTAACACGATAACTAATCCTGATGATCTACACCAGAGACGGCACCATTAAAAAATAAAACCTACAACCTACATGTTGCCATTATTACACAAACTTTTCAAAAACATACTCTTTGAATAGTTTTCCATAGATTTGGTGGAATCGCACTATTTTTCTCTATTTCAGATTCAAGACTACAGTGGTGAAATTAAAAAAAAAAAAGGCCTTAAAGAAATGCATTAACCATCACAGCTCCGTAAAAGACCCTCCATATTGTCTAAAGACCTGAGCGAGTTTGATCCCGAAGTAGGTGACGTGCAATTAATCTCCATTCATACCCTGCTCTCCCTGTCAGCAAACAAAGGTTCTGCTTTAGGAGGAGATCTGAAGACTTCAATTAAAAACAGTCAGCTAACAAGAAAATAATCTAAGCTAAAAGAAAGTGGCAGGTGCAGAAATGAGTTGTTTACCAAAGTGCCACTTTCTGAACAATAAAGAACTGCACATCAAAAATGCTGAAGGGGTAGATTTCGTGGCAAACCTCTGAAAATACAAAAGTATTTTCTACCGACGCTGCACGCCAAGCTGGAGTATCGTTTAACAAGCTTGTGAAATTGGTTTCCTCTCATCAAATGGCAGATACCAATAAAAAGAGTTGCTTTATATCTTTAGATACAAGGGTAGAATTAAAAGTTTAGCCACAATCTTTTCTGCCCTGGAAGCCAAAAGAATGACAGCCTTGTTTCATAAGTCTTACGACTGAACCAAGAGCAGACAGAAAGGCCAGACCGCTGCTTCTTCGACGTGTTTGGGTTCCCTGCAAAGAGTTTTCTGCTCCTAAAGTTCAGATTTACTTGGATCCCAAGCAAAATGAGTTTTGGAAACCTCACCTCCAAAGAAATACCTGGCGGACAGCTCTACAGAGAAGCAAACCAGAATACAAGCAGTGCCACAAACAAAAACCAAGAGGGCTTGCCAAATATTTGATTAAAAGCCATTTATACCAAGATAACAAGGTAATAGAGATATAAACCCAATTAAATGGAGAGAAAATGGGTGAAAAAAATACAGCTTGCCGAAAGTATGACCTGCCCAAAGCAGGCCATCTGTTACATATGTGTCAACCATGTCACTTCCATGCCAAAAGGCTTAATTCAGAACAGCTTCCTCCTGGGACCCTCTGTGGCTACAGCTTCCAAGCCTCTGTCCTCCCTAGAAGGTCGGTTCCGGAAAGCAAGAGACAACTGGTTCCTCCTCGAGGGCCCCGCCGCTGAGGATGCCGGCCAGGGAAGGCTGGACGGCTCCAGTGTGCGAGTGGCCTTAACTCTTTAAGGGCCTGCTTGGGCGCTGTGGTTTGCAGGTGAAGCCGTCACCGTGGGCCGCTTCTAGAAAGGAGAGGAAGTCTGTGCGTGCGCTGCCCTGCTCAGACGGGGACAGCCTGCAGAGTGCTGAGCGGCCCTGGGATGTCCGCGCTGACGCCTCATGGTGACCACCACGCTTGGCCCAGAGCACCCATGGTCCCCTCCCAGCGCCCCTTGGCAGTCTCAGGGATGTCCCCGCAGGAAGGCGCGGGGCTTCCGGGAGCGGGGAGGAGGAAGAGAGTGGACCCCTACGGGGGAGCCAGGCAAGGTGGCACAGAGACCAAGAACCTGGTATCCGGAGCGCAGGTGCCCAGGTTAAGTGTCGGGGTGGAGACAAGAAAGTGTGGAACTCGCGGGAGGGACAGGGATCCCCGAGTGGGGGATGGGGGGTCCAGACACCTGGACGCTCTGGAAGGAGGCAGGGGTGGCGCTGAAGAGCAAGCCTGGCCTTGGGGGGCTGGGTCCCCCTCTTGCCTCCACCTTGGCTGGGAGGGCTCCCCGCGGGTCGGTGAGGCTGGGGCTGGGCCGGGCCGGGCGTTACCTTCCAGGAGCCACCGGATCTCCTCGGGGAGGGCAACGGCCTGCATCTGCGGGCGGGGCGGGCGGCGACGCGGAGGGAGCGGGAGCGGGCGCACGGGCGGCGACACCTGCACCTCGGTGGCCGCGGGGCGCAGCGCGGGGCGGGGCGGGGCGCGCTCAGGAAGCGGCGCGCGCAGCGACCGGGCCGGGGAATGGGGGGATGGGGAGGGCGGGGGTCCGGAATGGGGGGGTGGAGGGAATGGGAGGCCAGGAGGGGGGCACGGGAGGGGAGTGGGGGATAGGGAGTCCGTAGGGCGGGGGATGGGGTGGGATGAGAACAGGGGAAATGGGTGGGGTTATGGGGGGCTTGGAGGCGAGGGGGCGTGGGGATGGGGCCAGGAGCGTGGGGACCCTGGAGGTTGGAGTCAGGGGTCCAAAGGGCCGGGGGAACTGCGGTCTAGGGTCCAATGGGCAAGAAAAATTAGGGGCTGGAGGGCTGGGGGCCAGGGGGATGGGGATGGGGTCCCGGGGTCTGGGCACCAGGGTTGAGGTGGAGGAATAGGGAGTAAGGGGCTGGAGGGCTAAGGGGTCAGGAGGTGGGGAGCTGGGGGTTTGGGTGGCCTGGGGGACGTCATGCGCTGGTGCACGGGGCCCTCTGCAACACGCAAGGCCGGAGGGAGGAGGGGCTTCCCTCCGGGTCCCCCACCAAAATAAAAGACTACCCTCGAATTAGGGAACCATGATTCTCAGCGACTCTGAGGCCCTGAGCAGATGACCTCGAAGTGGCCGTGCAGGGCCAAAATGGGGCGCGGAGAGGCAACGTCTAAGAAAGCCTAGTGCCCCTCCATCGACAACCAGTTCTGAGTCCATGTCCAGAAAAGAAGGCAGGGTGTTCGCTGTCTCAGAGAAGCCACCAAGGCTAAAGGGAATTATCGAGTCCTAATAATATAAAGCCACCAGTATTTGGGCACTTCACCAAAGTGGCCTTTCCTCACCGAGCCTCGAAGAAGGAAGGGGTCACCTGGGGAGACAGCGAGGGAGACAGGACAGGACTTTCCCTCTGAGAACTGACGAGATCATGGGACGTGACACGCCCCTCCCCCCATTCAGAGTATGGTCGGTGCCCTGGTTGGGACAGGCACGGAAGAAGTCACCACAGGGAACTCGGGCAGACGCACGGGATCCCTCTGTGCGATCTCTCAGAATTGTCTGTAGATTTACAAAGATCTCAAGAGAGTTTTGTGGTGACCTGGTATGATTCAAAAACAGGGTGAATATTTAAAGAATTTTAAGAATATGCTATAGTAAAAGACACAGGCATGAATCCCCCTCAGGTTACTCCCTCTTGCTTCATATTCCTTATCCGACCGTTTGTGCCACTTTCTGAAGAGCTCTGGAGTCCTCTTTCATGCCTTTAGTTGCACTGTCATGGCTGCCTCGATGTCCAGAATCCATTCAGGTCATTTTGAATAGGGCAGATAAGGACACACATTATGTTCTTATGAGCCTTTTTGTTGGATGGCACTCCGCGGCAGCAATCACCAGATTTTGATCACACCTGGTACAGACACTCTGGAAAGAGGACTTACAGAGCTGCTTCAGGAAGTGGCAAGAACGGTGGGAAAGGTGTGTTTGAAGCAACTGGGGATATTTTGAGGGGAAAATGTGTCTTTCATGGTAATAGATTTTTAAAATGTAAACCTTCACCCTATATTTCTTTTTTTTAGTTAATTAATTTTTTTTAAAGACAACAAGTAAACATTCTCCTGTATTAACAAACTCAATCATTAGAGAATGTACAAATACCTTTTGGAGAGAAACATTACTCAGTATAAGATTAAACCATGTAAAAGCTAGGTAAAAATAGAAGACTAAGGAATGGAATAGTCACAGTGAAATTGCATTTTCATACTAGGGAGACAATACGATGTTTACAAATGTGTATCCGGTTTATTTTACTTGTGAGTATTTTCTCGAGTTGCATCCATTTACCTATAAAAGTTTCCAGTTTATCTTTCTTTATGGCTGAATAGTACTCCATTGTATAGAAATACCACATCCTTTTTATCCATTCCTCGGTTAATGGGCATTTGGGTTGTTTCCACGATTTAGCTATTACAAATTGTGCTGCTATAAACATGAGTGCACACATATTGCTGTGGTACAATGTTTTTAATTCTTCTGGGAAGATACCCAGAAGGGAAATAGCTGGGTCAAATGGGACCTCCAATCCTAGTTTTTTAATTTTTTTTTTTTTTTTGTGGGTACCGGGGGGTCGACCTCAGGACCTCGCGCGGCAGCAGGCGCCCGTGCCGCTGAGCGATATCACCGGCCCCTTTTTCGTATGTGGGATCCGGGAGTCGAACTCGGGCCCTCGCGCTTGCCGGGCAGGCGCTTAAGCCGCTGAGCCATCTCACTGGCCCCCAATCCTAGTTTTTTGAGGAGTCTCCACACTGATTTCCACAGTGGCTGCACCAGTCAACACTCCCACCAACAGTGAGGAAGGGTTCCTTTTTCCCCACAGCCCCTCCAGCATTTGTTATTAGTTGATTTCTTAATAATAGCCATTCTTTCTGGGGGTAAACCTTCACCCTATATTTCAATCACACCTCATAAAATAGACCAACTTCTGTAAAAGAGTGGCGTGGGTAATAGAAGAAGGGAAATGAATATGAGGAAAAGATGGACACCGCCGGCAGGTGTACATGTGCTTAAAGGTACAGGTGGTATTTGAGATGGGCTCAGAGCCCCCGTACCAGACTTTGAAGGGGTGGGAGGACTTTCCAGGTGGAAGGACCAGATAAACAAAGATGAGGAACTCCTAGCAGCCATTTTTACTAAATGGTGTCAGAAAATGACAGCTATCAAAATAAATCAAAGCTCTATTATGAAAGGTCTTGGAAGTCAGAATGAGGATTTTGAACTCAACTGAGAGGCTCCTTGGGAGCCATTGACAATTCTTGAGCTGGAGAATGACCTAACCCAGACTCCTGTACAGTACGTGGCCTCACACAGTTGTCTTTACCTTTATCATTTTCCTCCTTTATGAGGAAGGTAAAAGGCATTTCTATTCTGAGACTTGACCTGCAGAATATGTAAGAGGGATTGGAAATGGTAGGAGAGGGCACGGGAAATGGGTAAAGTGGTTTTTGCAGCAGTCTCGGCTGAAACAATGATGGATTTGGCCTGGAAGGTAGGACAGGAGCAGAAGGAAGTAACTGTCTGGAAGGACACACGGCAGCAGCACCTGCCCCTGGAATAGTTCGCCTTCCAGAGCCTCAAGGTTGAGGATGCAGTGGGCTTTGATTGCATGTGAAAAGGAAGGGTAGCTTGTTTCAGGGTCTCACTCTGTAGCTCAGGCTGGCTTCTCAGTACGAACCACCTGCCTCAGCCTCCCAAAAGCTGGGATTACAGACGTGCGCCACCATGCCTGGTTACCCCGGGCATTTTTACCAACATCATTGCTCCCCATAGAAGGCTGCAGCTGCTCTGAGACACAGAGTACACATGACATGCGCTGAAACGCGAAGGAGAAGCTGGCATGATTGTTGCCTGCTCATTTAGGCCTGGAGCCACGGAGTTGTTTGATCGAGGCCTGCCTGCCTGTCACACCTGGCTCACCCCTAGGGACGCGGCAGACACTCGTGGGGAGGGTGTTCTGCACCCACGCTTCCTGCGGGATTTCTGGGTTTTAGCAAGAAGAGGATGGCGAGCGGGAGGAGAGCACCTGGTACGCTTGGCGGTGACTGGCAGATTCCAATACGGAATTGTCAGGTCGCATCAGGCTGCAGACTGAAGCCTCTGCACTCGAGCGCGGCCCCTCCTTAATCATCTGAGGATTCAGCGGTGGCCGGGTTCAGCAGTCGGCCCTGCTCCTAATGACATTCTGTTAAATGGACAAATTCCTTTGAAGCCTTGTCCTTCTTTAGAATCCAATTTCACAGGAAGCCCAATCTGATTGGGGGTCACCATGGAAACCACACTGAGGAGTCTTCCAGGAGGTGGAGAGATGCCAGACCAAAAAAAGCACCAAAAACATGATCGTCAAGAGCCCTTTACTGCTCTGTCGGAAATATCAAAGCAATCTGGAGAGGTTGACAGCGGATGAGTCCCTGCCCGGGTCCTGTTCTGTGTGGCTGGGTACCGTATGCTGTCACAAAAGAAGGCAGCCAGCTGTCCCCACCCACAGGCAGGGCGTGGAGCAGAACGCACAAACCCCAGGTCCGTCTGCTCCTGCCCTCGTCCCTCCCCGGTCCCCACACCAGCAAGATCTTGGCATCGTCCCCTGGCTGCCTGTCCCCTCCAGTGAACAACAGAGGAAGGAGAAGGTTAAAATGCAGGCCCCTGACACATAAGAAGAGGTCCAGGGAGCAGAGGCCGTGAAATCCATCTGAAATTCCTTGTAATTCGATAAGATAAGGGTAGCTACAGGGAGGCCGAGTGGCCAGCCTAAAAAGGGAGTCCCGCGGCACAGTGTGCAGAAAATGCGCCACCCTGCCCACCCCTGGGACCCCTCACAAGCCGTCAGCAGACGGGAGAGGTGGAACCCAGGCCCTTGCTGGCCTCGGGCTGTTTGCAGCTGCCAGGTTCTCATGCTAGGTGGGTGCTTACTAACTATGCACCAATGTGGCATCCAGAGGGCTCCGTCAGGAGGCAACAGAAGCAGCTGGCACCCAGAATGGCACGGGCTGGGAGCAACTGCAAGTGAAGCAGGAGCTGCCTGGCACGGCTCCACCCCGGCGCCATGGGTCTGGGGAGGAGAGAGCAGTGGCTGGACTCTCCGGCTTTATCCCAAGCTGCTTATCGATCCCTGGGTGCCAGGTCATGACACGTGGCAGAGCTGACGTGTCCTGTGGGTGTGCAGCCGCTGCGTCTCAGCCCCTCGGTCCCAACCCCATCAACCGAGTTTATTGACTCTTTTATTGACAATGCTGGGCCTAATGAGGACAAGAGCTGCGCACTTCATTAAGGGACCTACAAGGAGAGATGGTGCGTCCAGTCGGTGCCAGGAACAGGGCTCGTGTGTGCTGTGAGAGACCCCAGAAATGAAGCTTCGGGCCAACCTTCCTTTTCAGAAGGCAGGATACGATCAAAGGGGAGGAGCCAGAGATAAGATGCTAACTGGGGTTTGTTATTTCAGTGGCTTTAAAATCCAAAGTTTTAGCCGGGTGTGGAAGCGCACGCCTGTGATGCTGGCACTGGGGAGGCTGAGTCAGGAGGACTGCCGTGAGTTCGAGGTCAGCCTGGGCTACATACTGGTCCCCAACCATGACTTTATAGCATTCGAATCCAGGTGCTGGTCCAAAGCTCTTGCAGAACTGAACGACACCAGAAAGAGGCAGTTACGTCCCCGGGTGGCCGGGCAGCAATGGGAAGCAGTCACCGTGGGTCCTTTGCCATCTAAACAGTGACCTTCCTTCTTTGTTCTTAGGGCACCTTTGTGATTTTACCCTCTCTCCCCCATCCCCGCCCCCTTTGGGGAGTCACTAGATTAGACCTCCCTGCGTTGAGGAGGCCCCAAAGACAAAAGAGGTTGCTGACTCTGATGTTTTCTGCCTTTGATTGGTTCTCTGAGGACCCGGAAGAGGGCTGGGGGTCTCAGAATGTGTCAGCCGCTGCCAGATGAGCCGTGCCCGCGAGTCCCGGTGCCTAATCTACATGTGACGCAGATGGGGCCACGGCCAGTTCTGTAGGCCAGGCATTTGTGAGTGCAAGAACTTCCAGAAAACTGAATAAAGATGGGGGCGTTGGGGGCAGATCGAGGAGATTGAAAGCAAATAAGAGAGGAAGAGCAATTTTCTGAAGTTGAACTGGGTTTCTTTGCTTTTCATTCTTCATCTGTTATTCCAAAATAAGTTAAAAAAAAAAAAAAAAAAAAAGAGTTGAAGCTCCCTAAACCCATTCCTTTCTTTCTATCCTGTCTTGTTAGGATTCAGAATTTGGGCAGAGGAATCTGAGATGCTGGAAGGGGCAGGTATTTATTTAGAATCTGGCAGAAACCTCCGGCCCCTGCGGCGCACTTACCCGGTCTGGAGGGCCCCACACTAAGAGAAACCCGAGTGATCACACCCGAATCACCACAGTCCACGAGCACACACAGACATGCTGGCAGGGGGCAGGTGTGCAAAGAGCAAGGGCTGATTATTTCAAGGAACTGGTGAAGACACTTTTGCTCTAGTGGACATCCTCTAGGGTGACCTTTCGGTTCTCAGAATGTGTTCTGTCCTCGCCTGCACAATTGTGTCTGAGTGCATTTTGTTAATTTCCCTAAGTGTCTGTTCGTAAACATCCCTGGGCCCCCTTGTGCAGCGTCGTCTCCAGTGCAAACCACACTCTTCTTCCTGTACAGGACAGCAACTTAGTCTGGGACATCTTGCTTTTCAGGGTTCGCTTTTCTTTCTCTAAAAGAAAGAATCATCCCTTCTCCACTTGTCCTTCCACCGGAAGTCCCAACCCCACCCTCTGCTGTCACTGGCCATGTCTTCCGTACCATGTTCTCTTTTACACTTGGTCTTTCTCCCTCTGAGAATATGTTTGGTCTCCTCTATCCTCTCAAACAAAAGGAGAATCTTCCTTCTACCCCCAACCTTCTCCAACTAACTCATGCTTTCTTCTCCTCCTACCCCACCCTCATCGACTTCCTCCATCAGATCCCACGTCCTGTACTTTGGCCTGCCTGTCCTCACACCCTGAAATGACCTTCCAGGGACACCTCCTTCCCACCTCCTCTCCATCCTTACCAGCCTCCTCTCTGCAGCTCTGAGTGGTCCTGGCTGCCTGCTCCTGCTGGAAGCACCCAGCTTCTTTGGCTCTTCCCTATCCTGGTCTTGCTCCTTACCACCTTTACCACCCTTTTTTTGAAACAGGGTCTCGTTATATAGTCCAGCCTGGCCTTGAACTCACACTGTAGCCCAGGCTGACCTTAAACTCATGGTGATCCTCCTGCCTCAGCCTCCTGAGTGCTCGGATTACAGGCATGTGCCACCTTGCCTGACTTCCTATTGACTTCCTATTGACTCTGCCTCCTTTTGACTTCCTCCCCTCCCTCTGACTTCATTTCTCTCCTTGTCCCTGAGTCCCCAGGGGTTTTCTTCTCCCAGGAACCCTTTCTATGGATTTCCTTTCTAATTTATACTTCTCCCCATGTTCCAGCCTGGACAGCTGAACATTTCTACCAATGTGTTATCTCCACTCTCCTTAATTTATTTCATGGCAACAGACCTTAGTGGCCGGAGCCTGGGCTGGGGAGCAGGAAGCCCTGGGTCCCAATCCTGGTCTAAGACAGGGCCGCGCTCTGCAAGATTTGCTGTCTTCATCCGTCCACTGGAGATCGGAATCCCTGCCTGGCAGGATCCTCGTGAGGCTTACATCGAATGACGAGTGTGTGTAGTGTCTGGCAGATAAATCGTATGTCATGTTCTCCCAGACATCCAGATTCAAATGTAGGCTTCAACTGGGCTTGGTGGCGCATGCCTGTGAGCCTAGCACTCAAGAGGCTGAGACAGGAGGGTCTCTGTGAGTTCAAGGCCAGGCTAGGCTACATAGTAAGCTCAAGGCCACCCCCAGACTACATAGCAAGACCCTATCTCAAAAAGCCAAACAAATAAACAAAAAATCTACGCTGCCCAGTAACATGAGAAGAGCTTCCAAGCCAGCCTGGCGCAGCCAGTCTCCCCCCAACCCCACGCAAGCTTCCCAAAGCCCGAGCCTGGCCCCATCAAGGAGAAGAGCAGCACAGCGGGCCCTAAAGTCAGACAGCCTTGTGCTCAAATCTACCACGTGCCACAGTGACCTGTGACAAGTTCCTTACCTTCTTCGTGCCTTGATTGCCTCCTCTGTACAGTGGATAGAGTAACACTATTTTCAAGGTTGCTGTGGAAATCCAAAGAGCTAACATGAATCATTTGTAACAGCCTGCAATGTGGTGGGCGCTTCAGCACGGTTAGCGATTGTTATTATTATTGTGGTCTTTTTGAGACAGGGTCTTGCTATATAGTCCAGGCTGGCCTCAAACTCACAATGATCCTCCTGCCTCAGCCTCCCAGGCACTGGGATTATAGGGGTGCACAACTGCACCCAGCTGCTGTTATTATTATCTCTGTAGTCCCTGCAACAATGAGCACCTAGTAGGTGCTCAATAAAACTATACACACATCGTCCATAATCTCTCATTTGATCCTTCTTACTAACTGAAGATGTATTTGAGAAGTAACTGCCCAAGATATGGACGTCTTTTATCTGCAAAGACGAAAGTTTTCCTTTTTATGAAGCTAACTTTAAAAAGGAGGTCTGGGTTTCTTTGGCCTCAAACCCTAGCGAACTGTAGTTGTCAGATTCTCCTTGCCCACTTCTAAAGATCTTCCTGCCTATCTATTCAAGGACATACATAGTATCCCCCAAATCACACAGGGAGGACCCCATCCAGAAGGCACGGAGATTCACTCATTGTGGCAGAAGCCAAGCTTTCCCTATAAATGCAGGCCCTGGGAAGAACCCATCAGCCTCTTTAGGGACCGTCCACAGGGTTAAGCTCTCCCAAAAAAGGGAAAAAAGAAAGAGAGAGCTAAACTAGATGGAAAAATGAAGAAACTGAGAAATAGAAAGAAGACACAAAGAGAAAAGAAAAAGGCCCCCATAGTTTGGAGGATTAGAAATTAAATCAGGCAGCACCTCATGTCCTGAGTTGTAATTTCAAGGTACACTGTATCCTGCCTCCACGGGCTGGAGCAGCTCGGGGGGTACGTATTCCTTGGGAAAAGCACCTTTGGGGGGATTCGAACTGTTCTCATCTGCTGCTGCTGCTGCTATACTTTTTAGCATGCACGTGATCAGCACAATGACACGTCTTATTGACTAATATGTGAGATTCCACACCGAGGACTATCGATGTAGAATTTCCTCTCTCGGAGCTCAATATTCCGATCCAAGCCCATCGTAGCACACCGTTGAGGGCCATCCACCTGATGACAAGTTGCAGGATGCACACTGCGGAATATTCATGTTCATTTGATGCTCACAGTGCTTAAAACCTCGCTCTGAACAGCTCTGCTCCCAGCCTCAGAAAGCGCCCGTGTTATCTCCTCTCTGCTCTCAGTGGTGTGGAGATAATTGTCTTGGGACTAAGGGAGGAATTGACAGTCACGAGCTGAGTCAGCACTCAGTTCTTTTCTTTCGCTGTGGAAGAATCAGGTGCTATTTACCCCTTCCAACACCTGGGGCTCCCGATAAGTCACTGCACTGGTTGCTTTTTCCAGGACGGTGCTGCGAGGTCTTTGGAGGGAGGAGGCACCTATCGCTATCAGCATTCCTCATACCCTACCAGATGTGCAAAATTGAAACCACCAAGGGCAGCGTGCAGGCAGAGGGGGCCGCCCGACTCCACCTGGCTCCTGTCACTTGTGCTCGGGAATCGGAGAAGGCGTTAGAGGAAAAACACTCCGCTCCACACACGGGGACGCTGAGAAGATGCTCCTTTTGGTTCCCCCTTGCCTGCTCTCCGGCCCTCCTTCCTCCCTGCATCCCTGGCTCTACTAAAGCCCGCCTGTGTAGAGACCCCGTTTCCTCATCTCGAAGCCCCTTCCTCTTATCTCTGGGATGAAACTCCAGGATGCAGGCTGGTGGAGGAGAGCAATTGGCCTGACTTTGCCTTTAAATATCAACTACACGCACAGACAACACCCTGGCAGCCTGAGAGGTTTCCATGGTGACAGAATGCAGGCCACGACCTCTGTAAATGTAATCAGAGCTCTGGAATTGGTGTGGGAGACAGGTTTAATTTCTCCTCCGGTGGCAGCTTTGTGGTCCAGGCCATACGTGGGCTTCCTACCTTGACAGACAACCTGTTATCTTGGCTTGGGCAGCTCCGCGAGTGGCAGTCCCTGCTGCCCCAGAGCTGTTTCCTCCAGCCGAGAGAGCAGAGCTGAAGGGTGTAAAAGGTCACCAGGGATCCGGATGGCAGCCATAGCAATACCCACCATCCCTACCCAGCATCCTCGGGAGGTGGGACTGCCCCTTAAATGAGAAGCAGTTGTGCGTAAGATCCAGACCCAGGGCTCAGAGGATTGGCCAAGGTTTTCATCTCTGCTGTGCCACCCCAGTGGTGTGAGCTTGGGAGAGTCATTTCACCTCAGGGTTCAACATCTTCACCCCAGGAAGAAAATGCCTGGGGAAGGGAAGGCAGAAATCTTCCAATCTGCTTCCTGAAGGGATCCTGCCACCCCTGGAGGAGCTCTGCCCCAGGAAGGGAGCTTTAATCTCATAGGCCAATTGGGAACGCCATCACAAGGCCTCAGTGGGACTTCCTTCCCGCAATCCTAATTTAGAGACAAGCTGAATTACAATTTGCTGTAAGCTCAGCCAAAGCAGGAGACTAGAGTTTTGCACTGAGGTGATGGGGAATGGAGGCTCAGAGAGAAACGCAGGAACAGCAAGGAGAAGGCATAGCACAGCACTTCACTGGCCACTTGGTGACTGGCGTCATCTGCGTGAAACAGGGGCCTGGTTCAGTTCCCAGTCACCCAGCTTCTCTGAGTCTTTCACTCATCCTGTTTAGCACCAGAAAAAAAAAAAATAATAAGATTTGGGCTGAGAAGAGATTCACAGGGCTGGATGACGTGTCTTACTTCCCAGAGAGAGTTGGTCTATAAGATTCTCCTTTCAGAATTTGAACAAAGAATCTCAGAATTTCAGAGCTTTAGGACTCCCTGACCCAGAGAGAGAGAGAGAAACCTGGGGCCCAGCCTGCAGAAAAGTTAGATGCCTGGGTTACAGCAAAGTAACCAAACCACAAGGGCAGTGGGGCCCCGCTGGGCTCCGCTGAGGGCTGTTAACTCCTGAGTACTGGGTGAGCCTCAAACGAAATCGAAATCGAGAGGAAGTGGGGGAGGTCTCACGAGTGGTTGTTAAACATTTGAATCAGGAAATGGTGATTTGGCTTAATGTACAGATAATAGCTTTACCACTTCCTGTAGCAGCCGATGCCAAAGTAGTGAAGATTCTAGAAAAGAAAATAAGTATGTGATAGGACCGTGGGCTTCCTTATAATGGTCCCCACACAACCGACCCCATGGAGTACATACTCTTTCTTTTGGGCCTCCAAGGAAAAGGAGAACCTGATTGTTCATAGGTTTTATTGGTTGATCTCCAACCCAGAATCATGAAATCAAGGAGCAATGGACTGTGTAGGAACCCTGAGAGAACATCTGGCCTGACATCACATCTTCTGGTTGTTGAGTAACCAAGCCATCTAGGACAGGTGATTTGATTGTCTTTTCTTTTTATTTAAGAACCCTGTTCCTCCACTGCAAGTGAGGAAATAATGTTCCCTTCAGCTCTCACATGCCAGAGTTCCGCGGTCTCTAAAAATAGGAGCATCCCATCCTTCTCCAGTATCCCTGCATGGCATTTCATTATACAAAGGGCAACCCACGTTTTGTAAACAGGAAAGTTTCATTCTCCTGGCCCCAAGATTAGCATCATTGTGTAGCAAGCACTGAGGGTGTATCCAACTCCCAGGGGCGACCCTGGCTCCAGGCCAGAAGGAGGAAAGCTCTTTCTAATGTTTTAAGAAGGAGGAGGGAAAAAACAGTTATATTTTATTCCTATCGGTCCAAGATATCAAGATTGCAGCCACTAGCAAAGCTTGAGGCAGGTAAGTTCTATAGCTTGCAGTGACATTTACAGCATTAGCCCTCAGTGCATCTATCCGCTTCATGCAAGAAAAGGAAATTAAAAAAAAAAAAAAAAGAAAAAGAAAAGCAAAAGAACAAAATATTTCTGTTCTTTGACATTTTTGTTAATGTCAAAAAGGACTTGAGTACCCCTATAGTAAAAAAGGGAAGCAGGAATATTCACATGGGTTCCTTCTTTGCTTCATCCAACACTTATTGAACCAGTACTGTGACACAAATAAATAGGGACAATGCTAATACCCTAAGAAACATACAGCCTGGTGGTTGTCGAAGATTCCCATTCCCAGGATGGAACCCAAGCACATGGGCTATAAAAGATATGTCGGTGATGTGTGTCAGATGTCAACACGACACTCTCTAGAGACCAGGACATTTGCCTGGTTAATACCTCAGTATTAACTGAGTAGCCAGGGATGTTTAATCTCAAAACAGGTTCTCGAAGTAGATGCTCAGTTAGGGATTCAGTGGACAGTGGGGTGCAGGCCCCGGGCTATCCTATAAAGAGCCATCACCCTCATGATGGAGGCTGAAAGGACCTCTGGCCCCGATACCTTCTCCACTGTCATGCACAGCACCAACTGAAATTCTTACCAGGGCCTTCAATTTCAGTAACGTTTAGTCTCCAACAGCCTGAGCAAAAAGGAGCCCACCCCTTCCATTTTGCCTCAGCAGGCGGACTGAATACCTGATGTGTGCCAGGAACAGTATCAGGTGGCAAGAAGTCCTAAATAAATAAGACATGAGTTACCTGGAGTTCTATCGTGTATTCGCCTTGCTTATCCCATTAGCATGTGTCACTTTAGCAGATTAGTGGCTGTCCGGAGGAGCTGATGGTGGACACAGGCAGGTAGGTTTTGATAAGATGCGAAGGCAGAAAATGTCTCAGACAATGAGTATTACCCAGGAGAATTCAGGCCTGGTGGAAAACTAAGATTCATTCAAAGGATGTATTCAGGGAGGATGGAGAGCAAAAGGACGTATTCAGGCGAGCACAGTGCATTTGCCTGGGAGTTCTGACCACTACTGCCTTCTGGAATCTTCCCGACTCTGGCCAACCGTACTGCACTCCTGGCTCAGCTCTGGGCTTTCTCAGTGGCTTCTCCATGCTAATAAAAGTTTTCTTGCATTCTGCTTTGTCTTCCAGGGATGAGCAGAGGAGATTTCTTTAACAATCTGCCCCTAGGTCCACCGGATCAGTAGTTCCTGTTTGTCAAATGCAATTATTTTGGTCTTTCTCCCTTCTTGTATCTTTCGGAGATTTCCAGGGTTTTCACGGATGTGCATCACTTCTGCCTCTGCCAATCCAACCCATCTGGCTTTTGTTTATTCTCTTCGTTAATTTTGAAAGTGCTTATTCTTGGGCTTCGGGTATAGCTCAGTGGTAGAGCCCTTGTCTAGCAAGTGCAAGGCCCTGGGATTGATCCTCATCACTGCTAGGATGGGGAGGGGAGGGGGAGAGGAGGAATAGAGAAGCCACATGCTGGATTTTCTTTGTCTCAGTGGTCTCGTTGTCTTTCCAACAACCTGGCTTCTGTAAGGGCTCCTGGTAATAATTGAGATTCTTGATTATAAGAGACAGAAACCCAAATCAAATAGCCTTGGGTAAAAAAGGGAAATTATTACTGAGATTCCAAGGAAGTGTGAAGTAATTGACCACAGAAGGGTGGAAACATAACTAGGCCTTACACACAACTGGTCTTCAACTTCCTGGACCAAGTGGCCTCCCCGGATGCAGGGCAGCCCCTCACGGCTGCACTGGGTCCGCTGTGGCCACGGGTGGTGTTGCATAGAAACATCACAGCGCCTGCTGAAACCCAGTGGGCACTGTGGGCAAGAGGAGAGATTCCTAGATGACTCGGATTGCTATTTGTAGAAAAAGGGGAGGTCTGCAGAACAGAAAATGTAATCCACCCATCCCACCCGCCTCTTCTTCAACTCTGCTTGGGTATTCGTAGGAAAGGTCATGAAAACTGCAATCACGTCTCAGTCTTATGCTAACTCCTCACCATGGCTAACAAGTGTCCACCATCACCGCCGCCACATTTCCCCCTGCTCATCTTCTCTTGCCTTCTCTTGCACGTGGCCCCCTTCTGTCATCTTCAGGCACAGAACTCATTCATTCTCTCAAAGGAGCAGCAGTCTCCCCTACTTCTGGTTTGTTCCCACACACTGTCCCTTCCGTCTGCAGCACTCTCTCCACACCCGCCCTCAGCTAATCCTCCTCGTGCTTAATCCCAGGCTGGATTGTTTCCTTGTCAGGGATTCCTACTGCTTAGAGTCTGCTCCTTCAAACTCACAACCCATTTGCAATTACTTGTCTACCTGCCTCCCGTCTTCACCTCCCAACTATAAGCTCCCTGAGGGTCTAGATCTTCCTTCTTATTCACCATTATGTCCCCAGCCCCTGTACCTAATAGATCCTCAATGAATGCTTACTAAATGCTGCGAGTCCGTTGGGATTTTTAAAAAATATTTTTTGGCCAGGGGTGGTGGTGCACGCCTATAATCTCAGCACTTCGGAGGCCGAAGCAGGAGGATCACAGCAAGTCTGAGGCCAGCCTCAGCTACATAGTGAGTTCAAGGCCAGCCTGAACTATATACTGAGACCCTTGCTCAAAAAAGTAAATAATAATAATAACAACAACAAATAAAAATACTTTTTATTTTGCAATAATTTCAATCACAGAAAACTTACCATAGTACCTAGAACTCCTGTACACCATTTGTTCAGATTCATCAATCAGTAACTTTTGCCACCTTTATTAGTTTCTATTTCTATAAATTTACATATTTTCTCCTGACCCATTTGAGAGTAAATTATAGACCTCCTGTTCCATTTCCCCTAAAAAGTCAAGTGTATTTCCTAAGAAAGAGGACACTCCCTTAGAACAATCGCACTCGTTTGAGTTTCCAAACTGAGGAAAGCTAACACAGACGCGTGAGCTTTGGTTCAAGTGAGTGTTATTTTTTAGAGAAGTAGATAGTAGCGAGGAAGCTCGGGGCAAGGGGAATTAGGCGCACACATTGACGGGGTCGCCTCTCTTCCTCCTTCCTCTTCATCGATTCTTATTCAGCAGCTGCAGCTGTGGGGTTGAGGTGTGGCTCGAGGCAGAGCCCCTGCGGAGCGCACTGGAGGGCCTGAGGTCCACCCCTACTTGCATGGTAACTTCCCTGCACCCCCATTCTCATCTCTCCTTGTGCACAGCCCCTGTTGGGGTCCCAGGGCAGGCCCGAAGCCAGGGCGCCGGAAGCGAGTGCTGGAGGGACCACGAGCGGCCCACACCCATGCATGAGCAGCTGCCTGGGGCGGGGAGGTTTGCGCACCTCGGGTGGGGTGTAGGCCCGGCCTGCTCAGCTGAGCGGAATACCAAACGCGGGCGTCTCGGAGCCTCGCTTCACCTCCGCCAGGCAATCGACAGGAGAAGCAGCAAGCGAGACCGACAGACTGTCACTGGCAAAATGAACTGTCGCCTCCCATTTTTCAGAGGCGCGGCGCGATGAATTGCAGCCTTGAACCGTGGGGCCCGCTGCTGATTGAGTTCCGCTGTCTTCGAACCCCGCCGAACAAGGCGAGTTCATTTCAGGCTGACGTCCCCACCGCTTATCAATTTAGGAGCCAGGAAAATTAACCGCTTCGGAGCTGATTTTCTCCCTCCCCCTGCTTGGAATCCGCATCTGGAAAGGTCATGAAAATAAATCTCTGGGTCCTGCCAGCATCAGACGCAGGTTAGAGATGTGGCCTCAGAACAGGCTGGGTCCGACAGAGCCCAAGCCCCGAAGCTTTCGAAGGTCCCTAGACAGCCACCAGCCCGTGGCAGCGGTGTGACAAGCCAGGCCCTTGCCAACTCTGCTGCTTCCGCCTCAAGAGACGCAGCACTGGGAAGGGTCAGGTGGCTGTGGACAGAGGTCCCTGTATTGATCGGCTCCTTGTCCTCGGGAGCCTCCTGCCACCTAGGAGGTGCCAGCCAGTGCCTGTCAAACAAATCCGGTGTGATGCTTACTTTAGCAACAGGCATTAGCTGGAAAAGTTGGAACAAGTCAAGGCCTTGGGGCGGGGTGGAGGAGGGGAAGGGCATTCATCCAGGGACACCTGTACCCTCCCCAGCATTCATGGGGACCGGGCCATGCTCGAAACAGCTCTTTGGAGCAGAGCTGGACACAACCAAAGCAGAGTCCTCTGTTTGCGAAAGACAGGGCTTTGCACCTTGTCCCTCCGCACGCTGCCTCTCTACCCGGAAGGGTGGGCGCGGTGAGCACGTCTTAGGGCTCCTCCTTTCTGCTGCGCCTCGGAGACAGTTTCTCCCTGCAACGGGCGCGTCTGTCTCCAGAGACGCCTCTGAAAAATGGGAGTGATTTTAAGGTCTGGGCTCCCAGATACTCACTGTCTGCTTCTACCCAGAAGCATGCGCACCTCACCGAAGCTGTCCCAGGAAGAAGGACTCGGGGCAGCCAGCGCGCCCGCAGCCAGGCACTGGACGATGGGCCGGACAATGTCTGCGCTCTGCCCGTGTCCACCGGCAGCGCACAGCAGCCGTCTCTGCCGCCCAAGCGGCAGGAACTGCGTCCCTGTTCTCAGCCCAGTGTTTTACCATGAGGCCTCATTTCCAAATCTGCTCTGCTCCACCCTCACTAGCTATAGGACTTGAGCGAATCACTGTCTACACCTCATTCCCCCAAATATAAACCTGTACAGTTGTTAACAAATGCAAAGTACTTCTTGCATGCGAGATCTTAATAAACTACAAAGTTATGTACAGATGCTGGAGTTTATTCCTTTCAGTCTCTGCAACAAAAGAAAAATATGAGAATGAATGTCACCCTGAATCTCAGAATTTGATCCAATTCCACTTCTGGGACTCTAGCTCACAAAAATGCTCTTATATATGCAAAAGGAAGGGTGTGTGAGGAATTTCTCTGCAGCTTTTTGAAAAATTGGAAATAACCTCACTATTGGCAATAAGAGAGTGGGGAAATAAATTATGATTCATATACACTATGTGATACTGTGCAGTGCTTAAAAGGAATAAGAAAGTAAATTCAAAACTCATGATTGAAGCTGGGCATGGTGGCACGGCCTACAATGTCAGCTACTCAGGATGCTGAGGCAGGAGGACCGCAAATTCAAGGCCAGCCAGGGGAACTTAGTGAGACTCATTCCCAAAATAAAACTGAAAAGAGCTGGGGATGTAGCTCAACGCTTGCTAGGTTCAATCCCCAAAGACCAAACCAAACCTGTTACAGCTGTGCCAGTTATGCAGTAATGTCACTTTATACGAATGAACAGATACAGTTATCACATTATTAAAGACTTGAGGGGCCGGTGAGACGGCTCAGTGGCTTAAGCGCCTGCCTTGCAAGCGCGAAGGCCCGAGTTCGACTCCCGGAACCCACATACGAAAAAGGGGCCGGTGATATCGCTCAGCGGCACGGGTGCCTGTTGGTGCGCGAGGTCCTGAGGTCGTCTCCCCGGTACCCACAAAAAAAAAAAAAAAAAAAAGACTTGAATGTTCTTTTTTTCTTTTTTTGAGGCAGGGTCTTACTATGCTCTCTAAATGTTCCTTAGATAAATAAGTCAAGAATGATCATAGAAAAACAAATCCAGCAAAACCTTAAGGAAAAATCCAAAGCTTTAAGCAAAGCAGGACCGTCTTCCACACAATATAGTATATCACAATTTTAGTGTGTCATGGACATCTCTGCAGGTTAGTACTTTTAAATTTTTATAATTAAAGACTTACACATATAATAAAACAAAGTCCCTCGATTATACGGATAGCTCTCTGGGTCAACTATTGAGAAAAAAATAAAAGATGTGTAGATAGCGGAAGTGTGTCCTCAGGAATACAAATCCGTACTGTCCTAGCCGCCCTCCCCCCTCCCCCCGCTCTGAGCTGAAAGAGCCCTAAACAGGGGACCAGGGTCCAGTGCTCTCGTCCCAGCCCTGCCATTGACTCATACGTGACATCAAACAAATCGCTTATCGGGGCCCCAGTTTCTGCCTCTGGAAAATGAGAGTGTTACAGCACATGTTCTCCATGGTCCCTTCAGACTGACGACGCCGTGGTTCTGTGAAGTCCCTTTCCCAGGACTCAGGGAGGGATGTTCACGTATAACGACGGTCTCTCGTCACTCTGTCACTAACAACAGGACTTTCACAAAGCCTTAAATACTCGTGCGGAGAAAGGACACTGAGAAATTTTTAAATTTAAACATAAAGGTTCCTGCCCTCACAAGACCTATAATTTAAAAAAGACAATAAGACAAGTGAATCAATAGAAATGCAGGAGAGCCAGGTTTTATGAAGGGAATGTGCGAAATGAGATTGTGGAGGGGATCAGTGGGACTGAAACTTAGATTCCCAGAAGCTCTGAGGGTCCTTAGAAGGGTCAGGACGAGAAGACAAACAGCCAAGTGCTCCACCTGCCCATCCCTGGTTTAATGGAATGGCTCAGCTTTTACCTGCACCATGCACCTTAGAAATCTCTTTTATTTGGTTGTTGTTTTTTGGTTTTGTTTTTTTTTTTGTTTGTTTGTTTGGTTGGTTGGTTTTTTAGAGACAGGGTCTCCCTGTGTACTTCAGGCTGACCTTGAACTCACTATGTAGCCCAGGCTGGCTTCAAATTCACAGCAATCCTCCTGCCTCAGCCTCCTGAGTGCTGGGATTACAAGCATGCACCATCACGTCTGGCCTAGTCTAAGACTTTTAAACACATAGCGTTGTTACAATAGAACACTGAAAAACCCCTGCATGATCCCTAAGACTAGTTTATCTTTACGGCTTCACCATTCTATGAGTCTGACAAGTATGTCAAGTACATTTTCATATTCTGCATTCAGGTTTGCATGTACCTAGGAAATTAACTTCATGAAATTTCATTCTCCTTTAAAACAAATAATTATCTTGTAATAAGGAAACATGGATATGTGTGTTTAATATGATCACTCAGATTTTCCCATCCTGAATTTTCTCAATGTGAGGCATGGCTGTAATTGCAAAAGAATTGGATGGGAACTCGAGGCAAGAGATCCACAGGGGGGGCCGGTGAGATGGCTCAGCGGCGTAAGTGCCTGCCTGGCAAGCGCGAGGGCCCGAGTTCGACTCCCGGAACCCACATATGAGAAAAGGGCCAGTGATATTGCTCAGCGACACAGGAGCCTGCTGGCACGTGAGGTCCTGAGGTTGACCCCTGGTACCCACAAAGAAAAAAAAAAAGAGATCCACAGGACCCCTGAGACACCCTGGAGCAGCTGTTGGTTGCATCAGTGAGGTGGGAGATGCTGGACCAGAGTAGGATTCCCGGGCTCTACCCTTGGCTTGGGTAATTTCTGTTTTATAAAACACATCTAAGTGCTTCCCAGGTGTTGTTTTGCTTTGTCCTCCCACAACACCATGAGTAGGATATTATTTATTTTCCCAAATAAGAAAACTGGAACCAGGGATTCCAGTTCCAGTTTCAGGGATGGTAAATTCGTCGCCCAAGGTGACAGAGTGGGGTCCGAACACAAGCATTGGAGCCCGGGCCACTCCTGAGCGATATGGCCTCTCAGAAGCCATTCTGACGTCTCCCGGAAGAACACACTGCTCCTGTTGTGTGTGCACCATGTGTGTGCGTGTGTGTGTGTGTGCGCATGTGTGCATGCGTATGCGCGTGTCTGTGTACGAGATACTTTCTTGCCCATCTGACCCGTGGTCCTTTCCCTTTCTAACTAGATCCTATCTGCCTTAGGAATGAAGACTAATTTTTATTCATTTACAGAACCCGCCACATAATATTGCGTACGTGCATGAATGAGGGGATACACTCATGCCGCCCCTGCAGTTACAAGTGGCCCCACCAGGCGCCTCCTCCAGTCCGGTCCTCCTGGGGAGTCCTTCCCTGATCAAACCTTGTCGGTCCTCTGCTCCCTGTCTCCTCTGGGCCTGCTCCCGCCCTCCACAGTGGGAAGTAGTTAGCTGACCTCAGGTGTAATAATGAGGTGAGCCGGGGTTCATATATTAATGTATGACTTCTTTTAATAATGGGTTTTCACTTTCACCAGAAACTAGAATGACATAATGGAGCAATTGCTAATGAGCAGTGCACTAGCAGGCATCCAGTGTCCCTGGGGATTGGGAAATAGTTGGCAGGAGGGCTTTAGGGACCCCAACCCTAGGACCTCTAAAACCACATCACCACCCACTTGTGTAGAAGAAGCCCAAAGCTAAAGTGGCAAAGCGCATAGATACGACGCTGAGGGCAGGTGTGGTCTCTACCACGGTCAGGTGAGTCGACCGAGTTAAACTCTGACCTGCGACAGGAGAGCTGCCGTGACGCCTGTTTGTCACAGGGCTTGGCAATTCAAAGGGTCTGATCCAAAGGAATTGTGGCAAATGCTCTGGACAGCAGCGGACGACATCACCTGAATCTCCAGAAATGGATTTAATCGGTGGATCCTAATTCACATCCAGAGTCCTCACTACAGAAAAGTTCAGCAGGAAGAACAGGAAGGCTACCGAGTGCTAATTAGTCTTATCTGGTATGTTAGCTATCGCGTTTTTAGAATCTCTGAAACCTTGTCAAGTTGACAGAACTGGTATTTTTTTTTTAGAATCAGTATATTGTTGTAATTAATATTTATTTCATTATCGGTGAGGACGAACTTTTAAAAATCCATCAAGGCCAGGTGTGGTGGCACACACCTGTATTACCAGCACTGTGGGAGGCTGAAGCAGGAGGATTGTAAGTGTGAGCTCAGCTGAGCAACCTGGTGATTAATGAGACCCTGTCTCAAAATTTAAAAAAATAAAAATAAAAAAGTAAGTGTGCATGGCTGGGGTCAGGACTCATGCAAAGGCCCTGTGTTCAATCCCTAGTGTATATTAAAAAAAAAAAATACTGGCAAGAGCGGGGAGTGTGGCTCAGTGGTAGCACTCTTGCCTAGCACGCATGGAACCACAGGACTGGAAGAAAAGAATCAATTGGCCTTCCGTATAGCTTCATTTATAAATAGCTTATTCCTTTATAAATAGCTTATTCCTTTTCTTACCCATTATTCTTTGGGGGTGTTTGTCCCTTTTTAAGGTTTTCCTTATGGGTTTGTGTAAACTCTATACATTAAGGGTATTAATCCATTAGCTAAAAGCCATGTTTCAAAAGTCAGATTTTTGCCAGGAGCCAGCCTGACGCGAATAACCCAGCTGAGGGTTCCTTTGCCTGGTGTCCTCCATCCTTACACCTTTTGTTTGTTCCATTGATGCTCAGCTTCCTAACTGAATTCATGCTCTTTCTTCCCCCCCCCCACCCCCGACACTCCCAGCAGCACAACCCAGTTTGTCAGACGGGAGAGGGACTCGCTGGAGAGACCTGCAGGGGTCAAGGATGGCACCGGTCTCTGGAAAGTGGATTGTCCTTCCAGTTCGAGGTCATTATGAAGGTCAACACCGCTGAGTGAGTGAGCAAGACAGGGCGGAGGAGTGAGATTCCGCACGACAGCAGCCTGCTGCTCGAAAAGATGTTTATAGTCACAGTGTAAGTTAGCAAAACACATCTGAATGGCCTTTATCTTCTACACTTCCTGTGTACGTAGGAGGATGTGGTCTTTGGAGCTAGAAGCAAAGAGATGAAAAATGGCTTTAGCTGGTAAAGGAAGTGGAATATAAAGGGACAGCTGCATTTAAGTGCTCGGCGGCTGTTTTGGATGTGTAATGTGTGCTGTGTCTTATCAAATATACTCACTGCGTATCAGACACACCTCTGGCAGAGCTGCTTCTCATGACAGAACCTGGAAACACTAGATTCTTACTTTACCAGGTTCCCTTGCAGCTAAAGATGTCACGTGACCCACGTCTGACCAGTGAGAGACAAGAGGAAGACTACGGGGTGAAGCCTTCGGAAGCTGTCCTTCTAGTAAAAGGATGAATACGCACGAGGCTTCTACCTTTTCTTCCTGTCTAGGAACATAGTTGTTTAAGGACATAATTTCTTCAACTGCGGTGGCCATGCAACAAGAAGCCTGTAGACCAAAGCCAACACTGAGGATATAAATTAAAAAAAAAAAAAAAAAGATGAACGGATCCTGGTCAGCTGTATTATTTTTCAGCTGATGAACCAAAATAAGACCTCTATGTATTTTGCTCCTGTTGCAGCTCTAACTACTCTGCTACCTGCCTCTGCCCTCTGATATATTTAAAACACAGGATTTCACAGAACCTGGCGTTCCAAGTGTAGAAAACATGTTAGTGTGCGGACAAAGACCCGGTGGTACCATGACCAGTGCCCAGGATGAAGATACCAGAGTACGGCAAAGTGTTGGGGAAGGAAGCACAGGGCCCCCCTCCTGTACATTTTGATTTAATTGGCCTGGGGTAGGAGTCAGGCATTGGTATTTAAGGAATGGAAAATAAAAGCATTCCTCATGATTCTGGGCATGAGAACCTCTGATCCAGCCCAACTTTTTTCATTTCACAAAAGCAGAAACTAAAGATCAAGCAGTGTGGCTGGTAGAGACCGTGTTATACAAAGGTCAACCAAGATAGCATTGTGCAAAAGATGTCTTCTGGTCACTTCTTCCCCTTCACTTTGGTCCTCAGAGTCCCTTCTGCTGGTTATCCAGTGTCTGCATCCTAACTCCTGTCTCTCCTGAGCCCCCAAATACTGTCCCCCTCCAGGTCAGGGCCCTGGGTCCTTTCCTAGGCTCCTGTTCGGGTCACCAGGCTCACCCCTTAGGGGCCTGCCAGGCAACTGGCAGACTCATTTTAAATGCATTCGAGGCAAGGTGTTAATGACAGATAATGGCTTAATGCATTTCTCCTCCCTGATAACATTTCCATTTTAATAGAGCCTTTAAATGCCTTCACCCAAAGGAAACAGCCTGAAAAATGCAGGCCTGGCAAATACCTGGCACCTTTGCTCCCTTGCTAGTCCGGGAAGACATCTCTAAATGGTCCCCAGGGCCCTTCCGGGACACAGCCTGAGAAGCCCCGGCCCTGCACAGCCCCTACCCTGCCATGATGAGACTTAGCACGTACCACAGAGTCCACTTGCCAACACTACCTTGGAACGAACATTTGCCCGGAAGGTGGGGGACCTGAGTCCTACCTTGGGGCTTCGATACTCTCGGGAAACAGTCTTATGCAAACTATTTACCATCAGTAGAGCTCAGTTTTCTTATCCATAAAATGAAAGGACTCATATTAGACTTGGACATCTCCAAAGAATTGTTCATGATCTGCCTGACTTGAAGTCTGACTTTATTTCTCTCCAAGCTGGTGGCTGCTACCACGTTCCTTTCCCCATTTTATTTATTTGTTTTGTTTTGCTTTTTGAGACAGAGTCCAGCTATTGTAGTCCAGGCTGACCTGGAACTCTTTGTGATCCTCCTGCCTCAGCTTCCCGAGTGCTGGGATGACAGACGTGCGCCACCACATCCTGCCATTTCCCCATTTTTTGCCTTACTTCCCACTAGGAAAAGAAATTCGCTTCTAATGGGGGGGGGGTTGGCGCTATTGAAGGTTTTTCCTTCTGCGGGGAAACTCCTGTGTTTGGGGCAACTGCAGAGACACCCAATCTTGAGACACGTGGTTCAGGGAGCCCATGAGTGACTTGTGGGAAATCTGGGGTCACCGGCGGAGAGGAGGGGCTGTCAGAAAAGGGGCACGAAGAGACATCAAGTGGGGAAAAATCCGGGTGTGTGGGTAACGTTTTTGCAAATGGCTTTCTAATTCTCAACGCTGCAGGAAGGAATCTCGGAGATTAAATTAAGCTGTTAACCCTGTAGGTCCTCCTGTCGTTTATTGTTAAGGAATTAATAGGAGTGCGGGAATGCAGATGGCCTGGCTGTCAGCTCAGAGAGGCGGTTTTTCTGATCTCCACGGACGCCCCCAGCATCTTTCATTAAGCGCTCATGTTCCAATTTGTCGTTTTAACCGAGCAGTAAAGAAACTCCCTATCCCAGGTGTCGCTGTGCAACCCTCCGGGGCAGGGCCTCCTGGGTGGCCCCGGGCCCCAGGTGACAGGTGGGGTGCCGCGGGGAATGGAGGCAGCGCCCTTCCGGGAGGGAAGTCGGGGTCCCCACACCTGGCTGCGGGAGACCGCAGGAGACCGGCTCTTCCAACCCTGAACGTTGCAGGGATGGAAAGCAAACTTCCTCCTCTCTCCATCCTCTCAGGACGCAGCCCGCGCCACACGGGGAGGCGCCACCTACAGGAGACGCGGGGACCCGCAGCCTGGGCTCGGCACCGGGAACACGGAAGGCGCCCGGCCCCTCCGCCTCCTAATGACCCCTGACATTAATGAATGCTCTTCTCGTGCCAGACCCTGTCCTAAGCGCTTGGCGTGGGTGAACTCTTTATAAACCCCACAGTCACCTTATCAGGTAGGTGTTACTGGCGTCCTCTTTTTAGGGGACAGAAAACCACAGCTCCCAGAGAGCCCCTTGCCCAGAGCCCTCCACTCAGGAAGGGGAGGGGACGGGCCAACCTGAGACCTGGCTCTGCTGGCTGTGCACAGCAGCTGAGGGCCGCGTGCTTTATCCTGTCGTGCCTCAATTCTGCAGCTTGGGACGCCCACAGTTTTGAGACTTTCTTCCTCACCCGGAGAAAAAATTGTTGCTAAGGTAATTATAATGCCGTCTAATTTCCAGAATATGAGTAAGGATGCCAGCGACAGCATAGCTCTAGTCCTCTCCAGTTGTAGAGATGAAGCGGAGAGTCAAAGGACACAGTCAGGTCACATTCACAGGGACAGAGCAAGAACTAGAATCCAGATCTTCTGACGCCCGGTGCAGTGCTTTTCCTTCTAATCATTCGTAGCCAGCACTGCATCGACATTCAGGAAGAAAACGAATTGCACACTGCGGCTTCAAAGGCCCCAGGTCCAGCCGCTGACCAAAAGATTCTTTACGGATAAAAACAAAAGTGAGGCACAGTGGTGCACACTTGTACTCTCAGCACTCTGGGAGGCTGAGGCAGGAAGACTGCAACTTTGAGCATAGCCCAGGCAACTTAACAACTAAGGGAGACCCTGTCTCAAAATAAAAATAAAAAGGGCTGGGAATATAGCTCAGTGCAAAGGCACTGGATTCGATTCCCAGTACTGCAAAACAAAGCAGGTGGCTCTTGCCTGAGATGCCACCATTCTCAACCCATTTATTTCACCAAGATATTGATCCTTTCCACTTAGGACCAGTAAGGCTTTGTGACTGTTGTACATCATTTCCTGAGTCTGTGACTGAGCTCTAAAGCAGTGCTACTCAAGATGCAATCCACCAGGAGCAGCCCCACAGCCATATGCATATTTGTTAGAAGTACGAGTCTCAGTGTCACCCGGAGGTACCCAGTGAGAATCACAGTGGTTCTCAAACCACTCAGAGTATATGCAAAAATCATCATCTGAAGGGCTTATGAAAACAGGAACCCCTGGGACACCTGCTGTGAATTCCACCACCAGACATTCTGATTCCGTGACGCTAGGGGAGGGTCCCTAAAACATGCATGTTTAACTGGCTCTCTGGGGTACTATCTGAGGCCAGCTGGGCTGGGTGTGGAGACTGCACTCTGAGTGGACCTTAAAAAGTTCTTGGTGGTAGATATGGGGGAGTAAAATGGGGAAGGGGAGAAGGGGCATCATGGGAGAAAAGAAGGAGGAAATTTATAGTAGTTAAAACCAGAAAGGTGCCGGGCAAGGGGGCACATGCCTGTAATTCCAGCACTCAGGAAGCTGAGGCAGGAGGATTGCCATGAGTTTGAGGCCAGCTCGAACTACATAGTGAGACCCTGTCTCAAAAAGCAAAACAAACAAACAAACAAAAACCAGAAAAAGTCTGGAACATGAGCCCTTGGGGTAACACACTCCTGCATATGTGCAAACACTGACTCTTCAATGATTGGATACAGCCTGTAAACGTTTGCTACCTGAATTTATCCAGCCCTTGGCAGAATCTGTGTTTGTCCCACCTTTCCTAGGCCCTGCCCGTCTCACTTACAAATGAAAGTCTGCCCTGTCCCCTCAGACCATCAGTTAGCTTTCCAATTTCATCCCACAGTTAACTACACTGCCACGGCAGACGAAGTTGGCCCGACGGCAGGAATACTGTTCCCCGATGGTATCAAAGCCTCTTCTGTATTTACGTTCGCTGTGTGACTGTCACTCGTATACAATCGCACAGGACTCTGATAGTAAGACTTGGCTGGGAAACCACCCCCATGGCACAGCTCTGGCGGAAAAGAAAAAAGGGGCTTCCTTGGCGACCAGATATCAAACACGAGTTACATTGCCCTTGTACCAAAATGGGCATTTTAAGAAGTCATGTTTTCTGGTCCACCTGTGCTAGACTGTGGGTGAGATGGCACCCAGAGGATAGGAGATAGACAACAAGTTCTTCTGTTTGTAAAGACCACTTGTGAGGGAAACTTCGAAACCTCCCTGCGGTGGTATGTATTGCTGTCTGAAACATAACATACATTTTCCCAGGCCCTTCCAAGGGGAGTGAACTTCCGCACTCCCTGGAGGCTGGGTCTGGTCATGTGACTTGCTTTGGCCAATGGGATGCAAGCAGAGGTTTTAACTCTCCCACTTGGCTTGGGCTGTTTCCTCCTCCTACCTTCCGCCGTGAGAACACCCCGCCCAGGTCACATCAGCCTGGGTCCCAGAATGTGACCTTACACGGAGCAGCCCTGAACAAGAGCCACGACCTGGACCAGAGTCACTGTGGCCAGTCCACAACGTGTGAGCAAGAAACGAAGGTTGCAAACCTCTGAGATTTTAGGTTACTCGTTCTGCAGAGTTACTGTGGTAAAGTTGATGGATCCTTCCTCAGGCACCTGTCCAGGTGATGGTTTTAACCAAGAAGTCCTTCACTGTGTCTAACCTAAATCCTTCACACAATATTCCACCTGTAGTTTAAATGAAGGGTTACTAGATTGCACCTTTGATTCTATACATCCAAGAAATGTAGGCTGATTTGTTTAATATCTATTTAGGCCAATAAAATAGAGGAACACTCAGGGAATTATTTGCATTTACAAAGTATCAGTTATGCACTGTCCTTTTGGAGCTATTAGAAGGGGACTCCCAGAGAACCGGTGGGCCTGAGCTAAAAAAGTAGCAGTGGTAGGGATAAGAATTTGGAAATCTGACTCAAATATTGTGAAATCCCTTTACTCTTTCTTAGCTTTCTTTCCTAGCACTTACAGCAGTTCATAATTATTTGATCTGTCTCCCTCCCTCCTTTCTGTCTTTCTTTGTCTGCTTTCTCCACCAGAAAGTTTTCCAATAAGGACAGGGGATAACTTTTGTTGTCGTCACCTCTTTACCCTCTAGTATTCAGCGGTCTCTGGGATACAATGGTAGCTCAAAAAAATATTTGTTAAATAGTGGGGCATGGTGGCGCACACCTGTCATCCCAGCACTTGGGAGGCTGAGGCAGGAGGATCACTGTACCGAGTTCAAGGCCAGCCTCAACTACATAGCATAACCTTGACTCAAAAGAAACAAAACATCATTGTGAAATGAATAAATGATACAGATATGTCAGTAGACCAGGTAAGGGGGAAATAGTACAGAAAGGATGGGATGTACTATCTAAAAAACCTGGCTTCGACACTGTGTGATCTTGGACAGTTCCATGAGGTCTTAGTGTATTCTGGCTGCTGGAACAAAATACCATTGATGAGGTGGCTTGTGAATAATGGAACTGTGTTTCTCACAGTTCTGGGTGCCAGGATGTCCAAGGATCAAGGTGCCTGTAGGCTCAGTGTCTAATAAGGACTGGCTTCTCATGAATGGCAGCTTCTCTATTGTATCCTTACTCGATGGAAGAGGTCCTCCAGCTCTGCGGGGCTTTTTAAAATAAAGGCACTAAAATCATGCACGAGAGCTCTCGCCCCCAAGCCCTTACCTCCTCGTGCTGCCACCTTAGGGGCAAGATTTCCATATATGAATTTGGGTGGAACGTCCACACTCAGCCCGTTCATTAAAGGGAGATTAAGGACGGAAGATTCGCTGACCCCATCACCCGACGGGAAGGGCAGCAGGAGAGAGATGGTGTTGAAGGTAGCTTCGTGATTAGCACCCGTGTGGCTGAAAGAACAGAAAAGCTACAGCTAGGGGTGGAGCGCGGTGGTGGAACTCGTAGCCAGCATGTGCAAGGCCCTGGGTTCCATCCCAGCACTGCCCAAAACTAAATGCTTGTAACAGAGGTGTGGAATTTTTTTTTTTTTTTTTTTTGTGGGTTCCAGGGGGTCAACCTCAGGACCTCACGTACCAACAGGCACCCGGGCCACTGAGCGATATCGCCGGCCCCTTTTTCGTATGTGGGATCCGGGAGTCGAACTTGGGCCCTCGCGCTTGCAAGGCAGGCGCTTACGCCGCTGAGCCATCTCACCGGCCCCAGAGGTGTGGAATTTATAGAAGAGGCAGCGATGGGGACCATGAGAAGTTCCTGATGACTGGTTACTGAATGAAAGTGGCCAGACCCCAGTCAGAAGCCCGGGACTGCGTCTCGAGACGGAGGTCGAAGCTGGAAATCAAATGTGACGTTAGATTCACAGGGCGATGGCTACAGGAAGAGGAAAGCCACACACCAGAGCCAGCCTTGCAGGCAGCCTGGCTACAAGGGCAGGGAGAAAGCACGGTCAGCAGAAGGAACAGAGCCAGCAGGATCCGCAAAGAGGCTCAGAAGCTAAGACGGGATTTGGACGTCAGCCCTGTCTCTTGTAGGACCAGTGTCATCTCAGGCTTCTTAGGGAGCATGAGGATGGCACCCCTCTACCCACCTGGGGTGCTGGGGGACCCCAAGGCTTTATGAGCCTCGGAAGACAAACCCAGGGAAGGGAAATGGGGGAAGGTGAGCAATCGCAACAAGCCTTGTTTTTCTCACTTGGCACGCAGCAAGTAATCCGGGCCACGGCCAGTGCCACGAGGGGTGTGTTCGGGATGTTCCAGAGGTCACCTGGGAGGGAGACAGGCTGAATTATGGCCGCAGTGTACAAATCTGAGGCGGCTCCCCATTAACATTTATTAGGAATTGTCATCACTTTGGCCTGAATGGGCCCCAGATGTGGACACCCCAGCCGCCCCAGATCTCTCTTCTGGGCTGCAATCTCATCTCTGATTTATTGTTATTAAACACGACCAGATTTTGTAGAGAGGAAAATTGAAGAATGCAACACACACATGGGGAACTAGAGGGTGGGGGCCACCAAGAGAAACAAACCATTTTATGATTTCCTGGTGGCGATGTGGACAGGAGCCGAGACTGCGGAGCGCCTGTTTCCAAAGTCGAAAGGACGCAGGCCTGTGCTCTGGGCAGCGAGGGAGGCTGAGGGAGCAGGTGGAGGTAGTGGGCGCTCAGGACAGAGCAGGGCCGAGCATCCTGGAAGCCATGGCAGGGACCGTCCTTGTCAAAATCTGTCACCTCCTAGGGTGGCGACTTCCTGGCTGTCATCACATTAGGTCATTTTTCTTGCCAATTATATTTGTTCTCCCTTGATTCAGCTCTTATGTGACCAAGTCAGAGTCACCATCTTCCGGGAGCGTGATAATCTGTTTTACTCCTTCACCCATTCGATATTTTATTAAGCATCTCTTACACCTCAAGCATTGTTCCAGGTGTGGGGGAATATTAGCAAACAAGGAAGACAATGCTCTGAGTGGTCCCGACCTACCTGTCAGAATAAAATCGGAGAAATTAGCCACTGGACAGAGAGGTGCAGAAAGTGAAGGGGTGGGCATTGAGTTAGAAGTCAGGAAACCTGAACTCCAGTTCCAGGTCTACGGCCCAGAGTCCTGTGACCTAAGTGAATTATTTAACCTCTTTGAGCCTCAGTTCTTGTCTGTAAAATGCTGATAAACCTGTCTCGCCATCTCACAGCTTTGTTGTAAAAATTAAATGCGGTGATGTATTTGAAGAGTCCCTTGTAAATTGTAAATCGCCCCGTGGCCTCAGTGTTTTTATGGTTGTTGCCATGGCACCGTGATTATTATGGGATGGTGTGTTCACTAGGCAGGAATGTGGAGACTCGGCCTCTTCCGCTTTCAGTGGGGAACAGGAGGCAGGAGGCTGTCTCCTGGCCACTGGACATGCGTCCCTCGGAGGGTCTCTTACTAGAGCCAGACTAGCAAGCTATCCTGGGGCATTCCCAACCGCCTCGCCAGGAAGAATTCTAACGGAGAACAGGGGCCTTTTCTCTCCAATTCCCAGCCTGTGGTGTGGTTGACAGTGCCTTCCTTTGTGGAGATCCCTGGCTCTCCAGCAGCCTAAACTGGAGGCATGAGGACCAGAGACACAAAGAAGAAGACAGGGGAGGCTGTGGGGAGATCAAGATAGTCCCCGAGGATTCAGCTTGGCCATGGAAGAAGGAGGGTGGAGAAGAGAATCCCGAGATGTTGCTACAAGTTTGGGTTGCACCCACAAGGTATTTTGGCAGCCGGACATAGCAGTACATGCCTGTGATTCCAGCACTTGGGAAGCTGAGGCAGGAGGATTGCTGCATGTTCAAGAGCAGCCTGGGCTACACAGTGAGTTCAAGGCCAGCCTGAACTGCAAGCAAAAACCTGTCTCAAAAAAAATAAATAAATAAAAAAGTATTTTGGTGGGAGAAAAGGAAGAAGAGAGGAAGGGGTGAGGGAAGACCCCTAAGGTGTGGTGTGTCCCCAGCAGGTCACTGGTGGAGAGTGGGGGTGGGGAGGGTTGCGCTGGGGTCTTTATCCCTCAAGCCCCTTCCACTTGTGCCCCAGGCTGACGGTGGCCATGAGCCTCCACTAAATGCATCTGTGAGTGACCTCCCTACAGCTCTCTCCAGGTGCTGGGGCCTGTACCTTCCGCGCCCTGTGGGCCTAGAACAGCAGTGATTCCCTGCTCTGGCTGACCTCACCCTCCTGTGCGGGTTTCTTGGAGCCCACTGTAAATATCTGCATAACCAGGACTTCATGAACCCTCCTCAGACACTGTATGTGCCCTCCACTTCCTGACAGGAGCCTGATGAATCCAGACCCCGGAAGGAGTTCTTGCTCCTGGCCAGGGAACTGGCCTAGATGAGCACTTCTGGTTTAGGAATCTTCGAGACTGATATAATCATTTCCTATCCAGAATACCGTATCTTGTGCAATTCTTGTTTCTGGGATGGAAAAAGTACATCAACAAGCTTTTGGCACTTTGTCTGACAGGCCTCAGCTTCTGGTTTACAGCCTGTCTGCCCACATGTGACTCACATGGGATCGCTAGAGCCCCACCCTTCTGACTCATGAACTCCAATTGCTACACACTCAAGAAAAATGGTTGTGCCGGTCGTGGTGGCGCACACCTGTAATCCCAGCACTCTAGGAGGCTGAGGCAGGAGGATCGTCATGAGTTTGAAGCCAGTCTAGTCTACATAGTGAGTTCGAGGCCAGCCTGAACTACATAGCAAGACCCTGTCTCAAAAAAAAAAAAGATTGTTTTAAAAGGAACTAAAATTATGTAGTTATAATTAAATCATATTAAAAACAAAATAAATACTAAATGTCACCACTTTCTAATTCTTTTGCTGAATGTTACTACTATCTCAACTTTTTGGGGGGTGTCTGTTGTACCTCTATGGTAGGGGTACTTATTGTGTAACAATGGGCTCCTACGACATATCTATTCCTGATTCTGCTTGCCATGATGTCGTGAAGATAATTTGAAATCAGGCGTGATGTGGGTGTGGTGGCACACACCTATAATCCTGGCACTCAGGAGGCTGAGGCAGGAGGATCACTGTGACTTCAAGGCTAGCCTGAACTACATAGTGAGACCCAGTCTCAAAAAAAACTTCCCCCTAAAAAAGAAAGAAAAAAGAAATTAGATATGTTTGGGGAATTTACACTAAGGAGATTGGCAAATGCTACAAATCAGGACAGGGACTTTTTTCTTTTCCTGGAGAGCTATTATAGGTTTTTCAGTGCACCCCCAGGTTTAGTCCCTGTCTTTGGAAGGGGCCGAAGAGATGAGCAGAAGAAAGAGACTCCTTTGAGAGGATCGTGATTTTTAAAAATTCATTTATTAGTCTGTGTTTGCAGTACAGAATGCCTCCTTTCCCGGTGTGGAGGTGGTGCATGTTCGGAACACATCTTAACTCCTATTTTCATCCCTCTCCCTCTCCTTCTTCCCCACTCCCTCCATCTCTTGATCCCTTTCCCATTTGAGAAAGACCCATCGCCCTACTTCCTGTTATCTCTCTTTTATTTTGCTCTTTATTTTTACTTTGGGTTTCTCATATTTAGACTTGGATAGTTTCCGGTGCAAGCCTGATGCCTGGTTTCTGCTGAGAGAAAGCCAAGTGGGATAGACGTGCTTGACTAGGAAGGATAAGCGAAACGGGGTGGGTGTGGGGGTCTCCCCGGCTCCGTGGATGGGGTGGATCAGCCAGGCTTTTAGCAGTGGGAGGTGAGATGCGCGATAACTGACATTCACAGTGGAGCGCTGTTTAAAAGCTCTCGGAGTACTTTATATCTGTGATCGCTTTCATCTTTCAAATATCTGTGAGACCAGGGAGAGAAGCCATAGAGACACCTCTTAAAGATAGAAAACTTGGGGGGCCCCCCTCAAACACTGAAGCCCAGGGGGTGGCCCGCAGTAAAATCCTCCCTCTGCCCGCCACCACCAGTGTGACCTTGAGCTGTAGAGACTTAGGGGAGAAATAAATGGAAGAACATGTGCCAACCTCCAGATTCGGGGGCTGTGCTCCAGAAATGGGAGCTGTATTCTCCCTCTTCCAAAGTGTGGGTAGCATCTGCCCCAGGGAGCAGTGTTCTGGGCAGAATTCCCTCCCTAGGAGAAATTCTGGTGACACAGTTGTGACCACATCACCCTCGGGTACAGTCATTTGAAAGGGGTTTCCCAGCTGCTATCTCTTTTGAACCTCAGAGCCACCCTGTGGCAAGAATTATAATTCTAAACTAGGTGTGGATCCCAGCATTGTGGGAGGCCGAGGCAGGAGGATTGAACGTTCGAGCCCAGCTTGGGCAACTTAGTGACATGGCGAGACCCTGTCTCAAAAATTTTTTTTAGAAAAGCTACAGTGATAACCACTGCATGTCGGACAATACTGAGGCCCAGCGACTTGCCCAAGGTTAGCGCTCATAAGTGGCTGAGGTGGACTCGAACCTTGAGATGTATGTGGTTCTGTATTTCAATGAGCTGCTTCTTCCTGCCCAGGCATGGGCACCTTCTCGCCGGTCTCCCAGAAGACCCTGCTACCTGTTCTCTCTGTGGAGATCTAGAGCCCCGGGGTGCAACTGGGGGGGGGGTTCCTGAGCCCCATTGGGAATTGGGAGGCCCAGGGTGGGGCCTGACCCCTTTCAAAGTTTAACATCCATCCTTGAGCAGGACACATGAGGACAAAGGCTGTGTCCCAGGAACTGTGTTCGGAGACCTTCCCACCGACTACTCCATTTCATCTTCACGAGGACTCGGTGACATTATTTTAATTACTATGCCATTATTTTAATGCCGTTATTTTAATTTTAAATTAAACTAAACTGTAAACTGAGGCTCCAAGAATTACGGAGACCTGTCCAAGGTCATATAAGCAGTAAACGGCAGAGATGAGACCTCACCCGTGTCTCTCTGACTCCAGATTCTACCCTTGGGTTGGAGGTGGAGCTCAGTGGTCGACCATTTGCAGAGTATGTGCCAGGCCTTGGGTTGGGTCCACAGAACCAAAAAAAAAAAAAAAAAAAAAAAAAAAAAAAGCATATATGTAAATTCTACCCTCATTTTCCTATACCCCATTGTCCCACTAGACCTTGGTTTTTGGATTGTTTTGTTTGTTTGTTTGGTCTTTTGAGACAGGGTCTCACTATGAAGTTCAGGCTGGTCTTGAGCTCACTATGTAGCCCAAGCTGGCCTTGAACTCGAGGAGATTCTCCTGCCTCAGCCTCCCAAATGCTGGGATTACAGGTGTGCACCACCACACCCAGCTCTGGACCTTAGTCTTTGTGTGTGAATTGAGCGACCGAACTCCTCTGAATCCCACCTCATGATTTTATTGGCTGCTGGGTTATATTCCTAATCTGGCAGAGGTCATGAAGATGAGAATCTTCACGCCAACATCCATCTTGTTGGCATGTAGACCAGTAGAGAGGTCAGAGGTCAGAAGTCTCATCCCACCAGCCCCCTTCCTCCACCTCTGGGATGCGGCCACCTGTCCCAGCCACACCTTTCCACTTCTGTGAGGAGAGAAAGAGCAGCTGTGAAGAATGGCGTCTCTCACTTATGACTCCCGCCTCGCCCGGGGCGGACCATTCATTACAGGCAGGCAGGGAGGAGGCGACTTGAGATAGCAGACATCCATCAGGCGCCGGGTGACAGGTGCACACACCTGCCCATAGCCAGAGGAGCTGCTGTCGCAGGCCCTGCCTGCCAGGAAGGGACCAGGTCTGGGAAGGACAGGGAGGGGCAGGAACAACAAAGCCAAGGTCGCTCAATTATATGGCTCTAAATCACTGAGAAGAACCTTGGTGCGAACGCCCACGTGGCGAAGGATGGAGCTTTTCTTTGACTCCTACTAATTTTCATTGATTTATGTGGCTTGAAAGCATTTATTTTCTGCTCCGAGGTGGCCCGGCCCTGCTAAGGAGGTGCAGGACTCCCCTAAAGAGGCAGAGGTGGCTTTCAGGGTGAGGGCTGAGTCTCCTGCTTGGTTCCAGCTGCCGCCGGAGGGCCGAGAGGGTCTCATGGGAGTTGTCACCCCGCTGCCGCAGGCTCCCCAAAGTCCGCAGGGCCACCTGCTTCTGGTCACAGCATCCGGGCAGCTTGGCCGCTCTGGTTTTTCTGTGCGGGGCTGTAACACTTGGTGAGCTGTGAGATGAGGGGGAGCCTTCACGACCACGCTCCCCTTCAGGTGCCCTCAGACCCGGGCTGGTGGAGTGACAAAGTGAGGTGGCCTTGCGCCGCTCCAACTCCCCACCTGCAGCTATTAGGCACCATGTCTCCTCTTCATGTCCCTCTCCCCTGTCCCTGTGCCCTGTCAGGACTCCCAAGCTCTTGGCTTTCGAAAGGAGCTTTTCAGTCCTCACTTTCCAAATCATCTGTGCAGCTGAACACTTTAAGGAGCAATTTTTTATATTTGTTTTTGTTTGTTTTTTGGGACAGAGTCTCCCTGTATAGTCTAGGCTGGCCTTGAACTCACTATGGAGCCCAGGCTGGCCTCGAACTCTTGGTGATCCTCCTGCCTCAGCCTCCCAAGTGCTGGGATTATAGGCATGCACTGCTACAACCAGTTTAAGGAGTAATTTTGAGTCTGCCCAAGACCACATTTCAAAAGGAGAGAGGGTCAGCAGGGAGGCTTTCTAAATGTCAGAGGTATTGTGAAACCTGTGACAGATGGTGATACAGTGACGAGAAGCCAGCAGTGACCTAGCCAGTGTCACTTTTCCTTGAGAATCGGAAAAGCAGTGGCCAGTGTTCACACCTTAAAAACTCCTCTTCCTCTAGCACTTGGGAGGCTGAGGCAGGAGGATCACTGTGAGTTCAAGACCAGCCTGAGCTACACAGCAAGACCTCATTTCAAAAGCATCCCCCTAAAAATCTCCTCTTCCTGAGGCTCAGGACAAACGATTTGGGGATCACTGGCCCATTTCTCTAGGTCTGTGGACCCTGAGTCCTCCCTGCCCCTTCCCCAGCTGCAAGATCAGAGTTCTGATTCCTTTGGGACCCTCGGCATCATCCATCCTATCTAGAGTTCTCTTATTCTCTGCCTCACCTTCCTTCCCCTTGACCTTTCTTCCAGGAAGAGAGTAAGGATTGATGGAGCATGGCAACAAAACAGAAAAAAAGGAAACAGATTTCTTTCGGAAGTACACATGAAGGAAGAATTTCTTCATAAAATCTGTACCATAAGAAGATTCTGAGCTAGATGCAGACCCAGCATTCAAGTACACCAGGAGTATTAGATTTAACACCGTGGCTTTTGAAAATCACCGGGCGTGGTGGCACACACCTGTAATCTTGGCCCTCAGGAGGCTGAGGCAGGAGATCGCTGTGAGTTTGAGGCCAGCCTAGAATATAGCCAGAACCTGCCTCAAATGAACAAACACACAAAAGTGGAGCATGTCTCTTACACCTTTGCTATGGATTAGTGCTGTGGCCTAGGGATAGTAGAACGGGTGAGAAAACTCTTGGGCTCCTGAAGGATGCTCAGTACAAATAAATAATTAGTTCGAAGGAAAGATTAAACTCTTCTAGTACAGATGTCCCCAGACGCAGTGGCTCAGCGAGAGAGAGGTGAATTTTCTCTCCCGCAATGGTCTGATTTCCAGGTTAGCAGGGCCCCCTCCTCTGTGTCATCGTCCAGGGACCCGAGTCCCTTCCAGCTCGCTCCTCCATTTCTCCCAGGGCGTGGCCTCGGTCTGCAGGCTCAAGTAGATGTGGGAGCTGCCATGCTTGGGGTCCCGGGAAGAATCGTAAGTGTGGGAAGGGTGTATCCATTTCTGAAGCTCCTGGGCCGTCACGGCCACATCACTTCTGCTTCTATGCCATGACCAGGACCACAGCCACGAGGCCACCCCCAACAGTGCAGGAGCCTGGAAAATCTACACAAGCTGCCATACATCCAAGAGTTCAATTATTATAGAAGAAGGCAACGGGGGTTTTTGGGTAATGTTGTTACATCAACTTCTGTCTGACCCAAATTTCACTAAGTAGAGGATCTTCATTATTATAAGCAGTTAGGTCTGAAGTTTTGTTAAAGCAAAAAATAGGAAAAGTGGATCCAGTCAGGCGTGGGAGGCTGAGGCAGGAGGATTGCTACAAGTGAGTTCAAGGCCAGCCTGGGCTGCACAGTGAGTTCAGGACCAGCCTAAACTACGTAGCGAGACTCTGTCTCAAAAAACAAAGAAAAGAAAAGTGGATCCATAGGGGACACAAGGACATGGGATCCCTTCAGGAAATGGAACTGTCCCTAAGCTTGGAGAGGACCTGTTTTGTTCTACTAGACAGGGGACCCCAGGGCCAGTCAGCAGCAGCCATGAGCAGTCGATCCCAGAACACCACTCATAAATTGCTTATGTTTTAAATAATGTCTTAGATTTTACAAGGATCATTTATGCACATTATCTGACTGCATGCTGAAAAGATTCTCCATTAGCCAAAGCGAGGCTTGGAGACCGACAGGTCTTGCACGGAGTCACGTAATTCATATATTGCCCAAGCAGGACCTGGACTCAGTCTTCCAAGTTCAGGTCCAATACGATTTACAAAACAAAATGCTGCCTGTCCGTGTCCCATCCCACGGAGGGAGCACTTGTCCCATTGGGAATTTGGGATTTGCTTTTGGGGACTTTTTTCAGTCTCCGTGTGATTTAGATGCCATTATTAAGGCATCGAGAGTCCTGTGCACAAGAAGAATGCTGGTCAGTACTCGGTGACCACCTCCTGTGTGCGGGGCACCGAGCTGCACACTTTTTGTGTATCCCGTGTTGTCTAACGGTAGAGTAGGTGTGATCGGAGGGAGCAGAAAGATGCTGAGTACACAGCTAATCTGTCCCTGAGCAGCGATATAAACAAGCAGCGCTGCTCCTTCCTCTCTTGACAGATGAAGGGAATCTGCGGCTTCCGTCTCAGGAACGAATCCCTGAGCGATGCTTGGTCATTCCAAGCCTGAGGCAAGAACAAATTTTTAAGCTAATCCCAAACTCCCGGCCTTGCGTTGGATGTCCTAGAAATCGAACCTGAATCCGGTCTTTCCCGGCCACGACTCCCTGCCATCTTTGTCTGTTGGCCTCAAGACATTCATCACATCAGAGCTGGTCCCAAGTGTCCCTTTTACAGAGTGTGAGGTCTAGAGCAAAAAATAACTTGTTAGTGGAATTGGCAATACCTCCTGGAAAAAGCAACATATTTACTTGATTCTCCAGGGCCTGGATGAAGAACCAGTGTCAGCTGGTGCCTGTCAGAGCCTTCAGCACACACGTAAACTGAGGCACAGAGTTCCCCTTGCTCTGCACTGCCCCCCCCCCGGCTAGAGGTGTTCCTTCTCCCCTTTCCATCCCCTCCTTGCTGGCTGAGCTGGCTGGTTTCTAAGGCAGGGCCAACCTGTCCGGAGCTGCAGGATGTATTAATCAATTTGATGAGGATGTTAAAGCTTTCTCTTTGCAACTAATTATGGCCTGATTTATAGGCCTGGCCTTGGTTTGATAGAGCGCTCCTCCTGACAGGGATGAATGCGGTTCTGCCACGGACCCCTTCGTCTCCTCCATTTCTCTCTCTTCCTCCGCCCTCCTCCCTCCGTGTCATCTGCCTGCCGCCTCTGCTCCCGGTTCCCACAGGGACCCTTGTAACTGCTGACGAGCCGAGCCAGGGAAGCGTCTGGCATCCTCCACCACAGTGCTGCGCTGGACAAAGCTCCGCACCCCTCTTCCTTCTGGAAACAAAGGAGAATAGAAATGTTTTGAGTGGGCCCAGCATCTCTCTCCTCTCACACTTCAGGTGACTCAGGGTTGGAGACAGGGTTTCGGTGAAGGTTTATTCTGGTTACTTTACAGATGGGGAACCTAAGGCAGGGGGATGAACTTCTCTGCAATTCCACATAGTTGAAGTGAGAATAAATTGATGTCCTGACTTCCAGCACCAAGGTCTGCACAGCTGGGGTCTTTCAGTCATCTTGTTGTACCATTCCACAGACCCCTTCCTTGGTCTTACTTGACCAAGAGCCCCCCGTACACCCTAGTTTCCTAACCTTAGGGCTTTTATGGCCATAATATGCAGATAGGGGTGTAAATAGGATATGAGTCATCACTTGGCACAAAGTTTGTTATGTATGTGCATGTGCGTACCCACGGGCCAGTTTCCAGCAGTCGTTATGTCACATAGAGAATAGACATAAGGGGCCGGTGAGATTGCTCAGCGGCATAAGCACCTGCCTGGCAAGCGCGAGGTCCTGAGTTCGACCCCCGGTAACCACAAAAAAAAAAGAGAGAGAGAGAACAGAGATAAGGAACAAATCCAAACTGTCACCTTCTGTGTCAGTAAGTTGTTTGTTCATCACTGTGGCAAAATACCAGAGGTACACAGCTTCAAGGAGGAAAGGTTTGTTTTGGCTCACGGTTTCAGAGGTTTCGGTCCATGGTCACCTGGCCCCATTGCTGTGGGCCTTTGGCAAGGCTGAGCTCATGGCAGGAGGGTGTGGGAGAGCAAAGCTACTCATGCCATGGCCACTAGAAAGCAGAAAGAAGGGGAAAGAGCCAGAGAGGAAGGGGCCAGGGCCAGAAGGAACCTCCAAGTTCATGTCCCTAAGAGCCACTCCCTTCAACTAGGCCACACCTGTTTCCATCCCCTCTGGATAATGCCATCAAGTTACGATCCCTCAGGGTTAGAGCCCTCATGGTTCAATCACTTTCCCAAAGCCCATCAGCAACCAAGCCTTCAACACAAAGTGTTTTGGAGGACATCTTGGATCCCAACCACACCGCTTTCCTTAGATGTGGCGGCCACTATGAAGTCCCTCTCCGCAAGCTCAGTACGTTATCTGGGAAGCTCCCCTGTGGGGCACAGCCATTTCCCCCCGGTGCTAAAGAAGAGGGATGGTGACAGGCAGATCCCTACCATTCCCATCCATTTCATTGTGGGATATTCCTGAAATGCGTTTGTCTCTGCAAGGTGCTAACTTAGAACAAAGCGAAGTACAAACATTAAACCTAGCCTGAACCTTAATCCTTACCCGTTTCCCAACCCTAACTCTCATCCCAGTCTAAGCTTGAACTGAACTCAAAATCTAAGCATAACCCAGTTCCAGGCTTTATCCTAACTTGTATATAATCCTAATATTCACCTTAATTTCCATTTTCACTAAGCAGTTCCTAACCAGGGTCAATTGATCTTCCTCAGCAAATATCTGAAAAAGAATGGAGCTAGTTCTGGTTCCTACATGTGGAGAGAGGGCAACCACTATCAGAATTCAGTGATCAGAAGCCAGAGGGATGCTGTTAAACAACTTAAAATGCACAGAGCAGCGCTCTCACAGTAGAATGATCTGGCCTAAAATGGCAATATTGGTAAGAGTGAAAAAAAATACAGTCTTAACCTTAACCTAATTAAACCAGTATTGACGGTAATTTTAAAAGTAAACCAAAGTTTAATTTCTCAACCCTAACTTTGATGCTAACCTAAACCTGAATCCCAATTCGAATCCTGTCCTCTCTGTACACATCTAATTGGAGTCCTCAACCTAACCCTAACCCTAACCGAGGCCCCAGGGATAAATTAACCCTAATCTGACCCCAACCCTACTAATGTCAGATGGCTGAGGGTTGCCAAGATGAGAGGCATGAACCCAAAACTCGTCCTCTGGGGGATTCCCTTGTTTTTTCTTCACGGTGGATGGGAGATGGTTCAGACCCTCTGGATTTCAGGGGTTCTCTCTGTCTCCCAACATCTGTCATGGCTCCACCCATCAGCTTCCTCTCCCCAGAAGAGAAGACTGGAAGAGAAGAAATTCAGACTTGGTTTCGCAGTTAGCTACTCACCAGTAAATCACAAAGGGTGCTAGCGAAGGAGGGTCATTTGAAATGTTTATAACCGTGCACACCCATGTTGACAGCAGCATAATTTACAACAGCTAAATCTTGGAAATGGGCTATACGCCCATCAACAGATGAATGGATAAAAGAAATGTGGTATTTTCACACAATGGAGTACTACTCTGCCATAAAGAAGGGTAAATTTGAGGCATACATAGGTACATGGATGCACCTTGAGGCCATAATGTTGAGGGAAACACACTAATAACTATGTCTTGCCTGCATTTCCCTAAAGCTATTTCCCTTCCCTTTTATCTTATGATTGTTTTCCTCTTTTTATCTTTTTTTGTAGATTTTTTTTTTTTTTGTGGGTACCGGGGGTCGACCTCAGGACCTCGCATGCCAGCAGGCGCCCGTGCCGCTGAGCGATATCACCGGCCCCTTTTTTCGTATGTGGGATCCGGGAGTCGAACTCGGACCCTCGCGCTGCCAGGCAGATGCGTAGGCCGCTGAGCCGTCTCACCGGCCTCCTCTTTTTATCTTGAGAAAATGATGCTCTGTGCCTTTTGAACCACACGTTTCCCCTGGTCCATGGAAACCACACGTTTTGCTTTTGTCTCTAAGATTTCGACTTCTCATATGAGTGGAGCCACACAGTGTTTGTCTTTTTGTGACCAGCTTGCTTCACTTAACATAATGCCCTCAAGATACCTCTATATTTCTGCATGTGTCAGAAGCCCCTTCTTTTTAAGGCTGTATAATATTTCACTGTATGTAAATACTGCATTTTCTTTATTCTTTCACTTTGGCCTATTATGAATAATGCTGCTTTGAACATGGGTTTACAAAAATCTTTGGGGGGACCCTACATTCAGTTGTTTGGGGTACATATCCAGATGCGGAATTGTTGGATCCTATGTCAATTCGACTTTTAATTTTTTGGAAGAACCACTGTATTTCTGTCTTAAACTTGTTGGGCCTTTAGTTTTCTCATCTGGAACACTGGCTTGAGGAAACTGTGAGGATTGGGGAAATCACCTACATAAGGCTCTTGGCTTGATGCTTGGTAAAAGGTAGAAGTTTAAGAAATGCTTTCCCCTGTGGATGCTAGAAAGAAGGATTATGTTTTATTTCTGCATCCTGAGCCCTCAGCATTTGCCTAGTGTTCAATATGTGACTGCTGAATAAAGACCCCTAGCATTTTGGTGTTGCGCGAGGAACCCTTGCTCGTCGGTGTTTGATAAACGTCCATTAGATGCACGCGTGTGATACTGACTGTATGAGACCTATTTCTTCACTATCACACTTCATGAGAAACATTGCAGTTCCTAGCAGGACAACTCAGAATCCAATAAGTGTTTGGTCTATTGCCACTCGTGCCTATGCTGCCAAGAGCTCCTCCTCTCCTCGGCCCATGGCTGCAAATTCCATCTATGACGGTGATCAGAGCTCCCCCAGCCTGCACTGGGCCTGTTAGGCTTTCTCTCTTGCTGCCCTAGCACAGGACCCAGATTGTGAGCGCCAACACAGGGCTGTTACACAGCAGAGCTGTCCGTGCTGAATCCTGTCAGGCTGTGCAACTCGGAGCATTGCAATGGCAGCACACGCCTCTAATCCCAACACTCAGGAGGCTGATGCAGGAGGATTGCCAGGAGTTCGAGCCCAGCCTGAGCTACATAGTGAGACCCTGGCTCAAAAAAATAAATTTAGAAAAAAAAATATGGCCCAAGTCCAACAGTAGTTACCAGGACTTACCTCCCAGCAACATCTCCACTCCATGGCTGCCTTCTTGATGCCACGATGGTTATTGCTCTTGCAACAGAACTCAGATTATCTTTTTTTCCCTCCAAGTTTGGCTTCTGTTTTCCCTAGCATTGTCCGTAATACACCCAATGTGGTAACTTCTCAGCCCTCTAAAACTCTCCATGCTGCCTTCCTCTTTCTAGAATGTTCTTCCCACTCAGAAGTACAATGGTCTAAGCATGGTGGCTTAAGCATTGTGGTGAAGGAAACTCCCTCCCAGGAACACAAGGATGGAGAACTCATTAGGGCAACCCTTACACAGGAATGGGACCATAAATACATGTGGAGGGGATAATTAGGGTTCTATGTGATTCTAGACGGTAGCCTCCTCAGCACTAGGCAAGAGCTACGTCTCTCCTGTCAGACAAGACAGACGCCTCCTAACCCAGAGGTTGCCTTTACCTAATATGTGAGAGTGTTTGAACACCTCTGTGTTCTGCGAGCCCCCAAAACGTCATCACAGACCTGGCTTAATGATGCCGAGACCACGGCTCCTCCACCATGGCGTCACAGATGTTCCGGGCTGGTGACTCTTTGAAGGGTGGAGGGCAGGGCATTGTCCAGGAAGCTGCAGGATGCTGAGCAGCATTCTGGGCCTCAGCCCACTAGATGCCAGTGGTAAGGCCACCCCAGTTAGGGCAACGAAAATGTCCCCAGAAGACACTAGATACCCCTGTGTTTAGGGAGGGTCAGTGTCAGTTGAGAATCTCTGGCTTAGGCCAAGGCAAGAGAAGAAGCAATCTCTCTACTTTTTATCACCCGGTGGGGATGGAAAGGAGTTGAAGATTTCCGAGACTAAGAATTGGTGAGTAATATACTTCCAACTCCTGGGGTTTTTCTGAATGGAAACTGACAGGACTTTGTGTGAGAGAATTCTGCCTGAGACGAAATTTCCAAACAGATCTCTGGGATGTGAGACACAGTGACGTGGCAGGAAGTGGTAGAGCGTGAGGCCGTGTCCTGCCAGAAGTCACCAGAAACACGATGACTTTCCACTCCTCAGACAGGAAGTGCTGGGGCTCTGAGCTTGGATCAAACACATCAAGGTCCACTCTGGTTGGATGCTAGCTGCCTGCAGAAAGGGGAGACCAAAGAGCTGGGGTGGCTTTTTTGGGTCACCAGGACTTGAACTCCCTTGGAGTTGGACATCTGAAGGACAAGGGGATATGGTGCTCCCTCAGCTGTCCAGGGCCTTTTCCTTTAGTTGTTCATAATCCAGTGACCTCCCTGATTGACAGAGCAGGTGAGAGCAGAGAGAGGTGAGGACTATCTACGGGGCACCTTTGCTTGGGGTTGAGGCTGGGGACGAACTGTTCACAGCAGCAGGCCATTTCCCAAGGTCCTCTGGGGCAACTGGCTTCCGGGCCCACTATCTCACTGTCTTGTTGCTGTGTGGAGATAAGAGATCGACTTCTGCACAGGGCCAACTGAGGAATTCAGGAGGGAGGGAGGCTCTGTGCCCAGCTGGCAGGAAAGGACTGGCAGGGAAAAGAGCATGCTGGGAACAAAACTGCTGACTGAACTACTAAGGTCCAGGAACAAAGAAAAGGGACAATCAAGCCAGAGAGAAAATGGGGGAAGGAAAACAGGAAAGACAGAGACTCACAGAACCAGCAGAACAAAATATTGAGAGAGACATTTTCTCCCTTTTCTATTAAAAATTTATTTTCTCATCTACATGTCTCTCTCTCTCCCTCTCTCTCTCTCCTTCTCCCTGTCTGTCTTCCTCTCCCTTTCCCTCTTATTGATACTCAGCATTGAGTCCAAGGCCTTATGCATGCTAAGCATTTTTTTTTTTTTTTTTTTTTTTTTGAAGACAGGGTCTCGCTATGTAGTCCAGGCTGGCCTTGAACTCACGGTGATCCTCCTGCCTCAGCCTCCCGAGTGCTAGGATTACAGGCATGCATCACCACACCCAGCTAAGCATACTATTTTTACCGTGTCCTTTTTTTCTGTCTTGGCCTCCAAAGAGTTAATGCAAACCAAATATTCTTAAAAACTTATTTGTGATCGGATCATCAAAGAATCCAGTCTTCAAGAATGAGTTACTATGTGACTTTAAGAAAGTCACTCAACTGTACTAAGACTTGATGCCTCCTTACTTAAAAGGAAAAAACTTCAGACATTACCCCAGCTGGCTGGCCACACTAAGGAGAGGCCTCGCTGTGTGACTCACTGGAAGTGCCGAAGAGCTGTTCTGACATCCGGAACTACCTGGGGAGAGATTTTCTTACCAGGAGCTTTTACATCCTCATTCATTTGAATTGGTGCTCTGGGAGCCAGGCAGGGAACAGGTATTTTTATCTTACTTTAATAGATAAGCAGTAGTGTAACTAGTAAAAAATGAATCTCCCCTCTGTTATGCTTCTCTGTGAAAGCTGGGGAAGGCTCAGCTTTTCTTCTTAGAGTAGGATTCAGAGAGCAGGTTGAGCAGACCAGATTTGGGAAAGGGGAATCCTACTCTTTGAAGAGGGGAGGGTCCCATAGATTGCCAGGACGCCTGCTGGTGTCACTGAAAAGCTTAAAGATGGCCATAGTGCCCCAAGCCTGTATTCTTAGTACTCTGTAAGGCTGAGGCAGAAGAATTGCAACTTGGTGGTTTAGGGAGATCCTGTCTCAAAATTTTAAAAAATAAAAATAAAAAGGGCTGGGATATAGTGCTGTGCAAAGGCCCTGAGTTCAATACCCAGTACCATAAAGAATAAGAATAGGAATGGGGGGTGATATAGCTCAGTGGCATAAGCGCCTCCCTGGCAAATGTGAGGTCCTGAGTTCGAATCCCGGTACCTGCATAAAAAAGAACAGGAATACGAATGGGAATGGCAAGAAAAAGGAGGAGGAAGAAGAGGGGAAGGGATAAAAGGAGGACAGAAGGTGAAGGAAGAGGGAGAGGAGAAGGAAAAGAAAAGGGAAAAAAGAGATGAACAAAGCAAAAGCAGTCACGCAACCCCACAGCAATGTGGGTCCCTGGCTTTGGCGTCAGGTTCTGGTGCTGAGACTGAAGCAAGGGGCCCACATTCCCTTACCCTCTGATGGCTGATTCAGGCTTGAGGTGGGAGACAAAATCAGGATGAACAGGAATGGGTGCAGCTCAGTGGCAGCGCTCTGCCCAGCGAGGCCCTGGGCTCCATCCCCAGCCGCCCCACAGCGCCCCAGCCTGTGCTCTCACAGAGCTCGGCTCCGCTTGCCCCTCTCTGGCTCCTGTCTTCTTGGCCGCTCCCTCGACCCCCCCAATTCCCTTCACCATTCACCCTGAAGGTGGCAACAATTATTTATACCCTTTCCCAAAGCCTGCATCCTCCAGGGGGCCGGCTCGGATTACACCTGCCCTTGAGGAATCCTTTCTTCACTTTGTTATTGGATCCCCGAATTTGTTCGCAGGAACAAGACCCCCCCTCCCGCCCCCGCACACAGGGGAAGACGACAGTAAACCAGCTGTGCGGCTCTGTCTAGCATGACGCACAGGCCGGCGTGCGAGTGGACGTCACATGGCTGAAGTCAAGGGACGAGTGCCGGGGACTCTGAAATCCTCATTTTTAAGGAACTGGGTTTTGCAGAGCTGAACGGACTAGGGATTCCACCAGCTATATGTCTGGTTCCCTTGATTGTTGGAATAACGGGGTCCCCGCGCCACCTCTGGAGGACAAAGACTAAGTTGGAGAGGGTGCTGCAGGTGCTTAGCACTTCACCAAGAGCCACCCGGGCCACTGCTGTCCTGCTTTCTTGGGAAGCATCTGCCTCTTCTTTGAAGACCAGGATAAGAAGAATCTCCAAAGACAGGAGGCCTGGCCTGCTGCGGTGGTGCTGGCTGTAATCCCAGCACTGAGGAGGCTGAGGCAAGAGGATCACCATGAGTTTGAGGCCAGCCTGGGCTCCATAGTGCCACCTTGTCTCAAAAAAAAAAAAAGACAGGAGGCCCCTTGGATGCCAGAGAGGAAATTCAAACCCAGGGCCAAAGGAAAGATCACAAGGCAGAGGAATCTTTCTCTCCTTATTGCTAGAAAACAAAATCAGCCAAACATGGTGGTGTAATGGTGGTAATCCCAGCGCTCCTGAGGCTGAGGCTGGAGGATGGCAGTGAGTTCAAGGCCAGCCTGAGTACATAGTGAATTCAAGGCCAACCTGCACCACAAAGCAAGACCCTGTCTCAAAAAAAAAAAAAAAAAAAAAAAAAAAGAAAAAAAAAATCACCAAGCAACAAGAGGATAACCTATACCCTATGCTAAGTGATATCAAAGATCGCCGCTGCCCTTCCTGACCTGGCCAACCACAGGGACAGAGCCTTTTGTTTTTGAAGACGACCTTAGGCCAGGCTGGACCAGGTAACCACGACCCCAGGAAGCTTCCGGGACAGGGAAAGAGCGGGACATCCTGTCCAGGGGCCCCTCCAGCCACTGCAGGACGGAGCCGGTGCCTCTGCCCAGGACTGCCAGGGCGGCGGCGGGGACAGGGACGAGGGGCCGGAGGCGCAGGCGGCGTCCTGGCCGCCGCTAGGGTGCAGCTGTGCGCTGGCGCGGGCGCGGGCACAACACAGGGGACGCCAGGGCGCGGGGCTGGGTGTTGCGTTTCCACTGTAACTATAATTAGGCGGATTCCGTGTTTATTTAGGCTGAGAGCTGTAAGATAAATGACAGCTTCGAAGATGCTTTTCAGCACTTCATAAATCACCCACCGGCCGGGCAGCTCGCTTCTGCCACGTCTCCGTCTCCCTCTCTGCCCCTGGAAGAGGGTGCAACCCCGGGACGTCCCAGGCCTCGGCCCCCGAGGGCAGGGACCCCTGGAAGGAGCCCAGGCTGGCGGCTGGCGGGAGCCGGCTTCTCCCGAGATGGCCCGAGGCCAGGGGGCTCGGCGGACTGCAGCCCGGCCTCCTCCGCGAGCCTGTGGTCTCTAATCGGCCCTAATTCAAGCTCTCCTCCCTGCGCATCGCTGACAAGGCTGGAGATTTACAGGAGACATCTGAGAAATATTTGTAAGGCAGGGGGCCTTTCCTCCCCGCCTGGGACGGGGAGAGCACGTGCATGCAGAGGTAGGCGGTGTAGACCAGGGCCTGTGGCCATGAGGAAGGGCAGAGAACCGAGGATACCCACCCCTCCAGGCCTGGCTGGGATCCGTCCCTTAGCGGGAGGAGGGGACAGGATGTGGGAGCGGGGCGGGGCCTGTCCCCGTGGATTACAAGCTGCAAACCGGGCCAGCCTTCCGTGTGGGCCAGGGCTTGGAGGCCGGGAATTTTGGTCCTGTTCCCAGCACCTCCCTTAGCCAGGAATAAGCTCAGGTTCAGTCTCTGGGCTGCAGTTTCTTGTCTATAAGAAGAAGGAAGCAAAATTCCTCTACCGTGGTGTCGCTTTTGACATTTTGTGATTCTGTTCCAGAATGCCTGTCAGTGTTTTAGAAGTGTGGATATATTGATGGCACTGGTAGTATTGACGTTTCCACAGGTGCGTCTACACTTCCAAACTCAGGAGGCTGAGGCAGGAGGATCGCCACCAGTTCGAGGCCAGCCTGGGCTACATAGCAAGACCCTGTCTCAAAAAAAGACTAAAGCTTCTTATATGTCAAACATACCTCAAAGTGTCTTTTAAGTGCACATAAAAACACGAACGCTGGGCCGGTGAGACGGCTCAGCGGCTTAAGCGCCTGCCTTGCAAGCGCGAAGGCCCGAGTTCGACTCCCGGAACCCACATACGAAAAAGGGGCCGGTGATATCGCTCAGCGGCACGGGTGCCTGTTGGCGTGTGAGGTCCTGAGGTCGTCCCCCCGGTACCCACAAAAAAAAAAAAAAAAAAAAAAAAAAAAAACACGAACGCTGAGAGGTACATTAATTTTACACATCGATGTAGAGAATGTATCATCGCCAGTTTCCAAGCAGTGCCTTTTCACCGATGAATAATGAACTATGTGGTACTCAGAATGATGACATGTTATCAGCTGTCCTCGGTCCTGACAAATATCTGTGTGACACCACTAACAGCACAGCTACCACACCAAGGCTGGGGCGCCATCGAAAACCCAGCGTCCTTGAGCAGCTTGACCTCAGGCCCAGGTACTTGGGAAAATTTGAATTTGCTGCTTTTCTTCCTGGGACCTGGAATCTCTCTGGTTAATTCATCTTTGTCCTCTCATTCCTCTTGTTCACTCCCTTTAGTGAACACGTACTGACATTTCCCATGTGCCAGACTCCCCTGGCTAGATGCTCAGGATAAAAACTAATACCACAATGACTCCTTGCTAGATGATGTCTGTTGTCTTTTTAATCCCAGCACTCAGGAGGCTGAGGCAGTAGGATCACTGGGAGTTCCCAGCCAGCCTGGGGCTACACAGTGAGTTCAAGACCAGCCTGAACCACACAGCAAGACCTTGGCTCTAAAATACAACTTTGGGCCAGTGAAATAGCTCAGTGGCATAAGTGCCTGCCTGGCAAGCGCGAGGTCCTGAGTTTGACCCCCGGTACCCACATACGAAAAAAGGGCCGATGATATCGCTCAGCGGCACGGGCGCCTGCTGGCATGAGAGGTCCTGAGTTCGACCCCCGGTACCCACAAAAAAAAAAAAAAAAAAAAAAAAAAAACAGTAACAGCAACAAAATTGAAGGAAGTAGGAATGGGACAGTGCATCCCAGAAACCATCCCTTGAAGCTGGAATTAGATTTACCCTGAAGCCAGAACTACCTAGCTCTTAGAAAATCCCAACGATGAAAAGTTCCTGGCTAAAACTAGTGGAGCGGAATAGGGGAAAGGCGGGGCTTTCTTCCAGCCCTACCAGAAGTGCTGAATGCCCTCCTCCCTGGATGATGATATGGAAGGGAAATAGTCATTGTGGTGGTGTCTACAGGGACTGGACAGAGATGAACCAAGCCTCTCCACTCCCAAAGACCCCCCAGCCCCCCATCTTCTTGTCTGCGGGGGCTCCCTCCTCTGTAGCTCAGGATCTGACACGAGCAAAGACAAACACACAGGTTTTGTCGAAGATGTCCCCAGACACAGAGAGGGCTGGGCAGGAATGTGTAGGCTACAGCACAGCCAGCCCTGCCCAGGTGGAACCCCCCCCCCATCCTGTCCGTGCAGGAAGCATGAAGATCGACAGCCCCCTCTAACAAGAGAGTGTCTTCCTTTCATTTATAGTTTGGTGTGAAATGCTAAAATGCACAGAGGCATAGAAGAGCTGTCAAATTTACTAATGGGATCCATCTTCCAAAAACATCTTCCAGTGTAATAATTCAACCTTCCCCAGGGCTTGGCTGCGAGATTCTGCTGCCTTGGGGAACCAAGCAAAGAAACTGAGGCAAGAGCTTGTGCTAATGCCAGCTGTTCTATTCAGCTCACCAGTCGTTTGCTGAGCGCCTACTCAATACCAGGCACTGTGACTTGGCAGGCAATTACTGCTGACAGCCTGTGCTCGTGAACTCGCTGGCCAGGGCTGGAGATGCTGTTAGGTGGCTGGGGAAAAAAGAACTGAAGGGAGCGAGCTCGTCAGAGCTGTTTGCAGAGAGCAGCTGACGTGGCTTTCCGTGGAAAGCCAGCCAGCGCACAGAGGCACCCTGTCTCAGGACAGCTCGCTGGCATTGCTCCGGCTGCTGCTCTCTCCTTCAGAATCGTGGCGAAGTACAAGTTCTAATCAAAATATACAGTGAATGTGTAATGTTTAAAAAATGTACTACAGGAAAAGACACATTGCCATGAATCCCCCTCACTTCGAACACACTTATCCCATCATTCTTGCTATCTTCTGGAGCAGGTCTGGAAGCCCTCTTTCCTGAGTATCTTTACTGTCATGGCTGCCTTGATGTCCTGAATCCCTTCAAAATGTTTACCTTTCATGGTCATTTTTACTTTGGGGAAGAGCTAGAAGCCACACAGTGCCAGATCCGGTGAATAAGGTGGGTGGGGAAACACTGTAATGGCCACACTGTTAGAGGGCCCTTGGTAGCACCACTGACTGTATTTTTGATCATAGATCATAAAGACACTCAGGAAAGAGGACTCCAGAACTGCTTCAGAAAGTGGTGAGAATGATGGGATAAGTGTGTTCAAAGTGAGGGGGAGGGTTTTGAGGGGGATTCATGCAATGTGTCTTTTACTGTAATAACTTTTTAATTTAAACTTTCACTGTATATTTGGATCACTCTCACAGACAGAGTTTGGTGTCTGAAGTCAAAAGACCTGGGTTCAAATTCCAACTCTTCTGCTTTCTCATGTAAACACGCGAATGTTACCTGACCTCTTCGTCTCAGTTTCCACTGATACAAAGAGGAAAGAATAAGACTCACTCTGCCTATTTGCTAGAAGAGAGAGCCAGGTGAGATAATATGATATGGACCAGTGCCTCTTAAATATTCATGTGGGGAGGTTGTTATCCTGCAGACTGACTCAGTGGTGCTGGGCGGGCCAGGGGCCCCGATTGGAGCAGAAAGCTTCCATGTGTCCATTGGTCGAGTGGAAAGGATGACGCTGTTGACAAGGGTCGCCAGCCAGGTAAACACCCAAGACTCCCTCAGAATCCAGCAGGACCCCTGCTAAGGGGTCAGGGTTGCATGGAGAGCCCCGTGTGGTCATAGAAGAAATTAATGGCACGGCCTTTTGCTATTTAGGTGAAACCATTGGAGAATGCCAGTCCATCTAAACACAGGCACTAGGGCAAACTAAAATAACAATTTGGAATTCTCCTGTCTCCTTTCATTGAAAACATCTACCTTGGATGTAAAAAAACATTAAGGTAAAAATCAGGAGGTGCCTGATCCTGCACATTGTAACTTTCTCCCGCCACATCCCCGTGGAGTCTTTTCTTTTTTCGGGGGGGGGGTAAAGGGGTGAGACAGGGTCTCATTAGATAGTTCAGGCTGGCCTTGAACTCACTAGGTAGCTGATGTGGGCCTCAAACTCGCAGCGATCCTCCTGCCTCAGCCTCCCAAGTGCTGGGATTATGGACATACACCACCACACCGGGCTCAAGAAAATATTAGAATGAAATAAATGCTCCAGAGTGGGAGTCAGGGCTGCTAGATTTAGTCTTGTCCTTGTCACTCTCCTGCTGATCTAGAGTGGGATTCTCCATGTCCCGAAGTGGAATTTACCACCCTGTAATGTACACATTGCCACTGTGGACAGAAAGGATGTCAGATGCAAAGGTGAAGAAGTTAAAAGCAGGAAAGGGAAGCACACTGTTATCTAAGTCAGCATCCCCCTGGTGGCTTTTTTCTGTATTCTTTTTGCACAGTTGCTAGGTTCCCGCTAGCAGCCCTCCCCTGGAAGATTGGCCCAGGATTGAGCAAGGTTCCAGCCCGAGAACCTAGGTCTCGTCTCCCTCCGGCCTCTGCTCCTCCAGAATTTCCAGGAGCTGCTGGCTCTGGGGTCCCACTCTGATCCCAGCCCCCTGAGATGCTGAGCCGGGTCCTTCCTGGAGAAGGCAGGGCTGGGAGGAGGATGTGGCGACAGTTTATCTGGAGCTGGCGCTGGGTTCATTAAGAGGCCTGGTGCGGTTTATCTACTTCTTGTCCTCAGAGCCAGCTGCTCCGAACGCTGGGCTAGGGCCTGTCACCATCCCAGCCCCCATGGCGTCAGCCTGGGAGGGTGTGAAGCCGAGTGTCCCCTCCTCCCTTCCTGTGCCTCTTGTCACCTGTCTCCGGCCTCTGTCCTCACAGGGTCAGATGGGAGCTGCACCCACCAGACAGCAGTTTGGGACTGTAGAGAAGGCGGGGTCTCGAGTGGATCTGAAGGCTTCAACAAGAAGGCACAGCGCTGGCAGGCAGAGGGAGCAGAGACGTGGACCCACCTTTATCAGCGCCACCTTGCCTTGAGTGCAGGTGACACTTATTGTAAGTGGTCCCATTTGTCCTTGTCCACATTGCGCTCCCATGATGGGGAACGGGACGCACTTCCGTGCTCTGCAAGGGGGAGGCTCTGGGATGCCGGTCCCTTTTTAATATCCCACAGCAACTCAGGGGCTGAATCAGTAGTGGGTACACAGCCCCTTCGGAGTCCTGGGCAAGGCCTTTCTTCAGTCCCGCGTCACTCGCCCACCGAGATGACAACCGGCTCCAGATGCAAAGTGGCCCGGAGCCCTCAGTGCTGTTGGCTGAGGATGCACCACCTCGGCCCTGGCTGTCTCGCCTGGGCCTCCAGGGCCATCAGCATGCAGGTGCTTCTGCCTGGACTAAAAACCCAGTCTATGAAGTCGGGCGTGGTGCTGAACGCCTGGCATTCCTGCACTTGGGAGGCTGAGGCAGGAGGATCACCATAAGTTTGAGGCCAGCCTGGGCTACATAGTGAGACCTTGTCTCAAGAAATGAATTAAAAATAAGTAAAAACAATAAACCCAGTCTATGAACAGTGAAAGTCCTTTCTCTGGGCAGCCCTGTTGTGCCTCCAGGGCAGGGATGCAGTGATTTTTGGAAGGCTCAGAACACCTGTCCCAGGAGGACGCCAACAACTTCCTCCTCCAGTGTCAGTGCATTATTTTATTTCACTGTTTGGTTTTGTTGCTGTTGCAGTGCTGAGGATGGAACCCAGGGCCTTGTGTGTGCGTGAGGCAAGTGCTCTACCACAGGGCCACATTTCCAGCCCCAACTCTTTGGAATAGACTCCAAAAACTCTACCCAAAGAATGCAACCATGTCTACCACTGGGATTTTTTTGTTTTGGTTTTTTGAGACAGGGTCTTGGTATGTAGTTCAGTCTGGACTTCAACTCACTATATAGCCCAGGCTGGCCTCTAACTCATGGCAGTCCTCCTGCCTCAGCCTCCAAAGTGCTGGGATTGTAGGCGTGCACCACCATGCCTGGCTTCTACTACTGGAATTTCTTCCAAAGAGTTACTGACTTTTCTGGGGAAGGTAGGAGGCAGGAAGTGGATTTCTTCAAGCAGAGGGGAAATGGTTCCTTAAATGGAAATCCTCCTCTTCAAGTCCCCCTTCCCCCAATTAGGGCCCTGTAGTCTCCAAAGTCAGCTTCTCCAGGGGTCCATCACCCTTGGCTCTCTGCCTGCCCTAACCAGTGCCAGGGTTGCTGCCTCGCTCCAGGTTCAAGTTCCGAGGCCATCACCAAGTACAACCAGGCACTGCTGCTCCAGAGCAGCCCCACACAGGGACCAAGGACCCTGCAGTCCTCCTTCCCCCCAACAGAGAAACCAGCCCCGACCTGGGTGCCTGGAAAGACGGGAAGAGTTCTGGCCAGATCGGCCAGTTTTGCCAGAAGGCAGCCAAGCCAGAAGGCTGCAGTGGAAAAGACCCGGGAAGGGTGAGGTTGGGAAGGTCATGGTGCCACTCTGGAGTTACTTGGCTGGGCATGGTGAAATGCTTATTGCTGCTAGCTCAATCCCAGCACTCAGGAGGCTGAGGCAGGAGGATCGCCACAGGTTTGAAGCCAGCCTGGATTATATAGGTAGACTGTCTCAAAAAATAAATAAATAAATAAATAAATAAATAAATAAATAAATAAGGAAATTTCAGAGGATGCTGAGGATGCCCCCCTCTGAAGGTTCATTAGGTCTTTGGCCTCAAACCCACAATTATTTGCCCCTCTAGGGTAGAAGAGGAAAAAGTGGATGTGGGGGGCAGAGCTCTGTAAGCTGCAGGGTTTCATGTGGGTCTGCCCAAGGGAAGACCTGGGGACAGCCGACACTGGGACCCCTGAGCGACACATCAGCATCCACGCAGGCCCCTGCAGTCTCTGCTGCCTGCGCTGGGTCCCCGGCCAGCTTAGCTGTTAAAGTCTCCGGGCCCTGGAGCCCGGCTCTCCTGTGTTCAATCCCAGCTCCTTGCGTTCCCAGCTGTTCCCTTGACCTCTCTAAGCCTCTGTTCCCTCGTGTGTGACGTGGACGGAATCAGAGCGTTTACCTCTGGGATTGAATGCGGTCACTCACGGCTGGCACCTGAAGCTCTACCCAAGAGCTGCCCTTTCTCTCTCGCCTCCCTGGAGGCAAGAAGGGTGATGACCAGCTAGCTCCGAGCTCTGTCAATAGAGAGAAAGCGATCAGCCGTGCCCACTAGACCTGCAACGCTCGCTCCTGGTGAGGGGTCACAGCGATGAGCGGCTCCCCCAGCTCCACAGAAAGCTGCTTATCAGCCAGGAGACTCTGGCCCGGGGCCTGCTGCTACAGCAGGAGCTGCCTGAGAAGAGAGGGTGAGATAAATAAAGTATCCTTCATCCCTTCATCGTGGGCCAGACAGAAACCAGGAGAAGGAGTGGGCCGCTGCAGTCTGTAAACAGGCTCCCAGCGCCCACCGCAGCAGCTCGGCCCTGGGATTAGAGGAGCAGCTGTCGCAGGCCTGGGGCCTCTCAGCTGGATGGAGAGGTGAGGTGCTGGCAAGATAGCTTGCTGCTGGGAGGGATGCTTGAGGGAACACAGCCATTCATCAACAGGGGGTTGCTTGGCCTGGCAGGAGAGAATCTGATATCTAAACAGTTCCTACAACCCTGAAGCGCTCTGAAAGTTCTCCAGCTAAATATTTGATTCCGTGTCAGATAACAGCCCCTGGCTCTTCCTACCAGTTAGAGAAGGCTGCCTTGAGAGAGGCTGGGTGCGATGGCCCAGCCCTTGGGAGGCTGAGGCAGGAAGATCACCCCCTGTTTGAGGCCAACCTGGGGCTACATAGTGAGTTCAAAGCAAGCCTGGACTACATAGTGAGACCCTGACTCAAAAAAACAAGAATTAGAGAGAGGAGACCTGTAGCACTAGACAAGGCTGTCATTCAACAGGACTTGAGGTAGCAGTGTCTCAGCCCAGTTAGGGACAAAGGCCATGTCCACCAAAGACACAGAATTCATGAAGAGAAGCGGAACCTAAATCCCTACAAAGGGCAAGTGTCGCCTGCCTTCCCTTGCTTCCACCAGACATTTTGCTTGCAGGTACTGAAAAATCACCTTGACATCGCCCTGAGGGAGAAGCGATTCTGTTTGGAAATCCAGTCCTCCCAGCCGTGGGGAAGAGGGTGTTTCCGGTCTCTGCTTGCAGTTTCGTGTGAGATAAGCACAAGAGAAACTCCGCTCTGGTTGTAACGAAAGGAGGCGGTCGAAATGGTAACATACGGAGCTCTGGGCCAGACAGACCCGAGTACAAGTCCAGTCTGATATGTTCCAAGGGTGTAATCTGCAGCAAGCATCCTCATCTGCGGAACAGGGAGAGCAGTCCTAGAGCGGTGGGGAGGACTGCACGGTCAGACCCAGGTACAATAAACACACAGCAGATGGCAGCCATTGTCAGGAATGGAATCTCAGTCGTTAAAATAAAACTTGGAGACGGTATTACACAGCACCTTGAATGTGCTAGACAAGTGCCTACCACTCAGCTGCATCCTGAATCCACTTACTTACCCATATTTTTCCCCTGTACTGAGGATTGAAAGCTGAAGCCTTACGCTGAGCTACCTCCCCAGCCCTCATTTTATTTTTGAGAGAGGGTCCCACTAAATCGCCCAGGATGGGCTCAAACTTGCAATCCTCCTGCCTCAGCCTCCCAGAGTGCTGGGATCACAGGCGTGTGACACCACGCCCAGCCTACACGATTCTTTTGATCCTCAGTTTCTTCATCTGTAAAGTGAAGTTGGTATTAATAAGGCTGGCCGTGCCTATCTCACAAACTCTGGAGGAAGTGAGCTGTCCTGACAGGATTTTAAAAAGGAAATGCGAGCATATATAAACATCAGCTGTTAGGCGCCACGTCCCACTGTCTGCTGGCACCCAATTTGTGCTCAACAAGCATTTATGGAGGTTATTAAATACTTGGTCATGCAAAACAAGAACAAAAACAATACAAAACCACATGCTTTTCAGTCTTAGGAAGCACTTTTTTTTTTTTTTTTTTTTTGAGACAGGGTCTCACTATGTAGTTCAAGTCTCAAACTTCCTATGTAGCCCAGGCTGGTCTCAAACTCATGGTGATCCTCCTGCCTCAGCCTCCCGAGTGCTGGGATGACAGGCGTGCACCACCACACCCAGCTAGGATGCACTTCTGAGCTCAGCTGGTCACTCTGTGAACGCAGTCACCAAGGTGACCAGGCCAGAGAGAGTGAATTACTGCTCAGTGACCTAGTCCTGGCCCCTCAATGCACACATCCTTTTGGACCAAGAGAACCACTTCCTCTCCACGAGTCCTTGTTCAATGTCAAGGCCGGGGAAATGTCCAATCGCGTCAAAAGTCTGAGGGTCTCCATCTTCATTAAAGTTCAGAACAGAGCTGGAGGGCAAGAACTCCAAATGGCATTTTGAAAAAACAGCTGCTCGGGCTGGTGAGATAGCTCAGCGGTATGAGCCCCTGCTCGGCAAGCGTGAGGTCCTGAGGTCAACTCCCAGTACCCACATAAAACAAAAAACAAAACAAACAAACAAAAGAACAGCTGCAGGGAACACAACCCAGCCAGCCTTCACGAAAGCACTGGGAGGTGAGATTTAGAAGCAGAGCTAAAGCTTCGAGCGGCGGGGCAGGGCCGATGCCTCCTCTGGAGAGGGCCCTCGCGTGGGTTCCGCCGCAAGAGGAGAGAAAATATTCCTTTCTTCGGTTTTTCCTCCCATACAGAGAAGAAAATTTCAAAATTTCATCCTTGCCCCAACCTCTGCCTCCTGCTGCCCTCCAGAAACAATATTTTCCTGCTTTGGGCTGTCCGCTTCCGTCTCTCAGCTCCACGCCGAGGTCCCCGCCCTGGATAGATTTCTGCACCCACAATCTGACCCTCAGCCCTGGGCCCGGCTGCTTCGCATCCCTGGAGCAAAAGTCAGGGCAAGAGCAGAAACGAGAGGACCGCGGGGTGTCAGCTGCACCGGGCCCAGGTCGGGCGATCCGAGTTTTTAATGAACAGGGAGGCCAGGGTCCTGAAAGGGGGGTCAGGGTTCACAGAGCGGCCAGCACACAGGCGAGGGGATTATTAAATCCCGGACGCGCAGCGCCGCTCAGTCCCTCCTCCCAGGGCTCCGCATCTCCGGGAAGCCTCTTACTCGATGCTGTCAGAGAGGTAGGAAGCATAGGTGACCTTGAAGCCCGTCCTTTGGTTCCTGTTGTCATTCTCCAGGATCCTAATGTTTCCCCTTTCCCAGAATCTAAGGCTGGGTTTTCAAAGTGCTTCCAGGAGAAGGGTGTGCGCTGAGGGTAGGGAGGAGGCCTTGCTCAGGGGTCCCCTGGGGCCTGTCTCCAAGGCACTTGTGTCCCCTTATTCCCCTGCAGTCACACCTTTGAATTTTAGAAGGTGGTTGTTTTTGTCATTGTTGTTGTTTTTGAGACAGGCCATGTAATTCAGGCTGACCTTGAACCCACTATGTAGCCCAAGATGGCCTCAAACCCACCACAGCAATCCTCCTGCCTCAGCCTCCCGAACACTGGGATGACAGGCAAATTTTAGAGATCCTGACTCCCTGGTTCCAAATGGAATGAGGGCTTTCTTCGAATTGTAATCCTAAGCTTCATCAGAAGGACATGTATTTACTTCTTGTACTTTGTGGCTTTTTCTTTATTTGCTTCTAGCACCAGATACTCTGTTGACTTCTCTACAAAGGGTGATGCTTGTCGTTGGCGGTGATTTTGTAGGTAAGGCGAGTGTGCAGAGGTCCTTACCTGCTCTTGAAAGGATAGATGAGGTATACATGCCTTTGTTATTTGATTATTATATCTGGAGACATATATTATATATATGATCAAAATATATAGTGAGTATTTAAATTTTTAAGAAATGTATTACAGTAAAAAACACATTGCCGTTAATCCCCCTCAAAAAACTCCCCTTCACTTGGAGTACACTTATTCCATCGTTTTGCTAATTTCTACTTTCTGAAGCTGTTCTAGAAGTCCTCTTTTTTGAGTGTGTTTATGAGATGCAATCAAAAATACACTGAATTTTGCTGCCAAGTGCCATCCAACAGAAAGGCAGGCTCATAGAAAACATTACAGCCAGGCATGGTGGTACATGCCTGTAATCCCAGCACTGGGGAAGCTGAGGCAGGAGGATTGCTGTGAGTTCAAGGCAAGCCTGGGCTACGTTGTGAGTTCAAAGTCGGCCTAAAACTGCATAGTGAAACCCTGTCTCAAAAAAAACAAACAAACAGAAAAAAAAAAAAACCTACAGTGTCCTCATCCCCTTTATTCACTGCATCTGGCACCATGTGAATTCTGGCTCCTCCCCAAAGTCAAAATGAACATGAAAGGTAAACATTTTGAATTTACTCATGACAGCAAGGCAGTCACAACAGTGCAACTAAAGACACTTATGAAAGAAGACTTCCAGAACTGCTTCAGAAAGTGGCAAGGACAATGGGATAAATGCATTCAAAGCAAGGGGGAGGATTTTGTAAGGAGTTAATGGCAATGTGTCTTTTATTGAAGTAATTTTTTTTTTTTTTTGGTACTGGGAATTTAACTCAGGACCTCGCACTTGCCATGCATGCACTGAGCCATTGAGCTACATCCCCAGCCCTGTAATAAATTTTTTAAAGTTAAACATTCATCTTTTTTAATCACACCTTCTATATGGGCTTTGTAATTATCATCGTCACCCTCTTCCGTTTCGGCGACCTCCTGTGAGCATAATGGTCAGCTAGAGATAACATCTGCTAATGCGGTAGACATCTACGACCCACACACCATACTACGTGTTGGGATAGCATGGGCTGACGAGATAGTCTTTGCCCCTATGGTCTTTGGAAGGTTCTAGAACAACAGCCATGGCACAGGTGCAGACATAGTACCCCAGGAAGCAAGGCAAGGGCTCCTCACACAGAGGAGCAAAGGAGTGGATGCAGGGATGGTTCTCAGAGGATTCATGGGAGTCATCCAAACCGGAGGGCGGAGATGGAGATGTGCAGGCATGAAGTTTAGGGTGAGACAGGGAAGCTCTCTGAGTTAGAGAAATTGTTGCATCAGAATGACACACTCCACAGAATAAAGGCAACCTGCAGACTGAGAGAAAATATTTACAAATCATATCTTTTAGGAGGTTAATGTCCAGATATGTAATGAATCCCTACAGTTCAACAGCAAAAAGCACAGACAATTAAACATGATGTAAAAACTTGAACAGATACTTCTCCAAAGAAGAGATCCAAATGGGAGACAAGCCCATTAAAAGACATTCACCATCACTAACCACTAGGAAATACAAATCAAACCGAAACCACAATGTGATACCACTTACCCATTCGGGTGGCAACCATCACAAAGCAGAAAAAAGCCTCACATGGTGGTGCATGCCTGTAATCCCAGGACTCTGGGAGGATGAGGCAGGAGGACCTAAAATTCAACCCAGCCTTGGCAACTTAGCCTTTAAAGGGAAGTGACTTCTGACACCCGCTACCACATAGACAAACTTTGAAGACACTGTGCCAAGTGAAATGAGCCAGTCACAAAAGCCAAAAACGTATGATTCCATCAATATGAGGCACCTGGGGCAGCAGAATTCTGAGAGGCAGAGAAGAACAGTGATTTCTGGGAGCTGGTGGGAAAGGAGAATGAGGAGTATTTATTTTAATCTAATTTTATTTATTTATTTTTTGTGGGTACTGGGGGTCGACCTCAGGACCTTGTGCACCAGCAGGTGCCCGTGATGCTGAGCGATATCACCAGGCCCTTTTTCATACGTGGGTACCAGGAGTCGAACTCAGGACCTTGCACTTGCCAGGCAGGCGCTTATGCCGCTGAGCTATCTCACCGGCCCGAGAAGTAGTTATTTAATGGACGCAGTTTCCGTTTTCAAGATGCTTAGATTGGCTGCACAATAACACGAATATACTTAGCACAACTGAACTGTGCACATACATCTCGTGAAGAAGGTAAATTTTAGGTGTATTTTAACCACATTTTAAGCAGAAAACATTCTGAGAAAGTTATAGAAATTTACTATGAACTGCTATGGCTAATTTCTTTAGGTGCAGTAATGGTATTGTGATTATGCAGGACAATGATCTTGTTCTTCGGAATTGCACAGAAAAATTTACAGGTGAAGGACAAGCTACTGTATTTTAAAAAGTTTGGAGGCAGCCAGGCACGATGGCGCACACCTGTAATCCCAGCACTTGGGAGGCTGAAGCAGGAGGATCATGGCAAGATCAAGGCCAGCCTGGGCTACACAGTGAGTTCAAGACCAGCCTGAACTGCAGAGCAAGACCCTGTCACACACACAAAAAAACAGAAGTAAATAAAAAACACATTGCTTGGATGGAGGGATGAGGATATAATTAGTTACATAAAGCCAAACTGACAAAGTGGCAAAAACGAAATTCAGGTAGTAAGGATACAGTGTTCATTTCAGTATTTTCTCAATATTTGAAAAAGTTCATAATAAAAATCTGGAAAAAAATTTCAAGTCACGGGCCGGTGAGATGGCTCAGCGGCTTAAGCGCCTGCCTGGCAAGCGTGAGGGCCTGAGTTCGACTCCCGGAGCCCACATACGAAAAAGGGGCCGGTGATATCGCTCAGCGGCACGGGCGCCTGCTGGCGCACGAGGTCCTGAGGTCGACCCCCCGGTACCCACAAAAAAAAAAAAAAATTTCAAGTCACTACATGAACCTAGGTGGAGAAAATAAAACCAAACTACCATATATTCCGAAAAGAAAATAATTAGATGTTTCCACATGAGTCAACTCTGGGCTCTGTGTATGATTGCAAAAAGGAAAATAAGTAACCATGAATAGAAATCCTGTATTAATAGAAACCCATGGCCGGGGATATAGCTCAGTGGCATAGCACCTGCCTGGCAAGTGCAAGGTTGTGAGTTCGATTCCTGGTACAAAAAAAAAAAACAGTATCTATGCTGTATTAGTAGGAAGCCAGTATCTATGGTATAACCACAGACATTTATCCTTCATAAATCTAGTTCCACCAGATATAAAATGGAAGTTATAATAATACCTTGCCTCTTAGGTCGGTGGCAAAAAAATAAATGAGACGATGTACACAAAAGGCTTCAAACAAAGACAAATGTCAGTATACAATGAATGCTCAATAAGCAGGGCACGGTGGCACAGCCGTGTAATCCCAGCACTCGGGAGGCTGAGGCAGGAGGATTGCTACAAGTTCAAGGGCATCCTGAGCTACACAGTGAGACCCTGTCTCTAAATAAATAAACAAAAAATAAAATAATAAAATAAAATAAATGCTCAATAAGTAGCTTGTAGGACTAAAATCCAAGAAAATGCTGATGCCCCCATCTCTCATCAAGGTGGGTTGCATTCAGAGGCCTAAAAACTCCATGATGAACAGGTTGTTTCAGTCCTGAAAAGCAGTTCAGCCAGATGTCTACACGGTCCCTTCCCACCCGGAGGATCTGACATGCCCTTAAAATACAGCACCTGGACACGGGTGCGATGCTATCGATTAGAGTTAGGGAGACAAATGCCACCCTTAATATAGTTACCACCATTATTTAAACCTTGTAGAGCTTTATTTCATAGAAAGAGAGAAAACCAGAAATTGAATAGTTTTGCCATATTTGTCAGCTATTAATACGATATCTTCTACACCGAGCGTTGGATCTGTCTCATCTTGACTCTTATATTTGTTCATTTATCTTTTCAATACTTCATAAATATTTACAGGATATATATTTTCCTAGGTACTAAAGATACAAAAATGAGTAGATGGATAAATAAGTGATAACCATGGTGTGATAAATGCCCAGCGCTGGGATGAGCCAGCCTGGCAGGACCGGCAGAAAGAGAGCTGGCCCCTCTCTAGGGACAGGGCGGCCGGCTCCTTGGGAAAATGACATTTGCATTGTGTCTAGGAAGGTAAACAAAAACTTTCCAGACATGGAATGGGTAGAGAATCATTCAGGAACAAGAAACACCTTAGCTGGTGTGTGGCACATGCCGGTAATCCCAGCACTCGGAAGGCTGAGGCAGGAGGATCGACGCGAGTTGGAGACCAGCCTGGGCTACATAGTGAGTTCAAGGCCAGCCTGCACTGCATGTTGAGACTGTGTCTCAAAATAAATAAATAAATAAATAAATAAATAAATAAATAAATAAATAAATAAATAAGGAGGAGCTTATTACAAGTCAGGATACAGTGCCACATTTTGGAGGGAAAAGTAACCATGTAAGACTGGATCTCAAGAAAATATGCAGGGCCGATGAGATAGCTCAGTGGCATAAGCACCTGCCTGGCAAGCGCGAGGTTCTGAGTTTGACTTCTGGAACCCACATAAAGGAAAAAAAGGGCCAGTGATATCGCTCAGTTGCACAAGCACTTGCTGGCAAGCGCAAGGTCCTGAGGTCGACTCCCAGTACCCACATGAAAAAGAAAAAATGCAAAGCCAGGAATGTTAGGAATCTGTCATAATTCTTGGGTGGGGAGGATTTAAGCACTTTACATTTTCTTTCTTCTCATCCTACTTTTAGAACTCTTCTCATAAAGTCCAATATCTTTTCATTCTTTAGGTTGGTGGCCTCATTTACACTCTAGGTATTTAGAGGACAGAGAGAGAGTGTGCGTGTGTGTGTGTGTGTGTATGTGTGTGTGTGGATGGTTGTGCTAGGCAAGCTCTCTATCACTGAGCCATATTCCTAGGCCAGTATTTAAAGTGTTTTTTATTTTTTGTTCTCCAGACAGTCTTACATTTTAAAAAGATTTGCAGATACAGCAACTTGGAATTGGTTTTTTCCTGATTGTAGATTGGATTTTTGTTTTTTGACCCATTAAGACTCACCCTAGGGCTGGTGAGATGGCTCAGTGGCGTAAGCGCCTGCCTTGCAAGCGCGAGGGCCCGAGTTCGACTCCCGGAACCCACATACGAAAAAGGGGCCAGTGATATTGCTCAGCGGCACGGGTGCCTGTTGGCGTGTGAGGTCCTGAGGTCGACCCCCCGGTACCCACAAAAAAAAAAACTCACCCTAGGGCCGGTGAGATGGCTCAGCGGCGTAAGTGCCTGCCTGGCAAGCGCGAGGGCCCGAGTTCAACTCCCGGAACCCACATATGAAAAAAGGGGCCGGTGATATCACTCAGCGGCACGGGCACCTGCTGGCACACGAGGTCCTGAGGTCGACCCCCGGTACCCACAAAAAAAAAAAAAAAAAAGACTCACCCTAGCTGGGTGTGATGGTGTACTCCTGTAATCCAGCACTTGGGAGGCTGAGACAAGAGGATCATGAGTTGGAGGCCAGCCTAGGATACATAGTGAGTTCAAGGTGTGGTGATGCATGCCTATAACCCCAGCACTCAGAAGGCTGAGGCAGGAGGATCGCTGCAAATTCAAGACCAGCCTGGCCTACATAGTGAGTTCAAGGCCAGCCTGAACTGTGTAGCAAGACCCTGTCTATAAAATAACAAGAGTAGAGAAGCAGACTGAAGAAGCTTAGCTTGACCTTATAAAAAAGTAACCCGGGCCGGTGAGATGGCTCAGCGGCGTAAGCGCCTGCCTTGCAAGCGCAAGGGCCCGAGTTCGACTCCCGGAACCCACATACGAAAAAGGGGCCGGTGATATCGCTCAGTGGCACGGGTGCCTATTGGCGCGCGAGGTCCTGAGGTTGTCCCCCTGGTACCCACAAAAAAAAAAAAAAGTAACCCTAAATCTCCCCCACTGCCTTCCCACTCTGTCTGTTTTAATGGTGTTTATTTGTACTAGGCCAAACTTGATAGTCCCTTTGGTCAAGGGACTGAATGACTAGCCTGGCGAGGTGGTGCGTACTTGCGGCACATTCCCAGCAGTCGGGAGGCTGAGGTAGGAGGGCTGCTGTGAGTTTGAGGCCAGCCTGGGCTACACAGCGAGTTCCAGGCCAGCCTGAACTACATAGTAAGACCCTGTCTCAAAAGGGGGGTTCTGAGTGACTATATGAAAGTAAGTGAAATATGGCTTGGTGTCGCTGGCAGGTGGAAATTACCAAGCTCCATTAATTTGGCCTAGTCATCTCCAGGCGGCTCCCGCACACAAAAAGGGCCGGGTAAGAAGCAGGCTCCTGCTTCCCCTGAGCTCCAGAGTCTTTCACACCTCTGGTCTCGCTGGCCCGAGCTCAGCGGGAGGGGTCCTGGGGCTGGATAAGGGCAAGGATCTCTAACTATGTTGAAAATGTTATCTGCTCTTTTTCAAATACATCTCTCTTTCAGGTATTTGCTCTGCGATAGCCTTTTCCCTCGGCAGCCGCTGCTCTCTGCGCCTTGAATTTCAGAGCTGATAAGGTAGAGGCCAGGCCCTCCCAAGTGGCTCGATGGCAGTGCTGGGTGTGCCGCGGACCGCGTGGCCTCACCGCCAGGGCCTCAGCCATCGCCACCTCTTGCAGAGCCTAGAAGGGACCAGGAGGGGAAAATAAGTGGGTTTTCTCAGAGGCACTCATCCACGCGTGCTCTCTGGCCATCGTCTTATCTGCAGACAGCGGACTCTTTGGAAGGGCTTTTTTGTTGCTGTTGTTGAGAGAGTCTTGCTGTGTAGTGTAGGCTGCCTTGAACTCACTCTGTAGCCCAGGCTGGCCTCGAACTCATGGCAATCCTCCTGCCTCAGCCTCTTGAGTGCTGGGGTTACAGGCGTGTGCCGCCATGCCAGGCCTGGAAGGGCTGTTTTGATGTTTCTGCATGTTCTGGATTTACTGCCCTGCAGCTGGGATCTGACTAAACGCCCTTATCAGGAGCCCCTTCAGAGTTCCAGATGGGTTGCAAAGTCTGCATATTTTTAAACAAACAGCAAGCTGGTCCCAGACTGGGGCTTCTTTGGGGCCAAAGCAGCGTTTGCATAAAGCAGGAAAGCAGATGCCAGAGGCAGGTGACCTACAACCCATGTGCAGCCTGGCTCCGTGGACCAAGCCAGGTGACTCACAGGTAGAAGAAATTGGTGATGAGACTTTTGATCTACTCATTCCCAAAGTCTACAAAGCTATGATGCAGGAGTTGACGTACAGGAGTCCCCAGCAAGGTAAGGGAAGAGGGAGGGGATGAGGAGGAAGCTGATTTATGGGACGACGGGCAGCAGGGCAGTGCTGTGCTCTAATCCTGAAAGCCCCCACTCCTTATCCATCCTGTATCAAAACTTCTGCTACCTGGGAAGTCTAGGCACCCTCATGCCCTCAGAATTTGGAAAGAGAATGCTTCCAAAATGTCCTTGGTTGCTTACTGGGGAGCTAGGGCTCGAACTCAGGGCCTCACACGTGCTAGGCAAGTGCTCCATCCCTGAGCTCCTGCCCCAGCCCCTCTAATTCACCTTCATGACCCTCTCCCCATTTCCCTGGCTTGCTGTAATATACAAACCTGACCTTTTCAACTTCAAGATCAGTCAAGTTCAAAATGGCTACATGTTTCCCAGCTTGGAGAAGACTACCGAGGTAAGAGATCCCTGAAACAGAGATTTCCATGAAAATCTATGGATCAGCCAACACGCAACTTGAGCTCTAGGTCACTAAGTGTTATGCAGAGGGGTAGTCCCTGTTGAAGCAGGTGATCTTGGCTATTCAAGAAGTCTGCTTGAGAAGCCAGGTGTGATGGCACACGCCCCATGATCCCAGCACTAAGGAGGCTGAGGCAGGAGAAGTGCCGTGAGTTTGAGGCCGTCTGGGCTACAAAGTGAGTTTGAGGCCAGCCTCAGCTACATAGCGAGATTCTGTCTGGGAAAATAAAAATAAAAATAAAAATAAACAACAACAACAAAAAGTCTGCTATTTCTCTTTTCCAAAAGGAAAAGAGGAGGCGGCGGTGGCCTAAGACACTGAACAGAACCTGTGGTCTGATCACTAGGGATGCAGTTGAGAGCAGGAAGAGGCCATCATTCTAAATACATTGTATATTCCACAAACATGGATTTATAGAAATACTTGAGGACCGGCGGCAGAAAAGGAAATGATATGTTGCTTTGCAGATATGTGATCTTGGGTACATTACTTATTTCCTCTGGGCCCCGGGCTCCTCCTGTGCCTAGCAAAAAGAATGATCATGCTAACCTCCCAGCGATGGGGTGAGAAATAAAGCCTAATAGCAAAGTGCTATATAAATGTCAATAACAGCAGCAATGATAACAAAAATAATAACCGCCGCCACCAAGAAGGGAGATCAGGGGAAAGCATCACGACAGAGCTGGGTTGCCTGGCTGGCCGTGGTAAGGCGTGGAAGCGATGTCGCTGCCCTAACAGGTCACCTGCACTTCCTGCCCCCAAGATAACAGGACCTCTCCTTACCTGTTCTCTCCGCTTCTCACAAATCACACACACTCTGCGGAGCAAATGTTTGGCCTCCACCTTCCCCCTGAGCTTGGGGATTTGTGTGGATTAAGGTATCAGCAGCAGATGCAGGGCTAGAGGTCAAGTAGATGGACACAATTTCCAGAGAAAGAGAATCCTTCCTCTCCTCGCCACCTGGCTGCCCTTCGGCCCTGCCCTGCTCGGCCTATCTTGCCTGTGTCAATAGAAATACAGCGCCTAGGTCAAGGGACACGGAACTCCAAGACTACTTTCAACAGAGCTGGTCACGCCGAGTATTTTCTATTCAGTCCTGGACACCTTGTTTTATGGGAAAATGTTAACTAAGGAAGAGCTGAGCCAGGCATAGTGGCACATGCCTCTCTTCCCAGCACTTGGGAGGCTGAGGCAAGAGGATTGCTGTGAGTTCAAGGCCAGCCTGGGCTACGTAAGCGAGTTCAAGGCCAGCCTGCACTGCATAGTGAGACCCTGCCTCAAAAAAACCAAAAAATTAATTAATTAATTAAAAAGGAAGAGTTGAATGGGGAAAGATCTGGGAATCAGGTCTCAGCAGGCCCAAAGGAAGGAACTGGAAATGTGTGTTATTCCAGAGGGAAGACCTAGGGCTCACAGGAGAGCTGGCTTCAAATATTTGGAGGCACAGCATGTAGGAAAGGAATTAAGGGTTTTTGTGAGCCAGGTGTGGCAGCGCACAGCTGTAATCCAACTACTCAGGAAGCTGAGGCAGGAGGATGGCAAGTTTGAGGGCAGCTTGGGCAATGTGGGAAGATCCTATCTTAAAATTAAAAAAAAATTTTTTTTACAGGTGTGTACCACCACACCCAGTTTAAAATGAAAACTTTTTTAAAGGGCTGAGGATGTAACTCAGTGGTAGAGTACCACTGAATTGATTCTTAGTATTACAAAAAATATATAAATATATATTATATATATATATATATATATATATTTATATGGGCAACTTAGTGACTTAGCAAGACCCTGTCTCAAAATAAAAACTAAAAAGAGCTGGGGATGCAGCTTGGAGCAAAGTCCTGCGTTGGATCCCTGGAGAAGGGGGTCCAAGGCCAAAGCCAATACTGAGCTGAAAGATGGGTCAGCATTTCCTTGTAGGGCAGAAATGTCTGCCCTATTTTAGAAGGAAAACACCTTTCCTATTCCTGGAAGCAGATTTGCAAGTAACTTAGCCTTCTTCTACCTCCATTTCCTTCAACAACAAAACCCCCATGAAGCTTGCAGGGTGCGCAGGCACACAGGGCAATGTCTTTTTGTCCCAGGTATACAGAGGAGGCAGGCCCATCAGAGGGTCCCCTCCCTCCACTGCTAATGGGGGCTTCAGGCCCAGCTGGGGGCTTGGGGTCAGCACAGTGCTCCCCGTTCCAGCTGGGCTCCAGGTGACTGTGTGACACCACCCCAGTGCTGAAAGCCGCAGGTGGAAGAGGGCTCCTCCAGCCTTCAGGTGACCCAAGCCAAGAATCTGAGTTATTTCCCAGTGGCTAGGCAAACATTTGCACTTGTCACCAAAAGCAACATGGAGAATTAAAGTTTCTGAAAAAAGTTTCCCTGGGTGGGAATCTGGTATTGAGAGCAGTCAGCACCCACCCGTTGGGTGGTCATGCCGAGCCGGAAGTGTCTGATGGCTATGGAATTGAAGTCAGACCTGGGAGCCTGTTTTTGTCCAGAGATTTGTATCTGAGGGCTGGGAGAAGAGGAAAAGTAAGACTTGCATTGAATTTTTTGCAGTCTCTCATATCCCTTTGACTTCAAGAGGAAGAAGGAAGACCCATTTCTATTATGGATATGGATTAACTCTTCTTATTTAAAAATGGGTGATTGATTGATTGGTTGGCTGATTGATTTTGCTGGGCTTTAAAACACAGGACTTTGCACGTGCTAGGCAAATGCTTTACCACTGAGCTATACCTCCAGCCCCCAAAGAGGTGATTTTTTTGTTTTGTTTTTGTTTTTGTTTTTTTGAGACAGGGTCTCACTCTGTAATTCAGGCTGGCCTTGAACTCACTATGTAGCCCAGGCTGGCCTCAAACTAGAAGCAATCCTCCTGCCTCAGCCTCCTGAGTGCTGGGATTACAGGCTTGTGCCGCCACACCCCATCTAAGAGGTGATTTTAAAAACAGATTTTTCTCTAGTGAAGAGGTTTTTCCTTAGGAGAAGATTTTGGAAGACACTGAAAGATCTTTTTTTGGTATGTTTAGTTAATACACAACAGAAGTTTTAAATTTTTCTGCATCGTTAGGATATTTAAGAATGAAAAGTTAGGATTGGTATTAGGCACTGTACTAACTAGATGCTATTTTTCTTTTATTTTTGTATTTGCAGCTTTGTTCTCTATGCTAAATTCTAGGAATAAAATTATTTTTCTTTTCCTATTCAAGACAGGAGGACTAAGTTAAATCTTACTAAACTATGAATCCAAAACACCCAAGGGAAAACCAGGAGAAAAACAACCAGATAGTCAGATTTTTGAGATTCTGTGAAGAAAATGTAAAACACCAGTCACAGCTAGGTTTTGTTTTTTGTTTTTGTTTTTTGTTTTTTGTTTTTTTTCCCCCCTGAGAGACAGGGTCTTGCTATGTAGTTCAGACTGGCCTTGAGCTCATTATGTAGCCCAGGCTGGTCTTAAACTTGCAGTGATCCTCCTGCCTCAGCCTCCCAAGTGCTGGGATTACAGGTATGAGCCACCACACCCAGCAACAGCTGGATTTTTAATCTTGGCTCTACCTGTTTTTGCTGGCCCCCACCCTGTCAATGTCAAGCCACACACCACTGGCCACGAGGAGCCACTCGTGTCATGTCCTCTTCACTTCCCCTCTGGGACAGAGACGGCTTAGGTTGAGAGATTTTCAGCAAAAGACACCTCTTTCTTCATCTGTGAACTAGGCACTCTCCTGTTTTCCACTCATACTTCTGTAAAGTTTTATTCTGAAACCACATATGGCCCAAATACAAACTCCACAGTGAGTGGCAGAGAAAGAGACCTGGTCCACGCAAGCGACACCTGTCCCCAGCCCGTTTCCTCTGGCCATGTAGAAGCCGTGCTGTGAATCTGCGTGCAAGGTCAGTTTGCTTTCTGGTTGTGAAGACAGGATGAGGCTTCTTTACAGACGGCTCTGCGGCTGGCGTGGGAGGCCGGGGTCTGCAGGATGTGTCAAGGTGTGGATTTCAGTGGGTTTCCGGGAGCTTTGAAGTGTCTAGCGGCAGGTGGGAGCCTGCCATCACAAGTCCCTTTCAAAGTCATTCTGGTGATTCTCCATTTCCGGTGCAGCCCATGGCTGAATTCAAATTTTCTGAATACACACCCCCTCCTCCAGTGGGATTCCACCTCTCCTGCCGCATCCACCCACCCCAGGGAAGATGGTGCCTCTCTGCCTTCCTCAGGCTCTTTCCAGCCAACTTTGGCAGCCTGGGTTGGGATTGCTCCAGCCATGCTTCAGTGAGGGTACTGAAAATAGAGTACCAACACTGAGGAGTAACTGGCAGAGATGGAGGGAAGAAAGCCAAGGCCAGCTAAGAATGGGAGATAGCTTTCCCCGACATCTGCCAGCATTTCCCGGAAGCCTTTCCCCTCCATGGCTTGTTGCCCAAAATTTATTCTCACTCTCCTCATCTCAAAAGACAGCCAGGTGTGGTGGTACATGCCTGTCATCCCAGTACTCAGGAGGCTGAGGCAGGAGGATCACTGCAAGTTTGAGGCCAGCCTGGGCTACATAGTGCGATCCTGTCTCAAAAAAAAAAAAAAAGATAGCTCCTGGCAGAAGCCAGCTGCCTGACAAGGGGACTCTGCAAACTCTGCCCAAATGGTTAGGTCCATGCCCCACCCACCTCCGACCTTGCTTTCTTTCAACCGCTGCTGCGGCATCAACCCTGGAGCCCGAGCACGCGTGCCATCCTGGGCGTTCTTCCCAGCAGAGGCCCTGTCCTTGAGCTCTTGTTCCACTGGGAAACCGAAGCAATGCCTCCCCTTGCTGATCCCAAACCAGCTACGAGCACAGCCCTGTGTGAATTCACCTGATTTCCTGGAAGGGGAAAGAAAATCCAAATTGTTTAGAAAATGAAAATGGAACCTTGGCACACTGGGGCGTGAGGGAGATGCTAGGAGGCTTTGCTGCAGGCAGAAGGTAAGAGGAAGGGAAGGCCTGGCCAGGCGTGTCTCTCTGGGTCTTCCTGCGGGACAGCTTCTGTGTGCGTTTTCTACCACTATAAACATGCGGATCCTTTGCACTTCCAAAGCTGGGTCTTTTCTTGGGCTCACACTTGCTAGAGTAAAAGAAGCCCTTAAAAAATAGACAAAAACCCTGTGGGAGGATAACCCTTGACCACACTCCTGTGGCCCTAAAGCCCTACCATAAGAGCTGTTATATGCACGAGGCAGGTAGCTTTAACGGAGGGTAGGAATGAAGAAAATGTCCCCCCAAGTCTCCTCCCATCCCAACCCTGCTTTCACTATCATGCTATTAGTACATTGATTATGGTGGTACTGTGGGACCAGCCAAACTTCTTAGCAAACATCATTTTTGAGCTGGGCGTGATGGTGCATGCCTGCAATCCCAGGAACTGGGGAGGCCGAGACAGGAAGATCTCCATGAGTTTGAGGCCAGCTGGGCTACGTAGTGAATTCAAGGCCAGCCTGAACTACACAGCAAGACCCTGTCTCAAAAACAAACAAACAAGTAAATGGAACATCATTTTTGGAGTATCTCTCTTGGAAGAATTCTGCTTCAATATTCATTTATTTAATGGATATTTCACGAGCATCTACCTTGTACCAGGCATTGTTCTGGCCATAAAAATGGATCCATGAACAGAACAGACAAATAATATCCCTACCTACCTGGGACTTTCGTTCTAAAATGTTAGGAGGCCAGAGCTTGGTTTTTATAAATGACTACTGGGGACTGGAGTGTCCATTCTTTATTGTAGTAGCTTTTTTTTTACAGTTTTTGGAAAGAGTCCAAACTACAAGTTTATCAAGTATCTCTACCGGAAAGTGTGCTTTAGAATATTAGAACACACCGAGATGTGAGCACTTTGCAGTCTCGAATGATCTCCCCAACCTGGGTGGTTCCATTTCAGCCCATCTCTGTGTACTCCCCGCCCCCCACAAAGACACTCATTTACAGAGGCGCCTGTCCTTGGGAGCCCTGGCTGCAGGTCCAGCCAGCGTGGAGAGACCAGGGCATGACCCCAGGACAGAGCTCTGCCCCCGCCCGCTGGCCTGGGCAGTCCCTGGACAGCAGCTCCGTCAGGGCTGGGGAGTGGGGGCCCAGCAGGCATTTCAGGCCTGAACTCTCCATGAACCGGGAAGGGAAGGGGGTGGGGGTGACAGTAGAGCTGAGGGGACAGGCCAGGCGGCTGGGGAGGCTGGCCAGGCTTCTGGGCAAACCTCCTGAGTAAATATTGAGCTGCTCATCTCCAAGGTGGGGGTTGAAAGAAAGCTGTCAGGCCAGGGTAAACTGAAGGGAGCTTCAGGCCTCTACAGAGCAGGGGGCGCCTCTTTGCGGGGCTCCCTCCCTCTTCCGCTCCCCTCCAGGGAACAGGGCTGCAGGGCTCTGAATATTCTGGACCCAGGCCAGTGATCTTGAGAGCTTGAAGGAAATGGAGAGAAAGAATTTTTAATTAGCTCTAGTTAAGCCAGTAGAATCTATTCAACAGGATGCGTCTCTACCCCACCTTCCTGTCCCCCTGCCACTCTCCAAGTTTCCCTCTTCCCTACATCTTCTGTCCTCCAAGGAAGGGATGCTCGAGCTCAAGCTGCAGTGGGATAATTCAGCTTATGCGAAACACAGAAAAGCAAGCCAGAGAGATGAGGAGACTTGCCCAGGGGCCTGCGAAACTCTTCTCTGAGAGACCTAACCAATTTCTTTTCCAGTGATGAGAACGATGGAGATGAAGTCCAGAAGGTCAGTCTGAGCAAAACTGTGAAGCTGCCTCAGCCTCCTTCCTTCCCAGGAATGGACATTAAATCTTTTGCATCTCCAAGTCCTCTTCCACCCAGCATATGCTCTCATTGAAGCATTTTGAGAGCCAGGGAAGTCACCAAAGCTGAAGCATCTGGGACACTGCGGCTGAATCCCGCAAGGAAGTCCTTAGAGCCAAGAATGTGAGTCACCAGAAGAAATAAAAGTATCTGGGGGCCGGTGAGATGGCTCAGCGGCGTAAGCGCCTGCCTTGCAAGCGCGAGGGCCCGAGTTCGACTCCCGGATCCCACATACGAAAAAGGGGCCGGTGATATCGCTCAGCGGCATGGGCGCCTGTTGGCACACGAGGTCCTGAGGTCGACCCCCCGGTACCCACAAAAAAAAAAAAAAAAGAAATAAAAGTATCTGGCACCACTGCAGGGGATGCCACTCCTGTGGGCTAACAGAAGGATATGCTCCCAGAGTTACACAATGAGGATGTCCATCCAGGGCATCCCTCCCTGGGATTCTGTGTTTATGTACCAGCACCCTGGGACTCCCCCGACCTGGTTCATTCAGAATTATCTCAGTCCCTGGCAGCAGCAAACCCTGTGGTGACAACCCTAGGTGGGTCTGCTGATGTACTCCAAGGGGCAGGGGCAGGGAGAGGCTGGAGGACGGCGGCTTCCATCGTGCCAAGACCCACATTAACTCAGTGTAAGAAAGGTAATAGGAAAAGAGTCTTTGCAAATATATAAAAGGAAATCTCCACCGAACACTTAACTATATGGCAGGCAGCACTTCTAATATAGATCATTTAGCTTTTGACATCTTCCTTTTTTTTTTTTTTTTTTTTAATGTGGATACCAGGAGTCAAACTCAGGACCTCGCGCTTGCCAGGCAGGCGCTTATGCCACTGAGCTATCTCACCGGCCAGACATCTTCCATTTTGCATCTAAAACAAAAAAGTGGGACAGGAAGGCATGAGCTTGCACAGCTAATAGAAGGGGACCACACAGGAAAACCAAGTGGTGGTTCAGAACCCTTGACCTTCCCGGCTCTGAATCAGGAGATGTAAGCGTCCGCCTTCAAGACTTTGTGTTCATTTTCCCATAATGCAGAAGGGAGGGAGAGAGCGAGAGGCCATGATAGCTGCCTTCTACAGTGGGTAGGCAGAGAACGGAAAAGGAAAGGGTTTCGCACAGATGGCCCGAGGTGTTCTGAGCTGCTAAGAGAAGAATCCCTTCTACCTGTCCCTAGCCCCACACACCCACCCGGCACCAAACCATAAGTGAGGATGACCTGTGGGTATGTCATGACATACCTTAGAATCCGTTGGGTACTGTAGAAAGGAAAGCAAGGGCCGGTGAGATGGCTCAGCGGCATAAGCGCCTGCCTTGCAAGCGCGAGGGCCCGAGTTCGACTCCCGGATCCCACATACGAAAAAGGGGCCGGTGATATCGCTCAGCGGCACGGGTGCCTGTTGGTGCATGAGGTCCTGAGGTCGACCCCCCGGTACCCACAAAAAAAAAAAAAAAAAAAAAAAGAAAGGAAAGCAAGCATGTCTCTTTTTAATAATAGCGACTGTTATAGTTTACATTTATGTATTGGGGTCTGATCCAAGCATTTGACACACATCAAATCTCTTAATCCCTACATCAACCCTATGAGTCAGGTACCAATATCGTCCCCATAGTGTAGATAATGAGACTTAGCACAGGGAATTATGTAACTCCATAGTCCGTCCTTCGGTGTCAACTTGACTGCTTTCTTGCCTTTTCTTTTCTTTCTTTCATTTTCCCTTTTTCTCTTTCTTTCTTTCTTTTTTTTTTTTTTGAGACAGGGTCTCAATGGCCTTGAACTCACTATGGCCTCCAATTCTCCACAATCCTCCTGCCTCAGCCTCCTGAGTGCTGGGATGTCAGGCTTGTCCCACCACACCCCCAGCTACTCAGCTTGACCACTTTCATCTCAGTCTTTGGGAGATTCTCCTAGTTTCCCCATCTACACTCTTTTCTATCCTATCCCACCAATTCCTGACCAGCAGCTCTCAGTGGCATAAAACTTTCTTTCTGTCTCGTTCAAGAGATCAAAGGGCCTCACGTGGAGAGAACAAATGCTGAGGGAAAAAGCAAATGAACAAGGAAAATTCACACTTGGGGCTGAGAAACAGATGGTGCTGAGAGCTGGGTGGAGTGGGGGCTTGACTGCCCCCCAAACCAGATCAGTCAGGGGTTAGGGGAAATCTCTCCTAAGATTTTTATTTTCAAAACTGGAAATTTTTTGGAGATCAAGTAAATGGAGACGAGGAGGTAGAAGGCTTTCAAATTGTTGCAAGAGAAAAAAAAACGCACATATCTACAAGGCGTGGCGGAATCTATGGGTGAAGCATTCGGCATCCACAGCAAGAGTACAGCCACGAAGCCCACCAGTGTGGGGTAACCGGAGCAAAATGTGGTTTTGTTTGTTTTCTGTCTTCTCCTTTGTCTTCTCCACACCGTGATCTTTTCTTTCTCCAAATAAATAAATGTCTTCTTGTAGACCGGGGTCTGGGGCCTCAGATTGGGAGTGGGATTCCAGGGAAAGGACCTGACCTCTGCATTTAAAGACATGAGGCTTGGAGGTGTTGTGAATTTTTTTGAGCCTGGCTCTGTGGTGAGGAAGAATTGATTTGGCCTCACCCTTCCCTGGAGGAATCTAATGGTCCCTTCTGCTGTGACCAGAAATCAAATGTCCCAGCCGCCCTCCCCCGGGACCCATCCCCCACCATCCTGTGGTCCAGCTGTGCGTTAACCACTGAGCTTCCTCCCAGCCTCTCTGCCCACCTGCCCACAAAGGTTGGAGGCCCCACAGACACCCGCGAAGGCTCAGCCAGCTCATAGTAAACGACTGCAAGCGAGGGGAGTTTCATTTCTGCAGACATTGGCTCGTCCCCTCTGTCAAGGTGACCCCTTTGAGGAAGCCAAGCTTGGTAGCAATTTCAATTAGATATAGAAAAGCAGTTAATAGATTTTTTTTTTTTTGAAGACTGAGGGCAGGGTAGCAGCCTCCGGGAAAGCTAGGCTTCCTCCTGCAACCCCCTGCCCTTCCTCTCCAGCCGGGCTGTGCCATTATTGATAGTGCTGCCTCTCCAGCAGTGTCACCAGTGTCGCGGGGAAGGAAGCCAGGGCTACAGTGGCTTACACACACTCCTACTCATTTTCGCTGTCTCTGTCTCAAAGGTCACAGATTAGACAGATGGGGAGGGGAACAGATAAAGACTCCTCACCTGGGTGACCACTGTAGCCCTGGGGTGCTGTCCGGGGTGGGGGTCACACGGGATGGGGTAGGGTGGGGGTGAGCCAGCATCAAACCAGGGCCCAGAGACGCAATGACCCTGACAGCACCGTGGGACGAGTGAGCGATGGCCGTTTGCTGGCTGCCCTGAGCTTCCTGAGGCCCGGCCCCTGCCTCTGCTGGACCACAGTTTTGCCAGAAAGACCAGTGAGGGACAATAGCTGCTGGCAGGCGAGCCACTGGCTTGTTTGGAAAACCCAGGGGCGCTTGGAGGTAAAAAGGTCAGCGCAGGATCCCGGTGATCTCCTCCACCCCAGGCTCCCAACCCTTGGCCCCCCACCGCTTCCCCACAGCTAGCAGCCTCTCCCAGGCCACCTCCTTCAGGCCAGGACAATCACCTTGAGCCAGGCTGAAAGGCACTTGGGGGCCTGAGGCTGGGACCACACCCCCAGCGCAGCCGCTGGGCGCTGGCTCGGTGCAGGAGTGTGTGCGGGGCTGAACTGGCCATCGGTAGTGAGTCTGCCCTCTGAGTAGGAGCAGGGGCCTCTCATACGCACCCCTACCCAGCGAAGTGCTGGGGGGAGCAGGCAGCGTTCTCCCCTCCTTCCACCCCAAATCTCCCCATCTTTCATCCTCTCCAAGTGGATCTGCCCACCGCCTTCTTCTTCCATGTTTGGTGGCTTTTCCCAATGACCAGTGGGCTGAGCCCTGTCCGGCCTGGATGCCTGGGCCACTCTTTTGGGGTCTGCACCCAGAGTCCTTCTACTTCTCCTTTGAGGCGAGGCTCAGCTCTTTCCAACTGGACCAGCAGAGCCAACTCTCCTCACCTCTCGCCCAGGGCTCAGGGAGTCTGAGGAGCAGAAGCAGGAAGGAAGAGGGGGGGGAAACACGGGCTTTATTGAAATGAGGTAGTTGGAGGTACAGACAGAACAGGGCTGCTTGGGGCTCAGTTTTCCAGAAACTCGAATGGTGTCTCCACAGACTCCAGAGTTCAGAGGAATGCTGGCTGCTGCTCTGAGAGCTCTCCCTGTGCCTGGGCCTCCCCGAGCTGCCCCCAGGGGTAGGGTGGAGAAGGGGAAGAAGTTCCTGGGTTTTCCGGGAGGCAATAAATAGGGGTGGGGTGGGGAGGCCCACCCCTTCCACCTGGAGGCTTGCTGGGGGCAGGCCTTGAACAGCGTTCTAGAAGTTTCCGAAGAAGCACCGGGTTCCAAAACCCTTTGGCCATTTGCTGATGAGGTGGCTACTGAGGGGAGGCAGAGAACTTGGGGGTTGCATTAGTGCAAAAACAAACATGCCGGGAGGGGGTTCATTGGAGGGCTTTTTGGTCATTGCAAGGCCGCTGGTGCAGTGGTAAGGTCTGTGGTGACAGCATTAAGGATTAAGGTTAAGGGCTGGGGATAATACACATGCACTCAAACTCCTCCCACACACGAGGACGGCGCTCCCTCCCTCCCTCCCTCTCCCTTCCTCCCTCTCCCTCCCTCTCTCTCTGTGTCTCTGTCTCTCCATCTCTCCATCCCTGGCCGAGAAAGAGAAGTTCTGAGTGCATGAGGACAATCCTCGAAGCTCAAAGGCACTGTGCTGAATTTACCCGAGTTGGAGGGAAGAAGGACGGAGAAGGCTGGAGGGGGGGACTACCACCCTTGTCCCCACCCCCGGCCCACCCTCGTGTTGACCTTGAACGGATTCCCAGATCAAAGGTGGGGTGTGCGTCTTCCAGGCCTCTGGGCCCCACCCCCGCCAGCCCCAGCCCTGAGAACAGCGTTTCCCCCGCCGCTGCCCCCTCCCCAGGCCGCTCTAAACTGGCGCCCCAGCCTTGGCTGGGATCCCTAGGGCAGTGAAGTTGGGCTGCCTCGGAGAGGGCTGGACTGGGGCGCCAGCTCGCGTGCTGGGGTTGGGGGTTCAGGAGGTGACGGAGCTGGGTGAGGCTTCCGGGGAGGTGCACGTGGACTGGTCCGAGGCGTCTCCAGCCGCCTCCTTGGGGCCGCCTGGGGGAACGGGGGCCACTCGGCCTCCCTCTCGCTCTCGCTTCTTCTGCTTCATGCGCCGGTTCTGGAACCAAATCTTGACCTGGGTTTCGTTGAGCTCCAGGGTGGCGGCGATCTCCACCCGCCGGGCGCGGCTCAGGTACTTGTTGAAATGGAACTCCTTCTCCAGCTCGGTCAGCTGCCGCGTGGTGAAGTTGGTTCGGACCCCGCCGGGGGAGCCCAGGCCCAGCTCGGACACCTTGGCTGGGGGCGGAGCGGGGAGAAATGCCACGTCAGTCCTTACCTCCGTCTCCCTCCCCTCCGCTCCTCCCAGCCCAGCGCTGCACCCTTCTGCACCATTCCGTGCAACCTCAGGTCCCCGCGGCACCCCACGGTGGCTCCCGAGCTGGAGCAGCCTCCCCTCTCTTCCACCCTGCACCCCTGCGCTCCAGGACGTGGGCGACACCGGGGGCGCAGATCAGCAGTGGGATGTGCTTGCAGACCCGCTCCTGGGGGTGACCCCACCCTTACGGGGTAGCGTGGGTGACCCCCGCCCCCGCCCCCGCCTGAGACTGCAGAGCGCACTTACCTGCCTCTACCAGAGCGGCTGAGACCAGAAAAAGTCGGCCCGGGCCCAGGACACCCTTGCTGGGGCGCAGGGAGGGGTGGCCGCGTCTGAGCCCTACCTGTCTTCGGTGGGTTTCTCTTCACCTTCATCCAGTCGAAGGTGCGGGCCGTGGGGGTGCTGGGTTCCGACGGGCAGGACGCTTCCTTGTCCTCGGAGAGGAGATCAGCGTAGGCCGGCGCAAAGCTGGCTGCCTGCTCGTCGGCGTAAGGGGGCTGCGGCGCGGGGTAAGACCCCTGGCCAGCCGCACCGGCTCCGTAGCCATCGGGCAAACCGGCTAGCTGGGCCCCGTAGCTGGAGGGATGAAAGTAGCCTCCATCGCCTTCCGATGCCCCCAGAGGGTAATACTGAGCAGGCCCAAAGCTGGGGCTGCAGGCGGCTGGGGCGTACCCCGAGGGTGCGGAGCTGGGGAAGGGCACCCCCAGCGCTGGAGGCGGCTGCTGGGCGGGGTACCCCGAGTTCTGCTGGAGGGCCTGGCTGGGCAGCCCCCCACCATAGCGGCCCTCGCCTGAGTAGCTGTCAACCGCCTGACTGGAGCTGGGGGGAAAGGAAGTTGGGGCGCTGTGAGCGCCGTAGGCGCTGGGTCCCCGGTTACAGAGTGGGTACTCTAAGAAGGAGTTCATCCTATTATAGTCCATGCGTGGCGGCCTCAGGAGGGTCGGCCCGTTTGGGGGAGACACCCTCTTGCCCTACAACCTTTCCGCAGTATGTCACAGCGCTGAGGCCCGCATCCATGGCCTGGCCAGCTCGCCTGGGCAGCGCTCCCCCAGGAAGCGGGTAGGGAGTGGGGGTGGGGGGGCGCATGTGATCGCTCCCAGGCCAATGGGCTGAGCAGGCCAGAGTTTGGCAGCCCCAGCGCCCATCCATCACCCCCCAAGCATTAGCATGACAAAGGCACTTCAATCACCCACAGCCCATCCATCTGAGCGCGACGTGGAAGCGTCAAAAACATCTTTCTTCAAAGACTTTTGGAAAGAAGGGACCAGAGGGAGGGGGAAAGTTTGAAGAATATTCAAGACTTTCCTCCCCTCCCAACCCCCAAGGCCTTCAATAGGCTCCTGGGTTATTAGATTTGGGTAAATTCAACCCAGCTGCCCCGCGCTCTTCCCACCCCACAAGATGCCTCCCCAAGGGCTGCGGACCCGGAGGTGGGGAGCCCAGGCCCCTGGCTTCACCCAGACTCCACTCTGCATCTTTCCCCGTTTGTCTTGGGGTGACGGTTAGGAGAGCGGCGAGATGTGTTATCTTGGGCCAAATGGATGACTGTGAAGGGAGGGGGTGCAAAACACCTCAGGGTGTGAGGCGGGGTCTAGAATTCAGTGAAGAATTCATTCAGCCAGGGGTGGGAAATGGCATTTCAAGGGAGCAAGACAGACCACGGAATTGTGGGAATGGCGGCGAGGAGGATGAGAAACGCCCCATTCCTCTCTCCATCTCTCTACATAAATACTCTCCCCTCATTCACACATCCATTTCTCTCCCTCAGCCTGTCTTTATATTCTCTCTGTCTCAATCCATCTCTCTGTTCGTCCATCTCTCTCCATATTTATATTCGTCCCCTACCTATCCATCAACTCATCTTTCTAGATGTATTTATCCTCTCTCGAGCCATCCATAGTGGTAGCTGGCTCATTCACTCAGACTTAAGTAACCCGCTATCTCTCTCCTGAGAGCCGCAAGGAGCGCGGCTAGGTGATGTTTACAGCAGGGTGAAGAGGAGGGGAATTTTTATTCTCTTTCCAGAGTGTTTAAAACTAGTGGAGCCCCTGCATTCCTCTGCTTCCCTCCTTGCCCTCTCTCTTCCACCACCCAGCATCTCTTTCCAAAAAAATTAAAAATAAAAAACCCCAGGCCTGGGATCATCCATGTGATAACCAGTTAAGTCTTAAAGATTACTCAAAATGTCCTTGAATGTTCTAGAATAGAGAAAGGGGGTTCGCTGAGAGGATGGGAGGATGATGTAGGGCCGTCCCTGGGGCTCAAATTCTTTTTTTTTTTTTTTTTTTTGTGGGTACCAGGGGGACGACCTCAGGACCTCGCGCGCCAACAGGCACCCGTGCCACTGAGCGATATCACCGGCCCCTTTTTCGTATGTGGGTTCCGGGAGTCGAACTCGGGCCCTCGCGCTTGCAAGGCAGGCGCTTAAGCCGCTGAGCCATCTCACCGGCCCTGGGGCTCAAATTCTAAGTCACCCCTTTCTGCTCTGTGTGTCTGTTGGGGTGGACCGGGGGTGGGGAGACCGGAAGTGCCTTCCGCTGTCTTAGCCCCTGGATGGGCCTAGTAGAGAAGCCCTTGGGTAGAGCCCACAGATTCTCCTCCCCCGGACTCCAGGACAAGAGCTTGGCACAATCCCACACCCACACTCATTTGTAACCTGTCAGGGTGTCCGCCTGGCCGGAGGCCTGGGGCCAGAGCTAGGGCAAGTCCAGGAGGGCAAGAGTTCAGGGAGGAGACTGTAAACAACCCCGAGCAGGAGAGGAAGGGGAGACAGGTGCGAGGGGTCCAGGGAGGAGCCTCGAAACTTCTCAAGCCACCCCACCCCAAAAAGGGCAGGATGTACACACATCCTTCTGTAAGGGACCCCAAAATTGTTTCTCTCACTCTCTGAGTTTCTCTGTCCCTTTGTTGTCCTCGTCTGCCTAGAGCTGTCCCTCCTGCTGTCCCTTCTGTATCACCAGCAGCGCACTGCCTTTCTCTCCCCCTGGTAGCCCCAGCTGGGAAAGAGCGCCAAGCACTTCGCAAGGCCCCTGTCCCTGTTGCCTCTGCTTTAGACCCAGATGAGCTGGGGAGAGGAGGGCCTCAGCAACTTGTCCAACAGAGATGCGAAGGGAATGGGCAGGGGGAGATATTCTTTTGCCAAGGACATGAGGGGAGACAGAGGAGAGAGAACTGAGATGGGAGAAGGGCTGGCTTGCAAAGAGATGAAAAAGAAAAGGATTATTGAGGTGGGAGCAAACAGATTTCTTTCTACTTCAACTTTTTTAGAAAGGAATTTATAGTTTCTTCCAAATTTCTCCTCTTTCTTTCTTTCTTTTTTTTTTTTGAAACAATGTCTCACTATGTAGTTTAGGCTGGTCTTGAACTCACCATGTGGCGTAGGCTGGCCTGGAACTCACAACAATCTTCCTGCCTCAGCCTCCTGAGTGCTGGGATTACAGGTGTGCACCACCCCTGGCCTGTCTCCTCATTTAAAGATGTCTTCAGCAGGGCCGGTGAGATAGCTCAGCAGCATAAGCACCTGCCTGGTAAGCGCGAGGTTCTGAGTTTGACTTCTGGAACCCACATAAAGGAAAAAAATGGCCAGTGATATCGCTCAGTGGCACAAGCGCCTGGTGGCAAGCGTGAGGTCCTGAATTCGACTCCCGGTACCCACATAAAAAAAAAAAAGATGTCTTCATCAGAGACTGGGCCCTTTGGGTGAAGGGAGCTAGGATTTGTCTTCTAACACCAAGTCTGGGGTAGGCCCATATCTGGGCTGGCTCCACCTCCTCTTCCTCCCATGGAGAACCTTCTCTCCCCATCCCTTGCTGTCCTAATTAAGAGACCAACTTGAGGTCTAAAAGAAGAAGTGCCAAGTCTCTTTAATGAAACTATACACATCTGTCTGGGAGCTGGGGGGATGAATTCCCCTGCAACAACTGACGTCAGCAGTAGTGTCATTAATGAAAGGAAGACAAGGCTGAAGACAAGGCCGGGACAAGAGGGCCTTAAATTGCCCTGTCAAGCAGGGTGTGGTGGTGCACACCTGTAATCCCAGCACTGGGGAGGCTGAGGCAGGAGGATCGCTGCAAGTTTGAGGCCAGCCTGGGAGACATAGTGAGTTCAAGGCCAGCCTGGACTACATAACAAGACCCTGTCTAAAAAATTACAAAAATTCCAGCCAGGCGTGGGGGTGCAGGTCTGTAATCCCAGCACTCTGGGAAACTGAGGCAACAGGATCACAAATTGGAGCCTAATCTGGGCAACTGAATGAGGCCCTGTATCAAGGCGGGGGGGTGCTGGCGCTGTAGGTCAGTGTGAAGGCCCCAGGTTCAATCCCCAGTACCAAAACTACAAAAACAGAAAACCTCTCTGAAATTCCCAGTGGTGATGGCTGTCCCCACCCTGCAGAAGGGACTAGGAGGACCAAGCAGTTCTGGCTCCCTAAGTCCCCAAGCTGCCTCTTCCTCAGAACCTTCAGGGGCTGGAGCAGCCGATGGATATGGGATTTTCTGGTTGGCCAGAAATGAAACACCATGCTGGAGAGGTAGCTCCGCGGCAGAGCACTTGCCCAGGAAACGTGAAGCCCTGAGTTCAATCCCCAGCACCGCAAAAGAAAAAAAAATCCAGCGACCATTTATAGATGCTTCCGAAATGAAACACCAGAAAGGATCTGTGGTAGACCCAACACCAAAACGAAGTAGATTTCCCAGTTTGTGTGATCTGCTTAGACACAGGCATGTTTAGAACTGAAACTGCCCTTGAGGGTTGTTGGTCTTTGTCATGCTGACCATGCAGACGGAGGAACCATTCTAACCAGAATAGGGACAGGATAGGAGTTTACACCCAGGTGTCTTGTCCCCTCCGTGGAGGAAGCTGCTTGGGCCAGGGGTTGGCAGGAGAAAACTAAGAGTTCTCCAGTGTCTTTCTGCTCTTCCCTGTCCAAGTTCAGAAGGCCAAACCCAAGATCGAAAGTTTGGAACTTCAGAACAGGGAGGGTACCCAGGGTTGTAATTTGTTCACTAAAGGAGATGCTTCTTGTTGCTGTAGGGGGAAGGATGGAATCTGAATTCAGCATTGTTTATTTTAATGCAAGGTATTAAACTGTCAGGAATCTGGCTGAGAACCTTGGACTGTGGATGGTGCATCTTGTAATGGGATGAGTACAAGGTTGGGGGCCAGAATCCTTGGATTCAAGTCCTTGGCCATAGCTTTTTTTATTTTTATTTTTTGTTTTTTATTTTTATTTTTTTGTGGGTACTGGGGGTTGAACTCAGGACCTCGCGTGCCAGCAGGCACCCGTGTGGCTGAGCGATATCACCGGCCCCTTTTTCGTATGTGGGTTCCGGGAGTCGAACTCGGGCCCTCGCGCTTGCCAGGCAGGCGCTTATGCCACTGAGCTATCTCACTGGCCCAGCTTTTTTTAAAATTATTTTTGAGGCAGGGTCTTGCTATGTAGCCCAGTCTGGCTTTGAACTCATCATGGGGATGCTCCTGCCTCAGCCTCCCCGGTGCTGGAACTGGTGGCCCAGCTCCCCTTGGCCATATCTTAGTATTATGACCCTGGACCACTCTCTTGGCTTCTCTGAGTGTCAGCCTCAGAGAAGAATGCGTTTCATACCACTTACTCTGTCAAACCACAGAGATCTCTGTAGATGCGTGACATTAGCGTTACGTGCACATCCTGAAATGACGTAAGTCGGTTTTCTGTTTTTTAATATAACTGGCATATTAAAATATGGAAATATGTGATAAGAAAATAGCATATGTGCTGTTCTTCTGTGTAAGCGATCACCATGTACTATACAACATGTACTTTATCATATGCAAATTTCATTCAGAATGGAGAAGGTCGACTGTTTTGGGGGTTTTTTTTTGTGGGTACCGGGGGTCAACCTCAGGACCTCGCGCGCCAGCAGGTGCCCGTGCCGCTGAGCGATATCACTGGCCCTTTTATCGTATGTGGGTTCCGGGAGTCAAACTCAGGCCCTCGCGCTTGCGAGACAGGCACTTACACTGCCGAGCCATCTCACCGGCCCTCAGTCGACTGTTTAAGCCAGGGGCTTTCTTGTAGTTTGAAGGAGGTTTTGAAACTAAGGCCTAATATTTAATATCTGTAAAAACATAAATGATTAAACTTATCTCAGGCAAGTTTGAAGTTTGAATATTAGAACTTTTTGATTTTCAAAATATTTGGGGAAAGGCCTCTAGGGAGGATGTCCTCTCTGCTTCTTTAAGAGTATTTGGCTTAGAAATTGTCTTTCTCAGGGGACAAAGGGTTGAACCTGAGTTCTGTGATCCAGAGAGATCACCAGGGCGCAGACTTCATGATTCATTAGCGGCTGGGATCTTTCTAAAAGGAAAAGTTCGAGTGACATGAAGAATTGAAATAATTTTTTACTTAACTAGGGTTATCCAAATGTGATGGTTTGGGACAAAATCTCCACTTCGGAGACTTTATCAGATACCTATCACCCTGAATTTGGAGCTGAATGGCTGTCCAGGCTGTGACTTCTCTGTGGTGGCTAGGAGCTAGAGAAGGTTTTAAGAGGACCATCACTCTGGACTCTGTCCTCTAAGGAAGGAACAGTTTGTTGGGTCGTCTTTGGACAGAAATACCTGCCCGGCTTCCCACGGAGGGGGATCACAGGCAGGGCGGGCACAGTGGAGCTGCAGGGGTCAGGGAGGAGCTGGGCTATGGCAGACAGAGCAGGCTCAGGGGACAAAGCCAGGACAAGCCTCTGACTGACCACGCACTTAGGGAAGCCATGCCATGGGACCAGGGGATGCTGGCCAGAGAGCTGGGGGAAAGTGGGGAGAGGAGTTGGGCAAGGCTGTTTGAGGAAACAGGATTTGTGCCTGTCCTCTGATGTCCAATAACCAGATAAAAGTCTACTACACCATGTCAAAGAAGAAATTCAGTGGCTTTTTATATAAAACAGCCTACTTGGGCCGGTGAGATGGTTCAGCGGCGTAAGCGCCTGCCTTGCAAGCGCGAGGGCCCGAGTTCGACTCCCGGATCCCACATACAAAAAAGGGGCCAGTGATATCGCTCAGTGGCACGGGTGCCTGTTGGCGCGTGAGGTCCTGAGGTCGACCCCCCGGTACCCACACAAAAAAACAGCCTACTCCAGTATTATTATTATTATTATTATTATTATTATTATTTGGGTTTTTTGAGACAGGGTCTCGCTCTGTAGTCCAGGCTGGCCTCAAACTCACAGCATCTTCCTGCCTCAGCCTCCTGAGTGCTAGGAATACAGGTGTGCACCACCAGGCCCAGCATGAAATGGCCAACTCTTTATTTTCTTTTTTCAATTTTTTTTATTATTTGTTTATTTATTTTTGGTCTTTTTGAGAGAGGGTTTCACTATGCAGTTTAGGCTGGTCTTGAACTCACTTTGTAGCCCAGGCTGGCCTCAAATTCACAGCATCCTCCTGCCTCAGCCTCCTGAGTGCTAGGAATACAGGTGTGCACCACCAGGCCCAGCATGAAATGGCCAACTCTTTATTTTCTTTTTTCAATTTTTTTAATTATTTGTTTATTTATTTTTGGTCTTTTTGAGAGAGGGTTTCACTATGCAGTTTAGGCTGGTCTTGAACTCACTTTGTAGCCCAGGCTGGCCTCAAATTCACAGCATCCTCCTGCCTCAGCCTCCCGAGTGCTAGGATTATAGGTGTGTGCCACCACACCTGGCAGCCTACTCTTTATTTAAAAAAAAAAAAAAAAAAAAAGCCTAATATTGGAGAAGGTGGCAGAGAATGAAAGCCAGAGAGAAACTTATCCAGGCCACTTTTGAATAGTCCTATCTATTGACTACGTGGTACCTGGCACATAACAGTTCATCCAATGACCTCCTTGGTGGAAAGGTTTCCATCCATCCTCATTAAGTCATGATTGGGGCTATGATTGTTGGTGTAAAGATACAAATTAAAACTTGTTAAAATGATCACACCAGAAATGTAGGAGGTAGGATATTGTCAAACACCAAGACTCCCTTAACAGCATACGACTCCAACCAAAATAAATATTTAATGCATTACTCGTGAAGACTAAGGAGTATATTTGGGGCATATGTTATTGCAGAGTACATTAGAAACATTTACTTCTTCCATTTATTTCACAGATAGAGAAACTGAGGTCCAGAAAGGGGAAAGGACTTGACCAGGCATGAGTTAACTTTCTTCTCCTTTTTTTTTTAATGACTTGGGGTTCTCATGATTGCAAGTAATTCCTCAATCTAATGGCCCTTTGCTTTCACCATGATATTAATGAGCCATTCTTCTTAAAAGGATGATTTCCACGAGCAGGCCAGACTGACCAGCAACTTTCTGGGATGCACCAAAACCTTCCTACTCCAGCCACAGCCAATCTATAACCTGTCTGTGCTACAGGCTCCTCACAGTTGGCCCTGGCCCTCTCGGAGCCCTGTCCCAATCAGGCTAGGGTGAGGGTAGCCGCCTGTCACCCCTGGGAGAGGCCAGAGCCTTACCCAGAAATCATTCCTCTTCCCTTTCTTTCCCCATAGCCAACTGGAAAATCTCCAGCTAAAGAGGAGCCAGGACAGAGTTAATTTGCAACACAGCAATTCTGAATCCTGTCCCTTTCTGAATTCCACATTGGCCATGCACTCCCTGGAATCTGAGATGATTGGAAGCTAGTGGCCAGGAGGGGAGAAAAAAAGAATCAGAAGTTCTTCAGCCTGGAGGAAGGCAGGAAGGAAGCAAGGTGACACTGGATCTAGCGTACTTCTCCAAATTTAATGCGCCTAGCAATCACATAGGGACCTGATGAATTGCAGATTCTGATTCAGTAGGTCTAGAGCTGGGCCTAGGAATCTGCATTTCCAAGCAACTCACAGGTAATGCTGGAAGCTGCTGGCCCAGGGAGCAGCCAGGCCCTAGAGACCTGGAGCCGCAAGTCCCTTGAGGATTGCAGCCCAGGGCCCCAGGCTGGGGCTCCCCTCCAGCAGAGCAGAGCCTGTGTTTTTTTGGCATTGATGAAGGGTGCTCTCCTTTTGACCAAAGAAAGCTGGAAGGTGGGTAATTAGCCAGATCCTTCTGGTATTCTTGATCTTTGTAACAACCTGCTATAGCTGCAAGAGAATTTTTAATTAGACCAAATTGTCTACTACGGCTGTCCATAGAAATCAAAGCCAGCTGAATGTCTCTTTCATTTCGCTAGTGTGGAGATGGCTAATGTGCTGTGATTTTTAAGATGTTGAACACTGCCTGTGGGCATATTTTATGGAGAAATAAACACACAGCCCAATGAGATGTATAGCGTGGTTTTAATATATTGTATATTCACTTATTTATGGGGAAAATAAACACACAAGCCAATAAGCTGTGTGTTATTACTTTAATATATTGAATTTATTTCATACCTATATATTTTATGAGGGAAAATAAACTAATAAGATACACGATATTATTATAATAACACATCTAATTGTTCTATATTAATTTATTTATGAGAGAAATAAGTGCAATTTAACATGACATAAGATTATTTAATGCACGAGATGAATTCTGTATTAGGACAGTTCAAGGGATTAAATTCCAGCCGAGTAAAATGTGGACTTTGCACGCGGAGGGAGCGACTTAGAAAACTATGCAACGAGCCTGCCTCGTCCTGTATGTCACGACCTGTGTTGGCTCCTGGCTCAGCCTGACAGTTGCGGCCTCTCGGTGCCTGGTACCCTCCGTCCCCGTGCTGCTGGCCCAGGGAAAAAGCCTGGGAGGCTCAGAAAATAAACTGCTTTTAGAGAATCGCAGCATCTGCCAGGGAGGTAGCCCCGCGGTGTCTGTTTCTGAGCCCGAGAAATATTAAATAAACCGAAGGAGGATGAATGGCTTTCCAGGGTCCTTTAAATCTCCCCGTTCCCGAAGAACAAACCAGGAAGCAGCTGGGGGCGATCGATCCTCGCTTCCCGCTCGCCTGCTTTGCAAGGAGCTGGGAAGGGTGGGTTGGGGGGTGCAGAATGGGAGGTCGAAATGGAAAATGAAGTTGTTGGCTAAGACAGGTGGGTCTGCGTTTTGCAGCAAGTTCTGGCCGGGCTTCAAATCCCAGCGCCAAGGATCAAAAGTGACGCTTGTCGAGAGGCAAAACCCCAGGCCCCCAGACCCACTGCGGGTCCCCTCCCTGGGTCCCACGCCCACGCGGGCTCTCCTTCCACTTCGCATGCTCGGCACATCCACTGGGCTCGTGATTGAATATACGAAACGAAACGCCGCGCGGAGGCCGCCGGCGCCCCCCGCCCGGGCCTGCGGGACCCCCGTGCCTGCGGGGCGGTGGGGGCGGGGCGGCCGGGGCTCGCGCGTCCCGCGCCGCTGTCATGGCCGCCGCCGCCGCGTCCGCCCTCGCCCAGCGCCATCTTGCCGTCTTCCTCCTTCCCGCCTGTCTCCCGCGCCGCCCGCCGCCGCCGCCTCCCCGCGGCCCAGCGTCTCCCGAGGCGGGCTAGGATGCGTGCGCTGCGGCGCCGGCCACCCCGGGGTGACGGCGGAGACGACGCGGCCGTGACAGTCCTCCGCGGGCCTCGCGTCCCGGCCCCTTGGGTGCCACTTACGATGCTCGGGCGCCCGCGGAAGCCCCTTATCCTGCTCCAGTCCTCAGCCTCCTGCACGGGCTGCACTGACGCCAGAAATCTGGGGAGCCTAGGACCTCTCTTAATTCAGCCATGGCTCCGAGTCCCGTCCCCAGGCCTCCTGCTCTTGCCCCGGCTTCTGCTCTGTTCCCAGCACACCCTCTCCTCCCTCCCGGCTGCCCTTATTCGTAAGCAGAGGGCCCAGAACATCAGCACAGCGTCAAAGGTCATCTGTTTGGGGACAGGGACTAGAGCAAGCATCCAGCAACCTTCCACAACTTCTCTTCTTGGAGCCCCCACCGGAGAAGTGGCCGCCAAGCCGGGCCAAGTTTGTACCACCCGGACTGCGCCGATCCCCGGGCTCTGCCGCCCCCGCTGCCCGCAGCACCTGGGCCGCTGAACCAACCTCACCTGGGTCCTGAACCCGGGCGGCCAGGCCTGGGAGAGGAGGAAGGGGCTGGGTCCCATACAAACACTCATTTTCGTATTATAAAGACATTTATTTAACCTATGAAAATAGTGTACAATAAATACTTTCCCCTTTTCCTATTATTAAAGCATTTTAATAAATAATCTACAGTCTAAAACTTAAAAAAGGAAAATAGGTTCCTCTAGTTCTTTTTAAGAAAGCCCCCCCCCCGAATTTAATTATTCCTGAGATTTCGTTGGAAGGAGTCTACCAAACGTAATTTTTCTGCGTAATTTAAAAATAAAGGAGAAAGGGAATGGATGAAACGCTAATTCAATAATACCTGGATCTTTAGTAAAAACAAGTAAATGCGAGTGGGGGCGGAGGAGGCTCGGTTCTCCCGGCAGCCGGCACCGAGTGCGCGGTGGGAAGGGCGGGAGGACGCGGGTCAGGGGAACTGCACGTCGATGGCGCACAGCGAGCTAGTGAAGAACTCAAGCTCCTCCGCGGAGAAGGGGACCGGGCTGCGGAGCGAGCCCTGCAGGGTGGGAGAAAGGCCTCCGGACAGCTGGAGACAGGAGTCCGCGGAGAAAAAGTTAAGGTCGGGCAGGAAAGGCGAGTCCTGGCGCTCCGGGAAGGCGTCTTCGGGCGAGGGCTCGGTCTCCAGCCCGGCAGCTCTGCGCATCGCACACTCGGGGCTCGGGGCTCCTGCAGCCTCCGCGGGAGCGGCCAGGGGCCCGGGACCCGGCACCCCCGGGAGTCCCGGCGCGATCTGGGCCGAGCCCAAGCAAGCGTCCCGCGCCACCCGAGAGACGGAGGGGCCGCCTGGGCTGGATGCGGGGTCCTCGGTGAGGTCGCCGGCGTCCTCCAGCGCGCCCAGGCAGGCGGGCTCCCCGTCGGGCGGCTCTCGGTGCTGCGTCTGCCGCTTGTGCTTCATGCGCCGGTTCTGGAACCAGACTTTGACCTGCCTTTCGGTGAGGTCCAGCAGGGCCGCGATCTCGACGCGGCGCGGCCGGCACAGATACTTGTTAAAGTGGAATTCCTTCTCCAGCTCCAGCAGCTGCGTGTTGGTGTACGCCGTGCGCAACCTGCGCGCCCCGCCGCCGCAGCCGCCGGCCTCCGGCAGTCCCAGCCCATCTGCAAGGAAAGCAGACGCGGTGTCAGTCACAGAGGGCTGTGTCCCCAGCCCAACGATGGAGACCACCCCGTCCGCCAAAAAATAACATTAGCAATCCCCTGCTCACCCTCCACCCCCACCCGAGTGGCTCGGTTCTCTGCTTTTCGGTCTTTCCGCCCCTTCTTTTGCTGGCAGACCAAGGTACCGATGAGGGCAAAGCATTCAAAGCCGCCCACGGGCCACGGAGTGGGCGATGAGAGGTCCCCCTCACTCCCAGAACCTCAGAGACCCCCTTCCAAGTCCTCCCAGTGGACTCCTCAATTCGGAACTTTCCCACTCAACCCGGGGAGTGGGTTCATCAAGATAGCTCTTCACCCCTTTTCCTTCCTACCTCTCGAATGCCCCCTCTTCTTCTATAGGTTGGAAAGGGAGGAGCATTGCATTTTTCCTGCACCCTCAGATTCAATCCCAGGAACAACACTCGTTCTGTTACGAAGAGGCTGGTTAGAGACCTCAATCGAATCCTTTTAGGCTAGCATAGAGAAAGCTCTTCCCCAACCAGCTTCCAAAATCTGCTGTAGGAGGGAGGAAAGACGCTGGCGGCGGCCAGGCCTGAACCCCAGCGGGGCATTGTGCTTCCCCATCCCGGGGATCCATCGACTAGGGAACCCCAACAGGCTGGCCACCTTTTCTGTGCCCCCACCGCTCTTTCTGCCCCCCTCCAGCCGCCCCCTCGCCGCACCCCTACGGCGCTCACCGACCTGGGGGCGAGCCGACCCCGGAGGCCGGGACCGAGGCAGCGGCTGGGGCCGGAGACGAGGCGGATTGGCTGGGTTTCTTGGCGGATTTCTTCTCTTTCATCCAGGGGAACTCGGGGACCGGGGGGGCGGCAGGGACAGGCGGCGGGGGCGGCGGTGGTGGCGGTCGAGCAGGCCCATCTTCGGCTCGCTTTTGGCTCCCGGGTCTCTGAAGGGTGGAGGCGCCGGGCTGGAGGCTGGGGAAGGTTTGCTCGCGAGGAGGAGGAGGAATTAATGTCGACTCCTTGATTGATGAAGTTTGAAATGTCTCCAAGACAGCGGGGAAGGAAGTCAGACACTCAGCGAGCGATGGCTGGCTGTTTATAAAACCAATCTCCCTCTCAAATTCAAAATTCATGGCTTTCAATGGTGGGGGAGGGGGCTGCTGGGGGGGCGTCAGGAGGGAGGATCGAAAGGGACCCCCCCTCCTGTCCCCCCCAGGTTTCTGCAATGGAGCGATTTTGGGAGGGGGAGATTTCGCTCTCTCACGCTCTTTTTTAAAATTTTGGACCTTTATAATTATATATTGCTGATAAATACAAGCGTATGGGGACTCTCTCTGTTAAACCCAGGACTCCAGCGAAATTGCGGGGAATTCGTGGTCACGGGACTGGCCTCGGCCAATCGCTCATCTGGGCCTGGTGGAAAACAGAGAGCATTATTTGCTTTAATTGATGGAAAAACTCCAGAGGACCAGGACACGAGTAGCCCCCTGTTCCTACACCAGTTCTGCACATCATCTCTCCCCGCGGCGACTCCCATTCTGCAGAAAACCTGGAGGAATCTCTTCCTCCTTCTCTTCCCAGGATGGGAGGTTGCGGAACCCTGGCAAACAAATGAATCCAGGGAAGAAACAGCCCTCTTCTCCGAAGATTTTAATAGAGTAAATGAATGCTTTCTTTGCATGGCCAGTAACATCCTCTCTCCCACTCCCCAATAGAAAGATGAGTATCTCAGTGTGGGAGGAAGAGGGAGGCGAGAGGAGAGGTTTCCACCCCCTGGGGAAGACCTGTGTTAAGCTACAGATAAGGCAAAGAAGGGATTTACAGTCAGCAGTTCCTCCAGTGCATCCCAGCCCCTAAAAGCCTCAGTTAAATCTTGGGGGAAATGGACAGGCACTCCCAGGCTGCCCCAGAGGAGTAGGGTAGATGGTGAGTGGCACTTCGGGGCCGCTGGCCTGTATGGCCTGTGGCCTGGGGTCCCTTCTCTGCCAGTGTTGACAACACAGCCCCAAGGAGCTGTCCACCTGCCTTCCTCTTGGGGGCATCTATGCCCTTCTAGGACACCCAGACCCCATGACAGGACAGGAGGGTTTGAGATGCAGATATGCCTACTCAAGCCTCACGCGCTATGTGTACACCTCTGTATCAGTACACAGGAGCATAAGCAACAACCAAGGTAGCCATGAATTTACCTCTCAAAGCTCAGGTCAATATACAGGGAAGGGGATTCCCTCCGACAAAGAAACATTCTCTCCATTTGTCACTGGGCTGAAAGAAAATTCATATATATGGCAAGAAAGAATTCCCTGAGGATGGAGGGAGTGGAAATTATCACCACTAAGACAATATTCTATTTTCTGGCCTCTGGGAGAAAATGTTTGTTATTTTATTTTGAAGGGACCAAGCAGTCTGAACTTTAGAGAGTGCTGTAATTTACTAGAGGAGGAGGCAAAGACTCAGCCACAAGCAATTGGTGGGAAACTAGGCCTCAAAGCAGAAAATGAGAAGTCGATCCGGGGGAAGATTTTTAAATAAGTGGGTCAGAGGGACAGAGCAGAGATGAGGCGATCAATCTTAGCCCCCTGACAGCTCCCTCCCATTGCATCAAAGAATTTGGCTCTTTGGGAAAGCAGAAGGAACAGCCGAAATTCCACATCCCTTAAAAAGGCCTGAGGGAGGGGGTGGCAAAAGAGAAAGGTGATTCTGGGAAAGCCAGGAAACAGATGGGAAATGGGGACAGAAGGAAGGCGCTGAGTTGGGTGGAAAGTTTGCCTGGAGAACTCCCACAGCTCGGGCCTCCCCTCCCCCTCCCGGCTCCCTGTCGCCCAGCCGGGAGGAGAAGGCTGCTTAGCAGGGAAATGGCATCTCAGCCCGGAGCGGCAGCTAGAAACTTTCTGTCAATGTAACATCCGCGTGGGTGGTGGTGAGTATTTAAAAAGGAGGGCAGAGAAGGCAGAGGAGAAGGGTGGGGGTGGAGGAGAGTAGGCTGGAGAAAGGGAGCTGGAGGTGGGGGCTGCAGGCTCAGGGGTACTGGATGGCAGAGAGCTGCACGGAGCTGGGCCAGTAGAAAACCATTTTATCAATTGGAGGTGTGGAGGGGTAGGCAGGGCGGAATCCAAAGAGTAGCCGTCTGTAACTTGTGCAGGGAGGCCTGGGTCGCCCCTGCAGGTTTTCTAACGACCACTGCAGCTGGCGGCAAGCAGGATCCAGCGCTCCGCTAGGCACCCCGGGCCTAGACCGACCTGGCACGAAATACGGCTCTGTGGCCCTCGCTGACAGATTTTATGGCCAGAGTAGTGAAGATCTGAAAACCTGGGTGTTAAAAGGGGCTGGGAGAGCCCTCCTTCCTGGAGACATCCCGCCCCCGCCCCCCTGTTGTGCAGGGAATTAGGGAGCACACATATTTTACCCAAGTCTTCCGGTTGCTTTAGCTGAGCCCCTGGAATCTCGCAGAGGGAAGGGTAGGGAACCCCAGGCCAAGTTGGTCGTCTTTTTGTTTGCAATCCCAGCTTCAAGCCAAAGCCCTGCTGTTCATATTTTAGCTAAATTCTCTCTCTTGGCCTGCCTGTCTCTCTGCAGCTAGATAAATAAGCAACCCATTCCACCGCCAGAGCCAAACACGCGGCTTCATCGAGTTACATCATTCAGAAAATGTTATTCAGACAAGAGAGAGAGAAATAAAGAAAGACAGACCCTTGAGCGTTATTTGATCCCAATCAAACTTTGCACGCTCTTCTGCGTTTAAATTATAGCCTGACCCAATGCAAAATTGCTTGCTGCCTGGATGAGCCGAGTCCAGTTAAAATCCTACTGGAGAGGGTGTGTGTGCAGAATTCAGGTTGCTTTTTTATTGTTATTTATTGTTGCATAAAGACTGTAATTACTAACCTTGGATTGCCAGGATGCAACATAAAAATGAAAATCAGCTTTCGCTTTAAGGCTGAGGGCCTGGAATGATTCTCAAACACCCCCCCCCACCAAATATATGCTCCTAATTAAGCCATGCGGGCGCATAGCTTACAATTAGAATTATGCAACTCTTCAGCAAGCAGCCATCGCTTCTCTTTCAACGAATTAGCTGCATATTTCAGCCACCCTGTCTCCTCGCTCTTATCGGCTCCAGGGACACGGTGGTGACATTTCATCTTTGACAGACCCTCTCTATCCTCGCTCCAATGCGATGAAACTTTTATGGAACCAAGACTAAGAAATGAAGTTTTCCCAAGGATCGTGGAGACAGCGCTGCACATTAGCCTGGGGACCATTTTATTTATGCTTGGAACCAACATTTTCTCCCATACTCTCTTCCCCCTTTCCCTGGCAGGGAAAATCAAAATTCCCTCCTTTCCCTCTGCCCCTAAGCTTTATTTAGTGATTTAATTTCACTTTACTTTTAAGGTTTGACCTGAGAGGCCTAGGCGTCAGGTTTTCTTTCTTTCTCTCTCTTTTTTTTTAGATTAATCGTTTTCCTTTGTTTTCATTTTAGACCCAATGGTGGTTGGGCTTCGGGTCACGTGACGACTTCTTTGTAGCTCCGGAAGCCGACTGTGAAGTTTGGTTGCTTAGAAGAAGAAGCAGTAATCAGCCAGATTTTTGTTTTGTTTTTGCTTTGTTTTTTGGGGGGAGGGTGGAGGGTGGCGCAACAGAGGTTGTAGCCAATGAAGGAACCAGAAAAAAGGTCAAGCAATGAGAAAAAGAAAGAAGCAAAAAGCTAAACAGAAAGACCCTGGGTACCCTTCCCACCCCAGACTTGTTACTGAAATCTTAGCTAAGGAAGTTGGGAAAAGGTTGCAGGCTCCTATGAGTGATTTTTTAAAAAATCCCTGTATTTCAACCCGAAAAACATCAAAGGGGAAATGGAGACCTAAGAGGTGGACAGAAAGGCCAGGGAAGGTCTTCGATATTTTCCTTCCCTTGGGGCAAATTTGGCAGTCAGGAGCCTCCCTCTACCATCTCAGTTGGACCACCAGGACAAGATAAAATTGGTAACAGAAAGTTTATTCAAGAATTGTTTGACAGACAACCCTTTTAAGTAAGGAAAAAAAGTAACTACGGAAGAACAAAGAAAGTTCCAAGAAGGAATTAACTAACTCTACAAATTCAGGACTATACAGTGACGATTAGGAGCTGAGTTTCATGCCTTTTAGAACTAATTACAATTGCTCATAAGTACGAGGTTAACATAAATCTACAGCTCTTTTCTAGAGTACAATAAAAACTAAAATAGCTGGTTTTACATGACAGGAAACACAACGTCTTTTATAACAAGTAAATACTAAAAAAGTACAATTTTTTCCTTTCTTCCTCATATAAATACATAATGTAGGGGGGGATAAATAATACAAAAAAGAAAATATTTTAACAGGCTATAACCAATAAATATATATGAAAATGTTCACTAGAACACACGCTTTTTGAGCAATGCTGGGCTTCTACAGGCCCAGGCATCTCTCACAGTTGTTTTTATATCCATTAAAATGTAAACTCTAAGTGCAACAAAAGTGTCCTGTCAGCAGGCTGAGCGAGGCACGGCAGGCCCTGCTGCAGCCCCTGCCTGGGACAAACAGTTTGTTCAAATATACCCTGTTTTCACGTTAAGTCAAGAGAGCAACAGAAGAAAAGTGGAAAAATTTCATGTGGCTGATTGCTTTCTGCAGAGAGAGGGGGATGGACCAGGAGCTGAGATGAGGGGCCCCAGAGCAGGCAAAACTTCAGTCCTTGCCTACCTAGGCCTCCTAACTTTTCCTTCGAAGAAAAAATATATATATGTCTACTATAGGCAGCTCTGACTTTCAGGATCTGTCACCATCCCTGAGCCCTCTGAAAACTGTCCTGACGGGGGTGAGGTGTAGGTGTGAACGTGGTGGAGCATAAGACCTCCGTGGGGCTGGAAATGGAGGCCTCGGCGGCCCGAGAAACCTCGGACAGAGCCAACCGAGGCTTCAGGGAGGCGGGAGGGGAACGCGCTTTGTGCCCTTGGGTTTCAATGTGTTTTCTTGTTTTCTTAAGGACAATGAGAGGAGGAACTACCAAGCGTTGGGGGATAATCCATGGAGATGGAAGGTAAGTTGGTCGGTTGGTGATGGCCTGCCTAGCCATCTCTTTTTGTTTTTTGACTGTGCTTCTCTGCCTCGCCTTCCGAGCTCCTACCTCGCTCTCCTCTACCCCAGTCCCTTTCTAGCGCGGAATTCCAACTTGGTAGCGCTGGAGCCCTGGAGCTCCGATCCAATCTGCTGCGAATTCCTTCCCGAAGGGTTGGCAGGCAGATGGAACCCGGGGGTGGAGGACTGAAAAGCAGCCCCTCGGGCCAGGGAGGAAGGGAAGTAGCCCTAGGCCCGGGAGGCCTGGCGATCACCTCCCTGCGCCCCTCGCGGAGCTCCACAGCCCTCCCTCGCCCTTGACCTCCCCCTCCATCACAGGTGTGTTAATTTGGGAGCTTCTTGGATTCTACCCTGAGGAGGAGGCGCGTGGTGAGAGGAGAGGTCTGTGTAGGTGGGGTGCGGGTCGCAGGGTCCGTGGTGCTGGCTGGGGGCCATAGGGGGCGCCCCGTTGTAGTCCAGGTTCCCCGAGGGTTGGTGGGAGAGGTGGTTGAGGCCGTAGAGGGAGGGCCCGGCAGGGGGCGGCAGCGGATCCGCGTAGCCGCCCCCGCCCACGTACACCGGGCTGCCCTGCAGGGCGGGCGTGGCGTAGGCGCCCCCGTTGGCCTGCAGCAAGTGGGGCTCATACTCGGGCGCCGGGGTCGGGGCGTACTTCTGCGGGGCGCCGCAGACCTTGAGCGGGGGCTGGTAGTTGGAGGGCAGCGCGTAGGCATTCTGGTGGGCTTTGCCGAAGGCGGGCGGGGACGGGCTGTCGTAGCTGGGGGTCATGGAGTGTAAGGCGTTCATGAAGCCGGCCGTGGACTGCATGGGCTGCGGGGGGCTGCCGGCGGGAGAGGGCCCCCCAGACGACGAGGCCAGCCCCTTGGCCTTCTGGTCCTTCTTGTACTTCATGCGCCGGTTCTGGAACCAGATCTTGATCTGGCGCTCGCTGAGGTTCAGCAGGTTGGCCATCTCCACGCGGCGCGGCCGGCACAGGTAGCGGTTGAAGTGGAACTCCTTCTCCAGCTCCACCAGCTGCGCGCTCGTGTACGCCGTGCGCGCGCGCTTGGACGCCGCCGAGCCCGGGGGGCTCCGGTCCCCTCCCCCGCCGCCGCCCCCGCCGCCGCCACTGCCTCCTCCACCTCCTGCGCCGCCGCCGCCGCCGCAGCCCTCTGCTGGATCCGAGGGGGGAGGGGTGGGAAGGGGAGAAAATGAAATAAAAGATAATTACTGAACACGCCGAAATTGAATGCATCGTTTCTTAATAAATCCAGGCCTGGACTCGGAGCCCCGTCGCCCTCCCCTGCTCGTCCCCGCCTCCTCCTACCCCTCCCCACCGCCTGTCGCATTAGCGGACACTCTATAATAGTGGCATTTATTAAGAGACCTGTTCTCCTCTCACTGCCCCAGCTTATGAAAATTTGATCATGTCACGCAGACAGAGCTGCATGGCCATTTATTTAGGACTGGATTTTTTTTCCCCCCTGCGTGCTTTCTCTTCCTCCTTCCCAATTCCAGGTCTAGGAAGACATCCTCGTCCCCATCCTACAGGGACAGGATGGGTGACCGAGGAGAACCCTGGAGGGAAACTGGACAGACAGTCGCGCGCAGGGCCTGGAAGTGTGGGGCGGAGAGACTGATGCGCCTGCAGGCCGGGACCCCGGGCCATCAGAGCGATGGTGATTAATACCCACAATAATCATACTTAATAATCATCGTTGACGACTCCTGGCAGCAGCGCCTCTTGGCTTGGAGGCCTGGGGAGGGGCTCTGAGTTTTAGAGCTCAGAAGCCCAGGTGGCTGCAAGGACAGGGTATTGGCAGGGTCAGGGGTCATCAGGTGGTGAGGGTGACAAGACCACGCTTGGCTGCCACTTAAGATTGTCCCTGGGGCCGCCTGGAGGGCGCCGAGGGGCTGGGTGCTAGAATAACAGTGACATTCCTGGCCCCGACAAAAGCTGGTGACAGGAAGGCAGAGAGCTGGTACCTGTGCCGGGGGAGCTGCTTTTCAGCTTGGACGTCTGCCTCGACTCTTTCATCCAGGGGAATATCTGTTTGGTGAGGGTGGCGTTGGAGCCGGGCCCGCACTTGGGGACCCCGCTTTTGCCTGGTGCGCCCCCGTTACTGCTGTTGCTAGTGGTACTGGTGGGTGCGGCGCTGGGCGGGGGTGAGCCCGGCGGGGCAGGCAGGGGCTCGGGGGCCAGGCCGGGCCTCATGCAGCTGCCGTTGAGCTCCTTGCTCTTGGCATGCGGGGCGGCGTTGCCCAGGGACTGCAGCGAGCACGCGGAGGAGCGCTGGTAGTCACCCTCCAGGTGCGTGGCGGCCTGAAAGGGGGGCTGGGGGGGGGCGTCGTAGCCGAAGCCATTGCTGCCGGGGTACGAGGTGTAGCCTCCGAAGAGCGCAGCCGCGGCGTTGTCGTAGTAGGTGGCTTTCTGCATCGCTGGTCGAGGCCCGGGCAGTAGGGGGCAACTCGCGAGGGCCTGATACCCTCACGACCGGACATTGGCGCCCCTGGGGGTCACGTGATACGCCGGACCCCCCCCTCTGCCCCCCTCCTCCCGGGTCTGTTCGGAGCGGTTGACCTGCGGGGCGAGAGAAGAGACACAAGAGTGGAGAAGAGGACTGGGACTCGAATCCATCTTAAGAACTGAAAAGGGAACTGACATCAATAGGGTTTTTTTTTCCTTCTCCCCTCCCAACATCTCCGGAGCAGTGGCTGAGGCCATGTCTCTGCCCGAAATGGGAGCTTTCCTATTTAAATGCTTTGATTTTAAAGAAAAATGCCCGCCAGTTTTCATTTCCACTTAAAAAAATAAGGAGTGTACTCCTCTGGGGCTTGCCTAGGAGTACAGCCTTACCACTGCACATCGCTCCGCCTGCGCCCAGCCCCTGCCTCTCCTACTCCCTCTGCTAACCTCCCCCAACTCCGGGATAGGGTGGCTCCGCGGAGGGGGCTCTGGCAGACTGCAAAATAAAAGCGTAGTGAAGCCCTGCTTTAAGCCGAGAGGTTGCTCCGTCTCCCTCTCCATCCTTCTAAGCAGTCTAGCCTGGAGGAAAGCAGAGGACAGAGACTTGGAGAAGCAAGTTCAGGGGGACTGCTCTGGGAGGGTCCCCTCTCCTACCTGCCTCCTGCACAAAGAGGAAAACAGAGCGATCTAGAAACTTCGTCCATCCACAGCCCTGCTGCAGGTACCACCACCTCCAGGCTGCTCTCCGCTCAGCCAGGCCTGGGACCCTGCAGCCAGCGGCCCCCCAGGATCCTCCAAACGGAGCAGGATTGTTTCAATTTCCCAGGCCACAGGCCGCTTGATGCTGTGACCATTTGGCCCAGGTCTCTTCCCCCATCTCTAAACATGATTATTTCCACCTTTTTCTTGACAGTCTATTTTCTTTGGTTTCTCCAAAAGAAGAAAAAAAGAAATTGTGTGACTACTGGACTTTTCTAGTGAGACAGGAAAAGTGCCTTCTAACAGAAAATTATTCGAGGAAAAAAAATCCACAAAGTAATTTGAACAACATTATTCTCTGGGTTGGAAACAGAGGGCACCCCTGTTTACTGTGGGTCCCTGAGACAAAAATAAAAATAAAAATACTATCAGTATTTTAATGCAGCCTTATAAAAGTGTGCCAGTAAAATAAAGATCCGGGTTGCCACAGAATTGTGTATATTTGTCTGAAACTTTTGACTTTGTGCCCTTTCTGTGTTCCCCAATCCCTCTCTATCACTTTTCATAAAATCTCCTTCTGATCCTCTCTCCTGTCATGTGTGTTGGGAAAACTTAAATCTCATTCAGCCCAGCTGGTCAACTCCAAAGGAAACTAAAATTAGGAAAATAAAATAAAAGGAGTAGAGGTGAAGGAAGTCCCTCCCACACATAAATCCCGGTTCTCAGTGGGACAGATTTATACTCAAAAGAGAGTCCAGGTGGCCCTGAGTTCCGATTGGTTTCTGGGGGGAAAAAAAATTGTTTCTGGAAATACACATGGGTCTACAAAGCAGGAGGTCCTTCCAGGGAGAACTGGAGTTCAATTGACCAGGCTGACCCAATCCCTTTATTATTATTACCATTAGCCTCTGATGATTTAACCAAAATTAGCTTCCAAGTGGCCCTGGCTGAAAGGGGAATTAATTAACAGGCATCGGTTGAGTTTGTTATTAATAGATAGAGAATGAAATAAAAACGTTGGAGGGGGTTAACTGGCTGGGCCCTGGCTTTATTTAGTCTAAGTGATTGTTACAGCAATAATGATGATGATGATGATGATGGTAATAATAATAAAACAATAATTTGACTAGACGCCCGGGGGCCGAAATTTCTGTCGCTCCCCTTGTAATAAACCCCAAACTATTGCAGGACGGAGGCCAGGCGGAGTGTGAGAGGCAAAGGAGCCAGAGACGGAGAGCAAAGAATGGAGACTGCTGGCAGTGACACAGGGCTGGGAGGGTTTTTGCACCGGGACAGTGTTTGGTTGTGCCGCCAGGCTGTATCAGCGGTGGCTGCTGCCACAGTGGCTGGTAACCAGCTACCCACTGCCTACGGCTGGCCGGGCCAAGAAGGGAAAAAATGCCATCGGGACACCAAGGTGGTTAGCAGCCAGCGGCAGGTTCCCAGCCTAGGGCCCAGCTCCACGTCGGCGACAAGTTTGGGCGCCTGAGGTAACCAAATTAAAAGGCACCTGAGCAACTTTGCCGGGCTGGGCTCTGGGCTGGAGGGAGCTGAGGCCTGGCTGGTGGGACAGCGGGAAGGGGGGCTGTGTGAGGGGTTCTGAGATTCGGAATATAAGAGAAGAGGGGGTGGGGAGTAGCTCTACCCAGCCAAACGTGTCTATTTCCCTGCCTCCATGTTGGAAAAATTCAGGCTCCATATGGCTCCTGTGAAGGGTGAGAGGGAGACGGTGGCGCCCGGCTTTCCCCCTGGGTCCCGCTGGAGAAAGGAGGTGAGCCCCCCCGCAAAGAACCCCACCTTGCCAGGCACAGCCCCAGGAGAGCCAAGGAGGGTAACAATAGCTGAAGAAGCCCCAGGAGAGAAGACAGGCCACCTTCCAAGACTTAAAAAATTAATGGAAGAAAAATAAAAGAACGTGAGAGAGAGACAGAGAGAGAGAGAAAGGTTAGGCTCTTCTTGGCAACAGGGGAAAATTCAGCCCTGGATCTCTCCGGCTGCTGGAAGAAAAGAGAGAAAAGGAGAGATGCAGAAAGAGAGAGGCAGAGGGAGAGAGAGGGAGAGGGAGGGAGGGAGAGGGTGAGAGAGAGAGAGAGGGAGAGAGAGTCAGTCGCTGCGTGGAAGGAAGCTTAAAGCTGTGAACTCTTCTTGAACCGAGATTGGAGTCATATGGGCCATAAATCATTGAGACATACTCTCCGCCATTCACAAACTGATAGCCTATTTCAGCCCGGCTTACCTTAGCCGCCGACGAGGGGAGAACAGGCAGACATAATATATATTCACATGGAGCCCCAGCGCGAGCGGCAGGCGAGAAATCTCCCCTCCTTGAAGGCAAAGGAAAAAAAGACCACTGTTTAAAGCTTCGTCGCCCCCCCACAAAGCCACCCCGGCTGCTGGGGAGCCCGAGGGGCAGAGCGGCCAGAGGAGCCGGCGCGGCGTCCGCTTCAATTCGCTCGGCTTAGGAGCTGGGGGTGCGCAGCAGGGAGGGGGTGGGGGATCGGGAAAAAAATAGAAGACCGAAAGGTGCCGGGGCTGCGGGGCTCGCGGGGATCCGGCTCCGGGCGCCGGCACGGCCAAGCCGCCACAGTGTGGTTGCCCTATAAGACTGGTACGCCCTACTCTCTGTAACAATGGCCTCTGCTTTTGCACAGGGAAAAAAAAAACCACACAGACACACACACACACACTCACTCACACACAAGCTCACACCCCCCCCCACCTCTCCCCCTTTAGCAAGCTTAGATGTCTGATAAGGAGGGAAGGTGAGGGCGCTGATGGGGGAGGGGGGCGTTTTAAATACACCCCCCCAAAAAAAAGAGTGAGGAAGGAGGTCGAGGTGGATTTGCTTTGCCTCTCTCTCTCTCACTCTATTTTTTTTTTTTTTTTTTAAGAACAAGTAAATTTTTAAATCGAGATCTGGGAAGAGGAGAGCAAATGCCCGGCGCACCATGGAGTTCACAGCCCCCCCCATCCCACTAGCGAATCGTTATGCTAATCTGAGAAGTGGCTTGGGAGGCCTAGAGGAGAGGGCCCAGCCTGGGGGCGGGGGTGCTGGGTGCCTCTCATTCGCAGTTGCAACACCAGAACTTTTTTTTTTTTTTTTTTTTTTTTTAAGTAGTTTTACTCCTCTGGGACTGGTGGCTGATGGCTGGGTCTCCCGCAGTCTGGCTCACTCTGAATCTCCCAGGTTCTGTACCTCTCTCCTCCATACCCTCTCTATCCCTCTCCTCCACCCGCCCAAGACCTCCAGGTACTCTCTCTCTACCCAGGGGAGGGACCCAAGGCTGACATTTTTCAACATCCCTTTTTTTTTTTTTTTTTTTTGAGAACAGACAACAAGCGGTGAGTGATGATTAAAAAACCCAGAACATCTTGTAGGGGCAGTGGAGTTGAGGAGAGGGTGACAAAGGGAGGACCGTGCAGTGTAGCTGGAGCTCTGGATGCCGGCTGCAGAGCGGCCGTGAGAACTTCACGGAGAAGTTTCTGTGAAGACTGCCACCTCCGGACAGGCAGAAGGGGCGAAGTGGTGACCAGGACATTTGTCCTTCTGAGAAGACGAGCTCAACTAGCAGAACGACTTTGTTTTCAATGCACTGGCCGAAGAGATGGAGGGTGGTTATTATTATTATTACTATTCAGGGCAAACCTGTTTGTTTCTCTCTGCTCTGCAAGATTTATGACTCTTGGCACAAGTGAGGAAGGTTACAAAAGCTAAAGTTTTCTTAGGGTGTGTGTGAGCAGGACAGGAAAAGGCAAGGAGGCGGCCTGTAGGAGGAGGACAGACGCCAAGAATGTAGGTGTCTGCAGATTTTGGGGTGGGGGTGGGGAAGAACCATTCCTGGAGGAGGAAAAAGACAAAAAAAAAAAAGAAAAGAAAAAAGCAAAGCCTCAGGACACTTTCCCAAGCAGGAGCCTCCAAAACGCTCTAACTGCTGACTCGGGGCTGAGGGGGTAAAATAGAAGACAGCAGTCTCTCTTTCCTCCAAAGGCAGTTTGGAAAACTGGTTCTCTTAACTCCATGCACCCAGAGTCAACCACCACCCTGGGATTTCCTGGTTAGAATTCTTGGCTTTTGGCTTCTCCCGTCTGGATGCACTAGGACAGGCGATGGGACTGGGGAAAACAAAGGTGAGAGATGATTTCCAGCTATTGTCTCCCCTTCTGCGGAGGGAGGGTGGCTGTGTCTGGCTGAGGTGAGGCAGGCTTCCTACAGCCCCTCTTCCCCCAACTCCCATGCTCTGTTTGGGGGATGAGCAAGAGGGTGGTCCCTGGCCTCTTGCCCCTACTTTTCCTAGGCCAGCCAAGTCAGGCCAGGTGGGCTGCAGCAGCTGGGGCCCTGGGGCCTGCCTGCAGCCTCCAGCAACAGGAGTTGCCTGCAGAGCCCTCCTTATGCTGTGCTTAGGGTCCTTCTTCCCGGAGAGCTGGCGCTGCGGGCAAGGGAGAAGTAAGGACCCAAAGGAGCCATTTTTCTGTGCTTGTTAGTAGCATCAAGACAAGAAAATGCCCAAGCCTGATGAAGTGTTGGGGCTCAAGCCAGGATCCTCTTGAAGAGATCCTTTGAGGCTGGGTGAGTATGCGGCTAGGAGGAGCTGCCCTGAGGTCCGCAGACACTGTCTGGAGACCTCCAGGGTGAGACCCCAACTCGCTCTGGGCCTGGTGGGTTAGGGTCAGGGAAGTTTCCAGTATCTTTGGATCTTACTCTTGCTCCCCAATGTGAAAATGTCAACAGTGTACTTTAGACCCTTCAGCTCTTCTAACAGTTACTGGCTAGAGAAGGTCACTGTGAAGTTGAAGGAGAAGCTGGTGGCTGCCCGGAATGCACGACTTTGCCTGGAGCAATAAAGACAGCCCAGAAGGCACCCAGCCAGCTGCAGTCTGCGTGAGGTGTGGGGCTGCTGGTGGAGCAGCCTGGGGAGGAAAAGTGCCCCAGGAACAGCAGGGGACCCTTCCCTCCCAGCCTCCACAAACTCTGGTGGAGTTGGAATTCATGGATTTTTGGTGGAGGGATTTTGGTGGAGGATTTTGGGGCCACTCTGGTGGCCCCTTCTAGCTGTACAAGGCAGTGGGGCATTGTGGGGTGGGAGTGAAAAGGAAGGTGGGGAGCAAGAAGACAAAAGAGCCTGGAGGACGCATACCCCTAGATGTGCTGGGAGACGCAGCTTTTTAACCACTTCTAGAGAGCAGCACCCATTTGGATTACTTGGGAGGCAACAGATCCTAATCTGGCTCCTTTCTTGCCTTTTCCTTCCTCTTTCTGGGGTTTCTGCCCAGCAGGCTGATTGCCCCTGACTCGGACTGGGAGGCCAGAGGGCAGAAGGTGGCGAGGCTGGCAGCCCTGAGGGTGCCCATTTCATTGGCAGTGTTGCTACAGGTTAGGGACCTTTCAAACTTCCAGAGACAAGGGCTGGGTGGCAGGGACTTGGGCAGGGAGCTTCATTAGGGGGCTTTGGGTGGGGGGGAATGTGAGAGAAGACTCAGGTCTGGGAAAAGAGGGGGAGAAGTCTGCGATTTAGGGATAGAGAAAGGAAGAATTTCTTCCTGGATTCAGGGAGAGAAACTTGGGTAACTTTCTCTCTCTCTCTCTCTCTCTCTCTCTCTCTCTCTCTCTCTCTCTCTCTCTTCTTTCTGAGTGTGTGAGAATCTGTGTATGTGAGAGATTGAAAAGGAAAATTGAGAAAAAGATTAAGTCGTATAAATGAAGCAAATAATTAATAATAAATACAAACATTAGGAAAATGTCCCCCTTCATAGATATCCTTTTCTCCTCCATTCTATCTCCTCAGAGCCAGTTTTGGCTCCGGCACTACCCTCACCCCACCCCCACTTGGTACCCTGTACTGAGGGGGGACCTGGAGCACCCTAAGCCCTCAGACCAATTGCTGTCCACCCTCCACTTCTGGACCTTGGTAGGATCACAGCTGTTTCCCTTTCCCCACAAAAATCCATGAAAGACCAAACAAAAATTCTTTCCACAACAGCAAAGGAGCTGGCACCTTCGAAACAGATTTGGGAGCTCAGGCTTGGGGCGGTTGAAGATCCTGTCCCCCAATTCCCGGGCTGGTCTCCCTGGAGCTGGGACCTGGGAGCCTGAGGCTCGAGGTTAGTGAGTTGTTTCTTGCTGGCCTTGTCTGCTTCTGAGTCCTACACTTTTTTCCAGTTTTATTGCCCAACTTTGTGGCCACCACAGAGTGGTGTAAAGTTCATGAACTCCCCCAACTCTCCATCTCCTCGAATACTGAGAAAGATTTCAAAGCTTGGGGATGGTTGTTAATGAAGATGGCTCTTGGCTTCTATCTCCCCAATTCTCTGCTCTCTAAAACGCGGGAGTGGGAGGGAACAAAGAGACATCTGAAAGGAGCTGATCCGGCGCCTCTGCTGTGGCCCAGCAGCGCAGACCTGGCTCAGCAATGGCGAGAATCGAAAGAAGAAAAAGACCGTCGCAGTGGGAGAAGAAAAATCCAAGCTGTGCTTCTGTCCCTATGCCAGGTGTGGGGATGCTAGCCTCTCCCAGGCGGATGCTGCAGAGGGAGGCGAGAAAAGACAGAAAGACAGGGTGGCCTCCCCCGAGGGTCTGTAAAGTCTACTTGGTGACTAACCAGGCAGCCTGAACGCACTAATGAGGGACCCCGGCCATCACTGGGGCAAGCAGGCTCCTTGGTGGCCAGAGATCTACTCCTCCTGAATCAGGGATACTGCCTCATCTAGCAACTCCGTTCCAGACTGCAAACCCCACCCTTAGCAAGGGTGGAGACAAAGGTGGGCAGGATGGATGAGGCCTAGGGGGACAAGCTGTGAATCCTGGGTGGCTGCGGAGGTGGGGTGGGGTGGGGTGTCCTGGGAGAAGCTGGAAAGAGAGGAGCAGGGACCCAGTCCTCTGCCAGTGGCTGCCCAATCTCTCCTGACAGATTGGATGTCTCTCTTCCACTGACCTCTGTTTAGCAGACAATAACTCACTGGGTTAACAACCAGTTGGTGAGAGGCCTCTGAATATAAAACTCCGAAGTCAGAATGGGACAGGGCAAGAGTCTGAGCCTGCCAGCCCTTTGGTTATTTTCTCTCTCCAAAACAGGGTTTGGGGGAGGTTTTGGGAAGTGGATTAGCAACCAAGAGACAGATTTCTAAAGACGAAGCTGTTCCCATCTCTTCCCTCTCCTCTTACCCTGCCAAATTCATATCCCAAACCGACTTCCCAAAGCAGCCTCTGACCGTCCCTTCCTCTGCCAGGCTTCCTCATAACCCTGATGCCACAGGAAATTTCCATTCTCACGCCCTGCAACTTCGAAGTCACTACTTTAAAGTGTTATCTTCCCCCAGTTGGAGGAAGAGATGAAAAATAAGAAAAGAATACAGTAGGGATCTTCGGTCTTGCAGTCCTTATGTCCCGGCTGCCCTGGGGGAGACCTAGTATTGTGTGTGCTCAGCCCCAGAAAAAGAAGGCCTGAAGGCCCGGGAGGTCAGGGGGTCCAGTGTAAGGCTGTGGGGCATGGGGGAGCACGCCTGCTGTCACCGATTCTAAATTCTGCAGCCGCAATTCTGGCCTAACTGAATTCTGAACAACTCCAGCCTTAGCAGGGAAAGGGCCCTCCCTGTTCAGTGAGCCTGAGACTCTTCTCCCTCAGCCCCTGTCCAAATCCAAACCCTACGCACCCCAGCTAGTCAGCCCTTCTGCACTGCCTTCCATCAGCTGAGCTACTCCCTGCCTGGGCTCCTCTTCTGAGGAGAATAGGGCGCCTGCAGGAGGGGGAACAGTCCGGATTCAGTGGACTTCCTAGAGCCGATCTGCGTAGCCCTCCACTGCCTGAGGCTTACACTCACTAAATACTGCAGATCGGCTGGCAGTGACTTCTGTCCCAGGTGACACCACCCCTCCCACTGGACACACAAAGAGGTTGCTCCCAAGCACCATCCCACAGAGGATGGACACACAAAGGGGCACCTGAGACTGGAACTGGGGGAGGGAGGACTCAGGGAGTGTCCAGTCTGACTCTGCCATAGTTACAGGCAGGGAGACTGAGGCCCAGAGGGAAGACATCCTTGGGGTCTTTGGGAGGTGGGAAGCTGGATTTCAGCTTGGCTGTGTGATCTAAAGCAGGGCACTCTTTGGGCCTCAGTGTCCCCTTCTGTAAAGTCAGGGCGAGTGTGTGGAGGGGAGGGGCTGGGCTAAAGGACTTAAGGGCCCCTTCTGGATTGGACATTAGTAGTTCTCTATGTGCTGCCTGAGAAAGCAGTGCTGATAAGCAATAATAAAGTGAGTTCAGACAATAATGGACAGCATCGAGATCAAATGCAGCATGTTTCCTCTTCAGATTTAAATACTTATGCCCCCACCGCCGAGCACAAATACTCTGGGCCCCTCTCCCACCGCAGAGGCGCTTGCATGGGTTTTACTGCGCTTCCGTGAGGGAGGGGGTGGCTGATTATCTCCCCTCATTACCAAATCAAAAGTGCTATTTTTGGACACAGCAACCTAAGCAGTAAATAATTAATTTGTATAATTAGAGAAGGAAGCCTTCGACCTGGCAATTTTTAACCCAGCATCAATGCACTCTTTGTACCAAACTGGCCTTCTCACCCGACCCCCGCCCTTGCCCACACACCTACCAGCCCCCCAATTGCCTCCACCCCTCCCCCATCAGCTGCAGCCCAGCATTCCCCAGATGGCCAGCGTGGTCCACAGAGCCAGGATCTGCTCCTATCCCGACAAAGTTCCTTCTCTGCTCTGCTCTGCAACAGGAATCTGTCTGCCAGCAGCTGCCCCTCTTCGCTAGCTTTCTCTGCCCACCCCCCAAAGCTCTGCTGGGCTCCAGGTCCCCGGCTCTCAGCTCTTGGGAAACATGTAATCCACCTCCTCTGCTCAAGATGCCCCAACAATACATCGAGTTTGCATTTCAAGAAACTCCCATTAATATCAATTTACTTCACTGAAACCTCGGGTTCTTCATCAAGTTGATGATTTATGATAAAATCAATTAAATTACGGCCACTTAGGGCCCAGCCGCTTCCTCTCAGATTTCATTGGTGCGGGGCCCAAGTGTCTGGTGGAAAAATGCAAGTTTAGCTGGAGGCGAGGAAAGATAATTCTGCGGCTGAGAAAATTTAATGCAAAACAATTTCCAGGCAAAGCCGGGCGTCTGGACAGAAACGCAAGAGCCACTAGTTGGCCTGCGGAAATAACTATCTGGGGTTCAAGATGTTTTTCCTCCCCACCCCCATCCTCCTGCTGGGTTTCCTCCTCCTGTTCACCTTTGTGCTCACTTGCCCCCCTTCCCAAACAGAGATTTGGGGAGAATCTGAGCAGGAACGGTGGGACCCGATTCAGCCAAGGCCGAGCCTGGAATCACAGGTCTCCCAAATTCTCCTACCATACCGGGCCTTGTCCCCCACTTATCCCTCACTAATTCCTTAGTCTCCCACTGCAAACCTACAGATCCAAAGTGAAGATCAGGCTGCGTGGGCAGACAGCCCATAAGGAAAAGGGCCAGAGGAGCAGAGTCCAGGGCCAGGGCCAGAACAAGTGGACTCTGCTGTGTGTGGCTTTGAGGGGAAAGAAAGCCCAGGCAGGAAGAATCGCTGCCTCTTGGAGGGGGCAAGAGGCAGCGAACTGCCTGCTACGCCCTCCCTGAGAACCAGGAGGGGAGAACACGCTGTCTCCCTTCTGGCTCCCGTTGTGTGTCTACTCCAAAAGTCATCCCACGAACACACAACCAACAACTCTCAGCCGGAAAGCTCCTGCACACACACCCCAATGCGCATGCTGCCACAGTGCACACTCACACGCATGTGCATGTCTGCACACTCTCCTCACGGCTCACACAGAACCACCACCCCCGGGCCTGCGAAGGGGCAGTCCCCACTATCTGCTCACATCTCCCATTGGCCTGGCATCGCCCCTGCTCCAAGGAGAGGGTTTTCTCCCTCCTCTGCTCTGTTTGGTTTCTGGTTTCCAGAGCAGGCAGATAGTAAACACAGCTTCTCTGAAGCCATAAATCACCTCCTCTCCTACCTTCTCGGCTTAACACCCAGCTTCCCTGCAACGCCTTGTAATTTCAGCTTCAAATAACCCCTAGGTGCTAAAGGGCTGGTTGGGGTAGCAGCTGGACTATGGGAGAGGCCCCAGCCTTCCCGGTCTCTGCCCCTTACATTTCCCTCACCACCCACAGCTCCCGATTCCCCTGGAAACCCCACCTAGTGTCTCCCCAGCCTGCCCCAGCAGGGAATTCTGCCCATCCCAACGCGATCCTGTCTACGCGGCACAGTACAGCACCCCCCCCCGTTCCCCCACTCTCCTGCACACCTCCGGTGGCTGGACCTCGGCTCAGCCCCCACCCGCCCCAAGTTGCTCTTATCTTTGTTCTCTCCTCCCCGCCGGACCCCAGACTGGCCAGGGGCGGGGGTCTCGGTCCCCACTCTCCGCCCATCCAGGCCCAGCGCGCGGATGGGCACCCCACACTCACCTGTGCGCGCCCCGCTAGGGCAGCGGCGGGAGGGCCGGCGGCGCGGGGCGCGCGCGAGAATCACTGGCCAGGCCCGGGACCCTGGGCCCCGCGCGGGGCTCCGCTGCCTCGGCCGGCCGCATGCCCGGCCCCGCAGCGCCCCGCTGGCGGCGAGGGGGGAGAGGCCCGGCTGCTCCCGCCCCGCGCCCGCCCGGCTTTGTTCGGGGTCCGAGGCGCCCACCGGTCCTGCGCTCACTGCGGGCGCGGCCGGCCGGCGGGAGAAGAAGCCGGGGATCCGCCCCGCCCGGGCCCGCGTGGGGCTGCGGAGGCCCGGACCCGTGTGGCCCTGAGCTGGGCTCTGGCTTCCAGAACCGAGTCACCAGGCGAGAGGATCGGCGAGTGGCAGGGGCACGGCGAGGCGCGGGGGGCGCGGGGGCGCCGTGGCGGAAGGCGGCTCTTCAATGTCACCAGCGAAATGGGTTCCATATGTCCGACCCGGCGGAGAAGGGGGGAAAGGGAGCGGTAGTGCTGCTGGGCAGGGCAGGAGGGAGTGGGGGGCCACGCGGGGAGCACTGCGGGGAGCAGGGGCGCAGTTTCCACTTCCCCTGCGGTTTTCTAAGGCCGCCCGGCTGCCAGGAACTTTCCCTTTTTCCTTTTCCTTCCTGCAGGATGGGGAGGGAGGAGAGCAGCGAGGGAGGCCTGTTTGTTAAGTCTGGGGCTTGAGCGGGGAGATGTGTATTGGAGGTGAAAGTTGCCAGGCCGCGTTAAGGAGGATCATCAGCTCCTTCTCCTCGTCCCTGAAGAGGCAAAGGAGAGAACAAACCCACGGGGGAAGAGAAGCCAGGAGGTTGTCAGGCCCAGTTGTTGGAGCCCGGCCCACCCTCCCCTCCTGGGTGAATTCGGAGAGGTCAGCCCACTATGATTGTTACTGGTGGTAGCGGTGGAGGAGGTGACCCAAGTGTCCTGTCCGGGACATTGTGGCTCTTTCCTGGCCCTAGGTTTCCTGCCTCAGCTGCCTTGCGCCTAATGTAGCGCCCCCAGGGCCCACTCTGGGGACTCCTCCTGAGGTGGCCTCAGCTCTGAACAGCTTCCTGTAAAGAAAGCTGGATTGTGCTAAGAAAAACAGCGCCTGGCTTCTGGAGGAGCCTCTGAAGTGTCTGCACCCCAAGGTGGTTGGGTTCTTCCTCTCTTTCTCCCTCCTTCCCTCCCTCCCTGTCTCTGTGTTTCTCAGAGTCTCTGTCTCTATTCTGCACCTCTCTTTCCCTCTCCCCCTTTCTAAACTCTCTCTGGAGTCCTGTTCCTTTCTCACAGCCCCTTTGTCTTCCCGCACTCTGCCTTTCTTGGCATTCTAAGTGAATTTGGATTGAGGCTTACTAAAGACTTGAATGTGTCTCCAGAAATCACTCAAGAAGGGACCTCTGTGGTCCCTGTCCCCACCTGGGGACCCTTTCTTCTGTGAGGAACCCACCCTCCACCATGGAGAGATTCTCTTCCAGAGAGAAGGGAGCAGAGTGGGTGGCTTCCTTTCCGCTTGACTCCATGTGCGTCCAGGCCTGGGCACTGTGGGTCCTGCTTCCCTTTGGACTGCGCTTTGTCCCCACTCTCCCTCTGTCTCCTTGGGCTCAGCCTTGACTTCCCAGCCCAGAAGGGAGCCTGCTGCTGCTTCTCTCTCTGGTATCTCTCCTTATCCTTCATCCTCGCTCCCACTCCTCATCTTCAGATGCTCTGGCCATCAAAGCCCGTGCAGCCCGGCCCATGGATAGATGCTGCAATTACATAGAGACGGAGGGCACCACAGGCATCTCCCCTCTCCCCTAAGGACACAGACCAGCTCAGAGGGATGGGGTGCTTGAGGCAAGAGGCAGGGTACTCCCTGGCTCAAGGAACCAAGTGCTAATAAACATAAGAAAACAACCAAGTCTTTTCAAGCTCGCTGTTTGAGGGTTGGCCTAGGTGCCTGGGGAGAGGGCACCAGGCCTCACATAGGGGGACAAGGAAAGAACCAGTGACTGAAAGGGATGGTGACTGAAAGGGACCAGTGGCCAGGGATGGTCTCCCTGCTTTGTCTCTTGGGGACATCAGTGTGCAGTTGGGGAAAGGGAAAGGGAGGGGGAGGGGTTTCGGTGCTACCTCCCCTCCCCTCCCCAAGGCCAGAAGAGACAAAGGCACTGAGGGGGCTGGAGAGTGGAGACGAAAAGCTCTGAGCGTCACGGACCAGGCAAAGGGGGGGACAGGGCCAAGGGCCTGTGGAACCTGCTCCCACCAGTCCCCTGCCACCTTTGCCTGGTCCAAAGATCAGATCTTTCAGCACCCCCTTTTGTCTTCCATCCTTCAAAGCCAACTGAATTCAGAAGCTAACACAAATAATTCTACCCTCTCTTCCTTCTTCCTGCCCCTCCTGCTTCCTAGGGAAGAGGTGGTCCTTTCTCCCCTCTCAGGGACTCCAAGACTTGGGCCTAAATTCTGAAGCACCAGTTTGGGGGTGAACTCACCCTGTCACCTTTTCACACACTACACACGTCCTGTCCCAGGTGAGAAGTGGAAATGCTCACCTCCCGCACGGAGCGTCGGGGATTCGCCAACACTCAAGGACTGGAGGGAATGGGACGGAAAGGCCTGGCGCCCCTACTCCTCCCAGGTCTTGGGGGTGTCTTCCCCAGCCCCTCCAGGGTCTTCGCCCATCACACTCCCACCAATCTCCTCTTAACGAGGATAGGGCTTAGCACCCATAGGAACAGTGACAGCGCATGGGAGTGAGGAAGGGCTGGGCCCTACGCTGCTACTCCTCGAGGAGGCTGATGCCATGAATAATTAACACCTGGACCCGTGTGCTCTAATTTGCCTGCTCCAAGGTTTACACTAGCAGACAGTTAAGTAGCACGATAATAGTGGCTATAAAGTCAGCTGGCCTGGCTCCAGCCAGAGAGTGAGCAGCCAGCAGCCTGGCTGGGCTTCTGCCACTCATCCCTGTCACAACTCAGGGGCACAGTACAGGTCGTCCCCAGAAGCCACCTCCGGCTTTGCTCTTGACCAGCTCCTGTGACCGCCACAGGAAACCCTAGAGAAAAGCTCTCCCCATCCTCAACTGCACCACATGTGCCCCCTCTTTGGAAAGATGGAGGCTTAAGTGCAGTAACACCCTCCAACTTTCTGGGATCACCCGATTGATTCCTAGAACATTTCTCTTCTAGAAAAAACTTCAGAGAACTTCTCCCCCCACCCCCTTTAGCCCCAAACACACGCAGAGTCTCTCACTGCCTAGGAAACTTTTCTTTGTTTCAGGAGGTCGAAGGAAGGCTCTGGGGGTGTGAATTCATTTCCTTGTTTTGTTAGCCGGGAGGGTGGGGAGCCAGGCTCACCGCTTCGCTCTTTGCCCTTCACCCCTTGCTAGCCTCCACCGTCTCACCCCAATTTGGGTTTCGCCTTCTCCCCAACACCCCCATACTCATCAGACCTGCAAATGAAGCTTTAATAATCTACTGATCCCACCCACCCCGATACATTTACAGAGGACTTTAATGCGGTCCCCATCGATTCCAAAAATCTTTGCTTTAAACCCAGTCATTTCTTCGTTCACCGCCACCTCTCCAACCTCCGGGCTCCTTCACTGTTGGAGCTGGGTTTGGTTCACCCAGGCCAGGGAGCCGGAGAAGCCAAACTCTTAGAGGACAATCCCTAAAAATTGAAGCTCTCTTTGCTGCAAGAACGTTGGCTCTCTCAGGCTCACAAATATAATTTTTATATTAGGTTGTGGTCTTTGAATGGGTTTCTATGCCAAGGAGGCATTTCTGGTTTACCAAATTTATACAAATCTTGACTTAATTGATGATCACAGATGCTGTAATTTAAGACCTCTAGCTATAGAGCTTTCATATTAACTGCTGATCTATTACTGGAAATTGAAATAACCAACTCCTGCGAGCAGAGGAGAGAGGGAGGAAGTGCCTCAGAGAGAGCGACTCTGTCCTGGCCGTAGAAACAGCCAAGCTCCCACATCATTTTCCTTGAGAAATGATTTATCGAAGACATGGCCATAAACAACACAACTCGCTCACAAACACACGCAGACGCGTGCGCGTGTGCACACACACACACGGGCACACACACACAATGGCTGGCATGCCGGGCCGAGGAGAAGCTGACACCCATATTACTATAAATCAAGAAAAAGGTTGGAAGAGAGGGAGAGGGGGAGAGAGAGAGAGGGAGAGAGAGAAGAGGAGTATTCCTAAAATCTCTATGCAATGCCTCAATGGGTATAAACACACAGAACACCGTGTGAAGAGAAATGGCAGGAAATGAAGATGGCTATTTGTCACATTTTACGACAATAACATTAATAACAAACAATAAATTTACACGGACATGTAAGACGCGGTAGGTAGTGAGAAATCCCTTCTACTTACAATACCCGAGCCCGTGGTGTGGCTCCGGCTGCGGGGCTCTTTTATTGCTGTCTCCCTTTCTTTTTCTCTCTTTCTCTCTCTCTTTCTCTCTCTCCCCCTCTCTCCCCCTCTCTCTTTTTTTTTTTCTCGGGGTACAGGCTTGTTTTTCAAAGGACAGTTGAATTGCACGTCAGAAACAGGGAGACCGAGCCTGTGATTTTCCTGATGAATACATATCTATTCTGCAACCTCGGCATTAATTATTTAATGAACCACGTGACCAGGAGGGGGAAGGGGGTCTTTCGATTTCAGGCTCAAAGGACCACTATGACCTTCCCCTTCAGGAGGAGAAATTTTCTTGCAAAATAGGTTCCCCCCAGCCCACCAATGGAATAGAAGTGAGGTCTCCTCTCTCCCACATGCACATCCCTGCCTCTCTCAGTACAGCTCCCTGCCCCCCCAGACACACACTTACCCACAGCCCACCTCTCTCCTCTCCCTTCTCCTCCTGCTTCTGTTTAGTTCGTGGAGGTGCAGAAATAGTCTGCAGGGGTGGGGTGGGGGTGGGGTGGGCGCCGAGCCCTTCTCCAAGTCCCTGTTTTCCTCGGCTTCCAGTTCTTCTGCCTGTATCCTTTAGGATTAAGATTCCCCTCCAACTCTATTCTCTCCCACTCTCGGGGTATTTATTTTAGTGGGATGCACTCCCCCTCTTCCAAAATAACCAACAAGGTTTCTAAAGGGACCCACTTGAAAAGGAACACTTCCTAAGTCCTTATTACACAGGGGTCAAGAATGGGCCTTTGGGCTTCACTTCTCTTTTTGAGCTTTTGTGGTACTTTGGAAGGGGAAAGGGCCAGGGTGAAGATGCCTCCAGAGTTGAGTGTAGCCACCAGGGGGACTTGGATTCCTTCTGTTGTTGCTTCTCTAGGAAGCCAGTTGCTACTCTTTGAACATAGGCTCTACAGACAAAGAACCAGAATGAAGGTTTCTACACAAAAGAAGTGGACACCAGCCTCTGTCATCCCCACACACACCGTCTTGGTCCCTCGGCCCATCACACCAGCGAAGACAGCTGGAGATCTGAGCCAGGAAGAAATGGGGAAGGAAAGCTTTGAAGCGGGGCCTGGCAGCCGGGGTCTCTATTTCCCAGGTGTTCCTTGGCACCCTGGTCTTCCAGCCGCACACAATAGAGCCTGATTGATGGGGGGTGGGGGGTCATGTTAAAGGGTTAACCACCCAGGATGAGAGAAAGCCACCGGCAGGCCTATGTGAGACCTACACAGTCTCCTCGCCTCAGATATAAACAAAACCAAAAATCCCCCAAACATCACAAGTTCCAATCAGAATCTCAGTCCTCAGCCAGACCACAGAGAGGCAAAGGGAAACGTAAGAGACATTCCTCAGAAGCCCTGGCCAGCACATTCCGGCTTATCGGCTTCGGCAGCTCTGGGGTAGCCGAGGCCACAGCCGCCGCTGGGGACTGGCGGCCCAGGGGAGAGCAGACGAGCTTTAGGGAGGGGTTGCAGGGCCGGGGCTTCCACTGGTTGACTCTATAGGGAGAAAGCTGAAGAGCTGGCTACCATATAAACCCCAAAGAAAGAGCCACACAGTGTTGTCACCATAAGAAACCCCAAAGAAGCAGCAGCCCCGTGGAAGGTCTGGCTGCTGCAGCGGGGTCCCCAGGAAGGCGCTGGAATCCTGCCCCTCCCCACGGGGTGGGGGCGCCGGCAGGGCTCGGACTCTGTGGGGGGGGGTGGTCAGCTTTGATTGTCCCGATACAAAACACAGACTGGTATTGAATTCAGCTTCATCCTGATTGCGGGCCCTGCTCTGGCTCTAGTTACGACAACTCCTTGCAAGGTCCTGGCTACAAATTCATTAAAAATGGTCCCCCAAAGACAAACACTAAAGTCTAAAAAAAAGAGAGAGAGAGAGATGTGTGAGAGAGAGGGAACATGCAGAAGCGTGGGAAGACAGTCATCTTCAAAACTGAGAGATTCTTTTTAAGGACAAGAAAAAGAGCAGCAAAATGACTCAAAGGCACGCCAGGCAGGTTCTGTTAAAACGCGCTGCCCTCTCTCCCTCCTTTTGGGTCCTGGGAATGTCCACGTCCAAATAAACAAGCCGCGAGCAAGGGAGCTGAGCGCTTTCCTTGCTGCCGATAAAGCGAACGTTTAGACTGTGAGGAAGGCAAGATTGATTTACGAATCTGAACGCGCCGGTTTTATGGCCGATCACAAATCCGTCAGCGCTCAACTCACGCTGGGAAACTTCCCAACTTGATTTTCCAACCGACCCCCTCCTCAGCTGCCTCTTGCCGAGGAGGCCCACCACCGGCACTGGGGTCGCCTCTGCCCAGGCTGGCAGACAGGTGGCAGGCTCAGGAAGCCAGTGAGGAGGACCCAGGGAACTCGGGGCAAAACAGGTCACACGATGGAGAGGCCCCATCTCCTGCGGTGGCCGCTGGGACCATGGAAAGTGCACCCAGGCAGCCGTCAGCTCTCAAAAAGGTTGGAGTTTTGGAATAAGGAAAAGGAAAGATCTTGTGTTTCGCCCGGGGAGGGGGGCTGGAACCCTTGTGAAGCCCAGCCTTCCCCTTCTATTGTCTTCCTCCTGCTTCCTTTTGCTGAACCCCTAATCGTCAAGTCCCAGAGAGCAGTTTGCAAAGTCCCCAGCAACTGGGTCCTTTGTCACTTGGGCCTACAGAGGGCCCACAAAGGGTTATCTGCCTTTCTAGGTAAGGAGTAGACGCCTACCCCAGGCCCCAATATTTCAGGAATGAGCCAGTTTGCCTTTCTGTTTACCCCTTTCCTACCTGAGGCCTCCAGCCCCTCCATTTATGCCACCCAGGGACAAAATAGAAGATTCCTATCACTCCAGTTATTTCTTGCCTGAGCCCAAGGTCCAACCTACAAGAAACAATTTTCGACATGCCAACCAGCACTCCACACACATCCCAGCAAGGTTCTGTCTCTCCTATTTTTAACTCAAGGGGAGCAATTCCTCTTCCCAGCCAGAATCAGCCTCTCTCCCTGCTCCTGAGAGGATGCCCTGCTGGTGTGGATTTTTAAGATGCAGCAAATAGAATACAAATTTGGGAAGGCTCTCTGTGCCCAGTCCCCCTCTCAGCAGATCTCAAACCCATCTCTTGACATTAAAAGTTTCCGCAAACTTTGGTTCACATGGCAGAACTGGCCCTGGGAGGGGGTCAGAGAAGCCTGCACTGCGCCCCCTCCCATTTCTCTTGCTGCTGGGGAGAAGGTGAGGTATCTCTCGCACTCTGAGCAGTGGGGATAGGTCTGTCTGGGAACAGAGGAACAGGATACAGATGATAATAGAAATAGCTTCCTAAACAAAGGAATTTCAAACATTGAGTTGAGAGTCTGTGGATTTGGATATGGGATTCATTCATGGTGGTAGCAAACTCCTTACAACATAACCCAAGAGCTCATTCCTCTGGCCCTCTGGAGCCCTGTGGATTGAGCCTGTCCAACTCTTTATATTGCATCCATACCCCTTTGTCGTTCTTCCCCGAGCTCCCTCCAAGGGGACCTGGGAAGGAGGCATAAACTGATCATGGAGGGGGGAGGGGGCTGCAGCCTGGCCGAGAGAAGGGACTGTGCACAGACAGATCAGCCTACCACGCTACTAACACACTAACACCAGGGCATTTAGATACCTGGGCTAGCTCTTTACTCCTTTTCTCCTTGATGGACAGTTACAGGAAAATAATCCAGGAATTCCAAGCTAGCAAGTAAAGAAGGTTAGGGGGTGGGGGGAATGGAGAAGATGGAAAACAGGACAGCTCTGGGACCCCTCCCTGCGGAGGTGCGACTTTCCCTCCTGGGCAGGAGGCAGGAGCCAGCACAATGTCCAGTCCCACAGAGGTCAAGGGGCTTCCGAGGTCATTTTGTGGTTCTAATACTGAGCTAATCGCCTAGAAAACGTGGCCTCTCCATGAACTCTCTCTCTCTCTCTTCTGCCTGCCTCCTGCCTCCAAACCCTAAGAGAGGCCTCAGGGAGAAAGGGCCAGCACTACAGGTTTGAGGCAGAGCCCAGGGACTCCCTAGGCTGCAAAGCCAGGCCCAGAAAAGAAACCAGACCACCCCACTCCCAAGCAGGGAGAGCAGGAAGAAACCGAACTGGACCTGTGCCTCCAAGAAGGGGGCCGAGCAGAAGAGCAATCCTGTGTCAGCACGCCGGCCTGTGCACTGAGCCCACTTCTTGCTCCACACAGGAGCACAGATTTGTCTCAAACCTCAAGCTACACACAAGAAGAAAAGCGAATGCATCCACTTATACCCGTTCCAAGGCTGGGGCTTTCCATCGGAGAACTGGATTCCATTTTTCCAGGAGGCAGCAGTGACATCTCGCTGTAAACAGGCAGAGGGGACACAGGCCCCCCAGTGTAGACAATCAGAATCCCAGGAAAGCACCAAGCACACGTGCACCTCGCGAGACACACGCAGGCACCCACGCTGGCTGGCTCTCCCCACACAACAGCCTGCCTTTCCCAAAACCAGAACAGCACTTTGCTTCGGAGCCACCTCCCAAACAGCCTCATCTGGGGTTTTTCAAGAGGCCCGGGACACCTCCGTCCCGACCAGTTCAAACACTCTCCAGGTGTCAGGCTCCAGCCACCTCTGACCCAAACATCAGTCATCATAAAAGCAGCAAATCTGACCAAGTGTCCACCATAAAAACCCCTCGAAGATAGTTGAAAAAGAAAAAAGAGGAGGCGAGAGAGTGTTTCTTCTGTCACTTGTGAAAAGAGCTCATAAAACGATCAAAAAAAAAAAAAAAAAAAAAAAAAGCCAGCCCAGGCCGGGGCTTTGTTACCTTTGCGCCTCTCGCCTCCTCTTGCCCCGAGCTCCGCCGGTCCCATTCATGATGAGCGGCTTCCTCCAAACTGAGAGAAAAAAGTTCTCAACTTTAGGGTTCCAAATTTTTTCCCCCTTGCAGATCCGGGAGAGACGGCTAACACTTTTTTCCCCCAACAGCCGGTCTGCGGAGATTTGCTGTTGAATAATAACAAAGGAGAGAGGGTACGTATTTAAAGAAAAGAAGTGATTAATGGTTTTCTGTATAATTCTCACATTTTTCTTAGCTCTTGTCTACACAGAATGGCTGTGAACTTTAAGCTCCATAGAAATCTTTTTTTTTGAATTCTATTCATACCTTCCAAGGAGCAGCTTTGATTTAGTTCTTTAGAGACATTCCTGGGGGGTGTATGCTTTTTAAGAACTATTTTCCCCCTCAACTGAGGGCCAGTCGCATCTCTTTGCAACTAAAACATCACACCGCAATGCCAACGAAACAAACCTCACCCCTCAGCCTCCTCTAGGCCCGGGCAATTTTTTTTTTTAAATGAATCTCCGGGCTGTCTATAAACCGACAATTCAACCACCCTTTCCCGCACTGGGGACACCAGGCCTGTCTTTTGCCTGGCCCTACCCAGCTTCCAATCGGCATCACTGCAAACAAGAGAAATGCAACATAAATAACAATAAACCATGTTCGTGAGATTGGCTCTTTTTATTTTCTGAAAGGACCCCCCCCAAAAAAAACCACTTTCTTTGTATATGCTCTCCAGAGCACCAAGCTTTTCGGCAGTGGTGGTGGGATGGCGATGTCACCCTGGACCACCACCCACCACCACGGGACCTGAGACCACAGGCTCCAGCCTGACCTTTGGACATCTAAGAGGAGCGGCCCAAGCCTGACCAAGCTTTCTGAGGGTCACCTGCACCCCTCCCCCTTCCCCTATCCCATTCTAGGGTGACTGAGACCTCAGAGACAAAAAGCTATTTGGCCCCCAGTCGTACTTTCCATACTTTCTATGAGAAAGAAAATGAAAATTAATACAGGAGCAGGGCTTCACAAAAGAGGCCATTTGTCTTCTTGATTATCTATTTGCTTGTCAGATTTTGAGCTATGGCACCGGCTAGCTCTTTTGTAATATAAAAATACTCTGAAAACCTGCAAACACCCAGAAACATCTGTGCAAAAAATTAGACTCATTAAAGCCTTAAACACCTCAGAGGAAAGCGGTACCTTGTTAGGCAGGGAGGAGAGAGGCCAGCCTCGTAGAATCTTCTCTCTCAGAACTTTAATAACCAAAAAGCTGTCTGTCTAGAAGGAGACAGCTTAACCGCATTTTATTTGCTTATGACAAATAAATCACGATATGAAAGGCTTTGCCATACTTAAACCTCTCGTGTCCTACAATGAAACATTTTTCCCCCATTAGGGACTGGAATCAGCCCTCCCAGTCCTTCCAATCCATTTTTGGATGGGAGGGGGAAAAACGTAAAAGCCCCAAACAAAAACACACCCATCCCAAAAGGGAAATAAACCAGCTACCACGATGTGGAATCCTCTGAGACAGAAATTCCCATTGGATCCCTGGGCAGGGAGGATGTTCAACCACATAGAATGTGAAGCCAAACCCGCTAGGACACTTAACACACACACTGGGTGGCATTTGTCCACATCTTTACATCGAGGTTCCAACAAAAACACGGATGTGATGATGGTCACAAGAAACCAAACATTTATTTCTATTGTCACTCTGTACAGGACACAAATTTTCACGCCAACGAAAGGGAAAGTTTCTAGACTCAGCCCCCTCCCCAGGGAGGAAGGTGCCTGGCTTGGAATGTCAGAAAGAACAGGAGAGAGGATGCACATGACATAAAATAATAGTAATAATATTAATAATAATAATAAACAATGCAACAATGATAAACTATGGGAGAGGACTCTGTCACATCGGCCTCCCTGAGCCGGGTGGCCACATTTTATTTCCTAATTTCACATTCATTTTCAGTCCAAGTGCGGAGCCTCTGCTGTACAACTCTGGGTTGGCCAGGGGGTCGTGCCCAGCCTCCCCCCACAAGCTGGCCCCTCACCCTGCCAAGCGGGGGTCTGGGTCACTTTTTAACCTTGGACTCAGTTTCCCTGACTGCTCCTGCGTTGTCAAGGCCGCCCCTCCCCTACCTGTCCCCATCTTTCTGTCCCCCTCCACCTCCAAGGTGGAAGGGGGTGAGAAGTCAGCGGTCCCCGTGGATGGGCACGGAGGAAGAGCGAAGAAGTCGTGTGTGTGTGTGTGTGTGTGTGTGTGTTACCGTGGCGACAACACTGTGCTATCTGGCAGTCACAGGGTGCTTTCGCTTGGTGTCAGGAGGGGGACAAAGAAAGAAAATCCAGGCTGTCTTCCAGCAGCGGCAGCAGCAGAGGCGGCAGCGGCCTGGCCCAGCCTCATTTGTTAGCCGAGTGTCGAGGTAATGGTCGCCACCGAGGCCTGTCCTCTCCTCTCTCCTCGGCAGAGTAAACAAGACAGATGGGCCGGGCCTGGCGTGATTAAAGATGAAACGTGGATCCATCTTCACCAAAGCTGAAAACAGGAGCTGCAGCCTCCTATTTCTCTGTCTTTTTCTTTCTTCCTGCTTCCTTTTTTTTCTTTTTTTAAAGGAAGAAAGCAAGAGACCGGATCTTGCTGGGGGGGGTGGCTCGTGGCTCCCTACTGTCGTTCTTTATAAATAAAGCTCCCCTATCCCTCCTTCTCTGCGTTTATTCATATATAGATGAAGGGGGGGGGAGGGCAGGTAGCCTGTTGGGGCCCAAGCCTGGGCCCCCTCCCTCATCCCCTGTGCCCCCGTAGGCGCTCACTGCCCACCCCCGCCCCCCAGGTCCGCCGCTCCAGCTTGGGGGGCGCACTAGAGCGAGGGGGGTCCTCCGTTGGGCCGGCCAGGGGGCCCTCCAGCTGCGCCTGCGGTGCCACCCGAGCGGATCTTGGTGTTGGGCAACTTGTGGTCTTTTTTCCACTTCATGCGCCGGTTCTGGAACCAGATCTTGATCTGGCGCTCGGACAGGCAGAGCGCGTGGGCGATCTCCACCCTCCGGCGCCGCGTCAGGTAGCGGTTGTAGTGAAATTCCTTCTCCAGCTCCAGGACCTGCTGGCGGGTGTAGGCGGTCCGTGAGCGCTTGGGCTCCCCGCCGGAGTAATTGGGGTTTACTGGACACACACAGAGACAGGGAAAAAGAGAAAGTTTTATTGCCTCGAAAGGGAGGAGGCACAGCTCTTTCTTTCAGCTAACGCGGCGGCGGCGCCCTCCTTCTCCCCAGCCACCTCCACCTCCGGCGTGGAGCAAAACGCGCATTGGGAGGGCAGCCGGCACACCAGGAAAAAGAAACCTCCAGGTTGTGCAGGGTTGTGCTGTCAACGTGGTTGTTTGGGTGTCTAGGGGAAGCAGGGAAGAATCTTTGCAAGGTTTTCATCGCTCCTCTCTCCTCCTTGGCCTGGGGCCCCGGGTGGGAGAATGAGGTGTGGGCGAGGGAGGGGTGTTGCCGTAAACCTTTCCTGTTTAGTTCCCACCCTCGCTGGCTGCTCAGATCCCAAGCAGAGCCTGCCCCCAGTAAAAACTTTTGTACACTTCCCCAGGCGGCTTGGAAGAAAGGGCGAGGGGGGGGGGTACTGGGAGTTGACGGCAGTCTCTTGCTTAAATACGGATTACTACCTTCTCCTCCACCTCCCACACTCCCTCCCCAACTTCCAACTTCCCTGGGACTCCATCTCCCCGGCGAAAAAGTCGCTGGTGAGAATAGACGAGAGGATGGAGAACCGACTTCAAAGGCGCAGGGCCCACCAGGCCATAAAAATTTATGGGGGATGTAATTATGTGGCTCTGAAAACAGGCGACCGTAAATCTCCAGCAATGGCGAGTTTATAGCGGGGACAATTGGCTTCCCCAGCTCCCTCCCCCCATGCCTCCGCGTCCCTTTGGTGGAAAGCGCCGGGGGTGGGAGGAGAAGGGGCGCCCACGCACTCACCCGTGCTCACGTGAACTTTGCGCATCCAGGGGTAGACGACGGGCTCTTTGCACGCGGAATGGGACGGGCTGGGGTGCATGGGGTTCTGGGCGCAGGGAGGCGGCGGGGGGCTGCTGCTGACCGCCTCGCAGCGCTGGCCGGGCTCCGGGAGGAGGGCCCCGGCGAGTGGCGGCGCGGGAGCCCGAGGGGACAGCCCGGGCGGCGGCGGGGGTGGCGGGGGCGGCGGCGGGGGCGGCGGCGGGGGCCCGGGGTCCCGGCAGGCCGCGTAGCGCTGCACGGTGCACGCCGCGCGCCGCCCGAAGCCCGCCTCCGGCTGGAAGCTGCTCTCTCGCCTCTGGCCGCCGGCGTAGTACCCGGGCGAGTGGTCGCTGGGTAGGTAATCGCCCTGTGAATATTCCTCGCACGGAGGGAACTTGGGGTCGACATAGTTTGAGTTGATCAAAAAAGAACTCATAGCCATTAATTTCTGGGAATTGCCCACAAAATATACTAAAATTTATTCCGACCCCTGACTCGTTTTCCTGTTTCCGAAAGCCCTCCTACTTACTGTCAAGTGAACAAAGTTAGGGTCCCACGTGATCCTCCGAGCCAATAGCCACCCCTCCTGCGATTCCCGGATAAGGAAATCTGCTCACCCGGACCCTACTCCAGCCAAAGAGGTTTATTTCCCCTTCTTCGCTTCCCCCTCCCCACCCAGCCAACACCAGGATTTACATAGGGCTCCTGTGGGGCGACCCCCCTCCTCGCCGCGCTCTCTAGGAGATCGGAGAGGCGCTGAGCGCAGGAGAGCGCGAGGGCGAGCAGCCTTGGACCGAAGGCCTGGTGGAGCGCTGGGCAGCGCACGATCCCCGCATCCCCTCGAAGTTGGGGTTCTAGATGTAGCCCCTGCTGTCCTGCCTCACCTCTGCCTGGCATTCTGTGCCTTCCAAAAGCCTCCATCTCCTCCCCAGGGCGAAAGGGAGCCCTTGCGCCCTTCGTCCGTGTGGGGAGTTCAGTGGCTGGCGGCTGGGGGCTCCTCCTCGAAATGGGGAGCCCACTGGGGGCGAGGGGAGCTGAGCTTGGGGCTTTTCTCTGCGGCCAGATGAGGAGGGGTAGGGGGTGAGCGAGGAGGCGTGGGGAGCTGGAGGGCGGGTGCGCGGAAGGACTTGTCAGAGATGAATGGAACCGCTAGCGGATCGATAGGAAATGCATGCACTAATTCGGGGAGACCTCGCCTTCCAAATCGCATTTAGCTGCACTGTTAGCTTGACCGTGTCAGTCGGTCTGTCTGTCCCCCTTCTCCTAGCCACTCCTCTAGCCCAATCCTGGAGAAACGACTTAGTTTCCTACTTTGAAGATGAGCTCTGGAGTTAAAAACCTTTAACTTGTGAGAGCAAATTGAATAACAACTTGCCAATTCCAGAACCAACCGAGCAATACTAACTGTGGCGCCCAGTCCTTCTAATTGCCGCTAACGCCGCAGCCTCCGCAGCGAACAGAATTCTCACATCCCGGTGGTGCTGGGGACAGAAGCCCTAGCACCGACCCCCCCACACGCACAATAACACCCCCTGGCAATCGCGTATTTCCAATGCGCCTTGTTCTGAACCCAAACGGAAAGTCGACCTCAGCATCCGTTTGTAAAGCGAATTTCCTTTGCCTTCACACACTGCAGAAAACAGTCTTAAAATTTTTTTTCAAATAAAGCCCCCTCCAACCCAGAGTCGAAAATAGATGGGCTTGGGACAAGAGGATGAATTAAAAACATCATCAACAACAGTAACTTCTTAAGTGAAAAAGGATCAAAGCTCCCAGGGGCAGGCAGGAGCTGAGTTCAGGTAGAGGATTCCTCCATCTCTAAGCGGTGGAAGGAGGAAAAGAAAAAGGAAGGAGTCTTCTCGTGGTCAGTCACTGAATTGTCCTCATTTAGAAAAATAATACATATTTTTTCTTTCTGGAAAAAAATGAGCGGAGTGTTTATGTCAACTACATATTCCCCTAGATACGAATTTGTGACCATAAAATTCCTTACACAAATTCGGACCTACAGGGTATATACAGAAGACAGACAGGTCTTCTTGGCCCAGAAATTTTCCAGTTTTACTTTTCTGCACGTTCTTCTTTTGGGGGTGTGGTCGGAGTGCTTTCATTTTAGTTCGTTTTGTTCTAGTTTTTGAGCTCTGGGAGCTGAGCAAGGCTTTGAGTCCATTCTCGGGATTACAAGGTTTTCAACTCTCAGAGAGAAATAGCAGCAGACAGTCTGCAGAGAGACTCGAACCTCGCGGCCGCCGGGTACCCTCAGTGGCGCATGAATTATGAGATGTAAACATTAGCTACGCACAAAAGGAGGAAGGGTCATCCCGAGGCTGCAGAGGAGTCAGAATCAGGCCCTTCTGGGTGCCCTCACGTCCCTCCCCTCCCCCTAGGTCTTTTTTTTTTTTTTTTTTTTTTTTAAGGAAAAAACCAAAACCCTCATCGGCTCCTCCAGTGCCCTTCGCAGCCTTAGTTTGCGGGTCAAACGAATATCTAGACATTTTCCAAAGCTTCTCAGCAAAGGGAGGAGGGAGAGGTGGCTGGGTGTGAAGGGGGTATAATAAAAGTCCTTTTGGAAAAAGTCAATGGTAAAAAGAGAGAGAAACAGCTGTAAAGAAAAATGCTGGGAGACCAAGCAGATGGGGCCCCGGGTATTTAACGATGGGCAATTCCGTTTACAACCTGAGAAAAGATCAAAGGCGTTTCATTTCCGAATGAAGGGCAATGAGGAACCATAAAAGATGCTGCCAGATGATGTGTAGGCCCCTCCCCACCTCCTGAAGCCCCTGGGGGCCAGAATGGGGGAGATGATCCCCTAGAGGGGTTTGGAGGAGCCCTGGCCCCCATCTCGCTAACCCCAGGTGGGTCCCCTCTCTGTCTAAAGTCACTGGCCCAGCCACCTGCTTGGGCTGCTGGCAGTAGGGCCCAAAAGAGGGGCTGGGGCTTCTGAACCCACTTCCTGAGGCTCCCAGTGACTCCTGAATTTACTCACTGGGACACCGGGGATTGGGCTGGACAGAACTGAAGCTTAGACTCCCAACGCTGTGACCATGCTGGGAGCTGCATCCCCAGGAGCCTGCTCCCCACCCAGACCCCTTGCCCATCTCTCAGGGTTTGAGAGATGCATCCCTACTGGAACAACTCAGAATACCATCAAACTCATGAGCAAATCCAGCAACAAACCAGAACCACCCTTTAACCGCCACACTCGAGACCTCTGCCCATCTCTAGATGTGACTCTTGCAGGGGGGTAGGGACAGCTCCCAGCTGCTGGCGACTAGATCGAGACCCTCTGTTTTTTTTTTTTTGTTTGTTTGTTTTTTGTTTTTTTTTATATCCCAAATCTATTCATTGCCACTGATGACCTCTGGGCCTGGTTTCTAATACCACTACTCTCCCGGGTAGGCCGGGTCCGCACATTAACTGGAGAGAATCCCCCCAAATGATTACAGCGTATTGCAATCTGTGCCAAGAGAGGATCCAATAGGTAATCTGAGCACCCGGGGAGACAGGAGTCTGGCCCTGGGCCCACATGGCACCAGCTCCCCCAACACCAATCAAAGACTTTTGGAAGTCTTCTCAAAAGCCACTTGGGGCCTCCAGGACCCACTCCAAGGGCTCAGGCCCCTCCCCCACCCTATACCTCCACTCCTGCCCGCTGCTGGAAGCCCGTCCAGCCCGCAGGCGGTCCGGCAGTTTGGGAAGGCCGCAGGGCGGGCCGCAGGGCCTCTCTGCTGCTCTGCTTCACGCAGGATGTGGCCCAGGTGCCCGCAGCATCCCAGGAGCGATTCATGGGGCGCAGAACCACCGCAGGCTTGAGCAGGGTTGATCCTGAGAGCAGATTTTCTCCTCTGCGCGCTGGGACCTGCCACCTGCTCATCCCACCAGGGCACTGCACCCACCCCAGCCCAACCCAGCTCCAGCTAGGGTGCAGCCGCCGGGGGAGGAGGACAAGGTTTATCAGGGACTCCGAGGACAGGACGAGTTCACCGGAGCAGGAGGCTGCCTTCCCGGTCCACACCCGGAATACGAAAAGCAGTACGCATAATAGGAAGCAAAGCTAGGGGCTCGCGCGTTCTCCGAGCCACCTCTCCTGCGCTCCCAGGCTGTTTGGCGTCTTCCCGGCCCGGCCGCCTTCTGCAGGCAGCCACAGGTTGCCAGCGTGACCTCACGCTGCTCAGACCCCCACTCCGCCAGCCCGGGCGTGCCCAGGCCCCAAGAATCGTCCACATTTTGTGGACGCGGCAAAAGGGACGCAGAGAGCGAGGGAAAGCGAAGGCCGAGGGACGCGCGTGCTCAGGCGGCCTGGCGCGGCGCGGAGGACCCGGAGCCCCAGAGCGGCGCGGGCGCGAGTACTCACCGGGCCGCTCCCGCGCCCTCCCGCCGGCCGGGTGACCGCCGGGGCCCCGCTGGGCAGCAGCCGAGCTCGCTCGAGTCCACTATTGTGAGTCCGGAAAACCGAACCTCGGCTGTGGGCAGAAGAGTCCCCGGCCCCCTCCGAGGCCGGAACAAGACTTTTTTTCTTTTCCCTTCTCTTTTGGTGTATTTTTGTTTTTGAAGCGCAAGTTTTCGTATTAATCTCATACTTTGGCAGTCTTTGTTAAACAGCTAGGCACGTCACGAGGCTCTCGAACATTTTAATAATTTTTAGACGCCGTGACCTGCGGTTCACCCCTCTCCCGGCCTCCCCCATGAGCAGGCGGTGGCTCTAATATGCTGGCGCGGTTTGCTCGGTCATATTGAATTTTGCGCAGGTCATTACTTGGGAGAAAAATGACAGAGCAGGAATTTGATTCTGTTCATCTTTCGAGCTCAACTTTTCCGCAGAACCTTCTCACCCAACCCCCCCGCAAAAGTCCCATTCGGGTAGGGTTCAGGCTGCCCCGCCCCTGCTTTGATTTTCTATCATTCCTGTATTTTTGTCAGGAAAGAGTGAAATTCCACGGGGAACCCTTTTGAGGCCTGGGTAGGAGGCTGGCACTCAGAGAACTGCAAAGGTGGTGGGCATCGGGCACCCGAACCAGAGAGCAGGCCTAGGCCAGAGGCCCCCCTTTCCCTTAAATCCTGCACCAGCTGGGCCTGTCCCCCATCCCATCCCATCCTACACTCGATCTACTTTATTTGCTCCCCCAAGTTCCAGAGATACCCCCACTTCTGCCCAAATCTCGGGAGCTCCAGGGCCTCAAAAATGACTTGTTCATCTCTCACGAAGGAGAGTTTGGTCCACAGCCAGCACATTTGCAAAAGATAGAAAGAACCATGAGATAGAAGCTGCCTGCACGGATCAAAGCCAGGGACCCGGGGACTTGGCTTTCAGATTTGGCTTTTGCCCTTTGAAAACAGAACCAGACAAAGGGTATTTTTGTTGTTGTTGTTTTAAGAAACCATTCTCCTGTACACAGCAACTGCTTTCCTACCCCCGTCACCTCAAGGAGGTTCCAGAGCAAATCAGCAAGGCTGTAAAATATTTTCCAGGTTTGTTGTTCTAGGATTCGAATCCGGTGAATCCTTACAGCGTATTTCTTCCTTCCTCCAGTCCCCACAGGACTGCAGAGATAGGTCAGGTGATGCCCCCTTCTACCTAGTTCAAGACTCAGGTCTAGGAGAGGATAGCAGGGTGGTAGCCTGGGGTCAGGAAAGTGCTTCATAAGCCACCCAGTTTAAGGGGACCCATGGCTACTGGAGTCTATTCCACAGAGTTCCACATTTACCATTCTGTCCTGGAATAAAGGAAAGGAGACTGAAGAGAACAGAAAGGGGTGGACCCTCCAATTCGGGCTTTGACCTCTGCATCCTCAGCACCCCAGGAATTCCTCCCTGGCCTGACACCCCAGAGAAGCTCTGGGGAGGACTATGTGGAAATAGAGACCTGCACCCAGTTGAGTTAGCAAAAAAAAAAAAAAAAATGGGGGTCAAATTAACTTAAATTTTGTTATTAAACCTTTTCTATTCTGGCCACATTTCCAAAGGCAACTTTCCTGGCGTTATCTCCATTCTGGAAGGACAAACACCTACAGGGCACCTCCTCAAATAAGTGTTTGGAAAAAGACTGTAATGACATTTCATAATGCGCAGTCATTTAAAGATCCAAAATAGGCACATGCCCTGGTATTGTAATTATGGTCTCTCTGAGCCGTTTACTTATGAGCACAGCTTAATGTATGGACTGAAGGTTCATTTCAGGATGCCTGTTTCAGCTCCAGTTAAAAAGATCTCCCCGAGACTATTCAGTATCTTTCCTTTGCGCTTCCTCTCCCTCTTCCAAATAGGAAGGCAGGGAGCCAAGATTTACACCCAAGTAGAGTTTGGGAGAGAGGGGGAGAACCAACACACTAACCACCTTTCAAATATCCTAGTTTTTAAAACCAGGCAATGGGACTGAAATGAGAATTTAAGAAGCCTCTGGTGCTGGTCTGTGGTCTTGAACTCCAGCTCCCTGGAGCCAGGCTGCGGGGGGAGGGGGCTAAAAACTGGCCGATCTGGGGTTGGGTGGAATTGCCCCAAATTTGGCCCCTTTAGGGCAAGCAGGGTGGGCAGCAAGCCTTCACCTTGGAAGCTTTCTTTGGCCCTGCCGAACGTCCTGCAAGGGCGTGTGGGTAATTGGATTTTTAAAATGTGTGCGGCTGGGTAAGTTCTAATTAAATTTTATATGGTGACTCAAAGGTTATCTTTGGGAGAGAAAATTGTGTGGAGGATTCGCCACGCCCCAAGCAAGCGCTGTCTTTTGTGCTGCTCTCTGGCCACCACCACTGATTTTTTTTGTTTGTCTTTTTGCAGAAGGCTTCCTTCCTTCCTCAGTTTCTCCTTTCCCAGCCCTCATCCTCACGCCTGTCCATCCGCCCGCTCTTATGGCGCACTCCCTGCCTTACCTCGCGCATCTCCTCTCCTTCTCTCCGCGCACCGCCCCCTCCCCCTCGTGCTCCCCGCCCCTGCCGCTAGACCCTCGCAGTCCCTGGCTCACGCACGCTGTAAACTTTTGACCCTCCAACTTTGCGACCCCTCCGGCAATAACACTGGCCTCACCGCCAGGGCCTCTTTCTGCTGCGCCCGCTGCCGAAACCCAAGCGCACAAATGTCCTCCTCGCCCCTCCTCCTTCGCCACCTTGCCCCCCATCCTCGCCACCGCGCCCCTTGGCCTTAGACCTGGGGAATGGGACTCTCTGGTTATTAAATAACGTGGGGATGGGGGATAACTGCCGCACTGCCCACATTTTTACAAGGCTTTTCTTTGAAGAGGCCTGGAAGGGCTTTTGACCACCCACCTTTCTTCATCCTCGGCTCCCCAAGGGGGCCACGGTTGCTGGACAAGGCGCCCCACAGACCTAGAGAAGGGTATTTGTAGGGAGGATGGTAAAGCTTGGAGCACAGTTTCCTTGCGGGGTGTAGCGACCACTGTGTCCATGGTGCTAGAGGGACAGCTGTGTCCCAACAATGCGAGGCCGAGAGGGCCCGGGGCCACCTTGCGCGGCGCTCGCTGGCGCCTGGGAGGCCCCGGCATGGCTGTGAACTTGGTCTAAGGCGGACTCTACTGGCAGCTCGGGGACGTTACAGCCTCTGCCTCTCGGCCAGCGCGGCGTCCCTGCGGACCTTGCTGCGCACTTTCGATTTCCCTACCGTCCCCATATCACCTGCCAGGACCCCATCTGTCGCAGGAAGGGCAGGGTTTCGTTTCTATTTCCCTGGGAGGCCCGCGGTAGTCAGAAAAGAATAAAGAGAGAGGGAGCAGGAGAACGAATGAGAACGCACGTGGAAGCCCTGGTACAGGGATTATCCCCCATGGTGCCCCCGCATCTCCCAAGAAGAGACCTCCCCTCCTCATCCCGCCACTCCCCCCACCTGTCCTCTAACTGCCCTGTGCCATGCTGACTGCCCATCTTTCCACCTGCCCGGGGTCATCTCTTAGCCACTGGCCTGGAGCCTGCAGTACCTTTCCTTCCTGCAGGGATCCATCTCCACCCCACCGACTCGCAGCCCAGGGCTCGCTGCGACCGAACCCAGGCGCCACGCTCCGCCGGAGGCTGCAGCCGCGTGGGGTCAGCCCCAGTCCACTAGGGAAGCGAGGCCAGAGAGCGGCGAGGCGGCCTGGGAGCCTTTTCCGGGGAGAAGAAACTGCAGGACGCTGCACAGCGTGCGTCTCCTTTTCCCGGAGGAAATTTAGGGAGAGAAGAGACCGGAAGGGAGACGCCTGAACTACAGAGAAAAGGGAAAAGGAGAGAGAGACGAAAACTTGAGTGGGGAGGAGGGTGCTTGCTGTTCAGGCTCCGACAGGTTCCTAACTTGCTCAAAATCCATCTTCTTTCGGCTCCTAGATCCCTTCACTTCCCTTCTGAGCTTGCATTCCGGGTTTCCGGGAACTCGCTACGGGAGAGGAGAGGAGATCCGCCCAAACCTGCCGGCGCGCCCCTGCCGGGCCTGCAGCGCCTGGTGCCTGCGCGGTGGCCGGCGGCGCGTAATGTATGTGGCGGCGGCCTGGAACCCGAGGAGGCCGGCGCTGCGGCCCCCGTGTCTGCTGACCTCTGCGTGATCCCGGACTCTATGAATTATTGATGAGATATGAGCTTGATTTCCCCTTTCAGGATGCAAACTCCATTATATTGTTAAAATGGCGATTTAATCGCTGAGAATAGCTTTGGTGTGGGTTTTTTTCCCCCAACTCATTTGCGCCTCCTTCCTTTTCATTTAACTCTCTTAATTAAATCCTTTTAACAGATTTTAATCACTTTTTGGAGGGAGGGGTAGGAGGAAGGGGGAAGGCCATAAACACTATCACTATCACCAACAACAAACGGGACACTAAAACAAGACAAAACAAAACAAACCCCAAAGCCATCAAAAGCTTCCACCTTCCGGCTTTTGAGCAGAAGGTGGGAAGGAGGTGTGGCCGCCTCTAGAAAGATTGCACTGGGAACTGCTACCCACAAGCTGGGGGGACTGGCCTCGGACAAGGAAAATCGGGTAGGGCCTGCAGGAACTGGCCTGGGAGGGTGTGACTAGCAGACTCTCCCCCTCATGGAGATTGCGGAGCCCAAGCCATGCTGCGTACCCTCGCTGGGAATTGGAGCTTGGGGAGGGCCACAAGATTCTTGGGGAGAAAGCCCCTCTCCAACCTGGGCCTTAGGGGCACTTAGGGAGAAACGTCCATTCTCCCTAAGGGGCCCCCACGTCTCCCCTCCCCCTCCCAAAACAGCTCGGTTTCCAGGCGGTGTCTGGGTTAATTAATATGAATGTGTAACAGCAGCGCAGCAATCGATACATCCCTGCTGTGGGCAGATCCCAGCCTCAAAATCCAATTACTCTGAGAAACTCCAAAAATTATGAGGGTGACCAGTGGCCCCTCTTCTGAAAGAGGGGAGCTGGTTCTTGCTGGCCCTGTCCTCCAAGGCTGGCCGGGTTGATCCCAAGCTGAGTTTGGGGGATTGTGCTAAGCGGTCTATCTTCTCCCCTGCTCTGAGGCACTGCTTCCGCTCCAGCATCCAGATCCCAGGAATAAAGGAACCAGGCAGGGAAAGGAGTTTCCTCTTGGATCTCCCACGTCCTGCCCTCCTAATCCTGGGTAAATGACTTCTTACAGCCAGGGAAGGGTTAACTGTCCCTTCCACAGTTACGGAGAGGAAGCCGATGAAATATGGGCACTTGGAACTCCAGGCCCGGCTGGCTTTCCTGTTTACACTTCTTTATACTTCCTCCCACCCTGTGGCCACAGAGAAACAAAACAAAACAAACAACCAAATAAAACAAACCAAAAGTCAAAATCAAATTGTGCGCTGAGTGGTGGCCAGGCTGGCTTCAGAGCCAAAGAGAAACTGCAGCCTCTGTGTCTGGCTGCTGACTTCTGGGGCCTCCCCCGGGGCTGGGGTTGAGGATTTGGCCAGAGGATGCTGGTCCTAGATCAGATGTTGAGGCCTGGTCTGGAGGGGGAGAGGAAGTGGTGGGGGAGAAGGGAGAGAAGAGCTTTGGGGAGTACAGAGCAGCATTTCCAGAGAGAAGTCTTGAGGACAGGCAGGAGGACAGGGACAAACCTCATGGCACCTCTTATCCCCTCCCCCAACTTGTCCTGGTTGGGGATCAGCAAGGACAATTGACCAGAACCCCAAGTGGGAAAGAGGAAAGCCCAGCTAGGACTTCTCCAGAGTCCCCTCAGAGTTGGAGGAGACCTCCAAGGCTTTGGTCTCTGCGGCAGAAGTGGGTGCCCCTTCCTGGGGCTGCACTTTGCCCCTCCGGAAAATCTGCCCAGATATGCTTCCGGCCCCAAACAGCTCCTTATCAGAGTGCAGAAGTGATGCGCCAGAGGGGGAAAATCTTCAGGGGAGCCTAAGAAGGCTGAGCAAGAGAGGGGAGCTAGAATGAGGCCAGAGGCTCAGTAGGATTGGGGTTCCCCAGGAGGCCCCAAGTGGGCTGTCACTGTTGTGCACTTCCTGGGGACCCCTCTCAATCCCTTTGCCTTGTAGAAGAGTAGAAGCCAAGCCTCCAAAATTTACTCATGTTTTAAATGGTGTTAGGGACCCTTTGGGAACTGACCAGCGTGTCCTTTGTGTCCTTTCCAAGGGGTACACGTGCCCATCATTCTTGGAAAATGTGTCTTCACCCTGGGCTGAGGACCCCAACCCTTCTGTGCTCTAACTCTGCGCAAAGCCTCTTCAGGATCTCCTATAAGATGCGCAGAGAATGGCGAGTCATAAAGCAGAGCAAGAAGCGGCTTCAGTAGACAAGGGAGGGGACAGTCCCAATGCCCCTGGATGGGAAAGCAGGGAATCTTGCAACACCCTCCTTGTCCCCAAATCAGAAGTCCCTCAAGGAGCCAAATATCCAAACCCAGGGACCACCGGCAGAAGTTGGCAAGCTGGATCAAGAGATGGTGGCCCGGGGAAGGAACACAGGAGAGGCTATATCCCTGAAGGTCACCTTGGGGATCCTCAATTTGGGGGGAAAGGGGGAAGGCCTGTGGTTTTTGGAAGAAGGGGGTCTTTTCCTGAGAAAATAACAGGCCCCTGAGGGTTGGGTCTTGAGGTCCCTCTGGTTTAGGGTGCCACAAAACAAAGGGACCTTTGAGGATCTGGCAGGGAGAGAAGAGGCAAGAGGAAAGAGCACCTTTCCAATTTTCTCTCCCAACACCTGCCTTTTCACTGGCACTGTTGGTGTTCGTGTTCCTGGGCAGGACTTATCTGTGGCGAGCTTTCTGGAGATCTACTTAAACACCTCCTCCTCCAGGCCAGATCAGAAGCCCCTCTGCCCCCCACCTCCAGGCCAGCTACTGGTTTGGGGTTGGAGGAGATTGTACTCTCTGTCCTGTCCGCTACCGGCTACCCACGCTGACCCTTCTCCTTCTCCAATCCCAGCTGAAGGAAGGGATCGCTTGAGACCCACAGGCTGAAGCTGGGCGCGGAAGCTCTGCACTCTGTTTCCTGGATAACCCTGACAAGGCTGAAAAGCGCTTCTGTGGAGCTCAAAGACCAGAAAGGCAGACAGCACCCCAGTCTGAAGCACCCCTCAGCGGCCTTCCCTGGTGCTAGTTCTCAGCTCAGATCTATGCAGATAAAAATGCCTGGCGATGCACCCCCACATACTCCTGACAAATGAATGTCGTAAGTTTCTTTTCTGGGGATGGGGAGATACCAGTCTTAGGGCAGCCAGCTGTGAAATGCACCCCATCCTCCAGCAACACACACCCCTCTTCATGCCCCAAAATTTCCCAGTGCATGGAAGGAAGGAACATGAGTCCCACACAACCCCTTTCCCCCCAAAACCCAGCAGTCCTGCGAATAAAATCCAGGTGCCCTCGACCGCTGAAGCTTTTTGGAACCGAGCCTCCACTCCAAACACCCGGTTTCTCAGAGCCGGGACAGAAACAAACTCACCGTCCCCCACACCATTCCACAGCCCTGCCGGAAGCAAGATTTCTTCCCCCAGCCCCAAGCCCCAAAAGTGCCAGCGAAGAAAGGGGAGAAAGCGAAAGCTGGGAGCGACTTACTGGGAGGCTGCCGGCTGCCACCGCCTCCTGGGCTGGTCGGCTGCTCCAGGCTGGGAGAGCGCTCACCTACCTCTGCCCCCTTTCCCACCACTGCGAGCAGTTAAAGTGTCACTTAACATTCTGGAGAATGTGAAATATACCGCACGGTGTCAACTCCCCAAAACCATAAAACTAACTTTATGGACCTCACGTGACTTTCTCGAGCCAGTGAGGGGTATCTGTCTGACTTCTCGGCGATTTTTACGATCTAACTTCAAGATAAAACCCCTATCCATTTGACATCTAAATGTCATAGCGACTTTTGGGATAGTTTGCTATTGGCAAAGGGGGACAAAGTCAGGGGGTGAAGGGGAAGAAGGGCCCAGTAGAGCCTCCAGGACCCTCGGCTGCCTCCTCTCCAGCCCCCCTCCCCCCAGGCCCTGGGAGAAGTTGGGCCCAGCTGGAAGGGATTGACTCGGTAAGTGTCCAGCTTGACTCTTGTGCTCAGGGTCGAGGCTGGAGGGGAAACCAGAGCTCTTTCAGGAGGGAACCCAACTCCTAACCAAGAAGGAAGGTCAGTTGGCCCCTTGGAGAGAAGGAGCCCTAGAAAATTGTAGAGAAGGCTGAGGTTGAGAGGAAACCTTTGAAATGGATCTGATTTTTCTCTTTCTTTTTCTTTTTTCTTTTTGTTTTTTTGGCCTTAGTGGGTGACAGAGCTGAATTGGGGTTTGGAGCAGGGGACAGAGTGGCCAAGCAGGCCTCTACCGCTCCCAGAAGGCCAGGAACCTCTTGAGTAGGATTTAGGCCCAGATTCCTTTCCCTGGAGAATTGCCAGAGGGTTTCTCAGTGACCAGGTGGTGGAGGTCAAGATGGGGCCCATCCTGGCCCATGTGAGGTTCTTGAACCTCTCAGCCCCAGGCCTGAAGCCCTGGCCCTTGGCCCAAGCACCACTGACCAACAAAGCCAGGACTTGGATGACTGAGAAGGGCTACTGCTGAGCGTCCTACCATCCTGGCCTATACCCTAGATTTCTTGAGAATGATCTAGGGTGTGCCCGCAGAAAAGACAAGTGGAAGGGCAAGGGAAGGGGGGAAACATTTATTTGACTTTAAGGAAAGCTACAAACAAATACCAAAAGTGAATCACCAAGACAGGCCTGGCAAAGACAGATTTAACACACCGCACGGCTCACTATAACCGCTCTTGGAAGCGGAATGACTTAGGGAGGAAGAGCTGGGTCTGACCTAGGCTATCCCCATATTTACAAGCTTTGGGCCTTCCAGCCAGACCCGTGGGTCCACAGAGAAATACACACCAGACATTTTACACGGAGGATTATTTCTTCTGTTTCTCTCCACCCCCAGACCAGGCCTTGTGGGGCCTATCAGGCAGCAGGGACTGAAATCTCACTATTTTTCTCCCCTCTTCTCCACATGGCCCCTGGGAGTCCTCCTTGGCCCCTTCCCACCCCAGGACCAAGCCCCTGGGAGACTTAGGCCTGGGGAGTGAGGAGGAGGAGGAGGAGCGGGTGGAAAGAGATACAGCCATGGACTCCATCTCAGAGGCCAGCTCGGCTGGGCCCGGCACTGCGACGCTACCCCACTCAACTGCTGCCCTTAGAGAAGTCTCCAGCAGAAACTCAGAATACAGCCACCATCGTTTTATAAATAAGTTAGGGCACAGATGGGGAGGGGAAAGTTCACATTAAACATGCGAATTTCTTTTTTTTTTTTTCTTCCTGGGGGAAAGAGTGCAACCACAGACACAAACATTCAGAAACACTGGCGGATTTGGGATGAGCAGAGGGGAATGGGGAGTCTGGAGGGAAAATAATAAGTATTATTATTATTATCATTATCATTATTAACAATAGTAACAACCAGTCCAGGAGAGAGGGAGCCACAGGAAGACCTAAGACCAAACGAAAACTCGGAACACAAGGCCGCGAGGCGGGCTCCTGAGAACCGGTCCCCAGCGGGCGGCGGCAGCGCAGGGAGGGTCGGGGCCGGGGCTGGGGTGGCGCGGGCTCTTGGGCCGCCCAGGGCTCCTGTGGGCGGGCGGGCGGCCTCAGGGCTCAGGGCTGGAAGGCGCTGCCGGCTGTAGCCAGACTCATACTTTTCAGTTTGTTGTCTTTCTTCCACTTCATGCGCCGGTTCTGGAACCAGATCTTGATCTGGCGCTCGGACAGGCAGAGCGCGTGGGCGATCTCGATGCGCCTCCGCCGGGTCAGGTAGCGGTTGAAGTGGAACTCCTTCTCCAGCTCCAGCGTCTGGTAGCGCGTGTACGCGGTCCGGGCCCTCTTCCCGTCTGGCCCGGTCATATCTGGAGCAGACAGAATAGAGGCGCGAGGCCACGTTAGTTATTCCTATTCCGGTTCCAGGAGGGGGCCCTGGGTGGGAGGGGGCGGGGAGCAGGACCCAGGCGTCCCCAGCACCCAGCTCCCCGCAGCTCCCGTCTTCCCTAGTCCAGATGCCCGCGCCCAAGCTCCATTTCTGCACCCCCTCGTCCTACAGCCCCCACTTTTGCTGGCAGCCAAGGCGCCGGCTTTGGCTTTGTCTCTTGCGCCCTCCCAGTGCCTCACCCTTCTGGGGCACAGGCGGCCGGCTTGCCCTGGGAGGGAGCAGAGCTGCCCCACTTTCGCCCTGGAAAGCTCCTTTGACTGGCCTCCTTGACTAGCAGCAGTCTCGAGATTTCGGGGATGCTGCCCTACATTACATACACCCCATCCTTCATCCTAAATCTGATTCCTGGCTAGGCGACTAAACCCTAAGCCGAGCCTGGGAACAAATTATTAAAAATACATCCTCTCCCCAAAGACCCTGCTTAGCTCTGTCCACAGAGCCTGGGGGACCTTTTTAGGGACTTTTCCCCCTTGGAAAAATACATTTGTATGTGGGTAAAGCCCAGCTCTCCTAGCTCCCCTCCTGCCCCCCCAGACACAGAGAAGGGAAGCTGAGGAGACAAAAAAGAGGCAGAGAATTACCATGGCTGATGTGAAGCTTCCGCATCCACGGGAATATCTGCGGAGCCTGCCCCTCGGGCGCGGCCGTGGAGGTGGCCATGGGCTCCGGCTGCGCCCGTGCCAAGCTGGGGCTGCCGAGCTGGCTGGAGGCTTCCTCGGGCTCCGAGGACGCGCTGGCCTCGTCTATCTCCGTAAAATTGGCGCTGGAGCTGGCCGGGGTCGCCTGGTCGGAGGGGGACGAAGCGGAGGGCTTGGCTCCGTGGCTGTCGCCGTTGGTGCAGGGCAGGGACTCGGGCGAGGACAGGGAGCAGCTCGACGCCGCCTGCCTGAAGCGGGGCTCCTGGGCGGACGCGGGGAAGGCGCGTGAGCTCTCGCCCACCGCCCCAAAGTGGCCGGAGGAGGCCGAGGAGGAGCGGTTGACGCTGAGGTCCATCCCATTGTAATTGTAGCCGTAGGAGCCGGTGTGCATGGCCGCGGGATCCCTGTAAGAGCCGCTCAGAGAGCTGCCACTGCCATAATTTAGCAACTGATAGTCCGGGCCATTTGGATAACGCCCCGAGAAGGAGTTTACAAAGTACGAGCTCATTTGGGTGATTTTGGAGGGCTTGATTTGTGGATCGTGGTCGTTATAACCCTGTGCTTCACGATTTATGATGTATTAATGAATTATAGCGATGCACTGTACTTCGTTTTGCTATGTATGCGGCCAAATATGGGGGGGGGCAGGTTGGAAGGGGGATGGGGGCGTTAGGGAATCACGTGCTTTTGTTGACCAGTCGTAAATTCTCGCTGATGACCTCAAGAGGTAATTCATGCTCTATGGTTACAAATAATGACGATCGGAGAATCGTTAGGGCCGATTCAATGCGAGCCTCGGAGAGAGGGGGAAAAAGGAGAAGGGGGAGAAATCGGAAGAAGGTTGGCGTTGGCCTCTGAGCAGAGCGCGCCACCTCCCGGCGATCGGCGGGAGCGCGGGCCGCAGGCCGCCATGGCGGCGGTGGTGCCTCGCTCTTAGCTCCCTGCATCCGCCAGCCAGCCGAGGAAGAAACCTGGCCATGACTCACCCGCGGGGTTGAGCCTTTTTTCAGAGGACGCGTCTGAGCCTTTTACCCACTTTCTCGGGGCGCGGTTAGTCTATTTGTGCCTTCTCTGTCATTACCACCATTATGATTTTAACTCTGGCTAAGATGATCGAAGATTTGAGTTGCTTGTCCCTTCTTAGGGCTCTGCGAGTCTCCCGAGTGGACGGCAGGAATGAGGGAAAGGCTTGGAAATTGTGTGCAGAAAAAAATAATTACGATCCCCCTCTCTGCCCCAGCTCAACCAGGCTGCGGAGGCTTGCTTCCTGGTGGAGCTGCGGTAGCTGGTCCACAGCCCCCAGGCTGAGCCGCAAGACCGTGCAGCAAAAGCTTTCAACCCTCCTGGGCCCCCGGGAAGTTTAGAATCCTCTTCCTGACCTCCTTAGTGTCCCTAGTCCAGGCCTGGAAATTGCAAAGCAGGACAGGGACTCTAAATGATGAACCGGGCTGGGCCTAAGCGGCCTAGTTGCCAAAAGACAGCAGCGGCCAACGCCTGGGAAAGCGGTGGCTTTGGGTTTGGGTGGTAACACGTGTCTGAGAGTCTGGGGTTTAAACGAGACCCCTTTGCCTTCTCGCCATTTGCAGGCTATTGCATTCGGAGGCCCCAGGCCAGGCTCCTTCGCCAGCGGCAGGGCAGTTGAAGAATTTGCCCACCAGCCTGCCACCTTCCCTGGGAAGGGGCTCCAAAGACCGACGGCACCTTGCTGAGCTTGCTGGGCGGCCAGAGGCCGCTGCAGCTGGGCCCCTTCTGCCAGGCGGCTATTTTCTTTAAAAATAAAAAAGGGAGAGCAGGAGGAGGAAGAAAGAAAAACAGTGTCTGCAGTTCGCTGCCTGGGTGAGGGTGGGGCGGAGAGAGAATGGGCCATTTTGGGTTGAGAGGCTAAGACCAAATGTCCCTTCACCCGCTCCTGCCCTCGGGGTTTCAAGGAGTAGGGCCAAGCCAGTGCTCTCTGCCTTGTGCCTGCCCTCAACTGAACATTCTCCTGCTTGACACTGAGCTCCAACTTAAGGAGGGGAGGGGTACCTGGAGCCTTCAGCCGCGTGGCTGAAAGTGGTCCCATTTTTGTCTTTGGAGCCCAGGGCCAAGGCCAGTGGAGACTGGGCTATGTCTGTGGACGGTCCAAAGGCCAGGGGCTTGGCCAGGTGCAGACAGAAAAGCACTGTTAAGGCGCCCAAGCCCCAGCTCAGTCTCCGCAGGGGCTTTGAGCTAGGGGGCCTAGTGACATCCCTTCAGCGGCGGCAGTGGCGGCGGAAACGAAGACAGGCTACAGAATAAGAGGGAAAGGCTCCCCCTCCAGTCCCTAAGTCTGTGCTAGGAGAGGCGGTTTGGGGCCTTAACATTTGCAAGACACAGCACTGGGGGCCTGGGGGCCAGCGATCGCCCCAGCCTTTATCTCGACTGTAACTTCCAAGTGGCGGCCAGCGGCTGACGGAGGCCATGAGGTGGACCAGAGCCCGTTGAGCCGGGCTAGGACTCCGGGAGGATGGGGTGGGCAGGGAGGGAAGGAACAGTAGAGGAGGATTGGAGATGACTGAGCAGCAAGTTTTCAGGTCTTTATTATTATTATTATCATCATTATTAATAATATTAATATTATTACCGAAGTATTTCACGTCCAGAGCTAAGACAAGACTACAAACACAACACATAGAAAATTAATAAAATAGAACTTTGTTTTCTTCTGAGGCTCCTCTTCTTACTTCTAGGTAGTATGTGCTCCTTCCTTCCAGTGGCTTTGGGGAGGGGGTGCAAGAGACGACAAGTCTGGGCTCAGGGAGTCTTCGAGGCCCCTGCTGAGGGGCAGCGGATCTACCATTGAACCGTGCACGGGGGACATGGACGAAATGAGACGCGACACGTACAAGAGCATTTCGCTCTGTTTCTGGCAAACATTGAGTCCGATTCTCAGATCCTCAGTTCTCACCCAGGAGCCTGACCGGGCCCAGGCGGGTTCCGCGGGGAGGGAGGAGGCTCGGGGGAGCAGGGTGGGCTCGGGCGGCACGGCCTGAGCTCCCGGCGGCGGCGGGAGCTCTGCGGGCGGGGGTCCGGGAGGGCGAGGGGGCCCCGCCTGTCGCCTGTCGCCACCGAGAGCAGGTCCCTCGGCTCCCCCGCCCGCCCGCAGAGCCTTCCCGGCCTCTCCGACGCCCTGGGGTCCGCACAGGCCTCTCCCTTCGCGTCCCCCCTCCCTTTCCAGCACCTTCACTCGGCCGGTTTTTCCTCCTCCTCCTCGGCACTGAGCTGCGACGCGCTGAGCAGTTTGCTTTCCTTTTTCCACTTCATGCGCCGGTTCTGGAACCAGATCTTGATCTGGCGCTCGGTCAGGCACAGGGCGTGGGCGATCTCGATGCGCCTCCGCCGGGTCAGGTAGCGGTTGAAGTGGAACTCCTTCTCCAGCTCCAGCGTCTGGTAGCGCGTGTAGGTCTGGCGGCCTCGCCGGCCGCTGGGCCCGAAAGAGGAACCTGTTACGCAGAGCAGAGCGGAGGCGCTGAGGCCTGGGGTCACCGGGTCCAGAGCCCCCTCCCCCACTGGGCCCCCAAACGTGCACTCCAGCCCCACTCCCTGAGGCGCCCCGCTCCCTGCCTCCTTCCCACCCCTCCAGCGCCCCCTCCGGATTCCCTCCCGGATTCCTGGGCCTGTGTGTGCGGTGTAGACTTTCGGTGGGGCGGGGAGGCGCGCTTTTAACTCCCACCTGCGCCCAGGGGGAGGGGCTGGCCAGGTGTGTCTCTTCCTAGCCGTGTCTTTTCTTTCCCTTCCTTGCCATCCATCTGGCTCTCCCCCCACCCCCGACCCACTCCGTGATAGATTCTGGCCCTTAATCCGTAATGACGCGGATCGATCTCTAGTCCGCATTAACAGCTCCTCACTTTCGTGTCCCGCTAATGGACATCAATTGGGATTTAAAGCCGACAAATAATCCGACCTGAGACCCAGGCGCCTGTTTCCCCCTCTCTCCTGCTCCGCCCGTCCCCGCTCCTTTACCCTCTTAGTCTCCCTCCTTCCTCTGACTCCCACCCCTTTCCTGGTGCCTGTCTCCCAGCCCCCACCCCGGGGGAAACGCGGGCCCGGGCGGACTCGCGCTCCCTCGCCGGCGTCACGCCGCCTCCACCCCTTCATGACGCACTCCGCTTTTAATGGAGCGGTCTTGGGTGGGGGACCTGCTGGGGCTAGGGGGAGGAGGACGGGGGCGCAAGGGAAAGCAAAACCAGCCATTGCGCCCCTGCCCCTTTCCTGGCAGGAATTCTGGCTCGGGCCTGGCGCTCCAGGGGGAGCCCACTCGCTCCCCCTGGCTCTCGGCGCAGCTGGGACTTTGCAAACTTTGCAACTCCTGCGGCCCAGAGGATGGCGCAGGAGACCCCGTGAGGGCGCCCAGTCTTCTTCGATCTCCTGAGCTGTCCACCCAGCACCCCGTGGGAGGAGAAGGGGGGCGCTCGCTAGTTCCCTGACGGGGGGGGGGGACCGCGGAGGCGCAGGCGACGGCGCAGAGTGGCACTCACTGTTGCACGAGTTCATCCTCTGCATCCACGGGTACACCGGCGTGGAGCACTTCTGCTCCTCCGCGTCGCCGAACACGCTCTTGTCCTGCGCGCAGTCCGGCTTCCGCGGCTCAGGGTGGAACGGGGGCGGCTCGTCGGCGCCCGAGAGCGCGCAGGCCGACTCCTTCTCACGGTAGAAGGCCGGCGCCGGGCCGTAATCGCAGGGTGCAGCCCGGCCGTAGCCGCCGCCGGCCGGTGGGTAGTAGGAGGAAGGGGCGAAGCCCTTGTCCTGGCCGGGCCCGGGCCCGTAGGGCGCGGAGTAGTGCCTCAGCGGGTCCGCATAGCCGGACGAGTAGAGCGGCAGCTGGCCCAGGAAGGACTCCTGCCCGCTGGCCAGAGTGACGGGGAAGGTGGAGTTCACGAAATAGGAACTCATCGGGAGGGGAGGGCGCTCGGCCGCTGCTGCTCCGCCGGGCTTATGATTTGTTGTGTTTTATCGTCCGAGCGCCGCGCCTATTAGTAGTATATCCGAGATTGGGTTTTAGCTGAGGGGGGATGGCGAGGTGCCAGTGAGGGCCAGAAGGAAATACAACCATCTGATCCAACACTGACCAATGGCAGAGGCAGGAATTGTCAAATAGCACCCAGGAGGAGCGCAGCCCGCACGAGGGACCCGCGCACAAACCTATCAACCTTTTTTTTTCCCCTCCTTCTCCTCTTCTCTCTCTCTCCCCCCAACAACACAACGCGTCCTGTTCCACCTACGTAGGATCTGCAAAGGAGGCGTCTGTACCTCGGAGGGAGGAGGGAGCGCTTGGGCTGAGACCACCCCATTCCCCGGCGATTAAATAAATATATCCCTCCCCCCACCCCACGCAGAATAGGAAAAAGTTAATTGTGTTTTGAGAAAAGTTAACCCCTGCGTTGCTTCAAGCTGGTCCCACAAGGGAGGGCTGGGTAAATGTCCCCGAATCGCATTGCTTGAGAGAGCACTGAGTCAGGCTTGTTTCTGGGGTTTTCTGAGGGTAGGAGGGAATCAGAGTTCTCTGCTAATTTGCAGCGTTTTAGAACAGAGGCGAAGAAGAGAGACACCTTCTCTCCCAGGCTTTCAAAATCTTTTTTTTTTTTTTCCTGTTCATCAGATCTGCTGTTTCTCCTCCAAGCCTGAGTCTGTCATCCCTGCTTCTCCACAACTTTGACATCTGAGGGGCTCAGGGGTCGGCCAGATCTCTTGGCCTAGAAGATTCAGAGGAGGAGAGAATGGCCAGGGGATCCGAGCCCCAGCTTCCCTGGCGCTGCAGCAGGGCTGGTAGGTTCTCGAAGCCTCCTGCGGCTGCTGCCCAAGACATCCCGCCTGGTTGCAGCTCGCGCTGCTCGGCTCACTCCTGTCAGGGGAAGGCGCCCTGGGGAAAGGAACCAGCACCCCCCTCACTGGGGCACACGGTGTGAAGGAGTTGGGAGGACCCGTCAAGCCCAGGTGGCTTTGTCTGATTTCCATCCTGCCTGCAACCTTCCCCCTCCACCTGTCACCCCAAATGATGTGAGAATATTCTGGGCTGTAGATTTTTAGAAATCAAGGTGATTGCAGGAAGTCTGGGTGCAGGGATCTTCAAATCCAGCTCTTCCCGGAGGCAGAGAGCACTGGGAGGAGAAGAACCCTTTCCTCTCTTCCAGGTCTCTGAGAGCTGGCTGTTCTTTTGCAAATTCTTTCCCAGCACTTGGTGTGGGTTTAGTTTTATAAGGAGGGAGGGGTGTCTGAGTCCTCTTGGGGACTCAGCAGCCACCTTCCAATATGCCTCAACGCAACGATTCCATCTGTTCCTCAACATCTCTAGTTTCCTCCCATGCCTCTTGTTTGAGTCATCGGCTTTCGATTTGCTGCTGAGCAAGCTTGGGCATGAGAGTGTGCGTCTGTGCTCTGTCTCTCTCATCCAAGAAAATGAGCGAGCAAGGAGCCCAGGCTGGGAGCCAGGGCCAAAGTATGTTTCCAATATTCCACGTGGTGCACACAGGCCAGACAGTGAAGGGTGACACCTCTCCACCTGCGGACAGGAAGGGCCCAGGGTAGGAAATAAAGTCTGAGGTCCAGCCGGGCTGATCCACCCTGCCTTGTTCTCGACTCCTTTTGGGGGCCAGCTCTGCCTACTGATGGTGGCAAAAGACACTAGGGAAAGTGCACAAGGCTGAGGGTAGGGACTGACTTGGTTGCAAAGTGGCCTCTCAGAGGCTCTCGCCACTTTGGGCGACTCTTAGGCTGCACTTCATGCAAAGTGGCCATCCCTGAGTGTCCCTCTAGTCACTCCCTACCCCGATCCTAGGGGGGTTTGAAGGATTTAAGGAAAGAAACTCAAACCACCCCATGACTGAGGAGGGGCACAAAAGCTCCATCCTAGCGTTAGTTGGGCCCACTCCTGGAGAGGGGTAGGAGCTGTTTGAGAAGGGAAGGGAAGGATGCTTGCCTGAACCTCTCTCTGCCTGCAGCTTGAAGCTGGGCCCTTGGTCTCCGCCCTCCTCCCTGGTCGCAGCATCTCTGTCCCTGGTCTTGATGGTGTGGTCTTCCCTCTAGAGTATGGGGAAGTAAGAGGCAGTGAGGGAGGGGGTTCTCAGCCCATGATAGAAGCAGGAAATAATGGTCTTATCCTTAGAGTTCCAGCCCCTAAATTAACCTCACCTCTGCAGGTTGCCTGTTGGGAGATGGAGCCGCTGCAGGCAGGGCCCAGGCGCCTGGAGTCGGGCATGAAAGGAGCTAGCGCCTCATCGCTCTTATCTAAGCCCAGAGGTATTTATGAGCGTTTATTCCTCTGATCCATTTGTTTGGGAAAAAGAGCAGGCAGGCAGGCCCCAGCCAGAGACTGCCTGGCTTTTGGAGCCAGATCTCTAGGAGAATCTGTCTGTGGTTCCATCCAGCATGGTAGTCTGTCTGTCTGTGTCCATGGGGGAATATGTAAATACACAGCAGGCCCGGCAGCCTGCTGGGCAGGGGGCTCTCTCCGAGCCTCAGCGAGGAAGTGTGTGTACCGAGAGGTGGGTATAAAGGAGCTTGAGTACATAAGCGGGGGATTGCACGGATGCCTCACGGTATTCATAATTGTGCTTTTCTGTGCTGAGTACTGCGGCTAAGCACACATTCCAGCTCCCAGGGCAGTGTTTCCTCAGTTGTGTTGAGCTCAGGGACCAGCATTTGCTTGCATGGAGTGGGGCTGAAACATTAGCCAGGCTTCCCACTTCCTCTAAGCTACAGAGCTGCCCTGCCTCGGCTCTTGGGATTGAGGAGCACCTTTCCCCCACCCCACCCCCAAAGTGGCCTGGAGTGTAGCTGAGGAAAACACCTCAACCCAGTCTCCCCCTGGACTCTGACTGGGCTTGGGGACATAAATGTTCCCAGTGGTGCAATGTGGTGGCTCACCTGGACTGAGAGTGGCTCTTTACTTTGGCCACTCTGCCCAAAATCGGCCTGTCCAAATCGAGGTACAAAGACCTCATTTCCATTATGCAAATGTGAGACATCCCCTCTGATCTAGAGAGAGTGAGTGGTGGCTCTCCGCAGCTCTTCTTGTCCCCTGTCCCAGGTCCACGGGCACCCTAAGACCCCTCAAGTACTTCAAGCCCCTCTACCAGTCTGACTTTCCCTTCCTACCTGTCCTTCAATTGCCCAAACGGAAAAAAAAATCTCCGAGGGGCCCAAGGCCTTCCCGGCTGGCTCCCTCGGGACCTCCCGCAGAGCTGGCCAGGCCATCCAGCCGCCAGAAAGTCACTCAGGCTGCGGAAAAGCTCAAAGAGCCGCCAGAGACCCGAACTCCAGAGGCACGGGAGGGGGGGGGACGCAGCAAGCAGGCGTCGCCCCCGGCACCGCCACCCACCGGCCCCCAGACTCGCTGCAGCCAGACCCCAGTAACACCTCGGCTGACCTGGCACCACAGGCAATTTCCTGCAGCCCCCGCCACCGCACCCAGAAAGGAGCTTCCTCCTGCGGTTTGAAAGCCCGAGCTAATCAGTAACCCGCGAGACAGGGGCCAATGCGCCAACGCGGCGCAGGGGCGCGCACAGCGCCTCGCCACCCCCTCTGGGGACGATGTCGCGCGAAGCGGGTGTGCGGGGTCCGCGGGAACGGAAGTCACAATGGCTTGCTTCCTTCCTGATTGATCCCCACACCCACTTCCAGTTTTTCCCCAATGCATACTCGCGTCGATTTCGCTGGAAACGATCGGGGTGGGGGAGGGGATCGGCGCTCACTGCAGACCCCGACAGTTTCCAGAAAAACTCGGTTCAACGCCTCCACCTCCGACCCACCAGCTAGGGAACTGGCGAAGCCGCCAGCGGCCAACTGCAAGAACACAGACGCGGTTTGTCTTTTGACAACCGAGTGGAACCGCGCGGCCTCTCCCTTGGCTGCGAAGAAACCAAATAAACCTTGAGCAGCCTCGGCTCCAGCCTCGCCCGAGCCTTGGGTGTGTTGGGGGCGGGGTCGTGGCTCTGATCCCCCCAAATTCTGTGGCCCGGTAACCCCTGTCCGCGGGTTGCAGTATTAATCCTAAGACAAATCGCTTCCTCTGCCCGCCACCAGGTTTGGGGCTGGCGCGGGTTTGGAGGGGAGATGGGAAAGGAGCTGGGGACCCTGAGGGGGGAGATTTGTTGTGTTCCTTAATCCGCCCCTGAGAACCCACTTGCAATGGAGGGCGTCGGAGTGGCCCCGAGATCCCCCGATCCCTTCTACCCGCGCGGCAGGCCGGGGCTGCGGGCGTCCGCAAGGCTGGGCAGTGTCGCCGGGCTTGTGGCACCCAAGTAGCGCGTTTGTCTCGGAACGGTCGGTAGATGGCAGCAAACCGCACAATTTGGGTCAGAGCAAACTGTCTAAGGGGCCATTTATAACCCGGCAAGACTCCAGGAAAAAAAGACCTTCAGTCTGATGGGTTTGGGGAATTTCCCGTAGAGAATAGGCCCCCAGTGTCATGGGTGCTGGCTAGTAACTTCACTTGCTACGGAACCGAGGGATGTTTCTGGGAGCCCAGCCAGGCCTGTACCTAGGGCATCTACCTGGGCCCCCAGGGACCCCCCTCCTGCGCCACAAGTGGCTGCCATCTCCCTCTCCTCCCAACTCAGGACTGAGATGGCCAACACTCGCGCACACACACGCGCGCGCGCGTGCACGCGCACACCCCAGAGCCGGCGGTCCCGGGCAAGCAGAGGCCTGAGGCTGAATGCCCTGTGTCTGGTTTTACTAAAGAAAAACCAACTACCTATCCGTGCAAACCAAACTAAATCTAAATCGCAACATCTCTGGTTCTCCACGCCCTACAGTATCTCCCCCAAAGCCCCCTCGCCCCATGCCTTAGTCCTTGCCTCTGCTAGGCGCCTTCTTCACCCCACCAGCTACTTTAGGAATGTGAGTCTCCCGCCCAACCGTTCTCCTCCCACCCCAAGACCTGGCTGGGGGGTGAAATCGGGCGCCTGCGGGGCCAAGACTAAGCTGTCCGAGCTCAGCGCCCAGCGGCTTCGCAGTCCAGACTCCAGACGCCCTCCGATTCCCTAATCGCGCTTCCTTTTGATTTTCTTACTATATGCTTTCCTGTTTTCATGTACAAGCCTAAAACATCAATATGCTAAACAGCTCTTCGCAATCACCACTTTTGGATGGAGGAAAGTTTGAATTTTCCATATCAACCACACATGGCCCTTTTCTCCTCCACGGAAACCCACACTCCCCATACAGATACAACACAAGTCACAGAATCAATGTCGCAGCACCGAAACCAACACGCTGGAACCTACCGCGTTAAAACCACACAACTCCCCCAGAGCGCAGAGCCAGGCTCCCTCCTGCGGGAGTGGCCAGGGACTCGGGCAAGGACTCCCGGGCCCCCGGGCGCCTCCACCCACAGCCCTTTCGTTTCCGAAATGTCTCCGAAGGGAGAATGTGAACATTTCTCTGTGAATTGTTCTTTCTGTTTCTCTCCAGCCGCCTCCTCGGCCTCGCCGGCCTCTTCGGAGATTCCAGGCCCTACAGAGACCAGGACGTCCCCGAGCGCCACCGCCCCTCGTGCCAATGCTGCCGGAAAACCGCCGATACCCACACTGGGCAAGAAAATTGCACAGGGGACAATTGGAGGAGGCCAGGGCCAGGGAGGGACGGGGAGGGGGAGGGGACTCGAACCCACCAAGGCCGGAGCGAGGGGCTTCTTTCCGCCGGGGAGCCAGAAGCCCAGACACCCCCAGCCCCTCTTTCGCGGCCCCTGGCTCGGGCTGTCCTCCCGGTGCCTTGCTAAAGGCTCTTAGAGATGGCCTCCGTGGCCCCTTTCTGTCCCTCCTCCATCTTCCTCGCCTTGCCTCCCCCTCCAGGAAGCAGCCACCCCTCTCTCCAGCACCGAATTTCTTGGGAAGCCTCTCCCTGCAGCACCCAAAGGTGGGGTTCAGCCCCAGTCCGGGAGTCGGGGAGGAGGAAGAAAAGCCCAAGCCCCACCCCCTACAAAAGCAACGCAAAGGAATAAGAAGAGAATTGTAGAATCTCCCTTACCTTCGCAGACCTTGGGGTTTTCTTCCTCCCGATCGAAAAGGGTGGGGAAGGAAGGTGGGGGAAGAGCGTTCGGTTTCTTCTTTGGCTTCCAGATAATATTGTCCCAACCTGAGAGCCGTCACTTCCCTTCTCTGACTTGAGGGGAGAGGGTGTTTCGCTTTTCTGACATTTGCATAGAAAATAGAGTAAGTTCTGGCTTTGAAAAATGGTCTCAGGCTGAGGTCCTGGGCAGATTGTCCATTTACCCTTCATGATGACTAAAATCCCAGATCAGCAGGCAAATTAACTTAGGAATCAAAATTATTTTTGGTTCTCTCTTTTGTATAATTCCCACCCCTCCTTCCCTCTCCCTCTCTCTTTCTCTTCTCTCCTCTCCCCCCCTCTCCCTCTCTCTCTTTTGCTCTATTGAGCTGATATTGAAGTATAAAAATATCAAGAGGCTGGAGCCCTGAAGGACGACAGTGCTCCGACCTAGGTGTGGTGTCCAAAAGAATGCTGCATTATAACCACCAGGGAAATGATAAAAAGTTCATGTTCACGATCGCCCGGCCACATGACCGGCGCCGGCCAATCGCTGGATTCAACCACTCATAAACTTCTATCACAAAGTTGTAAATTTTCATAAAACAACAAGGAATTTATTGCATTTCTTCCTGGCTGCTCCAGCAGCTACCCTTTTCTCAGTCGCCATCTTCTTTTCTTCTCCTTCTCTCTTTTTTTGGGGAAACCCCAATCTGAGAAGGGGTGAGATTCGGGGTACAGAGATTCAGGGTGGAGAAGCCACAAGGGTCCAGCTAGGAAAGGGGTTATCTTAGAAATCTCTCCGTCTTCCTCAGGAGCTCTGCACCTCTTTTCTAGTAAAAATTCACCCTAAATCTTCTGCATGGGACAAATTTGGAGGTGAGGCGGCAGTAGCAGTCGGTTTCTTGCATCCTCCTCTGAGCAAAATGAAAGCTACACTGTTCCCCCTTTCCCTCTGATCTGGCCCCCTCATTCTTAGCCCTAAAAATAGGGGACCCCCACCTGTGAGGCTTGCAGCATTGCGGGTGTGGGGGCCTAGATTAGGTCCCTAGGGCCTAGTTTTCTCCCCCTGGAGGGGAGGTGCCCTGGATAGGAGCCAAAGCAGACAATCTGACAGCCAGATCCTCCACCTCGGTACCCCAGAAACTGGAGAAGGGTAAAGCCGAATATTGGCCTCTCCCACCCAAATGCAGGCTGGTCCAAGTTTCCTATGACAGCTCCACGCGCTCGCCAAGGGGGTTCTGTGGTCATTAATGGGGAAACTGCAAGTTTAGGGCCCTTTCACTTACACATTCAAATGAGACAGATTTTCCTAAAGCCAACCCTCCTCCCGCTCTCTGTTTGAGGTATCTGTTCTTTAAATTTAAACAAGCCAGTGTAATTCAATGAATGCTAAAAATCGGCAACACAAATCTGGTTGTGTAGGCACCTGTCTTTCAGGATTTTGTGCTGCAATCAAAGGTTATGGGGTGCAAAATATTAATTTGCTCCATTTCCCCCAGTTTCTCTAAAACATCCCCGTATTTTCAGTTAAGCTACCTGCGCCCAAATGCAAAGAAAAACGAAATAACCTCCCCCGAAATGCTTTTCTTTTTCTCTCTCTCTCTCTGCGCTCCTGAGAAGCGCAGAGTTCCAGGTTGTCGGCAACCCCGAGAGCAGGCAGAAAAGCTCACAGGAAATCCCCGGCGTCGGGTGGCATGGCCAGGCTCACAGCGCAGGAGGGGACGGCCACACCAGCCTGGTAAACTCGCAACGCCCTCGCTCCCTGCACTCGTTTTATTCCCTATATTTAAGTTTTAAGTGCATCGCCTGGGTCAGTTTAGAATGAGAAATTAAAACACACGAAAGAAACATCAGTGAAAATAAAATAAAGGACTAGATCTTGCCAAAAACATTTGCAGAAGGAGCGGAAAGCTGCGGGTGCCCCGGCACTGGAGGCTGCTTTAGGCTGGGCTAGGGAGCCTCCACTTGCCACCCAGCTTCTGCCCAAAGGAGGCCAAGGGGCCCAGGGTGGATTTGGGGTTCGCCTTCCCTTCACATCAGCTCTTCTTTCTTATGGGGCCTAGCGTTGCAGATTTCACCTTTGTGTTGGTGGCCGGGCGGCAGCCAGGTCCCACAGCCTGCTTTGAAGGCCTGCATGGAAGTGTTTCTGGAGCTATGAGCTTTTTTTTATTTTGTTCTGTTCTGTGGGTGTGCGGCTGAGCACGCGGGCTCAAGGATGTATTTGTTCTGGGGCAGATGTGAAGCTCTGTTTATAAACCAGTGTGTGGGTGTGCAATGGGATCTGTCTGTGTGTCTGTGACTGTGAATGTGTGTTGACTTGAGTGTGTGTGAATGCAAAGAAGCTGGGTGTGCGTGAATGCCTGTGTGTTTCTTTGTGAACATATGAATGTATGTGCTTATTTGTGTCAGTGCATATTTATGCAGGTGGGATGTCTGCCTGTAAATACGTGATCGTGTGCACTGGGTGATGTCGGTGTGTAAAGAGTATAAAGGGGATGTGTGTGTGTGTGTCATATCAGAGGTCACTACTTGGCAGTCCCCAGAGCAGGAGGACACTGGGAAAAAGAGGAGAGCCAGCACAGAGAGACAAGGACAGGCAGCAGAGGGGCCCTGGGAAGCCCACCCATCACTAACCCTGACCCCTTCCCAGTCAAAGGGAGACACAGAAAATAGGGATCCGCCTGTTTTTAATCATGTTTTATTTTTGCATCATTCCCATACACACAGAATGTAAAAAGGAAGGGTGGTGGGTACTGGGCGCAAGGGGCAGCGGTCAGGCACACAGGCACAGGAGCAAGCAGGCCAGTCGGCGGGCCGTGGGGCTCCCCCAGGCCCTCTGGGGGCTTCTACTGGGAAGGTGCAGGCTCAGGAGGGCGGGTGGGAGCCCCCAAGGTTAGGCCAGACCCACAGTCCACAAAGACGGTATCAAAGGAGGCTTACAAAACAGCGAGACTTTACAAAGACCTTACAATAGCAACATAGAAAAGCAGAGGCCAGTTAGAAAGCTACAGAACAGGTAGATAACACTCTTCCCATATTGTACAAAAACAAACCCGACAGACTTTCCTCTAGGTAGTATTTTTTTTAGTGTTGGGAAACGGAAATTTCACCTTTCTCCTTGATTTTTTAAAACTGCTTTTATTTAAATAGTTTTTTTTTTCCCTCTATGTGACATGAGTTTCCGGGTTCAGTTTCCAGAACTGGGCGGCTCCCTCTCTCTTCCTCCGCCCCTTACTCTTCCTCTTCCTCCTCTGCCTCTGCCTTGGCCTGGTCCGTGATCCCTGGGCCGGAACTCTTGTTCTCCTTTTTCCACTTCATGCGCCGGTTCTGGAACCAGATCTTGATTTGTCTCTCGGTGAGGCAGAGCGCGTGGGCGATCTCGATGCGCCTCCGCCGGGTCAGGTAGCGGTTGAAGTGGAACTCCTTCTCCAGCTCCAGCGTCTGGTAGCGCGTGTAGGTCTGGCGGCCTCGCTTGCGGTCCGTTCCTGCGCACAAAATATGGAGGGGAGAAATCAATCAATCTTTTCAAATCAGAAATGTTGAAAACGCCAAGGCGGTATCCACCTCCCTCTTAGACCTTGCATGGGAGGTCCATAGGAGGGAAACAAAACAAAACAAAACAAAACTCATTTTCCAGCTAAATCAAATTCTTCCTCTCCAGCCCATACAGCCATGCTGCCCTTTGCTGTACACGTGCAGAATTTTCTGCAGGTCGCTCAAGGCAAATATTCCCATTATCCCTGCAAAACGTCTTATCCTGCCTGGACTTCTGAAGCTGGGAAGATCTAACCTGCCAGCTCCTGAAGGCGCTGCTCCTAAGGCACGTATGTGAGGGTGCGCGGAAGTGGATCCCCAGTTACTCTCTGGGACCAGGGACTCCAAGCCTCCCCTTTCAGCCGCTGACAGTGGTGGTCTTTGGGAGTAGGCAGCTATGGGGACCTTGCCAGGGACCGTGGCCTGGAGCTCAGGCCTGGTTTGAGTGTTTCCCAAGAAGAAAAGGAGACAAAGAGACCTCGTGGGTCCCGCGCACCCCACCCTGTTATGGAGCCAGGAGGTGAAAATCTGCAGATGGCCTTGGAGTATGGAGGGGTTGGTCCGAGAGCAGGGCTGAGGTTCAGTCAGGGCCAGGCTGGCCTGCCTTGCCCACCTGGCCACCCAGGCAACTAGAGCTGCAAAGCCAACCTTGGGCCTCCAGATCAGCAAAAGGGCAGAGAGACAGCAGCCTGGTTAGAGTGGAACACAGGATCTGCGTGGGGCCCAAGGACAGATGGGAATTTCCAAGCTTAGGCCCAGAACCCCAAGGAGGAGACTTGGAGGAGGCATAGAGAGGCTGGTGCCAGCCCTCCTGGGAAGGAGCTGCAGAAAGGAGGGGCTGGGGGACCTAATTTCAAGCCAGATAAAAGCCAAGCTGAAATGTTTACGAGCAGAAAAATTTGGGCTTTGATAAATCAACTGGAAAGGCAGTTGAATTATGAGCCAGGTAATGGGGACCGTGACCACCAATGCCAATGCTGTTGAGAACCGGGCTCCTCCTAACCCCCAACCCTGGCTAGCTTGGGAGCCTCTGGCCACACATCTTGGGCCTTCTGGATGGCGCAGTGGCTCCCAAGTCCTTCTGCCCTAGGGTGGTATAAGATACGATGCACAGTAGCCTTGCAGGGAGACCTCACAGGAGTCCCGGCCTCTTGGGGTTCCTGCAGTAGCTGCGGGATGGCCTGCACTCTCTGGGCTTGCTTCGGCTCCTTGGAATCCAAGTCCCTCCCCAAGAGGAGACGCACCCCGCTGGAGGGACACCTCCCAACTTACTGGCCAGTTCTCCAGGACTGCCTAGGATTCTTAGGAGGGGTGCAGAGGAAACCAGTGTGCTCCTTAGAGCCCCCCTGCCCCCTCCCTAGTTCTCCTGCCCCCCCAAGTTCACTGGGGGGTCAGGAGCCTCATCCCTCTTGGCCTCAAGCCTCCCTCCCTCCACCTGCCACTCTGGCTCTGGGTCCCCGGTCGGGTCCCTGTCTCTTCTCCCCCCTCCTCCCGCCAGGCCTCTGGAGCCCACCTCTAATTGTCCTGGTGGGGATGACAGGGGGAGCAGGGTTGGCTGGAGGGAAGGGGGAGGGGAGAACTGCTCAGCTTAGCGCTGGGGCCCCCTCCCCCATATCGTGTCTGGGCTGGGCTGGGGGACACACCCAGGGCTGAGCTCCCAGGCGAGGAAAAGGGGGAGTGAGGGGGGAGACCCTAATGGCTATTCTCTGCAAACCCCAGCCTTCCTCTGCAAGACAAACGGCCTCGTCTCCAGCCCGTGCCGGCGTTGCTGATAAATATTTAAAGCTAAAGGACCAGGAGGAAGGCTGGGGGGCGGGCTGGGGGCTCTGAGCGCCGCGGCGGCGTCGGCGAAGACAGATCCGCCGGGGAAGAAGTCAGCCTAGAGCACCGAGCGAAAATGGGGGGGGTGGGGGCAGGGCCGGGTGGGGCCGACTGGGGGTGCCGCGTCCCCAGCACCGACCTCCGGGGTCCGGAGCGCTCTGGACGCGCCAGGGGGCGCCCGGCCGAGGAAGCGGCCCCCTCGCGGCGACGGGCCCGGAGCGGCGCTGCGGCTCGGGCCGGCTCGGTGCGCGGCGTTACCTGAGCTCCGCATCCAGGGGTAGATCCGGAAGTTACTCTCGGCCGCCAGGTCCGAGTCCCGCTGCTCCTTGGCGGAGTCGCCGGGACACACCCCGGAGAGGCTCTGCTCAAAGGGCGCGCAATGCATGTTGAAGGAACCCGGCTCGAGCCCATAGCCGGCCGCGTAGACACCGCCCGCGCCCGCCGCGCCCCCCCCGCCGGGGTACAAGCCGGGCACCGCGGCGGCGAAGGAGGCGCCCGCGCCATAGCTGGGGCGCGCGGGGTTGGAGGCGAACGCGCAAGAAGTTTGTTCGGGGAAGGCTCCGGTGGTGGCGAAAACCGAACTTGCGGCCGGATATTTAGAAAATAAAGCATTCGCATAATACAATGAACTCATAATTTGGCCGGATGATTTGTAGGCAGGGACGTTTTAGTGTCGGTTTTACGAGATTCCTTGATATATTACAGAATTAGAGTCCAGATTTACACCAAAAAGGACCCCCTTTTTCCTCTCCGGGCCACGTGACCCCAGCCCACGTGACGTCCCCTGCGCCAATGGCCGCGCCGCCTCCCCACGGCTCCCGGTAATGTGGAAAAAATTGTGCAGCGTTGGATTTATAAAATATGATCAATAATGAATGGGAAAGCCGAGCACTGTGGATTGGGGCTGGGGGGCTCCAGGGCTGCTGGCGACCCCCGCGGGCTGGAGGCAGCTTGCAGGCGAGGTTTGGGGGAGGAAGGGATGGACTGGAAGGGAAAATAAAGAACCCCGGAACGATCCGTGTTGTCGCCCCCACCCAAGTCCCCAGCGAGCGGGGCACAAACGCGGGGCAGCGCGCGCGCGAGGCAGCGAAGGCCTTTAGGAATTCGGGCCAAGGCGTCCCGCCCGGGCCTCAGGAAAGTTGGCTCGGTTCTCCCAAGGTGAGGAGCCAGCCAGCCTGGCCTCGTGGCTCTCTCGGTGCCCCCAGATACTCTGGCGCAGGGGGAGCAAGGCTTCCGAGGTGCTCTCGGTGGGGGGGATCCGGCCCGTGGGTGTCGGACTCTGCGGTTTCTGGTGGAAAAAAATAAAAAGGTTGCGAAGGAAAGGGAAAAAAAAACGGAAAGGAAGGGAGTGGGGCGTGGGGTGTGGGGAGACAGAGGAAGGGAGGAGGGCGGCCCAGGCTCGGGCTCGCTGCTTTCCGGGTTCCGGATGCCTCCGTGGAGCGAGGCTGCCAGAGAAGCAGAGGCCGCCAAGGAAGGAAGGCAGCGAGTCCGCGAGTCACCGCCTCGGAGCCGGGCAGAGGTGGCCACGTCCCCCAGAGGCCGAGGCGCAGAAGAGCATCTCCCCTCTCCTCCTGCCTCCCCCAACAGAGTCCCAGAAAAATAAAAATCTCCGCGTGCTCAGCAGCCTCGCGCCCATCTTTAGCCACCTCCCCCCACTCCCCACGGGAGGACACACACGGAAACAAAGAGAGAAGCAGCCAGGGGTGCAGCCGCCGACGCAGGCGGCGCGTCTCTTCCCCTGCGCGGCCCGGGCGCAGGGTTCCCCGGGCAGCCTGGGAACGCGAGGGGAGGGGGCATCTGTGGGCTCCCCTCCCTCGGCCCGTCTCCTCCAATCGCGTGGAGCCGCCTCCCTCACCCCCTGCGCCCCTGGGCCCAGGACTTGCACCACCTGCCCTCAGCCCCCGCCCCTCCTCGTCGCCGCCACCGAGGCCCGGCGAGGCGACCCGCGCCCCCGCCCACGGCCCGACCCGGCGCCCAGAGCGAATGAGGAGCAGCGCGGGGGCCCAGGCCAGTCTCGGGTTCTCGCTTGTAAACTTTATTGTAACTCTTCCGCCCTTTTCAGGCGCAGACAACAGAACAAAGTATAGAGGAACAACAAAATATATAATTAGCCCTCCCTCCCCCCCATAAAGCAATTCACGGATACAGGATACATTCTCTTCACAGTAACCCTAAGAACACTTTTTAACAATTGCCCACAGCGCGCATGCTAACTAAAGTAATCTCTTTTTGAGAAACACTTAAGACAAAATTGTCAAACCAAAGGGGAGGGGAGGGAGGAGAAGAGAGAGAAGCGAGAGAGCAAGAAGCTGGGAGAGGGGCCGGGAGGGGAAATGAGGCGCAGCAGAAGAGAAAGAGAGAGAGCCAGAGAGAAGGAGGGAGACAGAAAGAATCACGGCGTGAATAGGCAGTTTCATGTTGTTGGGAGAACTCAGCAGAAATCGGTACCTCGGTCTTTACAAAGAAGCACGTTCAAAGGAAAAAGACCATTTGCACAACGAGGCTTTGTACACGGGGCGGGGGGCTTGGGGGGCTCGGGCGGGCCGCGGCCGCTCATCCTCGCGGGGCGAGGGAGTCCTGGCTTCGAATCCTGTTCTTTCTACCCGGCCCCCGGGAAGGGAAGGAGACCCGCGGCAGCGCACACACGGAAGCTATTACAGAGACTAGCGGGGACTGGCGCGGCGGGGGCGCTGCGGTGGGAGGCCCGGCGCGCGGCGGGGCCGGGGCCGGAGCGCGCGGCGCGGGGACGCGTGGCCCCGAGGGTCGGGGGCCGCGGGCGGGCGGGCGTGAGGGGGCCGCGGCCCTGGCTGTCCCGGCTGGAGCCTACTTCTTGTCACCCTTCTGCGCGTCGCTCTCGTCCGCCGCCTCCGGGGCCCGCTCCAGCTTCTGCTTCTCCAGCTCCTCCTGCTCGCATTTGCTGCTGGGGAACTTGTCTTTGTTGTTCTCTTTTTTCCACTTCATCCTCCGGTTCTGGAACCAGATTTTGACCTGTCTCTCTGTCAGTCCCAGCGCATGCGACACCTCGATCCGCCGCTTGCGAGTCAGATAGGGGTTAAATAGGAACTCCTTCTCCAGCTCCAGGGTCTGGTAGCGGCTGTAGGTCTGGCGGCCTCGCCTGCGTCCGGCGGCTGCTGGGAAGGGGGGAAGGGGGGAAGGGCGAGGGGGGAGGGTGGGGGAGGGGCAGGGACAGAGAAGGTTGGAGATTCGTGAACCAGCCGAGGAGACTGCGGCATTCAGGGCAGGGGACTTTCTGCTCCGTGCGGGGGCGGGGGGAGGGGAGTCAGACAGCCCTGAATCCAAGGGAGCCAGGAAGGGGGAGCCCCCTCCCCTGGTAACCAGCGCCAGAGTTGGGTTGGGGGGTGGCTCAGTTCTATTAAAAGTGCCATAAAGTTTAGAAGGCAGGATGTGAAGGAGGGGGATAAGAATAAAAAAGTCCGGGTGGGGACGAATGGACCCACCTTGAAAAGCCCCCAGAGCCTCTGCCCCAGAAGAAAAGTTTCTTCAGGGTAATTAAACTATAAAGCAATTGAAAAGTGCAAAAGTTGAGCGCCCCCACTCCCATCTCCCTTTCTCCACTACCCCCCATAAAACAGTAAAAGGAGGAAAAAGAAGAACAAGAAGGCAGGTTGAGGGGTTTATGGGTTCAGGAAATGTCGCTCAGCGAGCCCCCCTTCAAAGGAAAAGAGAGAAAGAAAGAAAAAGAAAGAGAGAAAGAAAAAGAAAAGAAAGAGAGAGGGAGAAAGGACGAAGAGCCAGGCGATTGCAACGCAGCCAGAGTCCTCCGGGAGCCGCAGACGCTGCGCGCCGGGCCTGCCCACCCCCTGCCCGGCCTGGGCCCGCGCCCCGCGCCCTCTCGGGCCGCCTGCGACCCTGGCCCCGGCCCTGGCCCCGACGGAGCTCACCTTGCGGGCGCATCCAGGGGAAGAGCTGCGTGGGCGACGGGCTCTGCTCAGAGCCCTCAGCCTCCTCGCCCAGGCCGCTGGCGGCCGCGAGCTTGCAGTCCGCGTACTGCACCAGGTCTGGGTCCTGCGCGCCGAACAGGCTCTGGCGCTGCAGCGGGTCGTAGCCGTAGAAGTTGCCCGGGTCCCCGTGGCACGCCACGGCGCACGGGTTCTGCTGGTAGGGCGCTGTGGACAGCGACGACGGCCCGTGGTAGAACTCCTGGATCTGCGACGGGTGCTGGAAGCTGCCGCCGCTGCTGGGACCGTACACCACGGTGGGTCGGCCGCCCAGGTCCTGGGCGAAGCCGCAGTCATAATAATTGGGGCGCAGGGACTCCCCGGTTTTGTATTTGGAGAACAGTGAGTTGACGAAATAAGAGCTCATTTTATTGAATTTTGAGGCGGCGGTGGCGGCGGAGGCTGTAGTTGGGGGCTGTTGGGGAGGGGGTGGGGAGGGGGAGAGGGAGGGAGAGAGAGGGAGAGAGAGACAGAGACAGAGAAAAAACGCGGATTCGCCGGCTCCTGGTCACCTTCGCCAGGAAAGGAGAGGGGAAGGGAGAAGGAAAGGGAAAAAAGAAAGAAAAGAAAGAAAAAGGCGAAGACGATCTCGAAGCCGCCACACTTTTTGTGATTTCCAGGAATAGAAAAAAGGACAGAGAAGGCACCCAAAGTCTCAGCTTGCGGCAGCAGCCGCGGCGGGCGCGCCCTCCCCCCCACCCCCACCCCCACACCAAAATCTACCGCCACTTAAGGAGGTCCTCGCTTTACATTTCGAAGAAGGGATGCCAGTTCATAAACAGTTTTCGGTGATTTACTTCCCTGCAAATGAGTTGTTTCATATTTTGCACTGTCTTTTCACGATCATTTGCATCCATTAGAGACCCCGCATCCTATTGGCTTCTCCGTACTCCTCCCGGACAGGACGCAGAGCGAGGGTGCGAGCGAGAGAGCGAGCGAGCGAGCGAGAGGAGAGAGCGCCAGGGAGCTGGGGAGCGCGGAGAAAAAGGAGGGGAAGGGAAAAAAACACCCAGGGAGAGGGAGGGGGACGAGCGAGGGGGAGAGGGAGAGGGGGCGCGGGGAGGAGGAATACGGATTAAAGCTGTTTAACTACCTACATTAATGAGATATCTCTCGCCTCCCAACAAATCAAATACCTTCGCGGACCACCCCCAAAGGCTGGTGTGGGGGCGTCGTGGAAAAAAACCGCGCGCGCGCGCGCGCCCGCAGACACGACGCGCGCCGGGCGCAGGCACCGCTGTTAATTTCGCGATTTTAACGAGGCAATTGGAGTCTTTCTAAATGTCAGGGTCGCTTCGGAAAAATGTAAAAGAACACGGTTTAATTGCGCCGAGTTTTAAAAGGTCCTATAAATGTAATTGGTATTTTAATACAAGTTATCAAATCATACAGCTTCCTCTCCTAAACATATTTTCAAACAAACGAGGTAGTCATATTTAAAGCTTTAATGATCAATTTCCTTATTATTGATAAAGGTTTAACTATCGTGTGCAGGGAATTGGCTGGGTAACCGGCCCCCCAAAAAACGGCTGTAAACTCTTTAACAAACTATAAAACGCAATAAAGCCGGAATCTGTTGTTGTTTATGCCGCAGCGCATCAAGGCTGTTAGCATTTTACGAGTTCTTTCCTCTACAGCTATAAAACTGCAGCTTCCATCGCCCCCGCCGCCGACTGCAGCACGGTGGGGGTGAGGAAGCCGAAATGAGAACGATTATGGAGGGTTTTGGTTTTTTTTTTTTCCCCCAGCACAAACAGTGACTTTTTTGAGATTTTGGGCTCCTTCAGCCCCCTTGCCAGGCACCTGCCCCCAGGCCGCTCCGGAGACCCCGGCCATCCCCTCTCCGCCCCGCCCAGCCACTCACAGAACTTTGCCCTCATTAAACAAACAAGCAAGGGGTTTTCTTCGGAGCAGGGGTTTAGGAGGTCTGGGGAGGAATGGCGCGAGAAGAAACTTTTGGTTAATGGGCAGAAGGCTGAGTTTTGCACGATCTCTGCTCGCTGGGGGAGGCGTGCTGAGGGTGCCGAAGATGCTTTGGCCAAGTCAGCGCTTTGGGGAGCAGACCGTGTGAGGGGAGAGGGGTCTGATGCCACCAAAGAGGGGCACCCAATGGGGCTGCCCCGCACCTGCACCCAGGCCCAGTAACTGAGCCCAACTGGCATCAGCCTTGCCGGAGCCAAGTTTCCACCTGGGCCTCCAATCCCATCCACACATCAAAGCCAAGTAGGTCACAGAGGGGAGCCCCGGGCACCAGGCCCTGATGCTGGGCCTTGGTTGCTGTTGTCCTAACCCTCTGCTGCTGTGGGCAGTATCTGAGAGCTGAATGCTGGGGAAAGGGGCTATTATTCCTGCGTCCCCATGGTCCACCGAGCCATGGTCACTACCTACACTGACCTTGGGATGGAGGGATCTTGGATAAAGATCCACTGAGCTCCCCATTTTCTTTCTTCTCCTCTTGGGGAGCCTCTAGAGAACCTGGTTCTCCCTGCAGACCTGGGGACCTGAGGCCTTGGAACCCAGAAAGCAGAACCAAGCTGGGTGGAGGTGACATGCTAGGCCCACTGCCTCCCCTGCCTACCTTGCCTGGGGACGCTGGTGACCAAACTCAGAAGGCCCGTGTCTGAGGGTCAGAACCCTGGCCTCCCCAGGTAGCTGATCAGCAAAAGAAAGGGAGGACGGAAAGAGAGAAAGGGAAAGAAAAATCTCTAGCAACCGAGGCGGAAGGAAGTGGCTTCACAAATAAGCTCATTTCATTGTTTATTCAGGACTCAGTAGCTTGCTTTCAGAGAGGCGCCATTTGGGGACCCCGGACACCCCAACCTTGGTAAAAATGAAACCATCACCCTTGCCAAAGGAGAGTTATCACGGGGGTCACCACAATCTTCCAAAAGCGAATCTAGAGAACTGGGAGAGGTGCAGAAGGGGAGAGAGAGAGGGAGAGTTGAGAACCAGGTCTGGATTTTCAGCGGTGGCTGAGGGGCCTCGGAATCCACTGTCAAGCCTTCGAGGAAGTGAACATTTTTATCAAGTGCGGGCGATTTTATGGTCATGATTGGAGGACTCACCTGCGAGGCAGAAATTCAATGGCTTGTTCTAAATCTTCCCTACACCGTGCCTACATCAGAAATTTCTGATGGAAGGAAAATGTTGCTATTGTAAGAAAAAACAAGCTAGAGCAAGGAGATAATTTATAAACACCCAACGGAGCACAGATTTATTAGAGAAACTCAAGTCGAGGAGAAACTTCGCTTGCCTCTTTGCACCCGACCCAGAGAGAAGGGAAAAGAGGCCGAGGCTGGGGCGACTCAGACAGGGTGGGTGTCGAATTCTCGCGCAGGTTTGTCGGGAAGGGAGGCAGGGATCGAGTCGGGCCGGGAGGAAATTGCAAATTTGGAATCTGGCGGCAGACAGAGCGCATGTCTCAGAGCGAAAGCGCTGGAGTCCAGGCCTCCAGCTGCTGGACGACATAAAGACCGGCGCCCCCAAGGTTTGCCTGCACCGGGGGTCCCGCTGGAGCCGGGGGTCGCGGGAGCCGCCGATCTCACGTGGAAGCCGGGGGCAGCCGGGGACACCGAGTTCCTGTGCCCCGCTGCAGTGCCTGCCCCCACACCTATCCGGAAAGGGCGCTTTTGGGGGGGCCAATTTGGGGTGCACAGAGCATCCCGAGGAGATATTCCAACCTCCCCGCGGCCCGTCGCTCTGGGAGACCCCTGTCCTGTGCGGGGGCCGCCAGACACGCGCCCAGCGCACACCCAGACGGTACAAAGGCTCCGGATCCTGCACCCATGCGGGGTGCTCGGCAAGCCTAGGGCACCTCCGGATCCCCACAAAACCAGGGCTCTGACCCCCCCAAATCGGGGGCCTCTGACTGCCCCCCCCAGTTGCCTCTGCAGCTAACGTGAGCAGCCGCATCCAGGCGGCTCCCTCCACACGCCCGCGCCCCTCTCACCTGACCTGCTCGCCCGCATCCGTCGACATAGCTCTCGCCCCCCTGCACGAAAAATCTCAGTTTTTCCAAACCAAGCCTCCTCTTGATTTGCACCCATTATTCCTATTATTACTATTATTCCCCGTTTTCACGCATTCGTTGCCCCACCGAACACAGCAACTGGGCGAGAAACACTGCCCGCCTCCTCGTGGGGGAAATTCAGAAAATTGACCATTTGAGGAGCGTAGGGAGGGGGACACCACTATATCCAAAACCTATAAAATGGGGGGAAAGGGCTATAACGATCTCTATATTTTTATTTCGTGCAAATTATTCATGACTTTTGGTACGGCTCGGTTCTTAGATGCAGGGCCGCACAAGGTGCGGTGTGAACCACTGGAGTTGCCAGCCACGGCTCCCGGGATTTTCACGTGGAGCAAGGGTGCCATCTAGCGGCCGCTCTGTGAAAAGGCGCCCTCGACCACCTCCGAAATCTAAGCCGCGCAGGCGACAGCCAGCCTGGAGAAACGTTCACAAGTAGCAGAAAAAGAGGAAGGAAAGCGACAGCGGAGGAGAAAAAAAGCATCGGGATCAAGAAAAGGTTCTCAAAATTGTCCAGATTACCTAAAAGAGAAAAAAAAAGGAGAAAAAAAAAAGAGGTTCCACTCTTTGCTTGCTTGCTTGCTTTTTTTTTTTTTTTCTACTTAAACCTTCTCTGGCCCAACCCTGCGCTGCCGGCCCAGGAGCGCGCCCTTCGTTTATGGCCCGGAAAAGGGAGAATCCAGCACTTTCCAAACCCCACAAGATTGCTTCAAATTCCAAGGAGTAACAATTGGGCTTTTTGTGGGGAGAGGGGAGGATGGGATGGGATTATAAAAGGATCAAGAGCCTGCCCTGGCCCAGACGTCTGGCCCTGGGGACCTGCGAGTGTGTGTGTGTGTGTGTGTGTGTGCGCGCGCGCGCGCGCGCGCGCGCAGGGACTTCTTACTTCGGACGCCTGATTCTGGAGGGGGTGTGAAGAACAAAGACACGAGAGTCCAAACTGCCATGGCCGAAGCATGTGCAACAACAGTGTCCCTCCCTTCGCCCTCGCTGAGCTCCCCCTTTGAGCCCTGGGGACCCCCAAGCCCCACACAGTGAGGGTAAGGGCTGCAGGCCTGGAGCTTGCGCCCAGCGGATGCACTCTCAGCTCCGGAAAGTTTCCCCTCTCTGTTTGCTTTGGGGCTGTTTAGTTTCTTAACCTTCAGAAATTTATACGCTATAAACTTTTATAGCGGTCATATTCTTTTATTGCTGCGCACACGGCATTGCATTCCTCTCCCGGCTTCTCTCAGTCTCGCACTCTCTCGGTCTCCCTCACTGAATCTCTCTCTTTTATGACAACTGATTTCCCCATCTCCGGCTTCCCAGCCTCCGAATCCTCGCCTTTGTCTGTCCAGAAAGAAGCCACTCCCGGGCTGGGGACCCAGATGCTACCGCCCGAGGCCACTCCAGGCGTCCAGACCACCCGCCCCGCAGCGCTCTGTCCAGTTCAAGCCGGGCCTTCTGCGTTTCCTTTTGGCGGAAACTGCCCTTTTTGGTTTATTCTCAGCGCCGGCTGAGCCCTGGGAACCCCGGATGGAAAGTCAACCTCGTCTACACCCGCTGTAAAGCCCGATCCTCTATTCTACCCCTAACGGAACCCTCCTTGGTGGCTGCCAGCCTGGACCTGCCCAGCTGAGCCAGGGAGCCGCGCTGCCTCCTGCCTCCTGCGATCTCACCCAGCGATCCATCCGTTCGTTAGAGAGGGGTAGGCCAGGCCCGTGCAGGCTGCCTCCACTTCAGCCGGCCTTTGTCCCCACTCTGTCCCCACCTGCAGGGTCTGGAGGGCTGCTGTGTTTGCAGTGGGGGGACCAGGAGAGAAACTGGAGCTCAGGGTGCCGCTGCGGCAGGGGGATCCGATTGCCTGGATGCAAACTAGCCTGGCCCAGAGGCTCTGAGAGGAACAGCAGGGCACCTTTGGAAACCAAGTTTAATTCTGGCTCAGGAAGGAAATTATTCTTTTTTCTCTCCTGCAACATTGTTCAATACTCCATGCTTTCTCCCAGCCTTTGAGAGCTGCTGCCCCAGGCCTCAGCCCCTACCAAACCCAGGGTCTCAGACCAAGCCTGCTAGCCTGTGGCTGCAGCCCCAGCTGAAGGGCAGACAGCTCTTGGGGCTCCTCCATCAGAGCAGCCCAAGCTTCCCTCAAGCCTCTGTCCACCCCAGCACCCTGCTGCAGCTCGGACTCAGGGAGGGTGTCCCTTCTCTCTTGCTGGGGTTTCTAAGTGGCCAGGCCAAGGTGGCAGCAGTGAGGAACCCCTTCCAGGGCTCTGGAGCTTTGCCTTCCTCTGGCTCACAGGGCGGCTGGGGCTCCAGGACAGCTTGGTCTGCAAACCCTTTGCTCCCTCTCCACGTCCGGCTGTTGGTCCCCCAGTCTGTGCGGAGGCAACGGCTCCCTGGAAGCCTGCTCTTGGGACCTCGGGTCTTGGCCGGCTGTCACTGAACTGGAGCAGACAGCTCTGCAGTGATCCTGCTTTGCAAGGTCTGGGACCTGGGGTACAAAGTCTGGGGGACACCGAGGGGACACAGCCACCTCTGTTTTCCAGTCTGCACTTTTGGCAACTGAGGTCTCTACCTATGGCCAGGCGAGGAGGAGAAGCCAGCATGGAATAAGACTCGGAGAGGTTTATTGTCTAGAGTGATATATTTTTTTGTTCTCTTTTTCTTTTCTTTTTCTTTCAAAACAAACAATTAGAGCTCTAGGCCCCGCACCCTCCCCACTCCCACCCACCACCCTCCCATAGAAGCCACAACTGAAAACAGGCGAGACAATCACCCCCAAAGAAATCACAAAACACAAGCACAACATCACAACAGCCACCAACAAAGCAAAAGAAGTTCTATTGGGATGGCCCCTCGCAGGGTCAGGAGGGGGAGGTGAGTCCAGCTATTGGGGGGCACTGAGAGGCCAGGGTGCAGGGGGAAGCGAGCAAAGTGAACTTTGCTTGAGGCCTGGGGCTATGTGGCCTCTCTCCTGGGCCAGGCACTAGCACCGCCAAACCCCAGCCGGGATGCTGCAGTGGAGGCAAAGGCTGGCACTGGGCAGCCGGCTGGGGGCTCTTCTGAGGGCATCAGGGAGCTGGCAGGATGGGGTGAGGCGCCAGGTTTCTGCACGGGGGCCTCTGCTTCTCCCTGTACCGACAGCTAACTCCGGAAGGGAGCTGGGGAATCGATTTCCAATAAATTCTCCATCTGTCCGTCAGATTATGCTGACCTGGCCTTCTGTCTGCGGCGGGGCTGAGCTGCTCTACAAGGTGCGCTGGACTCTGCCCACGCTGGGAGGGGGACAGAGCTGGAAAGGAGAGGAAAATGCAGGGCTGGTGGAAAGCACAAAAAGCTCCAGTCCATCGAGTGGGGTACAGAGGAGCAGGAGAGGAGGCTCCACAACCCAGTTTGACCTCCTTTTGTTGGAAGGACAGTAAACTACCATGCAGAGATCAACATCTCCTCCAACAGGATGTGTGCAGGTGCCCCAAGACACCGTCACACAGCCACGCACGGGCCTCTCCTGGCCCCCTGTAGCTCATCGGCCTGGTGCTTGGGTTGGCCCTGCTTTGGGGTACAGCTGGGCACTCCACGGGGATGCTGAGGCTTCGGGGCAGCACCTCTGTAAGAGTCTATGTCCAGACACCTTCCTGCCGTGCATCTGCGTCAGGGTGAGGACCCAGGCTTGCCTGATGGTTTTGGGGGGGAATTTTGCCACATTGGCATCAAAGGTGTCCCTTCATTTCCCTTCTAACTGTGGGCTCCAAACTCTATCTATGCCTGGGGCATGCGCTGGGCTGTGGGCAGTTGGGGTGTCCTGGGGGTCACTTAGATGGGTGCAGGGGGGCATTGGACCAAGCAGGCTGGAAGGGAGGGGTTGGGGTTTCCCAGAAAAATGACAAGGGGATGTCAGGAGCTTCACTAGGGTGTCTCTTGCCTTGCAGCCCACCTTTTACTCAGGAATCAACTATTTCTAGCTTCTAACTGAACAAAACTTTCTCCTGGTACCCAGAAAGAAGGGAGGGACACACAGAGCCAGGGCTCTAGGTGCACTTGAAGGGCTGAGAGGAGGGTGCCCTTCCCTGTCTCTGGATAACATCCCAAATAGTGCTGGCTCTGCAGCCACCACATAAATAAGGGCAAGACGGGGAAGGGCTGGGAGGGGGACGCTGTGGTCTTTACTCTTTGCCCTGTTCCTTATTCATTTTCTTCATTTTCATCCGCCGGTTCTGAAACCAGATTTTGACTTGTCTCTCACTGAGATTGAGGAGCCTGGCCACTTCGTGCCTGCGGTCCCTGGTGAGGTACATATTGAACAGAAACTCCTTCTCTAGCTCCAGCGTCTGGTATTTGGTGTAGGGACAGCGCTTTTTCCGGGAGGAGCGAGCGTGCAGCCAGTTGGCAGAGGGGTTGGCTGAAAGAGAAGCAGCGATAGAATCAAAGCCAGGAAGGAGGTGAGGTGGCGGCCCCAGGCTGCACCCCTGCTCTCCACTCCCCGTCTTGCATCCGAGAAAGGGTGCCTAGGCCTCCAGGTGCCCAGAAAGTGTCCCAGAGATGGAGCGGCCTGGACAGGTAGAAGGGGCTGGAGAGGGTGCAGCCCAACAAATGTGTGCCTAGGCTTCCTCAGCGCTTCCAAGACTTCCGGCCTGCCCTGAGTGCTGTCTCCATCTTTCTGCACTTGGGGACAAACTGGTCAGGACTCAGGTCAGAGGTCCACCACTGCCACCAGCACCACCAGACTGGCCAAGGGGTGGCTGACCAGAAGGGTCCCTGGCCCAGTCTGAGAGAAAACAGGTGGGGCTGGGCAGGGGAGGGGAGCTCAGGTTCAGCCACAGCCAAGAGACCTCCTAGCCCTTCCCTCCGGCCCCAGCATCTTGCCTGACCACAAGCTGGGTGTCTTCAGACCCCATGGCAGGAGGCACAGGCATCTGGGTCCAGGCCCTGCCTCCCCGCCACCGCCGCCGCCACACACAAGTATGGGCCAACACTTAGAGCCTCGACATCCAGCACACTGCAATTTACAGCAACCCAATTGCAACCATTTATCAAGTGCAGCCCTAGACAGGGGAGCACCGGGGCTCCCGGATAACGGATGGCTGCAATAGACTCCTTTTCTGCTGTTCAGCTCCGCAGGTTGTTTAACACAAGTTCAGGGAAATGGGGGAGCAGTGCTTCAGTCCCGGTGGGGGCCAGACGGAGAGGCGGTGGGTGGGGGAGACAGAAAGGCCTGTGTGGCACACCTAGCCCTGTCTGGGTGTGGAGGGGGAAGAGCAAGAGGTAATTAAAGTGGAAGAGGGTCAAAAGGAGGAAACCAAAATATATACAGGCTTCTTTTTCTCCTTACCACCTCTCCCCAGACCCTAGAACTCTGAAAAGTTGCCAAATAAAAGCTGAGCCAATTAAAAATAACATCCACACTCTACCAGCTTCCTTCTCCCCCGATGAAAAGCCCTAGACTTATTGTCGTTGTTGTTAAATTCAGTGCGTGCTACACTGAGTACCGCGTCTTACCAATCCGCAGCACTATTTTCTTAATGTGATTGCCCGGGATGGGACACGCAGCTGCATTAAATATGAAAGAGGAAAAAAAAACTGTTAATAATTGATCCCAGCCAAATGGCTGCTTTGCAATAATGGGCTTTCCAGGCAGGATTCGGGGTCTGGGTGGGGGGTGGTTGGGGTGCGTGTGCAAGGTTTGGGGAGAACTGTTCCCAAAATGACAGCTCTTAAGTCAACCTGCAGGTTGGAGGTGGCAGGACCGAGGGGGCCCCCGGGAGAGCAGCGCGGTTCTTCACTGTCCAGCAGGCAAGGACGACCCAGCTGGCCACCCTGCTGGCGGGAGAGCAAGCGGAGACTCGGATTCTCAATGCCTGCTTCCCCAAAAGAGCAGGGCGGGAGGACTTTGTCGGCGAGCCTGTGCGTTATTGTTTGGGGCCAAGAGCTCCCAACCGATTTGCCCTCCTCGACCTTAAAAACAGCACGCAGCAGACCCGCTCCTTTCGCCGCCCCACGGAGAGCATCTTTTGGAAATCAGCCAGACTTGGGGTTCTTCCAGCGGTGCTTTGGGGAGGAGGGGGAGGTGACCAGAGAAGCTACCCACGAAGGGTGAAATTCTCCGCCTCTCCTCAACTTCGCTCCCTCCCACCTCTCCTCTCGCCGGGGTCCCTCTGGGACGTCCCCTTCTCCGCCCGGAATTCGGAAGTGGTGCCGGGACTCCCCGCGAGGCCCGCAGCCCGGGCTGCGGCTGGGGAGCCCCGCGGAGAGCAGCGGGAGCCGCCGAGCAGGCCGCGGCGACCCGGGCGGGCGAGGGGCGGGGGCCGCCGCGGGAAAGGCGCCCGGGGAGGGGCCGGCGCGTGAGGAGGGGGCTCGGCCGCCGCGTCCCGGGCTCCCCCGCCCCTCCCGGCGCCGGCTGCGGACCCGCTCGGCTGCAGCAGCACGAGATCTGCTAGGCTGCATCCTCCGCCAAGCTGTTGCATCGCAAATAAAATCCTAATGAGCCTCCTCCCCCTTCCCTCGGCCGCGCTGAGGGATGCGCGTGGTGCGGGGGCTCCGCGCCAGCCGCGGTCCCGTGCGCCCCGGCCCGTGCGCGCGGGCTCCCGGCCTCGCCCGCTCCGCGCCCCGCTGTGCTGCTCTCCTGCCGGCTCCCAGTCTGGGCCTCGGGGACGCGGGGGCAGCGGAGAGCCGCGAGTGGGTCCCAGAGCGCCAGTCCCCTGCAGGACCCGACCAGTGGGGGCGACTCGGTGTCCCCTTCCGGGGCGCCCAGCGGGGCCCTCTCCTCCTTCCTCGCAGCCTGGCTGCGTCCTCTCTCCCTCCACCCTCGCCGGCTACGGGCCACCGCGGCGCTCTCCCTGCACATTGTCCACAGTTTATGGCCTCTCGGGTCCCCTCCCCCTCCCTCGCCTGGCCCGCGGCCGGCCCGGAGTATTATTTCCTCCTCCTCCTCCTCCTCCTCCTCCTCCTCCTCCTCCTCCTCCTCCTCCTCCTCCTCCTCCTCCTCCTCCTCCTCCTCCTCCTCCTCACTTTTTTATAACTTACTTTGATCCGGCCTTTCTTTGTCCTCGCTTCCTTCGCAAATTTTATTGTCCCCGTAGCCGGGTCTTTGATTAGCCAGCACGGCCTCCCTGCCCGCCGAAGTTTCCAAACTGTACTCGGGCGCGCCGGGCTTGAGCAGCTCCCCGGGCGCGCCCAGCAGCGGCTCCGCCTTCACCGCCTGGCCCTGGCCCGGGGCCTCGCCGCGCGGCGCGGGCTCCAGCCAGGTGCGCAGGTACCTGCCCTCGGCGGCCGGCGTGCCCTGCGGCTGCAGGTACGGGTGGTACACGGGCGGCAGGCTCCCCGACGCGTGCGCGCTCAGCGGCGCCCAGGACGCGCCGAACACGGGCGCCTTGGGCTGGAAGCTGCAGGACGGGAAGTCCAGGTGCTCGGCGGCGCCCGGCTGCCGCGGGCCCGCGAACTGGCCGGAGGGGAACTTGGCTGGCGGCGCGTCCTCGCTCTCGTGACTTATGATCGAGTCGACATAATAGCTGCTAAGCGTCCCAGAAATGGACATTCTCAGACATTATCCGCGCGCCTGCTCGCAGAGGGAAGGGAGCGCTCGCTGGCTCGCTCGCTGGCTCGCTCGCAGCGGCGGCGGCGGCGCCCAAGCAGGCAGAGGAGGAAGGTGGCACCCGGACCGGGGCGAGGGCTTTCGGACGCGACCCCCCAAGCCCCCCACCCTCCCACCCCCACTACCACCGCCCGGCTCAACTTCTCAGCCAACAAAGTACAGTGGAGCGGCCGGCTCGGTGCTCCGTGCAAAATGATTGGTCAAAGTTTTTCCGACAGCCTGATAAAGCGTCAGCTCCGACATCAATCAATCGGGCGCGGGGGCTGCGCTCGCGCTGTCATCCTTACGCACCGCGCTCCATATCGAGGATGGATTGTTTTATGCTGATGCAATGTGCTATCACGTCAGGGCTCCGGCGGCCACGTAACCTCAGCCCCGGCGCCGGCCGCCCCCGCCCGCCTTCGCAGGAAAGGGGGGGGTCTCGGCGTGGGGCGCGGGGGCGGAGAGAGGCGGGGGCTGAGGAGCGCGCTCCCGGGCGGGAGGGAGAGCGCAGAGGGAGAGAGAGGCGGACACGGAGAGAGCGAGCCCTAGCCCGGGGCGCAGCCAGAAAGGCCCCGCAGGATAATTAAAGGAGAGGTCGCCCTGTCCCCCCCAACACCTCCACTCCACCCCGCGGGCCCTCATTTCCTCTCTTCTGTCCCCTTGACAGAAGATGTTTATTAAACAACAGCAGCAGCCAGCTAGCCACAGGAGATGGAGGAAAAGGGATGGGGAGAACTTGGGGGGTTTATAGAACCTTATTCGCTCTGGAGGGGGTGCGGTGCGCTATTTGGGGAGACGAACACGACTGGGAGCCTCCCCTGACCCCTCAGTAGCTGAGGGAGGAGGAGAGGGGAAAATGGGACCAACGTCCAAGGATCCGATGTCTGTCCGAAAACTAGGATCTGCTTGAGGTCAGAGGGATTCTCCAGGCCCTGGAAACTGTGTCTACGGAAGAGTTTAATACAACTAAGCCAAGCCCTTGCGTTTTAACTCTTTTAAATTCCCTGGGCCTTTGTGGCTGGGGATGTGCTCAACTATTCCCCTTTCCTTCCCGGAGAAACCTCCCAGGACCCTCATATTGCCCAGAGGAGGGAGCTCCCCTAAGTTGTGTCCGGATCAGGGACGTAAGAAAGGGCCAGGGTCCGGAGTTATTTCCCCTTCCATGCGGAAAGCACGGAGCCCAGGCCAACTCTGAGACCCTCCCGTGCCGCTCTTTGCACCCGGGGTTGCTGCTCTCTGGGGGGCTTCGAATGCCGGCCTAGGCACCAGTGCGGACCTCGAAGCCCTAGGGTCAGGCTCTCCCACATCTGCCGCTGCCTTCCCTTCCCAGCCCGCCCCCCGCGGGAGCTTCCGAGTAGTCTATTAGAATCCACTACGCGGCCCTGCGCAGGGTCTCCCCCGGGGCCACCGGCTGGCGTCCTGGCTCCTCTTCCAGCCACCACTCCTCCAGTTTCTGCCCTGGGTGCAGTCCCCTCTCCTGGCCTACAGCTGGGGAGGCACCGTCCCTTGACACGCACGGCTGCCTCCGTTGGGTTGAGGCGCAGATTTCTTGCCAATTCCCGACTCTGGGCCACTCGAAGGCAGGCTGCCCTCACAGCCACCGTCTCACCCCCACCCCAGTCCTTTCAACAAAAGCGGGGCCATTCCAACTTGGGGTTTGATCTTTTTGGCAGTTGCCCCTCTACCCTGGGAAGGCTGCGGGTCACCTCCGGACGCACACACACTCCCGCCCGCTTTTCTTTCCAAATGAAGCCATCTCGTGTCATTATGTGTGAAATACGAGGGTGCAGCGCCATATTTCTTCACATTATGGCGATTTCAAAATGATTTTTTAAAGATCAATGCAGGCGCCCAGCCGGCCCCCTCCCAGCCCACCCCCGCTCTTCTAGGGCGACAGCCCGGCAGATTCGGAGCCACACAGTGTGAAGATCTGCTTTTTCCACAGGACTCAAGAGGGGGAAACCAAAACCCAATGCGAATTCTTCTAAGTAGCGTTTGGGCGCTTGGGAAAGTCAGAGAGCTCCCCAGGCTCGCCAGCGAGAAAGCTGGGCGCGGATCGAGGCGGGTCGCAGCTCAGGCAAAGCACCTGTTCTCGATTTGCCAGCCGTTTGGAGGGTGCAGTGGGCTTTACCTGTAATAAATATACTCTTCAGGCCAAAAAAAAAAAAAAAAAAAACCCTCCTCCCCTGCCATAAATAACGGTGTTATGAAGCATGGCGGCTGAGTGTATGATTTTCTATAGCATATAAATTAGGGCCCAAAAGGACATGCAAGCTGTGGGCTGGGGCTTTTTATTTATGGAAAAGTCACAGCGCTGGGCTGTCCGTAAGACCTGAGCTGCGCAGGCACTGGGCTCTGACTGCCGCCCTGCCCTCCGGGTCTCCACTGCCCCTGCCCTGACTTGGCGCCCCCCCCCTCTTCTGGGAGTCCAGGGCCCCCTCGCTTAGGAAGAAGTTAGAGGAAGAAAGGCCCCTCAGCTCCAGGCTGCGCTGGGCGGAAGGGAGGAGCTGTCCCGCAGACCAGGTTCAGGACTGTGGGTTGCCAACTGCCTGGGGAGTTGTCCCGAATTCCTAGCGGCTCCTGGGTGCTGGCTGGGGAGGGGACACAGGCCTCTTTTCTCAGATGGAGCTTAGAAGTGGAGAATAGGGACAGTTTGAAAATGACAGGTTAAGGAGGTCTGGGTCTTCTCCCAAGAGATGATTCTAGAGGGGAAAGCATGAACTTGCCCCCCAGTCCCTGGGGTCTGCACCCCACCTCACCTCCTTCTGTGTGGTGGTGTGGATGGGCCAGGATACAAGCCCCCCCTGCAAAAAAAAAAAAAAAACACAAACCTTTCTAGAAAGCATTGCTGGCCCAGGCTGGAGTTCAACTCCGCCTCAGGCAAGTTATTAAAAGGATCACTGAGAGGGCACCCCTTGCCTAGATGCTCTGAGAACCTGGGGACCCCCCAAACCTTATTTTCTCCCCAGATATAATGGTACCCACAGTGAAGGGAGGGAGCAAACAGGATGGTGGCCCCTGGAACCCATCTTCTAAAGACAACTACAAGGGGGTCACTTCCATGGGGGTCCCTTGGTCCTGAGAGAGCAAAACTGCTGTGCACCCCACCCCCAGTCCTACAGAGAAAGGAGGAAAACCCTGCCTTCCCTGCAGCATCTCGCCAGTTCAGTCCTCGCATGGGAGCCTCGCCTGAGCACAGCTGAGGCTGGTGGCCAGGAGCCTGGGACGAGCACACAGGAAAAAGCAGCAGCTCCTGGCCACGCTGGGGCCCAGAGCAGCCAGGAGCAAAGGAGCCCAGGTCTGAAGAGCAGAGGCTAACGTTGGCCACTGGCTGGAACCAGAGGGTGAGTGCTGTGCTTTGGGGGGACTTGATCAGGGTCCTTGTCAGTGAGAAGAGAGAAAATCTGGAAGGAGGCAAAATGACACATGAGAAAAGGGGGAAATACTTTTTTTTTTAAACCATTAAGTGAAGCTAAAATGGATGCATGGTGTATTTGCATAGATAAATATATCCTGTGTGTCTATTTCAAATCTGTGTGTGTGTGTGTGTGTGTGTACCTATGTGCAAATGCGCTATGCTCTATGCTGTGTATAGAACATGTGATACACAGATCTGCCCAGCTCTAATGCTCCGTGTGCCTGGGCATTCGTACAGGAGATCTAAGTCTGCTGAAGTGCATATGCGGTAACCTTTGTGATGGATAGAGATTAACGACTGATTCTGCTCGTATTGAGAAGATCCATGGCCCTGAAGCTTGTATGTACATTTTTATAATCATCCACACACCTAGGGAGAAGCCAAAAACCTGGGTATTTGTGTACTTGAATTGTGGCTATGAAATATTGCTGATTTGGGGGTCTCGCTTGAAAAGCAGCCCCTGGACCTTCAAGCCAAATGTACACCTATACCGTCTCCTCAAGCAAACGTCTGTGACTTCTATCTGGACTCTATTCACCTGGGAGATGAAGGAAATGTTGCAGATTGGGGAAAGGTCATGAAATTTGGTGATTTTTTTTTTTTGGTCTGACCATAAAATTCTTTACTGAGTGTCTCACCCCCAACAGCAAACACAGTGTGTGTTGTGAAATGCCTATTTCCTGGGGGTGGGAGCACTTTAGTTGTGCACCCATGTGTCCTGAATAAGTGTGAGGCAGAGGTGGACAGATGTGAACTGATTGTGAAAGTCCTCAGGTAACTGCTGGAGGTCATCCCAAAGCACGGCTGTGTACAACCAGATTAGAAAAGCCCCCAGTCTGCATCAAGGATAGAGATTTCTTCCATCCCAGGACTGAGTCTAGAGCCACTCTGGGAAACAGCGAGGCAGGGGGACATTTGTCCCATTGGAGGTGGAAATCAGGATGCCCTTTATCCAAAACGACCTCCCAAACAGGTACCTTCTCGATTGTGCACACCCCGGTTCAAACCTTGACACTTCCACATCCCCCAAGTGGAGATCTCACTGGTCAAGTAAGGAAATCCTCTGCCGAGCTCCCTCCTAGGATGTCAGAGGTGAAAGGAAGGACGGGGAGGTCAGGGGCCTCCTCCAGCCTCGGGGAATCTTCTTACCAACTCTCAGCCCTCCAGGATGTCCGAGGTGGTGGGTGGGGGTGGCGGACTTCTTGGGAGTTGGGGGGGGGCATCCAGGAGGCCAAATGGGGTGGGCGCGGCAGGCGGGGCGGAAAGAGGCGAGCAGGTAGAAGGTTATTACAGAATTGCTTCCATAAAACCTGTGACCGTTGTAAAACCCTCTGCTTTCCAAAGACTTTATTTCCTCCTTTCTCTCTAACATCCCCCTTTTTTCTTTTTACAGCACTTTTCCTGAGAGGGGATGGCCGAGGGATGCCAGGGATGGCTTCAAGGCTGGGGCAGGTTTGGGAGCAGCCGGAGAAGCAAGGTAAGGTGGAGGAGGCATCCCAGCCCTCTGGACCCAGACCCAAGATGACAAAATGTCCAGGGACAGCACAGTTGGCCTTAACTTATCAAGACAGTGGGGTGAGGCTGCATTTCCCTCGTGTTTGGAGCGGGTCCCCCAGGGCCTCTCGGTCCCAGCAGAGGCCCCTTGTTCCCCGAGCCCCTTGGCCCTCTGAGTCAGCCTGGCGCCACCAGAGCCCCATCTGGTCCAGCCTCTTCCGGGCCCCTTTGCATATTTCCTCTGCCTCAGGCAGGGGGGAAAGTTGAGGAACAAAAGTTAGCTTATGCTTTGACGAGTCCCCCACCCGCCTTCCACCAGCGCTTTACTTCTAGTGACTTTTTCGCTGGGCACCAAGCCAGCAGTCTTGAGAGGGCCGGGGTCAGAGAGGCTAACACAGGTTCGCCCTGCCCAGCCTGGCTCTGTCTCGGCACCAGTGCTGAATGCCTAACAGCTTTGCTTCCCCTGGAGGCTGCAACAGCCTCCTGAGAACGGCTCTGAGGACCTGGTCCTGAGGACCCGCGGGAACCCATGGCTGGACCCTGCGGAGGAAGCAGCTTTTCTGAACCAACCTCTGGAGCACCTGCCCCACTAGGGGGCCTAGGAGAGACCCTGAGGGCCTGCAGGCTGAGGTCACAGGGAACCCTGAGTTTTTCCTTCCTCTGAAAGGGGCCTACTGAGCCCTCTTGAGGCACCTGAAACTTCCTGCTGAGGGGGAACCTGGTCCCCCGAAAAGATTACCAAGATCTGAAGGGGCTCCCGTGTCCCTGTGGAAGCCCAGCCTTCGAGCACTTGTGCCTCTGTACAGTTGCCTTGCGGAGTCTCTGGAAGGTTCTGAGATTGGACAGGAGCCCAAGACCCCAGAGCAGGAGGCTGGAAGCTCTGAGCACCACCTCGGGCTCTGCAAAAGGACTCAGCCACTGCCTGGGAGGCGGCTTTGGAAAGTCAAGTGCTCCCCCACTCCCCACTTGTGCCCCAAACCCACTGAAAATGTCCAGAAGTGGGAAGACACCCCAGAACTCCCCTGATCTCTCCGGGGAACCATTCTGCCAGGGTGCCACGCCAGCCCTGCGCCCCTGCCACCCCCACTCCTCCGGCTAAGCGAGGAGCAGCAACTGCCGTGAGTCGGGTGGTTTGATGTCGTTGCGTTCAGAAGCCCAGGCCCAACAACATGAAACTACCTAATTCACCCAGCAGTTCCAGTCCAAGCGCCAGGCCCAGGGCTCACCGGGGCAGGCCCCTGCGGCCATCCTGCGGCCCGAACGGAACGGCCGGCTCACCGCTGAACTCACTCTCCTCTGCTTAACTTACTTCCCTCCACCTCCTCCCATAGACTCAGCGGCCAGTAAACAACTCATCCGAAGAACTGGACCCAGGACTGTAGGTAAAAGCTGCTCGGAGCTGGTCCTGGCAGCTCAGATTCCAGAAACTTCTGTTTTCCAGAAGGCCCCAGCTCAGGCAGGGCACTTAGAGATACCTGCTTGGCATCTGTCTCCGCAGCGGGACCTCTCCGCAGAGGAAAAGGACTCTCAGCTTCACCCCGTGACCAAGGTACACCACGTGGCACCAGCCACCAGGCCAGTCCCCGCTCCAGGGTCACTCGGCCTCCCAGGGTGGCTCTGAAAGGTCAAATCTTCCAGCCCTACATGGTCCCCCAGCTCTGAGACTGGGACAGTGGGGCGACCGGGTACTGAGAAAGGAAGCGACAGAGAACGGAAAAAGCAGTGTAAGTACCAGGGCCCCTGGGGAGCAAAGTGAAAAGTGGGATTTGGGGGGGGACAGCAGAGTGACTTGGACGATCACCGGGAAATCACTCCGCAAAAATGTCTGAAGGCTCAGGCGCCAAGGCGCTGAGCTCCTCCAGGTAAGAAGAGCCTTTCCGAATCTGCAGTGGAACCGGCAGGGTAAGGACTTGGACTAGAACACAGGGAACACATTCTCTTCCCCCTCCTCCTGCCCTGCAGACTGGGGCCTCTGCCCCTGCCGCCCGTGTCCCCCCAATTCCCGCCCCTACTCTGCAGACACCCACATACCAGTGCTCCACGTACTGCATGTTCACCTGAGCTAGCAGCCGGCGACAGCGCTGGATTCGACTCTGTTACAAAGTGTGGAGCTGGAGTCCCTGTCTGTCCAGGTTACCGAGTGTCTCTCTGTCCTGGTCACCCAGGCTCCCTCCAGCCTTGTGCCAGAGGCAACAGTCTGAGCGGCCACGTGTCCAGCAGGGAAGCCCGAGGTAACAGAGAGAGTTCACCTGGCCTCCCACTCACCCTCCTGGGTATAAATCTTGGGGACCGGAAATCCAATAAACCTTCACCGTGTTGATGAACTTCAAATGGTTTACATCCCCTCCTGGCCTGAAAAGAAAGACGGCTGGAGAGCAGGTTAACAGAAAGGGGAAACAAAATTATGATCCCAAGAAGCGGCTTGCACAAACTTTGTCCGCGTGGAGAGAAACAGCGGATGCCCTGGGCCTGAGCCTCTGTTCAACGATTGAGCATCCCCTCGCCTGGCCTCCCAGGGCTCCCCAGGGTCCTGAGATGGTGGCCAGGGCTTCCAGGCGACTCCCAGCCCCAGATGGAGCAGGAGCACAGGAGCCCGGGCCGCTTCCCCAGCCATGCCCTGCTTCGGCCTCTGCTTTTGCACCTTTCCGCCAAATGCGGGTTTTTTGTTTGGTTGGTTTTTTTTCCCCTCCAGCTACCAGAACTTTGCCCTGCCTGGCCCTTTTATTGCCAGGTGCCTGAGGAGGGGACTGGAGATAAGACGTGCCAGGCCCCCAGGGGATGGAGCCAGCCAGCCGGGGCTCCTGCAGGGGACAACGAGGGGCCCGCAATTCATTGTCGCAGGCACCGCCACCAGCTCCTGTCTGGCTTCTTAAAGGCCTCAAAATCCAAAGGAAAACTACACTACCCATGCCTCAACTTTCCTTGCCCTAGTTCTTTTCTGCTCTAGACATTTTGTGGACTCTGGATTCGCTACCGTAAACCAAAACTTTAAAAGGTCCCTTGTTTTTCAAAGCCTTGGATTTGAGATAATTGGGAACATTTATTGACCTCTGCTTTTTTTTTTTTTTGTCTACCTGAGGGGCCTGCATAGGGCTCTTTTGGGTCGGGGAACAAAAGGATAGAAAATACCTCACAGTTTTTCAGCCACCCAGCACTACAGCTTGGTGGGGGGGAGACCCATGGTGGGGGGGCTGACATTAGCTCAGACTCCAATAGGGGTGCAGGGTCCAGGCCCAGCTGCGGGCCCAGGAGGGGCCTGGGGTCCCCCAGACACACAGGTGCAGCCCTCCCCCCAGAACAGGAGGCCAAAGCCCTGCCGGAGATGTTCTTTTAAAAACAGACGAAAAATGACATGAGCCCTGGCGTGGTGGTGCACGCCTGTCATCCCAGCACTCTGGGAGGCTGAGGCAGAAGGATCACAAGTTCGAGTCCAGCCTGGGCAACTTAATGAGACACTGTGTCAAAATTTTAAAAAAGAAATAAATAGGAGCTGCAGATATAGCTCAGTGAAAGGCCCTGGATTCAATCCCCTGTACAATAAATAAATAAATATTAAAAATGCAATGGGCTTGGAAAACACCAGGCTGTGTTCTAGCACGTTGAATTTTTCTGAAAGGCTAAGTGTGCTGCAGGCTATCCTGCTCAGCCCCAGCCTGGCTGGGAGTTAGCAGTGCTGAGGTGGTGGTGGAGTGCCCGCTGCTGCTTCCTAGCACCAAGAGGGAGGGAGGGGGAGCTCTTTAGCAGCTGGAGGACAGGAAGTGGCTTCCATCACCTCCTGGGGCAACTGGCCAGGGGTACAGGGGGCTGAGGCAGGGCGGTGTGCCGGTCCCAGGCCCCTTATCGGCCTGGTCTCCACGGCTCCCCTGGACTCTTTGGAAAAACTGAAGAGGCCACAGCCTTCGGACAACACATTTGTGCACACACACACTTTTGCACGCACTTTTAGGGGCTTTGTGGCTTCCCAATCCTCATTCCCCAGGGCATCGGCCATTGCTCTCAGTCTGCAAAACTGAGCCCTGCACAGAGCAGAAGGACATTTCAGACCCCTCCTACAGAGGCTGACTGTATCCGTTCAGGGTCACCTCGCCCAAAAGAAGCCAGCTTTCAAATTCCCGAGCAGTGTTCCCGCATAGCCGAGCTCAGTTACTCAGCGAGAACGGGCCGATAAGGCAATTCTTTTCACCCCCAGACGTCTGATTTTCAAATACTCTGAGAAAAACATCTCCAAATTATTCAGAAAATCAATGGCCGAGCTGCAAGATTGAGGGACCTCTCCCTACTTCCTTTCAGGCAAAGCAGTTCTAGCATAACCGGAGGGGGCTGGACAGTTTCGCTGATAGGAGGCAGCGCAGAAGCCGGATCCTGAAAGAAACCCAAACCGAGCTGCGAGCCAAGAGAATCCGTGTTTCTGAGACGTCCTGGCCCGGCTCCCTTTTCTGACGTTTCCTATGGGGCCGAGGGGAGGTCGTTTCGCAAAAGTCAGAGGTGCCAAAAGCCTAGCCGCTGGCCCAAGCTCGGGATTTGTTTTGTTTTGTTTTGTTTGCAGTTTCTGGCGGCAGCTGGGGAGCCAGCTCGGTCGTCGCCGGCGAGGAAGGCCGAGGCCGCCACCGACCTCTAGGCGGCGCCCTGGGGTCGCGTTCTGCAGGCAAGGATCCCGCGGGGGGAGGCCGGGTGCTGCAGGCCACTGGGCTTGGCCTGGAGCTGGTCGCCGGCGCGTCGCCTTTGGCGCCCTCTGCCAAGCAAGAGAAATAAGGTTAGAGGAGTGCGAGCCGGGAAAGGAAGGGACAGCTAAGCAGGGCCCCACCCGCCTTCACCCCATCCCAGACGGATGGACACGGGAGCCTTTTCCCCTGCCCGAACCCCCTTTTATCTCCCCTGCAGCATCTCTGACCCCCTCCCCCAACTCGCAGAAGGAGACCCAGGTGCTGAGGAAATTAAATGGGTAGCTTGAGATCAGGGCTGCTAACATCCACCCCACGACAGCCTCTGGGGGTTGTCTTTGTTGCAAGTTTGGGGTTTCCTGGATTCCCGATTTGGGGCAGCGCCTAAGAACACTGGAGGTGGATGAGAGGCAGTGCAGTGGGGATGCAGAGCCAGGACAGACCTAGCCCACTCCCTTCCAGGAAAAGCCAGTTTATAACCTCCCTTCGCTGTGTTGTCTGCCAGGGACCTAGGACCCTTGAAGGCCGGGAAGGAAAAGACCCATGGGACAGGGACGCCCTGAAGCTCGAATTCTCTGTGAAAGAGGCCGCGAGGTCTAGAATGTGTCTCACACGTGACTACTTCATAGAGCCGAAGCCTGCGCAGCTTGGGCCTGTGGCCAGGTCACAGCTTGACCCGAATGGGACCTCTCTGTGAAGTCCTGGGTGGGCCAAATGAAGAGAGCCCTTCTCTGGGACGCAGCCCGTCTGAATCTGAGGTCAGCGTCACCCAGGAACTGGGACCTGCGGGATGGGAGGAACCGAGGTCCTTCTTCCCGTCCCCTCGTGGCAGAGACCATTTTTTACCGAGGCGCCCCTGTGACAAGGTTATTCCTAGGACAGAGGGGCCAGAGAGTCCCCCGCAGGGCAGGAAAAGGATAGAGGGCTGAGGGGACCCTAGGGGCGGGCAGCAAAGGGCAGGCGCCTACCACGGTGTGGCGCCCGCTGCCCGGGTCTGGGGTCCCAGGAGAGGTGCGCTCCCCAGCCGGGCACCGGCTCTCTCCCACGCCTAATTACTGAGCGCACATCTGGAGCAGCTGCGCCCCATCCGGCCTCTGGCACGTTATTTCCCCCTCCAGACCCTATTTTCATTCCCAAGGCTGAGTCGTTAAAGACTGCAGAGGCAGAATCAAGCCGGGTCGTGCGTGTCAGCGTTCCCGCGTGAGTGTGCGCGGGCAGCGTGTGCGCGGCTCCCCGTGCGTGCCCGGGTCACAGGCGCTGGGGGAAATGGCGCAACATCAGGCGAATGCGACTGGGAACATACTGTCACCCTCATTATCCGCCCATTTCCACGGAAAGCATTTGGGTCTCGGAATTAGCCAGCTGATTGCTTCACTTCTGTGCTCACCGTAGGGCACGGGAAGCTGCCTGCCTTCTATGCACCCATTCGCTATTTCAAAACTTTAAGGCCTTCTCGTTCTCAATTTTCTTTATTTCCATCCCGTAACTTCCTTGAACATTCATATCGGTATCACATCAACCACTAGCACATCAACCTTATCGAACACACACACACACACACACACACACACACAAGGATTCATGCCTGAAAAGTAACTCTTCAGTTTCCACATCTGCAAAATCTGGATGTCTTAACGATTAAGATTGTTGCAGTGATTAATTAATGTGCTGCGTGCCTGAGGTTAACGAGATGCCTAGTGTGTGGGGATCATTTAATAAATAGTAACTATTAATAAGAAAGAGGAGAAGGGGGGAGGAGGAGGAAGGACAGGAGAAAAGAGGAGGGAGGTGAAGGGAAGGGGAGGGGAGGGGAAAAGGGAGGGGAGGAGGAGACCCACTTTGTTCTCGGAGCCCCAGTCTGCATTAGGGGTGTGAGTCAGCCTGCCTGTGTATAATGTATTCTTTTGACTTAGACCAATGTCCATAAAAGTGAGGCCCCTGAACCCCTTGGCCTGTAACTACCCCTTCAATAAGGATCAGAGAATTGGGGCAATTATCTGGCTCATTTCAGGTTCAAACTCCCTTTAGCCTGACATATCTGGAGCTCCAGGGGAAAGGGCAGGGGAGTGGTGGCGAGTATTCCATGGGCATGGAGTGAGCCCTTTCCCTTTGCTGGGGTGAAGGGCGGCTGTCCTGCTTTAGAAAATCTGGGAAAGAAGGGGGGCAGAGAGTTGGAATTAAACAGCATCTGAGAAACGCTTGAGAAAAACCAGGTCTTGCCCATTTCCTGGGGCAGCCACGAGGCCTGGGAGCTCCCCAGATGCCCCAGAAATTCTCCACGCAAGACACAGACATCCGCCTGGCGGGGACTTTCAGTCCACAATCAGCAAGCACTTACTCAGCGCCTACTGTGTGGGGTGCTGGGTTGAGCTCTGAGCAGGGCGGGAGCCACACCCCACTAGTTGGCAGTGCTGGCTTGGCGGCCAGCAAGAGGTCTGGCTCCAGGAACAAGTCCAGGGCCAGGAGAAGGGGCCAGCCCTGCTAGGGGCAACAACTTCCAGCCAATGGCAGCGTTTCTTTTTCAGGGCCAAAGTCCCCGTGTAGGGGTGGAGCCAGAGGGTCTGGCACACCCCCTCCCCATTGTCTTCAGGAAAGAGGCCACCACCACGGTTGGGGTGGCCCTGTGGGGGAGGGCGGGACCTAGCAAAGCAAGGGGGGGAGAAAAGATGACTAGAGGCTCCTGACCCCCAGTTGGAAGTTCCCGAAAATGCCAATTAGCTTCCTTTAATTAGTAAAGCGAGGAGCAAATGGGCATATGTTTCTTCTGCTCTGATTAAAAGCATTTAGGTCAGGTTTTCACGGCCAGAGTTATTCAGTTTAAAGTGTCCCAAGCAGAAAATTGTTTATTTTTTTTTCCTTTTTATTTTCAAGCAGGGGTTTGAATACTATTAGCCAACTATTGGCTTCCGGTCACAAATCAGAACTGCTGGGCTGGCAGGGGGTCGTTGCGGCAGCCTGGAATGGGTTGGGGTCTCCCAGTCCCCTCTGCTTGAAGTGTATAGACGTCCTTGGAGTGTGAGGAATGGCCAGGCGCCCTTGCGCTGCGTGGCGCGTGGAGGGAGAGGTACCCTAAACCAGATAACTTCCAGTTCCTCTAATTTGTCTGAACACAGCCCCAGAAAAAGTCTGTCTACTTCTCAGATTCCAAACAAGCCTGACTTTCATTCCGGGAGATCCAGCTTGGCCAGTTCTCCTGGGGGAGGAGGCCAGGCCACTTTTATAAAGCTAGAGAAGACCCAAGTTCTTCTGGGATTTCTGCATGGAAGTAAACCACAACATATAAAACTGGGTGAAATCAGGCAGTCCCCCGGGATTGTCAGGGACTCCTGCTGCTTGGCTACTACAAACAAGATGATCAAACTGTTTAGGAGCAAATCGTTCAGCGTAGAGTTCGGCATCCCCCAGCCTCTAAACTTGGCTTGGGTGCTCACCCCGTGCAGAATTGGGGTCCCTAGCTGGGTGTGGTGGCACAGCCTGTAATCCCAGCACTCAAGAGGCTGAGGCAGCAGGATCAGGATCGCTTCGAGTTCGAGGCCAGCCTGGACTACACAGTGAAGCTCAAGGCCAGCCGGGGTACATAGTGAGATCATGTCTAAAAAAAAAAAAAAAAAAAAAAAGAAGAAGAATTGGGGGGCCCCTGAGGAAACCCAATAGATGAATCCATAAGGAACATTTTATTGCCCAACCCCATTTTTCTTGGCTTGCAGGATTAGCTAGAGGGTGGTCTGCGGACAGTCTTCGTTTCCAGTAGGGTTTTAGCACATGGGCCTTTGCCCAAGCTTAACTCCCCTCTGCAGTTAGTGTGGACGCTTGCTTGTGCAAGGTCAACTCTCCCAGGGCAGCTTTTCCTGTCTCCAGTCCTCCTCTCCTCTGGAAGGGCACACCGGCTCCCCAAGGAGCCCACAGACACTGACCGTGTTGGGTCTGAGCACTTTCTGAATGCAAGGTCCTTGATCCATCCAAGTAGGAATTCCGAGAACAGGAAGGCTGAACCTTCTAAATTTATGGAATTTGATGACTATTACATAAGTGCATTTTTCTCTGGGTAGGGGAGAATCAGCACTTTTAATCAAAATTTGAAGTATCAATGGAGGACCCCAAAATGGTAAGAACCTCTCCTCCACTATTCACCTACAAACAACCAAAAATAGGAAGCAGAGGGAGGAAGTGAAACGGACTTGGGCCTCTGATCAGAAAAATGAAAGGGGACCATTGTGTGCAGCACGAGGTCAGACAGGTCACTGTCACCTGTCCCTCCCTGGCCCATCAAGCACCTGCTCACCTATCACCTGCTAAAAACACCAGGGCTGAGGCAAGGCCGCCCCCCAGGCCCCATCCCTGCCTCACACACACTTGCCAGGTGGGCGAGGAGTGTGCCAGGTCTGCGACTCTAATCAAAATGACGTGGGCTGAGCTCTCCCACCCACCCAGCCTGGACCGTCTGCTGCCATCTCCTGCCATGTCTTGACCTGGTCCACACTGAGTTTCAGTAGCCATCTTCCCCACTCCAAAAAGCTTTCTGCTTGGTGGGCTGGGCATCTGGGGGGGTCTCCGGCTCCCACAATGACAGCCTGGTCTAGGGAGCCTCGTTTGAGGCCCTTGAGCAGAGGCAGGGGCTGATCTCCCAGGACCTCTGAGTTCTTTTGGCCCCGCAAGGGCCCCTAAAAGGTTACAAGAGACAGCTGGACGAAGAAAGGGGTCCTAGATAATGGAGAACGACAGAGAAAAGAAATAGCTGGGCAGTGAGGTGAGCAGCCCAGACCCAGGTGACAGAAATGGCCCCAGGGGCGCAGAGGCGGCCAGGCGAGACCCCGTTCCCATCTTTACCACAGGTTAATGACCTCGTTAGCGCCCCCTCATTCCAAGCCGCCCCATTACAACTCCTCAGGCTCCTTATGCTCTCTGATTAATTGGCCGGCTCCGGAGGATGAAGGGGCTGCTTTGCCTGGGGCCTGCCAGGGTTTCGCTAGGTCGTTGGCTAATGGTGGGGAGGACAGTGACGTCCCAGGGCCAGGAGAACCAGGGCTGGGAAAGGGGCGAAAGGGGCTGGCGCCTGGAGGGAGCACAGGAGCTGTTCCTTAGGGGCAGCTGAGACATCCGGGAGCATGGAGATGCTAGGACCCGGACCCAGTCCCCAAATGGGCAGGAAATCGGGCAGAAGAGGTTTCTCCACCAGCTGGCCGGCGACCGCAGCCGCTCCCCGCGCTGGAATCTGGGCAGAGCCTCCACCCCTCTTCATCCGCCCATCCCTGAGCCGAGGCTGTGGGGTCGTGGAGTTGGGGCGCACCTGCATAACTACCACCTCCATCGCCCTTAAATTCCAGGACACCAAGGCGGATTTGAAAGCCTCAGTTCTAAAATCTCTCTAGTAGGTCCCTGCCATTCTGCACCCCAGAGTGCTGACACTCCTGGGGCGAGCCAGGCCCTCTTTGGCTTCCTGATGCCACCCCTGCGGTGCCAACCTCCTCAGCCTGCGCAGAAGCACGCGCAACCCCGGGTGCCCCAGCCTTCTCCGGAGGTCGGCTCCGGGGCTCTTGCGCGGCCCCCTCCTGTTCTACTGCCTTTGGCTCCTGTGTTCCGCGCCCGGCAAGGAGTTGGTACCAAGATCTTGGCAGTGAGCCCGGCCCCGGGGGTGAAGGGACAGAGCCTGGGCGTGCACCATCGGGATCCGCCGCGCAGGCTGTGCTGGGGAATCAGCCAGGGCGGGTGTCGCAGCGGTCTCCCCTCCCTCGTCACGACATCCCGGACCACTCGTCTCCCCCCGACGGTGACGCTGCAGTCTCTCCTGGGAGCTGCAGCGGGATCAGCGGGGCAGAGGCCTCTCTGCGCCCAGGAGAAGCACAGGAGAGAGGAAGCGGCTGGCTGTGTGGACCCAGGTTCTCTACGGTTAGTTCGCCTCACAATCCAGGAGCCTGGGTCCAGGCACCAAGAAGGGAAGGGACTGAAGAAGAGGTTAGAGGATGAACGAGTAGGAATTTGTGCCCTTTGTTTTTAAAGCTTGGGGCCTTGGGGCCTCAGGGCCTCTGGGCCTCTTGCTCCGTCAAGGCATTTCCAGCACTCTGGCCAGTCCTTGTGAGCCCTCAGCGCTGGCCCTGTTGGTAACTCAAGGGGCAGCAGAGGCTTGGGAGTTCACAGTGGGGGAGGCTGTTTGTTTTTGTTTTGTTTTGTTTTGTCTTTTTAATGCTGGGGATCCAAGGTGGGCCCCAAGCAAGCTGGACAAATGCATTACCACTAAACTACCTTCCCAGTTCAGTGGTTATTTTTTGGTCATTACTATTGCTTAACATCCAGGTTATTTCAGACTAAGGCGCCTTCCCCAACTCCGGCCAAAATTCAGCCTTGATCAGAACACCAGGCCGGACATACTTCAAAAGAGGAGACCAGGACGGAAGCGACTCAGACGGCTCCAAGACAGGGACACAATGGTCAGCCACTGTGGCCTTAATTATCACTGCAAGGTAAAGGCCATTCTTCTACCAACTGTGCCTGGGGAGACAGCGGAAGGAAGTAAAGACAGAAAGTGGGCTGAGAGTGGCCACTTGGTATCTCTCTGGGAAAAAAAAAAAAGCCATTTGTATTCTGGGCCCAACTTTTAGGCTCTGAATAGTTTTGGCCTCTGATTTATGGACAGTGGCAGGGAGGGCCACATCGCCACTTGGGGATGTTTAAAGGTGAAGGTTGACCTGTTAGCACAAAGATATCAACGGAAGGGGGGGGGAATAAAGACCTCCACTCGGCACTTCCCAGATACAAAACTCCCTGATGGACCCAAGTAGGGGTCTTCACTGGAAGTTCTGGGAGTCTGAGACCTTCTGAAATTGTAGCATTTCCGGGTTCTACAGGAAAGCCAGAGGTCACTCTCTGAGCTGCCGTGGCGTCATCGGGGAAGGAATTGTGGGGAGGTGAGAGGTGCAGCCCTGGTCCCGAGCTCCCCAGCCCCCAGCCTTGAAACCCAGGCTACCTGGGGAGACAGATGCACCCACGGTTTTCAGGGTGAGCCAGTGTCTACCCTAATTATACACCTGGGTGTTTTCAGGGTTTTTTCTCTTTCAGCTATTCTTGATTTTTGGCTCTGGGTGGCTTCTGGGGCCTTTAGAGCATCTAGGCTTCTACTTTCCAATCTCACCTTCACTTGGTAAAGCATCCAAGGTTCCCCTCGCACAGGGTCAGAACCGGGGCTCAGCGGGTGGCAGGCCTTGCCCTGCCCCCTCCCCCGGTCCTAGGGGCTCCTTTCTATGTAAGCCGAGTGCTCCCAGTCACATCGCAGCCTCGCTCCCCATCTGACCACCCTACTCCTTACAGTAGGAGTAAGAAATGAAAATTCTCTCATTTTCGAAAACTGCAGAAGCCCCAAACTGTTAGCTACTCTTCAGAAAGAGACAGCTGTTAGACACTGGGGTGGGAAGAGGCATTGTGAGAGGGAGTCGCTCAAAGCTGGGAGGGCAGGCTCCACCTGGATGACCCTCCAGCCCCTCCATCCAAGCCCAGAAAGGGTGCACATTTTCTGTCTTGCTATATTTGGGGAGAAAGGGAAGACAAAAGTTGGGAGTAAGACATAGATGGGGGGGGGGAGAAAGCGAGGAAGAGGATTCCAACAGGTAATCAACTTCTCTTTCTAACCGGACAGCATTTGAGTTTTAATCTAACTGGGAAGAGCAGAAGTTGGAGGCAGGCTGAGTGGGATTCTAAGTTCCCAGGCCAAGGGACCCAATCTGGGGTCACTGACTTTCCGGGGGCTCAGAGGCAGAAGGAGAGACACCCCAAGTGCCAAGTGCCACAGGGATGCTGTTCTGGGTCTTTCCCCTGTAGTGGGGCAGTGGGGCTCCTCCTAAGAGCGCCCCTCATTGCCCTCCCTGGGACTGAGGGACTGGGCAGCTTCTCCGTGCAGTTCTGCTGGGGCTGCGTGTAGAAGTGGGGTGACCTGGGGGGTCCTAACCGAGGGCGAGGGCAGCAGCTCCGCTCCTGGGGAGCCAGCAGTGGTGTGGACGGTGTAGAGGTGGCTTCGTCCTCGCTGGGCTCGGGAATGGGGCAGGCGCTGTCTGGACCTGGAGCCAAGGGCTCCAGACCCTAAAGAAAGGGAGGAGTCGCAGCCTCGATGGAGATCTTGGAGGAAAGATCAGATCTAGACGGGCTGCGGCCTCTCTCCCTCAAAGGCCCAGGGAGGAGCGAGGAGAGCGGAACTCTCCCTTCCCTCCGGAGGGCCACCCCCTCCACTGTAACTCTTTGTGCCTCTGTTTACCCCATGATGCACAGCCCGGGCTCATTTATGGTAGGGAATGCGCGAGACATACTGTGCACTGCTGCCCTGGGGGAAGAGGCGAGGATGCGTCTGAACGTACGAACTTCCCGCCTGCTACCTTTGTTAGGGAGCACAGTGCAATCGCGAGCACGTCGTCCCACGCCTCCTGGGCGTGTTTCTGTGAATCCCCCACCTTCACAGTGTGGGTAACCACTCTGAGAGGGGCGGTTGCGGCGATAGGATTCCTCACCCACTCGGTGGAGACCCCACAATACCCACGAGGCGCACTCCCCTTTCCACGTGCGCCTTTCCACGCCCTTTGAAAGTTGAATAATTTTCGCACTGCCCCAGTAGCGCCTGCAGACTGCAGTCTTTTCCCGTCCTTTTCCAGCCTTCAGCCCCCTGCCCCAACCCCAGGCCTCATCACAAAAACCGCACACGCAGCGTTTCTGTGAGTTTCCTGGAAGATGGCGGCGCCTGGCATCCCCTCCCCGGGCAGAGCCCCGACCCCCACTCCAGCCCGTGATCGGGAGGGGAAAGAAAGCGAGGTGCCCTCAGCCCCTCAAGGGGGAAGCAAGTGACTTCAAGCATCGCTCCCCGATCTCTTCCAGGGGTCAGCTAGGGAAAGGAAGAGCTAATTCTGCACCTCGGGGACCTGGAGGTTGGCTTTGGACCCCGAGCTCCAGATAGAAATGGCTTATTTGTACCGAGAAAGAGCAGCGGGTCTCCCTGTCCAGGCCGCTCAGGGTCTCTCCAATCGCTCTGACCCGGGATTGGGAGCGGGAAGACCAGGCGGGCCGGGCCTGGGGCGCCGGAAACGCGGGCAGCGCGGGGACCGCCGCCCCTGGCTCCACCTTCTCCCGGGTGCCCTCCGGGCGGGAGCGAGCGCGAGGCCGAAGCGTCTCCAGGGCGCCCTGAGGCCCCACCGGGAACCGGGGTCGGTTTGGGGCTCAAGGTTAAGCTGGTGGCCCTGGGTGGCCATTCCCGTCCTCCACGCATGCTCCCCGCCTGGAGCAGCTTCTGTCGCCGCAGGGCGGATCTGCGCGGTCGCGGCCCCAGCGGCGACACCGGGGCGCGGAGCGCGTCACCTACCTCTCCAGCCGCGCCGACCTCGCGCGTCCTGCTGCGCTGCGGGAACCCGGGGCGTCTGGGGACGCAGGGGACGCGCCCGGGGAGAGGGGACTGGCGGCCCCGGGTCGCCGCCCCCGCCCCCGCCCCCTGGAGGCCCGGGGGCCGCGTCTGGGTTTGGCGCGGTGGCGCCGACGGCGCTGGGGCGCGCAAGGCTCGCGCGTGTTGCGTCTCCTGGCGCCGGGGAGTAGGGGGCGGGATCGGGGCCCGGCGGCCGGACAGGGGCTGGCGCCTCGGTTCCCCGCGGCCCTGGGCGGGGTCCCCGCCGGTCTCAACGCGCCCGCCCCGGGCGCCGTCGGATCCCGCGTGGCGAGGCCGGGATGGGCCCTGCGCTCCTGGGAGGAGCGGCGCGGAGACGGCGGGGAATGTGTGTGCGTGTGTGTGTGTGTGTGTGTGTGTGTGTGAGAGAGAGAGAGAGAGAGAGAGAGAGAGAAAATGAGTAACAGACAGGAGAGAAGTAGACCCAAGGTGCGCGCCCAGAGAAACCATCACGCGCAGAAAGACAAAAGAAGCGGGGGAGAAGCTGAGTGGGGGACAGAAAGCAGCCCGACAAGTGTCCTTGGGAGTTGGGAATGTGGGGGAGGGGCGAGGCCGGAGGCGCTGATCAGGGGCAGGGGCCGCTCAGCAGGGGCTGGAGGCGGCGTCCAGGCCCCGGACCTGCGTTGGCGGAGAAGACGGAGCTGCAGCCGCCTTTTTCTTCTGTTCCCAGCGTATTTAGCTGAAACAACAGGACGAGTGAAGCCAGAGGCAACGACCTTGGCCAAGGTCAAAGAAAGAGCTTGAAGTTTCGCTTTCCACAGCAGCCCCAGAGACTCCTTTGTGGTTTGGCTCTGAGGGTCACTAGAGAGTCACCCCGAAACTGCAGGCTCCTCTTTTATCTCCCTCTCAGAGCCAAAGAGAGGCTGCAACTTGCCTGCAGTCTGTGAAACTATGCAGGGCGTGGCGGCGCATGCCTGTGAGCCTAGCACTCAGGAGGCTGAGCCAGGAAGATCTCGAGGCCAAACTGGGCTACATAGTAAGACCCTGTCTCAACAAAACAAAACAAAAACAAAGCAAACAAGCAGAGTCCCCTCCTTCTGGGCTCCTGCCTGGCCTCAGACCCCAGGCCTCCTCCTTGGCCAGCTGGGACTGAGGACCAGAGTCCAGCTCCTTCCTACAAGCCCTGGTCCAGTTGACCTGTAGGAGTGCGCCTGAGCTCTGCGTTCTAGACCTGGTTCTGCCACTCACTTATTGTGGGACTTCAGCCTCCACCGTCTCTCCTCTTTAGGCCTCTATTTTTGCCTCTGTAAAATGGTATCAAGCAGGCTGAGTGATTTAAGTCTTGCCTTTGTAGCCTCTTCCCATTGGTAGGTGTTGGTGCGCTCCAACTGCTGAAAGAAAAACAGCCTATAGCTGGATGTGGTGGCCCATGCCTGTCATCCCAGCACTCAGGAGACTGATGCAGGAGGATCAGGATCTCTGAGAGTTCGAGGCCAGGCTGAACTACACAGTGAGACCCTGTCTCAAAAAAAAAAACAAAAAACAAAAAATAAAAAACAAACAACAAAGCATATCCAAATGTCAATTCTATTCTATATCCACATAAACATAGAAATGGCAAATTAAATTTTGCCTCATTGAATGGGTCTGTTTTTCTATTACTCTTTTTTACCCTTGTTATTAACAAGGTCCATGTGTAGTAAAAGTCAGTAACATTAAGTGTGTGGCCCAATGCATTTTTGCAGACGTGCGCATCTGTGCAACTACCACTTAGATCAAGATATCTGCATCCGACCCAAAGGCTCCCCTGTCCTGCATCCAGTGGTGGCCCTCTAGTTAATACCCACCTACATTATTCTGTCTTCTTGCCCTAGATTAGTTGGGTTTTTTGCTGTTTTCGTCGTTTGGTTGGCTGGTTTGGTTTGGTTTGGTTTGGTTTGGTTTTTTGAGACAGGGTCTGGCTACACAGTTCAGCCTGGCCTTGAACTCTCTATGTAGCCCAGGCTGGCCTCAAACTGGCAGCAATCCTGATCCTCCTGCCTCAGCCTCCTGAGTGCTGGGATGACAGGCATATGCCACCATGCCTGCCTTTGCCCTAGATTCATTTTGTCAATACTTGAAGCTCATATAAATGAGGTCATGGATTTGAATTCTTTTATGTTAATCTTCATGTGCTCAGTATTACGGAAGGGGCTTACCCACTGTGGATAACTACAGACAACAGTTCTATTTTATTTTTCTATTTACTTCTTTTATTTTATTGCTGTGTCACATTCCATTGTGTGACTCACTTTTTTTTTTAGACAGGGTCTCACTGTGTACTCCAGGGTGGCCTTGAACTCACTGTGTAGCCCAGGCTGGCCTTAAACTTGTGGGGATCTTCCTGCTTCAGCCTCCCAAGTGCTGGGATTACAGGTGTGCATCACCACACCTGGCCCCATTGTGTGACTATATCACAATGTATTTTCCCATTCCACTCTTGGATTTTTGGGTAATTTCTTGTTTGGGGCTATTCTGAAGAATCTACTAAGAGCATTCCTCTGTCTCGTAAAGGGCACCTGGGCTTAGATACCCAGGAGAAACAACACCAGGTGAGAGGGCAGGGACCCCACAGTGGACACTGACAGCTTGGGACATAGTTGCCCACCAGCAATGCGTGTGAGATCCAGCTCTGCTGTGTCCTTGCCAGCAATTGGAGTCACCTATCCTGGTCATTTCAGTCATCCTGGTGGGGGTCTGGTGACCTCACGGTGTGGCTTGGTTTTGTTTTGTGCATTTAGAAGTAGTGATAAGAACGTACAAATTTGCCAACCTAGCCATTTTTGCTTACATAGTTGAGCAGTATTAATAACACAGACATGCACGGTACTGCGCCTCAGAGCTCCTGGACTTTTTCAATTTGCAAAACAGAGGTTTTATATCCACTGAGCTCCATTTCCCATTTCGCCTTCTTCCAGCACCTGGTAACCCTGTTCTACTTCCTGTCTTTCTGAGTTTGGACACCGTAGGGACTGAGTGCTAGTGGGGGCCGCCTTTGTCCGTCTGCGACTGGTTTCCTTCACCCAGTGTCTTCAAGGTCCATCCGTGTGGTAGCATGTGATAGCATTTCCTTCTTGCTAACAGCTGGGTAGTCTTTCTTTCTTTCTTTTTGGTTTTTTAAAATTAATTTCATTGACACACTTTTGATATACATAAAGATCATATTCATCACAGGGAATTTGTACCTGTACACGATTTATCTTGATTCTTCTTTTCCCCTCCCTTGATTCTTCCCCTTCCCTCCCTTCAACGCCTCTCCCCTTCCTTATTTAAAAAAGCTTTGTTTCCATTTTTCTCCTTCCAGCCTTTTTTTTTCCTTGTCCCTTGTTTCCTCCCTTGTTCTCCCAAATGTATAATAGATATTGGGAAATGGGAAGAAAATGTTCAAAAGGGAAGGGGAACAAGAGCATTGGAGTTCAGGGCCAGCCTGAAGTACATAGTGAGGCCCTGTCACCCTTCCCCCAAAATAAAGAAATATTCATTCACTCAGAAATCACTTACTGCCAGACATTATGGGGTAGAGCGGGGCTTAGTCAGCAGCTGCCTTCAGATAGTTCGTACTCTAGAGACAAGAAGTCACCTTGGAAAATGTCAGGATGTAGTGTCTTGGGGACACCTTGAGCATGGGGGGGCAGGGGCAGGAGAGAGATTTTTCCATTCATTTGAAACATATTTACTTTTAACATAGATGTACTGAATCCAAATTATGCCTTTTTTTTTTTTTTTTTTTTTTTTTTGAGACAGCGTCTCACTATGTAGTTCAAGCTGGTCTTAAACTCACTTTGTAGCCCAGGCTGGCCTCAAAATCGAAGTGATCCTTCTGCCTCAGCCTCCTGAGTGCTGGGATCACAGGTGTGTGCCACCATGCCTGGCTCAAATGCCTTTTTTTTTTTTTTTTAATGTGGGTACCGGGAGTCGACCTCAGGACCTTGCACTTGCCAGCAGGTGCTTGTGCCACTGAGTGATATCACCGGCCCTTTTTTTTCCTTTATGTGGGTACCGGGAGTTGATCTCAGGACCTCGCGCTTGCCAGGCAGGCACTTCTGCTGCTGAGCTATCTCACCGGTCAAATGCCTTTTTAAAGTTTGTGTGTTTTACATTTTCCTCCACCGACTTTCTCCCCAAAGATATGATTAATATTGTAACAAGTAAAAAAATAAAACCCATAGAGGGGCCCACATCTGTCATCCCACCACTTAGGGAGGCTGAGGCAGGAGGATTGCTGTGAGTTCAAGGCCAGCCTGGACTACACAGCGAGACCCTGTCTCAAAACAACAGGAAAAAGCACCCAAAATACAAACAAAACCCATAACAGATGAGTAAGAGTAAAGCTTTTTTCCCTAGAGATAACCAGTGTGGGCAGCCTGGTGTATTTTTCCATATTTTTCTTTCCATGTCCTTCTAAATATAAACATGGGAGCACACAGAAGTTTCATTTGTTTTTAATAGTGATAGAAATAACAATCTCTAGAAACACTGTTTCTAGACATAGAAACATTTTATAGAAATAGAAACATTTTAAATTGCAGTAACTGTTGCTAGTTTTCAGTGTTGTGCGTGCACACGTGCACATGGGCATGAGGGTGTACGCAAGTGCAAGTGTGAAATCCAGGATTGAATTCAGCACCTTCAGCATGCAAAGCGTGTGCTCTGCCAGTCAGCTACATCCCCAAACCAATTTTGTAAAAGGCTGCAGTAAGTGGGCTGGTGATGCAGGCCTGTAATTCCCAACACCGAGGGAGGCTGAGGCAGGAGGATCCAAAGTTCAAATCCCTCTCTCTCTCCTTTTTTTTTTTTTTGTGGGTACCGGGAGGTCGACCTCAGGGCCTCACGCGCCAACAGGCACCCATGCCGCTGAGCGATATCACCAGCCCCTTTTTCGTATGTGGGATCCGGGAGTCGAACTCGGGCCCTCGCGCTTGCAAGGCAGGCGCTTACGCCGCTGAACCATCTCACCAGCCCCTCTCTCTCCTTATTTAAAAAAGTTTTGTTTCCATTTTTCCCTTCTATTCTCTTTTTTGTCCCTTCTTTCCTTCCCCCTCCCCCTCCCTTGTTCCCCTTCCCATTTGCACATTTTATTCCCATTTCCCAATATCTATTATACATTTTGGTCCTTATTTACACTTTGGTTTTCTCGCACATGAGAAACAATGCGGTATTTAAATATGTGTGTCCCATTTATTTCACTGAAAAAGTATGGTCTCGAGCTTATCCTTCTTTATGACAGAGTAGTACTCCACTGTGTATAAAAACCACATCTTCTTTATCCATTCATCTGATGATGGGCATCTGGGCTGTTTCCAAGACTTAGGTATTACAAACAGTGCCACTATAAACATGGGCGTGCAAATATTGTTGCAGAATCCAAGAGATCAGAGAGATCAGTGGGAGAAAACAGGAGGATTTTATTAAGTGTACACCTGGCCCAGCAGGGACTCCTGTCCAAAATGGCTGAGCGAGCCCTAAAGGAGAGGCTCCAGTTTTATACATTTTCCTAAAGGGCTGGTCTTTCTAGTGGAGAGAAACTGGGGGTGGGGAGTGCAAGCAAAGGTACAGAACCAAAACAAATCAATTACTAACAGCCTTGAAAGGAGACAGAGCTTTATGAATTCTGTGAGAGCAGTGTCATAAACTTCGTTTACCGGTCATAGTTGCCAATCTAATCTGAACCAGGACTCAGAGTTACAGCCGGAGCGGGGGGGGGGGGCTGCGAGGGGGATTGGTCAAGACCGGGAAATCTTGTTTTCCTCTTAAGTCCTGCTTCGCTATCACTGCAGTATGACGCTTTTAACTCTTTGGGGAAAATATCAAGAAGGGGAATAGCTAAGTCGAATGGAACTTCTAGTCCTAGTTTTTTGAGGAATCTCCACACTGATTTCCATGCAGTTGCACCAGTCTACACTCCCACCAGCAGTGGAGAAGGAGTCCTTTTTCCCCACAGCCATTCTTTCTGGGGTGAGATGGAATCTCAGAGTTGTTTCAATTTGCATCTCTCAGATGACCAGTGATGCTGAACGTTTTTTCATACATTTATTTGCTATTTCTACTTCTTCATCTGAGAAGTGTCTATTCATTTCAAATGCCCATTTTTGGATTGGGTCTTTAAATTTGGGAGGGTCTGATTTTTTTTTTTTTAGTTCTTTATATATTCTAGATAGTAGTCCTTTGAGGAATAGCTGGTAAAATATTTTTCCCATGCCAGGTGTGGTGCTGCACATCTATAATCCCAGCACTCTGGAGGCTGAGGCAGGAGGATCACTCTGAGTTTGAGAGCAGCCTGGGCTACACAGTGAGACCCTGTCTCAAAAAAATAAAATAGGGCCGGTGAGATGGCTCAGCAGCGTAAGCGCCTGCCTTGCAAGCGCGAAGGCCCGAGTTCGACTCCCGGATCCCACATACGAAAAAGGGGCCGGTGATATCGCTCAGCGGCACGGGTGCCTGTTGGCGCGCGAGGTCCTGAGGTCGTCCCCCCGGTACCCACAAAAAAAATAAATAAATAAATAAAATAAAATAAAATAAAAGTAAGATGAAAGATACTTATCTTTTGAAAATTGTTATGTATTTTATTTTGTGATACTGGGGATCAAACCCTAAGCCTTTATACTAAGCTCTACCCCCCAGCCCTTTTTATTTTTTGTTTTTAGACAGAAAACTTAGTTTCCCTAAGTTGCCCAGGCTAGGTTCAAACTTGGGAACTTGCCTCAGCCTCCTAGGGTGCTGGGATCCCAGGAGCTCACTGCCACATCCCCTTCTCTTGGGTTTTCCTCCCCGCCTCCCCTTCCCCTCCCCCTCTCCGCCTCCTCCTGCAGACATTCTGACTATCTGGTTTTATTTAGAAATTTCTCCCAACTCAAAAGACGTTCATAAAGTTCCCTGTATCCATTTTCTGTTGCCACCATAACAAATGGCTGCCCAATTGTTCTCTTATAGTTTAGCCCGGGTCCCACTGGCCCGAGTCACCTCATTGGAAGGGCCGCTTTCCTGTCTGGCAGCTCAAGGGGAAGGTCTGGTTCTCGGTTGTTCGATTCTTGACAGAATTTGACTTTTGTGTCGCAAAGCCCTTCCTCACTGCTTGTTGATAGAAAGTTGCTATAGGCCGGGCGTGGTGGCGTAGGCCTGTAATCCCAGCACTAGGGAGGCTGAGGCAGGAGGACCATCGCCAGTTTAAGGTCAGCCTGGGCTACATAGTGAGACCCTGTCACAGAAAACCAAAAATAAAGAAATAAGTAAACAAACTAAGCTAAAGCTTTGAACAGATAATTTATTATTTATTTTTGAGACAGGGTCTCGCTATGAAGTTCAGGCTGGGCTTGAACCCAGCTGGCCTCAGGCTGGCCCAGGCTGGCCTCAAACTCAAAGCGATCCTCCAGCATCAGCCTCCTGAGTGCTGGGATTACAGGCACGCATCACTATGCCTGGCTAGGGCTTGGGTTTTTTTTTTTTTTTTTTTTTCTGTAAATATAAATCTTTAACCTTTTATCTGTCAATCATAATAAAAATGGCTCTTAGGGTTTTGTTTTTTTGTTGTTTATTTTATTTTATTTTATTTTTTCTCTTTTGGTTTTTTGACACAAGATCTCACTGTGTAGTACAGGTTGGCCTTGAACTCACTATGTAGCCCAGGCTGGCCTTGAACTTTCGGGGGATCCTCCTGCCTCAGCCTCCTGAGTATTGGAATTACTTGTGCCACCATGCCCCACCTCTTAGGGTTTCGTGATTTTTGTAACTTCAGGGCTTTAACCCAGGGCTTGGCACCTGCTAGGCAAGGGCTCTACACTGAGCTACAACTGTAGGCCCCCAGGCAGCTTTTAGTTTTATTGAACGAAAATGGAGCCAGTTCCTAGGTTCCTGAAATATACACCACTGGGGAACACAGATGTTAGATCAATGCACTAGCACAAGAGCTAGCATTTAATCACAGCTCATAGTACTTGAAAAGGAAGGAGCAGGGTGCTATCATGCACAGTAACGGAATCCACGCAGGAAAGTTGTCAGAGTGGAGTGAAACTGAAATGAAGGCCTGGGAATGGGATGAAGACTTAGGAGAGCCGCAAGAAGCAAGACTGCGCAGGCCTGGGGATGCAGCGATGCTGGATTTGATCCCTGGCACCATCAAAGAAAAGACTGAGAGAAGAAGGAAGGAAGGAAAAGGAAGAAAGGAAGAAAGGAAGAAAGAAAGGAGGAAAGAAAGAAAGACAAAGAGAAACAAAGATGGCTCAATTCAGGCAGAAGACAGCCAGTTCAAAGGTCCTGGGGCAACACTGGAATCAGTACATATTTTCTTAGCAGTCTATTCTCTGTCTGACGGAGGGGGCAGATTCACAAAGCATATTTAGTTCTCTCCCCATCCAAAGTATTAGTTGTTTTTGTCAATTTTGTGGATTTATAATTTATATATAATAAAATTCACCATCTAAAAATGTGCAATCCAATTTAAAAAAAAATTTTTTGGCACTAGGAATTGAACTCAGGACCTCACACTGGCCAGGCAGGTGCTGCGCCACTGAGCTAATTTTTTTATATAATGAATTACATTGATTGACTTTTCAAGTATTAAATCAAGCTTGAATTCCCAAGAGGAACTCTTCTAATGCTAACGTATTGACTCTTTTAATTTGTTTCTGTGTGTTGTTTATTAACATGCTGTTAGGGACTTCTGTATCTATGTTCACAAAGATTAGCTGGTGTGCAGCTTGTTTTCTCTGTCTCATTTTAATAGCAAGGTAGGGTCAGGGATACAGCTCAGTGGCACAAGCTCCTGCCTGGCAAGCGCAAGATCCTGAGTTCGATTCCCAGTACCAAAAAAACCCCCCAAAATTCAAGGCAATGCTGTCCTGAAAAAATAGGTTGGCAAGTGTTGTCTCCTTTTGTATTTTCTGGAGAAGTTGGTTCAGAATTGATACTCCTTTCAAAATGTTTAGTAGAGCCAGGCATGGTGGTGCACGCCTGTCATCCCAGCACTCAAGAGGCTGAGGCAGGAGGATCACCTAGAGTTCAAGGCCACCCAAGGCTAACAGTGAGTTCAAGGCCAGCCTGAACTATACAGAGAAACCGTGCCTCAAAAAATCAAAACAACCCCCCAAAAATGTTTAGTAGAACCAATCCATGAGGACATCTAGGCCTGAAGCATTCTTTATCAGAAGCTTTTTTGCGTATGTGGTTTTTTTTGGTTATTTGTTGTTGTTTGGTCTTTTGTGGTTTTAGAGATGGAACTCACATTCTAGGAAAGCACTCTAACACTGAACTGTACCCCCTTGCCCTTTTTATTTTTATTTTTTATTTTGGGACATGGTCTCACTATATTGCCCAGGCTAGCCTTGAACTTTCAATTCTCCTGCCTCAGCCTCCCGAGTGGCCAAGATTACAGGCATGAGCCACTGCACCTAGCGGTATTCTTGTATATATATATATGCGGGTACTGGGAGTCAAACTCAGGACCTTGCACACCAGGAGGCGCCCGTGCCACTGAGCAATATCACTGGCCCTTTTTTCGTATGTGGGTACTGGGAGTCACCGGCCCCCATTATTCTTTAAATTTATGAAAAAAAATTTTTTTGCCCCTCACAGTTCTTATGGGCTTATTTAAGCACACAGACAACATGCAGTGAGTTGCAGTGAGTTGCCTGTTCCGTCTGGCATCGGGATGGGGGACTCTGGTGGCCACACAGGCTCCTCTTTCCACCCTGCCTTTTTGGTTCTTGGAGAAAATTGGGCCATGTCAGCACAGCAGGGTTTGTGCTCCTTCAGCTCCGGAGATGCGACAGGCCAGGAGCTTGCAGAGCTACCAAAGCGTGGCTTTGTCTCCTGCTCCGTAGCCAGCGCTGGGCATCGAGGTCTGGCCGTCAGAGCTTCTCACACCTTGCCAACGGCATCTCTAGGTTTCCTGTTAGTTTCCCTGTGGCACTGGAGATTGAACCCAGGGGACTTTACTGCTGAGCCACATCCCCAGCTCTTTTTTGCTTTATTTTGAGACAGAGCTCACTAAGTTACCCAGGCTGGCCTTGAACTTGAGATCTTCCTGTCTCGGCCTCTGGAGCAGCTGGGATTACAGGTGTGCACCACCGTGGCCAGCTTCTCCACCAGTTTCACCATCTTGTTACCTGCTTTTTGTTTGTTCCATTATTCCTCTTTTTGTGTCTCCTCTTGGTTTAAATACTTTTTAAGGATTTCTTTTATTTCAATATTTGGCCTATTAATCATACTTCTTTTGTTTTAATATTAAATGGTTACTATACTCTAATTGTTATGGTTTGTGTCTGGATGTCCCCCAAAATCCTCATGCAGTCACGGGGGGTGGGCTTTTCGGAGGCAGCTGAATCTAGAGTTTGTGATTGATTCATGGTCCAACGCTGGGGTTAAGGGTGTGAGTGCTACACCTGCCCTAGGGCGGGTACCCTGCATTCAATATAAGGGAGGGAAAAAGGAAAAAGGCTTCTCCCTCTCTCCACCTTGTTGCTTTGCTGCAGTCTGCCTGCCATGAACTGTTGCCCCTCTACCGTTTGCCACTCTGCCTTGTAGTCAGTTGATTAAGGACTGAAACCTCTACAAATTGTGAGCTAAATAAACCTTTCCACCCTTAACTTTGAGCAGTGGGTACTTTGTCTCAGCAGTGAGAGAAAAGTAACTAAGACACCAATGTACCAACAGAAGATACAGAAATAGAGTCAAAGAGATTTTTTTGGTAAGGAATTGGCTCACACGTGTGAAGTCCCAAGATACCCAGCTGACAAGCTAGAGACTCGGGACGGTTATGGCAGAGCTCTAGACTGTCTGAGCCTGAAAAGCAGGATGTTGGTGTCAAAGTACAAAGACAGGCAGAGAAATCATCAACAGATAAATGTATAAATACATAATATACATAGTGGAGTACTACTCAGCCATAAAGAAGGATACATTTAAGTCACAGGTAGGAAAATGTATGCACCTTAGCACCATAAAACTAAATGAAATAAACCAGTCACAGAAGTTTAAATATGGCATGGTTTCTTTTCCATGAGAAACCCAAAGTATAAATAGCTTTAGGAGCAAAATAAAAGAGAAATAATAGGAAACAGGGATAGACTTTTTGGAGATGGGAAGGGGAACTGGGAATGGAGGAATTGAGAAGGAGAGGCAGAGAAGAGGAAGTAAAAAAGATCAAGATGTGAAATATATACATACCAATTCCCCATGATGAATGTGATTGTTAGGTATCACAAACATATACAAAAAGACAGGTAGAGAGAATTTTTGGGTTCTACTCAGGCGTCAAATGATTGGCTGTGGCCATGCCCATGGGAAGAGTGATCCGCTTTACTCTGTCTATTCCAACATCAATTTCATCCTAAAACACCATTGTAAATGCACCCAGGATAAAGTTCAACCACATATCGGAGCAGCCTAGGCAAGGTGACACCCGGAATTAATCACCACATCTGAGAGGCCCAATTTGCATCTTTCACTCATCATGATCGATCTTCAAAGGTTATGATACCAGGCGTGGTGGCACACGCCTATGATCCCAGCACTTGGGAGGCTGAGGCAGGAGGATCCCTGTGAGTTCAAGGCCACCCTGGGCTACATAGCAAGAACTTGTTCTCAAAAACAAAAGCAAAAATAAAGGGTACAGCTCAGGAACAGCCAAATGGAAGAGGAGCTCAAGGAGAGGTTACAACCCTTGTAGCACCCTGAGCCCTGCAGCCCAGGGCTTAAAGATGCTCCATGACATGCACGTGATTGATTAAGCCCTTGGCCGGTGCTGACCAATTGCAGTCACAAATCACCAGTCCAGCCCTCTACTCACCCCGGGGGTCTGCAATGAGTGGAGAGTCTCAGCCCTCTGTTGCCTCCGCCTGGCTACCCGTCACCTCATCTGCAAGCAGAGGACACTCTTACCGCTCCAGAAATCCTCAGGGTCTCAGGCTGCCAGGAAATGGGGCAAAAACCAAACATGTAAGGTTTATACTAAAATAGGGGCCTCAGTGTATGGAACCGTGGCATTACATCATCCCACTGGCATCATTCAGTGATTCTAGGGATTGTTTGGTTTGGTTTGGGTTGGGATTTTTTTTTTGTGTGTGTGTGTGTTTTGTTTTGTTCTTATTTTTTGAGGCAAGGTCTCACTATGTAGCCCAGGCTGGCCTCAAACTCACGGTAATCCTCATGCCTCAACCTCCCAAGTGCTGGGATTACAGGTGTGCCACCATGCCTGGCCTTGGTTTAGTTTTTGAGACAGGGTCTAGCTATGTAGTACAGACTGGCCTTGAACTCACTATGTAGCCCAGGCTGGCCTCAAACTCGCATTGATCCTCCTGCCTCAGCCTCCCGAGTGCTGGGTTGAGAGGCATGTGCCACCATGCCCAGCTAAACAACAGTATTTAATCCAACTCACATTCTTTCTGAGTCTGTTTCTAGTTGCCCATGTGGTGATGGTGCCTTCCGACCTTTTAAGGGGAAGGAGGTAACGTGTTCTGGGTTACTTTTTTACAAAAAAGGGTCCATGCCGTGGAGTCCCCGGGCATTTTCCTGTTTAACCCAAGTCGAACAGGACTGGCCTGTGTGCTGGGCGGGGCATCAGTCTTGCCCCCCCCAAGCGCTCTGCAGAACACAGGCGCTAGCTGGGCCGGCTTGAGATGCACAGGCGAGGCTTGCGAGGTGGCAGAGTCGCTCTGTGGAGTCCAGGGTCAGCCATGGCTCCTCACGAGTTGGCCTGAGCTGCAGACAAGTCCAGGTGGCGCACAATTTAGTGTAACTTTAGGACAGCACCAGTCCTCTACTCCTGCTTCAATGTACCAATTACAGAAGCTTCTGGTTTAGCTTGGGTAAATCTCTAGTAGAGGTTTAACAATGCTCAGCAAACGCAGCTCAAAGAGTAGTCTAGTCACGGGCTGCAGAATCACCAAGCCAACAGGACAGAGGAGCGGTCACTGGGGACAGGACCACCATCTAAGACACTCAACTCACCATGCCAGGTGTCTTGGGGTTGCTGCACAGGAAATGAGGTCAAATATGGATCAAAAATGTGGTGTCGATGTCAGAGTTGGTGCTGACAATCACACATGCAGAGGGGTTAGAAAGCTTTACTCATCCCATAATGAGGTTTTCTGTGCAGAGCAAGGCAAGCTATCAGGCAGGCCCCCAAATGGCTTGAAATAGCTGGCCGTGGTTGTGCACACCTGGAATCCCAGCACTCAGGAGGCTGAGGCAGGAGGATCGCTGTGGGTTCAAGGCCAGCCTGGGCAACACAGTGAGCTTAAAAACTTAGCTAATCCCAGCACTCTATGAGGCTGAGGCAGAAGGATTGCAGGTTCAAACCTAGCCTGGACAATTTAGTGACTAAGCAAGACTGTCTCATGATGACAAAATTAAAAGCTGGGCGTGGTGGTGCACAGCACTGAAGAGGCTGAGGCAGGAAGATCGTCATGAGTCCAAGGCCAGCCTCTGCTACATAATGAGTTCAAGGCCAGCCTGAACTACCTAGCAACACCCTGTCTCAAAAAAGAAAACAAAAGAAAATTTTACAAAAAGGATGGAGGAGTTCAATGCAGACACCTGAGCACAATCCCCAGTAACACAAACACTCTCTCACATGCACACAAACTGTCAGCCATCAAATATCAGAAATGGAGTCCAATACTTTATTATACTGGTTAATAAAACTGAAATAATTATCTTGTGAGTTTTTTCCTGTTTTAGTTTTGGTGTTTCTCATCACTAACTATAAGGTATAAATTTTGGCATGAATGCTTTAAAAAGAGTGTTGTGCCCTTCTCAGCGCACGATATCATGAAATGTAAGATGCCAATGTGTCCCTCACTTTCATAATTTAAAGATAGTTTCAATGGGGAGGGAATTTTAAGTTTTGTCTTAGTGCTGTGAAGAAGTTATTCCATTGTCTCTTGGCTCGCATAGTTTACAAGAGGTCTGATGTGATCTTCTTTGTTGGTCTAGGTGATATGTTCATTTTTCTCTAGGTATGCTAAGATTTTCAACAATTTGATTATGACATGTCTAGGTTTGGTTATCTCAAAAGGCATTTGTGTGTGTGTGTTTGTATTAGTTCAGCTTTTCTGTCACTGAGACACAGCACCCAACATCTACAACTTAAAGGAGGCAATGTTTAATTTGGCTCACGGTTTCAGGAGATTCAGTCCATGGCCAGCTGCTCCAAGACAAAAACATCCTGGTGGAAGGATATGGAAGAGCAAAGCTGCTCAGTTCATGGTGGCTGGGAATCAGAGCAGGGGACAGTGTCAGAGAGGAAGCCGGGGACCATATATAGTCCCCAAGGTTACACCTCCATGACCCACCCAGACACACCCAGAAATGTGCTTCTCTAATCCCCTGGATGGTTCCCAAGCCAAACAAGTTGACAGAGTCAAGCTTAGCCATTAAAATGCTTTATTTTGTATGTTTGTTTGCTTTTCATTTTTTGTTGTTTTGTTTTGTTTGTTTTGTTTGAGACAGGGTTTTGTTATGTATTCTAAGCCGGCCTTGAACTCACTATGCACCCTAGGCCAGCTTCAAACTCACTCAAACTCAGCAATCCTCCTGTCTCAGCCTCCCAAGTGCTGAGATTACAGGTATGCACCAGCACACCTGGTTATTCTAGGTTTAAAATGAGGATGGATTGAAAGAGAGAAACACTGGAGGCAATTACACCTTCTCTAAATAGATCTATATACTGAATTTTCAGTTGTTGAAGTCCCTATTTTAATCTACATTGATCTGTGTGAACAACTTTATTTTTTCCAGTACTGGAGATGGAACCCCGGGGTACTCCATCACTGAACAGCATCCCTTGCCCTTTTCATGTTTTATTTTAAGACAGAGTCTTACTAAGTTGCCCAGGCTGACCTTGAAAGTGCAATCCTCCTGCCTCAGCCTCCAGAGTGGCTGAGGTTACAAGCATGTGCCACTGGGCCTGGCTGTGTATAAACGATTTTAATAGGGAGCAGCAAACCCACAGGTCCACAATTTGTTACGCCAGTGGGAAGTAGCACATTTTTAATCTTGTTTTTTATTTCATGCTCACTACTTCAGAGTTCATGCTTATTATGAGATGCTTTTGGGCAATGGACACTATAACCATGGGAAATTCATGTTGGAGAGGTGCAAAACCTGATGGGCCTCCTTCAAAAATATTCTTTTTGTTTGCTAGCTTCCTTTGAGACAGGGTCTTCCTATGCAGTTCAGGCTGGCTTTGAACTCACTATGTAGCCCAGGCTGATCTTGAACTCACAGCAATCCTCCTACCTCAGCCTCCCAAGTGCTGGGATCACAGACGTGCACCACGACGCCTGGCTATTGCTATTTTTTCAAGTTCACCAATCTTCTCTGTGGTATTTAATGTGCTATTAATTGCATCTAATTAATCGAATCTTTCATTTTATTTATTTATTTTTATTTTTATTTTTTTTGTGGGTACCAGGGGTCGACCTCAGGACCTTGCGCGTCAGCAGGTGCCCGTGCCACTGAGTGATATCACCAGCACTTTTTTCGTATGTGGGTTCCCGGAGTTGAACTCTGGCCCTTGCGCTTGCCAGGCAGGCACTTACGACACTCAGCCATCTCACCGGCCTGAATCTTTCATTTTAGATCATATACTTTTTATGTCTTCAAGTTCTATTTGGGTCTTTTAAAAAAGTCTTCCTTTTCAGCTGGGAGTGGTGGTGCACGCCTGTAATCTCAGGCTCAGGAGGCTGAGGCAGGAGGATTGCTGCAAGTTTGAGGCCACCCTAGGCTACAAAGTGAGTTCAAGGCCAGCCTGGACCGCATAGAGAGACCCTGTCTCAAAAAGACAAAAAAAAAAAAAAAAAAAAGTCTTCTTTTCCTTCCTCATCATATTTATGTTTTTCTTTACATTCTTAAACATATTTATAAGATTTAGTGGCTGGTTGTTCTAATGTCCTTGTGTATTAATTCCAGCATCTCCAAATTTGGTGTCTTTCTACTGCTTGATTTCTTTTCTGGTTATGGATAATTTTTTCCTATTTGACTACCTGATTAAAAATGTTTTGAGATGAGGGTCTCACTATGCTGCACAAACTGGCCTTGAACTTCTGGGCTCAAGCAAGCACACTGCCTCAGCCTCCTGAGTAGCTGGGACTGCAGGAGCGCACCGCCATGCGCAACTACCTGCTGGCTGTGTGTATTTTGGGTTGTTGCATGCTAGGTATTGTTCTATTCTTCTAAGGAATGTTGGGCTTTCTTGTGACATATAATTAAGTACTTGTGACTGGTTCTCCTTCACTAGGTCCGGTCCGGATCAGCCTGATTCCAGAGCTAATTCAGCCCCATTAAGTCACTGCAGGCTCTCCCCAAACCTGCGCATTCTGCAGTCTTTCTACTCTGGCTAATGGGAACTATTGCACATAAGCGCCAAGAATTGTTCAGTCTACTGCTCTCTCTCTCTCTCTCTCTCTCTCTGTCTTTCTCTCTCTCTCCCCTCTCCTTATCTGGAGCTCCTCTCACAAATTCCAGCAGCCTTGTCCTCCTTGAATTCCAACCTCGTCCCGGAACTTGGGGAGGCCCTGGCCTCCATTCGGCAATCCACATGACGCCTTCCTGCTTGTCCCGGGCAGGGAGCCAGGGTTCTTCTGAAGTCCAGCTCGTGTAGTTCTCTTCTTTGAGAGATCTCAGTCTCACCTGCTGTCCAAGGTGTGTAAACAGTTGTTTCATATATTTTGTCCCGTTTTCTGATTATTTGTGGGTGTGGTGTACCCCATCCCTAGAGCAGTTTGTCCCTCATCAGCAGAAGTAGAAGCTCTCACTGACCCTCTGAAAACACAGGGCCGGAATCCCATCTTATACTTAGCATTCTGAATATCGAAAAGGCCCTGCCATGCATCTAGCTTGCTATTATTGAGTGTACGGTTTGATGACCATGTGAATAAAATTCTTGTCTTGCAATTTAATTGGTTTGAAAGAGATCTGGACTCAGCATGAAAGACAGTTTCCCAAGGAACACCCCCCACCTTCTTTTCTGAGACAGGGTCTCGCTATGTATCCCAGGCTGGCCTCGAACTCCCAGTGATAGATATCCTCCTGCCCCAGCCTCCTAAGTGTTGGGAGCACAAGTGTGCCCCACCACTCCCGGCTTTCCCAAGGAACCTTTTGCCAAATCAGGGAGGAAAGAAGTTGGGGCACTGAAGGAACAGGATGTAGCAGGAGTAGAGGAGGAGGACAGGAGTGTGGGGTGAGACTGGAAATCCAGGCAGGGGCCTAATCCTACAGGCCCTTAGAGGCCAGAGCGGGGCGTTTGGTTTGGTTTTTTGTTGTTTGTTTTGCGCTGAGGGTTGAATCCAGAGTCTCATGCATGATAGCCAAGCACTCCACACTGAGCTGCATTCCCAGTCTTTCCTAAATTCTCTTTTTTTTTTTTGGTGGGTACCGGGGGTCAAACTCAGGACCTCGCGTGCCAGCAGGCGCCCGTGCCACCGGCCCCTTTTTCGTATGTGGGTTCTGGGAGTTGAACTCAGGCCCTTGTGCTTGCAAGGCAGGCGCTTACGCCGCTGAGCCATCTCAACGGCCCCTAAATTCTATTTTGAGACAGCGGTTCCCTAAGTCGCCCAGGCCGGCCTCGAACTTGCAATCATCCCGATGCAACCTCTCACGTAGCAGGGATTACAGGTGTGCGACGCCACGGCTGGCTTGGAGTTCGGTTTTTACTGAGTATGATGGGAGGCCACTGAGGGGTCAGGCAGAAGAGCGGCATGGCCTGATTTTGAAGATCGCTTTGTTCTATGAATAACCAATTCTAGTGGATGAAAACAGAAATAGAAAGACCATTCAGGAAGCGGCTGTGGTAGCCAAGGTTGATAAACAGCAGCTTGAACAAAGGTAACGGAATAGAAGTGGACAGGAGTGCTGGATATGGTGGCGCACACCTGTAATCCCAGCACTTGGGAGGCTGAGGCAGGAGGATCGCTGTGAGTTCAAGGTCAGCTTGGACTACATATTGAGACCCTGTCTCAAAAACTAAAAAAAAAAAAAAAAAGAAAGAAAGAAAGAAAGAAAAAGAAAACAAAACAAACCCTAACCCTAACCTAGATGATTTCTATCACTTTCTCTACAAACTTGAGAAAGGTTCAAAATTATCATTCCATACGTGGGATCTTGACGTAAATCTGCTGGACTTACTAATATTATGATTTCCCCAAGTGAGCAGGACACATTTGCCTTGAGCTATACTGGGGTCACCTGAGGCCGCTGCTCCTTCCTGACAGCACAATGAAACCTCAACTGGCTGGGGCTGCGGCTCAGCCATACGGGGCTTACCCGGCATGTGCGAGACTCCGGGTTCGAATCCCAGCACTGCAAAAAAGCAAAAACCGGGCCGGGGGTATTGCTCAGCGGCACAGCGCCTGCCTGGCAAGCGCGAGGTCGTGAGTTTGATTCCCGGTGCCCAAACCAAACCAAACCAAAACAAAAAAGCACCTAACCTCCCGCGTGGGTAAGCCAGGGAAATCAGCCCGGGGCCTGGCGCATAGGAAGCGCTCAGAACATGCTGGCAACTAGGTCACCTGTTGTTTTCTAAACTGTCAATGTTGTTTTGCAGCGGAGGCCTGAAAGCAGCTTAGCCACAGCCGCGCTAAGCTAAGGAGCGCGAGGAAATCGCGGCCACCGATGCGGACCTCGGGAGGTTTCGCGTCGCCCCGCCTTCCCCCGGGCCGACACTAGAGGGCGCTCGGCGCTCAGGAGCCGCGCGTCTCCAGGTCCGGGCCGCCGCCGGGGCGCGCGCGTCCCGCTGCCGGGAGCCGAAGCCTTCGGGTCTGGGGATTCGCGGTGACGGAGCGGCTGCAGCCTGGATTCTGGAACTGAGGGCTTTGGGGGAAACGGGAAGGAGCAGCACGTGGCCGTATCGAGCAGAACGTGACTCCCGTGGGCCCTCGCCCATTGTCCTTCTGCTGGGCTGCGGCCCCGGGGACAGGGACGGGGTCTTGGGCGTCCGCGAGCTGCAGAGCCTAAAGCACAGGGTCCGGCGGCCGGGACGGGGCGTCCAGGGTCACAGGTGGCGGCCCCGGCGGGGACGCCGCTGGGCCGCGGGGGGCTGGGGAATGCTGCCTTCGAGTCAGGGCTTTGGGCCGGCGTGGGGCCGCGCCTGTGATCCCAGCTCTGAGAGGCTGAGGCAGGAGGACCGCTCGAGTTCGAGGCCAGCCTGAACACTGTCTCAAAAACAAACAAACAAACAGACAACAACGGTAAGAATAACCAACAGTATTGAGGGTGCCAGATTCTCTTCTGGGTTTCCATTTATTGATTTATTTATGTCATTTGATTGCTACACACACGTAGCAATCACCTTTCCGTTAGCACAATAATTTTAATACAGAACACTAAAGAGAATAACGCAACAAGCAGTAACACGCTCATGTCTGGAATGAGGAAAATAGAAATGGTTAACCCAGCCACTCTGAGGCTGAGGCAGGAGGATCAAAAGTTGTAGGCCATCCTCAGGGTAATGTAGCCAGATCCTGTCTCTGAAAGAAGGAAGGAAGGAAGGAAGGAAGGAAGGAAGAAGAAAGAGAGAGAGAGAGAGAGAGAGAGAGAGAAAGAAAGAAAGAAAGAAAGAAAGAAAGAAAGAAAGAAAGAAAGAGAAAAAAAAAGAAAGGTGTGGGGTGGGGGCTCAGTGCCAGCCTAGTTTCAATCCCAGGACTGGGAAAGAACAGAAGTTAGCATTAAAGCTGATATTCTCTAGCCACAACAATCTGTGTGTGTGTGTGTGTGTGTGTGTGCGCGTGTGCGTGCGTGTGCGTGTGTGTGTGTGTTCAAGGCAGGGTTTCTCTATGCGGTTCAGGCTGGCCTTGAACTTCCTTTGTAGCCCAGGCTGGCCTCAAACTCGCAGCGATCCTCCTACCTCAGCCTCCCCAGTGCTGGGATGACAAGTGTAGCCACAAACAATCTTGGAAGAGAATAAAGTCGCAGAATTTTGTCTCCAGTGCTACAATAATGCACACAGTAAGGTCCTGGGATAAAGACAGATGTAGAAGGCAGTGGAATAGAGCAGTGGTGGCAAACCTATGGCACGTGTGCCACGCCGGCTGTTTGTATCATTGAAAGCACTAAAAGGTTCGCCATCAGTGGCATAGAGGCTGCAGAAGTAGACCTGTGTGTCTGTGGTCACAGTGTCAGGACTATTCCGTGAAGAAAGAATATTTTTTTGAGAAGCAGTGCTGTGACAATTAGGTGCCCACAGCAAAAGAATCAATTTAGGAGGGCCAGGGATTTAGCTCAGTGGCACAGCCCCTGCCTGGCAAGCATGAGGTCCTGAGTTTGATTCCTGGTACAAAAAAAAAATCAATTTAGGATCCTCTCTCCCATCACTTACAAAATTAATTCAAAATGGATCAAATTTTTAAAAGTAAGAACTAAAACTATAAAACTCCGAGTTTTATAGAAAACACGAGTATAGATATACATGACCTTACATTAGGTAATGATATCTCAAATAGGACACCAAAAGCATAAGCAACTGAGTAAAAATAAATTAGACTTCATCAAAATGAAAAACTTGAATGCCAAACCACTATCAAGAAAGTTAAATTGGGCCAGGTGTAATGGTGCATGCCTGTCATCCCAGCACCTGAGGGGCTGAGGCAGGAGGATCACCAAGAGTTCAAGGCCAGTCTGGGCTGCATAGCAAGATACTGTCTCAAAAAGCAAACAGAACTGAGCGTGGTGACTCATACATGTAATCCCAGCTACTTTGGAGACTGAGGCAGGAAGATCACAAATCCGAGCCCAGTCTAGGCAACTTAGTGAGACTGTATTTCAAAAATAAAATTTAAAAAGGGCTGGGGATGTAGCTCAATGTAGGGCCATAGATTCAATCACCTACTGGAAATGAAAACAGTTAAAAGATAAACCACAGGCTGGGCGTGGTGGCGCACACCTATGATCCCAGCACTTAGGAGGCTGAGGCAGGAGGATCGCTGCAAGTTTAAGGCCAGCCTGGACTACATAGCGAGACCCTGTCTTAAAAAGACAAAAAAAAAAAAAAAACAGAATGGGGAGAACATATTGGCAAACAAATTTGATAGGGGTCTTATATTGGGAATATGTAAGAATTCCTACAATTCAATAAGTAAAAAACAAATGACTCAATATCAGGCATGTGCTTGGAACAAGCATTTCTCCAAAGAAGACATACACATGGGTAGAAAGCTCGTGAAAAGATCCCCAACATTATGAACCAGTAGAGAGCCCCCAATCAAAACCACAAGATAATGGTTCACTCCAACGAACACAGCTTTAATCAAAACTACAGCAACAACGCGGCTGGGGCTGGGGCTCAGCGACGCAGCACTCGCCTAGCATGGGTGAGGCTGCAGGTTCAATCCCCGGCCCTTCAGGATACAAATAAACAAACATAAAGACCATGTAACGAGTGTTAGCAAGACATGGAGAATCAGAGGCCTCATCTATTACTGTGAGAGCCAAAATTGTACTCTTGGCACACACCCCACTCCCTCATGAATGGTCACAGCAGCATTGTATGTAACACTCGAAAAGTGGGAATCATCCAAATGTCCACACAGTCAATGAGTGAATAAACAAAATGTGATCTCTCCGTGGGAATGGAATATTATTCTACCATGAAAAGGAAGGAGGTACTGATACACCTTATAGCACGGGTGAACCTTGTGAAAGAAGCCAGCTACAGAAAACATATAGCGTATGATTCCGTTTATATTACACATCCAGATGGGCAAATCCATTGAGATTTGTGGTTGGCTAGCTAGGGTGGAGACAGGACTTCCTTCTGGATGATGAAAACATCCTAGAATCCATGCATGCCCATGTTTATAGTAGCACAATTCGTAGCAGCTAAATCTTGGAAGTGGCCTGCATGTCCATCAACAGAGGAATGGATAAAGAACATATGGTATTTACACACAGTGGAGTACTACTCTGCCATAAAGAAGGACAAACTGGAGGCATTTGTGGGAAAATGGATGTACCTTGAGACCATAATGTTAAGTGAAGTAAGTCAGACACACAAGCTTAAATACTGCATGGTTTCTCTTCTATGAGAAACCCAAAATATGAATAAAGAGCAAAATACAAAATAGATAAAGTGGGACCCTGTCTCAAAAAACTATGGAATTATACAACTTAGAATGGTAAACTTTGTGGGATGTGACTTGTTTCTCAATGAAAAAGAGGAAAGTTGCTGTTTTCTCCGTCTCTGGCTCAGTGGTTCTCAAATGTTTTGGTCCCCAGCCACTGTACACTCTTCCCCATTATTAAGGACCCAGAGCTTTCGCGTATGTGTCTTGTTTTGCTGTTCATGCGCTCACATTCAGTATCCATCCATATTCACCGTTAGAGGCAGAAACTCAAAGGACTGGGGTGCGGCTCAGTGGCACAGCATTTGTCTCGCATGTGCAAGGCCCTGGCTTCAACACCCAGCATCACATAAATAAACAAATAAATAAACAAAAAGAGATTAAAAAAAAAAAACCCGAGTCCAGGTTTTTGGGGGGTTTTGTTGTTGTTTTGTTTTGTCTTGTTTTTTGAGACCAGGTCTTGCTATGTAGCCCAGGCTGGCCTCAAACTCAAAGCAATCCTCCTGCCTCAGCCTCCCGAGTGCTGGGATTACAGGTGTGCACCACCATGCCCAGCTTCTAATTCCTTTAAAGTAGCATTAATAAACCACTGCATGTTAACATAAGCAACAGTTTATGAAAGATAGCTATATTCCCCCACCAAATAGAAGAGGGACGTTGTGCATTTTTGCAAATCCCTTGAATGTCTGCCTTAATAGAAGATGGGAAGATTCTGCTTCTTCCTCCATTCACTCTGTTAAAATCCATCGTTGTGACTAAAATATGTTAAAAGAGCCTGATGTCACACTGATATGTAACTGGAGAGTATTTTAACAGCCGCTTCAAATCACTGTGCATATCTTTCTAGCACAGCAAAACTGGATTTGTGGTCAGTTCTTAAGGGTTCATTGCAGTGCTAAACCTGAAACCAAATCTATTCACTTTTCATTCTGCATTACATTAAAATGTATTGGTCTGCAGCTGGGCGTGGTGGTACACACCTGTAACCTCAGGAGGCTGAGACAGGAGGATTGCCATGAGTTGGAGGCCAGCCTGAACTAGATAGTAAGGCCCTGTCTCAAAACCAAAAGGAAAGAAGGAGAAAAACTTGCCAAATACCCGTCTGAACTACCAGGGATTTCTTTCTATCAGTCATTCTTGCATATAAAAATAACATTTCCTGAAAGAAGCAGCTAACCTGGGTGTGGTGGGGGCATGGCAGTGGTGGGATTACACACCTGGCAGAGAACTGGCATTCTACCAGAGAGGCAGGGAATAAACATGTGCATGCACAGATAAAACAAGAGATGTACAAATGGCGATGCCAGAGAAGTGAAAAAAAAGATCACAGGGGTGAGATTAGATTAGGAGATTAGGACGTGGTAGAGCTGGCTGGGGAAGTAGGCGCGATCTACTGGTTAATTACCAGACCCTTCACACATGCGCAGAACATTTCCCAAAGCCCTGCACCTGGACTTCGGTTTTCAATAGGGGCCGGGACCCGACCCCGCCCGAGACGTGGGATCCCAGCTCCGCCTCTCAGGACCCGGATGTAGAAGTTCTCACCGGTTTCCTCCAGATTTGGACAACATGTAAGGACGCAGGTGCAGCACTCAAAAATTTAAACATAGTTACTGTAAGTCCCGAAATTGTAAACTTAGATGTATAGCCCAAAGAACTGAAAATATATATTTTTATAAAGACTTGTCTAGGGCCGGGGGTATAGCTCAGCCGCACAGCGCCTGCCTGGCAAGCACAAGGTCCTGAGTTCGATTCCCGGTACCAACAAAACAAAACAAAACAAAACTTGTCTCTGAATGTTCACAGCAGCATTGTGTGTAACGGTCGAAAAGTGGAAATAATCCAAGTATCTATCAATTGATGAGTGAATAAATAAACTGTGGTAAGTGTACAAATGTAGTGAGTAGTCACCCAAAACCCAGTAAGGTTTAATTGGCCAGCAACATTTTTTAAAAAATTTAATTTAAGTTTTTGAGACAAGGCCTCGCTATAATAGTTCAGGCTGGCCTTGAACTCATGACGATCCTCTTGCCTCAGCCTCCCAAGTGCTGGGATGACAGACGTGCGCCACCGGGCCCAGCATGGTGAGCCACTTTTAGAAGGAGCTACCTGATCACAAGGGGGCGGTGAGGACGATACCAGGGCACTCGGGGATGCTCTCTCAGAGGAGAGGCTTCACTGATGGTGCGGAGGAGACAGCGGTGGTGTCCCTGTCCCCATGCGAGCTCAGGTGTGCAAAGGACGACTCCTCCCCCACCCGACCATGCACAGAAAACCTGCTTCTGCTGCGGCCCACGGCGTGAGGAATGCATAATAATAATGAACTGGGCAAGAAGGTGGAATCCTCCGTTCTGATGCCGGCTGTCCATAGGGCTAATGCCTTTACCTCTTAGAGCTTCGAGGAACCAGGTCCAACTTCCGGTTATTCCCTAGGCCAAGCGTCCTGCGCGACCTTGTTGTCCAGAGAGACCGTCCACGTTTGGACGGAATTGCAAATAGCGTTTCTTGCATGTTGCTCCTCCAAAATTTCTTTTATGTGAAGAAATACAGCCAGGCGTGGTGGCGCACACCTGTAAGGAGGCGCTCTGGGAGGCTGAGGCAGGAGGGTTGCACGTGTGAGCCCAGCCTGGACAATTTAGCAACTTAAGGAGACCCTGTTTTAAAATATAAAAAGGTCCGGGGATGTAGCACAGTGCAAAAGCTGTGGGTTCAATCCCCAGTACAGTTAAACAAACAAACAAACAACCCAGACCGCAAAGGGGCAAGGGCTGCCCGGGAGGTGCGGGCGAGGCGACCTCATCTGGCAGCCGCGGGCACCGGGGTCGCGGGCTCCAGAGCTGCGGCGCCTGTGCCCGCGGCGGCCGGCAGGGGGCAGTGTTGGCCGCGGTGAGCGGGACGCGGCCGGGTGGGGCCTGGCTCCCGCGCTGGGTCCGGACCTGGGCCCCGGCTGTGACCCGGTCCATCTGTCCTCCTGGTCCCTGCAGGCTGCCCCCGCCCCGGTCACCAGGCCCCCGGAAGCACACACGCTAGGCGGGCTATGGGCAAGTTCTTGCACCAGACAGAGGTTCCGAATTGGAAAAGGAACACGGAGTCACAAGATCTGGGTTCCTGCCCGGCCGTGGCGGTGCAAGCCTGTAATCCCAGCTACTCGGGAGGCTGAGGCAGGAAGATGCCAAGTTCAAAGTGGCCTGGGCAATTGAGTGAGACTCTGTTTCAAAATAAAATTTAAAACGAAACAGAGCTGGGGACACAGCTCAGCAGCTAAACACACCTAGCATGAGCAAGGTCTGGGTTCCATCCCCGGCACCACTTCTGCCTCCCCTAAATTATATCTGTCTTCTTCTCCGGGGGTTTGGCCTGGATCCCAGTGAGTCCCCGCCCCCACCAAGAGGGGAGGTAGGGAAAGTCACTTTCCAATTGTCAGAAACATCCCCAGTTCATGGGCCGTGAAAGGAAAACAGCCCATGAGGCCATAGGCTCTGTTACTCAGCCCAGCTCCCTGTGCATAGTAGGTGCACAATAAACACAGAGACAACGACGCATTGCTACGTTTCCTGCTCTCACCGTCAGGTAGATCCAGATCGGGAGCCGTTTTTCATATCAACTATTCAATTACCAAGCAAGTGACACTAACTACCCATCTAACGGCCATCGTCAAGTTTAATTAAAGGGTTTTATTGGCTCTCCTAAGATTCCTACCACCCTTTCATTAGCTGCATCTCAGGGATTAAATAACAGCCGTTTTATTGGTGTGTTCACAAGACCCGCAGTCAGCCAAGACCAGCATAACAAGGCACCTCTGTCCCTTATGACAGAAGACTCGGGTCTCGGGGGAGCACGGTGAGCATGCAGCTGCAGTGTCCCGAGAGCGCTGTCCCTTGTGTCCACAGGGACTCTGGCCATCTTCGGCCTCGCCCTGTCCCCCTCCGCCCCAATGACTGCTGTGGTCCAGGGCGACACTCTTGGTTTGGACCAGGCCTGGTGGCCTGCGAGTCAAGTGCTGTGCAGATGGGGGCGCTGGCTGGCGAGATGGCAGCGCCGGTGGGGGGTGGATAGACGGGGCCCTGTTCTCCAGAACAGGCATGGAGAGGAAAACGAGAAGGTGGGCAGCTTGTCTCGAGCTATCCCTGGACCGCTATGTAAATACAACACCATAAGCTGGGCATGGTGGCGCACGCCTGTCATCCCAGCATTCGGGAGGCTGAGGCAGGAGGATCACTGCAATTCGAGGCCAGCCTGGGCTACATAATGAGACCCTGTCTTTTTTTTTTTTTTTTTTTTTTGTGGGTACTGGGGATTGAACTCAGGACCTCGCGCTTGCAAGCAGGTGCTTGTGCTGCTGAGCGATATCACTGGCCCTTTTCTTCTTTGTATGTGGATACCAGGACTCGAACTCAGGACCTCACACTTGCCAGGCAGGCGCTTACGCCGCTGAGCCATCTCACCAGCCCTGTTTGGTTTTTTGAGGCAGGGTCTCACTGTGTAGTCCAGACTGGTCTTGAACTCATGGCAATCCTCCTGCCTCAGCCTCCTGAGTGCTGGGATGACAGGTGTGCACCAACACGCCCAGCTAGTGGACCGCTTTTAAACAACAGAAATGTAGGCCAGAGACGCAGCCGCATCCAGTGTTTCCGCAGCTCGCCTGCAGCCCTGGGTCAGTCTTCAAACTGCAGAACAAACCAACAAAACCCGTAAATGGATTCTCCCATAGTTCTGGTTTTTCTCTTTGTTTTGTTTTGATTCTTTGGAGACAAGGTCTTGCTAAATTGCTAAGTAACCCAGGCTGGGCTCGAACTTGCGATCTTCCTGCCTCAGCCTCCCAGGATGCTGGGGTTACAGGCATGTGCCACCACACCCAGCTCAAATGTCCATCTTTTTAAAAGCATGCTAGGCATATTGGACCAGATCCCACCTCCTCCAGTGTGACCTTGTACTAACCAATCACATCTGCAATCACTTTTTTTTTTTGGTGAAGTTTTTTTCGTTTTTTATTTTATTAGCGCATGTTTGCAGTACATAATGATCACATTCCTCGTGGGGAGCTAGTGCATGTGCATAACACGGCTTAATTCTTTTTATGTCCCCTTCTCCTCCCCTCCCTCCCTCCTCCCTCCATCTCTTGGTTCCTTTCCTATTTGTGAAAGATCTCCCTCCCTGTTTCCTATTATCTATCTTTTGTTTGGTTCTGTCTTATATTCTAGGTTTCTCATATAAGAGAAACCATGTGATATTTAAACTCATGTGTCTGATTTGTTTCTTTTAACATTATGGTCTCAAGGTGCATCCATTTTCCTACAAATGACTCAAGTTTATCCTTCTTAATGGCAGAGTAGTACTCCACTGTGTATAAATACATTTTCTTTATCCATTCATCTGTTGATGGACATAGAGGCTGCTTCCAAGATTTAGCTGTCATGAGTTGTGCTGCTATAAACATGGCTACGCACGGATCACTGTAATATGACATCTTTAACTCTTTTGGGAAGGTCACATTCTAAGGTCCTGGGGTCAGGACCTGAACATGCCTTGTAAGAGAGATGGAAAGTTTAACCCATACTGTAATCTTCTGTTTTCTTACCTGACCACTCCTCCCGAACCTTCATACTGGGGTCACTGAGTGCTGTTCCTTCAGGGACCTCTTCCTGGAGTCCCCAGGCAGCCCCTGCTCTTCCACGGTAGCCACACCAGCACAAAGCATTTTTTATTGGGGTTATTTGTATGGGAGCTGGTGTCCCTTAAACCATGGCACTAGTCCCTGGGTTATAAGGATGATATCTTTTCCACCCTTAATATGCCCAGCATTTGTCTCTTATATTAATTAAGTCCAAGGCTGCGTGAGCAAGAGACTGAAAAACACAGTGACTTAAAAAACAATGAAATGTATTTCTCATGGGAAGGGGACCAAGAGTTGGGGGGAAGGAGGAGGGAGGGGGAGGGGACGTAAAAAGAATTAAGCTGTGTTATGCACATGCGCCAGCTCCCCTGTGATGAATGTGATTGCTATGTACTGCAAACATGGTCTCATAGAATTTTAAAGTTATTTATTTATGTTTGATTTTTTGAGACAGGGTCTTGCTATAATGCCCAGGCTGGCCTCGAACTTGTGATGATCCTCCTGCCTCAGCCTCCTGAGTGCTGGGATTACAGGTATGCACCACCCCATCCAGATTAAAAATAAAAATTAGAAAGAATAAAATTGATTTCTCTCTCAGCTGAGTGGTCCGGGTCGCAGAGGATCCTGGCCTGTGTGGCCATCTGAGCACTCTAGATCCTTCCATCTTGTTGCCCAGCCCCCCACCATGAGCGTTTTACCCTCATCTGCTAGACCTGGGCTGGGGAACAGATGCAGCTGTGCCCCAGCTGGAGAAAGGGGAGAGAGGTGATGGAAAAATGCACACTCGGTGTGATGGCTGAGACCTGAGGGGCCTTCATCGTTTCTGCTCATGTTCTGAAGTGAGACCACAGTCGCGTGGCCGCTTAGCTGCAAGGGAGGCTGGAAGCAGCGCCCGCAGGAGTCCCGAGCTGCGCTGCAGCCTGTTATGGGGCCATGGCCCCATCTCCAGGTCTGAAACCTCAAAACTGTTGAAAAGCTTTTTCTTCAGTTGGTGGCAAAATCTGACTTGAAACCACATCTGGGATTTATAGAGGTGCCTATAAAGACTATTTATAGTTCTTCATTTTACCCACTCACGATGAATATTAATGTACTTTTGTTGTAGAAATGCAAATGCATTTGATGAAGCTCTCTCAAGACCCTACTGGGGGAATTAATCATATGAAGTTATGAAGCAGATTACTTTTCTGAAAATGAACACTTTTATTTATTTATGTATTTATCTGTCTTGTTTTGTTTTTCATTTTCTGTTTTTTGAGACAGGATCTTGCTATGCAGTTCAGGCTGGCCTTGAACTCACTAAGTAGCCCGGGTTGGCCTCGAACTCAGCAATCCTCCTGCCTCAGCTTCCTGAGTCCTGGAATTACAGGAATGCCCCACCAGGCCTGGCAAAATTAACAACTTTAAATTTCAAAATTCATCTACAGTTTTGATCGCAGAGCCAGGAAAGAGGATCTCCTGCTCTGTGGATGTGGATTCACCTTCTCTTAAGTGATTCTTGCCCAGTAGATGGAGTCCAGGGACCGCTTACCATAGGAACACCCCCAACTCTATGGCCCGGTCAATGGGACATTAGGATTTGCTGCCCAAATAGCCCCAAACCCTATGAAGGCCTCTGTGATAGGTCTGCCTTCTACACAGAATGATGCCACTGTGGTGCACCCAAGGTGTAACTGAAGGGCAACTGTTTGCCTCAGGTGGATGGAAGCCAGTTGTGCAAAGCAAGATACCACACGTGTTCACGAGGCTTTTAAGGCAAAGCTAGAATTGAGTGTGCAGAGACAAAGGGCTTGGATGCAGTCATCCAAACTTGTACAGTTGACTCTGACCATATCCGTCAAGGTGGGACTGAACACGGGTTTTTGTTTCATTTCGGGTTTTTTTGTTTTTTTGTTTTTTTTTTAAACAGTGGCAAAGTTTACCTGAAAAAGTAAACCTGAAGAATAAGGGAGAAATTGGCTCTGCAGAGTGAGCTTGGGCTGAGTAAAAAAGGAAGAAGCAAGATAAAAGTACACCCTGGAGGAAGCAGGGACTTGCAGCCATCCTCCTGGCTCAGCCTCCGGGAGAACTGGGACACCACCGTGTGAATTATGAAGGACCCTAGACTGTGGGTGACGGTGGTGACTATGATTTTAGAGTGTAATTTGGGAGTAGGGGAGGGGCTGGAGGACTAGATCTAGGGCCGATGAGCTAGGAAACATGGAATTATATTAAACCTGTGTATCAGTTTGCAGAGACTTAACGTCTTTACTATGCTGTGTCTTCAAATCCACAACCATGGTACATCTATTTATGTATTTATTTATTTTGGTACCAGGAATCAAACTCAGGACCTTGTACTTGCCAGGCAGGTGTTGTTTCACTGAGATATATCCCTGGCCCTATTTATTTAGCTCTTTGATTTCTTTCACTAATTTGTGTAGTTTTCAGCATATAAACCCTATTCATGTTTTGCCAGACTTACATATAAATATTTCTTTTCTAGTGATTGTGATATCTTTTAAATTTTGATTGTTTTTTTGTACCGGGAATCAAACTCATGACCTTGCACTTGCCAGGCAGGCACTGTGCCACTGAGCTATATCCCCGGCCTTATATTTTAAAATTTGATGTTCATTGTCAGTATGTAGCATACAGAAATACAATTTTTTTGTGTTTGCTGTAACCATGCTGAAGTCACTTTTTTTTTGCTTTCTTTTTTGAACTCACATAAATTTTAAGAGATAATATTTTTATAGACTCCTTGAAATTTTCTGTGAAAATGATCACCCCATCTGCAAGTAGGGACAAGTTGCCTCCTCATTTTCAATTATACACTTTTTATTTCATTTTCCTCTTTCCTACACTGGATATCATCACCAGGAGTGTGTTCACTAAAAGTGGGACTTATTCCCGGTCTTCTGAGCAAATGCTTGGTCTTACAGCATTAAGTAAAATGTTAATGGATTTTTCAAGTACTATTTATGGACTTAAGGATTTTCCCCTCTATACCTACTTTTCTGAAATGTTTTAGTATATGTGCTGCCAAAGTGAGCACTTCTGAAATGTTTTAAATGTATTAAACAAGCATTAAATTTTGTCAAATGGCCAGGCGTGGTGGGACATGCCTGTAATCCCAGCACTTGGGAAGCTGAGGCAGGAGCATCACTGTGAGTTCAAGGCAAGCCTGGGTTACATAGTGAGTTCAAGGCTGGCATGAACTACATAGTAAGACTCTGTCTTAAAAAAAGAAAAAAAGGGCCGGTGAGATGGCTCAGTGGCGTAAGCGCCTGCCTTGCAAGCGCGAGGGCCCGAGTTCAACTCCCGGAACCCACATACGAAAAAGGGGCCGGTGATATCGCTCAGCGGCACGGGTGCCTGTTGGCGCGCGAGGTCCTGAGGTCGTCCCCCCGGTACCCACAAAAAAAAAAAAAAAAGAAAAAAAGTAAATAAATAAATTTTGTCAAATGCTTTTTTCTGCATCCATTGATATGGTTCTCTTCTTTATATCCTTTTTTGTTCAGTACTTGGGATAGAAATCAGGGCCTCACACACTCGGTACACTTGTACTTACAGCCTACTGAGATAACTCCTTCATTTGAAAATTCTTAATCACTGTTATGGTTTAGATCCAGAACGTCTCCCCCTAAAGCCTCATGTGTTCAGAGGTGGGGCTTTTTTAGATAATTGGTGTGTCCCTGGGGAACATGTCTTTGGAGGGTTTATCTCCCTCCTCAGCTCCTCTCTTTGTTCTCTGTTTCCTGGTCACCCTAAGGTGAACAACTTAGCTCACCACACCTTTCCACCATTCCACTTCTGCCTTGGAGCCAGCCAACCATGGACTGAATCTCCCAAAGCCATGAGCCAAATAAAAGCTCTTCTCTTTTAAATTGTGGGTTTGGGGCCATTTTGTCTCATATATAGAAAACTGGTACTGAAGAATTGGGTCATGGCTATGACTGTACCTGACTGTGATTTAAAAGCCTTTGAAACTGGTTTGTGAAAGGAGTTGGGAAAAGTTAGCTTTGGATTAGAGAAGCCCCAGAATGCTGTAAACAGAGTTTGATGGGTGATTTTAGTCAGCGCTCAAAAGGCCGGAATATTGATAGGAATGTGGACAATATAGGCCAGGCTCATGAGTTTTAGTTGGAAGCAAAGACTATTGGAACTTGGATGTATTAGTCAGCTTTCCCATCACTGAGACACACTATCCGACACCTGAAACTTAAAGGAGGAAAGTTTAATTTATCTCAAGGTTTCAGGAACTTCAGAACATAGTTGGCAGGCTCCAAGGCACCAATCTCATGGCAGAAGGGCATGGTGGCGCAAAGCTGCTTAGCTTATAGTGGCAAGAAAGCAAAGCAAGCAAACAATTCCAGAAAGGAACAGGTGAGGGACTATATATAATACTTGAGGTCACACATGGACACACACAGAAGCATGCTTTACTAATAAGCTAGTCATTTCTTAACTCAGTGATGTTGACATGTCAGGATTAATGGTCACACTGGAATGGATGTTACATTCTGGCAAGGAACTGTCTACATTTTGCCCATATCCTGAGACATTGCAGGAGATTAAGATTAAAAGTGATGAACTAATTAATCTGGTAGATGGAATTTCAAGACAGCCCAACATTCAGGCTGTGACATTGCTCCTACCGGCTGCTTTTAGATTTATAGTGGGAATCAAGGGCAGAAGACAGAGCAGAAAATCTTGAAAAACTTAAATTTTGGCCCAAAAGGAACCAAGTGTAAAGTTGGGGCAAAAATAGAGGTGGTGTCAGAGAGTAACACTACCAAAAAGAAGCCAGGTACTTTGCATCAGGACAATAGAAAAGATGACTTGAGGGCATCTCTGGAAATAGCCAGACCCTACCCATCACAGACTCAAGGGTGTAAAAGGATAGATTCCTTTGAAAGGCTGTGTTTTGGGAAGAGTCCCAGGGCACCCTGCTCATTCAGGGCCATGTAGGGAAGTGTTTCCCCAAGTTCAGCCCTCTGGGCATTCAGAGGTCTCTGGAGCCATGATGCTTGGAGCCCAGACTCCTGCCTGAGGAGTTTGCTGATCTTGGCATCACCCACATGTGCTGGTTTTTCAGACATGCAGAAGGCAATAGCTGTGGAGTCATGGAGGCTCCCACCCAGATTACAAAGGAAAGCCTGGGGACCCAAGCAATGTGCTCCCAAAAAAGTGACACAAGAAACTGTGTGAATGAACCCAAAGATTCATTGGAGACCCCAGGAAGTTAGAGATGCCAGGAACACAGATTGTGCACTAAGGAAAGCCCAAAAGAGGCCACACAGGCTGCAACTAGCAAGGCCATAGAATGGGACTGCCCAAACCCTTTGGAGTTCACGTCTGGCCCCACAAACAGATGGACATGGAACTGCAGGATTTAATGTTTGCCCTGCTGGTTGTTTTTTGTTTTGTTTTGCTTTTGTTTGTTTGGTTTTTTGTTTGTTTTTTGTCTTGCTTTGGTCTGATTCCTTTCTATACCCTTATTCCTCCCTTTTGGAATGGAAATGATTACCCTGTGCCATTGTATGTTGGAAGTATTTAACTTTATTTCTGATTTTTTTTTGTCAAAACCAATTAGATTTTATTTCAACCAAGAATATAAAATAAATGCTATCTAATTTATTTTAGTTTAACAGTCATTTCAAGAAGGATGTCGGACACTGAATATTTCTGATTTTTACAGAGGCTCACAGCTAAGAGTTTGCGTTGAGTCTCAGAGGAGACTTTGGACTTGGGCTTTTCAGCACTGCTTAAACTGTTAAGACTTTGGCAACTCTTAGAGATGGGCTAAATACATTTTACATAATGAGAAAGACAAGAACCTTTGGAAGGCCAAGGGCAGAATGTTATGGTTTAGATCTAGAATGTTCCCCAAGTCTCATGCTTCTAGAGGTAGGGCTTTTGGAAGGTGATTGGGTCATAGGGATACTATACACATCAGTGGATGGGATCCATTAATGAGCTCATAACTAAACATGCTGTTAGGAGGCAGAGCCTGCTTGGAAGGAGTGTGTCACTGGGATATCTCCTTTCTCAGCCCCTCCCTTTGTTCTCTGCTTCCTGGCCACCATAGAGCAGCTTTCCTCTGCCATACACTTTTACCATGACAACTCTGCAATGTAACCAGCCAACCATGGACTGAATCTCCAAAACCATGAGCCGAACGAAAGCACTCCTCCTTTAAGTAGTGTGTGTCAGGTATTTTGTCTCATTGATAGGAAAACTGACTAATACCATCACATCTGCAAAGACTTTTTTCAAATAAAGTAGCATTTATGGGTAGAAGGGATTAGGACCTTTTATCTTTGGGAGACTACTGAAGCTATATAATAGCTTCCAAAGATACTTCCCTATTATTATCATTTGTCATATTATTTTTCTATCATCCTTTTGATGTCTGCAGGGCCCAGAGTGATATCTTATTTCTTTTGTAGAGTTCTATTGGTATTTGCTTTTCTTTTTCTGAGATAGGGTCTCACTATGTAGTCCAGGCTGGCCTTGAACTCATGGCGATCCTCCTGCCTCAGCCTCCCAAGTGCTGGGATTACAGGTGTGCACCACCATGCCCAGCATATCTTATTTCATTCCTGTTTCCCTTCTCTTTTTAAATTTGTCAGTCTTATGATAAACCAAATCAGCTCCTTGTTTCATTGATTTTCTCTTTCTTGTCAGTTTTTTTTTCTGTTTTAAATTTCATAATTTCAGTTCTTATCTTTATTGTTTCTTCCCTTCTGCTTGCTTTGGATGTATTCTTCCCAAATTCTTGAGGTGGGAGCTTAGATTTTTTTTTTTTTGTTTGAGACAGGGTCTATGTCGTTCAGGCTGACCTTAAACTCACTGTGTAGCCCAGGCTGGACTCCAACTTGGGGTGATCCTCCTGCCTCAGCCTCCTGAGGGCTGTAATGTACTCCTGAGTTCATCACTGTACACTTCACAGGGCCTCAGCAACACTTTGCCCATAGAAGATGCTTAATGAATAGCATAGATCTGAACTGTGACCTGACTCCCTGAACATCTCTAGCATTCTGGTATTTTAACATGTGCCCAACTTTCTCTGAAAAAGCCATACCATCTGTATGGTTTAAAAGAATTTTCAAAAAGCAGCCAGGTATAATCCCAGCACTCAGGAGGCTGAAGCAGAAGGACTGCCATGAATTCAAGGCCACCCTGGACTATATAACGAGACCCTGTCTCAACAAATCAAACCAACCAAAGAAACCCCGGCTCTTTTCTGTTGGGTACTTCTGTGGGTTTCTACTCCTCTCTGGTAATTCAGAATCAGAATATCAATGAGCAGGCATCTCTCCTTCTTGGAGATGCCCATGCCCGTTTCCACCTGCATTTGTGTTCGTTTGTCTTGTTTTGTTTTTCGCTGCTGGCGATTTAATCCAGGACCTCGATGTGCTACGCAGTGTTCCACCACTGAGCCGCAGCCCTGGCCCTCGGTCTGCGTTGTATTTGCCGTCCCCTTCCCTAGCTGGAGTGCTTTCTCCTCCCCCCTAGCCAAGTCCTGCTCTTTCTTCGACCAAGTAGCACCTCCTCCTGGAAGCCTCCCATCACTACTCCTGGTTGCTTTCCTTTCTGCAAGACGCTCTCGCCCACCTTTCACTGTGAACTCTCACTGCGTAAGAGCTAGAAATGTCGCCCCAGGGGGTGGCGCACTCGCTTAGCACGCAGGAGGTCCTGGGTTCAAACCATCATCATCACCATCATCATCATCATCATCATCATCACCGCAAGCTGGTCTTGTCTGTGAGAGATACCGCACACCCTGGAGTAAGAAGAGAGCAGATTTGAGTCAGGCAGTCCAGATTCAGACCCCGGATCCAGGGCTAAATGGCTTTGGCCAGATTATGTGATGTCTTCGAGCCTCAATGTCCTCCTTGCCTGCAAACGAGGAAAATAATTACAACACCATTGTTTATTCTGAGGACTCTAACGAGAAAGATGAAGTAAGAGAGGGGGCCGAGCAGTTGCAGCCATGCTACTGGCATTTAGGAAGACGCTGTCACTGGAGTGTGACCTATCAGGATCTTCCTGCTGGACCCAGCCCCCCAAAGCTCACTATGTAGTTCAGGCTGGCCCGGAACTCTCGGCGATCCTCCTGCCTCAGCCTCTCGAGTGTTGCCCAAAACCTGTGGGACAGCATCATCTCTCTCCCAGCCCCCTGCCAGGGAAGGAGAAGAAGTCCTGTGGCAATGCAGCAGGACGGGAGGTGTTGGCCAGCGAGTTCAGGACTGTGTTTCGCTGCAGGCCAGAGATGGTCTGGAAAAAGTCCTCCAATGCCAGCCCGGCCATTTCCTGGAACAAGCAGGCTGCGCAGGACCCAGTGTGGCCTGGAGCCCGGCTCATTTCCTGGCCTGGCTCCGTGCTGGTTATTGAATGGCCAATAAAGCAGAGCTAATAAAAATCGATGAGCTTGGACTTCACGGCTGCCATGGTACCCAAGCACCAGGGCATCTGGGCTATCACGATGGTGGCCCGGGAGCGGCTGTGCTGTCCCGGCACAGCACTGGGTGGCGGGGACAGGAGGGGAGGGAGCCACGCTCTCCAGGGATGGATGCGGAGGTCACGTCTTCCCTGGCCTACTCAGCTGCATGGATTTCTGGGACTCTGTGTATTTTCCTAGACGCAGAGGTCTCCCCAGATGTGCAGGGACTTGAGAGCGTGGCTCGGGTCTTCTCGCAATCCGGCGTGACCGTGGGCTTCCAAAATGTGAAGGGAAACAAACAAATCACAACTCCCCAACCAGACATTCCCCAATGTCCAGATGTTCAGCAGCGTGCGGACTAACCGTTGGGATACGAGCTTGTTCTTTTATTTCTTCTTCAGTATACATCCAGATGTGCGGTCCAGCTGGTCAGCAGCCTGGGCAGAGAGAGCAACCTCTCTGGGAGCCCCTCTCCCGCTCTGCCCTGCTCTCTGAACCCCTTTTCCTTCCTGCTGCACCCTGGCAACACTGGGCTGCTCCTGAGAGCTGGGGTGACAAAGGCAGAGCAGGAAAAAATCCTGACCACCCTGAGCCCTGCCTTCCCCGGGAGACAGCAAGGTCCGGGGCTGCAGAAATGCAGGCTGGAGGGTCAGAGGGGAGAGCTGTGCCCATCCACATCTAGCGGTCCGAGTGCAGACGATTTCAGAGTCCCATTCTCACCAAGGGCAGGCTCACAGAGGAACCTGCACCTCAGAGCAGGATTTTCAATGAGAGAAAGAGGTGGGCGTGTTGGCGCACACCTGTAATCCCAGCACTCGGGAGGCTGAGGCAGGAGGATCACTGTGAGTTCCACACCAGCCTGGGCTACATAGTGAGTTCAAGGCCAGCCTGCACTACATTGCAAGACCCTGCCTCAAAAATAAACAAACATCTGATTAGAAAAAGAAAACAAACAAACAAAAATAAAAACAAAAATACAATCTGGATTCAAGTCCTGGTCCTGCCTCCTACTGGCTAGTAGGTTCTTTCATTTGCAAAATGAAGATATAAATTGCTATCTCCCACATCTTTAGAAGAATTAAATGGGGCAACTTGGTGAGCAAGAGCGCAGTAGACAACTGAAAGCTTTACAGTGTGGGTTGTTAAGGCCAGGGGTGGAGAGCAGTTTGGTCTTCCCAGCTGGGGTGGGGTGGGGAGCGCACACTGCTCAGTTTGGGGGATGGGCTCCATCCTGAACAGCTCTGGGTAAAGTGACTTCCAGCCTGGCGGGAAGGCATGTACTCGAAACCCCAGCACTGAGGGAGGCTGAGGCAGGAGGACCACAAATTTGAGTCCCTCCAGGGAAGTGTTGTACCCAAGTAATGAAACAGCGGGGACAACTGGGAAGACCAAAAAGAGCGCTTTATTTTAGCTGGTACCCAGCGGCATCCTCTATGCCAGAGCAAAGAGAGGAGCCCCGGGCGAAGACAAGAAGCTAGTTTTATAGGGTTGGGTATGGTAATGAGGGATAAGCAAGCAGAGTTTACAGAAGCCAATCTCAGGGAGTTAGAAGGGAAGGGTTATATCCATTGGTTAATCTTAAAGACCTATGAGCTGGGGAATTTGGTAAAGCTGGGGACCAATCAGGCAAGATTTTACTATATAAGGAGTTTGGCACGGGCAGGCAGCTCCGTCCGGGAACAAGTCATCTGATTTATAAAAAATGATCCATTTTTATAGGAACTTAACCATAGAAACTTGGCAGTTATAACAGAAACTTGTCGAAATAGCCAGTACATTCTCAGAATAGGAACAATGTCTTTAGACAGGGTATAACACTCCCCACTGATTTTATGCATATGAGTCAAATCCTTGACTCATATTGTTGATCTGATGTGGGGAGTTGTTCCCATCCTTGGGATCTGAGTACCATAAGTTTTATGGACTGTACTCTAGAATTAATGTATCTAATCAGGCAGTTGATTATACAAGGCCCTATGGTAAGGAGGATTAATAACATAATGAGAGGTCCAGCCAAGGGTAACAGGTAGGGGCGGACATTGTCCCATATGTTCCAATAAGAGCTACTATTTTCTCTTTCTTTTTGATGTTGCTTTAAGCGCTGATTTAGCCTATCCATAGAGTCCTTGACTACTCCTGAATGGTCAGCATAAAAGCAACATTTTTCTTGCAAGGCAGCACATAGTCCTCCTTCTTTTATAAAAAGGAGGTCTAATCCACGTTTATTCTGCAATACTACTTCCGACAGGGAAGTTAGAGAAGTCTGGAGAGCTTTTATGGACATTTCTAATTCTTGTAGATCTTGGTCTATTGCCTGTTGTATTGAACTGATTTGTTTTTTTCCGTGGACGAGTGCCGTGGTCCTAGTACCCACGCCTGTGGCGATACCTAGGCCAGCTAGGACAGCTAGGGTTAAGGATACGGGTTCCCTCTGGTACCTGGTTGTCGTCTTTTCCATGATTTTTTCAAAAGACTCACTAGAGTGATATATGATCCGGGGGAACAGTTTTACCATCACACAATAGTGAGCTGAATTGTTAAACACCTTGGTAGAGACACAGGGGGTGATTCCAGTGTTGCAGGCCCAGCGGGTTCCATCTAGGGGGAGCAAATATCCTGTTGATGCAGAGACATTATGAGTCTGTTGGCATCGTTGTTTTATATTATTTGGAGGTCTCCCTATGCAGACCCCTTTTCCTGAGACTTCAGAAAGGGTGAGGCGGTGATCGCCATTCCAATCACAGGAATCATCTGTCTGTAGGCTTTGGTAAGTGCCATTAATCGCAACGCCCTCATAGTATGGGGGTGCCACAGACAAACAGAGCCAGCAAGATTGTGTTAGGTCACTCTGGGTATAATTTAACATCGAATAGGCTCCCAATATGAGATTATATAATCTATCCACTGTTTCAGCTGGCTGCCTGGTTGGGAGCTGGTCTGGCTGACGTGTAAAGTCGGGCTCAGTTTGTGAAGAGCTCCCAGAGCTGGACGTATTAAATAAGGCAGTGTTTATGGGCATAGGAGTGGGGGTGCTTGTGGTCAATTTAGGGGCTCGAGTGAGTTTGGGTTGAGTTTTGGGTTTGAGGACTGGATTTGGGCTGATGGCCACAGGCGGCTTTTCTGGAGGAGCCTTTTTTATGAAGAAAAGGCCGCCCCTATCCGTGCTTTGTTCATAATATCTAAGCCCCCAGGTACGTCCTGTCAGCCAGCCAGTGTTGTCGGGGGAGGTAACAGTTATATTTAAGTACTCACAAAATTGAGAGTATCTGTGATCACCAAGTATCGAGTAATCAAGTGGGTGACAATTGTTTGGTCCCCATTGTACTTTAAGATGTTTGTCGGGATGAGCGGGTGCCCATGCAGTTGCTATTGTCTCACAACCCCAGTAAGCACAGTAGTAATGTCCTGGGGAATTACAATATGTTCTACCTTCTGTAGCGGCAGGACAAAGACAGACTGGTATTTTGTTAAGGCATGGTTGAATTGGTGCAAGATCACAAGAGTAAACTTCAAATGTTGGATTTCCTGACCCTATCCAAGTCTTGATTTCTTTTTGATCACTCCAACGAGTGATTGACCATTTCCAAGGTCGGTGTATGTTATGTCCCATGCAGAGGGAAAGTAACCCATTGAAAATTAACCAGTACATCTTAGACAATTAAGGACACTCAATCCGGTTACAGTGATCAGATAAGTTAGGATGAAAACAACTTTTTGGGGAATTCCCAGTGCTGTTGATGTAAAACAGTCCAAAAGGCTACAACGAAAGTTAGAATCAGGAGAGCAAAAGCGATTATAAATGGTAACGGATAGCAGAGCATTGAGCAGTCTTACGGTTTACGAGTAAGTTTGACCTTAAGAGGATTAGGTCCTGTTTCTATTGTCCACTTATCTGAATCCTTCGATGGAGGGTCCGGGGCTGGCAGCACCTTAAAATGGCTGTGGTGAATCCAGGCAGTTTTTCCAGCAACTTTGATAGCAGTTGGGGTGCTGAGAACCACAGTGTAGGGTCCTTCCCATCTGGGTTCGAGTCCGGCTTGGTGAAATCGTCTGAGCAGTACCTGGGCACCTGGTTCCACCGCTTGAGCAGGTTCTGTGGTCGGCAGATCAGGTGCGGGGTGTTTTTGGCGAAATACCCGATGGATGGAGGAGAGTACAGGTTGTAGAGCCTGGAGGGACTTAATAAGGTCTTGGTTAGTAAGCTCTGCAAGCTTTTCCTCTGCCAGTCTAGGTAGCAGAGGAGGGGGCCGGCCAAACATGGCCTCAAAAGGGGAAATTCCTGATATATAAGGAGTACATCTTGCCCGGAGGAGAGCGAAGGGGAGAAGGCTCACCCAGTTTTCGCCAGTTTCTAATGACAGTTTAATCAGGGTAGACTTTAAAGTTTGATTCATTCTTTCTACTTGCCCTGAACTCTGGGGTCTATAGGCACAGTGTAGTTTCCAATCAATCTGAAGTGCCTGCGTTAATTTTTGTGTGATTTGAGCTATGAAAGCTGGGCCATTGTCGGACCCCAAAGATAGGGGCAGGCCAAATCGGGGTATTATTTCATAGAGTAGCTTTTTGACCACTATGAGAGCCAACTCAGAGCGAGTAGGGTAGGCTTCTACCCATCCAGTGAAGGTATCAACCATTACCAGTAAATATTTGTGTCCTCCTTGGCCTGGTTTTTTTAATTCCATGAAGTCTATTTCCCAATGTTCTCCAGGTGAGGTGCCTCGATACCTGGTCGTCTCAGGAGGCTTGTTATGTTTGGGGTTTACTAATTGACATTGTTCACAACGTAGGCTCGAGGAGTGGGTCAGCTTAGTAAGCTTAGGGATGAAGAACCTATCTCTAAATAAATTAGCCAATTTGGTTCCTCCCAAGTGAGTGGCTTTATGGGCTTGCTGAATTAATTCTCGTCCTAGAGCCTCAGGGATTAATATTCTTTTATCTGGGAGCTGAAGCCATTTGTCTGAGTCTCTGGGTTTTGCATTCAGTTGGGCTGCCAAGTATTGGTCTCTGGCAGAGTATATTGGAGCTGAGATGGTTGGTGGCAGAAGTAATAGAGCTTTTGTTTCAGGGGGCCCCACTGATTTTAGAGCGGCTGATCGAGCGACCTGATCTGCGAAGTTATTCCCCTTAGAAATGGGGTCAACTCCATTTGTATGCGCCTTACAATGCATAATCGACACTTTGAGAGGTAACCAGATGGCTGCCAAAAGGTCTAATATTTGGGGAGCATTTTTAATCCTTTGTCCCCCTGAAGTTAAGAGTCCTCGCTCCTGATAAATGGACCCATGCACATGTACTGTGGCAAAGGCATAACGACTGTCGGTGTAGATATTAACCTTTTTTCCTTCGCTTAATCTCAGGGCTTGAGTCAAAGCTATGAGCTCCGCTCTTTGGGCTGAAGTTCCGGAGTCAAGTCCTTGAGACCACAATTCATTGGCTATGGTGACCACTGCTGCCCCCGCAACCCTCTTACATTCATGGATGTAGCTACTACCGTCAGTGAACAGTGTCAGCTCAGCGTCGTCCAGCGGAATGTCAGTTAGGTCTTCTCGTAAGCCGGAGATGACCTCGGTGGTGGCCACACAATCATGAAGGGGCAGTGAGGGGTCATCATCAGGGAGTAGGGTAGCGGGATTTAGACTAGAAGCCTCTTTGAATTGAATTGATGTTGGGTCGAGAAGCAAGATCTGGTAGTGTAGAATATGGGCGTCCGACATCCATTTGGTGGGAGGGGCCCGTATAAGAGCCTCTAAGGTATGGGGGGGTCACTATTTTTATTAGTTGTCCAAAAGTCAATTTTCTGGATTCTTGAGCCAAGAGGGCAGCTGCAGCAAGCATGCGGAGACATGTAGGCCATCCTGCGGCCACATTATCCAACCTTTTGGACAAGTAGGCCACGGGGCGATGCCAAGGGCCTAAATCTTGAGTGAGCACTCCCTTGGCTATTCCCCGCTTTTCATCAACAAACAAGAGGAAAGGTTTTTGGAGATTAGGCAAAGCCAGGGCTGGTGCCTCCGTTAAAGCCTCTTTTAGCCTTTTAAAAGCTGATTCTTGGGGCTAGTTCCAATTTAGGGGACCTTGGGTTGGCCCCTTTAGGGCCTCATATAGAGATTGTGCCAGCTCTGCGAAGTGAATAATCCACAACCGGCAATATCCTATTGCCCCCAGGAACTGTCTTATTTGTTTCCTGGTAATGGGGGTTGGGATTTGCAGAATGGCTTGTACTCTGGAAAGAGATAAAGTCCGTTTTCCCTCATGAATTTGGTACCCTAAATATGTCACCTGTCTTTGACACAATTGGGCCTTTTTGGCTGACACTCTATAGCCCAAATCAGAGAGAGTTTGCAATAAGGCCTGAGTGTGGCATATGCAATGTTCAAAAGTCTCAGAAGCCAAGAGTAAGTCGTCGACATATTGTAGCAGGGTCACATCAGGATATGCCTCCCGAAAAGGAAGGAGGTCTCTGGATAATGCCTCATCAAACAGGGTGGGCGAATTCTTAAACCCTTGGGGCAACCGAGTCCATGTCAACTGTTCAGTGATCCCTGTATTGGGATCAGTCCATTCAAAAGCAAAGAGTGGTTGGCTTACTGGAGCGACTGGCAAGGTGAAGAAGGCATCTTTTAGATCTAATACCATGTACCAAGTCCAATCGGGTCCCAGGAGGCTTAAGAGAGTATAAGGATTAGGCACAGTAGGGTGCAAAGTAACCACACGTTTGTTTACCTCGCGGAGGTCTTGCACTGGCCTGTAGTCTTTGGTTCCGGGCTTCTGGACAGGTAACAGAGGAGTATTCCATGGGGAGACACAGGAGCGTAGGATCCCTTGGTCTTTGAACAGGGAGATGTGTATCGCTATACCCCTTCTGGCAAGTAGATTAAGATAGTACTGTCGAAGTCGAATGGGAGAAGCAGTAGGAAGTAGTTCTATAACCAGGGGAACTTGATTTCGTGCTAATCCTGGAGGATTGTTCTCTGCCCAGACTTGGGGTATTTGCTGAATCCATTTGTGCAATAATTTATTTTTAGTCTCTGCATCTTCTAATTGCAATTTTTCTGGAAATATAAGGTGTCCCTCTCCTTCGGGGTATAGGGCCATCATCTTAATTTGGGAATTACCCAATATTACTTGAGGCTCTTCTGTATCAAAGCTCAATTGGACCTTTAATTTATGGAGCAAATCTCTCCCTAATAGAGGATCTGGACAGTCAGGGGCCCAGAGAAAAGTATGTTGAACTGTTGGCTGTCCGGGGCGAGAGAGACCTGCTTTATATTGTTTTACCATTTGTGTCTGTCCGGTGGCACCTTTTACCTTTAAAATTGTTCCAGTAGGGGTCCCAATAGGTCTGGTCAATACCGAGTAAGTGGCTCCTGAATCCACAAGAAAGTCAACAGGTTGGCCCCCTACTGTTAAAGTTAGCCTGGGCTCCAGGGGGCCTTTGGAGCCCTGACCCCCTCAAGGCTGGCTGATGAGAGCTTTTGCATCTTGTTCTATTTTAGCCTTTAATTTAGGGCAGTTTTTGGCCCAGTGTCCTTTTTCTTTGCAATAAGCACATTGATCCTTGTCCAGAGGAGTCTTTTTTTCGCCTTTGCTATCTGGTTTTTGTCCAGTTGCCAGGCATTCTAGGATCTTGGTCAGTTTTTTATCATTTATATCTTCCTTTGTCTCTCTGTGGTCAAACACCTTTTGAGCTATCTCTAGTAATTGACTAAGGGGAGCTCCCTCAAAACACTCGACTTTCTGTAATTTTCGTTTTATATCTGGGGCCGACTGGGTCACGAACGCAATATTTATGGCTCGCGCATTCTCTGGTGCCTCTGGATCTATAGGTGTATAGATGCGGTAGGCTTCACATAATCTTTCTAAATAAACAGAAGGAGATTCATTTGCCAATTGTCTTACCTTGGAAACCTTAGATAGGTTGGTGGGCTTCCGGGTGGCGGCCTTAAGGGCTCCCAGAAGCAACTGGCGATACCGCTCGAGAGCCTCCTTACCTCGATCTGAATTTGGGTCCCAGTCCGGGCACGAGAGGGGAAAGACCAGGTTTTGTCGTTCCAGATCATCTGTAGGGGTGCCATCCCGACCGAGCACAGCTTTCCGAGCAGCAGAACGAATTCGGTCTCATTCTTCAGCTGTAAACAGGGTCTGGAGCAACTGCTGGCAATCGTCCCAGGTGGGACGATGGGTATGGACTATGCTCTCGAGGAGGCTTATTAGCCCCTGAGGGTCCTTAGAGAACGGCGGGTTTTGATGTTTCCAGTTGTATAGGTCTGAAGTAGTGAAAGGAATGTAAACCATCATAGGAACTTGATCGGGGCCTGTAGGGGCTTCATGGAGGGGGTAAAGGGGAGCCGAGTCAAAGTCTCAGGAGGAGGTGTCAGGGGACGAGGAGCGATGACGTCTACGGGTACGTCGGGAGCTGGGGGGAGCTGGAGTCGGAGGGGGGGGTGGAGGGTTGGGGAAGAGACACTTGGGCAGTAGGGGGCGGAGGTGGGTTAGAGGGTGGGGGATGGGCTATAATCGCCGGGCGGGCAGAGGGATAAGGGGGAGGGAATTCTTCAGGAGCTGAGGGTTCCAAAACGGGAGCAGGTTTAGGGGGTGTCACCTTTAGAGCGGCAATAGTTGGAGGACGAACTGGGTGGCGACTCAAGGTTTGGTTGTATCTTTTTAACCAAGAGGGTGGGTCATAGATAAGGTCGATCCACACCTGGATGTAGGTGTACTGGTCCGGGTGGCTTGGAGGTCCAAAGATCTGCTGTCTCAGGCTCTGCACAAGCAGGAGAGAGAAAGAGCCCTCGGCCGGCCATGCGCCGCTCGAGAGAATGGGCCATTCCAGTTCACAAAAAGTCCGGAGTTTACCTGGATAGACAGGGTCTCCGTAACCTTTTGCCCTATCCCTGAAAACTGAGAAATGGTCAAAGATTAATTGGAGGGGGGTCGGCGGTGTGGATGGTCCTTGCCCCATGCTGAGGAGAGAAAAATGGGTCAACTCACCAAATGGCAGACAAACGAAAATACACAGACAAAACAAGGAACAGAGATATGCGGCGGTCCAAATTACCTAGAATCCAAATCAAATCAAATCCCTAGGAAAACAAAACCTAAAGGCTCAAATACAAATGACCGAAGTCAACAAAACCTAAAGGCTCAAATACAAACAACCGAAGTCCAGAATTCCTAAGGCAAATAAACGGAGGGCGTCCCACTCCGCCGGCTCGGGGAAATGTGTTCCCATTGCCCCAACTGGTGCGCACCGACTGACAAAATGCAAAGGGACTTACCGTTGAGATGCCGCAGAGAAAAAAAGAGGCCAAAAAGAAGGGATCCCGGACGAGCCCCCAAATGTTGTACCCAAGTAATGAAACAGCGGGGACAACTGGGAAGACCAAAAAGAGCGCTTTATTTTATCTGGTACCCAGCGGCATCCTCTATGCCAGAGCAAAGAGAGGAGCCCCGGGCGAAGACAAGAAGCTAGTTTTATAGGGTTGGGTATGGTAATGAGGGATAAGCAAGCAGAGTTTACAGAAGCCAATCACAGGGAGTTAGAAGGGAAGGGTCATATCCATTGGTTAATCTTAAAGACCTATGAGCTGGGGAATTTGGTAAAGCTGGGGACCAATCAGGCAAGATTTTACTATATAAGGAGTTTGGCACGGGCAGGCAGCTCCGTCTGGGAACAAGTCATCTGATTTATAAAAAATGATCCGTTTTTATAGGAACTTAACCATAGAAACTTGGCAGTTATAACAGAAACTTGTCGAAATAGCCAGTACATTCTCAGAATAGGAACAATGTCTTTAGACAGGGTATAACAGGAAGTTTAGGCAGAACTAAAACAAACAAAAATAACCCTCCAGAACAAATAATCCAATCAAAACATGGGCAAATGAACTGAACAGACAGTTCTCAAAAGAATAAATACAAATCACCAATAATCATATGAAAAATTATTCAAGGTGTTATGTCCATGTACCAACTCCCCATAACAAATGTAATCATTACGTATTGCAAACATGTACTAATAACAATTTTAAAAATTAAAAAAATGAAAGCCACTGAAATGTAACATCTCAAACACTGATGAATAATACAAGTGTATATTTTGAGTGTAAAAAAAAAAAAAAAAAGCTCAACATCCTACATCTTTATTAAGCCACTCAGAGTGGCTATCATCAAAAAACAATGAATGCTGAGGAGGATGCTGGGGAAAAGGAACTCTTCTACACTGTTGGTGGAGAAGTAAACTGGTACAGCCACTGTAGAAATCAGTATGGCGGTTCCTCTAAAAACAAAAATGAGAACTACCATAAGACTCCACTATACCACTCCTTGGTACACACCCGAAGGCATTTAAGCCAGCATACTATACAGATACCTGCATACCCAGATTTATTGCAGCAAAACTCACAATAGCCAAGATATGAAGTCAGCTGAGATCCCTTCAATGGATGAATGAATAAAGAAAATGTGGTATAAATACACAATGGAGTATTACTCAGCCATGAAAAATAATGAAACTGTATCACTTGCGGGAAGATGGACAGAACTGGAGATCATGATGTTAAGCAAAGTAAGCCACATGAAGAAAGACAAGTATCACCCATTTTCCCTAATATATGGAAATGAGGGAGGGGAGAGGTGACATGAAAGCGGAAGGGAGACTGCTGGACAAAAGGAGTGGATTTGGGGGAGGAAGAAGGGAATGTAAGGGAGGCTAAGAGGGGATGGATATGATCAAAGCATGTTATATACATGTATGAAAACGGCACAATGAAACCCAATATTTTCTAAAATCAATATGCATTAATAAGAATGCAAAGCTGGGCATGTTGGTATGCACCTGTAATCCCAGCGCTTGGGAGGCTGAGGCAGGAGGATCACCACAAGTGCATGGCCAGCCTGGGCTACTCAGTGAAAGCCTGTCTCAAAAACCAAAATAAATAAACAAAGAAGGAAATGAGTGGAGAGCTTGGACGGAGGTGTGGCATAAGCTGCACGGCAAACCTCCTCAGCCTTGTGGGCGGCCAAGGACAGGCCTGGTACACTCGGCCCAGCCTGCGGCAGCAGCTGGGTACCCCAAACCAGACCACACTTCACCCCCAGGCTGCGCCAAAAATCACTCCAGGCCGTGCAAACAGTGGGAGTAAAGGTAGTACGCGGGCCACGTTGAGACACTTCTGAGGAAACCTTTCAGGAACAAATAAAATGCTTTCACGGGGAAAGGATTTGCACCTACCCTCCGAGCCATCCCAGAAATGCAACAGTAGAGTCTCCAGTTTCTCGCACCTGGGAGGCTCCGCAGGGGCGAGCAGGCCGAGAGGAGGCTCAGGCAGGTGAGGCTCTCGGTCCCAGGCCCAGAAGCCAGAGAACAAGTGACCCCACCTCTGGGGACTTTGTCGCCCTGGCGCATTCCACAGGCAGGCTACACCCAGCCGTTTGGCTCCCGAGCTCCAAACATCCAGATGAAAAACTCAGTGAGGCCCTGCGCCTCTTACCTGCAGACCACCAAGAGTATTAAACAAATGGAAACATTGGGTGGATTGTGTGGTTTCCCAAATATTTTGTAAAGGGGAGAGGAGAGAGAAGGAAATAACCTCAAATCTTTAGGTAAAGTGGCAGAGAAAAAAGGGACAAGTCAGGGTGGAGTAGTTTCTCCCTAAATTCCCAAACTATCAAGTTTTTCTTTTGAGACAGGGTTTTACTTTGTAGCCCAGGCTGGCCTTGGACTTGTGGTGATCCTCCCGCCTCAGCCTCCCAAGTGCTGGGATTACAGATGAGCACCACCACGGCCGGCTCAAGAGTATCAAAATTACCTATGGTAGGGGCTGACGGTGTAGTTCAGTGGTAAAGCTCTTACCTGGCATGGGTGAGGGCCTAGATGCCATCCTCAGCACTAAGAAAGAGAGAGGGAGAGAGACAGAGACAGAGACAGAGACAGAGAGAAAGAGAAAGAGAAAGAGAAAAAATCCTTTTAAGGCAGTTTTATATAACATAAACTGTCAAAGTCTGAAACGAATTCAGCTACACACATTGTAAAATGTCTGATGTTCCATGGTAACTGCATAAAAGGCAAACTGCTCAGGAGGCTGAGGCAGGAGGATTGTTGCAAGTTTGAGGCCAGCCTGCACTACATAGTGAGACTCTGTCTCAAAAGTAAATAAATAAGGCAGGTGAGATGACTCAGCGGCATACGCACCTGCCTGTCAAGCGCGAGGTCCTGAGTTCGACTCCCGCTACCCACATATGAAAAAGGGTCCGGTGATATCACTCAGTGGCACGGGCGCCTGCTGGTGCATGAGGTCCTGAGGTCAACCCCTGGTACCCACCAAAAAAAAAAAAAAAGAAAGAAAGAAAGAAAGAAAGAAAATGCAAACTGTTCATTAAGATAGAAAGCAGAACTCCAAAAATGCAGACCTTTAGCTATGACGCAGCTGTAAATGACACTGTGACCCCAACACAATCCAGTCCAAGTAATCAGCTTCCCTAATCCCCACATGCCCCTCTGCAGGGGTTTTATTTGTTTATCTCTGTGGAGCTGGAAATTGGACTAAACCCAGGCCCTTGAGCAGGCACGCACTCTACCACAAAGCCCCAGCCCCAGCCCCGACTCCAAATGTTGCAGGTTTGCCATGGCCACCAAACACACTGGATGGTATACACCGCACGAGCTCTGTCGTGTGACTGACTGTTGACCAGGCCTTCAGACTCCTCCTGTAAATCTCCCTTTACTTGGCCTCAGTGTACCCAGGGCCGCCTGCCCCCACAAGTTCATTGCTAATTTAGATAATTCAGCCAGGAAGGTCTTCCAGGAGATGGGAAGGGGCATAAAATCTGGCTCATCTCTAAGAGATCACTGAAAAATATCTCCCTCACATCCCCCTTCCTCCCATCCAGATGTCCCAGAGCTACTTTCAAAGCTGTGCAGGAGAGAGTTGGAGACAAAAGCCAGTGAGGAAGCCAGGCCTGGTGGCACACATCTGTAATCCCAGCACTCAGGAGGCTGAGGCAGGGGGATCTCTGGGAGTTCAAAACCAGCCTGGGCTACATAGCAAGACCCTGTCTGAAATACAAATAAACAAGCTAGTGAGTAGAGGCTTCACTAATCTCCCAAAACAAGGAACTCTTTCCACGCTACTCATTTACCCTCCCTGTAAAATGGGAACATTCTTTCCTCTCCCTGTACCTCACTGTACCACACGATAGAGATGATGCGGATGTAACAAGTGCATCGGAAGCGCCTGGAAAATGAACAAGCACCCTATGAAGTTGTCTACCTGGGCCACAACTGGGGCTTGAACCCAACCCGCCACTGAGAGAAGTGCAGGGCTCATTCCGCTGTGCCACAGCTGCTGAGGACAAGGCAAGCTCTGCGTGGGCCAGGGCAGGGCCAGCCAGAGGCAACAGCGCCCCGGTGGGCTGTACTATGCGGCTGTGGGGGGGGGTGTAGAAGAGTAAGGCAAATCTCCCTGCCCCCTGGGCCCAGGCTGTGGCCGGGAAACAGCCCTGGGTTTCCTTATCCTGGATATTAAAATGCTTCGTACTGCGCGCTCCTGTCCCAGCTACGCGATGGGGCTGGAGTTTAGCACTGTGCTCCAATATACTGTGGCACCTTCTCTTTGGGGGCTGAAACGATGGTTTTTAATAAGCTGGCTGCAGGCACCTGTCATCAGGAATGGAAATTCTACCCGGGAAGATAGATTGCTTCTTGTTAAAAGACCAGGAGGTAATAAATTTCCCAAGACTTAACTCAGCTTCCAAATCAGGACTCAAGAGAATGGCTCGCATCTTCCAGCACCAAGCCTCAGGCTTCGGGCCCCTGCTGACCTGCCCAATGACCTCCGCCACCGACTCCACCCTCGTTGCGCTTGCAGTTGGGGGAGTCTGAGATGGACATGGGGGTGACTGGCAGATGTGACTGTCCCCACACTGCATCCAGGACAGGACACTGGAGAAAGGATAGGAGCCATAAATCTTCATGCTCCATTTTAAACAAACCCAAATCTCTGCTGTCTCAGGGATCCTGCTCATGGAGATTTCCAAATCAGCTCATTAAACACATTCGGGCCGGGCATGGTAGCGCAAAACTGTCATCCCAAAACTCGGGAGGCTGAGGCAGGAGAATCACCATGAGCTCGAGGCCAGCCTGGGCCACTTAGTGAGTTCGAGGTGAGGCCCTGTCTTAAAAAAAAAAAAAATTGGACTAATGTAATGACATCCTTATTCTGCTGGGTTTTTCTTTCTCTGAAATCTGACCACTTGTACCAGTCATGAGGAACGGAAATGGGTGTACAGATCATCTGATCTCTCAACCCCCAGATGGCTAGTACAGTTAAATATGTACCCAGAAAGCCCACAGCAAATGAATCAATTTGTTTATCAAAAAGATATTCATCAAGGATGTTCCAGGTTATTCATAGCAGGTCACTTCATGATAGGGAAAAACAGAAACAACTCCAATGTCCATCATGAGGAGGATGGATAAACAACTGTGGTACACCCATACAGCGGAGTAGCAGAGAGCAAAGAAAAAGAAATCGCTGCTGACTTACACAGTGTGGAGGAAGCTGATGGACATTTTGTTGAGGGGAAGAAACCAGACTCCCAGAGTACACTGTGTAACTCTATTTACTTGAAGTTCAAAGGCCCGCAAGATAAGTCAATGTCTATAAAAATCAGAATCACCATTACCTACTGGAAATGGGGCGGGGGTTAGGGTCAAGGGAATATTCAACATCTTGTTTTTTTTTTTTTTTTTTTTTTTGTGGGTACCGGGGGGTCGACCTCAGGACCTCGTGCGCCAGCAGGCGCCCGTGCCACTAAGCAATATCACCGGCCCCTTTTTCGTATGTGGGTTCCGGGAGTCGAACTCAGGCCCTCGCACTTGCCGGGCAGGCGCTTAAGCCGCTGATCAACATCTTGTTTTGAACTGTGGTTACATGGGGAAATATTCATCAAGCCAACATTTAAAATTAATATGCAGGTGCATGGTGGCGCACACCTGTCATCCCAGCACTCTGGAGGCTGAGGCAGGAGGATCGCTGCAAATTCAAGGCCAGCCTGAGCTACAAAGGGAATTCAAGGCCAGCCTGAACTGCATAGTGAGACCCTTTCTCAAAAATTAATTTAAATTAAATTAATATGCAGCTGGACATGGTTGTGCCTGCCTGTGATCCCGGCATTCAGGGAGGCTGAGGCAGGAGGATTGCTGTGAATTTGAGGCCAGCCTGAGCTACATAGTGAGTTCAAGGTCAGCCTGAACTACATAGTGAGACCCGGTCTCAAAAAATGAAAAAATTAAAAATTAAAATTAAAAAGCCATATGCGGTACTGAATATATGTTACACCTCAGAAAAAGGAGGGAAAGCTCTTGTTTTTTAACAAAACACCCACCGTATCAAGGCACAAAGCAGAGGGCTACACATCTGTAATCCCAGCTACTCTGTCGGCTGAGGTGAGAGAACAGCCTGGGCAATACATTTAAGACCATGTCTGCAAATCAAAAGCAAAACAGAAAAATGCCCAGAGTATATTTTTCCACTGAAAAGATTTCTCTGATGTCTTTCTTCCTAAGATATCAAAAACCCAACTTTGTCCTGACTTTAAATGAAAGGGAATGAGATGATAATTTCAAAATCAAAAAAATAAAAAAATCAAGCTGGGTGTGGTAGCACATGCCTGTAATCCTAGCTGCTGGGAGGCTGAGGCAGGAGGATCACAGATTTGAGCCCCACCCAGGCAATTTAGTGAGACCTCCTCACAAAATGAAAAGGACTGGGTCCATATCTTAGTGGAGAGCCCTTCCTTAGCACGTGAGGCCCTGTATCCGATCCGCAGTACCATAAAACAAGAAGTCCCCAGTAAATATATGTTGAGTGGTCTTAACAGTCTCCCACCTGAAGCACAAAATCAGGTTTTTTCCCTCCGTTTCCTCAGCATCTCAAGGAAAGATACCCAGTAGGCTCCACTCCACCCCCCCTAGTGCTTGGTCCTGGGTCCTCCTCCTCACCGGGACCGCAGCTGCCCCTGCCTGAAGCCTCCAAGTCGTGCCTGCCATCTTTTCAAGTGAAAGTAAGTTGAAAAACAGAAACAAAATCAACTGACTGCATTTCTGAAAAACTCGTGATTTGTAAATTATATACCCAGCACCCCACCTCTATTTTGCATGACAATCTCAGGCCAGCCAGCTCTTTATCGGGCGTTTTAGCTCTCTGTTTAAACCTCTTCCGCCCTCGTTTTATTCCTTTTCAATTTACGAAGGAATTCGAAGTCACAGGAGCTCAACTATCACAGAAAAAGGGGCGGGGAAGAAGGGACAAGCTCTCTCCTCATCACTGTCAAATATTTACCTTTGGTAAATATTTTGGTCTCTATGAACCAAAGATAAAACCCTAGCAAGGGGTAAACTGATCCAGTTCCAGTTAGTCTCCACCCCCTCCCTCACTTCCTCTACTTATTTCCTGCATTGCCCTAGTTCTGTGTAAACAGACCCTGGCTTTGGGGCCTGGAGAGGAGTGTTAAAACTTGAAAGGCAAAACGCACAAGTCTTAAATGTTCAGCTTAATGAATTTTTACGTACACACACCCATAACCAGTACCTTGGTTAAAACACAGAACATTTCAAGGACCCTAAAAGATTCTTTTTTGCTCTTCTCTCCGCATAAATACTGAGAAGAGGAATTTTTAACCTAATAATTTTTTTTGTGTGTGTGGGTATCGGGGGTCGACCTCAGGACCTCGCGCACCAGTAGGCGCCCTTGCCGCTGAGCGATATCACCTGCCCTTTTTTCGTATGTGGGTTCTGGGAATCGAACTCGGGCCCTCGCGCTTGCCAGGCAGGCGCTTACGCCGCTGAGCCATCTCACCGGCCCAACCTAATAATTTTTTTTTTTTTTTTTTTGTGGGTACCGGGGGGTTGACCTCAGGACCTCGCGCGCCAGCAGGCGCCCGTGCCGCTGAGCGATATCACCGGCCCCTTTTTCGTATGTGGGATCCAGGAGTCGAACTCGGGCCCTCGCGCTTGCAAGGCAGGTGCTTATGCCGCTGAGCCATCTCACCGGCCCCCCAACCTAATAATTTTTAAGCATTCCCGAGAGACCGTTCTCATCTGCCTGCCAAACATACAGGACATAACGATTTACCTCTTATGGGTCATTTTTAAAGTAACCATGGAAACCATCTAAGAGACCAATAATTAAAGAAATACTTTGTATTGGACCATCTGGTGGATTGAATCCTATGTATTTATGAAAACCCTGCTTTTGACAAATCGCTAATGACACTGGAAAATGTTCGAAGTCTAACATGACAAGATAGAAAAAAAATAAAGTTCATGCAGAATTTCGATTTTGAAATTACACACATGTACAAGGTGAAAAGAACTGATGAAAATACAACAAAAGATCAGCTTTGGTAAACTTCGATGGCAGTATTTGAGGTTTTATTTTCTTCTTTATGGTTTTTTAATACTTTTGAAATTCTTCACAATAAAAATGTACTACTTTGCAATCCGGCAACGAAGTGTTTTCTTTTTAAGTTCAGGGACAGCCCAAATGACCAACATTAGTGAAATCCTTTTCTAAATGCCTGACAACTCCATATTAAGCCATTTAAAACAACATTTAGAAGACGATAACTTAGGAGACTTCTTGGGATCTGCATATGTGAGTAGCAAAAATTCTCTCACAATAGCGATTGCAAGTTGTAAAACACAGGCACTGAAAACGGAATGAAAAAATTCTTAAAAAGGGTTGCTTACCGAAAGTTTTCAAAGTATGTGTGAGTTTTAAGCCCTATATATTTTTTTTCCCCACTCGGGATAGCTTTTCTTTCGATTTGAGCTTTTGTTTTTCTTTGGGGCAAGAATGCTGGGAAAATTATCTCAATGTTTGGAGCCTGAAGCTTTTGGGTGAGCGGTGTAGACGTGGTCTTATTCACTCTGAATCAGATTTCGAAAAAACCGTTGAGTCTAATACCAAAATTCTTAACTTCGGTAAACGCCGGCACCGAACTAAAGCAAAAACTACCCGAGTACTGAGACATTTCTGGGAAGTTCATTCCAGGACATCTTCGCCTTTATTTAAAAATAAATTAAAAGTCTGGTTTTGCGTCGAATTCTCTCTCCTCTGCAGAACTAGGGAGAGGGATGAGGGAGTGTGAGCGTGAAACATCAGATAAAATTGGAAAGTGCTTCCCGCAGCTTCCCTGTTTCCCCTGCAACGTCCCAGCAGCGCAGGACCCTCCCGGTCCGGAGGAGCCAGCGGCCGCGCTGGCTCTGCTAGGAGACAAGGCCGTGAACTTGACCCTGGCGCCCAAGCCTCTTCCCCAGAGGTCAGAAAAAGGGAGAGGGTTTGGCTGGATTCTTTTCAAGGCCGGGAAGGCCTGAGATCCAAGGTTGGGGAGGAGGAAGAGACAACAAACCCTTTGGATCCACACCGTACAAGCCGAACCCGGAGACGGTGAGGACACGGAGGGCACCATCGGGGTCAGACCCGCTTCTCATCTCTGGCCCCAAACGAGAAGGCCGGGAGCTTTTCGTTGGATCGCCGGAATTTGGCGTCTTCTTGGCGGATCGCTGAGCTTGGGGGCCCTGGAAGGAGCTGCGTGCCGAGCTCGGTCGCCTAAGACCCCCGAGGAGCCCCACGCCTCCCCGCCCGCCCAGCGCGCCTGATTTCCCTCCCATCATAAGTGATCGAGCCAAGAAAAGACCCCAGATCGGGCCTTTGACCCTCTCGTGCTCTACGATCCCGAATTCTTAAAACAAAAATTAAAACAAAACAACAACCAGTACATTCTCTGCAGACCGCGCGCGCTCCTCGGCCTCTGCGCGCTGCCGCGGCGGGCGAAGACGCGCGATTCCCGGGTCCGGCGGCGGCCCAGGCCTCGCCTCCTCCCGCGGAGCCCCGGGGACGCCCCGCTGACCGCGGTCGCATTTCCAGATGCGGCCGAGAGACCCGGGGCTCTGCACGGCTCCGGAGGCAGCCCGCGCCCCGCGATCCGCGCAGCTGTGCCCGGGCTTCCCACGCCCCAGGGGCTGGGGGACTCGGGTCACTCCCTGGGCAGTGCCCAAGAACCGCCGGCGTTAGCTGGTGTGCTTTGTTATGCATGTGTTTTTATCTCGACTATTATAAGGAATTTAATGCCTAACAGAGGTGAACATGAAAGCGAAACGCTCCATTAGGCAGGACCTGGGTAACACCGTGCAGCCTACATCGACTTTTAATTTTTCTCTAATTTTTGGCAATGCTGGGGGTCGAACCCGAACTCAGGGCCTCCAGGATGTTAGGCAAGCGCTCTACCACTGAGAGACACCCCAGCCCCAATAATGGGGTTTTTGGATGCAGACCCGGAAGGCATAGATCAGAAGCCCTAGGACGCAGCCAGGCGTGCTTAGGTGGAGAGGCCAGGCCTCCGCGCTCCGGCTCCCTCCGCAGCCCTCTCCGCCCCCTTCCTCTCCGCCAGCTCCGCGTCCGCGTCCGGCTCCCCGAGGGGTGAAAGAATGTTTCTAGCCTGACTCAAGTTCAACGACAAAACCATGCGTGGAGGGGGAGGGGCGGCGAACTCCAACCTGCACACAAAGGCTGGCGGCGCCGGTGACCGGCTGGGCGCATCGGGGAGCTGTGGGCGCCCGGGATGGGTTTGGACCCCGCCGTGCGAGAGCTGCACCCCTCCCCGTGTCGTCCCTCGCGGCGGGAGCCTGCGGATTGCGGCCTGTAGTGCGCGGTGTGCCGGCCTGGTGGAGTTGCGGTGATCGGAGTCCGGCCGCACCAGAGGGCGTCTAATCAGGACCCGGGCTACGCCCTGGCGTCCAGGAGGCCGTGAGAAGTCCTGCCCTGTTCCCCGCCAGCCGAGCCCGGAGGCACGAGATTCTCCCCCACGACCTGCGCTTCCCCGCCTCCCCATCTTCCCTCCCGCATTTGATATTCTGAGCATCTTTCCAGGTGTTTCTCCGACGCCCCCCCAGCCTCTCCAGGGCCGCGGGTGGGGGGGTGAATCTTTTTTGTTCCTGTTCCCTGTTTGTCCTGATTGTAACCATTCGCAAAGGCGTCACCCCACCTTGCCAGAGCGTACAGTTCCCAGGCTTGGGGCTCAGATCAAAGACCTGGCAGCGAACCCCGGCAAGCGTGTGGGCGGTCCCGGTCTCTCCCGAGCTCAGTCGGCGCTCGATAAATGAGCAGTTGATTGAACTAACTCTCCACGCGTGTTTAAAAATCCCCCGTGTGTGCATTTAGAAAAATCTGTCCAGTGCCCACGATGGGGCTGTGTCTAAGGCATTTGTGGGCTCAGCTAGCCTGTTCCGAATGGAAGCAGGTGTTTGTCAAAGTCTGGGGGAACCCGGTGAAGAGAGGGGAGCAGGATAAACCGGGCTTTCTCGTCTGTCGACTGATGGAGGCCAGGGAATAAAGATTAAGGCATCCTTTGTGAACCAGGGTTTGCCACCGTGATGCCCACCAACTAACTTGTCCGCGTGGCCTCAATTTCTTTATTTTACAGAGAGCGTGCTCCCTTGTGGGTTTTGCCAGTGTGGGGGCAGCAACTCTGAGGGGCAACGGCAGGGGAGGAGCCGGCTGGGTGGGGGAGTTGGGTAGTGGCTGCGGTGGTGGCCCCAGAATGCTTCCGTGCTGGCCCAGGGTCCCTGCCATGCACGTGCCTGCGGTGGGTGGGCCTCTCTTCCAGGTCTCTTCAGCTCCCCTAGACCCCCAGGATTGGTAGGACCCGGAAGATAAAGAACGCAGATTCTTTTTAAGGGGCCAAAGCATTTCCCTTAAGGGAGGGTCAGTAAATCATTATCATCACAGTTAACTTTCACAGTGTTTTCAAGAGATGTGGTTTTAAAAAGTGTTATAGTTTTAAATAAAAATAACATTAGCAATATTAATTTTTTTGTACTAAGACTCCATCCAGCTGGAGACAAACATAAGGTCACATGGGGGCGGTATTGGTCACCTCGGCTCCTTCCAGCAAGCTTGTCCCTTGCCGAGGCCACGCCTGTCCCGCATGCTTCGAAGCTTTTTCTTTTCTTTACTTTTCTTTTTTTTTTTTTTTTTTTTTTTTTTTTTTTTGTCCCTTTCCGCCCAGAGACTGGCATGGTACCGGAAACCAGGAGGAGGTGCCCCAGCCAGGTGGTCTCCGCGAGAGTCTGCCCCTGGCCTCTCCCTAGCGGTGGAAACCGTGAATTCCCCGAATTCTTGGGAGACCCCCTTCCGGAGCCTCCCGAGGCTCCCCCAGACAGCGCTCCGAGACGCCCCGGCTCAGGATCGGCTAATTTACCTTATCAGAGAGCAACGTACGGCTTGCACGCAGTAAACGGGCCGGTCCTTGGTTTGAGCAATGAGCCCTCACAAAAGCCGAGACCGAAGTCCAGCTCGCGTCTAGGCCCGGGCGCCGCAGGCATCGGCGGTCTGCGGGCCCCGGCAGGATCGAGCGCGGCGCGGCGCAGCCTCCTCGCGGGGTCCGGGGCGGGGCTCGGCGCGCCCACCGCGTCGCTGAGTCCCGGGCGCGAGGGCGACGTCTCGGCGTCTCGGTGCGCAGCCCCGGGCCTCCCCGCCGTCCTCGCCGTCCCCCAGCGGGTCTCCGGGGGGCTCCGGCCCTTCCCCCGCCGCTGGGCCTCCTCCCTCCTTCCCGAAGCCAGAGAAGTCCTCTCCCGTCACCTTCCTCCTCCTCCCCCGTGAAGCACGGGGCGAGTGGGGGCGGGGGGCGGAGACCACCCGCCGGGGTCTCCAAGTTCCACGGCGAAGCCCTGCCCCTCCCCCGGCGGGGGCACGGGCACTTGCGGCCTTCCCTACCCACCCTTCTCGGGATGATTGCATTCTTTCGCAGCCCTCTGTCACCCTCCCATTTGGGGGGCAATTCAGGGGCGGGGTGGGGGTCCCGATGCATTCTTCCGTCTTCTCCGGCCACTGTGTCCCCCACCCCCTGCACAGAACGCGCCGGGGATCGGTCCCCATTGGATGTTTTAAATCCGTCTCCAAACCCGGCCGCGCCAAGGGAGGGGCGCGGTGTCCGGCCGGGGACCCGGGGACCCGGGGACCCGGGGACCGGGGCGGCTCCGGCGCTTTCTGATGGGTGAAAATACGGTACAAACATTTCGCCCCTTCTACAGCGGTCGCCTCCGCGCTTTATGACGAGCTGACGACGGTAACCAGTTCATTTATTTTAATTCATTTGAGATTGGAGCTCTGGGGTTTCTATGAGACAGGACGGGGTGGGGGTGGGGGACACAGTCTTCCCCGAAAGAACCCTAATTAAAGTACAGCACTTAGGACCTTGAATAAAAATTTAATGAAGGGGAGCGTGGAGGGGCCTTTGCGCCGGGGTGGGGACGGGGAGCCGGCGGCGCCCCGAGATCTGGGGAGCTGGATGGGGGCAGCTGGTGGAGAGGAGGCGGGGCCGATTCTGCATCCACTGAGGCCTCGCTGGGTCCTGGGAGGCCGGAAGCGTTTGCAGAGGGAGTAAAAGGCCGGGTCGCTCTCTGCATTGCTGCTGCCGGAGTCCAGATTCAAAAAGAGCTTCCGGAGGTCGCGTCTATGCACCTCACCACGACCCCCTTATTTGGCCTCTGGAGGCCTTATAAAATCCACTTGGAGTTAGAAGTGATGGGTTCTGGAGTCCGCGTAGACGCGACCTCCTGACCCTGTTTCTTGTCGCTCGCTCCCCGAAAGCGGCGGGATGGGCTTGTTTGGCTCCAGGGAGAGGAAGGGTACACGGAGGGCAGCTCAGAGTAACGTTGCGCCTTGGTGCACAGGCTCCAAATTCGTGTGCTCCGCAGGTATTCGCCCTGGAGAATGTCGCCCGAAGCTCCCCGTTGTGCGCATGCTGTGCAGACGTTTGCCTTAAATAATTTAAGCAAAAACACTGTCCTGTAGTTTACCTCGCCCTTATTTAAAAGGAAACCGCCGCAGGCGAGTCCGCGTGGATAGGTGGATTTTGTTGTCATTTCAACACAAATAAGCAAGCGATTTCAACAGCGGTGGGTGGTGGGTATCCTTCGCTTCGTGAGAAAATGGGTGTTTGGAAAAGGATTCCATGAAAGGATTTAATACAAGACGAAATTAATTTTTTTTGCACAAGCTCCATACAAATAAATCAGAAAAAAGTCGGGGGCTCCACCGCGAATGATGACAGCGAGGAGGAGAGATACGTCATTACTCCCGTGCACCGAAGACCCGGGTCAAGGCGGATCGCAGCGGCCTTGCTCTCTCTGCTTTCCCACTGAGCTCGCTCGTGCCGTCCTCCTTCGCCTCCGCCTGGGTCTCTCGGAGTCCGGACCGATACGTGAGCCGACAGCTCTGTCGATGCCCCAGCCGAACTCCAGGCGACTCCGGAAACCTCCAACGCCGAGACCCGAGGCCCCTGGCGGCGGGAAACCCGCAGGCTGCTTGGTGGAGAATTAGCAGCCAGGCCGGCCGGGAGGGTCCCCTGAAATGGCGAAGATCTGCCGGAAGGGGGCGCGCTTGTCTTCTTTATCATCCACACACACTGGCAGCTGAATAAATCCCCAGGCCCCCCACATCTTTTGTTTGCTCTGAAATTATTGTGAGCGGAAAAATAGAGGCGTCCCGACCATTTAAATTCCTGATAGCAGAGTGGAGGAGTTAGAGCTCTGGAAGTAGAGAGGCCCCTCAGCCTCCCAGCCTCCACCTGCGCCGTCTCTGGCCATTGAGATGGTAATCCATCTTGTGCCTCGCCACGTGGGGACTCTGCCCCATGAGCCCCTGTCTCGCATCCTTCCCACGTGCCCGTTTGCTCTGAAATCTGCGAGGCAGGGGTCTGCTTGCCTTATCATTGGTCGGATTGGGGTTTATAACGACAGAGAAGGACCTGCAGTATGAAAAGCCACGTGTGGCTTCTCTGGGACGACAACGTAGAAGGCAGAAAGTGGCCTCTTCTGAGCCAGGCGTGGAAGGGAGGCTGGACCACAGAGCTTGTGAACACTTTTTCATCAGTCATAAAATGGCCCTCCTCCCCCTCCCCCATCCCTGCAGCCCCCTTCCCTCTCTCACCCCAGCCCCTCTTTCCTAAATAGATTTAGAAGAGTCTGAGCCGCTTCCATCCTCATTCTTAGCCGGGAGGGCTGGACCCCACCCGAACACACTGGAATCCCTGGGCTGTGGCAGAGGCTCCAGGGTTCCTTGGAGAGCGGTGAGCTGGCTCCCAGAGGGACATCGCATCCAAGCGGTGGCCGCTGCCCACCACCGCCTGCTTTCTCCAGATTTCAGGACTATGTGCCCCAGGACCGCGGGGGCCCCGCCCTGCCAGGCTGCAGCAAGGCCCAGGTCCCACCAAGCATGCGGCCCGGGTACAAGACTTCAGGGAACCGACACAGAGGGGAAGACCCCAGGTCCTTCTCAAGGTGGAGGCTCGGCCAACAGCCGAGCTGCCCCACGTTGCTGGGGTTTTGCAGGATGCGTCTCAGTCTAATGGCTATAGGAAACAGAGTTGGAACCACTCCGTCCTCCACACACCTGGGGCTCAGGGTGTGCGGACTGAGCCAGAGAATGGTGAAAAGAAGGGAAGTCTGGGGCCATCGTGGCATCTGTCACCCAGGGCTCCTCCACCTGGCGTTTGGGTCTTTAGGCTCCTGCTGCCCTCTGATGTTTCATCCCCAAAGGGCCTGCAGCACCCCCCAGGCCTAAATTCCTCCGGGTGTTACAGGAAGGCAAATGGAAGAAAAGAAGTGGTGACAGAGCCATTTTCTGGTTTTGCCTCCTGGTGGGCTATGGGGGGGGTAACGACTGGCCCGAGGGTAGGTTAGGCCACCGTTCTCTCCTGTGACGTGCTGGTGCCCAGAGGAGCCCTGCCCACAAAGCCACAACAGAGCTATTTCCTGGGCTCCTGGATGCCAGGCGGAGCATGCATGCTTGGGCCAGAACCACTAGGGACAGTTAAGGAGGTGTTTTGAGAGTTTTGATACGAAGAAAGGGACATCGATTTACCCATGCACTTTCCCAAACTCCACGGCTCTGGCAGGAAGAGAGACGAGGACAGCCCCTGGCTTCATTTTCCCACCACCGCAAAATCTAAGACTTAGGGAAGGAGGCTTTGACTGGGTATGACCTAGGGCTGGGCAGGGCGAGGGGACACGCACCCGCTGGCACTGTCCATCCCACCCAGCTGTCGTTTTAGAAAAATGATTTTGTCCTTTCTCCTGTCCTCAGTTTCCCTCCTGTCACTGGAATGGGAGGGGGCGAGTGAAAGGGATCTGAAGGGAGCAGCCCTGCAGAAGGGGTCTCCTTCCAAGTTTATTCGCAATCAGCTCGATCCATGAAAGCAGTTTCTAAAGTGCTCTACAGAGCTTTACCTAGAAAACATGAGGCTAATTATCACGGCAGCTAGAACTGGTTATCCTGATTATCACCACTGTGAGGACGAATGACTGACGACCGATTCTCTGGGAGACTCAACTCCTCGCCTCTCTCTCCTTGCCCCTGCATGGAGCCCAAGTGTCCCTACAACAGTCCAGGAGCCAGTGGCCCACCAAGGGGGTCAGCTCTGGGTGCCGCTCTGCAGAGTCCTCCCTGGCAGGCTCCTGGGGTGCCCAGGATACCCCCACTTCTCCTGCCCCCCACCCAGCCTGGGAGACCCCTCACGGGGTAACGCTGGTCTTGACCTTGGCGAGAACCTTCTTCTCCTTGACCCGGCGGTTCTGAAACCAGATGGTTATCTGGCGCTCGGAGAGGCTGGTGGCCGCCGAGATCTTGCGCCTCTTGTCCTTGGTGATGAACTTGTTTGCCGCGTACTCGCGCTCCAGCTCCCGCAACTGCCCCTTGCTGTAGGGAATGCGCTTCTTGCGGCCGCGGCGGAAGGCACAGCCGTCAGAAGGGTGCTGTGCGCTCGAGTCTGCGCCGCAGAGAAACCGAGGAAGGAAAAGGCACGCTCAGATCCGCAGGCGCAAAACCAAGCGCAGACCCAGGCCCTCCGCCCCCACCAGCTCCGAGGCTACGTCATCCTGCAGGCGCAGCCAGAGCGCACGTGCTCCGGCTCCCCCAAAGCACAGGGGGGCACCCTGGCTTCCAGCTGCCTCTCGATCGCCGCTCATCTCCTGCTCCTGCGGCGCGCTCACCCATCACTGCGCTCACACCCAGATTCTCCAAACACCCGCCGCGCAAGCCAGGCCGCTGCTCAGGACCACATCCGCCCGCACTCACGCTCATTCTCAGACTCTCCGCCATGGATTCTCCAGGCTCATTCTGTGCAGAGGGAAACGCGTTTCTGCACACCCAACACACACACATGCACGCGCACACACACACATGCACGCATGTTCGGCAGCAGGAAACCTACATTTTCCTTTGGAATCTGCAAACTTGCCTAATAGAAATGAGGGGTCCTGTTCTCTATCCCTCCGTCCCCACACCCACACCCACCCTCACACACGCTGAACTGTGGTACTTAGCGCTGTGTACAGCTGCACTGGGATTGGGCTGGGTAGGGACACCAGCCCGCAGGGAGCACAGAGAGCCGGAGCTCTCCGACATATTGAAAGGCTGGTCCCAGGGCCTCCGGGAAAGCAAGGGAGGCCTCGGACAGCACCCAGCGCAGCCCTGGTGCTGACCCTCTGGGCCCCCATCCAGGTCCTCCGCTGCCTGGACCCTTGTTCCAGTCCTAATAGGCAACCCAGGAGCACCAAACTCCTCCTCACCAGCCCCGAGTCTCCCTCCTCTTCCTCCTCCTCCTCCCGGGCAAGTGCCAGCGTAGCCACGCTCAGAGCCAAGGGGACCCAGGGTGTGGAGATTACCTGCAAATGCCGCCTTCCAGAAGGGACCCGGTGGGTTCTGCTCACCCTGGCAACACATCTGGCTGTTCCAGCTACTGGCCAGGGCCCAGGGCTGGTAACTGTCCACTGGCAGCAGGGAGTCATGGCGCGGCTCCCCAGGGGTGCCCAGGGTCTGCACCACTGACACGTCCAGGTAACTGGCCATGGGCTGGTAGGCTCCCGGGTACCCCGGGTAGAAGGCAAACTCGGTGGGACGGCTGGGGTACTCCTCCCCAGCCGCAGGAGTTTCTGAGGGGTAGGCAGCCAGGGTGGCCCCCTGGGCACAGGGCTTCAGCGAGGTCCGGGACACTCGGCAGGAGTAGTACCCTCCTCCAAAGTAGCCATAAGGCACGGGAGCTGGGGACGCCCCCTGGGGCACCCCAGGGCAAGGGTGGCACTGCTTGGGTGGCTCCGCAGAGCCTGGCAGGTCCAGGGGGGCATAGTTGACGGCGGGCATCAGCGTAGGCGCCGCTGGGTGGCTGGCCAGCGGGGAGTGGGCTACCAGATTGCGCCCCCCTCCCGCTCCCAGCAAGCCTTCCATATCCTTGGCCCCGTCCAAGGTGGCATAATTGCCGGGCTCCATGGGACCGAGGGTCGGCTCATGGGGCGCAGGGGGTGGGGGATCGAGGGGGCACCCAGCTCACTCTCCCCACCCAGGCCCGGGGAATCCAAAGCGTTTTAAATCGCTCCCAGCTCTCAGGGCGCCTGCATTCGCCGGACCGGGCCGCCCGACGCAGGACACGCAGGGCCCGGCCACGCGCGCTGATTGGCTGCGGCGGGGACAGCAGCTCATAAAATCTCGGCTGCAATCGCGGAGGGAGCGGGGCCGAGGAGCCCGCCCCGCCTCCGTCGCCTCCTCTCTCTCTCTCTCTCTCTCTCTCTCTCTCCTGCGCTTTGGCAGGTTTAACGAGAGAATAAAAAGCTCTCCCAATAAAGTGTCCATCTCCTGGGGGGGGGGGGTGAGGGGGAGGCCGCTCCCTGCCTCCAAGGAGAACCCGGGAGTGCGCCCAAAGGAAGAAGTAGCTGGCAAATAGGGGTGCGGGTACTTCGGGGAGCCCTGGGCTTTGGGGGCGTAGGGTGTAGCAGTGCCCCAGCTCCTTCCAGATGTCCCTCCTGACCCCGAGGCGCTGTAATGAGCGGCTCTGGCGCCAGGGTGCTGAGACACCCCTTCCCCAGGGAGCTTGGCCACTGCCCTGAAGGACTGGAGGCCCCGATCCGGAGTGAGGCGGAGCGAGGGGGGCAAGGAACACCCCCCCAGCGGAAAACGTGCGATCCGGAGCTGGGACACGCAATGTCCGGGCCTGAGGGGGAAACGGAGCCTCTACATGTTGCCCAGGAAAGGGGGGTCTGGGTTTCCATTTAAGGGTGGAGAGAGAGAGAGACACATGCACACGCACACACACACACACACACGCACACACACACACGCACGCATGCACACACGCAGGAGACAAGAGGGAGGAAAAGAGGGACCGAGGGAGGCGGAGGGAGAGAGAGAAGCACAAAGAGAGGAAGGGAGAGTTTGAAGGAGGAGAGGGGACAGAATCTTATAAAATCCAGAGTACCAGTTGGGAAAGAGAACACCTTTCCCTCCCCTAGGATCTCGGGAAGTGTGGGGAAGCCAGGCCTGGCTAACTGACCCTGAGGCTGAGGGGCTCTGCACCCCACGATTGCAGGGCTCTGGCCTGCCGAGACCGCAGCCTCTCTGTCCTTCTGCGACCCAGAATCCAGGACACTACCCAGGTGCCAGCACATTTCCACCCAAGCCAGGGCCCAGAAAACCCAGGACCCCGATCTGCCTCCTCCAGGCTCTAAGTTTCCTTAGAAGGCAGAGGGGGTGGGGGGGAGCCCCAACCCTTCAGAATCGCTGGAGGCCTCTCGCCTGGGGCCCTCTGTGCAGGACAGTTCGGAAGACTGAGTTTGTTTCACCGATCTATCTCTGGGGAGAGTTCACTACCCCTCCCAAAGCAAGACCTTCTGTGCGCCTTTTCCGGAGAAGGCAGGAATTTTTCCATTCTATGAACAGACCACCCTGAGCTCTGGATGGGCTCAGCCATGTCCCCCCACCAACCTGAAGCAGAACTTGAGTCGCCTTGTGGGAAAGAGCCCGTGTGAGCCAGAGTTGCTCCAAGTCCGAGGGCTGGCATCTGTACTGTACATCACCCTCAGTGAACACAGCTAATAATGGAAGATGCTAAGCACCGAATTCTTGTTAGATTTTATTGCCTTTGAAAACAGCATGAAAGAAGCTCAGCATAGTGGCCCGTGCCTGTAATCTCAGGTACTTCAGGAGGCTGAGGCAGGAGAATTAACAAGTTCAACCCCAACCTGGGTAACTCAGTGAGACTCTCCCAAAATAAAATAAAAAGGGCTGGGGCTGTAGCTCAGTGGTAGAGCACTTGCCTAGCATGTATGAAGCCCTGGGTTCCGTCCCAGCATGAAAAGGAAGGAAGGAAGGAGAACTTTCACAGTTTTTTATTTGGTAAATGATGGATTCCTAAGACATCTCCTCAGTTTTAGCTTCCACTCAGCAAACATACACCTATGTGCGTTGGGGTAGAACTTCTGTGTGCAAGTTATTCACAGCTATACAGTTACAAGCATGGAGAGATGCCTAAATTTTAAAAATAATAATAATAATAATCATACTCTAAAAACACAACATTCCGGGGCATAAACCCGGACATGAAAATAAATAGACATGAAAATTTATGTCCACCAGAAGGCATGTTCTAGTGCTTGTATTGGCGACACATATACTAAAATTGGACCAATGTGGAGAAGATTAGCCTGTTCCCTGCTCAAGAATGACATGCAAATGTGCAGAGCTTTCCGTAGAAAAGGGGGTGGGGGCTTCAGTCCCCAGTACCGGAAAAAGAAAAGAAAGAAAAAAAGAGGAGGAGGAAAAGGAGAAGATGGGAGTAGCAGCAAGTGCTGGAAGGTTTGGTCCTATAAGGTTTGTGGCAGCATCATCCATAACATCTGAACTAGAAAAAAACCTGTCCACCAACAGTAGCACAGGCAAAGAAATCAGGCTGTGAGGATTGAGGGTGTAGCTCAGTGGGAAGCTCTTGCCTAAGGTGCAAGAGGCCCTAGGTTTGACTCTCGGTAACAGAAAAAGGAAAAAAAAAAAAAAAAAAAAAACTTAGGCTGTAAACTATGAAGGACTACCCAAGAACTGAAAAAGAGCAAACCACTGCTGTACAGAACATGGATAAATGGCACAGATACATGAGTGAAGGAAGCCAGGCCCAAAAGAGTAACTTTTGTGTGATTCCATTTGGTGAATTCAAGAGCCAGAAAAATTAGTGTACAGTGATATACCAGAAGTGGTATCCCAGCGCTCAAGTCCAAGTCCAGTGTGGGCTACGGAGCCTTGTCGCTAAAATCCAAAAACAAAAAAACAGAAAGGGCTGGGGATGTAGCTCAATGGTAGAGCTTCTGTGAGTTCCATCCTAAGAACAGGGAAAAAGAAAAAGAGAAATGAAAAAAAAAAAAGAAAGAAAGAAAGGAAAAAATGACTCTGAGGAAAGTTATCCCAACTGGGAGGGGACTCGAAGGCTTCCGGGTGCTGAAAACATTCTCGCTGTCACTCTGTGTGCTAGTTTTATGGCTGTGTTCAATTTGTGAGAATTCATCAAGCTGTACCCTTGGGATTTTTGCACTTTTCTGTACGGGAGTAATATCTCAATTTTAAAGGCAAAACAATTAAAAACTAAGTTTTAAAAATTCAAAACAGCAGGGCCAGGGTGCAGCTCAGTGGTAGAGCACTTGCCTAGCATGCATGAAGCCCCAAGAGTTCCATCCTCAAAACCACAAAATATATTTTTTAAAAATTCAGACCGGCATTGCCTGCAACTGATTTTTTGAAGATTCAAAAATCTTCGTCCGTGGAGATAAGCAGCCAGGTTCGTGAATACAGAGGTGGTCAACTTAAACTTCGCGCCCCCCCCCAGACTCTCAACCCGCTGGGCTAGAGGGCCCCTCCCAGCTTCCATTTCAATGTAAATGATAAGCTTTGTTTTGTTTCTCACTCTACAATTTCTTCAGCACCTACTAGATCCCAGGGAGCCAATCTGGAGCCTACATTTACCAGCACACAGGTCTGTGTTCTCACTTCCTGTGTGTCTGTGTATGAACCCACAGCTCTCCATGGCAGATCGTAGGTCTCAGGTGGCCTCAAGCGACAATTCCCGCCTCACAGGAATGCTGACAGTGTCCTGACAGTGTTGGTACATGAAAGCATTTCATAAATCCAATAAGCGTCACTTCCATTATTTGGAAAGGACAATTGTCCCAGAGAGTGCTGGTCACTTCTACCTTGCGGATGGGTGAGCCTGAGTAGGGAAACTGAGGCTCAGAGCTTCCAAGTGCCCCTTGGGGCTCTCTGTGTGGAGTTCAGCCCTGAATCCCTGCACAACCCAGGCGTCCAGGTCCCCCAGCCGGGCCGGGCCCGCCCCTCCCCCAGCCCACACAGTCCTTTGTGTCCTGCTGGGCGCCTCCTGGCAGAGCCACCGGAGGAGCCCGGGCCCCTCCAGCCCCTTTACAGACCCAGCCAAACGCGCTGAAAGCCTCAGCATGCTCCTTTACACACCGCCAGACACTTCCAGGAAGGTCAAAGCCAAGTTGAAAGTTAAGAGACTGTTTACCTCCGGGAACCCATTCAGTGCGGCCCCGCACACCCCAGTGACCTTTACAGCCCGGCCTTTGAGCGCCGCCGCCGCGCCCCCAGGGGTTCCGGCCACGGGGACTTGGCACCTCCGTGTCACCCCCGCCCCCGCCCGGGCTCGGGACCCGCCAGCGAGGGGGAGGGGGTCGCCCACCGGGCCCACTCGGGGACGTTTGCTAAGTTATGTTTTTTGTTTTGTTGTTTTTTTTTTTTTTGCTAAGTAAACGCTTGCTGCCTGCGCTCCCCTAACTGGACGAGGTGTGGGTGGCGACTCTGCAGCCCGCAGGTCTGTCGTGATGAGAATGAGGATTTATTCTTTGCAGCGGGGTCGCCTCCTTCTTCGCAAAGGTCCCGGCGCCGGTGCCACTGTCCCTGCCGGGGTCGCCTGGCTGCTCCGGGCTTCTAGGAGACCGGCCCAAGCGGTGCGCGCCCCCTTCCCCTTTCCTCCGCCCTTACAGCGCGTCTGTATTTTTCTCTCTCTGTCTTTAGTCTCCTGGCATCTCTTTTTTCCTTTTATATTTGTTTGTCTTTCCTGAATTTCAGTTATCTTGTTTTTATCTGTTCCTTCAGGATTTCTTTCTTCCTTTTTCTCTTTGTCACTTACTTTCTGGCTCCTTCTACTAAAAAGTTTTCCTCATCAAAATTTTTCCTTTGTTTTCCTTCTCATCTATTGCATAATTATTATTATTATTATTATTGGCACCAGGAATCGAACTCACGACCTCGCACTTGCCAGGCCGGTGCTGTGCTGCCGAGTTATATCCCCATATTGCATTACTTTTGTCTTTGTTTTCTTCTCATTTTTCTTTCATTTGTTTTTCTTTTTTCCTTCCTTCCCTTCTCTCTATCTCTCTCTAGCTCACTCTCTCCAGTTTCGGTCTCGCTTGTTTCTTTTTTACCCTACTCACTTTCTCCCAACGCACACGTTTTCCTTTTCGACCCTCTCGTACAATTTCCCATTGTTCTTCTCCAAGTCTGGAAGGGGTCCCTTGGTGGCCTGTGGCCTGGCTGGAACCCGGCCCTCGGAGCAGAGCTCACTGTAAGACTAGGACGCAGCAGCTCGGCTGGGGACCAGAGCGACACAGGCCCCTCTTCCTTAAAAAGAAGTCAGGCGGGGTCTGTCCACACCAGAGCAGAAAATCTTTCGGATGATTTGATCACCAGGGCTGGAAAGCTGCGAAGGCGCAGAGGGTGGAGGTCCCGGCAGCCCTGCGACACCCTCAGGATCAGACGCTCAGGACAAACGTAAGTGCCCAGAGTTGTAATGGCGCCTAGAAACCAAGCCAGGGAACTGGGAGTGGGATCCAGAACGGGTGGAGGGAAGGAAGGAAGGAAGGAAGGAAGGAAGGAAGGAAGGGGCCTGAAACTGAGGGCTGGGAGTGGGGACCCAGAGCCTCTGTCCTCTGGTCCTGCAGCCCCGGGGAAACCAGCCTCTGCTCCTTGCTGCCACATGTGCTGAGTAGAAAGACGAGTTCGCCCCAGAGGCCCCAGCCCCATCCTCCAACCCTGGGCTTTGCTCGGTCCGACCTCAGCACCAGCTGCGCCGGCACCCCATCCACAGAACCCGAGGCTGGATGGGGCCCACCCATGAGGAATTCCAGGCCTAGAGAGTCGTGCTACAGAGCACGAATCTCACGCGCGGTGTCCTTCTACCCCGCCAGGGTGCTGGGGAAGGTCCTTTCCCCTGCTGGTTTTCCTAGCTGAACTGTGCAGAAAGGCAAAGGCTGAACAGGCAGGAGGAGGGAAAGGACTTTCCCACATGGATCGAGGGCAGGGCGAAGTTCCAAGGGCCTGCAGGGAGTCCAGCCCTACCACTGGCCTCTGCAGAGCTACTATCTCAGGCTGGCTGAGTTGGGACTGTGAGTCCCACAGTATAAACTCCTCCGTAGCCCATTCAGGGGCACCAAGTTGGCATGGGAAGCTGGGCACGGTGGTGTACACCTGTAATCCCAGAATTCTGGGAGGCTGAGGCAGGAGGACCACAAGTTCAAGCCCAGTCCGTGCAAATTAGCAAGACCCTATCTCAAAAAAATATATTTTTTTAAAGGCTGGGGAGGTAGCTCAGTGCAAAAGCCCTGATTTCAAGCTCCAGTCCAAAACAAAGTGGGGGAAGTATGAGAAGCCCAGTCCTCCACCCTTACCCCAATTCCCTGAGAAGCCCTCTACCCATCACCTCAAAGACAGCTGGAACGTAGAGTACCCAGTAGGATCAAGTCAGGACTTAAAATCATCTTTGGGCTTTACAGCTTTCGGAGCCTGGAGGACTGGGCTTCCTTGGTCTCAATTCTGAGATGGGCCTCGGGAATGAAGAACATATGAAAAGCCCCACCTTCGAGAAGAAAGCAATTTCAGTTCCTTTAAACTCCCCCTCAATCTCTGCCTCCTTTTTCCTTCAAGAGATGGGGTTGGCGATGTTAGGAGGAAAACGCTGGCTATGCTGGGGGGGGGGGTTCTTTCTTTAAATCAAGGAGGTATCTCCAGCCAGGTGTAGTGGCACACACTGGTCATCCCAGCACTCAGGAGGCTGAGGCAGGGGATCCCCCCCTTCAGGAGCTCAAGGCCAGCCTGAACTACATAGAGAGTCCCTGCCTCAAAAAAAAAAAAAAAAAAAAAAAAAAAAAGGGGGATCTTAAAAGAATGTCCATACCAAGACCCCGGCCTCTCAAACCCCAAACCCACCCTTGTGGCCTGAAGTGCAGCTGTAGATTTAAAGCATGGGAGAAAGTGTGATCTGAAGGATTTCTTGTTCTGTTTTCCACTTTTTTTTTTTTTTTTCCAGTACTGGGGATTGAACCAGGGCCTTCACACTGAGCTATATCCCTAACCCCCTTTTTGTTATTTTTTATTTTGAGACAGGGTCTCAGTGAATCCCAATGTGCCCAGGCTGGGCTCCAACTTGAGATCCTCCTGTTTCAGCCTCCCATCTTCCACATTTTCCTTGCTGGGAGTCTTAGGACCTTTTCAAATAGTCAGAACTTGACTATCTGTGCCCCCCCTCCTCTCTGTCCCTAACCCATAGCAAAATTTTGTCTCTCCTACTCCCACTAAGTTATTCTAAGTTACTTATTCCAAGAAATAAAGTTGGGACAGGAATAAGACAGGCATCTCTGACACACACGCACACACACACACGCACACACACACACACACGAAGAAAGAAAAATGGTCCCCAACCCATCCCTACCCAACCCTCTCCTGTGTCCCGTCCATGGTGCTCATGGGTCCCTGCCCTTGAGTCCCACAAAGGACCAAACCCTTGGGGCTCAATAAAGATTTTAAAATATCATCTTGCCGCCCCGTCTGTGCATGAAATGCCCCCCACCCCAGCTTGAGGTGCGCATCAGGCGCTTCCTGGTTCCTGCCCTGTGGACTCTGGCCTGGGGAGAGTTCGTCTTCCTTCCGCATCCTCAAGACCCTGGGCCAGACACTGACCCCCGCCCTGACCCCTGGAGACTGGCCTGGCCTGGCCTGGCCAGTTGTAGCCGGTCTACACTGACCCTACTAGTCCAGAGCTGATACTGGGCCATCCACGGGGCCCCTTCATCATTTGGGGTTCAAACCCAGCTCCTGATGTGCCGTGGCTCTGTCATTTGGGTTTAAACTGGTACTTTGTCTCCTCTCCCTCCTGGGGGAGGAGTCTAGGCGGTCTCGCAAATGAAACACTCTGGCTTTCGATTGTAAAATCACCCTGACACATGTTTTCCCTTCAATGCTTTGACCCTAGCTTTGCCCCTGACTGGAAGGGGTGGGTGCCATATTGGGCTCCTGGCACCAGACATCGTCCCTGGGAAACCCGAAGACCTCTGAGGTCTGGAGCTCTGGAGAAGGAAATTCCAATCTTGGGGGTTCCTGGGCAGAAAGTAACCCCAGGAGCTGAGGACTTAGAAGCTCAGGAGCACAGAAAAGCTTCCTTGTAGGAAGTCATTCATTAGAGCAGTGTCTGATTAGGGACCATTGGGGCTCCCCTCCCCCTTCGTCTCTTGTAGAAGCGAAACTCCAAATTCCTCAGGTACCCAAAGTAGTCAGCATTTGGGGTCGGGGGAATCCGTGACCCTCCAGGTCTCTCCAAACCTGCGCTTACGCGGCTGGGTGGCAGAGGCTGGGACGCGAAGCTGCCTTGCCCATGCCAGAGATAACTGACCTCGGAGGCCAGTGGCCAGTCCTGTGCTTCCGGCCAGCTTGAGCAGGAGAGGAATGAAGCGCATGGGGGAGGCAGCTCCTTACCCCAGGCTGTGATCTGGGGTGCTTCCGGGGATGCCCTGGCTGCCTTCTCCACGCCTGCCCCGGGGAAGTCCAGTCAGCCAAGATGGCGGGTGAGTGTGCAGGAGTTCAGGGGTCCAGCAGGGGCTCTGGTCCAGCTCCATGCCCACCGTGTTGGTCACAAGGGCCCCTCCTCCCAGGCCAGAAGTGCTGGCCCCTGAAGAAGGTGCGGCCCTGTTAGACTCACTCCCCAGGTCCGCAGAAACCGGGCAGCTGGGGGGCTGGGGAAGAACCAAAAGAAGCAGAACCCCATCTCTCCATCCCCCCACCCTCCGTAAGCCCTGGTACAGCCCAGATATCCAGCTGCCTGGGAGAGGGGGTGCAGCTAGGACCCAGGCACCCCCATGCCAGGCCCCCTGCAGGTTGGGCCTCCTTTGTCCCTTGCTCCCACGCCTGTCTGCTTGCGTTTCTAGCCTGGGAATTACCTGCCTCAGAGGTGCAGGCGAGGGAAGTCACAGAGGGACCCACACGCGTCAGGCAGCCCGCTTGCAGGTGGAAGAATTCACAGGAACCTCTGGGAACCGCCACCTCTCCAGGACCAGGGATTCGTCCCCTTCTGAGAAGAGACTTTTGGTCCTTCCTTCCGCGTTGCAAACACCTGGCCTGGCAGAATCCTTAGCATGGGGACTGAGGGCGCTGCACCCCGCAGGACTCACCAGCTGCTCTTGGTGAGTGAAGCCTCTGCCGGGAACGCAGCTGGGGTACAGGAGCCTCTCTCAGCTCCTTCCCTCTGCAGGGCAGCACCTGGGCCCGTGCCCCGCACCCTGCGGGAGCGCTCCACTCCTGAGCGAAGTCGCTGCAGAACCAAAGCCCACTTGCTTCGTCCATCTGAGGGTGACACCTGCCTGCTGGCTTTAGCCAGCACCTCAGCTGAGACCCCTACACCCCTGTCCCTGGGCTCCTTGGCACGATCCTTCAGAATCCTGTTCCATGTCCTGTGCCCATGGGGCAGGGGACACCTTGAACCCTGTAAGCAGCTTTCACTGAACCCGCACAACCTGGAAGTGGGTAGGGCGGAGGAGGGGGTGAGGGTTACTCCCGTTCTGTAGATAAGAAAACTGAGCCTGGGAAATTAATTTCTCCCATTTCTAGAGGCAAATAAATAAGGAAGCCTGAGTTCCAACCCCATCCCAACTGGCTACTTCATTTCTTCTCTGTATTCCTTTTTCTTTCTTTTCTTTTCCTCCTGCCTCAGCCTCCCGGCGGTGGTATCTGGGATTACAGGCACAGCGAGGGTACCTGGCTCCTTCCCTATTTGAAACACGAAGTCCTTGATAGTTTTCAAAATGGAAATAAGTCTCACTAGTACCTCAAACTGATATTAAACCAGACCTAAGATATTTGGGAAAGTTATTTCGGGCAAAAAAATCAAAATATTGACTCCACAATAAAAACTCATTTAACATACAGTAACTTTTGTGCTGGGCATGGTGGCACATGACTGTAATCCCAGCACTCGGGAGGCTGAGGCAGGAGGATTGCCAAGAGTTCAAGGCCAGCCTGGGCTATATAGCAAGACGCTGTCTCAAAAAACCAAAACCAGGCCAGTGAGATGGCTCAGCGGCATAAGCACCTGCCTGGCAAGCACGAGGGCCGAGTTCGACTCCCGGAACCCACATACGAAAAAGGGGCTGGTGATATCACTCAGCGGCACGGGCACCTGCTGGCGCGCGAGGTCCTGAGGTCGACCCCAGGTACCCACAAAAAAAAACAACAAAAAAAACAAGGCCGGGAATATAGCTCAAGGGCACAAGCACCTGCCTGGCAAGCACAAGGTCCTGAGTTTGATTCCTGGTACTGAAAACAAAACAAAACAAAACAAAACCACCTTCCAACTCTGTCTTCTCTGCGGGGGGGGGGACAAGCATTTGATGAGAAGTGACTGAGGATTCCGATTCCGCGGGTGGCTCACCCCGTGAAATTGAGGGGGGAAGTTAGAGCACTGTTTTCTGGGATATGGGCACATAGCTTTATTAATGGTGGATTGCATGCATTCAAAAAGTACTTAAAAACTCTAATGTAATCCCTTGCACCCAGCCTCCAGCTTCAACAGGAACCAGCACATAGCAGACTTCTGGAAAAATTTTTTAAAGTATTTAAAAGCAAATCCCATTGTTTTACCCAAAATATATCAGTTTGACTCTTTGACAGACATGTTCTTTCTTCTCTTCCTCTTTTTCTTTGTTTTCACATTGTCTCCATCTGATTATCACACAAAACAAAATGAACAATTCTCCCTTAATAATATCCAGGTTAGAATTTCCTCAATTGTGTCAAAAATGTCTTGTCACAATTACTTTGTTCTAATGGACTCTAAACAAAGCCCACAGAAAAATTTTTTAAAAGCCCACAAATTACATTTAGTTGATAGATCTTTAATTTTCTTGTAACCTGTAACAATTTCCTCTTCTATTAATAACATTTATTTAGTTTAAAATCTGGGTCAAGCCAGGCATGTTAGTGCGTGGCTGTAATCCCAGCATTTGGGAGACTGAGGCAGGAGGATCCCTGTGAGTTCAAGGCCAGCCTGGGCTACTTAGTGAGACCCTGTCTCAACAAACAAACAAACAAACAAACAAACCTGGGTCAACCTAATTCTCCACGGTTATTTGGTCATCCTCAAAAAAGATCACTGCTCTGGCGCATGCCTGTAATCCCAGCACTCGTGAAGCTGAGGCAAGAGGATCACTGAAAGTTTGAGGCCAGCCTGGGCTACGTAGTGAGTTCAGGACCAGCCTGAACTACATAGCAAGACCCGTCTCAAAAAAACAAAAAATGCCCATGGAGGAAAAAAGATCACTGCTGTATGTTGGACAAGTGATTGATTGATTCATTCATTCATTCATTTATTTTTGTGGCACTGGGGATCAAACCCAGGTGTGCTCTACCCTGACCTACATTCCAAGCCCATTTATTTAGTTAGTTAGTTTTTTGAGACGGGGTCTCACTATATAGCCCAGGCTGGCCTCAAACTTGGGGTGATCCTCCTGTCTCAGCCTCCTGTCTCAACCTCCCAAGTGCTGGGATTACAGGTGTGCACCACCACCCTGGCTTTTTATTTATTTTGAGAAAGGTCTATATAATTGCTCAGACTGGCCTTGAACTTGGCGACCCTCCTGCCTCAGCCTCCAGAGTAGCTGACATTACGGGTGCAGCCACAACTTTGGCTTTGTTTGTGTGTTTTTGCAATGCTGAGGATCAAACCTGATCAAGCATGCTACCAACTGAGCTACATGCCCCCAGCCCCAAATGACTTACTCTTACAGTCGCCTCCCACCCCAGTTCTCTAGCTGGCAGCCCGGGTGGCTAGGAGTTTCCAGTTTCCTCCTCTGCTCCCTCCCAGAGAAAGCAGACCTGGGCCAGGTAATGTCCTGCCCACCCCACTAGACCTCTTCCTGACTCCCTTCTTGGCTCCCTTTTGTTCCCGTTGCCTTCCACTCCCAGGCAGCCAAGAAGGGGACCTCCAGTGGGTCTTGGGGTTATGTCGGTTTCCTGGAGTGTTGGGGACCGAGTGACTCCATCCAGCTCCAAGACTATGGGGCAGCTAAGTGTTCCCAGGCTGGCCATCTCCTCTCTCCTGTGTGGAATGAAAGTGACCATCTCCGTCCAGCCTTCCTCAGCAGGCTGTCTGGAGACCAGAGAAGACCATAAGGAGCATGATGCTCTATAACCAAATGAGGATTTCTTCTGCCAGAGTGAGAGGATCCAGCTGACAGGCCGCCTGTTTATAAACTCCCATCTCTGGGGAAGCCTGGGGCTGCTCGCTTCCCAAGCCCAAGCTGGGAGAGACGTGGGCCTGGTGGTGCCCAGCTTGGGAAGTTGAAGTCAGGACCTCCAGGCCCAGGGAAAAGCACGAGGCGCTCTGGCCTGTGCCTCTTTTCTAGGAATCAGCCAGGAGCTTTGGCAGAGTCTATTCAGCCCCACGCTTCCTCCCCCACTTCCCACACACCCTGCTTTCCTTCTTCCGGAGCCCTAAGCTCTCCAAAACCCAACTTCTCTCCAAGAGCAACTCGCAGCAACGCTGGCTGGCTGGTTCCGGAGCAGCTCCAGTCAGCCCACTCTGCACCCCCGCTTGCTCCTCTCTCTCCCCGAGCCTTGCTCCCTGGGGCCGGGGAGAGGGGTCTCCGAGAGCCGGTGCAGAGGCAGCACGGCATGGCTGAGGAGCCCTCACACGTTTCATCTCCAAACTACACCTAGCTCATAAAAAGCCTGCGCAGGCAATAAATTCTCCCCTGCAGGACAAGGTTTTAATTAATTATTGGGTTATTCAAGGTGACTCACGTGTGAAACGCAATTTGCCCTCGTAAACTGAACCTCGCATCATCCACTCGGAGGCGCAGCTGCGTGTCGTCCTCTCCGGAGGCTGACACAACACTCATATTTATGCTCTGAGGGGCTGGGGGCGACACGCACGCGCAGGTTTAGCCTGAAGAAAGCTTACTCAGCCGCCACGGGTACTAAGGGACTGAGGCTGTTTTTTTTTTTTCTCCAACTCTTGAGATCATAAAATTTCTTTCTTAGAAAATATAGCTTTGTTATATAGTATATACAAAATCAGATTGTATATCTAAGTGTGGAGGTGCATACCTATAATCCCGGCACTCGGGAAGCTGAGGCAGGAGGATTGCCAGGAGTTTTGAGGCCAGCCTGGGCTATGTAATGAATTCAAGGCCAGCCTGCACTGCATAGCAAGACTCTGTCTCAAAAAAAAAAAAAAAAAAAAGAAGAACAAAAATCAGATTCTCTATATTGTACATATATGCATATATGCACATACATTATATATACATATTTACATATTTTAGTCACTTGTTTTGCAATATCTGCAAAGGACACATGAAGCCATCTCACCTTAGAATAGAAATTTATGATGTTTTGCTTTAGCAGATCTGAATTTTGGGTACACATTTGCCTCACATCACTAGGAGGGCTCTACCGTGCACCATGCAGTTCCCTTGTGTGGGATACATTCTCCTTTCTGCCTAACCTTCAAGCCCCCTAGCTCCAGTCCCCAGCACAGGGTATGGTCAGAGTGGGTGAGGGGTCCCTGTTGACCCCTCAGCACTGCAGCCCCTTAAGGGCCACAGCGTCAGGAGTCCTCTCCATCTGTAAACCTTTGGGGATGGTAGGGTTGGAGAGGCTGACGTCCGTTCATTTCAGCAGGACCTGGGGCCCCGCCACTCCTGGAGGTACCACTTGGTGGCCAAGTCTTTTGAGTCAAGTGACCCTGAGGGGGGACCTGGGAGTGGGGGGGCAGAGGAGAGAGATCAGAGGGAGTCCCCACCCAGAATTTAACCAAAGGAGTGGGACACTGGGATTGTGCCTCAGTTGCTGCCCCAGAGCAGAGGGTCTTTGGGGGAAGGAAGAAGAAACTGAATTGAACTGAAATCAAGACGTGAACCACAGGGTGTATCGTCCAGCCCTGCACCGCGCGGGTTCTGAGCTCAGCCAGGCTTCCTGCTGCCTTTCTCTTCCTGGTTTTCTTCTCTCTTGTGCCTCCTTTAATGTCCTGCCTTGACTTGGAAGCCAGATTATACTGTTAATAATAATTTTAAAAAGAGGCTGAATTCCAAACACCAATGGTTTCCCTCCGGAGCCCCAACTCTGCGTGGCTGATCCCTGAAGCTCTCCCAGGCCCTTCAAAGGGAAGCTAACATCTGTGTCTGGCTGGAGTTTCTGTCTGAAAACTATTTTTTTTTTTTCCGTACTCATGGCCAGGCTGAGAAGACACCAAACTGAAACAAAATAAAATCCTCTTCCTCTCTCTAGCCCACTTGAATTTTCAGCTTCAGGAGGAAATAAATTTGATGCGGTTTCAAAGTGTGTGGAAATTTAATAAGTGCAGGTGGTGGGTTGCAAGGTCTCTTTGCCCTCAAAGACTAATTTTTCTGCTCCAAAAGACACCCCGAACAGTGCCCCCAAGCCAAAGGACAGACAGAGGGGCAGACAGCTATCACACCTCTGTCCGTCTTCATATGCAGATGACCCGGACCAGCCTTTGAATAAGCCAGTTCACCGGTGACCGAATTCTTTCACCAGGTCTGAGGTGCTGACCCGGAGACCCCCCCTTGCAGGAGCGGGTCTTATCTGTGGCAGACAGAGGGACAGAAGGGGGCCGAAAGCACAGTTAAAGAGATCAGGGAATCTCAGGGCTCGCAGAGCAGGGGGGAAGTTGAGGCTAGCGGTGGGGGCTGGGACGACCCAGAACTCACTTCGAGGCAGATACAGGTCACCCAGTGTGGCGCCCGTTAGGTTGCTGCCAAGATGCCAAAATAACCAGCCTACCGGGCCAATTCCCAGAGCAGTCAGCCGGAGCTATTGTTTGGCTCCTCTACAACCAAGGAACAGTGGGTTGGCCTGACTTTTCACTGTGCCCCAGTCGATAGTGCCCTTCGGAGCAGGTTAGGGTCGCTCCCCTCGCCCCTGGGCTAGGGTAGACCCTCACTCCCGCCTCTGCTCCCCAGCCCCAGTCCCGGACCTGTTAGCAGGGAACCCTCGCACTCGCACCTCTAGGTGCGCTTGAGCGCTGGAGGGAAAGTGTTTTGGTTTGTCACGTGTAAACAAAGCAACCAGGAGCAATCCCCGAAGGTTTTTATCAGTTCTGATTTTATCTCCTTCGTCAGGTTAAGCCCAAAGTAGGGCCAGAGCCCTAACTTTTCTTTCTTTCTTTTCAGTCTTCCTTTTTCTTTTTTAAATGTGGCGATGGGGATTAAATTCAGGGCGTTAGACATGCCAGTGAGCCATATCCTCAACTCTTCGTGAATGTTTTTAAAGTCCTAAAAGCAATTTGTTATATTTTTTTAGTCCGATTCTTGGTCTTCTCCTCTTGCTTGATGTGACAAGCCTACAGCCACACTCATAACAAAGAAAACAGAAGCATTTGAACAAATCCCCAGATTTCAGCCCCTCAACCCCATCAGTGGAATGGGGGTCCCCAGGACTTTGGCCAGCTGACCCTGATCTTCCTCCACTTAGTGGGGACTGCCAAGGGGGGCAGAAGCTGCCAGGAAGAAGTAGGGAGGCAGAGAGCTGCTATCAGTGCAAAGGAGAAAAAGAAAGAAGTTGCTGGTTTGGGGGTGAACTCATGCCCTTCCCAGGGCTCCTTCTGGCTCCTCAAGGGTCGGACCCCCCCATGTACCCTGTGAACCCCTTCCTGGCCTTGTTGTCCCACCCCCACAGGGTCCATCGCTATGTTGATTTCTCCTCCAGGATTGAATCTTCGGAGTCCACAAAGCCACCCCCAAGATCCCTTTTTTTTTTTTTTTTAACCAATTCCAACCTATCTCCTTTATCTTCTCTATTTTTAGCAAAGGGAACTCAGAATATCCCTGAAGCAAAGGTCTCGACAGGAAAGGGGAGAATTTGGGCAAAGATGTGGGGAAGGAATTCGACCCCAGATTCATACTTTTCCTGCAGATCCATACTTTTCCTGCATGGGATAAGCAGTCCCTGCCAGGGGACGCTGAGAGCAAGTGCTGAGAATCGCCTTCCCCAGGCGTCTGCACACTCTCACCCCTGCTTTTCCGGGGCTCTCAGCTCAGGCACAGAGCCTGAGAATCTGCAGCCAGCTGCTGGTTTCCTCGCCAAACCCTCGGACAGCCCAGCCGACACAAAGGACCGGGCTTCTTTTAAATCGTGCACGCAGGCTGAGCCAGCGCACCGGCCCAGCGAGGGCCTCAGAGATGGGCAGCTGGGCATCGCGAGCCAGGGGCTTCCGGTCTCCTCCCTCCTCTCTGCTTGCTTGCTTGGTCAGGGCCATCACGTCTCACCTGGGCGGGGAGAGGGTGGCAGAGGGGCACAAGGAGAGTTTTTCTTCCCACCAAGGCTGTGCTGAGCTCCAGCTCCGCTCCCACTCCCTTCCCTGGCGACTTCGTTCCGCCCAGGCACCCACCCCCAGCTTCCTCTGGTGATTCCTGTGACCAAGTGTCCCCCCACCCCTAATAGTATCTCCTTGGCCAGGTTCCTGGGCTCCCTGGGCACAAAGTCCCGAAGATCTACACTCCCAAAGTGACCTGGAGAAGTAGGGACGTCCAGCAACAACGAATACATGAATACATTTCGATTTAAACTGTTAGAGCCCGGCTGAATTTTTGGTGCATGGTGCAAAGGATTTCTCTGGTTCATCCTGCAACTGTACAGACCTGGTATGGAGCTGAAAGAGAAACCAGTATTCTCCTTCCCTCCCGGATACCTAGTTTTGCCCAGACGACGGGTTTAGGCATTATTCTTATTGGGTTAAACTCTTTAAACTCATCTCAGAAAAAAAGTGATTTGTTTGAAATTTATTTTCATTTTCATTTTTTTTTTTGCGGGTACCGGGGGTCGACCTCAGGACCTCGCGCGCCAACAGGCACCCGTGCCGCTGAGCGATATCACCGGCCCCTTTTTCGTATGTGGGATCCGGGAGTCGAACTCAGGCCCTCGCACTTGCAAGGCAGGCGCTTACGCCGTTGAGCCATCTCACCGGCCTCATTTTCCTTTTTAAAGAGAATTATTAAGCCAACTGCTTGATTTTTGTTGTTCTAATTCCCTGAGAAAACTCTGTATTATCATTGTTATAAAAATGGAGTAGATCCGACCTTCAGGTATAGAAATGTCATTACTTTCCATATTTTCAGTTGTCTATAACAAACTCTTAGTACCTATACATTAAAATAAACACTACTAAGATAATATCCTTATTTTAATCTATCTTTTAAAGATAGGTAATATACGCTGAAGAAAGGAGTTTGAAAGTTACAGGGGACTTACATTAAAAAGGAAAATAGGGGCCGGAGATATAGCTCAACGGCACAGCGCCTGCTTGGCAAGTGTGAGGTCGTGAGTTCGATTCCTGGTACCAAATAAATAAGTAAATAAATAAAAATAAAAAGGAAAATAGATCTCACTGCCATCTCTTACCTTAATTTCCTTTCCTGGAAGAATTACACTTCCCATCGTATCTTCACAGAGCTGCGTAGAAAGACAGCCTTTTAACACAAATGGTGAATGGCAGTGTACAATTTAATATGCAAAGCTTTACTTGCGACTTCTATTTTTTAAAATGTGTTCAAAACTTAATGCCCCCTTTTTCATGGCTCCATTTTATTATATAGATGTACCTTAATTTATCGAATTCGGATGGAGGTGTTTAGATTGAAAGATGTTTAGGAGGTTTCCGGTTTTCTCTTCCTCGTCTTTCTGCTCGTGCACTTTCTGTGTATTCGTGCAGTTCCGTTTCTATGATATATTCTTAGAGATGAGCGATAGCAAAGGACTTGTGTTTTTAGTTTTCCCTGAGGTTGAGTCTACAGTATTTTCATCATGGTAAAAGCATTTTGCCCTTTTTCAGAGAACTATCTGTTCAGGTCCTCATGATTTTCTATTCTTTTTCGTTGATCCAATTTGCCACTCGTTTATTTTCGTATTTTGCTGAAATGGGAGATTATAGTTGGGTCAATAAAGGTTGTACTTGTGATCGACGAAAAATCTCTCCATCTATCCTGCGTTGGAGCTTTTCCTATGACAGGATTTTTTTTCCTGTGGAATTCTGGCTCATTGGAGAGGATGAGGGCTTGTTTTTCTGAACGATTCTCATCTTCTCTGACTCTCTCTTCTGTGTTGGACTGGGACAATTTAAAAAAGTGGGGGTGCTGCAGATCTCAGCACCCCCACCCAGCCGCCTGGGCTCTAAGCCACCAGAGCTCTAACTCCCCACCACAGGTCCCTAATTCCTCACTAAGAGCCCTGGGAAAACCACTGGAAGGAAATAAATGAGGCTAGGATCTCAGATACGGCCCCTCTGGGTGGGGACCTACTGATCGCCAGTTTATTTACATTCCCCGAGGATGGGGTACACAGGAGTTGAACAGTAAGAACTGGGTGGAACCCAAGGGGTGTCGGGGCTGGAGTCGGGGTAAGGGAGGAAATCGAGGGGTCTGAGTGTTGCGATGGATCAGAGGGAACACAAGGTTCGGGATGGGTCAGCCGCCAGACCCCCACTCTCAGTCCATCGCCCCAAAACTTTCAGAGAGGGATCTGCGTTTCAGGCTTGGTGACAGACCCAGCCGTTTCCCAACTGGATTTTTCCCTATGGTGACAGAGCCATCCCTGTGTCTGGCAGGGGGTTCATTCCCATCATTTTCGGGAATTCTTTGGAAGACAAAATGCTTTGTGTCTTTTATCCTACCTGGGCCACACACAAGAAACTGGGGAAAGGAGGGGGGTTGAAGGCAGATTTTCGGAGAAAAGTTCAGGGGAGAACTCCGGCCTTGTGGAGTCAATGGTTGGCAGCTGGGGCTACCCAGGCAAGGAGAGGAAATTGCTGACATTTACTGAACAGACAGCGCGTGCCCAGAACCTGCCAACAGCTTCCAGAGTGCGGAATCTTCTGATTTGGGTCAGACACCTCTCCCAGTGTTTCTGGTTTGAAATCCATTTACAGGGTCCCCAATATTTTGTTAAATTTTACAAACTCTTAGCATGGTTGGAAGTGAGGTATAGATTTGGTAAATCAAAAATTTTAAACTTTTGTTTTAAAATGATTCCGATGATTTATTATTATTAATTATTGCCAAAAGACCTCTCCCAGGAGTGGCCTGAAGAGATAATTTCTGACTGAATAATACTTAATTTTTTGTCACCATTACGGAGTTATTACAAGTGAGAAAATGTTCCAATCCAGTCAAACAATCGCTTGAGTTAATATAAACTGCACTCTTGGGCTTGAGGCTTCTACTATTGTCTAGAAAGGGAACTGGCTCTTCCAGGGAGGTGAAGCTTCCATCCCCCCCGGACACCCCCACCCCGTCCCCTGTGGGTGCCACCATCCCACACTCCACGCTGCCTCCTTCAGCACAGCCTGTCTTTCTGGGTTTCTTCTGGAGTCTCCTCTTTGTCCCAGAAAGGGTATTAAGAATAAGGAGAGAGCCGGGCAGGGTCTACACAGGCTTCGTCTACATTCCGGGTACGGGGTGGGGTGGGGGGACAGCGATCACCCTGATGTCCCACGAGACCGGCGGGTGTTTCGGGCAGACTCTGCCTCCCACAGGTCTGACCCCCACATGGTGGTGAATGCGGTCTAAAGGAGCAAAGGGAAAGAGGAAAATGGAGAGCATCCTCTGCTCTTCAGCCCTAGGGGACGGTCCACAGGCTGGCCTTGCGAGGGCTCCTAAACTTGAGTTTCCTTTTTTTTTTTTTTTGTGGGTACCGGGGGGTCGACCTCAGGACCTCGCGCGCCAGCAGGCGCCCATGCCGCTGAGCGATATCACCGGCCCTTTTTTCGTATGTGGGTTCCGGGAGTCGAACTCGGGACCTCGCGCTTGCCAGGCAGGCGCTTATGCCGCTGAGCTATCTCACCGCCCCCCCTAAGCTTGAGTTTCTGAAGTCATCGCACTCCTTCACTCCTTTTCTCTCGTCTTTACCGTCTCCTGGAGCTCCCCTCAGCCGGTACACTGGCAAAGCAGAGGGGGAGCAGAGGGCGAGAGAATGCGTTTTCAGGCCGACTGGGTACCACTGTCCTATGAAGGGGGGATGGGGTGGGGGTGGAGGTAGGAGGGGGCAGGGTGGGGGCAGGGGCGGGAAATGCAGAACCGCGGGGTGCTGGTGTCTGGTAGCCCGGGGGAGCACAGAGACACCCCAGGCGACCCCCAGCCCAGGGTCAAGGAAAGGACAGGCAGAGAAGTCTAGGAAGGCAAAGAAGTTAACGATGTTTGGCCGTCTGGGGGCTTATCAGCGCGGCGGGGTCAGGCGCGGGCCGAGCCGCGGGCTTGCTGAGGCCGACGCCGGGCCGGGGCGGCGCAGGTGAGCGGCGGCGGGGCTCCCACCTCCCCACCCGGCCGGGCGAGGCGGCGGCTGCGCTAGGAGGAGCCTTCCCCGAGCGCCCAGGTGCAGGCGAGGGGCTGGAGCGGGTGGGTTATTAACCCTTTGGTTGTGAAGGTGGGGGACGGCCCTTGGAGGACGGCGACTGGAAGAGAGCGAGGCTGAACCGATTCACTTCCGAAGCCCTCGAGCCCCCAACTCGGGCTGGCAGAGTGCAGCAAGTTCCGGGTTTTCTCAACCTCCGGGCTCCCATCCCCAAGAGGGAGGGTGTCCCTTGGGGTTTGGGGGAGGGGGAGGAGAGGGGAAACCTTTTCTCTGGGGTCTGAGGGCGGGGCGGAGCGATTATGGGAACCACGCTCCCCCCAGCCCTGAACCTCAATCGTGGGCGGCGGGTGGCAGTGACCAGGGAGGTTGGGGAGCGTCCAGGGACCCCTGAGTTCTCCCAAGATTCGGTGCACCCAGGCCTGGCCGGTGGCTTAGGGAGGAAAGGCCCGGTCCCAGGAAGGAAGCTGGGAACTCGAGGGCGTTTCTTGGCCCCGAAGGGTGGGGTGTCCAAGCCTGGACGTGATCCCCACCCTCGGCTGGACTCCAGCCCTGGGTGGGGGCCGGCTCGGGTGTCTCCTGGGGTGAATCAAGCTTCTCTGACCTCAGGCCATCCCGGCCTCACTGAGCAGGGTAAACATCCTCTGCGCTTTGGAAACTGGCGGGACGGGAAAGTCAGGGGATGGCGAGGAGAGGAAGGGCAGAGAGGAGGGGACGTCCCGAAATCACCCCCACCCAGCACCCTGCGGGGTGTTCGCGGGTTCTCCCCGTCTGGATGTAGACGGTTCCCAGGGGCCTCCAAAACCCAATCTGGAACTGCCGCAGGAGGATGGGGGACAGGCAGGGGCAGGCTCCCTGTTCCTGTTTGTCTCAAAATCACCTGGAGGACTGTCTTCAAAGGATGTGAGGAGGGGTAGGGCAGGAAAAATCAACCTTCCCCGGGACAGGAGTGGAAACCCACGCTCCTCAGGAAGGGGCTTGGTCCCCAGACTTTTGGAGGACGGTTGCTTGGAGGATGGTGTGGAGAGAGCTGGTCTTGGGCCACATGCTGCAGGGCAGAGAGAAGAGAGAGGCTGTGAGGTTGAACAGACCCGGCGTGGGTCCAGAGCCCACATCCCACGGGCGGAATAACAGAACAACAAGGGCAGTGTCGACGCTGGAATCAAACCACTGCAGTGCCGTGCCCAGCACAACAGCCCAGTACTTAGTGACCAAAAAAAAAAAAAACTCGTGTACTTCAGCTTCCTCTTGGAACTGGCCAAGGATAAACTACATGTGACTCAGAAAAACTCATGGCCACTTGCCCTCTGCCCAGTCCTGGCCAAGTGACCATGGAGTCTAAGAAGTGAATCAAGGAAAGGTCACACCCAAGTCTACTCTTCTCTCCGGCCTCCCGGGGAGAAGGAAGGAAGGAAGGGTTCATTCCAGGCAGTAGCTACTCATATTGGGTGACGGACTGGAGAAAACTGCAGCTATGCGGGCAGCAACACTCCTAACAGCCTGTTTTCAGCACCCGTTTACTTTGCAGATAAAAAGTTCAGAAGGGGGAAGGAGAACAAGAAGATCGAGGCCAACCCGGGCCACTTGGTGAGACCTGGTCTCTAAACAAAAAGTGCAATAAAATAAAAGGTTCAGTGATAGAGCGCTTGCCTAGCATGTGGGAGGCCCTAAGATAAAAAGAAAGACAGAAAGAAAGAAAGAAAGGAAAGAAAGAAAAAGAAAAAAAAGAGACAAATCAGGAGTGCAGGGCCGGGGATATAGCTCAGCGGCACAGCACCTGCCTAGCAAGCGCAAAGTCCTGAGTTCGATTCCCAGTACCAAAAAAAAAAAAAAAAGAAAAAAGAAAAGAAAAAGAAAGAAAAAAGAAGTGCAGACTGGCAGGTTTTCCGGGTTTGGGACATTAGAAACCTTCATGGGACTGTCCTCTGGCCTAGCTGGGACCTGGATGTCACTTAAGCCTGTTTCCTGCACTGAAAAATTGGAATATCCACCAAGAGCTTGGGGGCAGTGACAGATGGCGGTGACCACGCTGGAACGTGCAGCCCTGTTCCCCTCGTGGCGTACTCTTGAGTCCACATTAGCCACGAATTCTGTGTATGCATGAAAAGGGCCCTGCCAAGTCCCACCACGCCCTGGGCGTTTCTATGGGGACCGCTGTTCCACTGCTTCCGGTTTGGAGCAAATCGCCCTGCGACCTCGCTGGAGCGAAAGCCTGGCCTCGCCGGGACCCCGCCGGCCGCAGCGTGAGAGTGGGTGGCTGCGGGGACCACGCCTTCGAGGCACGGTGTCGCCGGAGCACTCAGGATGTCGCCGCCCAGGAGGGAGCTTTCTCGCCAAGGAGCGCGGGTCTCAGCGCCCTGGCTCAGCGAGTCGCCTTCAGGTCGCTTGAACGGCAGCCCGGGCCCTCTTCGTGCGTCCTGGTTTCCAATTCCAAGCAAATCCGCCTGGACGAGGCTTCCCCAAGCGAGCGAGTGTGGTCTCAACGGGACGTCCACACCAGCCCCCGACAAGCCTCGCTATCTCTCAATGGGACGACGCCACTGGTACACCTGCCACCCAAAGCCCCTCTTCCCCGCTAAGGGAATGGGAGGCCGCGCTTCGATCTCAATCACGCCCCCACCTACACTTCCCGGGCGCCCCGCCCCTCCCGACCCATAATATTTTCCTTAGGCTCCCTAGGCGCAGAGAAAATGGAAATGCTAGGGGCAAAAGAACCGATTAATCGGTCGAATCCTCTTCCTGCCTCCTGGCCTTCCCTGGCTTGAAACTGAATTTCAAATAATCAGGCAGTCTGCTGAGAAATGGAGACCCGGAGGAGGGTATCCCATCCAACAGCTATTTTTAATTCTCTCAGTAGGAGTCAAGTCCTTCCATTAGATATGAAGCTAGCTACTGTACCTCTCACTATTAAGTATAAATTTTCCAGCCAGATGGGGAGGGGTATGAATTTTCCTATGTCCATTGGACCCGAGGGACAGCAGGTCATAAGGGGGCCTATTCAGGCCACATCCAAACACAACCACACCAGGATTGGCAAACTGGAGGTCTTGACTTGGATGTTTCGTGTTTAAATAAGTGGGGGAAAACACGGTTGAAATATCCGAATAATTGGAGATATTTATATTCTTCCTGGGACTTCCTCTGTGTTGGTGGGTGTCGTGGATGAAATTAGCGATGTCAACACGATGTTTCCTGGTTTGAAAACAAAAATAAGTGCTCCTCCCCCCACCCCCCCAGTTTCTGCTTTTTTGGCTAAGGAATGAAAAAAAAAAAAAGACGTCAAGTCGCCACCGGACTGTGGGAGCCCTGCCAGAGAAGGGACTGTGGGGGTTGATGCAGGACAGCTTGGGGTGGAGTGGTGGGAGGGGGCAGGGCTTGAGAAATGCCATGGTCACTGAGTCACAGGCCCAAGACCAAGGCCTGGCTCTGTGTCCTCGATGTCCTAGAGCCTCAGTTTTCGCTTCTGTAATATGAGACGAGATTGAGTTCACAGGACTGCTAGGAAGATTATCAGAGTAATAGCAAAGACTAGCACAGTAGTATCTGTGAAGATGCTTTGTCATGATCGGCCTGTCTATGGCCTGGGCCAAATGAAACGGAGCCCACAGCAGAGAGGGTGGAGGTCTGGCCCAGGGATGCGTCTGATCCCCTGATGTTCTGACTTGGGGGCTTAGCTGGCTGCTCTCACCTCCGCGCCATCCGAGGGGAAGGGAGCATTCACTGCACTGCTGCTGGGCCTGTCTCAGCTTCCGTTTGCTTTGGCCATGTTATGATGGTTTTGCTGGCTTTGCCAACAGGATTTTGGTGTTTGCTCTCCTACCTGGCACGGCTGCAGAGGCAGCTGGCATTCTGCTCCTGATTATCAAGTGGGGCTGATGTTGCTCCAGGCAAGAGAACTCTGTGCTGCCTTAGTGCGGCTCCTGCCCCTTTCTCATGGGGATGCACCCCATTTTTAAATTTTATTTTATTTTATGGTACTAACGATTGAGCCCAGGACCTTTGCACTGAGCTACATCCCCAGCCCTTTTTGCTGGGGGGGGGGAGGTAGGGGTAACAAGGTCTAAATCCCTAAATTGCCCAGCCTGGGCTCAAACATGCAATCCTCCTGCCTCAGCCTCCCATTTTATTATCTTGGTCCTCACAAGACTCCCAGACTTGCAAAAGGAGAGTGGCAAGTGGATACCACCTTTAAAATGGTTGCTGGAAGATTAGGAGGAATCAGGAAGTTAGCCAGGAAAAGAAACCAGCCAGAGAGGCGGAGAAACCAGTCACCCAGGCTAAATCTTGCAAGGACTGCTTTCCTCGCCTCATGATTGCTAGGGACAGTCATACATATTGGGGTCATCCTTCGGAGCAAAGAACAGAGGCTTTTGTTGAAGGTCACCCCAAACAGGTGGGAACCACAGTTTGAGAAGATCGGAGTACAGATGCCTGACGGGAAGATCACGTGCTCCCCAGTCTCCGCCCCTCCCACCCAGGGCAACCCCGGAGCCTCACGCGCCTGCGCAGCATACAGTGAGCGCCACAACGCCTGTTTGGCTTTCCCAGGCTGCTGGCTAGAAATTTAGAGTTATGGCTGGAAAAAGCAAAATCACTGAAAGCAGTGCTCAGTCAAGTGCAGTTTCAAGGTCTTCACTGCCTTCCTAACCATTTGCGAAACACATTTTATTGCTTTTGTGGATTCCTCGAGTTGAAATACCACCGCTGCTGTAATCAAGCTAAGTGGCAAGCCAGCTGTAAGGACAAGGGCTGTGAGTGATTATAGTCGGCTCGCGTAATCATCAGAGTGGGCGCAAGGAGCTTGCAACAGCTGCCAGTCCGCCCGACTTACACCCCCTCAGGGTGGAAGGAAAGCTGGGCTCTGCAGCCGCCCTTTAAGCCTAGCAAGAGGCGCACGACCTGTTTGCAGTGGGCTGGGGTTTTCTAGTATGGGATGAGTCACATACTAGAAAATTGGCTGGTGAACCTGGCCATGCGTCAGAACCCCCTGAGGGAGCTTTTTCTATTCATTCATCCATCCATTCATTCAGGTGCTGGGGACTGAACCAAGAGCCCCCGCATTCAAGCTAAGCACCAGCTCAACCACTGAACTAAACCCCAGCTGGAAGGAACTTCAAATCCAAGACACCCCCTTCCTTGAGTCGTTCAGTCTGGGAAGAACCACACATCCAGTGAGCTGCGCAGTTTCGAGCCCTGTCCAGGGTGGCTGTTTTTAACAACTTAGTCTTCACTTTTTTTTTTTTTTTTTTTTTTTTTGTGGGTACCGGGGGGTCGACTTCAGGACCTCGCGTGCCAGTAGGCGCCCGTGCCACTGAGCGATATCACCGGCCCCTTTTTCGTATGTGGGATCCGGGAGTCGAACTCGGGCCCTCGCGCTTGCCGGGCAGGCGCTTAAGCCGCTGAGCCATCTCACCGGCCCAGTCTTCACTTTTGCACGTGGAAACTTTCCCATCAGGTTGCTCTTTTAAATCAGTCTGGGAGCCGGGCATGGTGGCGCCAATCTGTAATCCCAGCACTGGGGAGGCTGAGGCAGGAGGATCACCTAGAGTTTGTGGCCAGCCTGGGCTACATAGTGAGACCCTGTCTCAAAATAAAGAAAAGAAAAGATGGAAAGGATGTCACTCAATGGCGACACAGCCACACAGAACGATTCGCTATCATGAGAAGCATGGTAAGGGCAGCAGAGATGAGCAGCCGCTGCATCTCCACTGTGGTTGTTTAAATGATCTTCCCATGTTCTCTCGATATTCCTTGCCGCGTCAGCCCTCTTGGACTAGGCCTTATATTTGTATCATGCTCAGTGTTATTTTTCTAGGTCTCTATGCTAGGCCCTGTGCCTCATATTGCCATTTACAATCCTATTTATCCCTCCTGCCCCCTCAGACATCACGGACTATGACAATGGGCTTGGTCGCCAGCGGCTATTTCCTCTGCTGACTCTGTTGGTGGCATTTTGCACAAGCACCCAGCAGACAGTGGCTCTTGCAGCCCTGAGGCTGAACAGGCAGGGAGTTTTGCCCTCTCCTGGGATAACCCAGAGCTCTAAAGTCTCATGAAAATGCGGGGCTCCTTGTTCAGAAATGATTCAAAATTTCAAAATGGCGACAACGTCACACCCAGTGTGGGCCTCTGAGCAACTACACGGATTGCTTGTCCCTAAGAACGAGGATGTCAGCACCAAAACGTTCCTTAGAAAGACAAAAACACTCTGGCTTTATCTCATTGAGACCTCGTTTTCATCGGCTTGGGGCCCTAGATGAGCTGGAATTAGAGAGATGCAGCATTTTTAGGAGGCCTCATTCCCACAAGCCTGACATGTCGTGCTTGGGCCAGGCATGACCAAGATAACGACGGGAAAACTGGCTCCAAATTGGTTCACTCTGAGCCTTCTGAACTGCATGGGGAAAGGGTGGGGAAGCAGAGGGAGGGGGACCCGTGAAGGTTGTACTCGTCTGTCCGTGCTAACCAGGGCCTCCTGCCACTCTAGTGGCCCCTCACTTACTGAAAGGTAAGCGATGCCGGGAACCCTTGCAAAGCGAGCCCAGATGGGGATGTTGATGTTGGGTGCGTGTGTTTCACAGCTGGACGCCTGGGCTGAATCTAACTTCTCAACACCTTGGATAATTAAGGTCTGAGGAGTGCTGTGGGGTTCAAGTGTTCCAAACTCCCCCGACATTTTTTGTTTTGTTTTGTTTGAGACAGGGTCTCACTATGTAGTTCAGGCTGGCCTCAAACTCACAGGGATCTTCCTGCCTCAGCCTCCTGTGTGCTAGGTTTACAGACATGAGCCACCACACCTGACCCCCCGCCCCCACTGTTCTTGAGGCCGGAAATCCATTCTATTAGAATTCGCAAGGCAGTGCCAGGTCACATTGTGAAGAAGGTGATCAGACCTCTCCTCTCCCTCCCCAGGCTCCACCAGGACCTAACTCAGGAACCGGAAGTGAAGCGAAGGCCAAAGAGGGAACTGGCAGAGAGAGAGAGATGTTCTACTAAAGTCAGCGAGGCACCACCACGCCCCAGAAAGGGTCACTTGGGCTCTGGGTTCTTAGCAAGGAGGGCAGAGCTTCCTGTGGACCGTTCAGCCCAAGAAACTCTAGATGTGGAGGCATCACCAGGAGGATCGCCTTCCTACCTCCCCTTCCCAGTCTCCCTCTGGGTCAGGCTCCTTGCCCGGGCATTAAGCATGGCAGTTTATTTTATTAACGTACACGCGAGAGGAAGGAGTATCATTTCTGCAGGTCACTGGAAGACACATCTACAGGCCAGGTCCTTCTGCGTCCCTCTGCCTTTGCAGAGAGACTGAGGCCTGAAGGGGAGGCAGCATGAAGATGCTTGGGTGCCGAGGCCACAGGTCTTTGGGCTGGCTGAGGTGGGCAGAGGTCTGATCTTGAACTGATGAGCTTGCAACTGTCCCAGGAGCTCATAGCCCCATCCCTGTCTATCATTATAGATGAAGACCAGCTGCACAGGCTGTCGGTGGGCTGAGGGCTTTGAGCGGTGCCCCTCAGGTCGCTGCAGCTCGGGGAGCATCCAGGACGACAGTGCCACGGCTTAGGCAGCTGGGATGTGTCCCGGGGTAGCACCATGACTCGTGGTCCTGCGGCACCAACATCAAACTGATAGGCTGCTGGCTTCAGTGATGCTAAACGAGAGCTATCGATCAGACCAGGGTTTCTAAGTGAGCAGATGAAACTTTTAGTTGATTCTGTAGACATTGCAGACACTGTGAGAAAAGATAAATCACTTCCTCGGAGTCAGAGGTAGGAAAGAAAAAACGATGGCAGAGATCCAATCTGATTCTGGAAAAAAAAAAAAAAAAGATTTTTCTTAGATTTTCTTTTAAAATAGCGACCGGAATGTCAAAAAGCCAATGAACTCATCATTACCCTTCCTACTTAGGCATCGGGAAGTACCTAGGTGACTCGCATCCACAGCCACCAGAAACTCATTTTACCTACGTAATATTCACCTCCCTGCAGTCTGACTGCCCCCAACATCTTATATGCATCATTTAAGCCAGCCAGAGACGGCTGAGTACAGATAGTATGGTGAGAGTGGTTAAGAGGCTGTGCGTCCCTGGACAAATTACTTAACCTTTCTGAGCCTAATAATGCCTGAGGACTGAGGCAATTATCATCACTTATCATCGAAGCTATCACATTACCAGGGCTTAATCATCCTTCAAATTTTACCAAAGAAGTAATTTAGCCCCCAGAATTCAACTGCTGCAGATCTGCACCCCAGACTCAACGACTAATCCAACATAAAAGTGCACCCAGAGGGGAGAGAATGAGATCGATTATAGTGACTTCAGTAGAAAAATGGAGGAACTGGTCAGGGGTCTGTCCCTCATGTGGGTCAGGACAGGCTCTGCATTCTTGGCAGAGGAGTAAAGAGCAAGAAACATTGGGACTGTTTGTCCCGAGTCTGTCACCTATGTCAGGGAGGGGAAGTCATTTAATGGCCTCAAACCTTGATTTTCTTCATCTGCAAATTGGGGCTCAGCTAATCATGGCTGCCTCACTGACCTCATAGCATGGACATGAGGATTCTAGGAGATATGCTCTGTGTTATGGTTTAGATCTAGAATGTCCCCCAGACTCTCAAGTGTCCAGAGGTGGAGCTTCTGGAAGGTGATTGGGCCTTGGGGGCACTACACACATCAACCCATTCATCCACTGACAAACTTCATGGCTGAATCTGCTGTTAGGAGGTGGGGCCTGACCAGAAGAGGGGTCCCTGGAAGCGCGATCTGGGAGGGTGTATTCTGCTCCCCAGCTCCTCCTTGCATTTCACCCCCAGTACTGGGGATTGAGCCCAGGGCCTTCGGACTGAGGTACATCCCTGGCCCATTTATTATTTATTTATTCATTTATTTAATTTTTATAATTTTGAGACAAGGTCTTGTTAAATTGCTAAATTGCCCAGGCTAGGGATGAACTTGTGATCCTCCTGCCTCAGCCTCCCAGAGTGCTGGTCACAGTTCACTTTCGGTGGCAGAGGTGAGGGAAATGACGCAAAGGTACGGTTCTCTCCTATAGGCAGCCATGTGACACCACCCATCTTCCCCACACCATGCTACGTTGTGTTGTGGAGTTCTTTTGGGGTTTTACATGTGACTACTTCCCTCACAAGCACTATAGTTCTTGTTTGTTTGTTTGTTTGGGTTTTTCTGTTTTTTTGAGAGAGGGTCTCACTATGTAGTTCAGGCTGGCCTTGAACTCCCTATGTAGCCCAGGCTGGGTTTGAATTCTTGATCTTCCTGCCTCAGCCTCCTGAGTGCTGGGATTCCAGGCATTTGGATAGAGGGAAGTCTCAGTCATCCACTTTATCAATCCATCCATCTCCTACATACTCAACACTCCAGAGAAATGGACAGTTGCGCCTGCCGCACACGAACACACCAAGGAACCACAGGTCGCCTACCTAGTTCCCATCACATCCTTTGTGTCCGGAGACCAGGCAGTGGCTGTAGGTGTCCCGATCCTGCACACACAGGTCCCTCACAGTCCCTACATGGCTTCTGCCCGGCCTCCGGTCCAGGCGGGCTGGGGTGGCAACCACCAGGAGGTCCTTGAGGGACACATCGTGGTTCTGGGGACTCTCCAAGAGGAGGACGGGGGACACATCCAGCTGCCTCTTCTCAGCAGAGCTGCGGCTGCCAGGACAGCACTCCCTGGGCAGGGAGGCGTCTCCTGGAAAGGAAAGTCGTTGGTGTCATCAGTCTGCATGGCTTGATTCAGCACAGCTGCCTGACCAGAGCCATTAAACCCGGCTGTAGCTCTGGGAATGAGACTCGGCCACTCTCATTCCTCTAACACATTTTCCTCCCCATTCTTAGGAGCAGACCCATCTGAAGGGACCGGATGTGTTAACAGGGCTCAGCATGCTATTAGAGCTTTTCTGTCCTCTCAGTCACACTAGAGATGCCCTAAGAGCATGGGCTACGTACATCTCCACCACATGCGCCCTGACGTTGCCACCACCCCCATCAAAGGCCCTGGTCAGCCTGGCCATGCAACCACTCACACCATGAGCCCAAAGAAACCTTTTCCCTTCATAAGCTAACAACCCTTGGTGCCTCGTCATAGTCATGGAACACTGACGCACACACTGAGGCTCCTGCCACACCATGGCATGTACGGGTATTCGTGTGGCCGGGCTCTCAGCAGCAGCTGTGGGTTGCAGCGAGCGGGGAACAGGGCCAGCCTCCTCTTCAGCTGAATGTTGGTCAGCAGCTCTGACACCAAGCACTGCTCCTTCGTGTTGTTCTTCAGCCAGGACCGGCCTGGAGTCAAACTGCGCATAAAGAGCTGGGACGTGGTAGGCGTGGAAGGTTGTGCTGTCTTCTCCTTGGCGAGTTGCTGAGGGGTCTGCTGCTGCTGCTTGCATTCAAAGGAGATGACGCTGACCACCGCCGGGCTGCCGTGCTCAGAACTGGTGGTCGGGGGTGAGTGGGGCAGGGACTCTGGAGAGGCCGAGACCCAAGCTGTGGACTCTGGGGCAATTTCTACTGAGGTCAAGGGCTGAAAGAGAAAACAGTCCACAAGGAGATTGTGGAAGGCAACAGGCTTCTTCCTGTGCTATTCTTGGGTGAAATAAACAGAAGTTGTGAAAATGGTCAATTAAAAGCTGGGACCTGGCATTGGTGGTGCACACCTGTAAGCCCAGCCCTCGGGAGTCTGAGGCAGGAGGATCTCTCTGAGTTTGAAGCCACCCTGGGTTACATAGTGAGACCCTGTCTCAAAAAAAAAGAAAGAAGGAATGAAGGAAAGGAAGGAAGGAAGAAAGAAAGAAGAAGGAAAGAAAGAAAAAGAAAGAAAGAAAGAAAGAAAGAAAGAAAGAAAGAAAGAAAGAAAGAAAGAAAGAAAGAAAGAGAAAGAAAGAAAGAAAGAAAGAAAGAAAGAAAGAAAGAAAGAAAGAAAGAAAGAAAGAAAGAAAGAAAGAGAAAAAGAGAAAGAGAAAGAGAAAGAAAAAGAAGCGAGCTGGGGCAATGAGAAAGATTTAGATTAGAAGGGTTTCCTAACCATGAATTAGTTAAAAATCAGGGCAGAAGATAAGATGGTGGGGGGAATCTTTAGCCTCCTCTAGAGGTATTTATTTATTTATTTAGTGTTTTTGAGAGGGGTCTCCCTATGTAATTCAGGCTGGCCTCGAACTCACAGCGATCCTCGTCTCTGTCTCCCTCCTGAGTGCTGGGACTACAGGCGTGCGCCACCTCACCCAGCTGTAAAGGTCTTTGAACATGTAAGAGATGGATTTGGAATCAAAGAAATCAGTATTATTTTCTACCTATCCAACTGGCAAAGATTAGAAAGCTGGATAATGTAGTGTTTGTGGGTATGGGACCCTCTGCTGCCAAGAATGTAGAAGGTACAGCCATTCTAAGCCATCTAGAAATAATTGGTAAAATAAAATTACAAATGCCCTGTGACCTAGCAATTCTGCTGAGATATATATCTCTAGATATACAGATATAATTAGCTCTTTAAGAATTATGTGGGGCCGGTGAGCTCAGCGGCATAAGCGCCTGCCTGGCAAGCGCGAGGTCCTGAGGTCGACTCCTGGTACCCACATTAAAAAAAAAAAAAAAAAGAATTATGTGTGCCAATATTCACAGCAGTTCAATTCCGGGTACAAAAAAAAAAAAAATATATATATATATATATTCACAGCAGAATTATTCACCAAAAGGTGGAAACAATCTAAATTTCCACCAGCAAATGAATGGACAAGCAAAATGGAGTACAGGCACAGAAGGAGATACTACTCAGCCTTTTAAAGAAAAGAGATTCTGATATATGTTCCACTATCGATGGAGTTTGAAAACATCATGCTAAGAGAAATGATTCAGACCCAAAAAGTGCCAATATTGCACAATTCCACTTCTACAAGGCAGCCGGAGAAGCCACATTCAGAGACACAGGCAGTCAGATAGAAGCTCCAGGGGCCAGCAGAAGGGGAGACTGGGGAGCTCTGCTAATGGGTACAGACTTTCTGTCTGGGGTAGTGAAAATGCTATGGAAATGGAGATTAGTGATAGTTGCATAAATTTGTGATTGTCCTTCCTGTCACTGAATTGTATATACAAAATGGTTAAAATGGTAGCTTTTGTTATGTATACTTTATCACAATTAAAAAACATCCAAACTGGGTGTGTTGGTGCATGCTGGTAATCCCAGCATTCAGGAGGCTGAGGCAGGAAGATTGCCAGGAGGTAGAAGCCAGCCTGGGCTATATAGTGAGTTCAAGGCCAGCCGGAACTACATAGTAAGTAAGACCCTGTTTCAAAACAACAAGAAAAAGACAAAGGAAAAAGAAATTGAAGGTGACTTTCATGTCCATACCTAGGAAAACTGACAGGGTAAAATGGTGGTTGGAGTTTATTCCTTTTTTTTTTTTTTTTTTTTTGTGGGTACCGGGGGTCGACCTCAGGACCTCGTGTGCCAGCAGGCGCCCGTGCCGCTGAGCGATATCACTGGCCCTTTTTTCGTATGTGGGATCAGGGAGTCGAACTCGGGCCCTCGCGCTTCGCAGGTGGCGCTTAAGCCGCTGAGCCATCTCACCGGCCCTGGAGTTTATTCTTGGAAGAAAAGGTAGTGCACTTGATGGGATTTTGAAGCTTAGTAGCTGTTTGTCCAAAGATACTCTCAATCCATATGGCTTGGGCAACAGAAAGCCAAAGCCTTACTGGCTGGAGGTAAAAAATCAGGGCTGGGCTGGTGATATGGCTCAGCAGCACAAGCTCCTGCTGGCAAGCACGAGGTCCTGAGTTCGACTCCTGGTACCCACATAAAGGAAAAAAAGGGCCGGTGATATCGCTCAGTGGCACGGGTGCCTGCTGGCAAGCGTGAGGTCCTGAGTCTGACTCCCAGTACCACATTAAAAAAAAAAAAATCAGGGCATGAGGCAGTCACGGGGTAAATTATGGAAAGCAGAAATCTTTTTTAAGAGGGGGGAGTCTGGGGATTGAACCCAGTGCCTTTGCAGTGAGCTGCATCTCCAGCCCTTCTTATTTTTTGAGACAGGGTCTTGCTAAATTGTGAAGTTGCCAAGGCTGGGCTGGAACCTGGGATCCTCCTGCCTCAGCCTCCAAGACAGTTGGGATTATAGGTGTGCACCACCACATGCCCAGCAAGGGAAGATCCTTTTCTGTGAAGCTTGACTGATAAACTACATGCGCTGAGAGTGCAGTGTGAGGGGAATGGACTCCAGAGAGCTCCATAAAAACAGCGCCGGAGGCTGAAATAACTGATGAGAGTCTAACTGCTATTGATCACAGTAGGTTTAGGACTTGGAATTAGTGGACTATCCAAATGAAAATCACTCTTTAGAAGAAGCCAGAGGCTCCACAATGAGTCACTGCATCATGCATAATTCACAAAGCCAGCATCCACACATAAAACCAACTAGGTATGTAAACATGCAGAAGAATGCAACCCACACTCAAGAGAAGAAGCAGTCAATAGAAATGGACTCTGAGATGACACAAAGGTTGGTCCATTGGCTTACAAAACTAAAAGGCAGGCATTATAGCCAGGCATGGTGATACATGCCTGTCATTCCAGCACTTGGGAGGCTGAGGCAGGAGGATCACCGTGAGTTTGAGGCCAGCCTGGGCTCCATAGTGAGTTCAAGGCCAGACTGAACTACACAGTGAAACCCTGTCTCAAAAAAAAAAAAAAAATCAGGGATTGTAAACATGGTCAAGGAATAAAAGGACTGTATGCAGGAGACAATTTTAAAAATTTGTAAATCTAAGCAGAGAAAACAAAACTACAAAAAAGAATTTGTATAGGGCTCAAAAGTACCACTGACATCAAAAATTCATCAGATGGGTTTAACAGCAGACGAAAGAGTTGGTGAGTTTGAAGATGGAACAATAAAGATTATCCAACTCGAAAAACAGAAGAACAAGACGGAAGAAGAACGAATAGAACCTAAGACATCTTTGACATAATACCACGTGATTTAACACACGTTCTTAAAATCCCAGGAGGAGAAACACAAAACGAGGCAGGAAAAGGTTTGAATAATGGCCATCAACTCCACCAAGCTCAAGAGACCCCAACAGGATAAACACAAATGAAACCATACCCAAATATATCCTAGTCAAATTATTCAAACATACAGATAAAAAGATCAGCCACAGAAAAATGAAATATTTTATACAGAGGATGATATTATGAATATAGTTGGCTTCTCATTTTAAAAAGATGAGAAGCAGCTGGGTGTGGTGGCGCACACCTGTAATCCCATCACTTGGGAGGCTGAGGCAGGAGGATCGCCATGAGTTTGAGGCCAGCCTGGGCTACATAGCGAGACCCTATCTCAAAAAATAAATAAATAAATTTTAAAAATAAAGCAAAGCTCATGGAGTCGGGGATGTTGCTCAGGGATAAAGTGCTTGCCTAGCATGTGTGAGGCGCTGGGTTCAATCCCCAGCACCGAAAACAATTATAACCAAAAACGCAAGCGACGAGTTAAAACTATCAAATATTGAATTTCTTTCTTTCTTTCTTTCTTTTTGAGACAGGGGTCTTTCTATGTAGTTCAGGCTGGCCTTGAAGTCACATCATAGCTCAGGCTGGCCTTGAACACATGGCAATCCTCCTGCCTCAGCCTCCCAAGTGCTGAGATTACAGATGTGCACTGCCACACCCAGCCCAAATATTCAACTTTCAATTTAACCTCAAATAAGGCAGAAAAGAAGAAATGCGGGGGAAAAAGCAAAAATAGAGGAGATGAATAGAAAACTAATAATAAAATATCAGCCCTAAACTCAATCCTATTAATGATATTTAATGACAGCAGAGTAAACACTCCAATTAAAAGGCAGAGGCTGTTACGCCAAATAAGAAAGTATAACCCACTGTGTCTAACGAAAGAGAGACCTTTAAATACTCAGCAATGACGAGAGACACACTCTTCCCAAGGGCACGTGGAACACTCACTAAGATAAGCGCTTGCTTTTTTTTCCAATGCTGGGGATTGAGCCCTGGGCCTCATGCTGCACCCCTAACCCCTCTTTTTAAATAGTGGTCATCCTAACACACACAGGTAGTATCTTGTGGTTTTGATTTACATTTCCCTAAGATTAGTGATGTTGAATGTTTTTGTTGTTGTTTTTGTTTTTTGATCCAGGGTCTCCCTATGTACCCTAGGCTGTCCTCAAATTCATGGCAATCCTCCTGCCTCAGCCTCCCAAGTGCTGGGATAACAGGCATGTGCCACCATGCCTGGCATGATGCTGAATATTTTTTTGCTTTTGTGAGTGTGTGTATGCATGCGTGTGTGTTATAGGTATCAAACCCAGGGGCATTCTGTTCTACCACTAAGCTACATCCCCAGCCCTTTTTTAATTTTTTGAGACAAAAAATTTGTTAAATTGCCCAGGTGGGACTTGAACTTGCAATCCTCCTGCCTCAGCCTCCCAAAGTGCTGGGACTATAGGCAAGTAACACCTTGTCCAGTTGGCATATCCTCATTAAAGAAATGTTTATTCAAGTCCTTTGCCCCTCACACACACACTTTTTTTTGCAGTGCTGAAGCATGCAAGCAGGCCTTATGCATGCTAGAGAAGCACTCTGTCCTGGAGCTAAACCCCAGCCCCTGCCCATATTTTAATTGAGTTTTTTTGTGGTTGAATTATTCTGGGGATTTCTTTTTCCTTTTTCCTTTTTTTTTTTTTTGAGATAGGGTTTCACTGCGTAGTTCAGGCTGGCCTTGAACTCATGATCCTCCTGCCTTAGCCTCCCAAGTGCTGGGCTTAGAGGTGTGCACCCACTCCCACCTTTATTCTGGGTATTAACTCTGCTATGGTCTGAATGCCTGTGTGCCCCCAAATTCCTGTGTTGGATCACCACGAGTTTGAGGCCAGCCTGGGCTACACAGTTTGTTCAAGTCCAGCCTGAACTGCACAGTGAAACCCTGCCTCAAAAAGATAACACAACAAACAAACAAACAAACAAAAAGAAACAAAAGTGCCTTCCAAACTATGGCTTGAAAACATATTTATAGCCATGAAATTAATTTAGTGGATTGTAACTCATATTATATTATCTTTTAAAAAATGGAATATGGGCCGGTGAGATGGCTCAGCGGCATAAGCGCCTGCCTGGCAAGCGCGAGGGCCCAAGTTCAACTCCCGGAACCCACATACGAAAAAGGGGCCGGTGACATCGCTCAGCGGCATGGGCACCTGCTGGTGCATGAGGTCCTGAGGTCGACCCCCGGTAACCACAAAAAAAATAAAAAGTAAAAAATAAATAAAAAATGGAATGGAGGTGGGTGTGGTAGCACACCCCTGTTAATTCCAGCACTCAGGAAGCTGAGGCAGAAGGATCTTGACCCAGCAAGTTCAAGGCCAGCCTGGACTGCATACCTAGTGTGACCCTGTCTCAAAAAGTAAAACTGAATAGTATAGAATAGAAAATATCAAACGAGTCACCTTAAGCAGTATAGATGAGGATTGTTTTAGAAACTTTCTTCCAGTATGCGATGGGCTGTGAGACAAAATGGATTTCTAATCTTATGGTTAGAAGAATCAGAAATGTTGAAAATACTACGGTTAGAAATTTTGACACATGCCTGTAATTCCAGCACTTGGGAGGCTGAGGCAGGAGGGTCGCCACAGGTTCGAGGCCAGCCTGAGCTACACAGTGAGTTCAAGGCCAGCGTGGACTACATAGTGAGACCCTGTCTCAAAAAAAAAAAAAAAAAAGAGATTTTGAAAAATACTCCACCACTCTGTACTGCACTTGGACTGGAATCCCAACTGTGCTGACAGTTTTCCAGTAGTCCCAAGCCAGCACTTGGTCCTCTGCAGGCCTCAGCGTGATGACACAGAGGGACCTGTGCTAGAGCAGTAGGGACCACTTGTGTTCCTGCGGAACTAGGTCAACTGCTACGCTAAATTAGTATCTTTATGTGGATTTTATTCGTGCTGTTTTGGCTTGGCTTTGTATTTGCAGGAGATCTATAAGTGCAGTTGCCCTTTACATCTGAGGAAGATTGGTGCTAGGACCCTCCAACCCCATGAATACTGAGCCCAAGGGGGCTCAGGGCTCATGTAAAATGGGGTAGTGCTCACTTACAAGCCACACTCCATCTGCCTACCCATGTATTTCAGCTGTCTGGAAATGACCCACAATGCCTAACACAATGTAAGTGCTATGTATGGAGTTGTTGTATTGTTTAGGGAACAACGGCAAGAAAACAAAGTCTAGGCCAGGCGTGGTGGCATACACCCGTCATCCCAGCACTCAGGAGGCGGAGGCAGGAAGATCTCCATGAGTTCGAGGTCACCCTGGGATACAGAGTGAGCTCAAGGCCAGCCTGAACTGCATAGTGAGACCCTGTATCCGAAAACAAAAACAAAAAAGCAAAGAAAGAAAACAAAGTCTATATGTTGAGTACAGATGCAACTTTTTTCTTTTTTCTGAGACAGAGTCTCACTATGTAGTCCAGGCTGGCTTTGAACTCACTATGGAGCCCAGGCTGGCCTCAAACTTGCAGCGATCCTCCTGCCTCAGCCTCCCGAGTGCTGGGATGACAGGTGTGTGCCACCACGCCCAGTCCAGTTGCAATTTTTAAAAATGTTTTCTGATTTGCAATTGGCTGAATCTGTGAATACAGTGGGCTTATTGTATAAAGATGTTATACCTAGTTTTATGTTTATATATATTTATAAAAATAATTTGTACATATTTATAAGAATAATTTATTTGAGACTGGCCCTGAACTCCTAGATTCAAGCAACCCTCCTTCCTCAGCCTCCTCAGTAGCTGGAACTACTGTATAGCTACATGTCACCATGTCCTGAATTATAAAATAATTCAGGTCTGCAGTGGGAGTCTAGGAATGTTTTATTTCCATCATAAGGCTATCCATACATCAATGGAGTTTGAGGAACACTGTCTAGGTTGTATACTGAGTTGAAAATTCACACCCACTTGGAACCCCAGAATGTGCCCTCATTTGGGAATAGAGTTTTTGCAGATATAATCAGTCAAGTAAATGACATTATACTGGATTAGGGTGGGCCCTAAATCCAGTGACTGGTGTCCTCGTAAGAAAGCCATGTAGAACTGTGTGTGGTGGTGCACACCTGTAATCCCAGCACCTGGGAGGCTGAGGCAGGAGGATCGCTGCAAGTTCGAGGCCAGCCTGGGCTACACAGTAAGTTCAAGGCCAGCCTGAACTACATAGCGAGACCCTGTCTCAAGAGACAGAGACAGAGAGAGAACCGTGGATAGACAGACAGGCAGGGAAAAGTCCATGCCACAACAGAGGCAAAGAGTCACCCTGTCACAAATCGAGGAGTACCAAGGACTGCAGCCAACCACTGCCATCCAGCAGGAAGCAGCCAAGGTCCCACGGACACCTTGGTCTCAGGCTATTTTAAGCCACCAAGCTTACGGCCACAGCCCCCAAGGGAACCGTATGGGCGGCACCTGCCCAAGAAGAGGGGTAAGAAGAGGGGTGCACAGGGTGGCCCCCAAAGCCATTCAGGCCCATCATCCCAGCAGGAACGTCATTCTACAACTTGGGTTTCCCACGTGGGGAAACTGAGGCCCAGGGAGTGTCAGAGGTCAAGAAGGACCAGAAAGCAGGACCCCTGGCACCCACCCCCAGAGCCCAGCCGCACTCACTGCAGAGCTGGTGACCACGCTGGTGGCAGGGGCCGCCGTGGCCTCCTTGACGGCGGCCTCAGGTTCCCAGCGCTGCAGCCCAGAGCTGCCGCGATGAGGGCTCCTCAAGTCCAGCTTGGAGCGGCAGGACCTGGCGGACGTGGGCTCTAGGGGCGTGGGCCTGGCCTCCTCCTCGGGGGCCTCTGGGCTGAAGCCACTGTCCCTTTCGCTCCTCTTTCTCTCTCTGACACCCAAGAGCAAGCTAGGCGTGCAGGACACCAGTGCCAACGGCTGGAAGTACTGGGAAGGAGGGAACCAACACGGCCGTGGGGCCCAGCGCCTCTGGATCCCTCCACACCCAAGGGGAGATGCCAGGGGACAGGGAGAGAGGAAGCACCGGGGACAAGGTCTCTGTGCTCAGGGCTCTCAGCCTAGAGTCCTGGGTCCCTTACAGGGCTCATGGATGGTTTCCGGGGTCTTTTGGCAACTTGAAACTGCAGTTTAAAAATGGTTCATTGTGTACTTTAGCGACAGATTCTGTAACTTTTATCAGATTCTCAAAGGGCCTGTGACATGAACAAAGTTTAAGAAAGCAAAACAGCCAGGTGTGGTGGTGGATGCCTATAATCCAGCACTTGGGGGGCTGAGGCAGGAGGGTCACCAGGAGTTCGAGGCCAGCCTGGGCTACATTGCACGACCTTGTCTCAAAAAAACAAACAAACAGGGGGCCAGTGAGATGGCTCAGCGGTTTAAGCGCCTGCCTGGCAAGTGCGAGGGCCCGAGTTCGACTCCCGGAACCCACATACGAAAAAGGGGCCGGTGATATCGCTCAGCGGCACGGGCGCCTGCTGGCGCACGAGGTCCTGAGGTCAACCCCCCGGTACCCACAAAACAAACAAACAAACAAACAAACAAACAAAAAACAATCCCCAAACTCTGCTCTGATCCTGTTCCTCCAGGTGAGAGGTTAAGAAAAAGCACATGAGCTCAGAATCCAACTCCATCTTTCCACTGAGCTAGAAGAGAACTCTAGGCAGAGAAGGTGGAAGCCAAAAATTTCGATGAAACCAGGCATGATGATACACAACAGTGATCCCAGCACTCAGGGAGGTTGAGGCAGGAGGATCAAAAGTTTGAGCCCAGCCTGGGCAATGTATCGACTTAGCAAGATCTTGCCTCACAATAAAAAAGAAAGGGAAGGCCGGTGAGATGGCTCAGTGGCTTAAGCGCCTGCCCGGCAAGCGCGAGGGCCCGAGTTCGACTCCCCGATCCCACATACAAAAAAGGGGCCGGTGATATCGCTCAGAGGCACGGGCGCCTGCTGGCGCGCGAGGTCCTGAGGTCGACCCCCCGGTACCCACAAAAAAAAAAAAAAAAAGAAAGGGATATGGATGGAGCTCAGTGCAAAGGCCCTGGGTTCAATCCACAGTGTCTGGAAAAAACAAACAAACAAAAAACCCCAAAGACTTAGGTGACACGGCCCAGACAGCTGCCCACAGCCCAGCGCAGAGCAAGCGGGCCGGACCCAGTGAGTACCTCGTGGTACCCAGGGTCAGCAAGGCCCTCGGACCCCTCCTGTGGCCCAAGCCTTGGGCGTCAGTGCATCTGGGCTTGGAGCAGGGGTCTCCGCAGCAGCCCCCCGTGGAGGGGCCCCACCTCAGGCAGGGTGCCGGCCTCGCTCGTGCCCCTCCCCTCTGGGTTTACTTGTCTGGGGCTGTGTGCTGCCGCCTTGCATTTCTGCTGCTGCCACTGTCGCCAGGGCCTTGAGCTCTTGGCCCTCTTGTGCTCGTCTGCTGCCTCTCCCTGCAGCTCCGCCTTCTCCTGAGTCTGGAAGGGCTTTTTCTCCTGCCGCAGTCTCAGCTTCTGGATCAGCTGCCTGCCCGTGGGCGGACAATGAGTGAGAGGGGTCAGGGATGGACGGCGACAGGCCACGGGCAGGATGGGGAAAGTGGCAGAGGGTCCGCCACCCCTCCCTGGTCTGAGGGCCAGACTGCAGGGCAGAGATGGTGGACACCAAAGAGCCATCCCTCCAGTCACTCCCAGAAAGGGGACCACACCCCACGCCACCACACCCTCATCTGCTCCCCACTTTCCGCAGCATCTGCTGGGAAGAGGATCTGGGTAGGAAGCTAAGGCCAGGGGCTCCCGTATTGGGACACTTCTATTTTTGTCTTGTTTTGTGAGACGGGGTCTTGCTATGTAGTTCGAGCTGGCCTTGAACTCACTATGGACCTCAGGCTACCCTTAAACTCTCAGCAATCCTCCTGCCTCAGCCTCCCAAGTGCTGGGATGACAGGCATGTGCCACTACGCCCGGCTTGGACCACTTCATATGTGGGGCTCTCAGGCTAGCGTCCCTGGGAGTGGACAAAAGGTGGTGTAACGCAGGGCTGTCAGGAGACAGGGTAGTTCTAGGCCCTGGTCCATCTTCCTCTTTCTATGGGATCCCTTGCCTTGAGTCCCCCTTCTGGAAAATGAGGTGGCAGTTGGGGACCGAACTCAACAGCACGATTCCCTTCCAGCTCCTAGATCTCGCACCTGCACGAATGCACAGGCAGCTCCTAGAGCATTCTGGGGCTGGGGGTGGGGGTGTCTGTCCCGGGGTGGATTTCTAGAAGCAGCTACCCATCTGCTCAGCAATACCTGGTACCAGGGTCACTTCAAGGTCAGACACTGTCCCTGCCACCCCAGACAAGCCAGCCAGCGAGTCAAGTGCAGCCCCCAGAACAGCCGGACACCTTGCCAGGCAGCTTCCTACCGGGCGCACCCCTCCCTAGCTCGGGAGGCAGCGGTGTTCTGGAAGAGCGAGCTGTTGTCCTGGAAAAACTTCTCATACTTCTCCAGATTCGGGCTGGGGTAAATTAGCCGGAACCCACCACAGTTTTCCTTCTCGTATTTCTCGGTTTTCTGTAACCTCGCAGCCTGGAACACTTTGGCTTCCTCCACCCTGTTGGGGAGGAGGACACAGGGTTGCCATTAAAGGTTTTTTTGGAAGAGGACGCGTTCAAGCTGGACGTCATTTAGGGCCAGATGGAGGCTTCGCATATGATCGTGGCCAATCAGTGTTTACGAAATAAAAGCAAGAATGTTTCCTAGAAAGGAGGTCGTGGCCCTCCAGGGACAGCCGACATCACAGTGCGCTCAGAGTTGGTCAGAAGCCTTTCTGATGATTTCACAAATTCTCTCCCCTTCCAAGTAAACCCCCCAGCCCTTGGTCAGAGCAGGCAGACTGTCGCCACCTCCCATTCATCACCTTATTACCCTTCTCTGGAGAATCACAGCTTATGTTTTGCTAAATTTGAGGGCTTCTAAGATGAGCTTAATGAGCTTTTACCGGCTGTGATGATCTCATGCTTCCTCAAAGCCCCCCGGGGAGGCAGAGGTCAGGCAGGGAGGCGTGATGAGCCCCCTCTCTGGCAGGGACACCAAGAGCCACCAAGATGTCCAGGGCCAAGCGCTGACAAGAAGAGGATGTCCCCGAGGCACAGTGCAGCCTGCACCCTCCTCCAGGAGTTTGGAATGGGCAGCACAGGGGAGAGCGGCCTGGAATTGCAGCCCAGACACACCGTCCAGGGCAAGGCAATCTTGGCAGTCACTTCCTGTTATGTGTTTGGAAGGTGACTGGATGGTGGGGGCCTCCGCTGGCTTGAGGCCAGAGGGCGGGACCTGGCCAGAAGGGGCAGTCTAGGGGCGTGACCTGGAAGGGTTTCTCTCCTCCCTTCAAGCTCTGCTTCCTGTTCACCATGAGGTGAGCACCTCTCCTCTGCCAGGCCCCTCCACAGCACCCTTCTGCCTTGGCGCAGCTGACTATGGACTGAAACCTCTACAAACTCTAACCCAAAATAAACCTCTCCTCCTTCAAGTAGTGGATGTCGAGGACGGTGCCTCAGAGACCCAAAAAGTGACTAAGACAGATCCCCTTCCAGAGTCTTGCTCTTGGCTTCAGTACCATACAACACCCATTCTACTTCCCCCGTCCCCTTTCCCGGAAGGCAGTGCCCGTGATGGTGCCAGGGAATCACTGTGCCATAGGAACATGAGTGCTACTTATGGCCTCAGGCAAAAGCTCAGTCCCAAAGCATCAGGCTGGCTCTGCTCTGGAGGAGGGCCCAGGACTTGGTCTGAAAGCACCAAATGTGACTCCTGGACCAGCCTCAGAACCTCTGGTGCTAGGATCTCTCTGCAGAACCAAGATCCCAGTTACAAGGTGTAGGCTGCCCACAGGAAGCAAGGAGACGTTCCTCCTGCCAGCTCAGGAGCATGGCATAGGACTGGCAAATCTTTCCTTTAGTAAAATTAAAACCAGGCATGGTGGTACAGGTCTGTAATCCCAGCCCTCAGGAGGCTGAGGCAGGAGTATTGCCCCAGGTTTGAGGCCAGCCTGGGCTACACAGAGAAACCCCTTCAAAAAAAGCATTGGTTGCATTTTTTTATATTGGTGATTCCTAAATCTGTTCATAATTTAATCAATTCAAATCCATTATATGTAGTTTATGTCTGTAATTTAATCTTCTATTTTTAGGGACAAAGGCACATTTATAATAAAACTATTCAAACTGCTACATCCTGCATATAAACTCACTTTCCAAATAGAATTATTGTTTGTTAAAATGAGCCTCCCTCTGGCAACTCCAGGCAAGATTCATTTATTTATTTATTTATTTTGGCTTTTTTTTTTTTTTTTCTTATGTGGGTACCAGGAGTCAAACTCAGGACCTTGTGCTTGCCAGGCAGGTGCTTATGCCACTGAGCTATCTCACCAGCCCTATCTTGGCTTTTTAAAGGCAGGGACTACGTAGTTCAGGCTGACCTCAAATTCACAGCAATCCTCCTGCCTCAGCCTCCCAAGTGCTGGGATTATAGGAATGTGCTATCATGCCCAGCTATCTTTTATTTTATTGTTTTAGCAGTGTTGGGGATTGAACACAGGGCCTCATACTTGCTAGGCAAGTGTACTTTACCATTGAGATACATCCCTCTACCCCAGGCAAAATTCTTTGATAGTTGCTTACAAATTATGATGCTGGGCTTCATGCTAAGATTTTCCCTGAATTATCTCATTTACTTCTCCCAGCAATCTTATGCAGCATAAGTTCCACTTGACAAAGGGATCACTGAGGCTCAGGAAGTGACCGAAAGGCCACCCAACTGGTAGGCTGTCAAGTTGTAACTTGGGCCAGGACAGCCACAGGCAAAGGTCACCAGGTTGGGGGCCAAGATCGGGGTACTGCTGTACCTGACCTCCCGAGAACGACACTGCTGCAGGAACCGGCCCCGCTGTCTCTCCTCCTCCAGGACTTTCTTTTTGTCACAGCTTCCCAGGTTGATGAGAACCAGGGTGTCATATAGCAGCTTATCCTTTACCTCCCTATCCAACCGGGTGTCCGTGGAGAAGCTTGGAGAGTGGTTGACCTGTAAGGACAGGGTGACGGCTGAGGACAGAGCTGTGCAGAGGCAAAGCAGTGCCAGAGGCCACCACACCACCTCCAAACCCCAAGGTGGGCATTGGTGGCCCACGCCTGGAATCCCAGCGCTTGAGAAGCTGAGGCAGGAGGATTACTGTGAGTTCAAGACCGGCCTGGGCAACACAGTGAGTTCGAAGCCAGCCTGAGCTGCATAGTGAGACTGTCTCAAAAAAATACATAAAGTGTGACTCTGGTGTTGATACCTGACACTAGCACTGTGACTTCCCTGGGTGCAACCCCTGTCAGCTACATGCCAGGGCTCCTGAGGACAAGTCCAACCAGGAAGGGGGGCAGCTCCTCGGAAGTCTCCTTTCACCCCCAGGAAACCCACTCGGCAGCTCCATTTCCAGCTGAGTGCTTGGAACTGAGTAGTCCGGGCCCCTGAGAGCCGAGTGAGGCAGCCCCCGTGTGACCTTGAGCACGGTGGACCAAGCGTTGAGGACACAGGTCCCCTTCCAGGGAGGAGACGCTGTCGCCAGAGGCAGAGCTGACGCTAGAACCCCTGCGCCTGAGACCCGCGCTCGGAATCTGGCTGGGCCTCGGGAAGAGGGATTGTCCAATTCCCAGCCATCTACCCCCCTCTGGTGGCCGCCTCTCAGCTACCGGCGAAGCCCCGCCCCGGCCGCAGGCACCCTGGGAGGAGATGGCGGGGAAGCGCAAGTCACCCAGGGGAGCCCGGAGGGGCCCCTGGAACCAGGACGGATGCGGCTCCTGCCCCTCCCCGGCCCCCACCTCCAGCAGCCAGGGCTTGAGCTTGCAGTCCAGCAGGATGTCAAAGCCCAGGATCTCGAAGCAGGCGCTGTTGAGCGTGTGGCTGGGGAAGCAGGTCTGGTAGTTGTGCTTGATGGCCGGGTGAGCGGCGATGAGCGTCTTGATGATGAGGTCCTCGATGGCCCTCCAGAGCTGCGGCACGTCGTAGCCGTGGCTCTCCATGTAGACGTTGAAGGCTGACAGCTTCCTGCGGGGAAGCATGGGCCCTGGGCAGGGCTGGCGACACCGGAACCCACTGCGGACCACGACGCTCTGGGGCTGGGGGGGCTGAGCACCCAGACCAGGGGGACAGGGACAAGGGCTGCTTCAGCCTCTGGTGTTTTCTAGAAGCCTTTTTTTTTTTTTTTTTTTTTTTTAAGTAGTGGCAATTGAACCCAGGGCCTTCACACCAAGCCCTTTGTATTTATTTCTTATTTTGAGACAGGGTCTCACTAAGTCACGAAGTTGCCCAGGCTGGACTTGAATTTGTGATTCTCCTGCCTCAGCCTCCCAGAGTGCCAGGATTACAGGCCTTACACCCAGCTTGGGGAGCCTCTTAAGTACAATGGCGCTTCGGTCCCACCAGAGCCATGTGAGGGACTCTGGAGGCACTTAAGATCTAGAAGTCTTGTTTGTTTAGGGCTGCCCGTAAAGAACACACAGCCCAGGGTATTTCCACAGGGAAAGGTTAAACGGTGTCCCGTGTTTGGAATGGAAAGCCCCACATTGCAGGAAACTGCTCTGTCACAGGCAGGTGGAGATGGCTGATACCCGAGTGCAGAGGAGAGGACACAAAGGAGACCCTAGGATGAAGGCTGCGGTTAGCTCCTCTGAGAGGGACAGTGACAAACCAAAACCCATGTATCTAAGGACAGAGAAGCAAAGGCCACTCAACACAGAAGCCCCTCCTCCACTGTCCCGGGATGGGAGGCTGCGCCTCAGCGGATTTTCCAGGTCACTTGAACCCAATGCTTTGAGTAGGAAAACGCAGCATTTTAATCTGCCTAATTGTGAAATAAGGGTTCCTAAAACAGATGATCTCCTCCCCTGACTTCTAACAGATGACCCGGAACACGTCCTTTTCTTGGTGACGCAGGGCCCAGCAGTGAGTGCGCTCTGTTGTGTAATTTCGTAATGGCCCGGGGTCGGTTACCAGCTGGACACCAGCCACATGCCAGGCACGAGAAGACGAAGGTGCCATCACTCTGGTGCCACTGGCCTTGGCTGCCAACTTGCGGGCAGGAGCGACCATCAGCATGGGCAGCGAGGGCCTTGGGTGATGGGGAGAAAGAAAGGGGGAGACGCCTGCTCTCCACCACGCGCACCCTGTCACGCAGGCCTAACCTGGTGGTCTTCCAGGTGCTGAAATGCCACGCGCCTCTCAGGCACTGTCCCCAAACAGATGGCCTGTTGTTTAGTCCTCGGAGGCCTGGAAGAGCATGAGCCCCAGAGGGTACCAGCTCTGGCTTCTCCACCCACCCTGGCATTCCTAAGATGTGTGATTTCAGGCAACCTAACCTCTCAGAGACTTGGTTTCCTCATCTGTAAAATGGCCCTGGCCCCAGCCCCTCAGCTCTCCACCTACGAAGTGTTGGGGTGAAAATTTTAACAACAAGCACAGTGCAGTGGTGCATGTCTGTAATCTCAGCCCTTGGAAGGCTGAGGCAGGAGGATCGCTGCAAGTTTGAGGTCAGCCTGGGCTACCTAGTGAGACCCCATCTCAAACAAAGCAAAACAAAAAACAAACCACAACAAAAACTCAAAGAGCTGATCAGACAGTAACAGGAATGGAAAAGCTGCCTATGACAAGACTTGCATGAATTCCTCTGTTCCCCCTTTCTGGGGACTCTTGGGGCCAGCCAGCCACTCGTCATGTGATACCGGGAGGGACTCTGTGACACATCTGTGGAGAATCTCTAATGTAGCAACATCACCGGAAACCAAGGCCAAAGAACTGCCACTGCCTGGCGAGCCCTTCTCACGCGCAGACGAGCAATCAATAAACATCTGTTGGTTTGGCGATGTCAGGAGGGTGCCAGGAACAAGGGCATGTTTTAGACCGTGTGTGTATTCTGCTGGGGAAACCGGGTGTTTATCTCGCCTCCTCCCAGCTCCGGGGTTTACAACATGGCCTGCTGTAATGATTAACAGCCAGGAGGGCCCGAGCCCCAAGGGTGGAGAGGTGAGGCCACGTGATCCAAGATGGACCTGCTGGCAGGGACAGACAGGGATGGGCAGGGCTTGGGCAGGATCTGAACAGGGGCGGGGTGGGGGTGAGCCAAGCCACTCCCTTACCTCTTGCTTCCTGAGTGAGCATCTTGAATGAAGTTTGAACTGTGCTTATTAATGGAATAATTAGTCAGGTGCATGCAGGTATCATCCTGGGGGAAGAGACACAAGCCTGTGCAATCCTCTCCCTGCCTTCCTGTGGCCCCCCCATGGCTCCCGTGCTTAAAGGGATGGAAAAGAAAGGGAAATCTTAGGATGTCCTTAAACCGGCAAAACAGCAGGCATGGTGGTGCACGCCTGTCATTCTAGCACTCAGGAGGCTGAGGCAGGAGGATCACCACAAGTCCAAGGTCAGCCTGGACTACAGAGCGAGACCTTGTCTCAGAAAACCAAAAAGGAGGGCTGGTGAGATAGCTCAGCAGCATAAGCGCCTGCCCAGCAAGCGCGAGGTCCTGAGTTCCACTCCCAGTACCCACATAAAGGAAAAAAAGGGCCGGTGATATTGCTCAGCGGCACAAGCACCTGCTGGCAAGCGCGAGGTCCTGAGGTCAACTCCCGGTACCCACATTAAAAAAAAAATGGACATATTGATCCTGGCACATAGTAAGTGCTCAACAAATGATGGTCAAACCAATGACGCCTTGAGGATGTGGATTTGAACGGGATTTGTAACAGGCTAAAGGCAGGGAAGGTGGCGTGTCCCCTCCACTCACCAGGTTGTCTGCACAGGGGTGGGAGTAGGAGGTGGTGGCAAAGCGGGCCAGTCCTTCATGGTACACAAAAATCCTGAGGGGGTCACAGGACGTCACCAGCACATAAATCCGTAGGTCAAACTTGAACCCATCAATGACAAAGGGCTGGGAGGAGAGAAGTCACACAGTGTCAGGGGAGCACCTCACATGTGACGGTCACTGGTTCCATCTTGGTTTCCGGGAGTGGACACTCCTTGCTCTAAGTCGCCTGTGGAAAGTGCCAGGCTTGGCCAGCAGTGGGGACCGAGATAAGGAGACCTGGCCTTTGTGACCAGACATGTGGCCTTGAGGAGGTCACCGAGCCACACTGTGCTTTGGCTTTCTGTTCTCTCCAATGCCACAAGTCCCCACCTCCAGGAGATATCTTGGCAACCAAACAAAGTAATATTAAAAGGCCTTGTATGCAAAGGACGTGTGGTTGCCATGCAGGGCCACCTTAGGGGCGTGGTTCTATGACAGTTCTCCCTGCAGTACTCTCTCGGCCCCATGTCCCAGGGAGGCCAGTTCTTCCCTCTCCACCAGAAAGTTCGAGAAAGTGCCTTCCCTGTGGCAGGCTGTACCTCAGTGACCTCTGACCCCAGGAAGGGAAGGAAGCTGGTTTGCAGGATGCTTCCTCTCCCAAAGGTGGGGTCTCCTCCACACACAGAGGTGGTCCACCAGCTTTCTTCCGTCCCAGCAAAGGGGTCAGCCCGGTGAGGCCAGGCCATAGGACCAGCATGCAAGGGTGATGGACACCCTTGTTGGCCCAGGCATGTGACAGCACCCCTGCCAGGACACTTGGTCTGGCAGAGACCAAGGCAGACGAGAGGCTGCACCCCCTCCGCCCTCCAGGGCCACGTTTCCCATTCTGCCCAGTGCAGCCCACGCCGAGGCAGCTATGGGCAATAAATAAATAATGGCGATCAGGAAGTACCTTTGAAATGTAGAGCTGACAGATCATATCTTCCCCGGGCTTGATTTCCTTCACCCTCCGGGTGATGAATATCCCTCGCCCTTGGCAGCCTGAATCCGGCTTGCAAATGTACGTCTTATTTTTCCGAGACCTGCTGTAGGTCTGCAGGCCTCCCCAGCTTAGCAGGGCAGGGAGGGAAGAAGACGAACCTTTAGCTGGGGAAGCAGGAGGAGGAAGACTACCGCTTCGTGTCACAGCAACCCCGAACCACAAACACAGGGAGAGCCAAGCTGAGCGCTGCGACAGCTCTGACACTGAGAGACACCTCGACAGCCAGCCATGGGAGAGATGGCAGGGACTCAGGGCCCGGATTCAAAGCCAGGAAACACCACTGGCTAGCAGAGCAACCCTCTGCAAGGACCTGGCCTCGCTAAGCCTCCACGTCACCGCTGTGCATCACAAAACCCATCTTGCATGGGTGGTCAGATGTGTGACACCACTCTGCCAAAACCATGGCTGTGACGCAGGTCGCTTGGCTTTCTGGGCCGCGGACAGGAGATCTGGAGCTCTGGATCTGGCTCAAGCCCAACAAGCAGCTCGACCTTGGATCAGTGGGTCTCTCACCCCTGTGTGGACTTCACGTTTCACCCAGGACACCTCCAGTTCATCCAGAATAGAACTGGGCAAGTGTCTTTGGGTGTACTTCAGAGGATGTTTAGAACAAAAAAGACACCACATTAATGAATTCTCTGTCTCCATCTTGCTATACTTTTTTTCTTGAGACAGGGTCTCACTGTGTAGCTCAGGCTGGCCTTGAACTCGAGATGATCCTCCTGCCTCAGCCTCCCAAGTGCTGGGATGCCAGGCGTGCACCAGTTTTGAAATGGGGAAAATGAGACTCAAGAAGGGCTGACTGCTACCCATGGCACTGCAGGAAACAGAGGCGGGGGGGACAACTGTCCTGCTCCGGCCCAGGGTGCTGCAGGGTCCTTGAAACTTCAGGAACTGTACTAGTAAATGGTTGGAATGAGTTCAAAATCAACAGGTTTCAGGGTCAGAACAAACTCTCATCCCAACTGTGGGCGCAGGCTGGGAGGCACCCAGCCCCTAATCGTCGTGTGTTTATAGGCAGAGCCCTGTGTGTTCTCGACCTTGGACACACCCTCTGTCCCTCTCTTCCTCCACAGCAGTGAGGCTGGGGAGAGCTTGTGGGCAGGGGCGGAGCCGGGGACTCACTCGGCAGGGAGACACCAGGTCCTGGGGACGAAGTGGAAGTCCTGAGGGAACATCTTCAGCATGCGGCTCATATTCCTGGCCAGCAGGTCCTTGCGGCAGATTTCGCTCATCCCGGGGAAGTGATTGATTTTCTGCAAAGGAAGCCAGAATGCATGACCAGCTGGGGGTGGGGAGCACTCTGAGATCCTGGTAGGGGGACAGGGATAAAATCGGGGACCCCTGGCACCTGGTAACTCTTCATTTCCATCACCCGCTCCAGAGACACGGAGGAGTCCGTCCAGTAGAGAGTCCAGTCGTCATCGTCGCCCCCCTCTCGGAGGCCATACTGCCGGGCAGCCCTGCGCACTGCGGAGGGGTTGGAGAAAGCGAGGCCTGTTAGCCGGAAGTGGGGAGCATCCTCCCTCCCAGACCCAGCACCCAAGGGACAGAACCACTCCTTAGGCATGGGAGCTATCTCGTCCTGACATATGCATGCTGCCAAGCACATGGGGAATTGAAGCTGCCCAAGACAGCTGGTGCCACCAGGCATGGTGATGCATGCTCCCCATCATCCCAGCACTTGAGGCTGAGGCAGGAGGATCTCTGCAAGTTTGAGGCCAGCCTGGGCTCCATGGTGAGTTCAAGGCCAGCCTGGACTACAGAGGGAGAGACCCTGTCTCAAAAAAAACTAAAAGAAGAAAAAAGAATACAACTGGTGCCCCATGACTGCCACAGGTTGTCTGGGGCGAATGTTTAATGTGGCCTGGCTTCCCCTTTCCAGAAAGCAGGCTGCTGGCTTTCCTCCAGACACTAAAACCCGAATGTTCAGTGACTATAAAGAAATCCTTAACATCAGCCAGAGCCAAGCTCAATTACAGAGGTGAACTGGCAGGAACAAAAATTAGAGAATGTATTTCTTTTCTTTTCGAACAGGGAATTGAACTCAGGACCTCATGCTTAGCCAGGCAGGCACCGTGCCGCTGAGCTATACCCCCAGCCCCAATGATGTTTTTCAAAAGCACACAAATACATCCTTCTCACCTTTCCCTTGTTAGTATTTATTAATAGCTGGGCTGGGTGCTGGCTCTGACACAAACCCAAAGGCCTTCGAGGGCCTAGGTAGGAAGAGCCTTCAGTATGAGCACTTGAGCTGAACCTCAGCTACAACAAAGTAAGCCTGGAGGCCAGGTGCAGTCCATGGGCTGCTGTTTTATAACGTGCTCTAAAATCAGATCCTCAAATTACGTATGAGAATCATACACAGTTGGGCCAAGCATGGTGGCACATGCCTGTAATCCCAGCCCTCAGGAGGCTGAGGCAGGAGGATCGCTGGGAGTCCAAGGCCAGCCTGAACTACATAGAAACAAACGAAAATGGAATTACAGGTAACTGAAATACACATCATTGTGGGCAAAACCCGTGATTTCTGAATAAGATTCCCAACGTCCTCAAGCAGCTCATGGAGCCAGGAGAACCAAGGAACAGGGCTTGGAGCACCCCTTTTATCCCCAAGAATACACGCAGTGACTCTTCCCATCCCTGGGGGAAACAGCGGGTCCCCATCCTGGGCCCTGGGAAGGCAGGTGCTCACCGCTCTCATACCGGCAGCTGGATAGATTGATCACCAATCATCTGGAAAAGAGAAAAGCGACAGCAGCCCGACAGCGACAGACACGCTGGCTCCCAGAAGCACCATGTCCAGGCAGAGTGGGCTTGACTGATCCCATCGCTGGGGACAGGGACCCAGCAGGGCACAGAGTGGCGGAAACCACAGACGCAGCGGGAACACAGGATTGCAGCAGCCGCTGGCCATCACCTCGTCCTTTTACCCCAGGGGACAGGAATTAAAAATCACTGTGGCCAAAATACTTGTGTCTCTCTCTGTCCTGCCCATGAAGGGACGCTGTGTGTTAGAAAGCAGACACGCTTTCTACTCAGTGAAATATTAATCAAGGACTGGACCACACAAGCTGCGGTTGAATCCTAAGGGTCAGCAAGGTTCCATTCTATTCAAAGTGTGCTAAATTCCCAGGACAAATAAGCACTTTTTTGTGCTTATGCAAGGAAATTGCTCCCCCCTTTTTTTTTCCAGTGGGAGGGATTAAACACAGGGCCTTGTGCATGGTAAACAAGAACTCTACCACTGAGCCACATCTCAGCCCCCACACTTATGTTTTGTTTTGTTGTGTTTTGAGACACGGTCTCGCTGTGCAGTTCAGGCTGGCCTTGAACTCATGGTGATCCTCCTGCCTCAGCCTCCCGAGTACTGGGATGACAGGTGTGTGCCACCACGCCTGGCTCCTGCACTTTTTTTTTTTTTTTTGGGTGGGTACCGGGGGGTCGACCTCAGGACCTCGTGTGCCAGCAAGCGCCCGTGCCGCTGAGCGATATCACAGGCCCCTTTTTCATATGTGGGTTCCGGGAGTCGAACTCGGGCCATCGCGCTTGCAAGGCAGGCGCTTACGCCGCTGAGCCATCTCACCGGCCCCTGCACTTATTTTTAAAAAGGCATTCTAGGCTGGGCATGGTGGTACTTGCCTGTCATCCCAGCACTCCAGAGTTTGAGGGAGGAGGATCACTGCAGCCTGGGCTACATAGTGAGTTCAAGACCAGCCTGACCCGCATACGGAGACCATGTCTCAAACAAACAAACAAATAAACAAGAAGAAAGTAGTGCCACCATGCCATTCTCCACACCCAGTTTCTCCTCTTCCCTCTGTTTATCAGACAAGTGCCTTCCCTGCAGGCCCTTCCTGTTCTAACCCGCACGGTTCCCACTCCCCATCTTGCAATCCTAACCTCTTTTTCCTCCTCCTCTTTTTGCCGTGTGGCTGGGCACTCTGCAGCCCTTTCTGTGAGTTCTCCCTCACGAAGGCCAGGGTGATGATTTCTTTCAGATCTTCCACTGAGCCGTGCTCCCTGTCTTCGGAGGCAGCCCCTTCCTCACCTTGCAGAGTCAGGCACTGGAGAATTTTCCTGGCCTGGGCCGGGGCTCTGGGGAAAACCCAGCCCTCCCTGGAAAGAGGGTGGAGGGCGCCGCAGTTACACGAATCCGCCTGCAGGGGGACCCCTTCCCTCGCTCAGGGTGTGGTGAACCAGGGTCCCAGGCAGGGCGACAGGTTGCCGTTTGTCAAATGCACCCCCACCTCCGCCGTCGGTGCAAGCTCGGGATACAGCTGGTTCCACCGTGTGCCATGGAGTGTGAGCTCGGGGACTTTCTCAGCCACGCCTGCCCTTGATTTGGCCTCCTGAGGTTTTGGTAGCAGGCTGAGATGCTATGCATGGCGCTGGCTAGTAAACAATCTCATTATTAACGAGAGGGGGGTGTCTGGAGACAGCTCAGAAGCAAGCCCCAAGCCCCAGGCCATGGGGCCAAGGGAGCTGATCCCAGAGCACATAGCCAGCCTGCGACCCGCAACTGTTGCTGGTGGAGTGCGAGGCTGATCTACAGCAGACAAACAGGAGGGGTCAAGCCAGGGCCAGAGGCGGACCTTCAGGAACCCAAGTACAGAGAAGTCTGTAAGTCTCACCACCATCCACTCTGAAAACAAGAATAGCCAGGCATGGCAGGTACGCCTGTAATTCCAGCACTCAGTAGGCTGAGGCAGGAGGATCCCTGCAAATTCAAGGCCAGCCTGGGCTACATAGTGAGTTCAGGGCCATCCTGAACTACACAGGCAGACCCTGTCTCAAAACAAACAAGAATAACTTTAAAAAAGACAAAATTATAACACACATATAAGGAAGTCCAGCAAAGTTCTCATCTTCCCCCATCCCATGAGACTTCTCTGATATTTCCTTGAAATTTCAAATATCAAAAAATTTTAAATGGCTTTGAGTGTCCCTGCCTCATTACTCCTTAGGAACGTGCTTAGTTGCCAGGCATGGTGGCGCACACCTGTAATCCCAGCACTCAGGAGGCTGAGGCAAGAGGATTGCTCCGAGTTCAAGGCCAGCATGGGTTCCATAGAGAGAGCCTGTCTCAGAAAACAAATAAATAAAGGAACCTGCTTAGTTTGCCTTTGGAACTCAGCTCTGCCAGGCCCAATAGAGTGAATTCTCCTATACCCCGAGGTCCTGTGACTATAAAGCCTCACCATTTCAGTACCTCTCTTTTGAGGTCCACAGTCCTTTGCTACTTACTACCAAGTCCTCCCTCTCATGCTGTTTGGATTTTTTAAAAGATATTAACATCTTTATTATAATTTATTATCACTGACCCTTACAGGGGACTGCGCGTGTGTGCATGTGTGCGTGTGTGTGTGCCTGTGTGTGTGTTGCTAATGATCAGAGCCAGAGCCTCCCTCTCACTCCCACTAAGCAAGTGCTCTACCCCTGAGCTATACCCGCAGCCCATAGAGGAGTAGGAGCTATGCACGGTGGCGTATGTCTGTAAGGGGAGGCTGAGGCAGGAGGATTGCAAATTCAAGACCAGTTTGAGCAATTTAGCAACTTAGCAAGAACCTGTCTCAAAATAAAAAAATAAAAATGGGCTGGAAGCTGAGTGTGGTGGTGCACGCCTGTAATCCCAACATTTGGGAGACTGAGGCAGGAGGATCGCTGAGAATTCGAGGCCAGCCTGGGGTACACAGTGAGTTCAAGGCCAGCCTTAGCTACATAAGGGGACCCTGTCTCAAAGGGGGGGGTGGCTGGGGATGTAACTCAGTGGGAAGGCTTAGGGTTCAATCCCCAGTACTGCAAATAAATAAATAAATAAATAAAAAGTGGGAGGAGGGGATCACCAGTAGCTTTCCTACCCTATTACAGTAACTTGACCGGTATTTGTATTCGCTTTTATTCTTCATTTCTTTTTTTGTTTTGTTTTTTTGTGGGTACTGGGGGTCGACCTCAGGACCACACGCGCTAGCAGGTGCCCGTGCCGCTGAGCGATATCACCGGCCCCTTTTTCGTATGTGGGATCCGGGAGTCGAACTCGGGCCCTCGCACTTGCCAGGCAGGTGCTTATGCCGCTGAGCCATCTCACTGGCCCTGCTATTTCTTTTCTTTTGTGGTGGTCGGGTTGAGACCTACGCTCTCCCACATGTTAGGCAAGTGATCGACCTCTTAGCTACTGTCTCTGGACAGTAGACCAGAGATCGCCCTGTCTCCACTTTTTGCCTATTTAATATATCATCAACATAGTTATGGCAAAGTCTGCGTGTTTCCAGCTCTTAATGGCTGTGTGATTTCATGAAGGGAAAGTGCTTGGATTTAACCAACCATTGCCTTACTGTTGGGAATGTGATTCTGATGTTACATAAATGGCTCTGAAACAAAAGCTTTCATGAGCCGGGTGTGGTGGTGCACACCTGTAATCCTACACTTGGGAAGCTGAAGCAGGAGGATGGCAAATTCAAGGCCAGCAAGACCATGTCACAAAAATACCAATTAAAGCCGGGCATGATGGTGCACACCTATAATCCCAGTACTTGGGAGGCTGAGGCAGGAGGATTTCTATGAGTTCCAGGCCAGCCTGGGCAACATAGTTCAAGGCGAGCCTCATCTACATAGCAAGATCCTGTCTCAAAAACCAAACCAAGGGGGCCGGTGAGATGGCTCAGTGGCTTAAGCGCCTGCCTGGCAAGCGCGAGGGCCCAAGTTCGACTCCCGGAACCCACATACGAAAAAGGGGCCGGTGATATCGCTCAGCGGCACAGGCACCTGCTGGCGTGCGAGGTCCTGAGGTCGACCCCTGGTACCCACAAAAAAAAAAAAAAAAAAACCAAACCAAAACAAAAAACAATTCAAAATGACATATAAAGGGTCTTTGCTTCTTTGGAATTATTTTCTTAAAGTAATATTATAGGGCTAATAAAGATAAAAATTACAGCTTCTGGGGTGTACATAAAATAACTATGTTGTTTCCCAGAGGGATCCCAATAATTCAGACTACTACCAGCAATGTGTCATTATTGGGGTCCCTTGGGAATCCCCTCCCTCAAGACCCAACCTTGCTAGTTCTGGACAACTGTTTAACCCTATGGCCACATCTGAAAACATTACTATACCCATGCGGACCTTTTCCCAAGCCTAATTTGCTGGCAAGTTGGGGCTTTAACCACAAAGGCTCCCTGCGCATGGTCTCACAGTTACTACGGGGTTGGCAAAGAATGCTACATACATCTTCTCACTGCATGCTCACTACCGCCCTGGCGGGAGGGCAGAATACACTGGCCAAGGATCGGCACTTGTTTTTTTTTTGTTTTGTTTTGTTTTTTGCTTTCTTTTGGGTTTGTTTGTTTGTTTGAGGCAGGGTCTCACTCTATAACTCAGGCTGGCCTCGAACTCACTATCTAACCCAGCCTGGCCTCAAACACCAATCAATCCTCCTGCTTCAGCCTCCTGAGTGCTGGGATAACAGGTGTGTGCCACCACACCTGGCTGTTTTTCTCTCCCTTGCAGAAGAGCACTGCCACTAAACCCAAGTTGATTTAAGGTGACCCCAGTGCAGGAGGACAGAGTTGTACTGGGAAAAACTGACAGGTCAGCCGCAGGCCTGGAGAGCAGCCTTGCCAGGGAAACAGGCCTGTTCCTGGCAACGTCCAAGAGAATGAAGAAGGGACATGAAATCTTGACCTTGGGCTGCGCCCTCCTCACAGGGAAACGACTGGCTCCACTCCCAAGCTGCACAGCCCAGCAGCTGCTCCTGGCCAAGCCCTGGGGAGGTGCGGCTCGTTTACCTAAAGGTTAATCTTAACCTGGAGAAGTTGACCCTGAACCTGACCCCGGAGGTGCAAGGTGTCTTGGCCCTTTGCACCCATTGTTGTCCTTGCCCAAGTTGGAAGGCCAGCGTGCTCAGATTTCTCTCCCTTAATGAGAATAACCAAAAAAGAAAGAAAAATGTCAAACTGCTTTCCTTGCCTAGCCCAAGGACTCAAGTGTATGCTTCACTTCCGGAGGAACCGGTTTCCCCGACTTCCAGCCTGCGACCCCACATCCCTGTGACAGGACGGCCACTTGGCTGCCCAGACACAGGCGCAGGTGGCAGACAGCAGTCCCTGCGCGTGTTACCACGTCTGCTTCGTCTCGGGTCCCTGTTCTTTCTCTCTCCCCCAGCCCTCTCCTCCCTATCTAATGTCCAAGGCCGCATCCTGCTGGCTTCTCTCCAAAAGCTGAAAATCCCGTTCAAAGGTTGCCCGCTGGGGCCCTGCAGCCTGAATCTACCGGTAGCTCAGAGCTCACGGAAATGTTCACTTGGCCCTCAGCAGTGCATTGTTATTGCCATAGTTGTTCACTAGTAGTAGTTGCCAATAACCAGAAAATGCAGGTTTCTCATAAAAACCCACAATTCCTTTTTTTTTTTTTTGAGACAGGGTCTTACTATGTAGTCTGGGCTGGCCTTGAACTTACTATGTAGCCCAGGCTGGTCTTGAACTCGTGGCGATCCTCCTGCCTCAGCCTCCTGAATGCTGGGATGACAGGCGTGCACCACCATGCCTGGCTGTGCTATTTTTTAAAGCACCAGCCTTGGGTCCTTTTCTTTTTTTATTTTTATTTTTTGAGGGGTCCTTTTCATACAGGGAAAACAGTTTCATTCTCTTGTAACAATAGCTGCTACTTCGGACCTGTTTGCCAAGTCGCAGGTATTATCCGAAGCATGTTACAGACATAATGTCTCGTCCTCATACTTCCCTGCCCGAGCCAGTCTTTCTGGTCTTACCCGTGAGAAGTGCCGGGCACAGTGGGCTTGGAGAGAGCACCACCTGCGCTGCCTTTCCTCTCTGCTCCCGGCCCACAATGGTGCAACCGCAAATAACTGATCTCCTGGCTGCCAGATGCAGCACTGCTGATTGTAGTACCCCCCTTTTTTTTTGAGACAGGCTCTAACTATGTAGTACAGGCTGGCCTCAAACTCATAGTGATACTCCTGCCTCAGCCTCCAGAGTGCTGGGATTACAGGCATGTGCCACCATGCCTAGCTCAACCTATTTAATTTTTAGAGGAGGTTATGAACCCCCTGTAACTCACCTTGCCCCTGGTCTGGGTGGGGGTATGCATAGCTAGAGAGCAAGTCGTTGGAGCCAGCCTCCTGCCTCCCAATTATCTTCCCATTATGTGGGCTAGCAGGCACCACTGTGAACTAAGTACTTCGGAGAGTTTGAAAAGAAAAACTCAGAGTTGTGCCACCAATGTAAAAGCAAACGTAATAGTTTTTCTTAACGAGATAAGAAACGCTCAGTTCACCTTTGCAAATAGGATCGTTAACACAGTGAAAAACACTGTTGATTCTTTCCCTTTAGCATGCCTTGGTTCTTGCGGTCTTCCAACCAGAGGCCGACGACCAAATACTTTCAGATAGCAGGAAAATACCCCGCCTTGGCCACCAGGGGGAGGCGGTGAGCACTGGGCTGGCTCCAGGCAAACACACTGTGGGTTATTTGGGGGAGACCTCTGCGGCGGGGTCTCCTGTCCACTTCTGAAGGATGGTGGTGTTGCTGCTTTTGCTCCCCCTGGGGTGCTGCCAAGGCTGGGACAATGTTTAGAGCCCGTGGTCGCAAGACCAAATGAGTGCAGCTGTCCTAGAGATGAAAGGCTAATCTGGTGGTTGGCTGAGGTGAGAACCATAGGGAATGCGTTTCAGGGGTTACCCAAGTTCTTTCACCCCTGCCTTTCACAGCCTGGACTTTTCTCCCAGTCTAGGAGCACATGCAGCCTGTGTCAGCCTCTGACTTTCTCCCTTTCCCGAAATAATAGTTTCCACCCTGTACTCTCCTTTTGTTTGTTCTTTGTTTTTTGAGATGAGGTCTCACTATGTAGCCCAGGACGGCCTCGAACTCAGCAATCCTCCTGCCTCAGCCTCCCGAGTGCTGGAATTACAGGGGTGCACCACCACACCCAGCTCCCCCTTTCACCTTTTTGATCTTTATTTCCCTACTTGAAGCATCCCTCTATAAAGGCCTCTAATGGGGCCAACATGGTGGCACGCACCTGAAATCCCAGCACTCAGGAGGCTGAGGCAAGAGGATTGGGAGTTTGAAGCCAGCTTGGTCTACATAGTGAGACCCTGTCTCAATCAATCAATCATTTAAAGATCTCTAGTGATCAGCTCTCAGAAAATGTCAAATGAATGCGGGACAGAAAGAGGTGGCAGTGAGAACTCTGGATCTAGCTTTCAGCTCTGCCCTTCCGGCTAAAGGTGACAAGCAGCCAGGTTATTATTTCCTTTCTCATTCACGATCTTTTCTGAAATTCCATGATTTCCACTAGGAGGATAAAAGCTTCCCATGTAGAAAAGGACTTCGAGCTCTGATCCAGGCAGGATAAAAGAAGATGCCTGTTCTGGTCTCTGCTTTTCATCCCTGCCCCCTTCCAGTTTCAGCAAAATACAGACCGACAAGGGAGGGATGGGCCAGCGAGCCTCAGGGCTTTGCCACTACAAGCACTGAGACCCAAGGCCATGTCTCCCAGGAGCCAGATCTGGCCAACGCAGATGCCCTCTTTTATTCTGCTAGGATCGAGCACTCTGCAGGGTTGGGCAGCTCGGGTTCCTGCCCAGCCATTTCCCCACGATTCAGTTTGGGTTCCTAACAAAGTCAGACCCGGCTGGGTCCAAACCTGAGCTCCACTAACAGGAGTGCACACTTGCTGAGTAGGAGCGTGGGTGACTCACCCCTGTGCCCGTTTCTCCCTAAGTAAAATGAAGGTAAAGTGTTGTTCTAAAGACTGAGTTCATATTTCTAATGCTCTTAAAGCGGTGTTTGGCTCAAAATAAGCACCATATTGTAAAATGAAAATACAATGGTAGGTTCGGTGTAAATATTAAGTAGCTTTCTGGAGCTTCATAACCTTCCCCCTTCGTTGCCAAATGTGACATATTTTGTGGTGTATGTTTGTTTTGAGACTGGGTCTCGCTATGCAGTTCAGACCGGCCTCGAACTCGCGGCGATCCTCCTGCCTCAGCCTCCCGAGTGAAGTGATATGTTTTTCCTAGGCTTCAATTCCTAAAGAAGAACTCTCTCTCCAGCCTAGAAGCGGAAAGGAGAAATCCGTACAGAGCTATCCGGGCAGGGCACATGTTTCTCGGGAAGGGTTCTCTAGATGCAGACGAACAGCGATGGGAAAGGAGGTGATCCCCGCGATCGTTGGTATCTAAGGGACAAGTCCCCGGTGGCGCTGGATTTAGGAAACCGGGGAGGGCTAAGAAGAGATGAGCTACGGAGCGGGGAGTGGCTGGCACCGCAAAGCGCGTCGTGGGGGACAGCAGAGTGGCCGTGTGGGAGAAGGGGACGCCGGGGCCAGGCACCGGGCTCCGGGACGCGCTTACCCGCGGCTCCTACTACCCCGTCTCGCCCCGGCGGCTTGGCCCAAATCGCTGGCAGGCGCACCTGCAGCGCCCTCGGGAGAGCCAGGAGCCGCGCTCCCATTGGCTGCCAGACCTCCGCGCCCCAACCAGCGCTCCTCAGCACTTCCGGTCGGCACCGCCCTCAAATTTGCATATAGGACCTCCTAGGCCGTCCATTGGTCGCTGCTGACGGCGGCCATGCCCCCTCCCTCCCGGATCCAATTAACCGCCCCAGCGCTCCGAGAGGGAGGTGCCCCACGTTGTCCCGAGAGACGCGAGGGACGCTGTCTTTCGCTTGCCCCGCCACCCCGCGCCGTCCGGGCGATGTGCGCAGGCGCGGTCGAATGTCTGGTCCCCAGTTGCAATCTCCCGCAGCGCTAAACATCCAAAAGCAGAAACCGGAGGCGACGTGGGAGAGCGTTGCATCGGTGTTCAAGTCAAGAGCTCAAGCACAAGGCCGGTGAAATAGCTCAGCGAAGTAAGCGCCTGCCTGGCAAGCGGGAGGTCCTGAGGTCGACCCCCGGAACCCACAAAAAAAAAAGAGCTCAGGCACATTTTTGCCTATGTAACCTTGGCTTGTCCACATTACTTTTCTAAGGCTTAGCTTAACAGTCAAATGGGCATGGCAAACACGTTGTGGCGGTGCATGTCTATCTGTAATCCCAGAACTCGGGAGGCTGAGGCAGGAGGATCTCTGCAAATTCGAAGCCAGTCTGGGCTACTTAGTGAAACCTTGTCTCAAAAAAACAAAAATAGATAGCGGAAACTTCTGAAACACATTCGAAGTTACCCACCCCACCCATATCAACAACCCCTTGGTTAAATTAGGCTCCTTTCCTTCCGGACCTGTCACACCCAAAATTCCTTAAGAATACCGTAAACCCATAAACTGGTTTAGCTTTAAGAAGTAAAGTGCAGGAACCTGATCTTAAGATAAAGGAACAGGTTTAGAAAATTCAAAGAATGTTTAAATCATCCATCTAAAAAAACAAAACCTGGGCCCGTACCTGTAAAAGGGGCCATTATCCTTATGGGAAGGGTGGGCCGTCCTTTTTTATAGGTTTCTACCTCCTCAGGAGAAAGAATGTTTCAATTCCAAAAGGAATGTCCTCTCCTTTCTCTGAATGCCCTGCACTCTACTCCTGAGTGTGTATGTGTAAAATTCTGCCTGATCAATCCCTTTAGGCTTCTTGTTTGTTTTTTGAGACAGGGTCTCCCTATGTAGTGCGGGCTGGCCTTGAACACACTATGTAACCCAGGCTGGCCTCAAACTCGAAGCAATCCTCCTGCCTCAGCCTCCTGAGTGCTAGGATCACAGGCATGCACCACCACACCCTGCACCTTCTTTATTCTTGAGAATTTGTCAGGTGCTTGACTTGATGACTCTGAAATGTGGCAGGTCCTGGAGGAAGGTTTAGTCTCCAGGTGTGGACAAGTCATTACTGTCATCTGAGGTCAAGCTGATATAGGAGAAAGAAACGCCCAACCTGCTAGATGTCCAAAAATCGAGGCATGAATTCTAGGAACAACGGAGGTTAAGAGTAAGAAGAATTCATTGAAACAAAGAAAGCTTCTAAGAGGGAGAGAAGGGGGGCGTAAAGTGGGTTGCACTCTGACCCCACTTCTCAAGGGTGTTTATTGAGCAAAGCCAAGAGGTGAGGCGGGCTCAGGTGGGACAAAACGGTAGTCAACTAATATTACAAGTTTAGTAGCTTAGGTAATATTGATCCAATGGGAAGCCACAGGGTGGGTGTGAGCTGGGACAGAACTATGGGGAACCAATAAGATCACAACAAGTATAGTCGCTTGGGTAATATTGATTAAATGGAGATCAAATGGGGAAACAAGTCACGTAGCAAGCGCTCAAGGGACAGACAAGGACTTTGCTGGAAGGAGTGGGGTGAGGAGGTTTGGTCCCCACCCGAGGTGCTTGATGCCTGTGTAGAATATCAATCACTGCTGCTCATCCCTAGGGGAAGTACGTGGATGAGCAGCTCCTCTTTTCCTGAAGCCTGGCCCTCAGTGACTGCGCCTCCGGCCCCAGTGTCTCCCGCACTGACCCCTCGAGGGCCGGCCTGTCAGCTGCCTGCAGTATCCCTACCTAACCCAGCCGTCTATACTAAAGCTTTTCAGGATACTCGAGCAGCGACAGGCAGAGGAGGGTGAAGATTTCTTCTCAGGAAATCTGTAGTGGAAAGTAGTAAGGGAAGAGGCGGTAGCCACCTCTCTGGTGAGGATCCTGCTGGAGTTGATCCAGGAAATTTCTCTGGAGGATTTTAGCAGATTCATTGGAAACTGCCAAGAACTTCATGCCATGCAGTGAGGGGACATTGGGGGAAATCACAGTTTAAGGAATCAACCAGACAAAAGTCCACCAAGATAGTATAAAAGTTAGTCAAAGTGAAAACATTTGAGCTACAGAAGTTTGAGAAAGAAATCTTGCAGGCCATGGTGGCACATGGCTGTGATCCCAGCACTCAGGAGCCTGAGGCAGGAGGATCACCACAAGTTGGAGGCCTACCTGGGCTACATAGTGAGTTCAAGGCCAGCCTGGACTACAAAGCGAGACTCTGTCTACAAAAAAAAAAAGCAGTTAACTACAAAAAGAGATCCTGCTTCTGCTCTGGGAAAGCTTCCCAGATCCTGGAAGTCTTTCCTCTCCATCCCAGTCAAAATAAAGTCTTGGGGGCTGGGGCATAGTTCAGTGACAGAGCTGTGCCTAGCATACAAGAGGCTCATCCCAGCACAGCAAAAAATAAAATAAAATTAATTAACCTTTAGGCTGGGCACGGTGAGTGGCTCATGGCTGAATTCCAGCACTCTGGGAGGCTGAGGCAGGAGGATCACAAATTCAAGTCTAACCAGGACAAATTATCAAGACCCTATTTCAAAAAAAAAAAAAAAACTATAAAAAGGGCTGGGTATGTAGCTCAGTGGTGGAGTACCTTTAGTTTGATCCCCAGTACTGAAAAAAATAAAAATAAAGTCTTGGTATCTGTGTTGGGTGTGAGTGAAGGGTCAGGGGAGGGAATGAGTTCAGCGCACTGAAAAGGTAAGATTTTCGCATTACCCCGCTTTTTTGGAGGGGTGGGTTGAGACTGGGTCTCGCTATATAGCTCAGGCTGGCCTTGAACTCACTATGGAGCTCAGGATGGCCTCGAACTCCAGCAACCCTCCTGCCTCAGCATCCCGAGTGTTGGGATGACAGGCATGTGCCACCATACCCAGCCATGGGCGTTAAACTGCAAATTTAAGTGGATTCAGTTTTCACTTTAGAAAACTTAACAGAGTAATTTCCTGAGGTTTTGGTTATTAGAGGCCAAAGGCAGTCTGAAAATATTAAATGGAAAATTCTAGAAATAAGCAATTCATAAATTCTAAATTGTATGCTGCTCTAAGTATCATGAAGAAATCTTTTGTTTTGTTTTTGTTTTTGTTTTTAAGAACAGGGTCTCACCATGCAGTTCGGGCTGGACTTGAACTCACTATGTAGCCCAGGCTGGCCTCAACTCACAGTGATCCTCCTGCCTCAGCCTCCCTGAGTGCTGGGATTACAGGTGTGTGCCACCTGCTGGGCAGAAGGATCTTAAATTTGAGAACCGCCTGGGCTACATACTGAGAGCCTGTCTTAAAAAACCAAAAAATAAACAAAATAAAATGGAAAGTTTTCATTTGGGCAGCTGGGAAGGTGATCTGAACTTGAGATGGATGCCTGCTCCCGGCTGCTTATTTCCCACCCAGCTAGCCAGGGCGAGACACGGGAGGCTCATTCCCTCACTGAAGCCCATGGCTGCTTCTGGGGCACAAATGCTCTGTAAATACAGCACAGAGAAATTTCTTTCCAGACTGAGTTGTCACTCCTTGGAGAAGGGGCGCTTCCGAGTTTAACCCTCTATAGACAGCAAGTGTTTATGGTCTCATGGGTAAGAACTAAAGAAAAACTTTTTTTTTTCTTTCAGTATTGAGGATGGGGGACTGAGCCCAGGACCTTTCACACCAAACTACATCCCCAGCCACCACCCCTATTTTATTCTTTTTTGGTTTTTCTGAGGCAGGGTCTCACTGCGTAGTGCAGGCTGGCCTCAAATTCACTGTGATCCTCCTGCCTCAGCCTCCTGAATACAGGGACTACAGGTGTGTGCTACCCAGATAAAAACACGTATTTTGACACTTGTTAAAATAGTTAAGAAGAACAGGCTGCATGTGGTGGTGCATGCCTGTGAAGGGTTATGTGGAGGCAGAGAGAAAACAATATCTCAGTGGCCTTTCAAAGGTATGGAGCTTTCTCTCCATAGGCAGGACTGAAAGAAATACAGGTAAAAAAGAAAGAGGAGCAGGGTATGGTGGCGCACGCCTGTCATCCCAGCACTTGGGAGGCTGAGGCAGGAGGATCTCGGTGAGTTCTAGGCCAGCCTGGGCTATAGTGAGAACCTGGCTCAAAAAAAAAAGGAAAAGGAGGGAGGAAAGGAAAGGAAAGGAAGAGAGAGAAAGGAAGGAGGAAAGCGACAGCGCAAACACCTGCCCTAGGGGTGCAGGTCACTCCTTGGCCCAGCCGGTGATCCAGTCAGGGAAGCCCCGAGGTCAGCCAAAGCCGGACATCGCCGCGCACTACAAGTCCCAGCGGCCCCCGCGGCGGGACGGGGCGTGCGGACCTTGTGACGCGATGGGCGGGGCCAGCGGGAACGGCGCTCCGGCCCGGCCCCGCCCTTCTGCCCTGTCGCTGCGGCCCCGCTGCTGACCCCTGCCGGGTGAGTCCCCGAGGGTCCCCGGGTTCGGGCCTCGGACCTGAGCAGGACCGGACGGGTCGCGGCGGTCCCGGCGCTCCCTTCCTCGGCCCCCTCTCGGCGGCGTCGGTGGGCGGGGCGTCTGGAGGCCCCGAGCTCCCTTCCTGGCCTTGAGGACAGAGGACCTCGGGCTGGGGCGCGGTCCCCTCCCGCTGAGGTCTGCGAGTCCCTGATCCCTGTGCGTCCCCGACGTCCCCGCGTGGACTTCCAGGCGTAGGCGGGACCCTGAAGCGTCACCTCGGGCAAGTTACTTTGAGCCTCAGTTTCCCTCTCTTCGAATACTTTTGGTATTCGAAGCCCTTCTTTGCATTTGTATCTTGCACTTCTAGGGTACTGTAGGCAGTGGAGAAGAAAAAGATCTAGATCTGATACTTTTTCTTTGTTGTTTGTTTTTTGAGACATGGTCTCGCTATATAGCCCAGGCTGGCCTGGAACTCACTATGTAGCCCAGGCTGGCCTGGAACTCTCTGAGGTCCTCCTGCCTCAGCCTCCCAAGTGCTTTGACTACAGGTGTGAGCCACCACACCCCGTGTGACCTCCCCCCATTATCCTAATTTACTTTAATGTTTCCACTCAACTATAATTTCATCTCCAGACGTGTTCAAATTATTTTATATCTTGGATTTTTTTAGCCCAGCTGCAAGCCAACACGTGGCCATGGTTGGAGCAGAGTAGAATAATATGGTCAATCTATGATGAGTTTCCTGGTATAGTTTGCAAAAACCATGTGAACTTTTTTGTACTGCATAGCTGCAGAGCACCTGCGTGGCTCCTTTTGTCAGGGGCCTCAGGGGCCTTGAAACTCTACCCTTAGCGGACAAGGCAGCTGTGGAGCGAGAGGAGTGTTACAAAGGGTGATCAGGAGTCCCAAGTCCCCTGGCATCAACTTGCCGGGTGTTCTTTCAAGTCACAGCACTGTGTAAAAAGCTCAGCTGTAGTGCTGACATGTCCGGCTTCCTTATCTTCTCAGATGAAAAGAACGTTGGAATGAGTTTCCGCTTCCTCTTTCTTAGGCTCATCCTTAGGGCTGGAAGAGTCTCAGAGATTTCCAGCCCGATCCGTGCACTGAACAGATGGAGAAAGAGAGCTCACGATCTCGGGCTCCTTAATGGAGAACTGAGACAGGAACCCTGGTCCCTTGGCTCCTGGCCTAGTTCCCTGTCCCCTACTCTTCAAGCACTGTCACACTTGCCTGCACCCTGATTCTCAGAGGCTGTATGGGATGTGGGCTGAGAGCTTGTGTAGAACTCAATGGACAGTCAGTTCAAATAGTTGGCCTCAACTATTGATCCTCATGCCTCAGCCTCCCAAGTGCTGGGATTACAGCGTGGGCCGCCACACCCAGCTTGATGAGTAGTTTTAAAGGCCTGCAGGGGTGTAAAAGTTTTCCAAGATACTGTGAAATATTTTAGGTAAGGAACCAGAACAAACTTGGAAAATTTGGGCCATGTGCGCATCAGTACCGCTAATGAGCACTGACGGGTGAGTATCTGCCAAGGCCAGGGAGGTATGGAACTCAACTCAGTTCACCATGGGCCAGGCGTGGTGGGCACACCTATGATCCTGGCACTGAGGAGGCTGAGGCAAGAGGATCGCCACAAGTTCAAGGCCAGCCTGAACTACATAGCGAGACCCTGTCTCAGAAAACCAAACCAAATCAAATCAGTTCATCCATTCTGCCAATTTCCAGCAGCATTAGCAAGGAAAATCAGCAGAAGGGTGAAGGATTAGATTAAATGTGGGTTTGATTTGTACTAATCTTTGTTCTTACTGTTCCCAAATGAAGAATTGGTTAGCGTGTCTCTCTGTCCCGTGGAAGCGTTTGATTTGTCTCTGTGAACTAACTCAGCAGCTACCTGTGGTCTTCATTCCCCCAGAGGGGTGCTGGTAGAAAGGCTAGCGGGAAAGTGGCAGTGCCCGGCAGGTCTCTGCTGACAGCAGATGTGCGCAGTTGCAGACTGGTGGGTGAGAGCAGGGAGAGCCCGCAAGTCTGCGCCCCGCGAGCTGTGGGGCTCGTACGTCAGGCTTCAGAAGCCCATTAGTTGAGAATATGTCGAGTTTTCTTAGAAGCAGGGAGCCAGTTCAAAAAACTCATAAGAAAACACATTCCTGTTATAGCCCGCTCCCTGGAGGGCCCTAAATCCTTTTGGAAACCCAGTTTAAAAAAAAAAAAAGAAAAGGAAAAAGAAGTGACAACAACATCAAAAACCAAGAAAAGCGCCTGGCAGTTCGTGGACTCTGCATTATTTTCCCATACTTGATGGTTTCATTTTTTAAAATCCCCTTTTGTTTCCCTGTTTTTGATTTGGAGGTAGGAATAAGGAATTAGGTAAAACACCATTCCGTGATTCAAGGGGACCTGATGCATCCCGCTACTTTCTCCTGACTCAATAGCTTTCTGGGATTCTAAATTTAACTTCCGTGCTTCCCGCGCTTCCCTCTGCCTCTATGAATTACTGCCAGAAGTCGAAGTGCGTGCTAGAGAGGTTCTGTAGTGAGATGATGTTTAAAGGAAGAGGAAGTTGATGGTTTTTTTTGTTGTTTTTTGAAACAGGTCCGGCTATGCGGTCAAGCTGGTTTTGAACTCATTATGTAACCCAGGCTGGTCTAGAACTGGTGCTGATCCATCTCCCTGAGCCCCTTGATTACTGAGATTACAGGCGTGTGCCACCACACCCCATGTTAGGGCTTTTTTGAGACAGGGTCTCACTGTGTAATTCAGGCTGACGTTGACCTCACTGTGTAACCCAGGCTGGCTTTGTACTCATGGCAAACCTCCTGCCTCAGCCTCCTGAGTGGTAAGATCACAGGTGTGTGCCACCACACCTGGCAGAAGCTGATGCTGAAATCGTTTCAGTTTTCTTTCCATGTTCTTCCCCCACCCATGCCCCCCAACGATGGCTTGTAGACTGCTCGGTCAGAAAGATCACTTCTCAACCCCTTGCTGGAGCCCATTTCTCCCAGAGAATTTTATCACACAGAGGAACAAAAACCTTTGAGGAACCCTGATCTTACCAGCAGGTGGCTTCCTGCTGGGAACAGTGGGCTGGTGCAGTTGTGCACGAGGCTCCAGTCTCTGTCTCCCAGCCTCCCCTGATGTTTAACCTGTGTTTCAAAAAACATTGATTTTTATCCGAGGACTCAGGAGGCTGAGGCAGGAGGATTACCATGAGTTCAGGGCCAGCCTAAACTACATAGCGAGACCCTGTCTGAGAACAACCACGACCACCACAAAAAAACCCAGAAGAATGGTTGAGCTTTGAATATGCAGAGGGCACTGCGTGTTGAGCGCTCTGGAATGGGAAGAGAGCTGGATGTGAGGAGCCTGTGGGAGCCTCCTGCATTTGTGATAAGCAGGGAGACAAAGCCCTTGGCTCTTCCAGGTGGCACCTCTTGTTTCAGATGAATGGAGAGAGATAGGGTTTCCTTCAGCCGGCACAAGCCTGGCACTAGAAGCTTTTTAATGTCATTGCATGTGTGCTCGCGTGGGTGCATGTGCACACGTGTGTGTGCTCCACTCTTGAGCCAGCTGTGGCTGGTACTTTCCCCCTGAGAACTGAGAGCCCGTAACGAGCCGTCTGCACCCTCAGCCCAGCTCGCCTTTCAGAGCAGCAGCTGTTCACGAAGCAGCTGGCCGGAAGTTGAGTGCATGGAAGGCAGGAATGGAGTGCGAATGTGATGGGTTCCCAAGGGAATCACGTTCCTGCCTTTTTGGGTTTTGGCATCACGCCCCTTGAACCAGCCATGCCAGCCGAACCGGTCAGACCAGGGACCAACGCTGTACCCAGAAGCCATCACCTCATCCTATTTTAGAAAAGAGAAAGCTGGAGCAGTCATTTCTCCAGAGCCGTCCAGTTCAGAGGAGGACATAACGTTTGCCTGGCATGTGTGAAGCCCGAGGTTCAATCCTAAGAAAAGAACTCTTCCTCTGTGTGGGCACGCCTTGAGCCCCAGCACCAGGAGGCCAAGGCAGGAGGATCGCAGCAAGTTCTATTCCAACCTGGGCTACATAGTGATTAATTGCCCAACGCAGTGGCTTTAAAAAGTGGGGAAGGGTGGTGAGATGGCTCAGTGGCATAAGCACCTGCCTGGCAAGCGCGAGATCCTGAGTTTGACTCCCGGTACCCGCATATAAAAAGTGGGGAAAATGGGATTTAAATGTCACCATTGTGTGTCCCACAATGTCTTCTCCTTTTCTTTATTCTAAATCCCACCCTCAGCATGTAGCATTCCAGTGTCCCACATGGAAGTGCCTCACAGTAAAGGATAAAAGGAATTGAGTGAGGAAACCAAAGTCAGGCTTGTCGTGGTGAATACCGCAGAACCTAGGTCTTACAATTTCCCAGCTAGGCTTTTTTCTCGACACTGTGTTTTTTAAGAGGAGGGAAAACAACCAGCTGTGTGCAGACATCAGGGGTGTGTGAGGCGGTGCCTGTGCCCATGGGCTCGGAAATAGGAAGTTAGGAATGCGAGCTGCTCAGATGGAAACAGAAAGTAAGCGTTTCCTGATTGCCTTGAACAAAATGTTCTTGGGCGAGAGCCCGGACGCTGGGCGTTTGGGAACCTTTTTGAGCCGTGCCTCGTTCTGTCCCCACAGGCCCGCCATGGAGAAGGCGGAGGAAGAACCCCCATCGGCCGCCGTGCCGCTGGACCACGCCAGCTTCTCGCAGGTCATCTTCAACAGTGTGGACAAGTTCTACGTCCCCGGGGGGGACGTCACCTGCTACTATGTCTTCACCCAGCAGTTCACCCCGCGTCGGAAGGACTGGATTGGCATCTTCCGAGTGAGTGATGAGTTCAGTGCCAAGCCGCTGCGGAGGGGCGAATCTTGGTCATCTGAGGCGTGGACTCCTGTTTGTTCTTTGTAAATGATGTCTGGCCAGTTGTGTTTTTTTTGGGGTGGGGGTGTTTGTTTGGTTTCGTTTGATTTGGTTTGGATTGGTTTGGTTTTCTTTGAGACAGGGTCTCGATATGTAGTTCAGGCTGGCCGTGAACTCACAATGTAGCCCAGGCTGGCTTTGAACTCGCAGCGATTGTCCTGCCTCAGCCTCCCGAGTGCTGGGATTACAGGCCTGCGCCACCACACCTGGCTTGTCTGGCTAGTTTTAAATTAACTGTAGTGCTTCCTTCATCACACACCAATGTGTACTCTGGGTTTCAGGCTTTAATTACAGCCCAGCCGGGTGTGGTGGCACAGGCCTATAATCCCAGCACTATTGGAGGCTGAGACAAGAGGATCAAAAGTTCAAGCCCAGCCTGAGTACCTTAGTGACTTAGGAGACCGTACCTCAAAATAAAAAATGAAAAAGAGCTGAGGATGTAGCTCGATCCAAAGGCCCTAGATTCAGTTTCCAGAACCTAAATAAACAAACAAATCAGTGCTCTTTAAACGATGCCATTTGAGACATTCACGTGTGACTGACTGAGATGAATGACCCCTTAGTGAATTTCTGTGACTTTAAACATTACTTCCTTGCTCGGTGCGGTCCTGAATTTGTTTTAAGATGAGTATCGCAAATCTGGAAAGGTTGCAAAGTTGTCTGGTTCAATCTGCATCCAAGAGGCTTGTCCCTGAGTTAGGGTGTCTTCCTTTCAAGGGCAGAAGTTAGGAGCTCCCTCCGGGACAGTGTTTACGACACTGTGCAGAACTACTGCTTCTTTGTGTTCCTCAGTGGATTCCTTTTCCATGATAGTTTAGAAGAACAGGGCTGTCGATGGGGCAGTGGGAAGCAGGACACCGGCAGCTCCTGGTGCTGTGCAACGGCGACTTGTCAGACTTCCAGGGCACTGACGCAGGAGACTGGCAGCCAGAGTGTCTTCTGTCTAGGAAAGAAAGTGGCAGCAATCCTCCTGCCTCAGCCTCTTGAGTGCTGGGATTTCAGGCATGGGCCACCACATCTGACTTCGACCAGTGGTGAAGCAAGTTTGTTCAACTCCCAGCCTCTGCTTTTCTCTGCTCTGCTGAATTCCTTTAACTACAGGTGGTTATTAAGGGATTGAAGACTTGACTGTGAAGTTTTATCTTCCCACCTCATGGAAGCTGTCCCCAGTGACATTTCAGCGTGGCCCTATCCAGACTGTCACCTCACATGGATTGTCCCGAGTCCTAGTAGACGTGCAGTCAGCGTCACATCTGTGCAGTGTGTCGCTTCCTCAGGGTGCAGCATGTGGGGGCAACCTGCCTTCCTCACTGCGGGACCATTAGTCCTGTGCTCCGCTCTTGCCTTGAGGTGGGCACTGCTGTGTGCCCACGGTTTCGAGGGGAACCAGCGCGTCCCCACGGTGGGCAGCTGGGACTGGGCCTGCAGGTGGCAGAGCTGAGGTCGTTCTGCTCCAGGGCAGCCTCGATGCTCGGCCTTCTGCGGCAGTTTCGGCACCACCACGTGGTAAGAACTGCAGGGTGTGAATGAGGACCCTGTAAACCCTGCTGCCAGTGCCTCCGAGGGCCGAGGGGGCTCTGAGACAGACACTCCGAAATGTGCCCCAGGACTTGCTGATCAGCCTCGCAGGGCCTTCTCAGCTCTGCTGCTCCCTTAGTGTATAAAAGTAAAACGATTTTCAGTTCTTTCTCTTCCCACTGGGCTCAGGCAGGGTCAAAATTGGGCAGCAAATGTAACTGCGCTGCTCATTGCTGCGCTGTCCCCTGAAGACACAGCCCCCGCTGTTCTCCGGAGCCCGAGCCTGGCATTGTGCTGTTTTCTTACTGCATGTAATTTACTGTATTCAATACCTAGAAGGGGGGATTATGACTGCGAGACTTTGTGCTGTCTTTATCGCCAAAATGCTTGCATTCATTCTGAATGCATGCATACAGAAAAACACTGAAGAGAGAGATACAGAGAGAGCTGAACTCTCATTCTCTTTTTATTTCCCCTCCCAGTTCAAAGATTGTAAACCAGGGCCTTCACACTAAGAGACATCTCCAGCCCTTTCTTTTGTGGTTTTTGTTTTGTTTTCTTTTGATTTTGGTTTTTGGAGACAGGGTCTCGATAAGTAGTTCAGGCTGGGATCGAACTCACAATGTAGCCCAGGCTGGTCTCACAGCCTGGTGCTGGGATTACAGGTGTGCATCAAGCCCTTTCTTTTAACTACTTTTTGAGACAGGAACTCACTAAGTCTCTAAGTTGCTCAACTGGGCTTGAATTTGTAATCCTCCTGCCACAGCCTCCATTGAGCCTGGCTAAGAATGGATTTTTTAAATGCAGTAGTATAGCTGGCCATGGTAGCACATGGCCTGTAATCCTAGCATTTGGGAGGCTGAGGCAGGAGGATCACTATGACTTCAAAGCCAGCCTGGGCTACATAGTGAGTTGAAGGCCAGCTTGGTGTATAAAGTGAGACCCTGCCTCAAAAAATAACTCAATAGGGGCCAGTGAGATAGCTCAGCGGCATAAGCGCCTGCCTGGCAATCGCGAGGTCCTGAGTTTGACTCCCAGTACCTACATACAAAAAGAAAAAAAAAAAAAAAAAAAACTAAATAATAAATAAATAAATAAATAAATGCAGTAGGACACCTGGGTTTTATATGACAAGGCAGAGTGGGACACAGTGGAGGACAAAGCCATCGAGAGGGCAGGTGAGAAGTATTTTCTGACTGAGAGGTGCTGAGAACAGCAGTGTAAGAGGTGGCGGGCAGGTCAAGGTTCACAAGCCGGAGACATCTCACTCGGTCAACTCATCCGACCTGGAGAAAAAATTCCAAACTTGTGTCCTGGGTGTTGGAAGAGCTAGTTTTCTCTTTTCTCCTCAATTGGTGTTTTTATTTTTATTTTTATTTTTTATTTTATTTTATTTTTTTACAGCCCCTCACTCTCCAGATTTATTTTATTTTATTTTATTTTTTTATTTTTAAATTAATTTATTTTTTTTAAAGACAACAAGTAAACATTCTCATGTATTAACAAACTCAAACATTAGAGAATGTACAAATACCTTTTGGAGAAAAATATTACTCAGTATAAGATTAAGCCATGTAAAAGCTAGGTAAAAATAGAAGACTAGGGAATGGAATAGTCACAGTGAAATTGCATTTTCATACTAGGGAGACAATACGTTATTTTTTAAAATTAAAGTTATTGGTACAATTTAGATATACAAAATGATCACATTCATCATAGGGGATTTGTACCTGTACATGATATATTTTGATTCTTCTTTTACCCCATTCCCCTCCCCTCTCTTCAACCCCTCTTCCCCTCATTTACAAAGCTCTGTTTCATTTTACCTTCTTTTCTCATTTTTTTCTTTTTCCTTCTTTTCCCCCTACTCCCTCCTTAGTTCCCCTTTCCTTTTGAATAATTTCTTCCTATTTTACAATTTCTATTATACATTTTGGTTCTTATTTACACTTCTAGTTTCTCACACCTGAGAGACAATGTAGTATTTAAATGTGTTTGTCTGATTTGTTTCACTTAAGAGTATGGTCTGAAGGTCCATTTAGCTATAAATGTCTCAAGCTTTTTCTTCTTTATGGCTGTGTAGTACTCCATTGTATTAAAAAACCACATCTTCTTTATCCATTCACCACTTGGTGGGCATTTGGGCTGTTTCCAAGATTTAGCTATTACAAACTGTGCCGCTATAAACATGGGTGTGCGTATGTCACTGTGGTATGATGCTTTTAATTCTTTTGGGAAGAGACCAAGAGGGGTAATAGCTGGGTCAAATGGAACCTCTAATTTTAGTTTTTCAAGGAATCTCCACACTGATTTCCACAGTGGTTGCACCAGTCTACACTTCCACCAACAGTGGAGAAGGGTTCCTTTTTCCCCACAGCCCCTCCAGCATTTGTTATTGGTTGATTTCTTGATAATAGCCATTCTTTCTGGGGTGAGATGGAATCTCAGTGTTGATTTAATTTGCATCTCTCAAATGACCAGTGATGTTGAACATTTTTTTGCTGTTTCTACATCTTCATCTGAGAAGTCTGTATTCATCTCAGATGCCCATTTTTTGGATTGGGTCTTTAAATTTGGAGGGTCTGATTTGTTTCAATTTTTTATATGGTCTAGCTGGGGATATAGCTCAGCAGCACAGCACCTGCCTGGCAAGCATGTGTATATATATGTGTGTGTATATATATATATATATATATATATATATATATATATATATATATATTCCAGATATTAGTCCTTTGTCTGAGGAACAGCTGGCAAAAATTTTTTCCCACTCCGTGGGTTGTCTCTTCACTCTGTTGATGATTTCTTTTCCTGTGCAAAAGCTTTCTAATAAGATGAGATCCAGTTGTTGATTCTTTGTAATATTTCCCATGCAGTTGAGGTTATGTTCAAAAAGTCTTTGCCTACACCAGTGTCTTCAAGAGTTCTACCTATTCTCTCTTCCAGCAGATTTAGTGTTTCTGTTTTAATATTTAGATCTTTGATCCATTTTGATTTTAGTTTAATGCATGGTGATAGACATGGGTCTAGTTTTAGTCTTCAGCATGTGGAAAGCCAGGTTTTCTAGCTTTTTTTTTTTTAGACAAGGTCTTGCTCTGTAATTCAGGCTGGTCTTAAACTCACTATGTAGCCCAGGCTAGCTTCAAACTCATAGCAATCCTGCCTCAGCCTCCCAAGTGCTGAGATTACTGGTGTGCAACAGCACACTTGGCTCCCAGCATCATTTATTAAAGAGGCTATCTTGGACTAGGGATATAGCTCAGCGGTACAGCACCTGCCTGGTAAGCACAAGGTCATGAGTTTGATTTTCAGTACCAAAAAAAAAAAAGAGGCTATCTTTCCTCCAGTGAAGAAGTTCCATTATTGGCATTATTGTCTAATTGTAAAAACTGTCTGATTTCTTCTTTAATTTCATCTGTGACCCATTGGTTGTTCAGGAGGGTGTTATTTAATTTCCATGTGTTTATGAAGTTCTTATTTCTTTGGCCATTGATTGCCAATTTCATTGCACTATGGTCTGATAATATGCATGGGATAATTTCAATTCCTTTGCATTTACTTAAGCACATTCTACAAGATAGTACGTGGTCTATTTTGGAAAACGTCCCATGTGCAGCTGAGAAGAATGTGTAGTATAATGTGGGGTGGAACACTCTGTAGACATCTACTAAGTCCATTTGTTCCAAAGTTTGGTTCAGTTCTAATATTTCATTGTTTATTATTTGTCTAGTTGATCTATTCGTGACAGTAGGGTATTGAGTTCCCCCATGACAATTGTATTCGTGCTTATTTGATTTTTCATGTCCATTAATATTAGTTTTATATAGTTGGGTGTGCTGGTATTTCGTGCATGTATATTTTTTATTCTTTTCCTCTTGGATTGTTACCTTTACAAGGATGTAGTGCCCTTCTTTGTCTCTCTTGATCTGTCTTGGCTTGAAATCCACTTTGTCTACAAATAGAATAGCTACCCCTGCTTTTTTCTGGGTTCCTGTTGCATGGAGTATTGTTTTCCATCCTTTGACTTTCAGTCTCTGAATTTCTTTTTTAATTAAATGTGCTTCTTGTATGCAGCATATTGTTGGATCTTGCTTCTTCTTCCTCTTCCTCTTCCTCCTCCTCCTCCTCTTCTACTTCTTCTGGAACCGGGAGTTGAACTCAGGTGGATCCTGCTTTTTGTGTGTGTGTGTGTGGGTACCAGGGGTCAACCTCAGGACCTCGCGTGCCAGCAGGCGCCCGTGCCACTGAGTGATATCAGTGGCCCTTTTTTCGTATGTGGGATCTGGGAGTTGAACTAGGACCCTCGCGCTTGCCAGGCAGGCGCTTACGCCGCTGAGCCATCTCACCGGCCTGGATCTTGCTTCTTGATCCATCCATTCTGCCAGTCCGTTTCTTTTGATTGGTGAATTGAGACTGTTTACATTGATGGTTAAAACTGATGTGTACTGACTTATCCTTGTCATGTTATTTTCCTGTTGGTTCCCTTTTTTTCCCCTCTGTTTAATTGCTTGTCTTGCCTGGAGGATTCATTCTGTTGGGGTTCATGGAGTTGTAGTCCTTGTTATCTCTTTCTAGAATGTCCTTCAGAACATTTTGGAGTGCTGGTTTGGTGTTCATGGATTTCCTCAGGTGTTCTTTTCATGGAAGCATCTGATTTCTCCATCAATTTTGAAAGATAGTTTTCCTGGGTATATCAATCTGGGTTGGAGGTTGTTTTTCTTTAGGGCTTGAAATACTTCACTGCAAGCTCTCCTTGACTTGAGGGTTCGTGTTGAGAAATCTGCTGTGATTATGGTGGGCTTCCCTTTATAGGTGATTTGTTTCTTTTCTCTGACAGCTTTTAATATTCTGTTCTTGTGTTGAATTTCTGGAGTCTTGACTATTATATGCCTTGGTATAGTTTTTTTTTTTTTTTTTTTTTTTTTAATCATGGTTAATTGGAGTTCTATATGCCTCACTTATCTGTATGGCATATTCTTTTTCCCTGCTTGGAAGTTCTCTGCCATGACTTCTGTGAACAGGTTTTTTATGCTGTTTGTGCTATCTCCTGTTTTTTCGCTGAGTCTGATCAATCTTATGTTATTCTTCTTTGCATCATCTAGCAGCTGCTGAATTGATTTCTCGTGGTCCCTTACTATTTTTAAGAAATCTTTGGTTTCATGATCACTAGCCAAAATCCTGTCTTCTATAGCTGATATTCTGTCCTCACATTGGCTCATTCTGCTGTGTATACTTTCAGTGGAATTTTTAACATCCTGGATATCTGTTTGAATCTGTGTTATGGATTCCATTTCTTTCCTATGTTGGGCGTTAATGGTTTCCATCATTTTCCTAAGCTCCTCTGTTGTTGTTATCTGTATCTGCTCCAGAGTCACTAAGCATTTCTTTCATTATGGTCTCCATCTCTGTAGTTATGTGAGAGATTATTTCTGATTTGATTGTTTCTAGAGCCTCCAAATTGGTGTTTTTAACTGTGCACATGGGCCTCAGTTTTCAGTCATAGCTGACATTTTTCCATATAGTTGTCCACAGTCAAAAAAATATGAATCTTGTCATAGTGAACTCATTCTATTGTATTTTTTTTTTCTTTTTGAGACAGGTTCTTGCTGTGTAGTTCAAGATGGCCTTGAACTCACAATGTAGCCCAGGCCAGCTTGCAGCAATCCTCCTGCCTCAGCCTCCCAAGTGCTAGGATTACAGTCAATCACCACCATGCCCAGCCTGTATTTTCAACATAAGCAATAAATGGAAGTGTTAGGAAGCCATAGGCCCAGTGGGATTTCTCTGTGCAGTGTCAGCGTCAGTGCTGCTGTCCTTGCAGGTGGGCTGGAAGACGACCCGGGAGTACTACACCTTCATGTGGGTGGCTCTGCCCAGCGACTCAAGCACCAATGCGACCAAGCAGCAGGAAGTCCAGTTCAAAGGTGAGAAAGCCTGCACCAAAGGTGCAGAGACCTCAGCCGGGGCTGGGCAGTTCCCTGAGCTCAAGCTTTCTGAGGCAGAGAAAAAGGCTTCCAGATTGAGCGTTTTGGGAACAGATCTTATTTTTAAATACAAACTGTGTGTCATCAGCTTATTACCTGCCCAAGGATGATGAGTATTACCAGTTCTGCTATGTGGATCAGGATGGCGTGGTCCGGGGAGCAAGCGTGCCTTTCCAGTTCCGTCCAGAAAGTGAGGAGGACATCCTGGTTGTCACCACCAAGGTCTGGGGTCATCTGTCTCAATCCCTTCCTGCTGCTGGGGTGACAGCCCGGGGTGGGGCTGTGGGTCAGTTACTTGTCCTGGGATATCTGACAGACAGAGGTCTGCACGGTACAGAGAACCCTAACACACAGGGATCTCACCTGGCGTTCAGTTCTTGCCTTAACTTTCCGAGTTGAATTTCTGCACTCCGCATGTCTGACCACCACAGTGAACAGAGAGCTCCATAGCGCTGCACAGGGTGCACACACCTGTCACCCCAGCTCCCGGGGAGGCTGAGCTGGGCAGATAACTGGAGCTCACGAGTTCAAGACCAGCCTGGGCAACATAGCAAGACCCTAACTCACAAACCCACAAAAAACCTTCTGCCCAGCAACAACAAAACAAACAAACAGCTCCGCTGGAGAGAAAGGCACTAAATATTTGTATCTCTTGAGTTGTGACCTGGAGCCTGTCATTCCTGGGTATCAGGTTCATTTCCTTACTCATTTAGCAGGACAACTACTTTCCATCCCACACCATGGTAGACACTGGGGCTACTGTAAAGATCAGTTAAACTGGGCGTGGTGGTGCACGCCTGTCATCCCTGCACCCTGGAGGCTGAGGCAGGAGGATTGTTGTGAGTTCAAGGCCAGCCTGGTCTACATAGTGCAACCCTGTCTCAAAAACAACAACAACAAAAAATGTTAAACACTGTGCTGTCCTCAGGGGGCCAAGCAAGTCCTGTGAAAGACAAACAGCAACAAACAGTGTCCTCAGGGACGTCACGGTCTTGGTTTTGCTCTTTGTCTGGCAGTACCGGTGGGGCTGCCACCTCCATGACAGCCCCTCCGCTGCCTCCTCACCTGCAGACTCGCGTGCAACTGCCCTGTCTGGGATGCAGGCGTCACTCTAGAGAGCGGGAAGCAGCAAGCCCCGGGCCACCCAGGATGTGGGGCTTTTCTTTTGAAAGGGTGAAGTTTTGAGACAGGGTCTTGCTTCGTAGCCCAGGCTGGCCTCGAAGTCACAGTGATCCTCGGCCTCCCAAGCGCTGGGATGACAGGTGTGAGCCACCACGCCTAGCACAGGGGGCTTTTCTGTGAGAGGAACGTACCGGTTTATGGGGTGCCCTTTTTTTATGGGGTGCTCTTTCTTATGGGGTGCTCTTTTGTAGGTGAAGGTGGAAGAGACTGAGCAGCACAACAAGGAGCTCCACCAGGAAAACCAGGAGCTGAAGGCCCGCTGCACCCGCCTGGAGGAGCAGAACTCGGTGGCGCAGGCAGAGCTGCAGAGAAAGCAGGTGCGGCAGCGTTGGAGCTGGCCAGCGCTCTGTCCTGAGCTGTCCTCTGTTGCTTGTCATCTCCCGATGTCCATATCTGAATAGGCATAAAGTTTCCTATCACAGGGACGGAAATTGCGAAGTTTCCTGTCATAGGGATGGAAAGCTATGGGTGGGAGTGGAGCTCAGGAGTTGAGCGCTTGTCTAGCACGTGGCGCCTCGCTCCCCAGTACTGCAAAATAAAAAGAAATAAATAGAATAAAAAGGAACCCTTCCAAGCCACAGATGAGTATCTGGTCTGGCTCAGAAGTGGTAAACAATTCCTCTGCCTGTTCATAATTTGAAGCCTTCCTTAGTTTAGCTACAGTGCGGTCATCGGAGACCGAGAAGTTAGTATTAAAGTGGCTTTGCAATGCCCCACACCCTTTGTTGCTTCTCCTCTTTTGAATTATGCTCCAAATCAGCAGGCAGTGAATGAGGGTCAATAATATTAGAAGATAAGCGAAAGGGGGGCGGTTTTCTCCAAAGACTGTAAGAAATTTGGAAAGCTTAGTGCTAAAGGCAGGGACCTAGGCATGGTGGCGCATCCCCATAATCCCAGCGCTCAGGAGGCTAAGGCAGGAGAGTCTCTGCAGTTTCAAGGCCAGCCTGAACCATGCGGCGAGGCCCTGTCTCAAAAAAAAAAAAGTAAAAGCAGGAAGTTGATATTGATGTCCAAAGTTGACTTCAATGCAAAAGGAAGCTGAAGAGAAAAAGACAAATGTCTAGGACCAGCACGATGGCCAGTAGGGCACGTGTGGCTGTTGAGCACTTGAAATGCATCTGTATTGTCATAAAATACACAGCATGTCTCAGAGGTTTAGTATGAAAAAAGATACACTCTCTCTTTGTATTGCTCTCATGTTGAAATGATGCTTTGGCTATATTGGGTTAAATATGCTATCATTAAAATTCATTTCATCTTTCTTTTTAATTCTTAATGTGGCTACTAAAATTTTTATGGGGCTTTTAGTAATTTATAGAACAACACTGTTCCAGAAGCAAAGCAACTTTATCTGTTTTGTCCACTGCAGAAACGCGTAGAGCAGGCACTCAGTAAATACTTGTTTAATGACTTAAAGGACAAATACGAATTATAGAAGTGAAATTAAGGTAGATACTTTTGTTTTTGAGACAGGGTCTCACTGTGTAATTCAGGCTGGCCTTGAAGTCATGGTGATCCTCCTGCCTCAGCCTCTCAAATGCTGGGATTACAGGTGTGCACCACCACATCCAGCCCTCTTTTATTTATTTATTTATTATTATTATTTTTTTTTTTTTTTGAGGTACTGGGGTTTGAACCCAGGGCCCTCACATTGAGCTACATCTCCAGTCCTATTTATTTATTTTTTTTTGAGTTAGAGTCCCATTAAGTTGCCCAGGCTGGGCTTCTGATTCTCCCATCTCAGCCTCCCAGAGTGCTGAGATTACAGGCGTGTACCACCACGCCCAGTTATGGTAGATGCGTTTTTGATATGGAAAGAATGGGCTGGGTTTATAGCTCAGAGGTGGAGCACTCATCTAGCACACATAAAGCTCAAGAGTTTGTTCCCTGGCACCACAAAACAAACAAGGAAGTAAATAAAAAACATAATTCAAAACATTTTAATGTAGAAATCCCTTTGCTTGGATATTTCATTCACACTGTCATGCTGTGGTACACAGTAAGTGCTCAATAAATGTATACTACAGTGTACAATGAGTGCTCAGCAGATTCTGTTGGCTTGAGCTGGTTGTAGTGATGCATGCCTATAATCCCAGTACTTGAGAGGCTGAGGCAGGAGGATCGCCATGAGCTGGAGGCCAGCTACATAGCGAGACCCTGTCTCAAAATAAAATGTGTCTTAGAAACAGTCCATTCTTTTGATGGCGTTTCAACAGGAGGAACTAGAAACTCTACAGAGCATCAATAAGAAGTTGGAGCAGGAAGCAGAAGAGCAGAAGGCCCGCTGGGACGGCGAGCGACTTCAGTGAGTGTGTGCTGCAGTATGGGCTGGGTGGAGCTGCTCTGTGGACACCCAGGTAGAGGCAGGGGGCTCCTGGGATGTGTCTGAAGCACTTCCTGTTAGGGAATCCGTGGGTGTGGTTAGCGCTACAGGGTTAGGGCTGGGAAGCTGACCTGGAATGAGCAGACTCCTCTCGCATCTCCCAGTCTGTCTCACATCGCTTCCCTCTGCAGACTGAAAGAGCAGAACCAGAAGATGCGCTCCGAAAATGAGCAGCTGGGAACCAGAGTGGCGGAGCTGCAGGTGGGTGACGCCATGGCTTTGCCCCTCTAATATGCGGGCCCTGAGATGCATCCACTGCAGTGCCAGCCGAGTGCTCCACCTGTCAGAGCCTCACACTGAAGCTTCCGGTCTGTGTGTGTTTCCCAGGGTGGACTGGGGCTCCCTTACACTTTTTTTGGTTTTTTGTTTTCATTTTTTTGGTTTTTTTTTTTTTTTTTTTTTTTTTTGGAGGCAGGGTCTCACTATGTAGTCCAGGCTGGCCTCGAACTCACAGCGATCTTCCTACTCCAGCCTCCTGAGTGCTCTGATTACAGGCGTGCGCCCGGCTAGTTTCTTCCTTTCCTGTCTTGGGTGATTCAGTTTTCACTTCAGTCCCAGCTGTTAAATCAAGAGAAAGAAATGGAGGAGCTGGTCCGGGGAGACCAAGAAAAGACAGAGCAGTTGCAATATCTGAAAAATAGAAATGACCAGCTCTGTCTCAGTTTAACCGAAGAGGTAGAGTCATGGGGGGAAAAGCAGTATTCTTGGAAATTTCCAAAATCTCCGTTGTTCTTGCTTCATCGCACACCTGGGTGCCTGGGTGAAGTCTCACGGAGCCGTCCCGCGTGAGGTGGCCTCGTGGCTTCGCTCAGCAGCCAAAAGACTGCCTTTGCCCGTGAGCGCACTCGCATCGGTGTAGCGGCCCCCCCACCGCATGTATGTGTGCGAGTGCGGGTGTGTTTTCTCAGCAGTGACACTGGAGTCTTTTTCTGTGCAGAGGGAGCAGCAGCAGAAGCTCGAGCAGGCGGTGGAGGAGATGAAGCTGAGAGAGACCGCTGCGTTGAAGACACAGGCGGACTTAATGGCACGTCTGACTTTGTGTGGCTTTGCGGGAGGGACCTAAAGTCGGCAAGGGATGAGAGGGGAGGGAGAGACAAGTGAGACCAGCCAGCGTTCTCCCAGGGTGTTTTGCTCTATCCCCAAAAGGAACCTTTGGAAGGCGTTCAGGAGTGGCGGGCGTGTCTGAGATGTGAGTGATGGCGGTGTTGGGGGGTGTTGGAAGGTAAACGTCAGGACAGTCCCAGGAGCGCCTGGGCCGGGAATCATACTGGACAACCCCGTTCCCTCCAGTAGCATCACTGCCTGGCTCTGAAGGGCGCTATGGCGGGGAATTACTGCCCTCGAAACAAATTCTGTTATCATTAATGTAACAGCAGTTAGCATCATTATAAATCATTTTGAGCTACAGGGGTATAGTAAGGAGAGGCTGATTGACTAATGATTTCCTGTAATACATGGTTGAAAAGAGGCCTTGTGACGCTGATAGGCGTCTGGAAGCGCTCTTTTTTGGGGTGAAGATGACGAGAAACCCTGCCGTGGGGAGCTGACCAGCGACCGGCAGCAGCTCATGTCTCGCGTGCGTGGCTCACGCACCTGTCTCGGTTCCTGGAAGGCTGCGCACGGGCACTGTAGAGATGCCGGCCAGGAAGAACTGCGCATGCCCGCTGTAGAGACGCTGTCTCCCGGAGCGGTTGAGGAGAGCAGGGTTGCAGACCGGCAGCTCATGGATCAAGATTAGCCTACAGAATGTTTTCTTTGGCCTACATGGTGCTTTTTTTAGAAACTGAGTTAGTGGCCAACACTTGAAGATGAGAACACTTCCCATAAAATTTTTGTATGTCTAGCCCCTTTTGAAAAATTACACTGAACCCACATTGCTACCCAGGGGCTGAGTGGCGACCGCAGGCTTCACTGGTTTCTTGATTGTTTCTTCGTTTGGTACTAGGGTTTGAACCCTCAGCCTGAGCGACATCCCCAGCCCTATCTGCCCTGTTCGCCTGCATTCAGCTCACTGCCTGCCTGGCCCCTTGGATTTGTGCCCTCTGACATGGCAAAGAAATTAGTTTTAATCTATAGCCATTCAGAGGTTTGAACCTCCTGGGGACAGGTCTGGGTTTTCTTGGTTTCCTTCCTTCCTTCCTTTCTTTCTTCCTTTCTTTCTGAGACAGGGTCTTGCTATGTAGTTGAGCCTTCAACTCATTATGTAGCCCAGGCTGGCCTCAAACTCACGGTGATCCTTCTGCCTCAGCCTCCTGAGTGCTGGGATTACAGGCGTGTGCTACCACGCCCCGCCTTGGTTTTCTTCCTTTGTTCTCATTTTCCTGAGGGCCTGTTTGCCATACTTGATTACATTACACTCACCGTGCAGGGAACACACCTCACTTCCTTCTTCATGCCTTCCGCCTCGGTTTCCTTGGGACAGTTCTCAAGACCCCAGGGCACCTCCCCGGGAGCCCTTGTTTAGTAGCAGTTCTACTCAGGCCTCTAACCATGAGGCCTGCGTGTCTCACACTTCAGGAGCCTAGGAGGGAGAAGGCCGCAGTGGAGGCGCAGTTAGTACGAGAGGTGGCGCGGCTGAAGGCCCAGGTAGAGGCGGGCAAAGCCTGCTTCTTAGAGAAGTACAAGGAGTGCCGCCGGCTCCACAGACAGATCAGGCAGCTCCGGGCTGCCGCGCGGGTAGGTGACAGCGACAGCAGGGACCAGGAAAGCAGGGGTGTGAAGGCCTGTGTTGCCGAGGCCCAGCCCAGAAGGTGTGTGGCCTTGTGTGGGAGAGAAACTTACCTTCTTACAGAAAGGGAGGGAACGCCTCGGTGAGCCCCGAGACCAGTCTGGGAGGTCCCCAAAAACACAGGCCCCAGCGCAGGGGCCCGGGGAAGGACGGTGTGGACGCTGGCGGATCTGTGCAGACAGCCTTTTCTTATTTCTGCCTTATGAGGAAGAGGAGGTGGCGCGGGAGCAGAAGAGCCAGCCGGAGCCGGCGGGGATGGGGAGCCAGGAGCCCGCGGGCAGCGCTGGCATCGAGTAGCACCCTGGCCGATATCCTGCCACGGGGTCCGCTGGCAGCACGCAGCGGCTTGGGCTTCAGCATTCAATAAAAACCCCTGGAACCAAACCTCACCTAGTAGGATTAGCTTAAGTGTGTGCATGCGCAGGTAGGCGGTGTGGGGGACGTGCCTCTCAATCTGGGGCGCTGAAGACCTCAGTCGGGTTCCCTGGAGCCTGGGCCCAGTGCCTTTGAGAGCCCCTTCGTCCTCAGTGGAACCTGAGCCTGGATCCTGTCCTTCCTGGAGGGGGCCACACCAGTAAGCCTTAGAGCTTCAGGCTTCCTGAGCGAGGTGTTTATTCAGAACAAACCAGAGGGTTTCAGGGCTGGGTGGGGTCGAACAAGGCTCCATTCATCCCTAACTCTGACAAGGTGCTTTGAAGAGGTTCCCCAAACTCGCCCTCTCTCCTGCCTTCGGTCCCCTCTACTCACAGCTAAGCAATGACAAAACCCTGCACTTTGAAGCCAGGCCAGGCCTCTGGGCATTTGGTGGAGTCGCTTGTCTGCGAGCAGCACCCCTTCTCTGGCGCTACCACTTCTGACCCAGTTCTCCCCCACCCGCATCCCATCTTTTTTTTTTTTTTTTTTTTGTGGGTACCGGGGGGTCGACCTCAGGACCTCACGCGCCAGCAGGCGCCCGTGCCGCTGAGCGATATCACCGGCCCCTTTTTCGTATGTGGGTTCCGGGAGTCGAACTCGGGCCCTCGCGCTTGCTGGGCAGGTGCTTACGCCGCTGAGCCATCTCACCGGCCCCCGCATCCCATCTTTGAAAGCCGAATCCCCGACAGCCCGTCCTGGGACCATCGTGAGTGATGCTGATTCTACATTTCTGTTGTTTGCAGAATGAGAACTTGGACCTGTCCAGACGTCTAGGTGAGAACCAGCTTCTGTACGATTGCCTGCGGGGAGAGAAAGAGCAGATGGAAAGAGAAAATGACGTAAGTGTGTGGAGAAAGTAGGAACCCCAAGGCTGTAAGGGGATAGAATAAAAGGGCCCTTTGTGGAAGGTGAACAAAGCATAAATGGAATCTGCTGTGCTTATCCACCCTAAATCCCTCCCTGGGCTCCACACCGGAAACTTCGAGGCCCGGAGTAGCCCTGGTGAAAGCAGCAGCCTGAGGTGAAAACGTCACTTCCTGCTCGTAACCTCAGAGCTACCGTAGTCTTCTCTTGGGCTGACCCCTGCCGCACTTGTGAGCCGGCTGGGGACCCCTCTCCTTTAGCACAACCTTTTCCTTTTCCTTGCTACCAAACCAGAAGCAGAAGTTTGGTCTGTCCGGGTGCTGGACCCATGGTAGGCCCCTGATAGATGCTGTGCATTCCTTGCTTCTCTCATTCACTCATTACTCATTCATTCATTCATTCATTCATTCATCTGTCCACCAACATGTATTATCGGCTGTGTGTCCCACACTGAGTTAGGATGACTAACTGACTGGCTGATGGAAGATGATGGCAGCAAATAAAGTGACTGCTCTTAAAGTCATCTGGAGCCCAGCATCAGAGAACCAGGTGTCCGCACTCCCTGGTCATTGCCACGCCATCCATCCCCACAGTGTCCTCAGCTCCGCCCTTTCTGTAGCATTCTTGGCTGTGTCTCTAAGTGATCATGTCTACTTTTTCTTTTTAATTGTGGTTTTAAACAAAGGAACCCGCATAACATAAAATTTATTACTTTAATAATTTTAAAGTGCACAGTTCAGCCAGACATGGTGGCACACACCTGTAATACCAGCACTTGGGAGGCTGAAGCAGGAGGGTTGTCATTGAGTATGAGGCCAGCTTGGCTACGTAGTGAATTCAAGGCCAGCCTGAACTGCATAGCGAGACTCTGTCTCAAATAACAGAACAAAAAACTCTCAATATAGCTTCTGCTACCTTCCTGTGTCCAAACAACATTTGCACACCCCCTTTAGTTGGGGTATGTTAGAGATTTAAAATTTTTTTGTTTTATTTTATTTGGTTTTTTGAGATAAGGTCTCACTATGTAGCCCAGACTGACCTCAAACTGACCATCATCCTCCTGCCTCAGCCTCCCGAGTGCTGGGATTACAGGTGTACACCACTATACTTGTCTAAAATTCTTTTTCGTGTTAATGTAAACAAAAGTCTGAAAAATATTTAACTTCAGGTATAAAGAACTCAGATCTTTGGACCGTTAGGGTGCTGCCTTTGCTTTTGAGGAATTACAGATTGTCACTTTTTGGGCGTCACAATGCCACATTGTTAGTTGATGTCCCCAGCCAGTTCCAGGTGGCCGTTTGTTGTTTGCATTCAACACATCTATAAACCCTCTGCCCTCAGCACTTGAGGAAGGAGAACAGTAGGCTGCTGAATTACATGGGTCTGGACTTTGACCCTCTGCCGCATCAAGTGCCTGCTTCGGATCAGGAAGGCGCCGGACAGAAGCCAGGCCTCGTCTACGGAAACCCGTATTCTGGTGAGAGGCTCCGCCATCACAGCTGGAGGGCCCTGCCTACATCTCTTTCCCCACTCATTTTTCTTTTTTCTTTTTGCTCCAAGATGCTAATTAAGAGCAGCCTCAGTGTTAGGATTGCTGGGCAGAAGCCGAGGACGCAGTAGAAAGATTGCCAGGCAAGCGGTGTTAATTGAGCAATAAATCCGAATCCAGAAAATGCAAATCAGCTCCTCACCCAAGGCGGCAGGCGCAGATTGCATCCCGCAGCCGGGACGCAGATGCGTACAGCAGAGAAGCGTGGCTGTGTGCGGGAGAGAGCGCGCGGGCAGGGAAAGTCACAGTTCCCCAGCCATGGTGGCGGGCAGGAAGTGGGAATGACGAAGCTCCCCCCAGGCCCTGGGGTAACCAGTGTGTCCCTGTCCACACAGGGAGCTTTTCCTCTCTGTCTCCAGAAGCCATGTGACACTTTGTTTGCTTCCTTGGGATCATTTGAAGAAATTATCTTAAGGGTCGTAACCAGCCTGCGCAGCACCCAGAGGAACAGGTTTCTTTTCAGTGTAAAGCTCCGTGAAGCACCTTGGCATTCTCTTCCTTGCCCAACACGGCAGCTTCTGCAGAAAGGGTCCTAGGAAGGGGAAGACAGTGTCCCTCGCGCTGTCTGGCTGAGGAGGGGGCCTGGTGGAGGGACAGCTGTGTCCCCACACAGGTCAGTTGGGTAGAGACGGAGGACCCGGAAGGAGACATTGCCAGTGGCTGGCAGGGTCACGGGGCCCCGCAGCTGCCAGGACCCCAGTGCTTGTTGGTGCTGCTGCTTGCAGGGAGGCCGCCCAGCCATGTGACGCAGCCCCCACTGAGGAGTCCTCAGAGGACTGAATCCCAGGTGTTCACCCCGAGAACCCCCAGCCCAGAGGGGTTGAAGGTCTTGGTCCTGTGGAGTTGGAGGCCCCGGATTCCTTGCTTGGCTCTCTGGGTCTTGTGAAGTGGGTGGCATTGAGCAGGCACAGGGTGAAGACAGCGTGACCCTTCTTGTTTTTTTTTTGTTTTTTTTTTTCTTTTTTTTTTTTTTTTGTTGTTGTTATTGGTTTGTTTGGGTTTTTTTATTTTTTGGTACTGGGAATCGAACTCATGACTTGCCAGGCAGGCACTTGTGCCGCTGAGCTGTATCCCTCGCCCTGTTTTGTTTTTTGGGACAGGGTCTCACTGTGTAGCTCAGGCTGGGCTTGAACTCACTGTGTAGTCCAGGCCAGCCTCAAACTCATGGCAATCCTCCTGCTTCAGCCTCCTGAGTGCTGGGATTACAGGTGTGCGCCCCCATGCCCAGCTTAGCCATGACCTTCTTGGACCCAACTAAGGAGATGTCGGTATTCTGGCGCCTGGCAGCGCAGCTCAGCAATAGAGTGGTTGCCTAGCAGGTCACGGCCCTGGATCTGTTGCCTGACACCACATCAAAGAAAAGGGAAAGAAAGGCGGGATTCCAGCAAAACAGGCGGAGACTCGGGGCCCTGTCCTGCCACAGACTGCTTTAACAGCGACCGCTGTGAGAGTGGGTGACAGCCTTTGGAGACACTCATTTTTATCATTTCTTCTGTGCTCTGTAAATGATCACATTAGCAAGTGGAAAGGACAAAAGCAGTAGATGTAAAAACAATTTCAGTAGTACCCAGAAGAATTGACGGCTCCAGAAAAAAGTTTATTTTTAAGAATTTAAGTTCTGGGCCGGTGAGATGGCTCAGTGGCTTAAGCGCCTGCCTGGCAAGTGCGAGGGCCCGAGTTCGACTCCCGGAACCCACATACGGAAAAGGGGCCGGTGATATCGCTCAGTGGCACGTGCGCCTGCTGGCGCGCAAGGTCCTGAGGTCGACCCCCCGGTACCCACAAAAAAAAAAAAAAAAAAAGAATTTAAGTTCTTTTTTTTTCTGACTTCCTTTTCTTTTTCTTTTTTTTTTTTTTTTTGCCACCATGCCTGGCTTTAAATTCATACTTTAAATAAAACCATATCAACAAAGAATAAAAGACACGCATTTCTCACTTATTTAGGAGATAATTGTTTATAAAGAAACCAAACAGACTCTACAAAGACAGGGTCTTTGAACTAAGTAAGAGTTCAGACCTCACTATTCTGTATTACTAACATGCAGTAAAAAAAAGTTTGGTGAAATTTTTGGATAAAGATCAGCATAGAAAATCAGTTGCATTACTATACACTAGCAGCTAACAGTCAAAACGGAATTTTTAAAGATGACTCTTAAGGTAACAGAAATTCATTTACTTACAGCATAGTAGGCTGGATGTGGTGGCACACGCCTGTCATCCCAGCACTTGGGAGGCTGAGGCAGGAGGATTGCCATGAGTTTGAGGCCAGCCTGAACTGTACAGTGAAACCCGGTCTCAAAAAGACCAAAAAAACAAAAAAAACAGTATAGTAAATTGCTGGGTATGGTGGTGTATGCCTATGATTCCAGCACTTGGCAGGCTGAGGCAAGAGGATCCCAGCAAGGCAGGAGGATCCCAGCAAGTTTCCAGCAAGGCTAGCCTGGCTCTGCATAGTTAAAAGCCAGCTTGGACTGTGCACCAAGACCCTGTCTCAAAAACAAAACAAAACACTAAAAGTCTACCACGTGCGTCAGGAGCGATGCTTTGTCACTGAATGAAGTCTGTTTTGTTCTCAGGTATCCAGGAAAGTTCCACCGCTGGCCCGGTGAGTGTCTCCCCCGTGAGCCTGCCCGGGTCTGTCGTGTCCCTGGGACTCCTCCCTGCCCAGTGCGGGCTGCGGGAACAGGTCCGCTCGCTGAGCCCTGGGCCGGCTGGACGGGGTGCAGGCCAGGCCTAAGGCAGCCTGTGGCGGTGGGGATCCCGCCTGTGAGCTCTGTGTGCCGCAAGGCAAGGTGGAGCGGGCGTGGGGCTCAGCAGGGCACGTTGGTGCCCTTCCGTCCTGGGCCCGAGAAAGCCAGGAGCGTCTGGAGCGTCTCCGAGCACGCAGCTCTTCCTTCACTGGCGCTTTTGTTTGTACTAGGGATGGAACCCGGGGCATTTGCACTGAGTTACATCCGCAGCTCTTTTTTTGAGACAGGGTCTCACTAAGTCACTGTGTCGCCCAGGCTGAGCTAGAACTTTCAGTCCTCCTGCCTCAGCCTCCCAGAGTGCCCAGGTTACAGGTGGATGCCACCACAACCAGCTCCTTCTTTAAAATTTATTTTGAGACAAAGTCTTGTTAAATTGCCCGGGCTGACCTTGAACTTGATATCCTCCTGCCTCAGCCTTCCCTGTAGCTGGGATTATAGGCGTGTGCCACCATCGCGTGCCAGTCGCACACAGCACTGAGGACGCAGTGGGAAGCCAGGCGGCCCTGTCTCCGCCACCCAGAGCTCACGCTCGTTCCGGTCTCTGTTCTTCCTGTCAGCTCACTGCCAAGAAATGCCACGTGCGGTGCCAGGAGCCGCCGCAGGCACAGAGCCCCAGTCTGACGTGTCCAATTTGTGACAGGGTCTTCCCGGCCACAGAGAAGCAGATCTTCGAAGACCACGTGTACTGCCACTCCCTCTAATGTCCTGCCGTCCTCTGTGCCACATGCAGATTCGCTGGTTCAGAGCAGACGGCCTCTCTACGGGGCAGAGTCGGGTCCCACCACCCGGAGGGGGCGCCTGGCCCCGAGCCTCGGGGTGGGTTAAGCACTGCGTCTGTCCTCAAAGTCCTGCGGCGATAGTGCCCGTTTTTCCTCAGGACTCGGGGACAGGCCCTAGGGCACTGAGTGTCCCTCTCCCAGGTTGTCCTCTGCCAGCCAAGGTCCGGCCTCAGTGTGTACTCGGGCTCAGGCCCAACCCGAGCTGGAGACTGGTCAGCACCTGAGGATTTCCTCCTCCTTGGCTCTTCTCCAGCTGAGGCCAGAAAGCCGGCCCAGAAGGCACTGCGGAGGGCCCGGATGTCCAGCCTGAATACCAAAGATTTCTCCTTAATTTCGCATCTTCTTCCCAACCGCTGGACAGGAAATGCCTCGGTCACTGAGCCTTTTTGTCCACTCGGCTCTCTCCGCTCATTGAGCTTTCTGTGCGCGTGCCTGTCATTGCTGTCAGTCCTGGTGGTTGATTAGGAGTTACTAGAAACTCAAGATGGGTTTGCAGCCTTCGGAGCAGTTAAACTGGGATGGGGATGCAGGTTACTGAGACAACTATTGTTAATCTAACACTAAAAATAAATGCTTCTTCAGGGGCTTAGGTAACAAGCCTTCAGTGGATGGTTATTTATTTGGTTGGATGGGTGGGTGGGTTGTTTTTGTGAGACAGGGTCTCACTATGTAGTTCAGACTGGCCTTGAACTCACTAGCCCAAGCTGGCCTAGAACTCACAGCAACCCTCCTGTCTCAGCCTCCTGAATGCTGGGATAACAGGTGTGCACCACCAACCCAACTTTGTGGTCTTTTATTTTTAGGTTTATGGATTAAGCAGGAGGATTATGGGAATGGCAGCCCCCATAGTGATTCCTCTTCAGCCATCTTAACTGTTCCACAAAGTGTCCCACACTTATGCTGGGGTGGGGTAAGACGCTTCAGCTGGGGAGACTGGGGGCCCCGCCTTCCAAGCAGGTGGCAAAGTCCAGCGGCCTCCATCAGATTTGTCTGCTGAACTAGAAGGAAGCAATTCTACTTCTGTCCCCTTGGGGCAGGAACAAACGGGAATGAGGCCGGGCATGGTGCCAGGCACCTGGTCCACCCACGCCAGTGCCTGGTGATTCCCTGCCCCTGTGCCCTGCTGCCCGGGGTCACTGATCACCAGCTGCAGGGCTCGGTGAAAACCAATCAGGTGTTGGTGACTCTTTCTGCTGAATGTAAAACAAAGTGCCTTTCACACTGTCATGTCCCCAGCTGCTCTTCCACTCGGGGAAGAGGCGATTCTGCCCAGCAGCTCCCAGTGGTGGAGCAAGCTGTAGTTCTTACACCATCCACGGCCCACCCTGGCTCCTAACACCAGTGCATCCATGCAGGACAGCTGCAAAACACCTGCAAAAACAGCAAGAAGGCACAAAGCACATAGGATTTATAGCTAAATTGGATTGTTAAAATTGTTTGGCTTACCGTAACAACAGGCTGTCTCTCCTAATTCATTTCCCCTCAGTGTTTTTATTTTGTTGTTTTGTTTCTTTGGTCTTTTGGGGGGAGGTCAGGGTCTCACCATGTAGTTCAGGGTGGCCTTGAACTTTCTATCCTCCTGTCTCAGCCTCCCGAGTACTGGGATTACAGATGTGGGCTACCACGCCATGCTTCCCTCAGACTGTTCAGTTTTCTGCATTCCCTTAGCACATTTACTTGATGAGCTGGGGGAAAATTACCCTGGCACCTGTGAGTGTGAAAGAAAGCCAGATGAAAATAAGACGAAGTTAGGCCGGGCGTGCTGGTAGCACACGTGTGATTCCAGCACTCAGGAGGCTGAGGGAGGAGGGTCGCTGTGAGTTCAAGGCCAGCCTGGGCTCCATAGTGAGACCCTGCCTCAAAAAACCAAAATAAACGAATAAAATTAGAAGAGGGGAGTTGGCATGGTATTTGCTAAACATATACCCTCAAGAATGCCCAGCTGCAGCTCTGGCCCTTTCCCAGCCTTTCTACAAGGTGGCTGGCTGCATGTCCACAGAAAAGCCTGCCAGTTAGTGCCTTGCTGTTGTGTAAGCCAGGTGCCCTGAACTACGCAGGACCTGGTCTCCTAGCAACAAGTACGGATGAGCTGATTGGCCAGGCTAAGAGATGCAGTCCTTACCCGAGAAGAGGCAAACTAGACTCTGCTTAGGGATGAAACCCAAAGAGATGCCTGCCTAGCTACATAGTGAGACCCTGTCTCAAAAAAACAACACAACACACACACACACACACACAAAACCACAAAAAAATAAAAAGCTTAACAGGGTGGAGGCCATGAGTGTAGCCCAGCATTTGGCCAGCGTCATGAGTAGTAGTGGTGGGAAGACCCACCATGAGTAGAGGGACATACTCTGGAAAGTTGGGGAGAAGTCCTCAGCCCACAAACCCCAGGTAATCAGTCAGCAATCCAGCATGCTCTGTCTGAAGTTACTACATTCTGCCTGCGGAGAGGAGAATGTGACACGGGCTGGGCTTGTTCACTCAGTCGACATTCACAGGGCACCCACCGTGTGCAGCACTCATCAGGCCAGCTCTTCCCCGAGTGAGGGGGAGGCGAATGAAGAGACTCTGCCCTGCAGACTCTCAGGCTGCCGAGGGAGACAGTCAGGCTGCGGTCTCCCAGCCTAATGGGGGAAGATGAGCACCCATCGAAACAATTTCAGGATGCAAGGTAAGGGAAGGGATCTTCAAACTAGGGACATGAGGGCTGGGGAACTTAGTCCAGGGGTTTTCAAAACCCAAGCTAAGCCGGGCGTGGTGGCACACACCTGTAGTCCCAGCACTCGGGAGGCTGAGGCAGGAGGATCACAATGAGTTCAAGGCCAGCCTGGGCTACATAGCAAGACCCTGTCACAAAAACCCAAATGAACAGACGATGATCCCAGCTGCACAGAAGGCTGAGGCAGGAGGATCACAAGTTGGAGGGCAACCTGGATAACTTTCAAGACCTGTCTCAAAAAATAAGCCAAGCGTGGTGGCACATGCCTATAGTTCCAGGACTCAGGAGGCTGAGGCAGGAGGATCACCACAAGTTCAAGGTCAGCTTGAGCTACATAGTGAGTTCAAGGCCAACCCGAACTCAACAAACAAAATATAAAAGGGTTTAGGGATGTGACTCAATGGTACAGTGCTTCGGCTCAGTACCCACTACCGCAAAAAAAAAAAAAAAAAAAAAAAAAAAAAAAAAGACTGTATAAATTCCCAGCCTCCTCTCTCCCAAAAGAACTGTGTCCATGCCTCTAGATGCCCACCATGAGCACCCTTCTCTAACTCTGATCTGACACACAAGGGGACTGAGTCCTGGCCAGAAGAGCAGTCAGAGCTCCGGAGACCTGGCCCTGACCACCACCCCTCCTTGGAAGCTGCTGTGCCCGCCCCTCGCTGGGCTGCTGGGTCACACACCTGGCAGGGCCGCCCAGCATACCTCTGCACCAGGACGCTGTCCCCTGCCCTGAGCAGGTGCTGTGCAAGCTCCCAGGCTCGCGCCGCCTTACTGCCTGGAGATACTCAGCCTCTTCTCCTTCCAACTGCAAACCTTTCTTTCTCTTTGTTTCTTTTCTTTCTTTTCTCTCTCTCTCTCTCTCTCTCTCTCTCTCTCTCTCTCTCTCTCTCTCTCTCTCTCTCTCTCTCTCTCTTATTTTGTTTGTTTTTGAGGCAGGGTCTCCCTCTGTAGCCCAGGCTGGCCTTGAACTCTCAGTCACCCTCCTGCCTCAGCCTCCTAAGTGCTGGGATGAAAAACGTGCACCACCACACCTGCCAGGTCTCTCCCATTCCTTTAGGACGCACCCCTCTACTGGTTTCTCACTCAAAGCACAGCCTCCTCCCAGACGCCCCCGGGGCCGCCACCCTGTCAGAGTCCCTGGCTGCTGGGACTTGGACTCAGGATCCCATCTCCACTCCAGGGCACACGGTCCAGGGACAGAGCCTCCCCCACTCGGGGTGTCCTGGTGTAGGAGCCTCTTGGGGAAACCCCAGGCCTGCATCACCCTGAGGTCATGGCAGACAAGGTCATCCTCGCTGGCACAGACAGGCCTGGCCCCTGCAGGAAGAGGGGGACAGGAAGAGGCAAACAGCCAGAGACTCTGTGTCCAGCTCATCCCCAGCCACCCCGCGCCCTTGACAGGGACTCTGTGCCTAGCTTCTCAGGGCAACAATTTTAAAATTCAGGAGGCTGGCTGGAGTGTACACCCGGGATCCCAGCCCTGGGGAGGCTGAGGCAGGAGGATCGCTGTGAGTTTGAGGCCAGCCTGGACTACCCTGTCTCAAAAACAAATGAGAAAAACAAAACAAACAAAAATACAACAAACATGCATTTACATCCCACGTGAAATGCAGTTTATACAATAACCTTATCCAAGTAGAGTTGCAGTTGATGAGCTGATATTTTGTTTTGAAATTATTTATTTAAATGATTATTGAATTCCACATTGCTGTTTTGTTTATTTATTTTATGTGGGTACCAGGAGTCGACCTCGCACTTGCTAGCAAGCGTTTGTGCCACTGAGCGATATCACCGGCCCTTTTTTTTCCTTTCTGTGGGTTCTGGGAGTCGAACTCAGGACCTTGAGCTTGCCAGGCAGGCACCCATGCCGTTGAGCTATCTCACCAGTCCCTGTTTTGTTTTATTTTGAAGACAGAGTCTCACACTGTAGTTCAGTCTGGCCCTGAACTCTCTATGTAGTCCAGGCTGGGCTCAAACTCCCAGCGATCCTCCTGCCTCAGCCTCCCTAGTGCTGGGCTGACAGGCGTGCAATGTTCTTTTTTTCATTTTGAAATCAACAATGTTTTCTAGGGGCGGGGGATATAGCTCAGCGGCACAGCGCCTGCTTGGCAAGCACAAGGTCATGAGTTCAATTCCTTTTTTTTTTTTTTTTTTTGGTGGGTCAAACTCAGGACCTCCCACACCAGCAGGCACCCATGCAGCTGAGCAATATCACCGGCCCTTTTTTCCTTTATGTGGGTACCAGGAGTCGAACTCAGGACCTCGCACTTGCCAGGCAGGCGCTTATGCCGATGAGCTATCTCACCGGCCCATGAGTTCAATTCCTGATACCAAAAATTAAAAAACCTTTTTTTTCTAGTTTCACTCATAGTCTGTGGGCCCTGAGAGGTGAGGAAGCTGTGTCACCTAAGGCAGCTTAGTTAGATGCCCCGGTCTCTGAGCCGTCAACTCGAGCCATCTGGACTCTGGACAGACAGCCACTCTACCCATCCACCCACCCACCCTTCCACCCACCCACCCTTCCATCCATCCGACAGGCTATGTATGGCTAGGAAAAGCTCTGGCCGAAGCTGGGGAAGCCGCGGGCGGCGCGAGGCTGCCCTCTAGAGCCTGCTCCGGGGCGGTGCAGGCGGGAGCAGAGATCAACCCCTGGGCTCCCTCACCTGCGTGACTGCCCCACCCCTAACGGGCCCAGTATGCGTGCTCTGGGAACAAAGGGTCAGTAACGCCAGGAGTTCATCATTTTGCAGCAGTGACCACAACACATGAGCACACGGTTACTGCTGGGATAGGTATGGGTACAGATTTCTCGGGCTTCGAAGGATGTGTATGAGTTCACCAGGCAGGGCAGAGGAAGAAAGGCAATCAGAGCAGGGCAAACAGCATCATCAAGGTTCAGGCTTGCAGGGGTCAAGTGGAGGTGTGGCAAAGCTGCAGGTTTGTGGTCCCAAAGAGTCAAGGCCCATCTGGGGAGAGAGTGGGACCAGAGGGTGAAAAAATTCCTATACAAACCCCGAGAAGGAAGCAAAAGTATTGGTTAGAAAGCAGTGAGATCTTAGCTGTTGGAACAAGTGCATTGCTTCATTAGTCAACAGATATTTACCGGCAAACACCTGCCCTGTGCCAGGAACTGTTTAAGAACAGTGAACAAGCCAGTCATGGTTGTGCATGCCTGTAATCTCAGCATTTGTGAGGCTGAGGCAGGAGGATCACTGCAAGTTCGAGGCCAGCCTGGGCTACAAAGCGAGTTCAAGGCCAGCCTGAACTGCATTGTCAAACCCTGTCTCAAAAAGACAAAAAAGAAAGAGAATAGGAGGATAAAGAGTAAACATAACAATAATTATATTTGTTATAGTAGAATAGAACAGTATATCAAAGATGCTGAGGAGCCAGCTATGGTGGCCCACGCCTGTGACTGGGAGGCTGAGGCAGGAGGATAGCTGTGAGTTTGAGACCAGCCTAGACTATGTAGTGAGACCTTGTCTCAAAAAAACAAAAAAACAATAACGACAGCAACAAGAACCCAACCTCTGGTCTCTATCTTCCATGGCGCCCCCTCTGCTGGATAAACATGAAAGTGTTTTTAAAAGGTAATCAGGGAAGCTCCTTCCCACGCCTCTGCACCTGCTCTTCACCCTGCACACCTGGACCGAGGCCCCGCCCTGGGGAGGAATCAGGACCATGAACGGAACCTCAGGACCAGCCCAGCTCCGAATCCTCACCAGGCCTGGAAATCAGCAAAGAAAGACAGGACTCCTAGCTTGTCTTTCTTAACAGACCCCAAAGGGAACACCAGGCTGCCAGGGGCTTTCAGGGATTGCAGTACTAGGGGGAAATAATGCGGCTGCCGGAGAACTGAGATTTTCTTTAGCCAATCCTGCAGGAGGACTCAGTCTCTTAACTCACACATGAAAGATACCATAGACGGGGTGGTGGTGCGCAGCTGTCATCTCAGCACTCGGAGGCTGAGGGCTACACAGTGGGACCCTGTCTCAAGACAAAACACCACACACACTCAAAGGTTGCCAGGATAGTAGGAATTGGAGGGCTGAAGGTGAACAGCTCTGGACAGGAAACCTACCTGCTGCTCCCCTGTTACAACAGGACACCCCCATCCAGGGAGATCACAGGGACCAAAGAGCTTGCCGTCCCGGAGGACAGGCCTATGAGGTTTGCTGGGCTGGTCATTCCATGGTGTAGACTCATCCAGCAGGATACAGTACAGCACTGGACAGGGACTGGGGAGGTTGCTCTCCTACAGGCATCCTCCTGCCTCAGCCTCCCAGAGTGCTGTGATCACAGGTGTGTACCATCACACGGGGCAAGGTATCTGCTTTCTTAACAGTAGCCATTTTGATTGACTTTTCTTCCCTTTCCTCCCACTGTATATAAGTGATTTGGGGTTTTGTTTTGTTTTGTTTGAGACAGGGTCTCACTCTGTAGCCCAGGCTAGCATTGAACTCACAACGATCCTCCTGCCTCAGCCTCCCAAGTGCTAGGATCATAGGTGTGTGCCACCACCCCCGGCTGAGTAATGACTAATAGTAGCTATTGCTAATCAGAATTAAAATTGGGAAATGGTTATGGTCAGTAAAACACAAGGAAATGTATCTTACAACTGATACCATAAAATGCATGGATATTTAGGAATAGTTGCTGTTAAGAAAATTTTAGTGAATTGATAAAATTAGATGAACATGTCTTGGTCAACAAAATGCTGGTGGAGGCAAAAATGATTAAAGAAAATAGATCGTACCTTTTTTTTTTATCATACCATTTGAGTTTTTAATTTTAATCACAAGAGAGAGGGAGGAAGATGATGTCCGAGGCACTGAAGGTACAGGTCCGGTTTGGCAGCCCGAGAGCTCTCACCCCTGGTGCACGCAGGCCTGGCCCTGCGCCTGCGCACTCGAACTTGGCACTGGCGGGGTGCAGGGGGACCCCGGCCTGGAGCTGAGCTGAGCAGGAAGGTGAGCTTGCCCGGGGATCCTCGCTCGTTCGCGGGGTGACTTCTCCATATTTGCTGGCCACGGCGGTGAGGTTTTCTCCTTTGGGAATGGTTGGAGCGGTGGTTGTCTTTGAGGTTGTTGGGGGTCATTTTAGCCTGAGTCAGAACACAGGTGTGCGTGTGCACTTGTGTGCGTGTGCACCGGAATGCACGGGGACCTCTGGGGTGTCCTCCTAGACCAGCCTTCACCCCTCCTCCCTATACCACCCCCACCCCAGGAGAAATGCTAATAGTCATATTTGAAAGCTTGTATTTTTATGTCTAAATGCATGGTTTTTAATGTTGATTTTTTGACTTAATTACATTGTGGCAGAGAATGTGGTCTGCGTGATATTGATTCTTTGGTGTTTGTTAAAGCATGTTTGTGGCTTAGTAAGTGGTCAGTTTTTTACAAACGTCCCCAGTGTGTTGGAAAAGAATGTGTACTTTCTAACTGCTGGTTGCAGATGCTATGGAAGTACAGTATGGTGTCACACACCCATCATCCCAGGACTCAGGAGGCTGAGGCAGGAGGATCACTGTGAGTTCAAGGCCAGCCTAGGCTACAGAGTGAGACCCTGTCTCAAAAAAGCAAAACAACACAAAAAAATCATTAAAAATCATTTGAGCTCCCATTTTCTTTTTTTTTCTTTCTTGTTTGTTTGTTTTGAGACAGGGTCTTGCTATGTAGTTCAGGCTGGCCTTGAACTCACTATGGAGCCCAGTGAACTCATTGAGATCCTCCTACCTCAGCCTCTCCAGTGCTGGGATTACAGACATGCACCACCACGCCCAGCCAATTCAGGGTTTTAAAAAAATTATCGAGCTGGGCACAGTGGCAAATGCCTGTAACCCCAGCACTCAGGAAGCTGAGGCAGGAGGATCACCGTGAGTTCAAGGCTAGCCTGGGCTACATAAACAAATTCCAGCCTGGACTACATAGCAAGACTGTAACTTGGTAGGGGGAGTGAAGTGGGAGAGAGACCAGCAGGCTTGTGTAAAGGCAACATGGTGTGGAATTTATTGTGCCTGGTGCAGACAGACAGAGGCGAAAAGACCTTCTGTAGGGAACAAAGAAAAGTGTGCCCCTTTCATAGGGATGGAAAGAAGGCAGGGCATGTTAGCTGGGAAGATTTTAATAAACATCTGTGGTCAGAGTTCTCTGGCTGTCTCGCACCTCAGTGGACAGAGTCCTTGAAGTGTCCGGTGTAAATTTTTGGGTGTCTCCAGATGTCCCCTGATGTCCCAGGACCTGCACAATTCTTTGTCCTATCTTATCTCCTTTATGACAGCCTGTGCTTGCCAACAACAGCTTCAGTACTGAGCTGAGTTCCCTGCTGAGGGCAGTGCTTCTGCTGGCAAGCAGGTTGGGGCCTGGGAGAGTCGGGTCCAACTGGAGCCTTACGGAGACCCTGTCTCCAAAAAAAGAAAAAAGAAAAAAAAAAAAAAAGAAGAATTATTGAGTTATGCTAGGCATAGTAGCACAGGCCTGTAATTCTAGCACTCTGGAAGGCTGAGGCAGAAGGATCACAAGTTCAAGACCAGTTTGAGCAATTTAGCAAGACCTCGTGTCTAAATAAATAAATAAAATTAAAAAGGGGTGGAGCTATAGCTCAGTGCAAAGGCCCTGAGTTCAACAACATGCACACACACACATACACACACACACACAGGGTGACAGTCCATCACATACTCTAGATGTAAACCCTTTTCGTAAATGCGATTTGCAAACATTTTCTCTCATTTCATCCTTTCAATTTCTTGCACTTTTCCCCCTCAATACTGGGGTTGAAGCCCAGAGCATGTGAGGCAAGTGCTCTACCATTAAGCTACATCCCCACTCCTTTTTATTTTGAGATAGTCTTGATTGAATTGCTCCAACCTTTGATCCTCCTGCCTCAACCTACCACATAGCTGGGGTTACAGGTGTGCACCAGCACTCCAGTTCTGGCCTCCTTTCTTGATAAAAATCTTTGAAGTACAAAATTTTTGTATTTGTTTGTTTGTTTGTTGAGACGGGGTCTTGTTGTGTAGTTCAGGCTTGCCTTGAACTCACTTTGTAGCCCAGGCTGGCCTCAGGTTCACAGAGATCCTCCTGCCTCAGCCTCCTGAGTCCTGGGATTATAGGTGTGTGCCACCACGCCCAGCAAGTTTCTAATATTAATGATGTCTCATTTATCTTTTTTTTTTTTTTGGCTTGTGCTTTGCTATCATATTGAAGAAAACATAACTTTATCCAAGGTCACAAAAATGTATGCTTCTGTTTTCACCTAAGAATATAATTTTAGTTCTTCTATTTAGGACTGTGCTCCATTTTTACTTAATTTTTGTATATAGTATGAGGTAGGGATCTAACTTCATACTTTTGTACTATTTGTATTTGTTTTTGATTTTTGTATTTTGTTTGGTTTTATTTTGGTGCTTTGTCTTTTTGAGACAGAGTCTCACTATACAGTTCAGGCTGGCCTTGAACTCACTTTGTAGCCCAGGCTGGCCTCAAACTTGCTTACATAGCCCAGACTGGCCTTGAACTCACCAAAATCCTCCTGCTTCAGCCTCCTGAGTAATGAGATAACAAGCATGCACCACCTTGCCTGGCTCCTGCTCTGTCCAGAGCAGCTCACCCACCCTCCCTTCTCCCTCTGTATCTGTAGCTGACACATGCTCATCCTGAACATCCGGCTCAGAAATTGCTTTCTTCAAAAGCTTTCCTTGGTTCCCTCCAGATGGAGTGTGTTCCTGCCTTCTTTGTATTTCGCAGACCGTTCTGTGCGGTGCACAGGAACATCATAGTTTCCATTATTTATTTACACGTAGTTGCTAATGAGTTTCTTTAGGGCAGGGACCGGGCTCATTCATCTGCACGCCCCCCACGTGTGTGTCCCATAGTGAGTGGCCAAGGTGTGCTCAGGGCCAGTCGGGGCGGTGGCAACACGGCCGTGACACACACCAGGGAAGGTGCTGGGGCGACAACAGCATCACACACAAGTCCCAGGTAGCAACAGCCACAGAAAAGGGGCCGACAGCTCAGCTTCAGAACTTACAGGCTGACGCCTCTACTTTAGGGGTCTTTGGGGTGATTGGCGGACGTGAGGACAGAGTGCTGAGCCATCTGGGAAGGTTGGGCTGGGCCTGGGGCATCAGCTCGCCTCAGCTTTTGTTATTTTATTTTCTACCTCTCTTAGGACCCCGGAAGGAAGCAGGGATACCTGCAGTGTGCTGTTTTGAATTAAATGGAGAGAAAGGAGTGACTTCTCGGTGCCATCCTTTTCAACTGCACTACAAGGACAGTGCTTGGCAGGTGCCAGTGTTATGGAAAACAGACCAAACTCAGGAAGAAACGGCACCGAGGAGGTTAAGGAGGCAGTTTATTACACCGATGGGCTTGACTGGGATCTCTCCCAAAGAGTCAGCCCCGCCCGGTGGGATTCTGGGGCTTTTAAAGGGAAAGCAAGCGAGGAGGTACGAAGGCAGATTTGGTGCATTATGATGGGAGGGTTGGGTGACATCTTGGGTTGCTAAGGGAGTTTAAACATTTCAGGTTATATCATAAGGCCATCTGTTATATAAAGCATGGGTTATACACAGGAAGAATGCTCCGTTACATTTTAAGTTACATTGCAAGGTCATCAGTTATACAAAGGCAGTAAAGTCAGGGGTTACACAAAGGAACACTTTGTTACATTTTAAGGCCATCTGTTAGACAAGCTTACACAAAGGAAGGAATGCTCTGTTATCAGGCTTGTCCTGGACACGGACATGTCCGCCTGGTCTTGGCGGGCATCCTTGGCAGGCGTTATTTAAATTTTTAATTCTCCTTCTCCAGGAGCTCAAAAATGTGGAAAGGAGCCAGGTGTGGTGGCACCGGCCTCTAATCCCAGCACTGAGGAGGCTGAGGCAAGAGGATCTCTGTGAATTCAAGGCCAGCCTGGGCTACACAGTGAGTTCAAGGACAGTTTTAAAAAACATACCAAGACCCTGTCTCAAAAAACAAAACACGGGGGCCGGTAAGATGGCTCAGCGGCGTAAGCGCCTGCCTTGCAAGCGCGAGGGCCCGAGTTCGACTCCCGGATCCCACATACGAAAAAGGGGCCGGTGATATCGCTCAGTGGCACGGGTGCCTGTTGGTGCGCGAGGTCCTGAGGTCGACCCCCCGGTACCCACAAAAAAAAAAAAAAAAACAAAAAAAAACAGAAGTGGTGCTGAATTCCTGAAGTAAGGGTAAGGAACCAGGCCTGAAAAAAAGAGGAGACTCCAGCAGGAAGACGCGGGTTTTGAGAGTCAGAAAAGCCTTAAAGGGGGCTGGAGATACAGCTCAGCGGTACAGCGCCTGCCTGGCAAGCGCAAGGTCCTGAGTTCAATGCCAGGTACCAAAGACTAGATTTCTTTTATTTGAGAATGGTCAGGAACACTTTTGATCTCAATACTCAGGAGGCTGAGACAGGAGAATTGCCTTGAGTTTGAGGCCCGCCTGGGCTATATACTGAGACCCTGTCTCAACCTCCCTGCCACCAGAGAAAAAAACAAGAACAGGGAGCCACTGGCTTATTATCCACAAGTTTGCCTTCACCTCCTTCACCAGTAGCATTTCACGAACTCAGGACCCCTCTCGGCTTCTCTACAGAAGCTGCCGGGCCTTCCCTGAGATCCCAGGCCTGGGCCCGAGACTTCACAACCACCTTCCTCTCCCGCACCCACATCCACATCCGTGGATTGGAGTCCTCACCTTCAGAGCACAAAGCGCACTTCCGGCTGGGGCAGGGCTCAGCGAGGCTTTTTGTGTGTGCCAGGCCGGGGCTCAATCCCAGCACCAAAAAATAGAAATAAACAAGGAGTGCTGCCGCATGCACTGTGCATTTACTCCTTGGAACTGACTTATTGAAAAAGAGAGAGACCCATTTTACAGGTGAAGGCCCAGGGTCTTAGGTTAAGATCTTTACCCCTCCGCTGGCAGTGTTGCTCAGTGGGAGCGCATGCCTGGTACATGCAGGGCCCTGAGTTTGCTCCCCAGCACAGGGAACAACAACAACAAAACAAAAAACCTTTTTAAAAAAAGAATTTTGGGCTGGGCGGTGGCACATGCCTGTAATCCCAGCAGTTAGGAGGCTGAGGCAGGAGGATCACTATGAGCTCCAGGCCAGCCTGAACTACATGGCGAGACCCCATCTCAAAAAAAAAAAAAAACACCTTTGACTCAAACCACACAGTTTTAAGCTCATTTGCGTTTTCTGGTAAGTCACAGGATAAACATGACACTTCTGGATGTGTGCTATGCGGACCCTTGTGACAAATGTATACATGAGAAAAATTAACACACATGGACAAAGTCAGGGACAGTGCCCAGGAACACCCAGCGACAACCAAACCATGCCTGGTATTATCTCCAGTTTCTGAGATGGAAGCAGCGTTGATCTTATTTTATACCTCACTCGGGCTTCTGACCAGCGCATTTGCTGTTCAGGGTCATTACATCGTTGTGGGGTTGTGGGGAGTGGTGCGTGCGCATAACGCATCTTTACTCTTTTTAGTTCTCCTTCCCCTCCCCTCCCTCCATCTCTAGGTATCCTTCCCATTTCCCATTTCCTACTGTCTATCTTTTATTTTGCTCTTTGTCTATGTGATATTGAAGCTTGTGTGTCTGACTTATTTCACTTAATATTATGGTCTCAAGGTGCATCCATTTTCCCACAAATGCCTCAAGTTTATCCTTTTTCACAGCAGAGTAGTACTCCACTGTGTATAAATACATTTTCTTTACCCATTCATCTGTTGATGGATATACAGGCCACTTCCAAGATTTAGCTGTTATGGGGGCCGGTGAGATGGCTCAGCGGCGTAAGCGCCTGCCTTGCAAGCGCGAGGGCCCGAGTTCAACTCCCGGAACCCACATACGAAAAAGGGGCCGGTGATATCGCTCAGTGGCACGGGTGCCTGTTGGCGCGCGAGGTCCTGAGGTCGTCCCCCTGGTACCCACAAAAAAAAAAAAAAAAAAAAAAGATTTAGCTGTTATGAGTTGTGCTACTATAAACATGGGTGTGCATAGATCACTGTAATATGATGACTTTAACTCTTTCAAGAAGATTCCTAGAAGGGGAATAGCTGGACTGAATGAAATTTCTAGTTTTAATTTTTTGAGGGCTCTCTGCACTGATCTCCATAGTGGTTGTACTAGTTTACTTTCCCACCAACAGTGCAGAAAGGCTTCTCCCCTGGCGCCTGCCAGCGTTTGTTATCATCTGATTTCTTGATGGTAGCCATTTCTTCTGGAGTAAGATGGAATCTTAGTGTGGTTTCAATTTGTATTTCTCTGATGACCAGTGATGTTGGACATTTTTTCATGGATTTATTGGTCACTTGCACTTCTTTTTCTGAAATGTCTATTCATTTCAGTTGCCCATTTTCTGATTGGGCCTTTTAATTTATGGGGTCTAATTTATTTATTATTTTTTTTTCTTTTTTGAAACAGGGTCTCATTATGCAGTTCAGGCTGGCCTGGAATTCATAGTGATCCTCCTGCTTCAGCCTCCTGAGTGCTGGGATTACAGGCATGCACCACCAAGCCTGGCTCAAGTTCTTTATGTATTTTAGATGTTAGTCCTCTGTTTTAAAAGTAGTTGGGAAAAGTTTTTCCCATTCTGTAGTCTGTCTTCACTCTGCTGGTCTTTTCTCAGATCTACAGAACTGTAAAGTGCTCGTGCTTTGGGCCTAAATAGACCTGGGTTCGAATGTTAACACTACCTCTTACCATATACGCTAATCTGAGAGAGATTCTGTAAAATGGAGTAATCTACAAAATGAGGGTAATAATTCCTACCTCCAAGGACTGTTTAAGAGTTAAATCATTCATCATACTCCTCTGCTCCTTTATCTTCAAGGACTCATATCTTCTAAGACCCCTGAAACCCTGGCTAGAAACAAACCCAATATTCTGGGACCTGGGGAGCCGGGCGTGGTGGCGCACGCCTGTCATCTCAGCACTCGGGATGCTGAGGCAAGAGGATTGCCATGAGTTCAAGTCCAGCCTGGGCTCTGTAGTGCGTTCGAAGCCAGCCTTAATTGCATAGTGAGACCCTGTCTCAAAAAAATTTTTTTCTATTATAAATTCAATGCATATCATATAAATATAATTCAACCTTATTATACTGTCCATAATTATTAATATTTCATTTTTTTCTGCTCTTTCCCCATACTTTTCCACAATGCTATAGTTGTTTTGTTTTTGAGACAGGGTCTCACTATGTACCTCGGACTGGCCTTGAACTCACTATGGAACCTACGCTGGCCTCGAACTCACAGTAACCCTCTTGCCTCAGCCTCCCGAGTATTGGGATTATAGGCATGCAACACCATGCCCAGCCAAATGCTAGTTTTGCATTTTTACATTTTATGTCATGAAAATTTTTTCAACAGATGACTCTTCAAAAACGTGATTTTATTTTATTTGTGCTTATTTCCTAAAGTGAAGAAGATATAATGTATTTAACCATTTACCACCTGTGGAACACTTGCTTGTTTTCTTTTTCAATAAACTCTGCCATGTATATGCTTTTAACAGAATGTTTGCATTTCTGATTATTTCTTCAGGATAAATTCCTATAAGTGATATTAGCAAGTTAAAGAGGATGCAGGTTTAAAAGCTGTCAATTGCTCAAGCACTGTGGGTCAAAGAGGATGGCCTGAGCAAAGCCTTTCAAAGAAAAATAAATACTACTGCCAAATTCCTTTCGAGGAGTCTTCTAGTCAGGCATGGTGGCGTGTGATCCCAGCCACTCCAGAGGCTGAGGCAGGAGAATCGCGAATTCAAGGCCAGCCTGGGCATTTAGGGGGATCTTGTCTCAAAATAAAAAGGCACTGGGGCGGTAGATTGGTCCTAGACAGTTTACCTAACATGCCCAAGGCCCTGGATTCAATCGCCAGCACTCAACAACAAAAATTAAATAACAAGAATTGTACTTTTGTAATAAATGGGAGATGAGGCGTTTAAACATTGATTTCTTTGATTAGTAAGGTTGGACATTCTTTCGTGCAGTTCATAGTTCTTCTTTAGGGAATTGTCCGTTTTTGTACGTTCGTGTTTCTCATGCTGTTTTTTTCCTAAATATATATTTTTAATTATTTATTTATTTATGATTTTTTGAGACAGGGTCTCGCTATATAGTTCAGGCTGGCCTTGAACTCATTATGGAGCCCAGGCCGGCCTCAAACTCGCGGCGATCGTCCCGCCTCAGCCTCCCTACTGTTATAATTACAGGCGTACACCACCACACCCGGCTAAACATCTATTTACAAACCATCCTTTTGCTGGCCCGTGAGTGCTGAACAACGGCGGAGGCCCACAAAAACGGCCTTCCCACTTGAGAACCCGCACGCCGCGTCTATTCCCTACGGCGGAAGCCGAATTTCCACGAACCACTCGGTGAGAATTGCTGCAAAGGCGCGGGCTCGCCAGGCCTCGGAGTAACGTGTCGCGGGATCTCAGCTGTCCTCCGGGCCTCCGACCCGACTACAAATCCCAAAATGCAACGCGCCCCGGCTCCGAGCATCGAATGAAAGCTCGGGGCCAAGGTCATGTGTCCGCCAGCATCAGGCGTCCAGTCATCTCTCTCACGCCTTTTTCTTCAGGTTCCACCTCGGTCGCCATTTTGTGCGCGAGGTTATGGAACCTGGGAGTCCCGCCGACTCTATGGTCGAGGATATCGGAGCTCTGACCAATCGTAATCTAGATCTCGAGGGAAAACCCCGCCTTTACCCGCATGGAGGCGGGAATTGCCACGAAGCTCCTGTGAAGAGAGAGGAAGAAGCTACGGACGACCAATGAGAAAGGAGGAATCAAGGACACCAGCTAATGGGGACGCTGGAGAATGGCGACCAATGAGCGCCGAGGGAGCGCGGGACACGTGGGTGGGGGAGCCCAGCCTGAGACCAAGGGCTAAAGCTGCGAGGTGAGTCAGTCACCTTGAGCCGGCCGAGCGCTGCGGCCTATCAGGGGCTGCGGGGCAGCGGGAGTGCAGGTGATGGGGCCGGCAGCGGGCGATCGGCAGGGTTGTGGGCTGGACCGTGAGGAAGGGCATCAGCCCCGGGCCCTAAGTCCGTGGCCCGATGGGTTCCTATTCATTGCCCAGGGTGATGAGCGGGGCCCGGCCCAGCCGGGTGAGTGGGGACAGCTGCGTCGCCTGAGCAGGATTCCCGCAGCATCTGCCCAGTATCCGCCCCCAGCTCCCCCGGAGACCTCCGCTTTTGCAACCTGTCCCTCCTGGGGCCTGGGCCCCCTCCCCTCCCTTGCGTCCTCCGTGACTTTCCCGCTGCGTGCGGGCGCCGCCCCTGACCCCAGTGTCCTCCCCTCCCCGCCGGGCGCGCATCGAGGCCGCAGCTCGGGGCAGGGCGGGCGGGGGTGCGGGGACGGCAGAAGGTCGCGCTGCACGCGGACCACCAGGCTGTCAAGTGAATCACCTATTTTTGTTGAATGTCTCTGCAGACTGAAACATGCAGACCACCGGGGCCCTGCTCCTGTCTCCGGCGCTGGTAAGCCGCGCCCCGGGTGCCGTGTGTGGTGTGGGAGCCCTCGGTGTTTAATGAGTGGACCGAGAGGAGCTTGGCCCTTTGGGGAGGCTCTAGGACTGGACGCAGGTAACCCCTGTTTATTTGGGCGTAAAAACCAAGCTCTGTCGGCTTTGGAGTGCAGTCCGAGGCTCGATCTGACCCTTACCCCCAGGCTGGCTGCGCCTGAACCAGACAGCACCCCGCAGCAGGGATTCTCAGCCTTGGCTGCCAGTTAGGAACATCCGGGGCTTTGAAGAACCTTAAAGCCCACGCTGCACCTTGGGCCGGTTACATCAGACTCTGGGGAGAGGGATGGAACCCGCGGCGTTTGCCTTGGAATTTCCGGGTGATTCCAGTCCTTTCACAGCCCTTGCACTAAAGAACATTCCCAGACAGTCCCCTCGCAGGGAGCTCTCCTCACCTGGAGTCCTGGCCCCCAAGGGTGTGTGGCATCAAGGACATTGAGCAAATTGCTCCCGGTGGATTCCTCGGTGATCCAGGTCCAAGTCCAAGCCTCTCCTGGGCACCGCTTTGGTTTTATGTGGATTCTTTTTTCTTTTGGGTTTTTTTCTTTTAAGATGGGGCTCCCTAGGCGTGGGTTCTTGTTCCGTTGTGCGACACTGATTGAGGCTGTGGCCATAGACGTGAACTTTGGTACACGTTTCTGTTGTTTCATTTTTGGTGCTGCGGATTGAACCCCAAGCCGTGCCTTCTGCCGGTAAGCTACACCACGGCCTGGGACATAGTTCTGAACCGTGGTGGTCACCACCGCTGGCCACCCTGGTCCCTCAGGACAGCAGTCTCTGGTGCAAGCCTGCCTGATGGAAACAGGAATAAACGGATGGACTTTGCAACACATCCCATTTATGATTTTGTAGTCATTTCTGACAAGCTTGTCATTAGGATTTCTTTTTTCCTCCCTGATTGGGAGGGATGTGTCTTTCTGATTTTGCAGATCCGCTGTTGTACCCGGGGTCTGATCAGGCCTGTCTCTGCCTCCTTCCTGAGTAGGCCCCAGGACCCATCTAAACCGGTGAGAAGTAAGGCCCACCCGGGGGTCTCCTCCGCAGCAGTTTTTGAGGTTAATGGAGCTGCCTTTAAGTAGGAGGATCTGTGATGCTCTGATAGTTCTGAGTCTCCAAAAGAGACTGTCATAGGTGAGAAATTTGCAAAAGTAGCGCTGGGCATGGTAGTGCACACCTGTCATCCCAGCACTTGGGAGGCCGAGGCAGGAGGATCCCTGTAAGTTCAAAGCCAGTCTGGGCTACATAGTGAAACCCTGTTTCCAAACAAAAGACATTTGCAAGAGCAAGGTTTATCTAATCTATGCAATTTCCCTAGCGCTGTCTGAAGACAGAACTTAAGTCCTGTTCCCGATGCTCTGCACCCTGAGCGTTGTGCCTGTCCAGTGGGTGGGGCGGGAGGGTGTCAACTCCCTGTCCTGTCACTCCATTCTGTCCCTGCCCCTTATCCAGCCTTCCAGCAGCACCCCCGAACTCCAGGTGGCCAGGCGGAATTTCCAGACCAGTGTGGTCTCCCGGGACATTGACACAGCGGCCAAGTTTATTGGCGCTGGGGCCGCCACAGTTGGCGTGGCTGGATCTGGGGCTGGCATCGGAACCGTGTTTGGCAGCTTGATCATCGGCTATGCCAGGTAAGTTGGGAGCAGCCCAGAGCACCTCCTGCTGTGAGTTCTGCCCTGGGAGTGGCGTTCAGGTGCCTGCAGCTTGATTTCATCTGCCTCCTGCTCTCTCCAGTGACCTCTGTCAGGGTACTAATATCTGAGCCAAGCGTGGTGGCGCACACCTATCATCCCAGCACCTGGGAGGCTGAGGCAGGAGGACTGCCATGAGTTTGAGGCCAGCCTGGGCTTCCTAGTGAGTTCAAGGCCAGCCTGAACTACATAGCGAGACTCTGTCTCAAAAAAAAAAAAAAAAAAAAAAAAAAAAAAAAAACAAGAAAAAGAATTTAAGTGCCTGTCAGTTTGCAAAGTTGCCACTCCACATGCCCTCAAGTCCCCAGGCTGGGTAAGACTAGGCTCTCCCCAGCCGTGGCACTCTGTGCCCCCCCAACCTCCCTGCCCTCCCCCCCATACTGACCTCCGCGACATCCATCTCTGTCCCATAGGAACCCGTCTCTCAAGCAGCAGCTCTTCTCGTACGCCATCCTGGGCTTCGCCCTGTCGGAGGCCATGGGGCTCTTCTGTCTGATGGTCGCCTTCCTCATCCTCTTTGCCATGTGAGCGCTGCAGGGTGGGCTGCCGTGCCTGGTGCTGGGCCCCAAGCTGTACCATTAAACAACGTTTCTCTAAGCCTCGTGCCTGGCCTCTGTCCTTGGACCTTGGGGGTGGCCTTGGGCAAACGCAGAAAGAAGGACTTGGGCCAGCTCTCATGAGCAGGAGGTCCCCAGGGCTGGGAATCAGGACGAGGATTCTTGTCTCCCAGGAGGAAGTGGGTTTCCCCTTCACAAGTCCTGTGTGGATGTTTAACATTTTTGAGGGGTTTCTTTTGCATGAAGCCCTAGTGTTTTACAACACCTCTAACTTCTTTGGTTTTGTTTTTTTGAGACAGGATCTCACTATGTAACCCAGACTAGCCTTGAACTCACTGTGGAGCCCAGGCTGGCGATCCTTCTGCCTCAGCTTCCTGAGTGCTGGGATGGCATGTGTGCGCCACCACGCTGGGCTCTGTTGTTCTTTTAGGCCCAAAGGAAGAGCACACTGTGGACAGAATAATGCAGAGATGCTTGGGGACAAGGTCGGTCTCCAATTGGACAGTTCCCAAAGGAGCAATAACTCCTAAGTGGGACCCATTTGGTGAAAATCTTGTATCTCAACTGCAAAAATTGTGTGAAAGAATGAAACCAAGACCTAATTAGTCTTAAGAACATCTTCCACCCTAAAGGCAATTAGCAAAAAGAGTTAAAATATATGGAAAACCTGGGGGTGGAGCTCAGGTTAGAGCTTGTGTGTGCTTAGCATGCATGGGCTTCAGTCCCCAGCACAAGGGAGAAAAGTACAATGGTTTCAGTTTGCATGCAGTTACAAAAAAATGAACATTTCCTGAATGTTCGTGTCATATGTGCTGCTGGAGCGAGCGCACGTGCAGTTTAAAGACAGTCTGGAGCCAGGCGTGGTGGCATGCGCCTGTGATGTCAGCACTCAGGAGGCTGAGGCAGGGGGATCACCACAAGCTCAAGGAGAGTCTGAGTTACATGGATCCTGTCTCCAAAAAAACAAATAAACCAAAATACAAATCATTGTATAGGCAAAGAAACATCAGGAAGCTCAGACAGGCGGGGCACTCTTCCTAGCGTCACACAGCTGGTCAGTAAAGCTGGGATTCAAACTCCATACCTGTGTCCTTAACGTGCCAACTCTTCCGCCTTACACAAGTTCAGCGACTTGCTCAGGGTCCCAGTGGGCCCATCTGACATTCAGCAGCCACTGCTCTGTATCCTGGGATCCTCGACCTTGGCATACTTGGGATCAAATGATTGTCGGGTGGGGGTGAAGAGGTCAGCAGCCCCCACCCCATGTGTGACAGCAAACTGACTGATGTCCCTTTAGTCTCTTCACTGCAAGTAACTCCCGCGAGCTCACAGAGAGCAGACCAGGGAGAACCTGAAGCAGAGTGCAGGGCTCCCGGGGCTGCCGCAGGCCCTGGGTGGGTGGGCTGGCAGCCCGAGTGTCGCCAGGGAGCAATGGATTAGTAACTGGCAACCCTGTTACCCGCACGGCACCACGACCCCTTGAGTGTCCCACTGGTGTCTGTGCCAGTCCTGGGCTCTGGAGGTAATCCAGGGACAGCCCCAGGGAGGGGGGTTGCCCTTTGCTTCCTGCAAGGGCCAGGACCTATTTTTACCAAGAAGCTGGGAAGAATCTCCGCATCCAGGGCTGCAGACAGCCTCGGACTCGCCAGATCAGCTGGGCAGGAAGTGGGGTCGGCAGCCCCGGAGAACGCATCTCTGGTCCCTGACACACCACTCAGTCTGACGCACTAGTTAGTCCCATAACCTCATCTCCGAAGTTCTTTATCTCTATTCTGGTCTTTTGGGTGGGACTGTTTTGTTTTTTGAGACAGGATCTCTAGTCCAGGCTGGCCTTGAACCCGTGGTGATCCTCCTGCCCTCAGCCTCCCAAGTGCTGGGATTATAGCCCAGCCTGGGTGGGACCATTTTGCTTAGTGCAAAATATTTGTAGGTAAATACAGCCATGTATTATTCTTAGGGCAGGGTGTACGAGGGTGATCAAGCCAAGCCTGGTGGTGCATGCCTGTGATCCCAGTGTTTGGGAGGCTGAGGCAGGAGACTGCTCCGAGTTCAAGGGCAGCCTGGGCTACCTAGTGAGACTCTCCCTCAAAAAAAATAAAAAACGGGAGGTGGTAAAAATACATGGTGAATGTTTAAATTTTTAAACATTTATTACAAGAACGGACACATTGTCATTAATCCTCAATATTCCCCCTCGCTTCAGACACATTTATCCCATCGTTCTTGTCACTTTCTGAAGCAGTTCTGCAAGTCCTCTTTCTTACGAGGTGTGATGGCAAAATGGTGATGTTGCTGCCCAGTGCTGCCCAGTGGAAAGGCGGGCTCGAGAGACCATTACCGTGACCTCTTCCACCTGATTTACCGGATCTGACACCATGTGACCTCTGACTGCTCTGAAGTCCAATGACAATGAAAGGAGAATGTTTTCAGCAGATTCAGGACATTGAGGCAGCTTTAAAGACACAAAAATGGGCTTCCAGAGCTGCTTCAGAAAGTGGCTTGAACCCTGAGATGAGTGGGCTCAAAGCGAGGGGTAGGAGTTTGAGGAGGACTCATGGCAATGTGTCTTTTACTGTAAAAAATTTTTAGAGTCTTTTTAACATTTACTATATTTTTTTTAATCACATCTCGTATTTTTATTGTATTCTCAGATGGTAGCAACCAAAAAAACAATGAGGAAGGAGCACCTTAAGAGCTCAGCATGGTAACGAAGCTTGGGAGTCAGTATAAAAAGAGCCCTGCCACATACAACTGGGATGTTAATAATCTCCCCTTTAGGGCCGGTGAGATAGCTCAGTGGCATAAGCGCCTGCCTGGCAAGCACAAGGTCCTGAGGTTGACTACCAGTACCCACATAAAGGAAAAAAAAGGGCCGGTGATATCGCTCAGGGGCACAAGCGCTTGCTGGCAAGAGCGAGGTCCTGAGGTTGACTCCCGGTACCACACACAAAAAAACAAAAAAAAAAACAAAAAAAGATCTCCCCTTTAACCTCCTCATCTATAAAATGGGAATAAGAAAAATGTGTGAGCGGAGCAGGGTGGGGCACCCTTGTAATCCCAGCCCTCGAGAGGCTGAGGCAGGAGTATCACCAAAAGCTACAGTTCAAAGCTACCCTCAACTATATAACGAGATGCTGTCTCGATAAATAAATAAATAAATAAATAAAACCTCTATCTGGTTAGTTCAATGCATGTCTATATACACCTTAATATTACATGTACCCCAACAGTGTACACATATATTACATGTATAAGCTCATTTACATATATTACCTGTAATATGTCACGACCACCACTATTTTTTTTTTTTTAGTACTGGAGTTTGAACCCAAGGCCTTTGCACTGAGCTGTATCCCTGTCCCTTTTTCCTGTTTGTTGCTTTTGTGTGTGTGTGGGTACCGGGGGTCGACTTCAGGACCTCGCGTGCCAGCAGGTGCCCGTGCCGCTGAGCGATATCACCGGCCCTTTTTTCGTATGTGGGTTCCGGGAGTCGAATTCGGGCCCTTGCGTTTGCCAGGCAGGCGCTTACGCCGCTGAGCCATCTCACCGGCCCCCTGTTTGTTGCTTTTTGAGACAGGGCCTCACTATGTACTGCAGGCTGGCCTTGAATTCATACTGATCCTCCTGCCTCAGCCTCCTGAGCGCTGGGACGACAGTGCGTGCTAGCATGGCCGGCTCTGATAGATGTATTATTAAATTATTAAGTATAGCTACTATTACTGAGAAGCCTTAAAGTCTGGGTTCAGACTTTCCCTTTCAGGTCAGGATTTATGGCCTGGGGCTGGGGATAGAGCTCAGCAGTGCAGCGCCTGCCTGGCAAGCATGAGGTCCTGAGTTCGATTCCCGGTACCAAAAAAAAAAAAAAAAGGATTTACGGCCTGGCAGGAGGTTTTGCTTGCTCCTGGCACTGAACCAAGACAAAAGCTGGGCCCAGGAGGGAAAGACTTTCCTGTGAGCCTCGGGAGGGGAGGGTCTTCCTGGTATGTGTCTTAGAAAGTGTCAAGGTAGAGCGATGACCTGGACTCCAGGACACTCGTCAAGCCCTGCCCTTTGGGTGGGGTCACCTCCCATGAGCAAGGTGCCACCAAATCTTGTTCTGAGAGATGACAAGGGCTGTAGCTCAGTGGTGAGAGCTTGTCTAGCAGGCTTGAGGCCCTGGGTTCCATCCCCAGCACCACACAATAAAAAAAATTTAAAAAAGGAAGTCAGAGCCAGGTGTGGGGGTGCACTCCTGTAATCCTAGCATTCGGGAGGCTGAGGCAGCAGGATCGCTGTGAGTTTGAGGCCAGCCTGGGCTACGTAGCAAATTCAAGATGAGCCTGAGTTACATAGAGACCCTGTCTCAAAAAAACAAAAGGAAATCAGACTGATGGCCCAGTGCAGGCAGCCCCAGCAGGGAGGAAAACGAGGCTCTGATCTGGGTGCTCGGTCACTGGCATGAGAGTGGCTCCAGCCGGTGTACTCCTACCCTCTGCCACGCTGCCCATGGAAAACAGCCAGGTGCCGCCTTGAAAAGTCAGCGAGCCCTGGAGGAAGCACTGCTGCTCCCCTGCACCCACCTCTCCGGCCTCTGCCCCCCTTCAGAGGCCTGGCAGTTTCCATGACGGGTGGTGCACTGGTCCCCAGCAGCCTTGCAGCCCTTGACTCACAGGTCCTTTGTGCAGCCCTGACTTCACCCTTCCAAAGGAAAATAGGCATCACCGAGGAGGGCCAGGCAAAATTCTAAAGCTCTATGGCCAGGAGAGGGGCGGTTCTCTTCATCATTTCTGTGTTTGCTTTTTTGAGATAGGGTCTCACTCGGGCTGGCCTGGAACTCAGGGTGATCCTCCTGCCTCAGCCTCCCAAGTGCTGGGATGACAGGTGTGTGCCACCACGCTCAGTTTTCTACTCATTATTTCTGCAGCATCCACTGAATGCTGACTCAAAGAGCCTCGTCTTGTGCTTCCTGCCCTAGGGAGGTCCAATCTAGTGGCTGACAGATGAATAACCACAAAAACGAAAAGTAGTATGTGCTTAATAGAGGCAAGAACAGTCAGCCTTGACAACCAGATGGGGGAGTAATTAAGGTGACTAATTAATAAGAATAATATGCCTGGGAGCGTGAAAGCTGGGCAGAGGAAACTTTGCTGCCAGCCTTGCAGGCTGAGGAAGAATAATGAGCTAAGGGTTATGGAATAGTCACCCTGGCCAGCCACTTCCCATCCATCACTTCATTATCTCCTCCTCGTAGACTAGCACGGCTCCACTTTTGCAGATTCGGAGCAGAGAATGGAGAGTTAAACAGCAAGGATTTTCCTCAGGAGAGGGAAAAAGTATTCGGAGTAGGAAAAAATACGAAGGCCAGGATGAGACAGGACAGGGGCAAATGAAGTGTTTATTTATTTATGTACTTTTGTACTTATTTATTTATTTATCTATTTGAAACAGGGTCTCACTCTGTAGCCCAGGCTGGCCTTGAACTCATGGCGATGCCCTTCCACAGCCTCCGCAGTGCTGGGATTACAGGCGTGCACAACCATTCCTGGCAAGGTGACAATTATTTGTACAGTGCTTGCCACTTTACAAAACACTTGTGGAAATGTCATACTTAATCCTCAAGAGAAGCTGGGCCTGGTAGCTCACAGCTATCATCCCAGCACTCAGAAGGCTGAGGCAGGAGGATTGTCACGAGTTCGAGGCCAGCCTGGGCTACATAATAAGACCCTGTCTCAAAAAACCTAAATAAATAAATTAAATAAACTTCAACAGCCAGGGATTCACTCCAGGCCATGGATGTGGAAATAGGGAAGAGCGCAGTGCGGGTTAAAACTGGAACCTCTTTCTTCTGAACTCCATAAGCGTTTTCTGTTAACTGCGCCATCGCTACCAGACCCTGCGCTTGGGGACAGCGGTGCTGCAGCGAGGGAGAAGCGGACCTACGGCCTTGGTGGCCCAGCCAGGGAGGCATGAAGTTGAGTCTTTCTTTGTGACCTTGGACCACCTTACTAAATCACACCCAATCACAAATCAGAACTCCTTTAAAAGTGAATTAAAACTTCTAGTTTGAATAGGCAAGAGACACGCAGAGCAACACTCCAAAGATAAAAGAAGATACATTCCCTTCAGCCCTCCCTGCCGGGCCAAACCATTGAGAACAACCACTGGTAGCATTTTTCTGGGTTTTTTGTTTTGTTTTTTGCTCGGTACTGGGGATTGAACCCAGGGCCTTTACATTGAGCTACATCCTCCGCCCTTTTAAATTTAATTTTAATTTTATTTTTTTCGAAAGATTACACATTTATTTTACCTTTAGGAATGTAAAGGTCTAATTATTCAAACAGTTTTGTTTTGTTTTGTTTTGTTTTGTTTGAGACAGGGCCTTGCTAAATTGTTAAGTGCCCTGGGCTGGGGTTGGATTTGTGATAGTCCTCCTGCCTCAGTCTCCCCGAGTGCTGGCATTACCTGCATGCACCACCAGCTCTGCCTCTTTTTTATCTTTCCATGTGGGCATCTGTTACAGTGCTAAAACACTGTACCAACAAAAGGTGAAATCTGTATAAAGTACTGATTGATTTTCCTTCAAGGTAAGTACTGAAGCCGTGCCTACCTGGGGCTGGACTCACAGACAACATGTGGTTTGCAGCCCACAGGATATGTGTGTGTGTGTGTGTGTGTGTGTGTGTGTGTGTGTGTGTGTGTGTGTGTGTGAGAGGGGATGGGTGTGGCAACTGACAGACTCTAATCGGTACAGGGTAAAATACAGTAGTGCAGGAGAGGTCCAAGCAGTGCCGGGGTCACACAGCAGTTTGAACTTGTGCACCTGGCTTCCAGTCCCTGCTCTGCCGCCTGCTGTCCGTGTGACCCACGCAAGTGACTGAACCTCTGTAGGCCTGTTTTTCCATCTGTCCCAACAGCCTAATAATAGTCCTTACATCATCAGGCTGCCGAAGGGAATGAATAAGACAAAGGCGATAAAGCGCCTGACATTAAGCACTTAATAAATATCAGCTAAAAAGTAAATCCTGGGCTTTCAATAAATATTGGCCATTACCATTCAGGTGCATAGACGATTATAGGACATTCACAAAGCCCTGAAAGCGAGACTTCTTTCCAAAAACAAATTTGGCGGCAAAATGTAATCCAAAGTGACGTCATTCACCCTGTATGAATAAAACGTCCCCGAGATAGAATGGACATTCATACACTTTGCTGTGGAAATGGTGTGTTGGTTACTGGGTACTTGCCTGCACCTGCTGGGTGTCTCTGAATTTTCAAACACATCTGGAACTACTGGTTTCCAGACATTATTAGAGCCTAGAGCCTCTCTCTCTCTGTATACGCATATATATATATATATATATATATATATATATATATATATATATATATATTGGAGGGGTACGGGCAATAGAACTCAGGGCCTCACGCTTGCCAGGTAGGCGTTGTGCCGCTGGGCTATATCCCAGGCCCTCCTCTCTGTACATGTATTATCCCTCCTCCCAAGGGCTCCAGGGAGGGCAAAGCTACAGCTAGTCCTTTCAGATTTTATTTTATTATTTATTTACTTATTGATTTTGAGTCAGGATCTCGCTATGCAGTTCAAGCTAGCCTTAAACTCACTATATAGCCCAGGGTGGCCTCGAACTCACTGCAATCCTCCTGCCTCAGCCTCCCACATGCTGGAATGACAGGCGTGCGCCAAACTCGACTGCCCTCTCTCCCCCTTTTTAGTCCTTGAAAATGAACCATTCTACGGAGTCCGGCTCGCGGCTCCCCCCTACCCCCGCACCGAGCAGGACCAGCGCGGGACCCGGCGCCCCCACCTACCACGAGTCCCCGCCCCCACCCTGGAGGACCGTGGTGGACGCTCTGGCCGAGTCCCCTCGCTGGTCGGGGCGGGAGTGGGCGGAGCCAGCACCGCCCGGGCTGGGACGCGGAGGGAGGGACGCTCTGGCCCGGCTCTCGGTGGTGCGGCAGCGGGCGGGAGCAGCGGCCGCTCTGGTCGGCGGACGTGCTGCCGAGCAGTCCCGGAAGCGAAGCAGCGATGGCGGAGAGTCCGACTGAGGAGGCGGCGACGGCGACGGCGGGCGCGGGGGCGGCCGGTCCCGGGGCGAGCGGCGTGGCCGGAGTGGTCGGCGTGAGTGGCGGCGGCGGCGGCGGATTCGGGCCGCCGTTCCTGCCGGACGTGTGGGCGGCGGCGGCGGCGGCGGGCGGGGCCGGGGCGCCGGGGAGCGGCCTGGCCCCGCTGCCCGGGCTCCCGCCCTCGGCCGCGGCCCACGGCGCCGCGCTGCTCAGCCACTGGGACCCCACGCTCAGCTCCGACTGGGACGGCGAGCGCACCGCGCCGCAGTGTCTGCTCCGGATCAAGCGGTGAGCCGGGCCGCCTCCCCGCCCCCAACCCACACCGCCCCGTCCCCGCGACCGCGACCCCGCCGGCCAGGTCGACCCCGCCCCGCGGCGGCCTCCCCGAGCCCTCTCGGCCCGGCCTTCCTCCCCTCCCCCCGGCGCCCCGTGCACCGCAGCGACCCCCCCCGCCCCGCCAACTCCGACCCGCCCGCAGGCCCCACCCATCGGTCCCCCTGGGTTCCCGGGCAGCCCGGCTCCCAGCCCGCACTCCCAGCTTTGCGCTGCCTGGGGCTCCAGCCTGCCTGCCTGTTTACCCTCCCCACAGCCCCTCACCCCCAGGTCGAGGTCGCTTACTGTACTTCCCCAGAACTTCTCCTGAACCCCCGTTGTGGTCCCCCAAAGCTGTCCGCTCTTCCACCTGTTCCTGAAACTCGGGCTCCCCCCCACCCCGTGTCGTTCGGGAGTGAACACCCTGTTTGGGACCTTCTTCTCCCGTGTGCTCCCCCGAGGGTCGTCTGGTTAACTTTGTGAAGCACACACACTCATTTCGACCATAGGAAGAAAGGCCTGAATCCTTCCTGTGCTTGTTTCTTGGGTGACTGAGCCTAGATCCTATCGTGTAATAGGGATGTTTTGTCGAGGTGCTTAGCGTAGTATAGAGCCCATCACACAGGAAGAGGATAATACCGTTTTCTGATAACAGGCCTCTCCCCACGCCCCGCCGCCAGCATCTCTCATCTAGATACCATCCCACACCTTCCGAGTGCCCTCGGATGTCTCCCCGCCGGCTTTTCGAGGTTGTATTGAAAATTAAACGGTGCTGTGTGTGTAGTATACCTGGCACAGCGCCTGACACCAGACGCTCGCCCCGTAGGGATCGCTACCTCTAACTCGAGACTTGGCATTTAACTCTTCAGCCACTTCAGTCTTCGGTCCCTGTAGACTTTTGAATTCGGCCAGTACTTCTTTGCTCTGCTCTGTCACCTGCTTACACCTTTTTTGTCCCTACCCCACCCTTCTGGGTCCCTGGACTTTTCCTCCTGTAGAATGTCTTTACTCTCTTGCTCTCACCTGGTGTATCCAGTTGAGGAGGTAAAACCTAGAAACACTTCTCTGTAGCACACGCCACGTGTCATTTTCCAGATGTGGGTCTAGTGATTTTACAGGGTCTCCCTGTCCCCAGCCTGTAGAGGTCTTTGCCTTAGGAGTCTCCTGAGCGGGAAGACACGGGGATAGGTTTCTTGCTTCCTACGGTCCCCTCGCCAGCCAGGTGCCACTGTGTGGTGTATGGAATTTTTTTTTTTTTTTTTTGTGGGCACCGGGGGTCAAACTCAGGACCTCGCGCGCCAGGAGGCACCTGTGCCGCTGAGCGATATCACCGGCCCTTTTTTCGTATGTGGGTACCGGGAGTCGAACTCAGGACCTCGCGCTTGCCAGGCAGGCGCTTATGCTGCTGAACTATCTCACCGGCCCTGGAATTGGGTTTTTAGGGGAGCTCGTTTTGTTTTCCTGGTTACTGAGGCACTTTGCATGTACCCTTCGGCATTACCTGGAACCTCGGGGGTGGGGGTGACTGAGTTGTCCTGCGGGAGGAAGTGAGAGGGAACAGGTTGTGGCTTCTGGGGGTGCCATCCGTGCCCTCGGGATCCCTGATTTACCCCTCCCAGCCCCCCGGAGGAAACAATGCCTCTTTGATAATAGTTTGCTCTCGGCCTGCCTGACAAGCACTCAGCTGAGATTTCTCAGCCAGCAAGACTGTGCAGAGGGCTGCGGTACCAAGCGCGGCTCTGTGGAAGCCTGGCGTCTTTGAGGGAGGACAGCTGCCCTGCACGGGGCTCCCCCCCTCCTCCCTCACTCCTCCCCACCCCCCTTGGTGTTGTGCAGGGACATCATGTCCATTTACAAGGAGCCGCCTCCGGGGATGTTCGTGGTCCCTGACACCGTGGACATGACTAAGGTATGGAACCTGGTGGCATCGAGGGTGGTTGGGAAGTTGGGGCCCGGTGGTTGGAAGAGCCCAAGAGCGATTATTCAGCTTACCTCTCTGCATATGCAGATGCAGAAGTCAAGACCTCAGCAGGTTACACAGTGAGGTAAAACAGCCTCGAATGGGTGTCTGTTGTTAGGGTGCACATAGGACCTCTTGGCTTAGAAAACCGCAATCCTGGGGTAACGAAGAACAGGCACCCTTGCCCTCTCAGCGTGCCCAGTCCGGATAGTCACTACTGTGGCTGCCCTGGCCCTGCACTGCCCGGCTCTTCCTCAGGGGCCAGGTAGGGCAGACTGGGCCCGGTGGTGGTGGTCACAGGGCCCTGCTGAGCTCCTCTCCTCGCTGGTTGCCTTGCGTATCCCGTCCGCCCCGAGACTGAGCCCCTCTCCCTGCAGAGAGGAAGCACAGTACTTAATGTCAGGTTTGTGGAGGCCACCGCCCTCCGGAGTGAACATGTAATATTTAATTTTATTTATTTGTGTGTGTGTGCTATTCTAAACCGATGCTGGAAAGAAATCAGGTTTTCTAAGCCTACTAGTGTTGTTTTAAGTGGAAACTCAAAGTTTCAAATTTAAACATTCAGCTTCATCAGTGGCAGACCCTTTGTTGTTATTTTGAGACAGGGTTTTGCTGTGTAGTGTAGACTGGCATGGAACTCCCTTTTGTAGCCAGCCCAAGCTGGCCTTAAACTTGCAGTGATTCTCCTGCCTCAGCCTCCTGAGTGCTGGAATCGCATGCATGTGCCACCATGCCTGGCACCTTTGTTGTTTTGAAAGGGCTTCCCTTTGGATTTATTTATTGTTTTGCTTTTTTGTGTGGGTAGAAATGCTTTCCCCGGCACCTCTTGCCCCGTGAAATACTAGTGTTGAATGCTAGTTCTGAGTCCCAGAGTTGGTTCTGTGTTGATTGAGGGCAGTCGAGTTTGCTTTTCCCAATAAACAATGGGGGAGGGGGGCTGGAAGAAAGCTGGGAGGTCGCCGGAAGTATAGACTGAGGAGCGGGATGGAAAGGTCTTTTTCCTCTTACTGTTAAAATTCTGACCAGACCTAAGTGCTTGGGAGCCTTTCAAGCCAAAATATGCCTGAGTCACTTCAGGTTTTCACCTTTCAAGAAGAGATAACATGCTTGGTGAGGTGGCGCACGCCTGCAATCCCAGCACTCGGGAGGCTGACACAGGAGGATGGCGGCAAGTTTGAGGCCAGCCTGGAATGCCTAGTGAGACTCTTGTCTCAAAAAAGAAAAGGAAAGCGTGTTCAATAATTATGGTTTAAGGCTGGGTGTGGTGGTACAGGCCTGTAACCCGGCACTTGGGAGGCTGAGGCAGGAGGATAACTGTGAGTTTGAGGCCAGCCTGGGCAGTGAGTTCAAGGCCAGCCTGAACTGCATAGTGAAACCCTGTCTCAAAAAGACAAAAAAATTTACAGCTTGTGGAGGAAGAGAATTTAGTGTTCTGTCTTAAGAAACACTATTTTGGTTTCTTTGTGTTGTCAAACCAACAGTGATGGGGAAAGATCTGGAATGGTCTAATGGCCCCGAGTAGACCCTGAGTTTTCCTTGTTTCTCTTTGTGTCTTTGACACCACTGGATGCCACCTGATCCACACCGTCCACAGTAGATTTGGTCTTCTGTGGAGAAAGCAAGCAGTTACCCTAGGGCCTAGGCAGAACCTCCCCTCTGCCTGCACTGGCCCCACTGCTGGGGCCTCCAGTTGCTTTCCTCTTTTCCTTTCATATTACCCCACTGCATGCCACGTAAGTGCACGGTGGAGCTGCAGCGTGTGCGTGTCTAACCTGGGCGGCTCCAGACACGTACTCAGTAAAAATGTGAATTGGCTTCTTAAAATAAAAAAACGCTGGCTGCACGTGGTGGCATGTGCCTATAATCCCAGCACTTGTGAGGCTGAGGCGGGAGGCTTGCTACAAGTTTGAGGCCAGCCTGGGTTACATTATGAGACCCTGTCTCAAACAAACAGAAACCTTAAAATTATGTTTATAGATGCACGTTGTATTTTACATATTGAAGTTCTAGGTATTTGTTGTATATAATACTGATGAGAGAGGTCCCCCAAAAAATCATGTTTTAAGGGACTTCAGTGTTACTCAGGTGCGAGTTGACGAGATTTAGTATCATCTTGGGCTCTAGCACTAGAACATACCCTGATTGAGGTGCTGTGGTGGGATTTTTTTTTTTTTTTTTTTTTTTTGAGACAGGATCTTGTGCAGTTCAGGCTGGCCTTGAATTCATGAGGATCCTCCTGCCTCAGCCTCCTGAGTGCTGGGATTACAGGTGTGCACCACCACACCCAGCTTGTAGTGGGATTAACATTCCCAATCCATCTGTATGCAAGAGTGCAGTGTTCGTTGTGCACGTGAGGAATGGAGCGTGGCTGGGTCTGGACCCCACTTCCAGCAGGGCAGCGTCTGGAAGCCAGGTGGGGCGGGGCCTTGCCTCAGAGTTTTGAGTCGGCTTTTATTTTGCAGATCCACGCACTGATCACAGGCCCCTTTGACACTCCTTACGAAGGGGGCTTCTTCCTGTTCGTGTTCCGGTGTCCACCTGACTACCCCATCCACCCTCCTCGGGTCAAACTGATGACGACGGGCAATAACACAGTGAGGTTTAACCCCAACTTCTACCGCAACGGCAAGGTCTGCTTGAGTATTCTCGGGTAAGAGGGCCGGAGGGCTGTGCGGTGGTGAACAGATGGTAATGACGCTAGGCCGCCGCCTCCCCTTCCTCAGCTGAACCGGGATGCAAAGGACGCAGTGCCACTGCTGCTGCTCTAGCTGCAGGGGCGGGGGCTGCCCAAGGATGTGGTTCTGCCCTCGTGGTCCCTGAGCTGCAGCTGCAGCGTCTGCACTTTGGACGCCGCCTCGGACCTGCTGCGTTCTTCCCTGGCCGCCCAGGGCTCTGCGCACCTTGTGGAGGCTTTGGAGGCGGCGGTGGTGATGGTTGTGATCGTCACCTAATTGAAGGAGGACTCCCAAGACTGGAAATGCCGCCAGATCTGAAGCTTGGGAGTTGTGTGTAGAATTTTTCTGTGTGCGGCTGAGACCCGGCCTCGTGGGGTTCCCATTCCTTCCGCTTCCATTGCCTTTGTTGGCTAAAGAGGGCCGTGGCATGGAAGTGACCTCTGGCGCATTTGGGATGACGGGCTGAACTTCCCTGGGGTAGAAGCAGATGAAGGTTGAGGAGGCCGCTGAGCTGGGGATCCTGTTTTCTCCCCGCCCGGCACGTTGCTGGAGGGGAAAGGAGCTGAGCGTACCAGGATTTTGCTAGTTCTCTCCAGTCCAGGGATATGGTCTGCCAGGATTGTGGCAGCAAGAAAGTCCTTTAAAGGAGTTGTCCTCAAGTCTTCATCTTGTTAGGGTGTGGAGCTGCCCGGGGGCGGCACGTGCATGCGCGGTGTGTGCAGGCGTGGCTTCTGCGTGAGATTTGTCCATGAAAGTTGGAAACGGCGTGTGCAGCAGGTTCTCATAGGCCAGCAGGAAGCAATTCTGGGCAGACAGCAGCTCACGGGGCCGAGGACAGTGATTTCGTGAACGCGGCAGAGGCGTGTTGAGGTTTGGTCATGGAGGATGACAGGCCAGTCCCCACGGGCCCATAGTGGACCGTGAGCTTCGCCGGTCCTGCTCACCCTCCCCACCTAGAAGAAACGGCTGGCCGCTGACTGTCAACCGTATCCCTGACTCTGGAGGGCTGTGGTGAGCAGGAAGTTCAGAAGGGTCCTGGGGAACGGGTTGGAGACGCTAGAGAGCCACTGCTAAAGTCCGTGTCGCCTGGAATGGCTTGGGCCTCCCTCGCGTGGGGCAGAGGCGAGGCCTGGCCGGCTCCTGGGGACACGCTGGTTCTGGCTGTGTCAGCTCCCACCTCCTGTGCCTCCTCGTCCCTTCGGTGAGCTCAGTTTTGTCCCTAACATCCAGACTGCTCCTCCTCTTAATGCTTGGCCAGACTTGTCGTGATTTGGTGTTTCTCTTGGCTTTGAAGTTGTTTTCTGTGTATTTTCAAAGACCCGGCCCAGTCCGGAAGTGCCCCTGGCTCTCGTCCTGTCCTCTGGCAGAGCGGTGTGGCCCTCGGGGATGTGACAATTCTTGGGGTCTGAGATGGCCTGGATCCACAACCATTACCCTCACACACACACGGCCTCTAAGGGGGCAGCTCAGTCACCTGTGCAACTGCTGCCCCCGCCGACTCCATCACCGGCTGTAAATCAGCTCTTCGCGGTGCGCAGAGGTTAGCATTTAGACAACCTTTAGAGCTGCTGTCTTAACCTTGCTCTTTCGTTTGGATCTGGTAACCGTCCCTGACCACTTGATCTTTTGCCATCCAAGGAACATCCCTTCCAGATCGCAGAGCTGCCCTTCCCCTTTCCCTGCCCCACTTGCTGCAGGGCTTAGGCCCTTATTGCTGGGGACCCAGGGGCACAGGGCTGGCCTTCCCAGAGTTCCAGCGGTGAAGCCGCTTCGGTGCGTCACTCCTGGCAGGGCCACCACCGGGGCTCCTGCTCCTCTGCACCTCACACAATCCCTCCCTCCACGGTGTCTGCAGGACCTGGACTGGCCCTGCCTGGAGCCCAGCGCAGAGCATCTCCTCCGTGCTCATCTCCATCCAGTCGCTGATGACTGAGAACCCCTACCACAACGAGCCCGGCTTCGAGCAGGTGAGGCAGGCTGCCCCGGGGTGCTTCAAGCGCCCACGACACCTTGTCCGTTGGGGAAGGGGTTGATAGGCATGCTCCTCGGGGCTTCTGCCTGTGAGGGTCACTGCAATGCCGCTGCGTGCAGTACCTGGCTTGGGTTGTGTGGGGCCGCTGGAGAGGAGTTGTGGGCCAGTGTGTCCCTCATCATCCCCATGCCCTGCAGTGCTCTGGGCAGGGTTGCCCAGTGAGCTCCTCTCCTGGAGTCAGATCTGGAGCAGCCGGGTGTCGGCAGGCAGCACCGCTGGGAGCGAGCGGGCACACAGAACCTGCATTCTTCAGGGCTGTGCCACGCTGGGCATGCCAAGCTCTGAATGGGACATCTTGTCTCAGGCTCACTGTGCGAAGTAAATCTGGTCCCCACTTTCACTAGAGCCCACACTTTACTACTGTTCTCAGAATGCCTTCCTGAGTTACTCAGGAACACAGGAAAAACTTCCAGTGATCTCCAGAAAATAATTTCAGCCGGTGTTGTGGTGCCACGCCTGTCATCACTGCACTCTGGGAGGCTGAGGCAGGAAGATCACAAGTTCTAGTGCAGCCTAGGCAACTTTTCGACTTAGACCCTGTCCCAAAATACAAAGGGCTGGGGGTGTAATTCAGTGTGAAGACCCTGGGTTCAATCCCCAGCACTGAAAAAAAAATCAAAACTCGCTTACCTCCAACTAGTAATTCACATGGCATATGACAGGTGTTTGAAAGTTGCTGTTTTCTGTAGAAGTTGGGAAATGCTGCTGTGCCCCGCGGTTCACTGGGGAGCATTTTGAGAGCCGCAGTGGCTGGGAAGATGAGGGGGGCCCCTCCACCTCTCTCTGCACGTGGGTGTGCTCTGGGCCGCAGTTGGAATTTCTCCCCTAAATCTCCAGTTCTACTGGTAGATGTGGGTAGTTGGCTCAGCAATGGTGGAGCCCTACTGACACCTGAAGGTGACCAGAAGCAGCTGTTACTGGCTGATGACTCTTGCCATCTTTTATTTTTGTTTTTTGAGACAGGGTCTAGCTCTGAGTTTCAGGCTGGTCTTAAACTCACTGTGTAGCCCAGGCTGGCCTCGAACTCAGTGATCCTCCTGCCTCAGCCTCCCGAGTGCTGGGACTATATAGGTGTGCGCCACCATGCCTGGCATACTTCTGCTATTTTGTATTCCTTTTTTTCCACTGTCTTTTAGTATTTAAAGCTCTGGGGGTTGAGCCTAGTGCCTCTTGCACACGGCCAAGCGCTCCACCCCTGAGCCACAGCCCCATTGTGCACCACCATCTTTTTGTTTGTTTGTTTGTTTTGTTTTATTTTTGTTTTTATCTTTTGAGACAGGACTTGCCTATGTAGTTTAGGCCAGCCTTGAACTCACAGCAATCCTCCTGCCTCAGCTTCCCGAGTACTGGGAGTACTGGGATTACAGGTGTGCCTCACCGTGCCCAGCCCACCCACCTTCATGCTTGTGGTTATTTCCCACTTAATTCTTACCTTATTTGGGTGTGGTGGCACATGCCTGCTGAGTCAGGAGTTTGAGGCCAGCCCGGGCTACATAGTAGGTTCAAGGCCAGCCTAAACTACATAGCAAGTTTTGTCTTGAAAAATGAATTCTTACCTGGTAGAGCTTTCCCTTGAGGTTCAGAAACTGTGCTGTCTTGGCGCTGCTTCCCAGTCGGTAGTCTGTGACGGGCATGTGCTGCTGTGTGCGGAGGAGGGACGTGGTCACAGGAGTAGAGGCTCCTCTGTGTGCGTGGGTCCTTGGGGGGCTGCGTTCTCTTCGTTCTCGTGCTTGGTCCCATGCCCCGTACTAGCCCTGTCTTTCCTGGTTGCCTTTTCTCTGCCTCTGTTTTGCATTTGGACACAGTGGTGTCTGTCACACTGCAGGAGAGACATCCAGGAGACAGCAAAAACTACAACGAATGTATCCGGCATGAGACCATTAGAGTTGCGGTCTGTGACATGATGGAAGGGAAGTGTCCCTGCCCCGAGCCCCTGCGGTGAGTGTCCCCAGGCCCCTGGCTTCACGTTGCCTTGGTGATGTGGGTGGTCTGTATCTCCGAGGCCCTTTGGGCGGCAGTGCTGGGAGGCAGAGGAGGAAGATGTGGTTTGTGCTCTCCGAGAGCACTGGCCGTGGGTTACCCCGAGGAGGCTGCTGGAGACGGGGTGCCAGGTGAGTGGGAAGGGATCTGTGCCTAGGGGCCCCGTCCTGATGCAGGTGTGGATGTGCTGACTGCACTCCCGCCAGGTGAGCTAGGGCGCATCATCAGGGCCCTGGTTTACAGCTCAATGCCAGAGGAGCTGTCGGAAGAGGGGGTTGGGTAAGCTCGGGAGCAGCCCGGGCTTGAGCGCACCAGCAGTGGAAGTTGGCATTCGATGGTGACTGCCACGGCACTCTTCTCTGGTCACCCTCAAGGTGGCAGGCAGCTCTCCCCATTCCCGTCTCTGCTGCAAGCTCTGTGGGCAAGTGCATCTGGGCTTGGGCAGCAGCTGTAGAACCTGGCACTGGGATCAGGTGAAGGGGGCCTGTGCCAGTCACTGACGGCTCTGCCTGCTTTTCAGGGGGGTGATGGAGAAGTCCTTCCTGGAGTACTACGACTTCTACGAGGTAGCCTGCAAGGATCGCCTGCACCTCCAAGGCCAGACCATGCAGGTAACATGGCCGCTGCCCCCCTGGGCCACGTGACCCCAGGCACTCATACACCCGGGCATAGCGTAGCTGAGGAGCCCGAGTCACTAAGGAACTGCGGCGGTGCCGTCTTGCTCAGGGTCACGTGGCTTCAGTTTCCAGCTCTTGGCATAAAGTGGGTGCCGGAGTAGAGGCCGAGGCGTCCACTTTCTAGGCTGGAGTTGGTCAGGAGTTCAGTCCTTCCTTTCTTGGTCAGGGGTTTTTCCAACCCCAGGACACCCGGCTCCATCAGAAGCTTAGGGTGAGCGGGGCGTGGAGTCCATCTGGGCCCTAGAGGCTCAGAGAGGCGGCCTAAAAGTCCCGCCCTGAGAGGGCGGTCAGTGTCCCCTCAGTGCCCCGCTGGGAGGCGTTCCGGCTCTGCTCGTGAAGGGGCTTTTCTTCTCGGCCTGGAATGGCCCCTGTCAAGCGGGAGCACCCTCCCGTCCCATCCCGATGGTTCCTGTGTCTGTGTCTCACTGGGGTGCTCGGGCTGCGAGGTGGAGTTCGGGTGACTGACTAGGTCCTAAGCCTCTCCGGCCCCTGAGCTGTCCTTCCCCGGCCCTGGGAGAGGACGCCTGTTCCCTCCAGTGCTGCTGCCGAGCGGCAGCTCCCCTCTGTCTTCTCGTGGACGAGGCCTTGGGGAGAGCACAGAGGTGCCGTGTGCCTTGGATTGAGCCCCACCAGGGCTCGCATCGTGCCAGCTTTCCACGTGAAAGAACCACAGTCCGGGTGGGGCCAGGGAAGAGCGGCCTTTGAGGAGAGGGAGCCCAAGGCAGAGGAAAGACTTGGAGAATTGGCAGCTCAAGAGTAAGCGTGGCTGTCTGCCGGTGGGGAGCGGAACCCTGGGAGGGGCACAGTGACTGCACCTGCCGCCAGCGCACCGCACCGTGTGGAGGGTGATGGGGGCAACACCCATGTTGCACACAGGGGCCCCAGGCTCCATCCCTGGCTGAAGGAAAGGAGAGCAGAGGGCAGTGGAAGGGAGGGGATTCATGTGCTGTGCAGCGTGGGTGCTAGTGAGGAAAGCGAGCTGCCCTCATTTGAGGCCTGGCCATGCTCACTGCCGGAGGCCCTGCACGGTGTGCACAGCGCCTCTCGCCCCCTCCCCGCCAGTGGTTAGCTTTTCCTGCAGAGCCTGGAGAGCTTTTGCTTGGTTGTTTGTTTCTTGGCACTGGGGACTGAGCCCAGGGCCTCAAGCGTGCCGGGTAGGTGCTGATGAGCATTCTGTGATCTAGAAGGACACGGCAGGGGGTCCAGAGCAACACCCAGGAACCTGGACAGGAGCAGGTTGGGTCCCTGGGGAGGTCAGGACTCAGGTCTGCCTGTGGCCCAAGGAAAGTGTGTCCTTTTTGGGTCCTGGGGTGAAGGGCAGCTGTCCTGTCATGAGTCTGCAGAGGGTGGCAGAAAATCCAGGCACACAGGTGATTACTGTCAGTGCCCCCACAAGGTGACACCCACACTTCATAGAATGTTCCCCCGGGCCCCTTCTGCACAGTGGCATGCTTTGGGAGTGCAGATGCATTTCAGTGTCGGCCCAGGCTCCCAGAGTGTAGGCAGTGGCCATCGCAGCCATCAGGCCTGTGGGACTGTCACGCTGTGTGCCCTCTGTCCCCACCACACAGAAGGGAGCGGGCAGCAGACAGGCCACACCATGGCTCGAGTCCTCTTTGCCGTCTCCTTTCCTCCCAGGACCCTTTTGGAGAGAAGCGGGGCCACTTTGACTACCAGTCCCTCCTCATCCGCCTGGGACTCATCCGCCAGAAAGTGCTGGAGCGACTGCACAACGAGAACACCGAAATGGACTCTGACAGCAGCTCGTCAGGCACAGAGACGGACCTGCATGGGAGCCTGAGGGTGTAGACCCTGTGCCCACCCGGCCCACCCCCTCCCCACCCCGGACAGCAGCACCGCAGCCTCTCCTGCGCCTCTCCTGAGTGGCGCCATCCCCAGGATCCCGGGGGTGTGGGTGGGCTGCTCCCCTCTGACCTTGGTGCCGAGGCCTTGGGGCTCTGTCCCCTGTCCGGGCCCAGGTACCTTCTCAGGAGCAGGGCCCCGGCCCCCGCCCCCGGCAAGACCCATTGGCGGACACCTCCATGCCTCTCCAAGGTGGCTCCTTAGGGAGGGGAGAAGGCACTGCAGGTGTGCTCAGGGGGCTCTGGGAGATCCGCGATCCGCAAGGGGGCTCGGGTGGGGTGTCTGGCACGTGAGCAGTCTGGGTGGTTGTCTGTCTGTCTGTCTGTCTTCAGTCTCAAGCAGGCTCCCAATGCCCTTCTTGCCTCTCTCTCCCTGTTATTTCCCAGGCCAGCATAATTTCCTTTTCCCTAATTTATAGTCACTGTTCTAGACAGACCAAAGAGCAGGAACAGTGGCAGAGCCCAGGCTGCTGAGGATAAGCTTTAGCGAGCACCGCGCACCTTCCCCCCCACCCCCACCCCTTTGGGGTCAGGCAGGAGGGAAATGGACCAGCCTGGTACAGCCCATGCACAGGCCCTGGAGAAGCCAGAAATACTGTTTGTCCCCGCAGTCACCGATTGGAGAAGCTCCCGACAGCGGCTGCAGGGCCTAGAGTCACCGTACTTAGTGGCCCTTGCAGGGTGTCCCGGATTGTGGGGCCTCTCCCGGGGTGAGGCGGGTGACGGCAGTCCTTAGCACATTTTGTTTGGCTCCCTTGTCTTCTTTTCACCCCAGCCTGTAACTCCCTTCTCAGTTCAACCCCGGGGATTTGTGGGGAGCAGGGTCCCCGGTGGCAGGAGGGGCTGGGACTCGAGGCCTCTCCCCTCCTCTCCTCCGGCTGCTCTGTAGCCGGCTGCGGCCGCAGCCTGGCTGTGTTGCTTCTGTTCAGTGCAGTGTCCTGTAGCTGGTTGGTAGAAGGGCGAGCTTTAGGTGCCCAGGGGCGTGGACGCTGCCGGATCCACTTTCCCGTTTGTGCGTTTGCAGGTTACTGCAGGTTGTTGTTAAGGCCCCGAGGCTGCGACCCGGGTGACACGGGGAGGGGGAGGACATCATGCACCTGCCCTCCTGCTGCTATGAAGTCTCTGCCCTGTGGATCCTGGGCTCCCCGGGGGAACAAGGGTTAGGGGACACAGAACATCCTGCCCAAGGGCCGGAAGCGGACTGGATGGCGGCACGTGTGGGGTGTGGGGTGGGGTTTGTTTCCGTGCGGGACTCGGAGGGGACCTGCTTGCGGCTCCCCTTGGTTCCCAGAGCTAGTTGGACTGGGTGGGTGCCCTGGGTCTGTGGGTCCAGTGTCACCTCGTTCATCTCAGTGTCCCCACGTTGAAGTGACAATCTTCTCCTTGGCCTGCCAGGGGGCAGAGCGTGTCTGGCATAGCAGCCCGACTTTTATGCCCTAATCTTGAGTTGAGAAAATATATGCACAGGATGTCAGAGATGTCTTTATATCCGACTGTACATAAATGAAGTTCTTTTTTTTCTTTTTGGTGCAATAAAGTTTGTTTTGGCAGAAGGAGGAAGCGCCTGTGGGTGCGGGGGGAGTGTAAAGGGGAGATGAGGTTCCTGGGACCCACGCCCTACCCGCTTGGATGTGGAAAAAGGGTTGGGGGTCCACCTGGGGCCAGGCTGTCCGCTGCCTGGAGGTGGAGAGGCCCTGGCTGTCAGCCAGAGCATTGCCATCTCAGCCTTAGTGGCTTCCAAAGACGCTTTCCGCAGCCCAGGGGACGAGTGGCTGTCGTAGCTGCTCAGGAGTGTTTAGACGAGCATATAGATGTGGGGACTTGTCACTGTGGAGGGGACCTGGCCTTCTGAGTACAGGAGGAGAGGTCCGTGCAGTGATGGCCAGCAGCCTGCGCCATGCACCCCTGGAGCTGAGCCCTGGTGAGGAGCTTGTTCTGTCAGCTGAGACTCCCATGTCCTTCCAAGGTCACCGTGAGGGCAGGGTCTCAGCCTGCACATGGTGGACACCTTTCCCTAGCCCAGAGGCCAGAGAGATCCAAGGAGTGGCAGATGGTGCTCATGTGGCTGTCAGATTCCCCTCAAATACCACTGCTTCCTCTGGCCTGTGTCCCCATGCAGCCGAGTTGGTCACAGCCTGCAGCCTCTACAGAGGACTCGGGGACTGAAGGCAGTGACTCCTGTTCCCTGAGGGTCAGACCAAGAAGGGGATGTGGAGTAGGCAGGGCTGGGGCCAGCAGCACAAGGACTCCGCAAGAATGCTCCTCACCTCGGGCCAGGCCCTCAGGCAGGGGACATGGGGCGCTCACTGCCACTCAGGTTTTCCCTACTGGGTAAGTCGGGCTTCCTCCAAAAAGATGCCGTATGAGGGCACTTTTGAGAAATAAAAAGTGGGAAAAGAAAGAAAAACTTGGAACTTTATTTTCTATAAACAAAACTGTCCCAGGCCCTCAGCCCCAGTGGGGAGGTTGGGGACACCGTCACGGCAGGGCCTCGCAGGCCTCCTCGGCTGTGATCTCCTGCGAGTAGAGGTCAGTGAAGAGTGCAGGCAGCCAGTAGTGGGCCTCGCCGGCCGCCTGCAGGTCCAGCCAGGCCAGTCCCTCCTTGAGCAGGTGCTCCTGGGGGAGGGACAGTGTCGGTGAATGGGTGGCCCATGACCCCACCACCCACGGTGGCTTCTACAGTGACACTGCCAAGCCATGGAACTTGAGCGGTGGGGAGGTGACAGGGAAAGGAATTGCAGTGTCTGCTGCATGGCCTCCATTCTCAGGTGACACGGAGCTTGCTGCAGAGGGCCAGGCTGCTTCAGGCGGGCCGGGCTCGGCCCCTAGCCGCAGTGGCGGCTCAGAAGGTAGCAGCCTCATGGGCAGGAAGTTGTGCATGGGAAACCCGACTCCAATACATCTCAGACAGGATCCCTGCTCTAGGTAAGGATTCCCTTCCCTGCACAGCCACTCCCAACCCTGTCCTGTCACAAACTCTCCAAGCCCCCGTGACTCCTGCAGGGTCACTGTGTCCAGGACAGTGCGTGCAGGCCAGGCCTGCCCCAGGGAGATCTGCCCCCCGTGCCATGGGCAGTGACACTACACTGCTATAGGTGGCAGGCAGGAGGGAGCAGAGAGACCCAGAGGCCACCTTTGTGGACTGACCCCCCGCCCCGGGGGCTGGGTCACCTACCAGCACCTGGCGGGCGCGCTCCGTCTCCCACTTGAGGCTGGCCTGGATCTCACTGACCGTCACGTACCCGTTTTTCTAAAGGAAAGACTGGGGCTGAGTCAGTCGGGTGCCCAGGGCCGCCTGGGAGCAATGATGGGTCCCCACAAGAGGAAGAGCCTCCACAGGTCCAGGCCGCAGAGGGCACAGGAACAGGGAGGGTGTCCTGAGACCCATGGAGGGAGAAGGGATGTAGGGGCACAGGCGGGACCTCAGGTACTAAGCGGTTACGTCAGACTTCATAGAACCGACTGCCCAGCCAAGGAGGGCCACAGTGACCAGCAACAGGAAGGGGTGGCCATAGCTGTCACTCTCCAACACAGGTGAAGACTCCGCCCTCACCCTGCCTCGCCCTACCACCCCCCAAAATCAGGAAGCACCCCCTTCAGTTTTCTTCAACATCATAGAATTTCAAAAACAGAGTCTTTCCTAAATACCTGATGGTGTGGGTGGTACATGCTTCAGGCATGCTGAGGAATGGGGATTGGGGAGAATCTCTTTTTTGGGGAGAATTTTCTTTTGGTTTTGGTTTTGAGACAAGGTCTTGCTGTGTAGTTCAGACTGGCCTCCAACTTGAGGCGATCTCCCTGCCTCATCCTCCCAAGTACTGCATCACAGAAGTGCATCACCATGTGGAGCACAAAACTCTTCTGAAGAATCCCCAGCGTGGTGTAAGAAGCCATCAGAGAGCCTGCCTACCCCAGGAAACCTCGCGGGGTGTCCATCCACTGGCCCGTCCCCCTGACCAGGCCCGTACCTCCGCCAGCTGCAGCACCACGGTATGGTCCATGTTGAGCTCGGCCGGCACGGACTGGATGAGGTAGGTGCCGCCCACCGGGATGATGCCGAAGCCCGTGCCCAGTGCCTTGAGCTTCTTGATGGCCCTGATCAGGTCGTCTCTGTGGGAGGAAGAGCAGTGTGAGGGTCCCGGTGGGTCCGACCCAACGACAGCGACGACACCGCCTCAGCTCTGCCCGCAGCCACCCAGACACAGGACCCAAAGGGTGCCCAGCACTCGGCACATTCCCGGCGAAACGAGCAGGTGCGGCTCAGCGCCAGGACCCTTGCACAGCACGAGAGAGGCCTGGGCCCCATCCCCAGTGCCATCGAAAAGGAAGCACCAGATAGCACTTGGATGGTCAAGGGGTGGCACAGCAAGCAGCAGGCCAGGCAGCAAACCTGATGGAACCCAGGGCCTTCCCACTGAGCTACCACCTCCCTACTCCTTTTCCACATTTTAAATTTTGAGACAGTAGCCCAGGCTGGGCTCAAGTTTGCCATCCTCCTGCCTCAGCCTTAGAGCACTGGGATTGCAGGCGTGTGCCACCAGGCCCAGCTCTGCTCCATTTTTAAGTCAGGCAGCCTGGCTGATTATCCCCATTCAGAAATTCAAGCCCGGCACTAGCAGATTTTCTGATTTCTTCACTGAGCACTCAAATTAGAGAAAAAGAAAACAAACACAACAGCATGTGGCTCGTGCACCCAGCCTACTCACAGGTTTACAGCTTCTGCCAAAGCCCCGAGTGCACCCCTGGCCAGGGACATGGGCTGCTGAGTAGACTGCAGGGCTTGTACCAACCCCACAGCAAATCCACTCCACCATCCTCTCTTAAGAACTTGCAGTAGGGCTGCTGATCTTGTTTGTGGGAGTTTTGTTGTTTTCTCTTTTAGAGACAAGGTCTCGCTATGTATTCCAGGCTGGCCTTGAGTTCACTGTATAGCCCAGGCTGGCCACGAACTTGAGGGGATCCTCCTGCCTCAGCTTCCCCAGTGCTAGGATTACAGGTACACGCCACCACGCCGGCTTTTAATTTTTATTTTTGAGACAGTCTTGCTAAATTGCCCAGGTTGCCCTTGAACTTCCAATCCTCCTGCCTCAGCCTCCTAGCGCTGGGATTACAGGCCTGTGCCACCACGCCTGGCTTGTCCATCCGAGTTTTAAAGATCTCTTTGTATACTGCAAGGGCTTAGACGGCGAGACCTACTGGCTGACGTCCTGCGCGAACCTTCCCCTCCCCTGTAACACCTGCTGGTGCAGCTCTTCCAGGGTTATCAGACCTGTGGGGAGAGGGACGGAAGGCAGATGAGATAACTCCATGGCTGCAAGCACTTTTTGTGGGTTTTGTTTTGTTTTGAGTACTGAGGATAAAACCCAGGGCCTTCATATTGAGCTACATTCTCCGCCCTTTTTTAAAAAAAGAAAAATTTCATTGTTTGACAGTTCTCCCTAATTCGCTGAGTTGCTCAGGCCAGGCTCCAACTTGCAATCCTCCTGCCTCAGCCCCCCACAGTGCTGAGATTACAGGCCTCTGCCACTGTGCCTGGCCTGCAAGCCCATTAAATAAATGCTCATTGCTTTACCCTAGCCACCAAGTAGCAAATAGCACTTCAGTTGCTAAATTTCATCTGTTTTCTTATAAACTGGGTACACTGAGAGCTCAGACCTTGCCAGAACTGCACTAGAGGGAGACCTAGGAAAACTTCCTCCTAAAACTAAGACAGCATTACCCTTGAAAAGCTGTACATACACAGAGGTTTTTTGTTTTTTGTTTTTTTTTGAGACAAGGTCTCATGATGTAGTTCAAGCTGGCCTTGAACTCACATATATAGCCCAGACTGACCTTGAACCCACAACAATCCTGCCTCAGCCTCCTGAGTGCTGGGATGACAGGCATGCGCCACCACGCCAGGTAAAAATTTATTTTTTCATTAGTACACATTCGCAGTACATAACATTCACACTGCTCGTGTGGAGCTGGTGTGCGGACAGAACAGTTTAATTCCTTTTTCATCCCCTGTCCCTCCCTTCCTCCCTCTCCCGCCATCTCTTGCTCCCCTTCCTATTTGAGAAAGATCTATCTCCTTACTTCCTGTTATCTATCTTTCACTTTGCTCTTTATTTCTAATTTGGGTTTTTCCTATAGGAGAAATCATGCTATATTTAAGCCATGTGTCTGATTTACTTTACTTAACATTATGGTCTCAAGGTGCATCCATTTTCCCACAAATGCCTCAAGTTTATCCTTCTTTACGGCAGAATAGTACTCCACTGTGTGTAAATACATTTTCTTCATCCATTCATCTGTTGATGGACATATAAGCCACTTCCAAGATTTAGCTGTTAGTGCTGTGCTGCTATAAATGTGGATATGCTGGCACACTGTGATATGATGTCTTTAACTCTTTCGGGAAGATTACTACAAGCAGAATAACTGGGTCAAACGGAATTTGACCCCACCAACGCTCCCACCAACAGGGTAGAAGGGCTCCCTTTTCCCCACAGCCTCGCCAGCATTTCTGATTATTTGATTTCTTGATGGTAGCCATTCTTTCTGAGGTAAAACGGAATCTCAGTGTTATTTTAATTTGCATTTCTCTAATGGCCAGCAATACTAAACATTTCTTCATGTATTTATTGGCCATTTGTATTTCCTTTTTTGTTTGTTTTGAAACAAGGTCTCACTATGGAGCCCAGGCTGGCCTCGAACTCTCGGCAATCCTCCTGCCTCAGCCTCCCAAATGCTGGGATTACAGGCATGTGCCACCATGCCCGGCTCCTGCCTTTGTTTAAAAAAAAAACAACAAAAAAAAACCACACATACACAGGGTCTCCCTATGTCACCAAGTTATCCAGGCTTGGCTCAAACCTGCAATCCTCCTGCCTCAGCCTCCCAGAATACTGTGCCACCATACCCGGCTTAAAGTCACATTTTAGGAGCCTGGAGACTCCATGGTGTCTCCACACCTGGGAGAGGAGGTGTGGGCCTGACGCTCCTGAGAGGAGAAGGCAAACTCTCGCCCTGCCCCTCAGCCCCCAGCCCCCTCCCTGCCCCCTCCCCAGAAGGAACAGGGCAGGGCCTCCCAGCCACACAGTCCCGGCCAGGAGATGCTGCAGGTGGCAGAAATAGTGCCTCGACTGTGTGCTGCAAGCAGGCACTGAAAGAAACGGAAATAAAACCCGAGCACCTGCGGTCTGCAGGGCATGGGGGAGAAAGGTCACTCTGAGGTGGCTGCCACACATGCTCACCTCCATTACGGTGCCGCAGTGCCAGGCACACCTCGATGATCTGCACGCCGAGCTCATAGTAGAAGTCGCCCACGCCCAGCATCTCGGACCAGAAGCCTTTCCCAGCTGCAAAACAGAAAGCCCAGAGCCAGGTTATTGCTCCATTTTCATCCCTTTTATTCCTTCAGCACTGGCTGAAAACATCTCTTCCTTGAGAGGTCTTGTCGTCCAGCCCTAAGTCTGGCTCCACTTGCACCTTAGGGTCCCTTGAATCTGATTCTCAGGAGCCTGTGCTGAAGAACAGGTGCAGACGGTTGCCCAGGATGGACACTGTGCAAGGCCTTTCTGGGGCTGGGGTTACAGCCCAGCTGGACGGCACTGGCCACCGTGCAGGAGGCAGCCCTGGGTTCCATGCCTAGCATGAAGGGAGGACAGAAGAAGGGGAAAAGCCTGGCAGGGTGGCGTACGCCTGTAATCCCAGCTCTCGGGAGGCTGAGGCAGGAAGATCACCATGAGTTGGAGGCCAGCCTTACACAGTCCAAGACCAGCCTGAACTGCATAGTGAGACCCTGTCTCAAAAAGACAAAGAAAAAGAAAGGAAGGAAGAAAGAGAAAAGGAAAAAGTTCTTTCCACTCAGCTCAGCACACTGAAAGAATAAGTCTTCCCCTCCCTAAGTGACAGTGAAACAGTATGGCTAAAACAAACATAGACAGGCTTAGCATTCAAGAAGCGATGGAGGACAATATTCAGGTTTTTTTCTTTTTTCTTTTTGTGGTGCTGGGGATTGAACCCAGGGCCTTACACATGCTGGGCAAGTGCTCTGCCACTGAGCTACAGCTCTGGCCCTTTTATTTATATATATATATATATTTTTTGGGGGGTGTGCTTTTAGGGATTGAACCCAGGGCCTCTGCACTGAACAACATCTGCCCTTTTTATTTTGAGACAGATCTCACTATGTCCCTAAATTGCCCAGGCAGGGTATGAACTTTTGATCTTCCTGCCTCAGCCTCCCAGTGCTGGCACCACAGGTGTGTACCACCATGCCTGGCTGTGCTGAGGCAGGGTCTCCCTAAACTACCTCGGCTGGCCTCATACTTGCGATCCCCTCTCTCAGCCTCCTGAGCAGTGGGGACTATAGTTGTGGACACCACACCCGGTGACAATGACATTCTATTAAGTGAAAAAATGCAGGTTAGAGAGAAGTACAGCATAATTCCAAATATGTAAAGGGCCTAGAAGTATAAGCCAAGTGTCTAGAAAGATTTACTAACGCTCCTCACACTACAGGGGGATTATGTCACAATAACTCCACCCTAAACTGAAGATACTATGTAAGTGCATTTAATGAGGCAGGCGTTGCTGGGCAAGGTGATGCCCATGATCCAAGCACTTGGAGGCTGAGGCAGGAGGATCGCCATGAGTTTGAGGCCAGCCTGGACTACACAGTGAGACGCTGTCTCAAAAAGAAAAAAAACAAAACAAAAAAGCAGCCGGGCATGGTGGCACATGGCTATAACCCCAGTGCTTGGGAGGCTGAGGCAGGAGGATCTCAGTGAGTTCAAGGCCTGCCTGGGCTACATGTAAGACCCTGTCTCAATAAATCAAAAAATAAAGTAAAAATGCATTTATACATCTATTCTACAGAACATCACAGGTTAGCCAAACAGTCTGCTACAGGGCACGGGTAACCCTGTGGCTGAGCTGCTACTGCCCTGTCACAAGAGAAAACCACACCATGGAAAAAATGGAGATTGAAAATTCAAGTACGGGTTCTAGTGAATGCCATCTGTCATCATTTTCTGTCTTTGAACAGAAACATGGGTTTCTGTTCAACATGGGTTCTCGCCATGTTGCTGGAGGTGGCCTGGAACACACTATCCTCCTGATTCAGCCTCCCAAGTAGGAGGAATTAGAGGCCTGTGCTGCTGCACCAGCTCCGACTGCTTTTGCAGCACTGCAAGGTGGAACCATTCTGCGTCGGGTCCTTCTCACACTGTTGGCAGCACTCAACTCTGGAATTATAGCACAGGGCCAGGGCACTTGCTCTCCCTCCTGCGCACCGCGCTTTGTTGACTGACTGCATGACCACATACTACTTTCACCAACATTAAGGGGGAAAGCGGGCACAGTGGCGTACACCTATAATCCAGGCACTGAGAGGCCAAGGCAGAGGATCCCGTCTCAAAACAGAATTTAAAAAAGGCTGGGGATGTAGCTCAGTGCTAAGAGCTGGCCCGGAGCCACCCTCCAGTACTGAGGTCCAGCCCCACATCTGCCCCTTCACGTTGGGACTGGTGGACGCCCCGCCGGCAGTGACAACACAGGAGGACACGGAGACCCATGGACAATGCCTTACAGGCCAGGGGGTCCACCCCGATGGTCGCACACATGTCCTGGAACTGCACACGGAACTCGGGGTTCTTCCGGATCTCCTGCTTGTGCTTGCTGGCGAACTCCTCCAAGTTGGTTTTGAACATGTCCAGCTGCTTTGACATCTGGGGGACGGACAGCAAAGGGGTCAGGGCCAGCCCGAGGGACAGTCAGACATCCAGGGCAGGACAGCTGCTCTTCAGGCGACCATTTCGCTGCCTCCTGTCCCTTCCGGTCTGTCTCTGCCTCTCGCCAGCAGGCTGCGCCCACCCCAGCAGAAAGGAGGTGCTGTTCTGTCTCCTCCATTCTGAAATTGGCAGTTTTTCATGTAGCCCTGTTCTAAAAGGCTTTGAATAATTACATGTACATTTAGTCTGGTGCTTCTTTTTTTTCCCAGAAAAACTTTTTTTTTTTTTAAATAGAACTGGGAGTCGGGCGTGATGGCACATGCCTGTAATCCCAGCCATCAGAAGGCTGAGGCAGGAGGATCTCCTGGAATTCAAGCCTGCATGGAGGCTACTGCAATCTTACATAAAAAATTAGCTTTTTTTTTTTTTTTTTTTTTTTTTTTTTTTTTGGGTACCGGGGGGTCGACCTCAGGACCTCGCGCGCCAACAGGCACCCGTGCCGCTGAGCGATATCACCGGCCCCTTTTTCGTATGTGGGTTCCGGGAGTCGAACTCGGGCCCTCGCGCTTGCAAGGCAGGCGCTTACGCCGCTGAGCCATCTCACCGGCCCCAAAAAAAAATTAGCTTTTTTATTTTGTTTTAAGAGTCCTGCTAAATTACTCAGACTGGATCAAACTTGCAATCCTCCCTCCTTGCCTCCCAAAGTGCCCAGAGTACACTTGAGATTACAGGTGTGTGCCACTGTGCCCAGTTCAAAAACTGCTTCGAGCCAGCTATGGTGGGGCCTACTTGTAACCCCAGCACACTGGGAGGCTGAGGTAGGATCACACATTTAAGCAGAGCCTGGGCAACTGAGTGACTTAGCAAGCTCTGCCTCAATATAAAAAATAAAAAGGATGTAGCTCAGTGCCAAGGCCCTGGGTTCAATCCCCAGTACCACCAAAAAAAAAAAAAAAAAAAAATCAAAAATCCCCTTGGGGCTGGGGATGTTGAGGAAGTAGAACAAGTAGTTCAGTGGCAGAACACATGGCCGGCATGCACAAGGCCCTGGGCCCATGCCAAGCATGAAAAAACAACTTCCTTGCCTCCATGTCTTTATTTTTTATTTATTTATTTATGTTTGGTACCGGGAATCAAACTCAGGACCTTGTACTTGCCAGGCAGGCACTGTGTCACGCCTCAATGTCTTTAAATAGGCTCATGGTTTACTATAGCATGTGTCTTCCCAATACAATGCTACTCTCAAATAAGTAGTAGTGCTTTTTGGAGAATCTATTTATTGGGGTACTAGGGATTAAACTCAGGACCTTTGCATTGAGCTACATCTAGTTTCCCCTGCCCCTTTTTGGAGACTGGGTCTCCAAATCCCTCCAAACCCCTATAATCCCAGGACTCAGAAGGCTGAGGCAGGAGGATTTTCATGAGTTTGTGGCCAGCCTAGGCTAAATAGTGAGTTCAAGGCCAGCCTGAAATGACATAGCAATACCCTGTCTCAACCATCCCCCCAAATTAAAAAATAATAAATAAACTTGCAACCCTCCTGCCTCAGCCCCTCAGTGCTGGGATTACAGGTGTGTGTGTCACCATGCCTGGCTCATCTCTAATTTAGGATGACAGAGGATTGAAAAAGTCAGCAAATGTAAAGGCACTGGACAAAGACTGAGGATGTAGCCCCGTGTTAGAGCACTTGCGTGTGCCAGGCCCTGCGTTCAGTCCCCAGCACCACGTAAGAAAACAAAAGCCAGAGGGGAAAGGAGGTAAAAACGGACAAGTAAGTGTCCAGGACCTTATGAGCACGTAATCAAAGATGCCAGCTAGTATCAGCGTCTCCTAAAAGGCTGCAGCAGCCCAGAAATCAGGATTTGGCAGACCCCCCCCCATGTTTTTAGTTCAATCTACACAATCTCGTTTACACTGAAGGAGTCCCGACAGCCCTGTGTCTCCCTCCCTGCCATCACTCACCTGGGTCAGCTGGTCCTCGGCCAGGACTGTCCCCCGCTCCTTATACTTGGCCTGTGGACAGAGACTCGCGTGAGTGACAGTGGGTGCTGGGGGTCCCCGCTTGTGTGGCCACGTCTGCAGTGAGCAAGGGGAACGTGTCCCTTTCTCTGTGTAAGGAAGGACAGGGTGAGGGAGACGACTTGTCTGTTGTCAAGTTTGGGAAGAGGGATTGTGGGGGCAGGGTCTGGGGATGCTGCCACTCTGATCGCCGGGAGCTGGGGACACTCAGAGCCCGCGTCCCGAAGCCCGAGTCGGGTTCCGCTGCGAGGCGAGTTAGGGTGCAGAACTCTGCTGCAGAGCTTCGTCTCGCGGCCAGCGGCCGACGGCTGCCCTCACCTCCGCAAGCTTCTTCTTGGCGATGGCGCCGGCTCCCACCCCGCGACGGTGCATCCCCGTCCCGGGCCCGCGGGCCGCCACGCCGCCGGGACCCCGACTCGCCGCGTCCTGGTTCCGCCGCGGGCTCCCAACCCGGAAGTCCGGGGCGCGTCATCAGCGCCCGCCGGAAGTCGCGCATCGCGCTTCCGGTCGCGGGCTGAGGTGCTCCTAGGGCGGCGGCCGGGCCTTTCGCTGGTGGCCAAGATCTGAGAAGCCCGGGTGGCGCGGAAGGTGCGCGGCAGGGGCTCCGTCCCGGCCCCCGTTGCCTGGCGCGGAGACGCGGACCCTCGCCGCTGTCGTGCGGCACCGCTCATCCCGCCCACGTCGGTGCTTCGGGCCAGGTGGACAGGTGCTCCCCGACCACCTAGAGCCGGCCAGGCCTGTGCTGGCCATCGAAGTTCTGTACAGAGCAGAAGCCATGGTTGCCCCCTTCAACACATTCTAGCCTTTTGCTTTGTTTGAAATAGTGTCTCTCTGTGTAGTTCAGACTGGTCTTGAACTCACTATCAAATTTGTGGCAATCCTCCTGCCTCAGCCTCCCGAGTGCTGAGATTACAGGCGTGTGCTACCACACCCTGGTTTCTTTTTTTATTTTCTTATTTTGGTTCTTTGGAGCCTTTCAAACACACTCTCCTACACACTCACTTCCAATAGACCAATTCACCACTTTTTGCACAAACCAAACTGGCCCCAATCAAAAGAAAAAATTACAGAAATCTTAATTGGCTTTATTTTCAATTCTAGAGTTGGGCAACTCTTCATCCCATAAAGTAGAGGAAGTGTCGATGGCACCAGGCCAGGGAAAAAGCTGAGCCTTGATGGTCACACAGAGGTCAGGTTACTGGCAGAAAGTCCTGAATACAGCAGAAGCAGAAAACAGATTGGTCCTTTCAGAGGCACAGTCCTTGTAAAGTGGGGACAGAGAGACAGAATAGTAGGCAGATAACTGATGGGTTAACATCAGATTATTTCAGGTTATCTTTTAGTGTTAAAGATTAAGGCAGGGGGAGCTTTGTTATCACCCCAGTAGGAACTGGCCTGCTTGAGAATATCCCTCTAATCCTAGTATCCCAGAAGGTCAAATGAGCAGGTTAGTTTGCTGGGCGTGGTGGCAGGAGGATCATGCGAGTTAGAGACCAGTCTGGGCTACACAGGGAGACCCTGTCTCGAAAAAAACAAAAACAGCGTAGTGTCAGCTTGGTGATGTGGCACTTCATGGTGACTCCAATTTGATTTTTAGCTTGGTGTGTTGGGGTCTAGTGCAGGAATTGCTTTCCAAACAGTGGCCACTGTAATTTGCATCACTCATTCTCAAAAGTACTGACTTCCCAGCCTCTCTACACTCTCCTAAACACCAAATCCGGCCCCTGAGGTGCTCACCCCGCCTAGACGAAACCCCCTTCCTCCTTGCCTTTGTCTCCGGTGTGAGGATGGGAGATTGAATTGTCCACACTCACTCACGCGGCTCACAACCCCCTGCATGTGGCCCTGCCAGCTGCACTCACTCAGACACGCATGGCCCCTATTCAGACACCTCTGTTCCTTTGGTCTTTCAGAGGGAATTTTGCTGCCCAATTGATGATTCAGGGGAAAAGTTCCCGGCTGGAAGGGGAGAGTCTGGTTTGTAGCCTTGGCCAGAATCAATGGTGTAATTCTCTCTCTGGCCACGGCCAGTTTCAAATTCCCAGTGGTTCCCAACCTGATCACAGGGTTTCAAATGAGTCAGCGACGGCACCCAGGCCTCTGCTCCACTCACCCCTGAAGGCTGGGGATCCCAGATGGTCTTCCTCCCTCCCAAGGACTTGCTGACCTTGTGGGAGACTGGCTAACTCCTGCGTGGGCTTTTAATTTCCTACCTCTTGGAGCCAGTGTAGTGCACAGTTAACAGCTATTCTTTTTTTTTTGTTTGTTTATTTTTTGAACCAGGGTCTCACTGGAACTCACAGTGATCCTCCTGCCTCAGCCTCCTGAGTTCTGGGATGACAGGCATGCACCACCATGCTCAGCTAACAGCTATTATTATAGCATGTTAAGGGGTTATCATGAAGCCTTAAAGGGGATTATGGGTTTTTTTTTGTTGTTGTTTTATTTTGCTTTTTACTGTTTTGGGGAGGGTTGAACCCAGGGCCTTCACACTGAGCTACATTCCCAGTCCCCCTTGGCTTTTATTTTTCTCATTTTGACACAGGGACTTGCTCAGTCACTAAAATACTCAGGCTAGACTGGACTCCTGCCTCGGCCTCCCAAGTGCTGAGATTTCTGGCGTGTACCACCATGCCCAACTATAATTTTCTTTTACAAAGGGAAATAGGAAGCTTCCAAACTGCTTTTCTCAACACCCAGCTCACAGTAGTGAGACCATGGTATCAATGTCAGGCCCGGGGCACCGACCCTTTTTGTTTCATTAACAACCCCCATCCGACCACAAAATCCCAGAAACGTCAGTCTAAAATTCTCCTCCATACAATCAGTTCTGTCATAGAGAATTGCTACAATGTACCTTCTTATTTATTCATTTATGATACTGGGGATTGATTCCAGAGCTTTTACTTTGATTACATCCCCAGACTGTTGTTTTTGTTTTTTTTTTAACTTTGAGACAGAGTATTACCAAATCACTTAGTTGCTCAGGTCGAGCTGGAAATTTTGTGTTTTTTTTTTTTTTTTTTTTTGGTAGAGCTCAAACTTTCGATCCTCCTGTCTCAGCCTCCCAGCCTCCCAAATGCTGGGACTCCGGGCCTGCACTGCCATACCTAGTTTATCCTATTTTTAAAAATTAATTTGGGGCCAGTGAGATGACTCAGTGGCATAAGCACCTGCCTGGCAACCACGAGGTCCTGAGTTAGACCCCCGGTACCCACAAAAAATAATAATAATAATTTCTAAGACAAGCATGGTGGCACACACCTATAGTCCCCTCAACTTGTGAAGTTGAGGCTGGAGGATCACAAGTTCAAGGCCAACCTGGGCTACATAGCCATTTGGCCTGGAATTTAAATCTAGCCCGGACTGTAAAGGAAGCTCTGCTCCAAAACACACAGCGCTAGGATAGAAGGGCCTCAGGCATAATGACCATTTTACAGACATAAATGGAGGCCCCAAAAGAGAAAGTAACACGCAGAGCAGGGCGATGAAGTGATCGGATCCTAGGTGCGTTTGAGTCTAATGGGCTGAATGGGGGCACCAGGTTGACTGCGCAGGCGCAGGGTGTCGCGCGCAGCCTGCTGCGTGGGAGAGCTTTGGCCGCTGACGATTAAGTGTGGACTTCAGGCAGCTGCGTCAGTTCCCGTCGCCCACGACTGCCACCCTGGTCTGAGCCACCATCATCTAGAATGCAGAGATAGCCTGGGAGCGGCTCTTACCCTTCCCTTCAACCCCATTCATCTCAGTAGATCCTCCTGCCTCAGCCTCCCTGAGTGCTGGGATCATAGCACGCCCAGCTCAGATGTGTCCCTTTCCATTGGGAGGGACAAGCACACGCAGACACCCACACACAGGCCCTGTGCATGCCCCGCGGAGGTCTGAATCAGCTCAGGGTAGACAGTGGTTTATTTCAGCAGATTCTTTATTGGTCTGGCTTCTCTTGGGGACTCCTGAGTGAGGCGGAAGCTGGAGCTGGGCATGTGGAGGGCAGAGTCCAGCTGGAGATGGGCGGGGTTGTCACTGAGACCTGGGCCGTGGGGAACAGGGAGGGGCAGGGCGTCATCCCTGTGGAGTTGGAGTTGAGACAGCGGGACCACATTCCCGCTGGTGTCTCTTTCCATGGAGCTGGCCCAAATCCCCTGTCCCTGTCACCCTCTTATAGGCTCCCTCTGTCCCTCCCCAGCGTCCCCTGTATCAATGTCTAGGTGACAGCCAGGCTTGGCGGTGCCCACCTGTTATCCCAGCAATATGGAAGGCTGAGGCAGGAGGGTTGCAAGTTCCAGCCCGGCCTGGGAAACTTAGTGAAACTCTGCCTCAAACGATAAAAAGAGAGGACAGGGATATAGCTCAGCAGCACAAGCACCTGCCTGGGAAACGCAAGGTCCTGAGTTTGATTCCTGGTACCAAAAAAAATAAAGAGCTGGGCGTGTAGCTCAGAGTGAAGGCCTGCAGTTCAATCCCCAGTGCCACCAAAAACAAAAACAAAAACAAAAAAAACCCAGATTCCATCTGTCTTCTGTGCATCAGCTTCTGCACATTGGAGGGGTGTCCTGTCGCACCCTTAGTGTTTAGTTCCTTCCTCTGGGAAAAACATCACGAACTGAGGGATTTTCCTAGCCGGTGACCATGGAGCTGGGTGGTGGCCATACAGCAGGGCCATGTGCCCCCAACTGCAGGGTCCCCAGGGTCCAGATGGGGTGCTGAGATGAGGGATGGGCAAGCAAACTCAGCGAGACAGGTGACAGGAAGCCAAAGGGAGGGAAGGTGAGGAGGACCCCAGCACTAAGGAAGGTGCCGATACCCTCACTCCCTTTCTCTTATCTAAGCCCCACATCCCAGCACTCAGGAGTCTGAGGCAGGAGGATCTCTGTGAGTTCAAGGCCAGCCTGGGCTCCATAGGGAGACCCTGTCTAAAAAAAAAAAAGGAAGAAAGAAAAGAAAAGAAAAAGGGAAAAGGGCCGGGGATATAGCTCAGCACACAGCAAGCGCGAGGTTGTGTTTGATTCCTGGTACAAAAAAAAGAAAAAAAAGAAAGAGGCTGGGCGTAGTAGTGCACGCCTGTCGTCCCAGCACTTGGGAGGCTGAGGCAGGAGGATCACTGCATTCAAGGCCAGCCTGGGCTATAAAATGAGTTCAAGGTCAGACTGAGCTACATAGCAGACCCTGTCTCCAAAAGACAGACAGACAGACAAACAGACAGACAGAAAGAAAGGAAGGAAGAAAAAAAAGAAAGAAAGAAAGAAAGAAAGAGAAAAAAAGAAAAGAAAGAAAGGAAAAGAAAGAAAGAAAGGCCAAATAATCTGCTAGTTTGTGTTGAGGCAAAGGTCCAAATAAGGCTGGGATGCTGCTCGGTTGCAGGAGGGCTGCCCAACACCTGCAGGGCCTGGTCCATCCCTTGCCCACAGAGGGAGGTCTGAGTCCACCCGGCCTGGAAGCGCAGGCTCCCGCCGTGTGTCCCTCACAGACCCTGCACCCACCTGAGGCTGCACAGCTCCACCTGCTCCACCATCCAGGCCAGCAGCTCCTGCACCAGCAGCTCCCTCAGCAGATCCGCATTGGGGGGCCTGGGTGGGGTGCAGAGGGGACAGTGCAGGTGCCTGCTGAGACCAACCTCCCCAGAGAGCAGATGCAGGGTCTGTGACACCAAGGGGCGGGCGACATGGGGTGGCCCCAGCCTCTTGGTTCCCTGAGCTTTCAGATCCTGGAGGCCTGGGCTTTTCAGTACAGCCAAAACCCAAAGGAGAGCAGGGCATGGTCACACACACCTGTCATCCCAGCATTCAGGAGGCTGAGGCAGGAGGAGCGCTGTGAGTTCCACATAAGCCTGGGCTAAAAGTGAGGTCAAGGCCAGCCTGAACTACACAATGACCCTGTCTCAAAAAATCCCAAAAGATAGCTGGGCGTGGTAATGCACACCCTGCTCTGAGGTGTGGCAAGGTGGGTGACAGAAGCCGGGCTCCTCGCTGCTCATACAGAGGTCTCACCTCTGCAGTTCTGAGGGTCCCTGACTCCCCTGAGATGGTCTGGGCAGCTCCAGGTTGTGGGCGTCCCTCTGGGTGAGGTTGTGTCTCCACCTGGAGGAGAGAGATGAGGACTGAGGGGGAGGGGGAAATGTTGCCCCATCTGGGAACACTCGGATCTTTTGTCACCATGACCCTCAGAGCAAGGACGCCTCTTTCTCCACTCAGCCTTCACCAGTAACCGCTTTTCAGAATCTAACTGTTTGGCCAGGGAGGTGGCGCACGCCTGTCATCCCAGCACTCAGGAGGCTGAGGCAGGAGTATGGCTATGAGTTAGAGGCCAGCCTGGGCTACATAGGGAGACCTTGCCTCAACCTCCTCTCTGGAAAAAAGAAAAAAGAAAGAAAGACAGGGCCCAGCCTTGTCCTCCCGCCACCGCACTGCCACCTGGATGGAGCTCCTGGGCCGGGCCCTGTGTCCACCCCACCCCCCAGGCAAAGTTGCCGTGGGGCTACTCAGGGCCTGAGGCAGAGGCAGGTGGCCCAGGCCGGGCCGGGGAGCTGAGGGGACGCACTCGCTCTTCTTCCCCTTCTGCGCCAGCAGCCAGTTCACGAAGTCCTGCTGGCGGATCTTGTCCATGGCGATGCTATAGTCACTGATGAACGTCCCCTCCGCATACCTGGGGCCTCGGGGGCCGCCAGGCCGGGCCTGGGGTCTGCAGAATGGCAGGGGAAGGAGAGAAGGGGTCACGACACTGCGCGAATGATCCTCAAAGACGTGGGGCAGGGTCGGTGAGATGGCTCAGCGGCATAAGCGCCTGCCTGGCAAGCACAAGGTCCTGAGTTTGACTCTCGGTACCCACATACGAAGAAAGGGCCGGTGATATTGCTCAGTGGCACGGGTGCCTGCTGGCGCGTGAGGTCCTGAGGTCAACCCCCGGTACCCACACACAAAAAAAGACGTGGGGCAGATGTCAGCCCGGCTGTGGCTCAGGGGCCAGGGTTTAGCTTGTTGCGTCCTCTGTGCAGGTGTGCACGCGTGTGTGTGTGCACTTGCGTGTGCGTGTGTGCACTTCTGGTTTCTGGGCAAAGAGGGCTCAGGAGTCTCGCTCATCCCAAAGGACTGAGTCCCACAGTGCCTTGCTTTCTTCCTCTTGCCCTTCCTAATTCAGTTCTTTAACTCGTATCCAAAAATAATGCCTCTCATCCCAGGAAGGCAGGAAGAGGCAGGAAGATCTCGGTGAGTTCAAGGCCGGCCTGGACTACATAGCAAGACCCTGCCTCAAAAAAACAGAACCAGAAACGCTCTCTGAAGCTAGGCGAGGTGGTGCATGCCTTTAATCCTAGCAGTCAGGAGGCCAAGGCAGGTGGATCACCATGAGTTTGAGGCCAGCCTGGCTCCATAAAGAAGTTCAAGGCCAGCCTGAACTACATAGCGAGACCGTGTTTCAAAAATTCCAAGAAAAAAAGAAGAAAAAGAAACATTCTCTGCATCTGTCCCCACCGCACCCTGGCAGCCACCTGGCGTTCCTCCCCGCCTCTCCTCGTGGCCTGGCTCCCTCCCTCCCAGCTCCAGCCCCTGCCTCCTCCACCCCTACCTGGTCTGAGCCTCTCCCTTCTCTCCCAGCCCCAAAGTCGCGAATAGCAGCACCAGCAGCAGAGAGCAAGTCTTCACGGCCGCCATCGCCCACGGGGTTCCGAGCTGTGAGAGAAAAAGGCTGGATGAGGGGCGGCCAGGAGGCTGTGAGTTGTCGGAGCCTGGCCCGTGCTGGGTGCCTGGGCCATGCTGGGGGCTATCTAAAAGGCTGGGACAACACCTCCAGGAAGGTGGGGGTGTGGACAATAGAAGCAGTGACTAGAAGGGACACGAACCTGCTTTGTGTTGCTTTTTTCTTTCTTTGAGACAGGGTCTCACTGTGCAGCTCAGGCTGGCCTTGAACTCACTATGTAGCCCAGGCTGGCTTCGAACTCCCAGAGATACTCCTGCCTCAGCCTCCTCAGTGCTGGGATAACAGGCATGCACCACCTCGCTTGGCTCCCTTAAAGTCTGACCATGCCCTATCCTGCTGGGTCTTCAGCAGGGATGGGGAGCAGAGGGGAACCTTCCTCCACAGCCCTGCACACCACAGCAAGCCCTGGAGAAGTGCTGGCCGTGGATCGGCCTTCCTGAGGGCCCAGCGGCTCCAGTCACCAGAGCCCTCTGCTCCATGGCCCCGTCCCAGCCTCCATCCACCCAGTCCCAGCCTCTGTCTCACCGCACTCTCCTCTGCTTTTCCAGAAGGACAGGCTGGGGTCCCTTCCCGGTCCCCTCTGTCCCTGCCACTTTATACCCGCTTCCACCCCGCTTGGCCTGATCACGTCTTATCTCACATTCCCGCCACATTAGGCCTCTGTACACACAGTGGCCGTCTCGCCTCTCCACCGCCCCGAGCTAAGTGGTGATTAACATTTGGGTATCTCTGCTGCAATCTGAGCCAGCATGGGCGACCACCTACACCCTGTCCTCTCCTCCCCAGGCACAGGGCCATTGCTGTCCTCCACTTCCTGTCTGGTGCCTCAGGCCTGGTGAGTGGGGCAGGGCATGGGTAGGGAAGGGTGGCACTGCCTCAACCATGGCCACTTCGGGGAAGAGAACGGGTCACAGTCATCTAAACGCCAGTTGGAGCCAGACATGGCAGCACATGCCTATCATCCCAGCACTCAGGAGGCTGAGGCAGGAGGATCACTGGGAGTTCAGGGCCAGCCTGGGCTACATAGTGAGACCCTGTCTCAAAACAAAATCGAAATAAAATGGCCAAGCTCACTTCCTGCCTCTTTGGTCCAGGGCCTGGTAGAGGCCACAGTGCTTCCCAGGTGGACTCGGCAGCCTGGGAGTGGAGCCAGCAGGAAGTTAAGCGCCGCGTGGGCTGAGAGGTCCTGGGAGGAGGGAGCCAGTCGCCCTGCCTCCTGGAAACCGATCGCCCGCTCACCCACTGCTCCATCCAGCAGTGCTCACCCGGCAAGCGGCCTGAGGCCATCTCCCAGCGACAGTGAGTGGGCAGCCTCGGCCTCCAGGGGGACATGAGGGCAGCTGTGACCTGTGTCCTGCTGAGGGACACGGTTAATGGCTCAGAGAGTTTGCGTCAGACCTGGGCCCTTGCCTGTGGGCTTAGGTTAGCTAAGATGTGAACATCACTCCCTGCGACACCCAGGTCCCTCTGGCACCGAACCAGAGCCAAGAAAGTTCCTTTTTTTTTTTTTTTTTTTGTGGGCACCAGGGGTCGACCTCAGGATCTCGCGCACCTGCAGGTGCCCGTGCCACTGAGCGATATCACCGGCCCTTTTTTTGTATGTGGGTTCCGGGAGTCGAACTCGGGACCTCGCGCTTGCCAGGCAGGCGCTTATGCCGCTGAGCCATCTCACCGGCCCAAAAGTTCCTTTTTTTGAGACAGGGTCTCACTATGTAGTTCAGGCTGCCCTTGAACTCACTGTGTAGTCCAGATGGGCCTCGGACTCACAGAGATCCTCCTGTCTCAGCCTCCCAAGTGCTGGGATTATAGTCATGTGCCACCACGCCTGATTTTTAATTTTGATTTTAATATTTTTGTGGAGCTGTGGGTCAAACACAAGACCTCATGGATGCAGATCATGCTCTCCACGACCAAACTCCACCCTCCCTGGGCCTCCATGTCAGAGGAGCCACCTGATGTGCAGCCCTGTGGGTTTCAGGGTGGGCTGCACAGAGGAGGCTTAGAAGATAATGGAGTCCCCCTCCTGCTGCTCCAGGACAAAGTTTCCAGGATATGGGGGTGAGAGAGGAGGCAGGGAAGCGGGGCATGGTGGTGTATGCCTGTAATCCCACCACTCGAGAGACTGAGGCAGGAGGATCTCCAGGAATTCAAGGCCAGCCTGGGCTACATAGTGAGTTCAAGGCCAGCCTGCACTACATAGTGAGACCCTCTCTCAAGAAAAAAATAAAAACAGAGAGGAGACCTGGGATGGAGGCAATGGGACCCCAAAACACAGAGAGGTGGTGGAGGTTGTGCACAGGGCTAGGGGTGTGGAGGAGTCACGCAAGTCAGGGTTTCACAGGGCAAGGTGAGGCGGGTGGTGGGGGTGCCGTGACAGGAGCACCAGGCTCCCCTCCCAGCTGGTCCTGGTGCTCAGCTGAGGCTCCAGAATGAGAAGTAGAACATGAGGCAGGAGGATCGCTTAGAGTCTGAGGACAGCCTGGGCTACACAGTGAGACCCTGTCTCAAAAAACCCCAAAAAAACAAAGTAAAAAAAAGTGGAACGCGGAGGAGCATCAGGGTTCACTGGCTTCTGCAGCCCCGTGGTGACCACAACGCCACCTCCCCTGTGGCCACCGGGACCCTCGGGCGTTCCAGGTCCGGCTGACTCAGCTGCCTCGGCCTCCCTGCCGTGCTCTCCCTTTGAAGCTCCGGGTTCTCCAGCTTTGCGCTTTGGCTGACTCAGCACCCACTTCCCTCTCTCGTCCCTCTCTGGAGCCTCTCACAGGGGTGGTGACGCTCGTGCCTGACCATGAGTCACCCTCCATCACGCTGATTCCTAGAAGGCCCGGCCCCCACTGTCCTCCGGGCCCACAGCCACAGCCTGGGTGCCTGACAGTTGCCCCACAGTGGCCCCCTCACCGCTCGGTCCACAGCGACGCTTTCCAAGCCGGGCGTGGCAGCGCGCACCCGGGATCCCAGCCCTCGGGAGGCTGAGGCAGGGAGTCGTGCATTGGAAGGTGGCCTGGGCTACGCATCTTTCAAACAAAACAAAGCCAGTTACAGATGTGGTGCACTCTGGGGGCCGGAGGCAGGAGGATCACCGTGAGTTCGAGGCCAGCCTGGGCTCCATAGTGAGTTCAAGACCAGCCTGCACTACATAGAGAGACCCTGGCTCAAAAAAACAAAACCAAAAAAACCCAAAAACCCTTTGCACCAGAGCGCTGGTATTACAGGCATGCAGCACCATACCCACTGGTTCTTCACCACTTAATATTTCCACACTTATCTCCAAAGAGTGAGGGCATTCATTCATGTGACCCCAGTAACTAAAGGCATCAAAGTGAAGAAACGTGTAATTTTGTCTCTTACTCCATGATGTCCGTAGGAACACGCCCCTCCTCTATTCGACCTGGCACTGGATCATGTATTATACTGCACTGTTAGGTCTCTTTAATTCTCCTTAATCAGTTTCCAGACTTTTTGTTTTGTGTTTTGAGCTAGGGGTGTGCTATGTAGTTCAGGCTGGACTTGAACTCACTATATAACCCAGGCTGGCCTTGAACTCACAGGGATCCTCCTGCCTCAGCCTCTTGAGTGCTGGGATTACAGGCTTGTGCCATGACACCTGGCTAGTTTTAAAAATTTTACCCTTTTTTTTATTAGTACGTGTTTGCAGGTCATAATGATTACATTTATCATGGGGAGTTGGTGCATGTACCTGACCCATCCTAATTCTTTTTTCATTTCCTAATTTTAGACATTCTAATAGGCATGTAGTGTATGTATCTCACTGTAGTACTGAGGGGAAAGTACTGAAGATTAAACTCGGGGAGCACTGAACTATATCCACAGCCCTTTCTTTTTTAATTTTCAGACAGGGTCTCACTAAGTTGCCCAGACCGGCCATAAACTTGTGATCGTCCTGCCTCAGCCTTCCAGGAGCTGGAGTTGCCATGCCCTGCTCTCATTTTCCTGATGGCTAACAATGCAGAACATCTGTTGATGAGCTTGTCACCTGCCCGTCCTCATCCGCACAGCGCCAACTGGAACATTTTGTCCATTTGGAAAGAGTGTTGTTTGCATTCCTGTGATTGGGTTTTGACTGTTTCATGTATTTTGGGTGTAAATCCTTCATCAGGTACATGATTTACAAATAGTTCTCCCAGTCTGTGTCTTGTTTTTCTGTTCTCTTTGTGTTTCTCAGAAGAAAGACCTTTTCATTTATTTAATGGTATCTTTTGAGGAGCAGAAGCTTGTAAATTTTTATGCACGTCCAGGAAGATGGCAGGGTGGTGGACAGCAGAGAAACAGCCTCTCCGAGATTTGGTGTCCAGATGCTGGAATAGAGCAACGTGAGGAAGAGAAGGAGGGTACTGAGTCTCCAGGACGCAGGAAGGATCTGAAGCAAGAATTGAAGCCCACAGGGAGAGCGAAGAGAGAGACCTCAACGTGAAAGAAGGAGGTGGCAGATGGTGCTTTCTCCCTGAGCCCTGACTCACTGCATGGGAGGGGCGGCTCGAACCTGCAGACGCACAGTGACCACTGGCGACCCCAGAGGCCTCCACAGAGAGAGGCAGCAGTGGAGCAGAGTGGTGGACACAGCAGATGGCAGTGGCTGGCTATGTTTGAGGCTACTGTCATTGCTGATTGTACTACTTTAGTCTAGGTGGCATAATTGTTCTAATCAGTTGTTCTTCCTTGTATGCCAAGACTGAGACTGCCTGAGGGTCATAAACAATACCATAGGCCAGTGCCAGAGAACCAGGGGCTGGGCCAAGTAGGCAGCAACTTCTCATCCCCAATAAATTGAAGAGGTAGGAACTTGCAACACACTCAAAACCCAAAGGCAGTGACATATCTTGGAGAAGCAGTCATTTCCTAAGGATTCTAAATACTAGCAATAAATCTTCCTGCCGTAAGCAATTTATAAGCATCAACCCAGGTTAAACTAAAAAAAAAAGAAAAAAGAAAATGTAAAGACACTTAAGCAAGATTCAACCCCAGCCCCAGACTTGCAGCTCACCAAAGGCAAACCCAGGGGGCCATGAGGTGGAATAATTCAAAACTCACCCACCTGGACTCTCTGAAGTGGTAACAGCAGAAGTAACAAAGCAGACAAATGAGGCACTAAAAAAAAAATCAAATCAGAAATAATCTCTCAGATAACTACAGAGATGGTGACCATAGTGAAAGACATGCTTAGTGACTCTAGAGCAGATACAGATTTAAAAAAAATAGAGAACCATAGGAAAATGATGGAAACCATGAATGCCCAACATACAAAAGAAATCTATGAAACAGATTCAAACAGAAATTCAGGATGTTAAAAATTCCACTGAGGGGCCGGTGAGATGGCTCAGCGGCATAAGCGCCTGCCTTGCAAGCGCGAGGGCCCGAGTTCAACTCCCGGATCCCACATACGAAAAAGGGGCCGGTGATATCGCTCAGCGGCACGGGTGCCTGTTGGCGCGCAAGGTCCTGAGGTCGACCCCCTGGTACCCACAAAAAAAAAAAATCCACTGAAAGTATATGCAGCAGAATGAGCCAACGTGAGGACAGAATAGCAGATCTAGAAGACAGGATTGTGGTTAGCGATCATGAAAACAAAGATTTCTTAAAATAGCAAGGGACCACCAAAAATCAATCCAATAGCTGCTAGATGATGCAAAGAAAAATAACATAAGTTTGATCGGAGTCAGTGAAAAAGCAGGAGATAGAGCAAATGACTTAAAAACCTGTTCACAGAAGTCATGGCAGAAAACTTCCCAAGCGTGAAAAAAGAATTTGACATACAGATAAGTGAGGCATATAGAACTCCAATTAGTCATAATAAAAAAAAAAAACACCAAAGCATATAATAGTCAAGACTCCAGAAATTCAACACAAGAACAGAATATTAAAAGCTGTTAGAGAAAAGAAACAAACCACCTATAAAAGGAAGCCCATCAGAATCACAGCAGATTTCTCAACACAAACCCTCAAGTCAAGGAGAGCTTGGAGTGAAATATTTCAAACCCTAAAGGAAAACAACCTCCAACCCAGATTGATATACCCGGGAAAACTCTTTCAAAATTGATGGAGAAATAGGATACTTCCATGAAAAGAACACCTGAGGAAATCCATGAACACCAAACCAGCACTCCAAAATGTTCTGAAGGACATTCTAGAAAGAGATAACAAGGACTACAACTCCATGAACCCCAACAGAATGAATCCTCCAGGCAAGACAAGCAATTAAACAGAGGGGGGAAAAAAGGGAACCAATGACAGAAAAATAACATGACAAGGATAGGTCAATACATGTCAGTTATAACCATCAATGGAAATGGTCTCAATTCACCAATCAAAAGAAGCAGACTGGCAGAATGGATCAAGAAGCAACATGCTGCATACAGAAAACATATTTAATTTAAAAAGAAGTTCATAGACTGAAAGTCAAAGGATGGAAAACAATACTCTATGTGACAGGAATACAGAAAAAAAGAACAGGGGTAGCTATTCTATTTAGAGACCAAGTGGATTTCAAGCCAAGACAGATCAAGAGAGACAAAGAAGGCCACTACATCCTTGTAAAGGGAACAATCCAAGAGGAAGAGATAACAATCATAAATATATATGCACCAAATACCAGCACACCCAACTATATAAAACAAATATTAATGGACACAAAATATCAAATAAGCACTAATACAATTGTCATGGGGAGCTCAATACCCTACTCTCGCAAATAGACAGATCAACTAGACAAAAAATCATCAAAGAAATATAAGAACTGAACAAATCTTTTGAACAAATGGACATCATAGATGGCTACAGAATGTTCCACCCTACCTCACAATGCACATTCTTCTCTGCTGCACACAGCATGTTCTCCAAAACAGACCACATACTAGGTCATAGAACATGTTTAAGTAAATGCAAAGGAATTGAATTATCCCACGCATATTATCAGACCATAGTGCAATGAAATTAGAAATCAATGGCAAAAGAAACTACAAAAACTTCATAAACACATGGAAATTAAATAATGCCCTCCTGAATAACCAATGGGTCACAGATGAAATTAAAGAAGAAATTAGTTTCTGCATTAAAAGATAATGCCAATACAACATACCAGAACTTATGGTATGCAATGAAAGCAGTCCTATGAGGGAAATTTATAGTGGTGAATTCCCATAACAGAAAAACAGAGTGAGCTCAAATAAACAACCTAATGTGGTTTTTTGTTTGTTTGTTTGTTTGTTTGTTTGTTTTTGAGACAGGATTTCACTATGTAGTTCAGGCTGGCCTTGAACTCACTTTGTAGCCCATGCTGGCCTTGAACTCGAAGTGATCCTCCTGCCTCAGCCCCCCAAGTGCTGGGAGTACAGGCGTGCACCACCACGTCTGACAAACAACCAAATGTTGAACCTCAAGCTTCTAAAACAGAAGAGCAAGTCAAGCCCAAAGCTTGTACAAGGGAGGAAACTGTAAAGATCAGAACAAAAATTAATGCAATGGAGACTAAGAAAACAATACAGAGAATCAATGTATCAAAGAGTTGGTTTTTGAAAGATTAAATAAAATTGACAAACATTTAGTCAGCTTTATCAAAAAAAGGAAAGAGAGGTAAAAAAAAAGGAAAGAAAAGACTCAAACCCACACAATTTGTAATAAAAAGGGTAAAATCACCACAAATCCTGCAGAAATCCAGAAGATCATCAATACCTACTTCAAGAACCTGTATTCTAATAAGATGGAAAACAGAAGAAACGGACACATTCTTAGATACAGAGTAATCACCAAAGCAGAATCAAGAAGAAATAAAAATTCTCAATAAACAATATCTGTCAATGAAATTGCACATACAATTAAAATCCTATCAACAACAAAAAAAAGCCCATGCCCTGCTGGATTCACTGTTGAATTCTACAAGAAATTTAGAGAAGATCCAATGCCACTGCTTCTCAAACTCATTAACTAAACTGAAAGGGAAGCAACACTCTCCAATTCAAGCAAGCATTACCCTGATACCAAAACCAGAGAAGAATCCAACCAAAAAAGAGAACTACAGGTCAATCTCCCTAATGAACCTAGACACAAAAATCCTCAATAAGATACTGGCAAACAAAATGCAGCAAATCATCAAGAAGATTATACACCATGACCAAGTAGGATTCATCCCAGGAATGGAGGGATATGCAAATCAACAAATGTATTATACCATATTAACAGAGCCAAGGACAAAAACCATATGATCAAAATATATATATATATATGATCATCTCAATAGATGCAGAAAAAGTATTTGACAAAGCCCAACACCTATTCATGATTAAAAACCCTGCAGAAAATTGGAATAGATGGTCTTTATCTCAATCTGATAAAAGCCATCTTTGACAAACCAACAGCCAACATCGCACTAAATGGACAAAAACTGAAAGCTTTCACTCTAAAATCAGGAACAAGACAAGGATGTCCACTGTCACCACTCTTATTCAATATAGTTCTGGAAACATTAGCCAGAACAATTAGACAAGAGAAAGAAATAAAAGGAATAAGGGTAGGAAAGGAAAAAGTTACATTATCATTATTTGCAGGTGATATGATACTCTACATAGAAGACCCAAAAACTCCACGAAAAGACTTCTAGATTTAATAACCAAATTTAGTAGCATAGCTGGATACAAAGTCAAACTCAAAAGTCAATAGCGTTCCTATACACAAATAACAAACTCACTGAGAGAGAAATTACGGAAACAACACTTTTCACAATAGCATCCGAAGGGAAAAAAAAAAAAGAAATACCTAGGAATCAATCTAATGAAGGATATAAAAGCCCTCTACGTTGAAAAATACAGTACTCTGAAAAAGGAGATTGAAGAGGATATCAGAAAATGAAAAGATATCCCTTGTTGTTGGGAAGGAAGAACCAATAAAGTGAAAATGGCCATACTTCCAAAATTGTTATACAGATTTAATGCAGTCCTGATCAAAATACCAATAGCATATCTCACAGAATTAGAGAAAACAATCCTAAAATTCACTTGGAACCAGAAGAGACCTAGAATAGCAAAAGCAATTCTGGGCAACAAAGGCAAGGCAGGGGCATCACAACCCCTGACTTGAAATTATACTACAGAGCTACTGTGATAAAATCAGCATGGTACTAGCAAAACAAACAAATAAACAAAAGCAAACAGTCAAACAAAACAGACCCAAGGATCAATGGAACAGATTAGAAGATGCAGAAACAACTCCAAACACACTCAGCCACCTTATCTTTGACAAAGGGGCCAAACACCTTCACTGGAAGAAAGATAGACTCTTTAATAAGTGATACTTGGGCCGGTGAGATGGCTCAGCGGCATAAGCGCCTGCCTGGCAAGCGCGAGGTCCTGAGTTCGACTCCCGGTACCCACATACGAAAAAAGGGCCGGTGATATCACTCAGTGGCACAGCCGCCTGCTGGCACGCGAGGTCCTGAGGTCAACCCCGGTACCCACAAAAAAATAAATAAGTGGTGCTGGAAAAACTGGCTTTCCACATGCAGAAGATTAAAACTTGTCTCCTATCTCTCATCATGCACTAAACTAAAATCAAAATGGATCAAAGATCCAAATATTAAAACAGAAACCCTAAATCTGCTGGAAGAGAGACTAGGTGTAGGCAAAGACCTTATGAACAAAACCCTGATCGCACAGGAACCATCACAAACAAACAACAACTGGGATCTCATCTTATTCAAAAGCTTTTGCACAGCAAAGAAATCATCAACAGAGCAGAGAGATGACGCACCAAGCAGGGAAAAATTTTTGCCAGCTGTTCCTCCAACACAGAACTAACCTCTAGAATACAGAAAAAATTTTAAAAAATCAGACTTCCTATTTAAAGACCCAGTCCAAAAATGGCCTTCTGAAATGAGTAGACACTGCTCAGATGAAGAAGTAGAAATGGCAAATAAATATATGAAAAAATGTTCAACATCACTGGTCATTCGAGAGATGCAAATTAAAACAGCCACTGTGGAAGTCAGTGTGGAGATTCCTCGAAAAACTAAAACTAGAGGTTCCATTTGACCCAGCTATTCCCCTTTTTGGTATCTTCCTGAAAGAGTTAAAAGCATCATACCACAGTGATATATGTGCACCCATGACTATAGCAGCACAGTTTGTAATAGTTAAGTCTTGGAAACAGCCCAAATGCCCATCAACCAATGAATGGATAAAGAATATGTGGGTATTTTTTTTTTTACACAATGGAGTACTATTCTGACATAATGAAAGATAAGCTTGAGACATTTCTAGCTAAGCAGATGTACCTTGAGACTATACTCTTTTTCTTTCTTTCTTTTTTTTTTTTTTTTTTTTTTTTTTGAGACAGTGTCTCACTATTCAGTACAGGCTGGCCTTGAACCCACTACAGAGTCCAGGCTGGCCTCAAACTCACGATGATTCTCCTACCTCAGCCTCCCGAGTGCTGGGATTACAGGTGGGCAACACCACGCCCAGAAAAACCACACTCTTAAGTGAAATAAATCTGACACATGTTTAAATACTGCATTGTTTCTCTGGTGTGAGAAACTGAAATTGTAAATAAGGACCAAAATGTATAATATATATTGGAAAAAGGGAAAAAAATGTTCAAATGAGAAGGTGAATAAGGGAGGGGGAAAGGAAAGAAGGGACAAGAAAAGAAGGAAAAAAATGGAAACAAAGTTTTGTAGATAAGGAGGGGAAAAGGGGTTGAAGGGAGGGGAAGGGAATGGGAAAAAAGAAGAATCAAGATTTATCATGTACAGGTACAAATTTCTTTTTTTTTTTTTGATTCTTTATAAATATTTATTGGAGATAATAATTGGAAAACTCTTTAGAAATGCATTTTTCAAATTCTATCATAGACATTAAAAATGTTTATACATTTTGCCTAATAATTATAGCAAGATTACATGTAAAGGAAATAATCCTAAAGGTACAAATTTCTGTATGATGAATGTGATCATCACGTATATCTAAAATGTACCAGTTATGGGTCTGGGGATGTGGTTCAGTGCCTCACATGCATAAGGCCCTGGGTTCGATCCCTAGCACTACCCCCCAAAAAAAAGTACCAATTATAAAACACTCAAAAGAATAGACCACAAAATTTTTTTTCTCAAATCTAATTTACCAATTTGGCTTTTTATGAATTACATTTAAGGTATCTTTCTTAACCCAATGTCCCAAAAGTTTTCTTGTGGAAGTTTTGGAGTTTTGCATTTATGTAAACAACTTAAATGATTACATTAAAGTCTGTGATCGGGTTAATTTTTCTATATGAGGTGGTGTATGGATAGAAGTTTATTTTCTCTTCTACTTTTTTCTCATTTTCTTATGTATTTATTTACTTAGTTACTTTTGTTTTGAGACAGGGTATCACTGTGTAGCCCAGGCTGGCCTCAAACTTGTGGCGATCCTCCTGCCTCAGCCTCCCGAGTGCTGGGATCACAGGCATGCGCCACCGCACCCAACTTCCCTGTGTTTCTATAAAAAGGGCACAGGTTATGAACTGGCATAACTTCTTGACAATTGTGTAGAGCAGAAGTTCTGTGTGGCCAGTTGATATAGAGATCTTTTTATTACCTTGACATTTTTTGATAGGGAAGTTTTCAAAACACTAGGCTTGAGGGGAAACGAGAAAGGAGCCCTTGGGGGGTGAGAATGGTGGAAACTCCTCACTTGGAGACCAGAAGCGAGGGGTCCGCTCTGTGGGTTCTGGGTGCTGGAGGACTCCATCCTGGGGCAAGAAACTCCTGGCCGGATGAGGGGGAATCGGGTTCTTCCAGGAGGATTCCGGTGGGTTGGAATGAAAGGAGCCCAGTTTGGGAGTAGAAGGGGTGCTGTGTCCCGGGCTCTGGGAAGACTGGTGTCCCCCTCAGGGCTTGTCCCTGCTGCTTTCATGCTGGCCCTGTGTTTGGCACCCTTGCTCTCCTTTCATTGCAATTACAGGGAGAATTAATCCGCCTTTAGCTGAAGTCTGGCCACATCCAGGCCTGACCAAGGTGAGGTGCAGTTAACCCCCAGCCTTGGTTGCAAATGGAAAATTTTCTGGTGGCATTGAATCTGGGGGCAGCACATGATCACAGACTCTTATTTGGCTTATACAGTTATTCTGGGATGACTCACTTCAATATCCATTTGACATTTTCATAGTTTGTTATAGCTGGGCGTGGTGGCACACGCCTGTAATCCCAGCACTCCGGAGGCTGAGGCAGGAGGGTCGTTGTGAGTTCGAGGCCAACCCGGGCTATAAAGTGAGTTCAAAGCCAGCCTGAACTACATAGTGAAACCCTGTCTCCAAAAGACAAAAAATGAAATAAAAACGAATAAAACAAATAAAAGAAGAATCCAGTTTTGTGAGTGGTTTCAACACATGGTAGGGAGGAGGAGCTGTTTGTGAGGAGCACGCTAAGCTGAATGGAACCCTGAACTGACATAACTGCATCCTGGGCTCCAGGAAACCCTACCATGTCTGTGGACAAAGTCAGTTTCCCAGAGTCAGTGTCCAGTGTGGAATGTCAGCAGGAGTTAACAGGACCGTTTGTCCTTGAAGGTACTGTTACAGGTCAAGGTACCTAGACACGCTACGCACATCCATCCTACCTGCCATATGTGAACTTTATGGAAATGATGTTTTCTTTCAACAAGACAGTGCACCGCCACACTATCCAAAGATGTGTGTGCTTATCTGAATGAGAATTAGCAGCCAGGCGTGGTGGCACACACCTGTCATCCTAGCACTTGGGAGGCTGAGGCAGGAGGGTTGCCATGAGTTCAAGGCCAGCCTGGACTACAGAGTGAGTTCAAGGCCAGCTTGGGCTACATAGTGAGAGCCTGTCTCAAAAGATAAAACAAAACAAAACAAAAAATGAATTTGCAAGGACACTGGCTAGGAGGAAGAGGTGCAGTTGAGTTCCCCACACCTTCTCCTGATTTAACACCTGCAGACTTTTATATACAGGGGACTTCAGAGGACACCATATATCACAGAAAACCCTCTACCCTGATGGTCCTTAGAGAAGACATTGAAAATCCAGATGCAGCAATGTCAATGACCGAGGTTACCCAAGCAGCAGTTCGCAGTACTAATAAATGTCTGGAAGCTAATGGCTGCCACTTTGAGTGCCTCTTGTCATTGTAGAGGCGAAAGGGAACTTGTATTAATCTCATGATGTCTCACTACATTTAGTATTAAAGCCAGGTGTGGTGGCACATGCCTGTAATCCCAGCACTTGGGAGGCTGAGGCAGGAGGATTGCTGAGAGTTCAAGGCCAGCCTGGGCTACATAGTGAGTTTAAGGCCAGCTTGAACTACAGAGTGAGACCCTGTCTCAAAAAACAAACCAACAAACAATGCCTCCCCAAATGAAACAAAGCAAAAACGTTTAGTATTAAAATATTTATGCAAGCCAGGGATAGAGCTCAGTGGCACAGTACCTGCCTGGCAAGCGCAAGGTCCTGAGTTCAATTCCTGGTACAAAAAACAAAATGAGGGGGGCCGGTGAGACGGCTCAGTGGCTTAAGCGCCTGCCTTGCAAGCGCGAAGGCCCGAGTTCGACTCCCGGAACCCACATATGAAAAAGGGGCCAGTGATATCGCTCAGCGGCACGGGTGCCTGTTGGCGCGTGAGGTCCTGAGGTCGTCCCCCCGGTACCCACAAAAAAAAAAAAAAAAAAAAAAAAAAAAAAAAATGAGGGCTGGTGAGATGGCTCAGTGGCATAAGCGCCTGCCTTGCAAGCGCGAGGGCCCGAGTTTGACTCCCGGATCCCACATACGGAAAAGGGGCCGGTGATATCGCTCAGCGGCACGGGCACCTGTTGGCGCGTGAGGTCCTGAGGTCGACCCCCCGGTACCCACAAAAAAAAAAAATGAAACAAAACAAAACCAAAAATATATAAATATATATATATATATATATATATATATATATATATATATGCAAGTTTTTTCTTTTCCAGAAGTGTATATATATATATTTTGCAGACTCTGTAGATACCTAATAAAGTAATATAAGGCTCACACATACAGTTTCAAGAATAATAAAGCACTTTTGTACTTATGAAGGCACCACTAAGATTGCTTGCTTGATTGATTTTTTAAAATTTTTTATTTTATTTTATTTTATTTTATTTTATTTTAAGAGAGAGAGTCTTACCATGTAGTTCAGGCTGATCTTGAACTCACTATGTAGCCCAAGCTGGCCTCATACTCATGGCAATCCTCCTGCCTCAGCCTCCTGCGTGCTGGGATGATAGGCATGTGCCACCACGCCCATCTTGACCACTATGATTTAGAACAATCCCAATGTCCTCCAAGTACCCTGGGTCTCCTCTGTGACCAGCCGTTGTCACCATCCCAGAAGTAAACATTCAGGAATTCTGTATTCAGCATTTTCTTTAAAGTTTCACCTATTCTGGGTGAATCTCTAAATGATATACTCTTAGTTTCACATATTTTTAAATTTATAGAAACAAAGGGGACTGCAGTGCTTATCTTTTTGCTGTTATCATTGTTGTTATTTCGGTACCGGGAATCGAACTTACAACCTCATGCTTGCCAGGCAGGTGCTGTGCCGCTGAGTTACATCCCTGGCCCCTGCAATGCTTATTTTCTTTAGTTTTTTTTTGTTCTTAGTTTTTTTTTTTTGTTTTTTTTTTTTGGTGAACATTGTGAGATTCACCACTGGACCCACATTGCTGAGGTCCACCTCTTGTCACGGTTCATCAGCACTCCGTGACAGGAGGACCCCAGGCTGCACCTGTCCCTTCTCCTGCTGACAGACAGTTGTGCTAGCTTTGTTATAAATGATGCTCCTGTAAATGGTATTGTACATGGAGCCAGGTGTGATGGCACATGCCGTCATTCCAGCACTGGGGAGGCTGAGGCAGGAGGATTCTAAGGTTGAGCCCAGCTTGGACAACTCAGTGACTTAGCGAGAGCCTGTCTCAAAATAAATATTAACCATGATAAAAAGGCTGAGAGGTTGATCAATGCAAAAGTCCTGGGTTCATTCTCCAGTACTGCAAAAAACACATCCACAAAAAAGCAAGCCCCGCATCTTTGCTCAAGTTTTTTTTTTAAGGAGCTATTTTTTTTAAAAAGCATGGTAAAACATAGAGAACAAAACATGCAATTTTAATCATTTTAATTGGAAAATCCAGGGACATTAAGGACATTCCCGTGTCGGGCAAACACATCACACCATCAGTACCCCACACTGAAATTCTGTACCCATTATGAATTACATTTTATTTGCCTTCTTTGCCTGGCTTTATTTAGTATACTAGTTTTTAAGATTCATCCATGTGGTAGCAGACAGAATTTCGTCCCATTTTAAGGCTGAAGGAAAACTTTTACCAAACTTGTGGCAGAAGAGTACAAGCTCTAAGTACAACAGTTGGAATTTTGAAAGGTTTTTATCGCCTCGAAATTGTTTCCCCCTTCCCACTCCATGCACCAAAAATGAAAAACAAAAGATGTTCTCCTGCTTAGCCATAGGTGATGTTTTTTATTTCACTATATTCTTGCTAGTCATGAATGTATTTTCATGACTTGCTCGATTTTTGTTTCCATGTAGCCTGTAGCCCACTATAAAATTGGTTTGCCTTTTCCAAGCATTTATAGCTGTCCTGAGCTCTGGGATTTTCAGTGAGCCTGTGACCTGGGCTCTAGAAGGGCTGGGATCTGTCCTGAGGGGAAACGTGGGCTCCAAGCGACAGACAAGAGCACGTATCTTTACATGGTCACTGGGTGCCAGCCCCTGTCCCGGAAGGAAGACCCCAAGGTAGCTTTTGGCAGAGGTATCTGCAGAACCCTTTCTTGGACTTGGTATCCCAGCTGTGTGGCATCCTGGGACAAAGGTACATGGCCGGTGACTCTGCTGGCCGCCAAGGGCTCCCTCAGCCCTGACTTGAGAGGAATTCGGAGGCTGTGTAACTGGACACACGGACAGAGGGTGTCCTTCGGCTGGCACTGGGGACAGGATTATGGGGGTCACAAGCCCAGAGATGCCCCCGGGTAGCTATTCAGGGTGTGGATCAATTAGACTTGTGTGGCTGCATTTATGGCATTTTACCCGATGATTATGGTGTATTGTATTATTTTTTTAAAGGCACTACGGGTGAAGGCAGCATTTCATCGCACCATCCTGCCCTATCTTCTAGGTGGTACCCACTCATTCGATTCTTCTTCACTGTATTTTTTTTTTGGGGGGGACACCTGTTAACATTGCGTTAGAGTCCCCGAGCCATGGTCTTCCTTCTCAGGAGCTCACTTATAAAACACTAGTAACAAAGTTGCTTCTAAGCACCATAAGACTCAGAAAAAGCGATACAAAGAAGCCAAAGCTCCTAGCGAGTGTGCTGGGCGCACAGGAGCAGAGGCGCTCTGGGACTCTCCTCAAAACACGTACCAAGTTTCCCACTCTAGTGCATCACACAGTTCCAACGTCTTTGCGTTCTTGCTCTTCCCAGAAAGGACGGTGGGGAGAGAAGGGAGAGGTGGGGGGGTGGAGGAGGGTAGAGAGTGGGTGAGTGTGTTGATTCTAAAGAGGGAAGAAAAAATGGGGTGGGGGAGCAGAGGGACAGGAGGAGGATGAAAGGGGAAGAGAAGCAACAAAGGAAAAAGATACATTGAAAAGAGGGTAAAGGTAAAAGGGGAGGAGGAAAGGAATTGAGTGTCGGGAGCCGGAAGAAAAATGGAGGCGCAGAAGGGGAGGGGGAGGGGAGGGGGAGGAAGGGCAGGGGCGGTGGGGGAGGGGCGGAGGAAGAGGAAGGCGACAGGGGCTCGGGGACCCGCGGGGAGCAGTGCGGGGTGACCCGAGCATTTTGTTTCCTACACATTTGACACGCGCGTTTCGGAAATGCAAAGAAAATTGTCCAGATGTGTTCAGTGCAGTATCACTGAAATGTTGACCCCTATGGTTCCAGGCTTGAGCGTAGAAATGAAGCTGTACTAATATTCTTTCCCAGTGTAGAGTGTTTAGGGGCGAGGTGTGTGAATCAAAACTCTTCCTAGATGCACTCAGGGAAACCAGAAATCACTTGAGGAATTTTATCTCAACTTAGTTAATCAGTTTTTTTAAAAAAATGCTATTTAGCTGGGTCCCTTTTGTTTGTAAAACTGGTTTGTATATGAAGACAGATGGAAGGGTTCTTAATGATTATTTGTATTTTCTTGGTGATAAAATACTAGTGAAATAATGTATTTATTTTTAGAAGAATAACTTTTAAAAATACATAACACCATCTTTTCCCTCTGGAACTCTGAAATATTTGAGATGGCTCCTGAAAAGAAATCCTAACTAGAAACAGGAATAAAATCAACTAATCTTACTAGGAGTACAATTTTTAAAAAGCAAACAAAAATAATTTGTTTTTCAGCTAGAAAAAAATCTTGTCTTAAAATACATAGATAATTATATAAATAAACCTGAATTAACTTCATGCGATTTGCTATTGTGACTTATTTGAAATAAAAGTTTGAATACTTAGAAGATATGTTAATTTCAAATACACAATTATCTCATTGCTATTTCTGTCTCAAAGAATATTTAGCTATGGATTCCCTCTCTTTTGTTGCTTTTTATAATTTGTTTTATTTTTAAAATATTTGTCTTTTGTTGAATTTTACAATTTTCCCCCAAAAGAATTGGTGACTTATTTTGCATTTTGTAGGAACTAAACAAAATTGTCCATTATCTTTTAAACAAGTGATTTTGGGATTAAAAAAATAAAGCAAAAGTCAGTGATTCTGCTATGTGTAGAATGTTATCAACTGTTTCTTCTACATTTGTCAATAGGGGCTGAGTAGTTAAATTTCATAACGAGTTGAATTAACATCAGTTTTCAAAAGTTAATAGAATAAACTATGCTCTTCTTTGCTGAAGTTTTTACATTGTAAATCTGAACCAAAACAAAAAATTGAGAGGTTTTTATCACACACATTGTGTGATCCACAGTAAAACAAACAACCGTCCTTAAAGTTCTTTTTCCACCAAGTTCTTCAATCTCTATGATAAATACATTTCTTTTTAAGGTTTGAAAGACACTGAACACTTTTGAATGAATGATAATTTGAAGAAAGAACTTTTCTTTTTTTGGTTCTAGTTTTACATTTTATGAGACATCCTAAACACATAATTATCCTTATTTATTTGACAGCACAAAATGTTGCATGTGCTTTTAAACTAGGACTAATTTACACTTTCTCAAAGTTTATAGGCATTGAAAGGAACCACACTAAGACTTCAAACTGCAGGAAGAAACAAAAAGTTCCCCAGGCAATAACAATGAAAAAACAAGCAAAAAACAAAAATAAATAAAACAAAACCCAAACAAACAAAAAATACAAACTCCTGCAAAAATCTTTGATGTCGAAGCTGTCAGGAAATGTACATTACTTTTTCCATATTTCGTAGCAATCACATTTTTATTTCAAAATTGACTATCATTCAGTAGAAATACAAAATAAAAATTTATTTTAATGTATTTGCCTATTTTCCAATTTTTATGTTTTCTTTTGTTACATTTTAAAAATAGAAAAGTCTGTTAGATTTTAAATGCACTACATATTCTGAAGATTTATACAAAAGAAGAAAACAATATATGCCTCAAATGATCTATGTTGTACTATTTACAAAAGTAAAAAATTTGATGTATACTATTATATACAGATAATAAGCAATGATTTACATCTATTGGGCTGAATAAAAATGAGTTGGGAAAACATGGAAAAGTATGTGGTATGACAGCAGTGAAAAGATAAAAATAAGATGATAGAATGTGGACCTTACAAATAGACGAATGCTGGAAAGAAATATTTAATGATAAAATTAATTTTGTACAATGGTGAAATTGTTTTTAGAATCTATTTCCAATATTTAAAAATTTGTTTTATTCTCCATTTCCTCCCTTCGTATTATTTGTTTACACTGGAGGAAAATGGATCAGAATCCTTTCTTTCAAAAGGAGTCAAGTTTCGAGTGAATTCATTCACTAGACCAAACCCTTCTGCAGGAAAAATGGAGGAAAAGGAGGAGGAGGAGAAGGAAAGGAGATGGAAAGGAAGAACAAGAAGAAACAATAATAATTTTATTATTATTCAAGAAAGAAAAGGACAATTTATCCTGAGGCTGTATTTTTTATTTTAGTATTACAAAAACTGAATTTAGCCCTGCATGGAAGATTCATCTTTCCCTAAAAAACAATGTAGAAAAAAAAATTAAATGCTATTAGTTTTGTGTAAAATCAATAATAATAAACCAAAAGCAAGAAAAGAGGCGAAGCTGTGGGATTCCAAGTCTGGCCATTCCTCTTCCTACCCTAGGAAGGTGTCCTTCCCAGGACTAACCCTTCTTTCAGGTTAATTTTAGGCTCAGGGAGCAGAAATGCAGCTCTAATCGTTACCATTCAGCCCCCCAACCCAGCCGAAAATAGCCAGGTCACAGAGGCAACGCTGATGTAGGACCAGAACTGAATTCAGCCCGATGTTTCCTGCCTGTGTCCTGATACTGAACACACACACACACACACACACACACACACACACACACACACACACACACACACACGAGCCCCTTTTTTGGGGAAGGGTGTATGGAGAGGATCAAAATTCAGTCCAAAAGTTGATTTAAAAAAAAATCAGTTTCAATTGATCAATAATTAATCAATTTAAAAAGATTTTTAAATAGACTATCGAAATACATTTCTATCTTCTTCCCCAATGTCACTTTAAATACATTTAAAACTGGCTAGTTTCAGCGAACATTCAGATTTCTTTTACATATTGTTTTTTATATGTTTTGGGTTTTTTTTTCCTTTTATATTTTTAAATGGAAAAAAGTTAACTTAAAAGTGAACTAAATTCATTTTTTAAAACAATTTTACCTTTAACTTTAGCATAGTGAAAGGTAGTTTTCACTGTGCAGTAGTTTAAAGGTCTGGAGGGTTTTTTTGGTGTGGGGTGGAACTTGCTTTTGTTTTAGAGATAGAGTCGTTGATATGCTCCCCAGGGACAAAGTCCAGAAGTGCTTTTATCAATACCTAAAGATTTACTAAAGGAAGAAAAGACCACTTGCAAGTGCTGGGACCTGGGACATCCTGCTCACTTACACTCTTCCTTGTTCCCCAATATAACAGAAAAGATTTAAGGAGCTGGGGGCTCCCATTTAGCAAAAGGCCACGGAACACAGCAGGCTTTCACAGACCATCTTTTAGCTTTTCGAAAGTCCACACACAGCCCCAGGAAAATGTCCCCGGGCAACAGCCACACACAACATTCTGGCTTAGAGAATTTGTTTCTGGACTCTGAATTTCCGGAATTCTCTTTGCAGTTTATTTCAGCTTGCTTTTCATTCACGTATTTATTGAATGCCTACTACGTGGCAGGCACCGTTTGCAGCTCACTGGCTTGGTTTGTTTTAAAATCCCGCTTGCGAGCCGGCGCCGGGCGAAGGCTGAGGCAGATGGGGGCGGGCGCAGGCGTGGGGCGCGGGCAGACGCCTCCCCCTTCGCAGCGCGCTCTTCTGCTCACCGACTGCGAGCTCCCAGCATTTTCATTCCTGTTGCTTCGCGGGAAGAAAAACGTCATAAAAACAGAAATCCGACGCACACGTGGCCGGCCAGAACACAGGCCGCCTCGGGCGGGTGGGCGCTGGAGGTGGCGGGGCCTCCCCGCCCCCACGTCCCGGCTCCGCTCCTTTTCAGTGCCCAGGGAAAACGGGGAGGGGACAAAGGTGCCCGCGTCGCCTTTCACTCCCCGACTTTGGGAACGGTCTAGGATCGTCCGACAGAAGGGCGGCGAGCAAGTCGGACCCTGCAAACGAAAAATCACAATAAAGCAACTCGAGGCTTTCGCAGCCGCGCAGTCAACACGTGTTACGCAGTCTGCCCGGGCGCAGGCGACGGAGACAATGGGGTCGGGACGGGACCCGGGAAAGTGACCCCTTCCCAACCTGTCCCCCGACACGCGCGCCCCCACAGACCCCGGCCGGGCTCGCACCCGCCCCGCTCCGCTCCGGGGGACCCGCATTCCTGGGGGGCGACCCCCGCTTCTGCAGCGTCCCGGGACCGGGGGGGTTCCGGGTCCCCGGGCGCGCGCCCCGCCGCCCCCGGCCCCGCCGCGGCGCGCCACGGGGAGCCGGGTGCGCGTGCAGCGAGCGTCCCGCGCTCCGCCGGGGACAGTGACGCCACCGCGCCCCTCCTCCGCCGCCCGGCGCCCACGTGTCGCCCGGGACCCAAGCGGGTCCCGCCCGGGCTCCCAGGGCCGGAGGATCCGGAACGAGTCGGTGGGAGCGGGGCGCGGGGACCTGGGCGGATCCGCTCCCCCGGCCCTGAGAGAGGGGGGAGGGGCCGCCGCCCGCCCCGCCCCCGCGCCGAGCGGAAACCGCCCCTCCCCCCGTGGGCTGACCTGGGGACGTGGGCGGGGCCTGCGCGGCCCCCGTCCCAGCCCACTCCCGCCTCGCGGCGCAGCACCCCAAACAAAGTTCCGAGACCCGACCCCGCGCCCGGCCCTACCTGGGCGCTCCGCGCCGGCCGGGACGGCGCCTGGGCGCCGCTGCCCGCCCACCCCTCCCGGCGTCGTCCCCGGGCTCGTCGGCGACCACTGCGTCCCCTCCCTGCGCCCGCCCCCCCTCGGTCCCGCGGTCACTCGGCGGGATTCGGGGTCGCGCGGGACTGTCCTTTCACGGCGGGCCCGGGTGTGAGCGCCCTGTGCTCGTGGGGTCCTCGTTCGCGGTCCCCCCACCACGGCTTCTCGGTCCCGCGAACCAGGTCCCCGAGTCCCAGACCCCCGGGGGCGAGGAGTCCCGTGGGGGAGGGGCGCGGGGGCGGGGACCCGGGTCGCGAATCTGGGGAAAAGGCGCCTTTCCGTTTAAATCCCCGGCTCCTGCGACCCCCTCCCGAAGACCCCGAGTCCCCGGCTTCTTTGTCTCTTCGCGCCGACCCTCGCCTGTCAGTCGCTAGCAGTTAACCGGGGCGGGGTGCGCCACGCAGCCCCCCAAAACGAATAAAAAATATTCGTGCGTTTCACCCTGGAGGACCCGGGACGTCGGGTCCTGGCCGCCAACTCCAGCTCGGGGCTCGTGGGGGAGGGGTGGGGGCGGGGCGCTGCTCCCGGGGCCAGGTCTTGGGCGAGGGGAAGGGAGCGAGGGGCGCTCGGGGACTGCGCCTCGCAGTCCCCCTCCAGCCCGGGGCCGAGTTGGAGACCCCCCTCCTCCCTGAGACGGGAGATCTTGGGGTTCGGCCGGGGCGGAGCGCGGCGGGGCCGGTTGGCGTCGGGGGTCTCCCCTTGCCGGGTGGGTGGGGGCTGTCACCACGTGGCTTCGCCCTTTTTTTTTTTCCGCTCCATTTTTTTTTTCAAGTCGGTTTTATTTAGAGGCGGCGCCAGGGCGGCCGCGGAGAAACGTGACACAGCCCGCTCGGAGGGTCCGGACCGCAGGGAGAAGGCGCCGCGCCGCGTCCCCGCTCCGCCCCGCGCTCCGCCGCCGCCGCCGCCCCGCGCGCCCAGGCCGCGCTCCGCCCGGGCCCCGCAAGCAGTCGTGCGGGGTACGAAGAAAGTTTGCGGCTCGGCTGCCTGCGCCCGCGCTCGGCCTCGCCCGGGACGACACCGCCACCATGAACAAGCTGTACATCGGCAACCTCAACGAGAGCGTGACCCCCGCCGACCTAGAGAAGGTGTTCGCGGAGCACAAGATCTCCTACAGCGGCCCGTTCCTGGTCAAGTCGGGCTACGCCTTCGTCGACTGCCCCGACGAGCACTGGGCCATGAAGGCCATCGAAACTTTCTCGGGTAAGCGCGCGGCCACCTCCCCGGGACGCGCACGGCGAGGCCTCGGGACGGGGGACCCCGCCTGCTCCGCGCTGGCCTCCAACTCCTCTGACCCCGCTGCACCCCGGGGTGCAGGGCTGGGCCTATGCCCCCCTACCGATCGCCCCATGCACCCCCTCAGAGCACCCGGGATCTCCTCGCCCTTCCCCCAGCTCCAAAAGAGGAGCTCGGGGTTCCCTCTCCTTGCTTCCCCCTCGACGAGGCGGGTGCCCCGGTTGGCGGCAGAGTGCGAGGTGGTTTTCTGGGCGCCCAGACGACCCCGATCTGGGGGTTATTTCTACGTCCAGCCCCTCCCTGACCGCCCTGGACGGCCCCTCAACTTGGACAACCCCAGTTCCTCTTCCTCGGGCTTAGGCCTTTCCAGGTCCCCCCTCCCCGCTGTTTTCGATTTCCCCTCTTTCCGTGGGGACTGCATCCCCCGGACAGAGCCCGGGAGGAAAGGGCTCCCACGTCCCGCCCAGGGCCTGGGGCTCGAGCCATTTTGATTTGAAAGTGGGGCGTGAGCGGGGTGGCGCGGCGGCGCTAGTCGCCATGCTGCTTCCGAGACGCCGCGGCCGGGCCAGGGGCATGCGCTGCACCCGCCCAAGACCCCCTGGCCCCGGGACCCCGCCCGCCCCGACAGGTGACCTCCCGCCGGCCTGAGACCTTCGCCGGGGCTCCGAGGAAAAATAAAGTTTCGTTCTCCACCCTACCTACCCCCCATTTCCGAGAAACGAGGACCCCCTGTTTTCTTCCCTTTCCAACTCGGGGAGCCGTGGAGGCCGGCCGCGCACACAAATGCCCTCGCACATTTCCCAAGTCAGGCTCGCAGAGCGATCCATACAATTCGTTCCGTGATTAAAACAAAAACTAAGCAAACAACGAATTTCTAGTTTCCACCATTCCTAGAACAACCTTTTCCCATTGGCCTGCTGAATCACTGATTGGATTCCTAGGACGAACTGGAATCCCAGGAACTCCGATGTCTCTCCCCTTCCCCTTCCTCCCTCGACCGGTCACTCCTTCGTATCCATGCCTTTTTTATCTTTTTAAATCTTTAGGAAAAGTGGAACTACAAGGAAAACGCCTAGAGATTGAGCACTCAGTCCCCAAAAAACAAAGGTAAGAAAGAACCCTTCGGGGGGATGTTCAGGGGTCCATGGCGTCTCCAGTGGAAGAAACCCCATGCAGGCCCTTCCCACCCCCAACTCCGGATGTTGGGGGCTGGGAGGGAAGATCGGCCAAGACCTTTACAGCTTGTTGTGGGGCGAGGGGAGAAAAAAAGTTTGGGCCTACCGAAAGATGTTACTTGCAGAGTTAAAGAAGGGGAAAAAAATCAATGGGATATGGAAATCTTACGGAGTTTCCTCAAAGTGTGGAGCCATTTTTGTGGGGAAGCTTGAAATCTTCAGAGTCAGGATTCATGGTCGTGGCATTTTGTGCAACTTCCTATCAGATCTTATTTTCTGCCCCCACTTCGCAACCATAATTCTGAAGTGGATTTAGGGTGATCCGTTTCCACATCCCAAGGGGATGTGGATTGAGCCCCCTCCAAGAATCCTTTTAGGTTGTGTGTTATATCTGTGTAACGGGTAAAGACGCCATAAATATATATACATATATTTCCCACCAGGCCTCCTGTCCCCCAGTCCCTGGCGTCTTACACTGTTCCCTTCCCAACTGGATTTTCCAAAGAATATGCTGTGGCTCTTCTAGCCTTCCCGAGCCCCCCTACCTCCACCCCCACCCCCGGTCCTTCAGCCCATTGTTACAACGGACCATCTGGGGTGAGAGCTTTGTTCAGGCTGTGAGCCTGGGCTCTTTGGAGAGTCTAGAACTCTGGATGAATGGGGAGTGTGCGTGTGTGTGTGTGTGTGTGTGTGTGTGTGTGTGTGTGTGTATTCGTTTTCCAGTACCCTCTATCCTCTCCAACAAAATGGGGTACCTCTATCATGCTTGCCAAAAATTCATGGTGGATTTCAAATCTTCCATGGAACTCCGTGTTTCTGCCTTCTCTCATCAGATTTGAAACACACTGACGGTGCAGTTTTCTCTCCTGTCGGTAGTTGTAAGCGGCCCCCAGAAATCTTTGCTCTCCTCAGCCCTTGTGTCCACTTCCCAGTTGCTCTGCACAGCAATGGAGCATTTTTGGGGTGGGAAAAGTGCCGGTGGGTGGCCGTGCTTTTTTTTTTTTTTTTTTTTTTTTTGGAAAGCTGTGAAAGGATCTAGTAGAAAGTTTTAACTGGCGATAATCTGTTGGGTGGTTTATCTTGTGATATTTAAGTAACTGAAAACTGGTATCCGTAGATGATCAATATGACTTGTTACTATCTTTACAGAGCTCGTGATCTAACCTCGAATGTTTAAAATACTCTCATTGGAAAGGTAGTTAAGAGTTAGGAGTAAAAAGGCAATAAAATTTGAAGGAAGGAAAGAAAAGTACTATTTGGAAACATTTTCTGCAGGTGAAACTAAGAAACAAATTCATTAACACCAGTACATTTATTGAAGAGTATGGATTGAAAGCTGAATGTTGGTGAGAAATATGTCTTCATAACTGGAATTCTGGAATATGGGAACATTTTTTCTTTTTGCTTTTGAGAATGGTTTAAATTGTAAAGGGAATGAAATGAAAAGCAAAGAGAAATCACAACATGTGATGAAATGGAACTCAAAACATTTATATTTTAATTTTCATGGTGCCCTGTATTTGTGGATCTTTTTCCTCAAGCCGTTTGCTTGCTTTTAAGCCATTTCTGGCGCCTTCTTCCCTCCAAAATGCATCACTGAGGGCTCTTTTGAGTTGGAATGGGGAAGGGGGGGGGTCTTGTGAGAAAAAAATCTCCCTTTCCACACCCATATTAAATGAGATCTTTTGTGTGTTCTCCCCTTTCCTGATATAATTTTTGAGTCCAAACATTGATTCAATTGTCCTTTTCTTTCTTTCTTTCTTTTTGGAGGGGGGCATGGTGGTGGTGGTAAGGGACTTCATTTTTCTAGCATGAATCAGTTTTTTGAAGACTCAGGATTTTAAAAAACAAAGAGTTTGTTTTCATTAAGTCAGTTTGCTCTATCATTTTGTGTTCTCTGAGGAACCTTGTTGTGTGTGTCTTTAGTCTGTCTGAAAGTATTCCTGGACTTGGGCTTCTTACTGGGTTTTTTAATCTCTGAAAGAGAAAACTAGTTAATTAAGGCTCACATTCTAAGCAAAATGAACTGCATGTAGGTATTTTGTGTGTATATGTTCATGGGTTTCCACTATTTAAAATAGAAAACTTTTCTTGATGAAAGTTAGTTCCAAATGAGTTGATTTAAATTTCTAAGAGTCTCATAGAATCCAGCAATCTTAATATTGCTTTTTTTTTTTCTGTCTTTAAAGATGGGGCAAGTCAAACAGAAGATGTGTTACAGAAATTACCTCTGATCAGCTCTGATTTGAAAGTATTAATATATTTTGTTCTCATTTCAAAACCACTTTAGTAAATATAATTTATATCCTTTTAAGAAGTCAAGTGACAATATTATATTTAAGCCCAAAATAGCAAATAATTTAAATTTTTTAAATGGGTAACATTGTATCACCTTCCCAAACCCCTTCTTAACCAGTGTTGGAATTTGATTAAGAATTTAGGCGTTTTGTTGAGAATTTACATATACATACATAATCAGTGTCCAGGGTTGGTACTGCGGAGAAAAGCCAAAAGCATTTTGAAAACAGTCGTGAGGTTTTGAGAGACCTGAGAGCGGTCAGGGATAATGATCTTAGTGAGACTTGTCACTGGGGGAAATTATTTGTTTTGTAAGAGAACCAAACTTTTGTTACACTTGGTGCTTGGTGGTATGCCTTTTTCTAGAAGAATGTGATAGCATATTTACTGTCAACTGGTGTCATCAACATAAAAGGTGTCACTCTTGAAAAAAATAAAAGTTGCTCTGCATTTTTCAAGGTGGATATAGTGAAGTTTCACAGTCCTAAGTTTGGTGATTTGTGGGGGGGGCTGATAATTGTGGTTCTGTCCTTTAGGCTGACTTAAAATATGGTGGGTTAACATTTTTCCCTAAATTTCCAACTAGCAAAATGGAAACTAGTCTCTCCAAAGACAATGTGTCCTAACTTGACTCTTGCCTTAGAGTTTAATTTTCTGATGTGAGTGGCTTTAAAGAAACCTGTGAAGATTGTCTTGTAAATGGTGAAAAAAAAATTGCAGTTTTAAAAGGTGATTTATAGAGAGTCTGAAGCACTTGGCTCACAAAATATTTTCAAAACAAGCTCAAAATTTTACCTTTAGGAATAGCTTTCCATTTGATGGAAAAAAAATACAAACTTGTAGTTAGCTGAAAAGGAAAGTTGTTTTTTTGTTGTTTTTTTTTTTGTTTTTTTAAACAAGGGAATGAAAAATACCAGCAGAGAGAGGTTTTCAGGTACTTTTCTTTAATGGTTGTAAGTAGAGATTAGTATCTGCATCAGAAAGAAAGTTGACCACTCATAAGGTGAAAGATACATAGGACATTGTTCAATACTGCCTTTAAAATGGAAACAACTTAGGACTCTTAGTAAAAAAGCTCTTTAATTAAGTTAGGTTTCTTTCTTTTTTTTTTTTAAGTGGAAAAATGGTTCTTAAGTTTTTATTTTTGCAGAAAACATGGAAGTTGGTTCATTCTGTCAGTCCTAACTTCCACCTAGAAATTAAAGTTTATAAACTCAATTGATTTTTCTTCATTGCTAGTAAATCCTTAGTTTCTTAATTTGGTGGTCAGTATTTCAAGATGAGACATTGCTAAGGACAGTGTATTTGGCTGTCCTGTAGAATTTTCCATAATCCTTGATGGATTTCCATAATCCTTGATTTTCTGAGCCAAATTAGAAACATGAAATTTAACTCTGATGGTTTCTCAGATGGAGAACTTTTTACTAATGAAGGGGCAAAACTGCAATTCCCATCACTACATTATTCAAAGTGTAGTTAATTCTTCCAAATGTATAGTTTAGTGGCAGAGCTTTTGGTAGGGAAAAAGAAACATTCTCTTAAAATCATGTTTCAGAGTTGAAATATGTAACATTTGCAATTGGAAGACTTAATTCAAAGGTTCTTAGTTTCTAATCTTTTAAAATTACCTTAATATGTATCATTTGAATCTGGCCTGTGTATGCCTACTTTGAAAGTTTATTTTGTGAGTTTATTTTTTCCATGATGTGTACCAGGCAGTTGACACATCGAGAGAGGCTCATGCATGGACACTTTTAAAACATTTTAAAAATGTCAGATCTGGTTTAGTTGAATGGAAAGGGGGAGACTCACAAATGCTAGTTGTTGAAGTGCAGAGATTGGTGCTAAAGGGGCAGGCATTGGTGGTACCTCTGCCGGTTGGGGGAGGGGGTTGGGACCCTTTGAATGAGTGAATGAAGTGAACCACAGGCATTTGAAGAACTGGTGTTTTCAGCTGTTAGAATTTAAATACAGTCTTTTCCACTCTCTTTTCTCTTAAAAGATTCTTTTTTTCTTATTCATCAATTTATTTTTACTTTTTTATTTTTTTAAATTTAAGATTCTTAAGAGGTGGCTGGTGTCTTTCAGAAAGTGCAGCTTAGATTTTGGGATCGGGGTGTTAGAGAAAAGGGGGGGTCCTGGGAGGAGCAGAGTGGGGGACCGGCTGGATTTCCCGCTTCCTTTTGAAATATAGAAAAGCATTTGGAGGCTCCCAGCTACCTGCCGAGTTGTGGGGTTTAGGGGCCCGGCAGGGTCTGTGCAGGGGCAGGGTTATTTTTGTGTTCGTAGTTCACCGCCTCCCTTGTCTTGTTCTATTAAAAAAGAACAGGGCCAGCAGAGAGTGACTACCACGGCCCTGGAGGCACTTCCTGGGGAGCTGCCGCGTCCCCTCCCTGCAGTCTCAGTCTCTGTCCCTCTGCTGCCCACCTTCCTCTCGTGCCTCCAAAGATGACATCTTTTCCCAGGGTCCCCAAGAGTCTGGGCAATCACATGCCTTGTCCCTTGGCACCCCAGATCCCAAACCTGGGCAGCACCCCTAGGCCCAGGGGACTCCCTCCTTCCCAAGCCCTTCCCATCCTCTCGCAAAAGACCAGGGGATCCACGTGAAGGAGAGAGGGAGACAAGGGGAAATGGGGGGCCTGCAGCTCTTGCTCGAACCTGTTAGCGGGGCCCCTTGGCCTGGGGAGCACAGCCTTGCAGGGTTAGCGGAGTCAGCAGAAGGGGCTGCCTGGCTGCACTGCCGGGAGGTGATGGCGACCAGAGCGGGGAGGCAGAGGAACGATGGGGTCTGTGGTGGATTTTATTTAGGTCACACAAGCCGGACAGCAGGTCCTCCGCTTGGCCGTTGGCTCTGGGGACTTCGTCAAAGTCTCGACCAGTGTTTGACTCCAAATGAACAGGAAACTCGGGCTCTTTCATTCATTGCCACTCTCTGCTCTGCTGCACCTTGTAAAACACCTCTCGAGAGGAAAGCAGAAGGAAATATCCCATCAGGACATGCGCTGCAGAAAGCGGGGGCCTGTTGAGTCACTGATGGGGTTTGATGGGGATAGAATTGAGCCTGCATGGGAAATCTGCCTGCTTGGGTCACGCCCGTGTCAGGAGCAGGGACAGGGCCACCCAAGACAGGTGGCTGTGTCAGGTGTGTGATGATGGGTGACTCCTGCAGAACATTTGATCTGGGCCTCGTCATTTTAATGCTGTTGCAGGAGGTCGGGCTCCCAGGGGCCTGGCTGCCGACAGGAAACCATGTCTGAATGAAATGCAGGACAGACAGCCGGACGATTCAAAGAATCATTGACCAAACTGTCCAGATAGAGACTCCTTGGGATAAAGTCTGATTCTAGACAAGTGACGTTTTGGTGGCTGGAAAGTGTATAAAAGACTGCGATAAAGAGATGGCTGGGAATTTTGCTTTATAGTTTAAACAAGAATTGGGGGGACATTTTCTCTGAAGAGAGGAGGCTCAAAACATAGGACTCTCTCCATCTTTTTCCCCTCCTAGAATGTCTGTTCTGTGGATTCTAGTCAGTCTTTTTTACATGTCCTTCCGAAAACAGGGTTAAGGGGATTTTCCAATTTTCTTTTCATTTTGAGTTAATTTCAGTTAAAATCAGTCCTCTGCCGGAGTGGATAGATCAAATGGAAATGTGCATTTTGGTTGGGTACTTTGGTTTAGAGGGTCGGACAGGGTTTGAATCTGTAAGAGGCGAAATCGGAATTCAGAGATAAAAAAAAAAATTGTTCCCATGTGTGAAGGTTGTCTGTGGGTTCCCAGCTTTTTAAGGCTCAAAAGAGGGAGGAAGCTGGGTAAGGTCCCAAGTCGCTCAGTGACTCTCTACAGGGGTCTAGAGGAAAGGTCTCCGGGGAGACTCAGGGTGGCGGAGCAGGTGCTCAGGTTCTTAGTTGTATTTTTGAGACAGGGTCATACTATGTGGTTCAGGCTGGCCTTGAACTCACAGCGATCCTCCAATCACAGGCATTTGCCACCAGGCCCAGCTCTGAGGGTCAGTTTTGTTCTGGCTCTTGATCTCTCCGCCTCCCGTCTGCCCAGTCTCACAGTCCCGTGCCCTGCCCTGCTTTGCCCCATAGCACCGTGGTTGGCTTCTGGAGAACTGCAAGTGACTGAGTACAGAAGAGCTTTAGAGCTGAGTCCCCAAGCAGCCTGTCTTTGTTGGGTGCTTTAGCCTGGGGTACCCCTTAAGGCTCTGGTTCAGGTGTTTCAGTGCACCCAGCTGAATTGGGCCCTTTTTATAGGGAAGTGTCGGATGGGAAGGTCGGAGGGGTCCTGTGTCTGGGGCCTCGATAACTGCTGAAAAGAGAGGCCTCTCCAGGGAGGGGGATGGCATCCACCGCACGGGCCTCCAGACCCCAGGGTGACTCTTGCCTCCCTCTCAGAGAAAAGGGTTGGCAAGATGGAGCAGCTTGGTGGAGAAGCTACAGATTGTCCATTGTGGGAAATGGTCTCTTATTCTCTTGCTGAAGAAATTCTGTTGCTGCCTGGGCTGGGCTCCTGGTGGAAATTTCACATGTTAGGATTACTGTCAAATTTACCTGTAGAGTAACTTTGGTGCCTTGGGAACATGTAAACCTGCAGATGAGGAAGGCGTAGTAAGAATTCAAATGCCAGGCACACTGGTATGTAACTCACCCCAGCACTGGGGAGGCTGAGGCAGGAGGATCACTATGATCAAGGTCAGCCTGGGCTACATGGTGAGACCCTGTCTCAACAAAACAAAACAAAGCAAAAGAAAACAGCATTCAGAATGAGGGAACTGTGTTTGTCCTCTTAGGTCTGAGGGAGGAAGAGCAGCTTCCCTTCCCCGGTGCAGATGTGTGTGCGCTGCTCTTAGTGAGCTGATAAAATGGGCGTTCAGGCATTGGGGGCTCCTGGGTGCTCAGGAGGTAATGGAGCCCATCCTTCCCTCCTTCCTCTGCCCTTACCTTCTCTCTGTGGGTCCCAGTCTGGAAACACCCCCAGAGCTGCTCAGAACCCCCTTCATGCCCACTTCCTCTGTTGGGCCCTCCCTGCTCCAAGCTGGGACCCCACACGCTGCACACTCAGGTGCACACGGACCCCTGCCACCCGCCTGGGAGGGTGGACAGTCCTCTTCTTGCTTGGCCTGGGCTGGGAGGGCAGAGCTTGCAACCCGGATGTGGTTTCCAGCCCTTTAACAGGCGTGCGACTTTAATCAGCGGCTAGCCGGGGTTTACAGTTGCTGTATCCAGGAGGAGCGCTGTGCTCACCGGAACTGCTCTGAATGGCTGGGGCTCCTCAGCTTGGGTTCTCGGAGGAGGAGAGAATGAGGGGAGACAGGAACCGAAACGGAGATGCTGAGAATGTCTATTCAGAGTTAGAAATATTTATTCCGCTTCCTCCTTGAGGTCTAGGAGCTGCTTGGGAGGAGAAGTCCCTCTGTAATAGAGACCAGTGCTCTGGCAGGATTCAGAGAAGGAGCCCTAAATTAAAGGGCAGAGATGATCCGGAGCCGAGCTGGCGGGGCTGGGGCTGGAACTGGGTGTCCTAGGAGGTGCTTGCGGGGGAGCGGCACAGTTGCTTTTTTTGTTTTTGTTTGGATTGTGCCTCCCCCATGTGCTGGAGATGGAACCCAGGCCTCGATCTGGTACTGAACTACATCCCTAGCCCAGGGTTACTTTTATTTTTTTATTTTTATTTTTATTTTCCCAGGGTTACTTTTAAAATGTGTACTCCAGCTGTGCGTGGTGGCACATGCCTGTCACCCCAACACTTGGGAGGCTGAGACAGGAGAAGCGCCATGAGTTCGAGGCCAGCCTGGGCTACATAGTGAGTTCAAGGCCAGCCTGAACTACAAAGAGGACCCTGTCTCAAAAAACCAAAACGAAATGTGCACTCCAGAAACTTCTCATTTTATCTAAAGGAAAGGAAAATCGGACTGAATATTCTTATTTAGAGGGTCCCCATTGTTTATTACCATTGGATCTGCCTTTGGAATAGGGTAGAGGGAGAGAGACCCCTTGCAGAATGAGCGCCAGGGGTTGGCAGGAGGATTTCACAGACCCCAGGCATCTCTGAGGTGATCGTGTATGTCCATCTGTTGTCGTGCCCCTCCCCTGCCGGAGCTTCTCACTGGTAGATGAATAAATGCTGCCCACCCCCACCACCGGCAGCCTTGTCTTTGGCCAATCAACGTGTTGTTTTTTTTTTTTTTAATGTGGTTACTGGGAGTTGAACTCAGGACCTCATGCCTGCCAGCAGGCACTTGTGCCACTGAGCGATATCACTGGCCCATTTTTTCCTTTATGTGGGTACTGGGAGTCTAACTCAGGACCTCACGCTTGCCAGGCAGGTGCTTATGCCGCTGAGCCATCTCACCAGCCCCTCAACTTTTTAAAAGAATTTACAAGCTGGGCTCTGTGGCCCATGCTTTCTAATCCCAGCACTAGGGAAGGCTGAGGCAGGAGGATGGCAAGTTTGAGTGCTGACTGGGTAACTTATCGAGATTGTCTCCAAATAAAAGCTGCAGGAGTGCAGTGCAGTGGTAGAGCGCCCCTGAGCCTGAGCCTCAGTGCAAACCCAAACCAAACAAACAAAACCTAAAATGCATGTGGAAAATGTTGAGCAGGGTGGTTCTGACAGCCTTAATAGCTCCCTTATTGCTGCAGATCTGCAAAGACCAGTCCCTCTGACCACGTGGTTGCTGGCTTTTGTACCATGCATTCACCATTTTCTTTCTATTGATTCTACTTGTGTGCAGCTTCCCGCATGTGAAAGACCTTGGTCTTGTAGTGGGTATGGGAAGAAGTATAATTTATCAAGTACTATTTTTCTTGAAAACTTGAGCTTTTTCCTCTTTATCCTTGCACTCTCTGTCTCTCTCAAAAGGGGTCTTACTGTGGAGCTCAGGCTGGCCTGGAACTCAGTCTTCCTCCCTCATCCTTCCAAGTAGCCAGGATTATAGGCAAAAAGTGGCCATTTTTCTTTCTTTTTTTTAGGCAGGGTCTCATGATGTAGTTCAGGCTGGCCCTGAACTTACTGTGTAGCCCAAGCTGGCCTGGAACTTTGTGGCTATCCTCCTGCCTCAGCCTCCCAAAGGCTGGGGTCACAGGCGTGCGCCACCATGCCTGTATAAAAAATGGCTATTTTGAAACCATTATTAGCTTTTTCCAACACGCTGGTCATTTGTTCATCCTAAAGAAAATGGATGAGAAGCTGGGCATGGTGCCCTGTGCCTATAACCCCAGCACATGCAAAGATGGAGGAGGTTTTAAGCTCAGGGCCAGCTTGGGCTATGTGTAGTGAGTTTAAGGCCAAGCCGAACTGCATAGTTAGATCCTGTCTCAAAAAATCAAAATGTCAGACTTAGTGGCCCTCACCTGTGGTCCCAGCACTCAGGAGGCTGAAGCAGGAGGATCGCTGTGAGTTCGAGGCTAGCCTGGGCTACATAGTGAGTTCAAGGCCAGCCTGCACTTTTGCCTGGCCCTCCTTCCCCTGCACTAAGCATCTTTTTTCTGTCATTATTCTGTAGGCGCAGGGCTTGGGGGAGGGGCCCTGCCCCCAGCTTCTCCCAGTAGACCCAGGGGCACCCTGATCATAACCCTAGTGGAGGGAGGTCCCCAGCTCAGAGCTAAAATAGAGGAGGGGGCAGCAGCTGAGCCAGGGAGAAGAAAGGAGCAGAGTAGGGGAGCCTGGAGGAACCAGCAGTCTGCATCTGGGGGAGGGGGTTCCTCCCAGAGGGGGCAATGATCAGTGGGGAGAAGTTACAGGCGGGGCGCCACCACGGACACCCCATGTATTAACATCACGGAGCTCCACGCTTCTTTAAAGTCTTTTTTTTTTTTTTTTTTTTTTTGTGGGTACCGGGGGGTCGACCTCAGGACCTCGCGCGCCAACAGGCACCCATGCCGCTGAGCGATATCACCGGCCCCTTTTCCGTATGTGGGATCCGGGAGTTGAACTCGGGCCCTCGCGCTTGCAAGGCAGGCGCTTACGCCGCTGAGCCATCTCACCGGCCCTTTTTTGGGTATTTTTTGAGACAGGGTCTCACTATGTAGCCCGGGCTGGCCTTGAACTCACTATGTAGCCAGGGCTGGCCTCTTAAATTTATAATGATCCTGTCTCCCAAGTGCCAGGATGGCAGGTGTGGGCCACCCTGCCCAGCTTGGCACTTTTCTGAAGCCCCAGAGAACCCCAAAGCTCCAAGTGGTACCCGTAACCTAGCCACCCATAACCAAAGGCAGGCCTTGAATAGGTGGGGCTCCAGTGTGTCTGTCCCCAAGGCTGAGCTCTCCTGGCGGGTGGGGTGTGAGGATTCAGGGGCGTTGATTTTTGCTCACCCTCTTCCCAGGTGTGCAAGCAGTGGGATGTTGGGGTCTGGGCTTCCTGTCTCTTCCTGGCTCCTCCCCATCTGCAGAAACCTCAGGAAATCAGCTGCAGAGGAATTTAGGGTTCGATTCCCTTCACCCTCTGGCACCCCTGGGAGGCACCAGGCTGGAGCTTTTGCCACCCTTCCCTGGGTTGGGTTCAACCCAAGGCAGTGGGAGCTCGGGAGGGGTGTTTGGAAGTTCCCACACCTGTTTTCCTCCCTGCAGGAAGGGACAAAGAAGTGACTTCTGTCACATGCCTATTTCATACATCTTTGTTTCTATGGAGCAAGAACTAAGTTACATTTTTCACCGTGACAATGGCTGGTGTCACCTTGGGCCAGTCGCTTGACTTCTCTGAGCCTCTTTTTTGACCTGTAGAATGGAAATGACATTCTCAAGCTGGGCACTGTGGCCATGCCTGCAATCCCAGCACTCAGGAGGCTGAGGCACGAGTATCGCTGCCTGGGCTACATGAGTTCAAGGCCAGCCTGGACTACTACATAGGGAGACCCTGTCTCAAAAAGCCAAACCAAAACAACAAACTACCGTATTCTCAAGCTTCCCAGGTGACCCAGTCTGCCTCTTTTAGATGTTCCAGGGTCCTAAGAGATGCGTGGAGTTATTTTGTGGACCCTAATGTGTTAATAAGCAAAGTGGGTTATCAGTAAAACCCATTAACTGGCCCGCACCCCAACGGGCATTCTCACCGGTGTGTCTGTCTGTCTCTCTGTCTGCACGGTACCTGGCTGTTCGAACTTTGCAGAGCCCCCCGGAAAGCCTAGGGACCCGGCCTGGCCGGCAGGGGAGGCCCCCTCCCCAGTCCCGCGCCCCTCCCTGTGCCCTCTCGGTGGAAGGCCCGCGGGTCTCAGAGGAATGCCGCCCCGCCCGGGCCTTTCTGTCCCGGCTCCTCGCAGTCCCCCCACCCCCGGCTCCCACTTAAACGCTCGCAGGCCGGCGCGCCCCTCCCCCACACGACCACCGGCCGCGAGGAGCTCGGGTCTGGATTCGCTGGAGGAGCCCGGGCCGCTGCGGCCTGGCTCGACAAGGGCTCGGGTTTCCTCGGTGGCTCTGGAGGGAGAGAGACAAAGGGCAAAGTCCCGGTCCCCACCCCCACCCAGCAGCCCCGGGCACGGGTCCCCTCCCCCTCCGAGCCCTGCGCTGTCGCCGAGGACCCGCCTGGCCCTGGGGACCTGCTTGGAGCCCCTCGGGGACTGGACGGGACGGGGACAGGACGGGAGGAGGGCACGGTGGGGGCAGGACGGCCTAGGCGTGGCACGGGGGGATGGGGGCAGCCTGTGTCCCCCTCCTCCTCCTCCTTCTCCTCCTCCTCCTCGGGGCGCCCCGCAGCCCCAGCCCACCCAGGGGCCGGGGTGGGCGAGGGAGGCTCAGCTTTCCCGGCTGGGGGTAGGGGCTTGGGGGCTTCGCCTCGGCTGCTCAGCCCTTCTCATTGCTGGTCACGGGGTCCCCTCCGCCCCCAGCTGCTGGCGCCCTTCCAGGCTGGAGAGACCCTGGTGGCCCTGACTGCCGGGAAGGCTATGGCTAGGTCCTCCCGGCTGTTCGGGGACCAGTCCCACGCCGGCAAGGGCGGTGACAACCGTCTTGGAAGCCCTGGGCTGGGAAGAGAGGGCAGAGCGAGGGGCTCAGGAAGGGCCCCCCAGGTTTCCCAACAGGTCTTTGTTGGCGACAGGAGGGGCGGCAAGCAGAGCCCCTTTCTGCTACATTCGGTTGTTGTCTTTCTCTTATACGGGGACCTTCTCCCCCGCCCCCCACGGTCCATTTCAGCCACAGCCCGAGTGGCTGAGGATTCCTGAGGAGACGAGGTGATGGCTGTCCCCCCAGGGAGAGTCCCGGAACCTCTTCCACGGAAGAGCTCGGCCAGGGTCCCCCAGGGTGCAGCATCTCTGGCTCTGAGGGAAAGCTCAGCTGTGCTCCCCAGACCTCCCCTTCCTTCCTCTCCCTCCTTTCCTTTCCTTCCTTCCTTTCTCTCTGCAGCGCTAGGGCTTGAACCTCACACTGAGCTACACCCCCAGCCCCACTTTTTTTTTTTTATTGTGAGATAGTCTGGCTAAGTTGCCCAGGCTGGCCTCCAATTTGTGATCCTCCTGCCTCAGCATCCTGAGGAGCTGGAATTACAGGCGTGTGTCACCACACCTAGCTTTGGTCACTTCTTTAGTCTTGCTATGTAGTCCAGACTGACCTTGAACTCACTATGTAGCCCAGGCTGGCCTCCAACAAACTCACGGTGATCCTCCTGCCTCAGCTTCCCAACCACCTCCTTTTCGTGTGTCTCCATGCTGTAGGTTTTTTCCTGATGATTTCTTGTGGACATTTCCCACACCCAGGACCCCTGTCCCCACCATGTGCTGGTTGGCCCTGGCCAGCCCCCTGAAAGACCCACTCTGAGGCTGAAGAGTGAGAGCAGGCAGAGAACACAAGGGGTCGACGCAGGGGGACTTGGGATGTGTCTGAAGAGAGCTCAGGTTGTCCCTGAGCTTCTGTTTGGCTTCCTCTGGCGCTGCCCAGATGGGCAAGGGGAAAGAATCTGCCGACTTCCGTGTCAGCCAGTGTGTTCCTGAGCTGAGCTGCGAGTTCCAGGCTGCAACCCTGCACCCCCACCTCTGCTTCCTGCCCACCTAAGCCCTGCTGTTGTGCAGGCCTGGAGCTGTGACTCCCCTCTGGGTTCACAGATCTCTGACAGCCGCCCAGGCGTATTACAGGGTCGTTAGCTCTTCTGCAAATTAAATCTTGTGCCCAAATTAGAGCCAGCAGCAGCCACTTGGCACGCACTTAGCCATAGAGAATGTGGGCATTCTTCCTGCGCCCGATGCCGGCTTTACAAGCTTCTGTTCTGTTGACAGCTGATTGTTCTTCTGAGAGAAAGCAACACAGTTCCAGGAAATGAACCCTGGGGTCCTGAGTTCTAGTTCCTCCACCAACTTGGCAGTCTCTTCTCTGAGCCTCAGTTTCTCCATCTGTGTAATGAGGGTGACTTTTATTTTTTGAGACAGGGTCTCACTATGTAGTTCAAGCTGTCCTTGGTCTCACTAGGTAGCCCAGGCTGGCCTTGAACTCATGGCCATCCTCCTGCCTCAGCCTCCCTGGTGCTAGGATCACAGGGGTGTGCTGCCATGCCTGGCTTTGGGTGACTGTTTCGGGACAGGATCAGGGGCTTCTTTTTTCTTCCTTTCTCAGAATAAGAATCTGGTTTCCTTCATCCAGAATTTCCTGGTGACAGGTTAAGGGATGTGTGTGTCGTCCTCTTCCCAGATTGATGTGAAACATGGGTAGAGGAGCCGTCTCAGGGACTCAGCCCCGAGGAACCCGCCTCCAGCATGCACTCGGGAACGCGGGCACCAGTGGGAGTGTGTGTGCTACGTCAAAGGTCCGCTTGTTCACACGTGGTTGCAGATGCCTTCTGGTGGTGTCCCTGACCTCCAGCACCCCAAAGTCTACTTCTGTCCTTCCCGGGGCGTCCCTGTTCTCAGCCCTGAGCCCGTACCCCGCCAGCCCGCCCATCTGGCCGCCCAGCCGCTGGATGGCCTGGCACAGAGCCCTGGGCACCGTGCCAGTGCCTCCTCCCTCTGGGCCCCGCCCCATTTCAGCTTCTGCCCAGCCCGGAGCGTGCCAGGCCCGCCCTGAGCTGCTCCCTGGACCGTTTTTCCTTTTCATGCTACTTCTCCGTCTGTCCTCTGTCCTCTGTCCTCTGTCGGTAGGAGCACATGGCTGGGGAGGAAGGGCTGTGTGTCTGAGATGATTTCTGGGGAAGGCCTTTCCGCTGGGAGCTCCGGCGTGCTCAAGGCTCTGCCGGCGTGCTCAAGGCTCTGCTTTCCGTGCCCGTGTCAGCCGCCTGGGCTCCTCTTGTCACAGCGCCAGCAGGGCCACCTGTTTCTGAGGTCAAGGCCTGGCGGACAGCCATCCTCAGCTCCCTGGTTAACCTTGTCTGTTCCCTGCTCAGAACCACTAGCCATGGTGCCCGCGGGACCAGAAACTCTATGAGGGCAGGAGCCTGGCCTGTCCCTGTGTCAGCCTGGTGGCACAAAGTCCAGCACTGAAATAGCCATGTAGAGGGAGCCAAATGGGAAATCTTCATTTCCAATAGCCACATTAAAAAAGAAACACAAGGGCCAGGCGTGGCGGCACAATGCCTGTCATCACAGCAACCAGGAGGCTGAGGCAGGAGGATCACTGCGAGTTCATTGCCAGCCTGAACTGCATAGCAAGACCTTGTCTCTAAAAACCAAAAATAAATCAATAAATAAAGGTTATCACTCCAACTTGCAGCCAACATAAATAGTAATTAATGAGATATGTTTTCCTTTTACAGGAGTCGTAAAATTTGGGGTGTCCCATGTGTATTTTTTTACACCTAGCTCATTGCAAAATTCAGATGCTAAGTTTTCCCTGGAGCTAGTCAGTACTTAGACGCCATAAAATTCACAGTAGCAGAAGTTAAGTTTCAACAGCACTTGGCATAAAATTAAAAATGCAGTCTCCACGTTGCAAGTGCCCAGAGGCCACGGGTGGCTGTGGTTTCCCCAGCAGCTGGGGGACAGCCGCGTCCAGTGCCCAGCTACTAAGATCACTTCTGGCAGGAAGACCCGGGCAACTGGACTCTTCTCCAGAAGCTTGGGGGACGTCACAGCTGCTGGCTTCGCGGCACTCGATTACAAATGGCTGCTGCTTAGAGCGGCCAAGCTCCGTGTATTCCCACAGGTTCGGATCCACTTTGTTGTTTATACTCTTGCAGCATCCTTTTGGTTTTTTGAGACTGGGTCTCACTGTATAGGTCAAAGTGGCCACAAATTCACATTGACCCTTTTGTCTCAGCCTTCTGAGTGCTGTGGTTACAGTTGAGGGCCACCACCCCTGGCTTTGTGTGTGTGTGTGTGTGTGTGTGTGTGTGTGTGTGTGTGTTTTATTTATTATTTTTAGCAATGCTGGGGATTGAACCCAGGACCTTCACACTGAGCTACATCCCCAGCCCTTTATTTTTTATTTTTTATTCTGAGATAAGGTCCCACTAAGTTGCCCAAGGCTGGGCTGGAATTTGCAGTCCTCCTGCCTTAGCCTTGCAAAGGTCTGGAATTACAAGGTGCTCCACCACACCCAGCGTGCTTTTGTGTCTTCTTAACACTTATTCTCATGAATCCCCCAAATCTTGACATTAGGTGGCGGAGCCTTTCCTTAACCTTCATCACATGCCTCAAAAAATCAAAAGTTAACATCCAGTTATTTAGACCACGAAGGCAGAGAAAATCCCTCCAATTAAGAAAGCTCCCTTTCAGGCAGGCTGGGTCCGTCCCTGTCTGGGGACTGGAAGGTGGACCAACTCTACTGCTGGTTTCCCGGGTGGGAGGGACTGAGGTCCAGAGTTAGAAGCCAGGCTCGTGGCTCGCGGCGTGGCCTTGGGCTGGGGCCGAGGTGAAAGATCTGCAGATCGCCCAGCCGCACTCCTTGGGCTGCAGGTGAAAGTTCAGGCTGCACGCAGGACTGGGGCCCCCAGCTTGATGGGATTCCAAAACTGGCTGTGCCCCCTTCACCTTGGGCTGGCACACCCCCCTCCCCACTCCTGGCAACTCTCCCAAGGGGCCCATCCACAGCGAGGGGTAGCCCCCTCCTCTCAGGGCAAAGGGACTGAAAGAGGAAGGACCAGTTCGGCAGAAGACTAAAACTTTACAAATCGCTGCATAACAATAAGCCAGGCAGCTTAGGGTATATAGCTCAGCAGTACAGTACCTGCCTGGCAAGTGCAAGGTCCTGAGTTCAATTCCCGGCACCCCCGCCAAAACCCCACAAAAAACAAAACAAACAAAAAAACTAAGCCAGGCGAGGTGGCGCGTGCCTGTAATCCCAGCATCTAGGAGCCTGATGCAGGAGGATCTCCTCAAATTTGAGGCCAGCCTGGAATATATAGTGAGACCTTGTCTCAAAAAACAAACAGCTGGTGTGGTAGTGCTCTTGGAGGCTGAGGCAGGAGGAGTGACACAAGTTTGAGGCCAGTCTGAACTGCACAGTGAGACCCTGCCTCAAGCCTCCCCCTCCCCCCAAAAAACCCTAAAAACAGTGTGGGAATGCGCAGCAGGAACAAGAAGTGAGAAGTCGGGCCGGTGAGATGGCTCAGCGGCTTAAGCGCCTGCCCAGCAAGTGCGAGGGCCTGAGTTCGACTCCCGAAACCCACATACGAAAAAGGGGCCGGTGATATCGCTCAGCGGCACGGGCGCCTGCTGGCACGCGAGGTCCTGAGGTCGACCCCCTGGTACCCACAAGAAAAAAAAAAAAAGAAGTGAGAAGCCTAGAGACGGAGAGGAGGGATGTTTTGGCCGTGGGACTGCAGCACCCCCAGGCCAGGCCCCCGGGCTCCATGCCTGTGAGCTCCACATTTCCCATCAGTCACTCCTTAAACTGCTCCTGGGCAAAAGGCCTTCCTGCCATTTAAATTGCAGCCAGTGAAGAGGCTGGAATCAGGCAGGTTTCGGGCTCAGGCCCAGGCCCTGGTCTGAGCCCAGCTGTGGCTCTGCGCTCGTGGCAATGGCTGGGTCTGGTACCACGATCTCAGCGCTGGATGTCCCGTCCAGGAGCAGCTCTCCGATGTAAGTGGCCCCTCCCTCACTCTGCCAGGCTCCCTTCACTGCCGCCTCGGCAGTGACACTTCTGCGAACCCCAAGGGTGAATGCAAGAGCATTTCCACCCTGTCACCTTCCTGTGGCTTGGCCCCGTGCCTCCTGTCCTCTTAGCTACTCCAGGGTGCTCTCTGTCTCTGTCCCTCCCGAATCTCCCTGTCACGTGGCCCTCATTTCTCAGCTACTCCAGCGTCGCTGTGTAGCCAGTGAGCTGCCTTCCAGGGCACCACAAGCCAGGGGCAGCTGGCACCCAGGGACCCCTTCTCCCGGTGCCACCCTTGTCTGTCTCTGTGGCCTGGCCGGCTGCTTTTCCCTTTCCAGCTGCAGGGTGGGGGAAGTCAATGAAGGGCCCAATGGGGTTCTCTCTGCTGAGCCCTGGATGTTGGGGTGTAGCAGAGGGCACCCAGCTCTATGCCCACCGGAAGGCAGAGCTCAGTCCCCCAGCCCGGTGGTTTTTTTCTCGCTCCCCCATCTCTGCTGCCAAAGAGCTCATCGTGCGGCCCACGCTGCCCCTTTCCTTGCTGCCCTGGGACCCTTGCGGACTCTGGGAGGGTGGGACAAGGATGAAGCCTGGTACCCGACGCGCACCTGGCCTTGTACAGCTCCTCCTGAGACCTTAAGCAAAAGCGGGGGAGACCTAATGAGCTGGGGTGACCAAAGCTCAGCACACTGCCCCGGCCCAGCCATGCTCAGCCTCCCTGAGCTCCGCTACGCACCTGTGGAGCGAAGGGATGGGTAGGTGGGTGACCCAAGCGCTCCCAGGTGCAGGAGTGCAGGTTCCAGTTGTCAGCGCCGCCCCTGAGCTCGGGCCTGCGAGGAGTTAGGTAGCACGTCCTTAATGGAAACCAGGCTAGAGGCTTAGAAGACAAAGGTTCCTCCTCATCGCCCCTCCCGAGTGGGTTTGGGTCAGGGCTGGGGGCTGTGCGGTGAGGCGGGCTGGTTCCCAGGGTGGGGTACGTGCCCTGCAGGGGTGGGGGAGGCATCGTGGCCCTGCCCTCCTCCCCCTCCCCGGCACATTCCACACATTCCAGACAACTGCTTGCCCTGGCTTCCAGGATGTGGATTAACGTCCCGCATAGATTGCATTTCACCACTGCCACCCCGCCCCTCCCCTCACAGAGAGCCCCTAAAATGAGGGTTTGAAGTTGGAGGGAAGTTCTGACCTTTGACCTCTTAGGAGATACTACAGGGTCCTCTTCAAAGGACGTCAGCCCCACCCCCTCCGTCCAGGATGGGTCACCCAGGCCGGTCCCTAAGGTCCTGCTGAGCCAGCGGCTGGGGTTCCCTCTTCCAGTGGGGACATCGTTTCTGATTCCCCGCAGCTCAGAGATGGTCAGTCCATTGGGCCATCAAGCGAGCTGTGTGGGGAGCCCGACCCAGGGCAGATGTGGGCGCCCACTGGCCAGGGATTGGAGTCACAAGGACCTGAGGACCTGGGAGAGATGTGCTCAAGCCTCACTTGTCGTATTCTGACCTCCTGGGGTTGACACCGATGAGCTATGAACCAGCAACATAGAGCACCTCAAAATTTTTTTTCTTTCTTTCATTTATTTATTTATTTATTTTAATGTGGGTACCAGGAGTCAAACTCAGGACTTCGCGCTTGCCAGCAGGCGCTTATGCCACTGAACCATGTCACTGGCCCTATTTATTTATTTTTAAACAGAGGGTCTCACTGTGTAGCCCAGGCTGGCCTGAAACTCACAGTGGTCCTCCTGCCTCAGCCTCCCAAGAGCTGGGATTACAAGCATGTGCCACCACACCTGGCTTTAGAGATTGTCTTCTCTATGTGTCCTCCTTTTCTTGTTATTTCCTCCTAGCAAGGCTTTTCCTAAAGTAGACTTGCTGAGCTGGAAGGGACCCTCGAGACCCTTCCATTCCCTTTTACACCCAGACACACACGATTCCCACATTAATCGTAGTGCCTGGCGTCCTTTCCTCCCCACTGCGGAACAGGAACAGGACTTACATGGCCCCGCTTCGTGGCCAGCGGAAGGCCTGTGCAGAAGCTGGGGACACCCAGGCCGGGCCAGTTCACGCGCTCGAACGGGGCTTTCTTCTTTTCCTCCCAGCATCTGAGACTTGGCAGACTTGTCCTCGAACCAAGTTTGTGATCGGGGCTGCACAGAGGCGGAGCGGCAGTTGGCTGACAATCCAGTTGGTCTTCAGCCTAGGGGTGAGGGCACTGACTTGGGTGGTGAGAGCCACACTGACCTGGAGCTTCCTGGGGATAATTGAATTTGTGAGAGGCCTTTGAGGGCCGAGGAGTCTCGCCCAAGGCAGAGCTTGCCTAGCAGGGGCCAGAGGCGAGGCCTTGGGTTCAGTCCCCAGCACCAAAAAAACAGCAAAACTAACAAAAAAAGAAACCAAACAAAAATCTACCTGCACAGGACACCAAAAGGTACATTTTGCGGGATGTGGTGCACGTCTGTAATCCCAACACTCTGGGAGACTGGGGCTGAAGGATCACCAAGTCAAGCCCCACCCAGGCAAATTGATGAGTCCCCATTTCAAAATAAAAAAGGGGGCTGGAGGTGTGTAGCTCAGTTCCAAGGTCCTGGGTTCAATTGCTAGTGGTAAAAAAGAAAAAAAAAAGGGGAGGAGGCATTGAAAGATGAGAAGCAGACAAGCGTGATGGCACACGCCTATAATCCTAGCATTTGGGAGGCTGAGGCAGGATTGCCATGAGTTTAAGGCCAGCCTGAATGACAAACCCAGACCCTTTCAAAAACAAAAAAGAGGGCCGGTGAGACAGCTCAGCAGCTTAAGCGCCTGCCTTGCAAGCGCGAAGGCCCGAGTTCGACTCCCGGATCCCACATACGAAAAAGGGGCCGGTGATATCGCTCAGCGGCACGGGTGCCTGTTGGCGCGCGAGGTCCTGAGGTCGTCCCCCCGGTACCCACAAAAAAAAAAAAAAAAAAAAAAAGAAAGATGGGAAGAAGTAACTGGGAGGGGAAGGTGGCCCGGCCCTGGTTGGGTGCGTTAATCACACCCATTTTAGTGTTTGCCAAGATGCGTCTAAGGTTTCCTTTTAAGTACTCATGCCAATCCTTTGGCTAGGCTTTATAAATATTATCTACCACCACCTACCGCCTGTGAATAGGGATTATCCCTGCTTTACCTAGGAGGAATTGGGGCCTCAAGTTAAATAATCTTTTAACGATCCGAGCTAATAAGTGGTTTAAGTCCATATCTGTGCCAAGGGCTTAACAGAACTATTATCTTGCTGAAATTTGTGCACTGCTAGCATCTCGAGAGTACAGGCCCAGGCATTCTAGTAGAGCATAGGGTAGGTATCAGTGAAATAATTGCCTGATTAATTAGTGACTTAAGTCATTTTGCTTGTCTGTTTTTTTTTGTGTGTGTGTGGGTACCGGGGGGTCGACCTCAGGACCTCGCGCGCGAGCAGGCACCCATGCCGCTGAGCGATATCACCGGCCCCTTTTTCGTATGTGGGATCCGGGAGTCGAACTCGGGCCGTCGCGCTTGCAAGGCAGTCGCGTATGCCGCTGAGCCATCTCACCGGCCCTGCTTGTCTGTTTTTGAGACAGGTTCTTACTAGGTAGTTCAGGCTCACCTCGAACTCAAGGCGGTGCGCCTGCCTCAGCCTCCCCAGTGCTGGGAATACAGACATGAGCCGCTATCCCTGTCTAGTAATTTCTGTCTTCGTTAACTTTGTACTCTGTTGCCTGGAAGTAGGGTAACAGATGTTGGCCAACTAAAGGCGTGAGAAAGCTAAGTAGTGAAAACAAACAGCCCCTGAGGCATTTCAGCTTCAATCTCTGTCCCTAAAAAGTTACCATTTGAAGACTTCCAGTACCGAGAGCAGAAATTCAGGAGGTAAAAATGGATTAGGATTACAGGTCAGGGGTCCTAAAACATCTAGATCTTTCTCTCACTGTTATTACCTCTTTAATTTCAGGAGTCGGAAAATCCAGATCCGAAACATCCCTCCCCAGCTGCGGTGGGAAGTGAGTATTGGGCGAGTGCTGAGGGGGTGGGGTCCTCAGCCCGGGGTTAGCGGTGGATGGGGAGGGAAGGTGGCATAGGGACCCAATCGAAGTCAGCATCCCCCCACACCCTCCGTTGTCACCTGCAGAGGAAGCGGGAAATGGGTGCCCCACCTCTGCCCTGGCTCTTCTGCGCCTGGCACTTTAGGCTGGGTCTGGGTCTGGAACTGGGCCGTGCTGTAACTGTCCCTATCTCCATCTGTCCCCAGGTGCTGGACAGCCTGCTGGCTCAGTACGGCACCGTGGAGAACTGTGAGCAAGGTGAGAGTGTGGGTGTGGTGGGGTGCGAGGAGTTTGGGGCTCCACTCTGCCTCGCGCCCGGTAATGAAATGCACAGGGGAGGGAGGTCTGTCTGCAGCCGTCCAGAGGGAGCTGCTCTGCCTGGGCACCTGGGCACCTGGGGTCCTGGCCTGGCTTTAGGCCCCGCCACTTCTCAGTGGAACTGGGTTTCTCTTCCGTCCAGTGGGAAGCTCGGGTAAAGTCCCTGCTTCCCATTGTGGAGTCCCCAGCCATTTAGGGGAGCAATGATTTAAGAATGCAAATTGTGCATTCCATCTGCAGAAGTCTACAGCCCTTTTTTGGATTTTTGAGACAGGGTCTCTCATGATGTAGCCCAGGCTAGCCTGAAACAAGTGTCGATCCTCCTGCCTCAGCCTCCTGAGTGCTGGGGTTACAGGCATGCACCACCACTCCCAGCCTCAAAACCCTTTTACCTTAAAATCTTTTTCCTTGGTTTTGGCTAGAATAACCAACAGGTCACCTTTCTCTTTGGGAGCCGCAAAGACATATGTCTTTGGTCAATTAAAAAAAAAAGCAGAGGGTTAATTAGTTAATACAGTTTGATGGGAGGCAGAATCTTTGAAGAGTGGGGCCACAGAAGGAATAATCCAGACTTCTAGATCATAAATACATGCTAGAATTTTAAGGTCTCTCCAATACTAGGATTATAAATTCCTGCCTGGCCTGGTGGCACAGCCTGCAATTCCAGCGGGAGGCTGAGGCAGGAGGATTGCCAGGAGTTCAAGGGCTAGTGAGTTCAAGGGCAGCCTGGATTACATAACAAGACCCTGCCTGAAAAGAAAAGAAAAGAAAAGAAAACCTAATACACAAAAGCACAAATCTGCCTGTTTACGGGATACATGGGATGTTTTGATACACGCATACCCTGGGTGATGCTTAGATCAGGTCAGACATAGCTCTGCAGACACCGGTCGTCTGTTCTGGGGAAGGCATTCAGACTTCTTGGAGCCACCTAACACCAGCGTGCCATCCGCAGTCAGCACCCCAAACCTCTGACCTCGCTGACTGAGTCCAGCACCCATGGCCTCCTCCATCTCCCCCTGCCCTCCCCGGCCTCTGCTGACCTTTCTGGTCTCCACCCTGAGATAACATCTTCCTCTTCCTGCTCCCCACCCCTTCCTCTCCCCCACCCCCCCCTCTCCCCTTTCTCTTTGTCTTCAGTACTGGGGACTGAACCTGGGGCCTCACACAGCTACATCCCTCAGTTCTTTTTCTTTTCAGACAGGGCCTTGCTAAGTCAATAAACTCCCCAGGCTCCACTCCAACTCTGGTCCTCCTGCCTCAGCCTCCCAAGTGCTGGGATCACAGGTGTGTGCCACCATGCCTGGTGATTGCCCATACTCCATCGAGGGCTCTAGGGATTTGCATCCTTCAGCAGATGGCTCACTGTGTGCCCGTGTAGTGCCAGGATGTCTTCGATCCTCAGGGCAGGAAACCCTCCCTTGGGCATGATGCAGGCAGATTTTCGCCCCTTTCCTGCAGGGCCAGCAGCCGCCCTGTCCACACATCCAGCCAGGACTTCGGACACTGGTTAGGTGTCCTTGGGGACAGGAGGAGTTCTGGATGGACTTGGTGTTCCCAGGCTTCCTCTGCCGCATCTTTACTGCCCATCTCTCAGGCTGTTTGCTTCTGTAACTTGCTCATCTTGTCCTGTGTGTTGATCGTTAACTAGTCTAACTTCCCAAGGCTGAGTTTGTCTTTGGGGCCGGGCTTGTGTGCATGTGGGGGTTGCCTGCTGCAGAGCTGCTTTATGGTGGCTGCACCCCCTTTCTTCCTGCCTTTTGGGGTAGTGGGTGGGGAAATGGAAAGGTCAGAAGGCTGTTAGAAACTTTTTGGGGGACCTTGGTGAAAGGGACAGGGTTGGCAGTGACTTCCATTTGAGGGTTTTGCAGGCCCGGCTCCCCACCTTCTTGACCCAGCATGAGGAAAGCTGGGGTTGGGGGTTCACTCATCCTCAGGCCTGCACCCCTCTAACACCGGCTCTTGTCTCCGCAGTGAACACGGAGAGCGAGACCGCAGTGGTGAATGTCACCTACTCCAACCGGGAGCAGACCAGGCAGTGAGTGTCCCGGGCTTGGGGCTGGGGGGTCCCTCTGCGCAGCGGGGTGAGGGGTCAGAGTTGGGGTCCAGGAGGGCTGGAGTCACCAGCTCAGTTATGAGTTTGATCCAGCCAACCCCAGACTCTTTGAAGAGGACTTTTTGGGGTGTGTATCTCCTTTATGCCCTATTTACCAGATCTCAGAAGTTCAGAAGCTTGGAGATTGATGGCAAAAACTTTGCAAGGAGCCTCCCGGGAAGGTGGGGCAAGGGCCTTAGCTGCATTGATGGTGCCATCTGGTGACACTGGGGGGAACTGCAGGGTCTCAAAAAAGGATTCCAGCAGGATGCTGGCTGGACCAGGCACCTTCCGGCAGCTATGGTTTGGAATCCTGGGGCTGGCTCGTGCTTTCACAGGGTCCTGTTGATCCCACCGCAGCCAATTTCTAGCTTCTTAGCTGTGTGGCTGAGAAATCACACTTCTCCCCCACTGGTACCAGCTTTCCATAGTGCTGGAGATGCAGCCCAGGGCCCTCACCCAAGCTCAATCCCTACCCCTTCATAACATTTTTGAATTTTGAGACAGGGTCTCGTGAAGTTTCCTGGGCTGGGCTGGAACTTGTGATCCTCCTGCCTCGGCTTCCCATAGTGCTGGGATTCCAGGCATGTGCCACCTCGAGCCACTCTTGTTAGCATTTCTAACCCCCACCAACCTTGGGAATGGACGGTGGATGTCCCCCTCCACTCTTGCCCCGAGCCCCCGTTTAGACCCCCGAGATGGGTATAGGCGTCCCCGAGCTGAGCAAGCCATCCTGCCACCAATCCCTGCTTCCTTCCCAGAGTTTCCTTAAGCATGGGAGGTGCCGGGCTCAGCAGACGTAAAACAACAAACCCTTAGCTCATCCCTTGCTTCAACATACGATTCTCAGAAATCCTGTAAGATGTGCAGTTTTGTCTGAAATCCAGAGGCCAGTCCGAGGACGAACAAGGGACTCGGTGTGACCATAACGATGTCGAACTTAACCTTCCGGTTTCAAAGCTTTCTTCAGAGCTGCAGCAATCGGTGGATTATTTACATGGTCACAGTCAGTGTGGTGGTCAGTGGGAGAGGATTGGCAGCCTAGAAACAAGTCTGTAGCCGAGGACTGGGTAGTAACCTGGGAAGTACAGGTGTCAGGTGTGGGGCCGCAGCAGCCCATGACGTCCTGGGTCTCGCCGGACGGCTGTGATCTTGGTGTCCCCTCCGCCGGGGAGCACCCTCATTCCCTGTTGTGTGGGCAGTGGCTTCTCCCATTCTTCAGAGCTTTGCATTGCACAAGGGGGCAGCGGGTGGGGCCAGCCTCGGTTGGCGTGATCAGTGTCCCTTCCATGTCTCCAGAGCCATCATGAAGCTGAACGGCCACCAGCTGGAGAACCATGCCCTCAAGGTCTCGTACATCCCCGACGAGCAGATTGCGCAGGGTCCTGAGAATGGGCGCCGGGGTGGCTTTGGCTCTCGAGGTCAGCCCCGCCAGGGCTCGCCGGTGGCCGCAGGGGCCCCAGCCAAGCAGCAGCAGGTGGACATCCCGCTCCGGCTCCTGGTGCCCACCCAGTATGTGGGTGCCATCATCGGCAAGGAGGGCGCCACCATCCGCAACATCACCAAGCAGACCCAGTCCAAGTGAGTCTCGAGGTGGGGAGCAGAGGCTGGGGCGGGAGGGAGCGGGGGTCGGGGTCTGGGGTGCGGTCAATGTTTTCCTCTTAGAAATGTGGCTGTGGACCTTCCAGGGTTGCTGCCTCCAATCCTGTGTCTCCTGTGGGGATGGGCAGGTGGAGGGAGAGGGGCTGGGGTGCACGTTGGTAGCAGCGGCTGGGTTGTCATTGACAAGGTTTCTCAAAATCTGGGTGTGGTGGCACGTGCCTGTGATCCCAGCACTCAGAAGGCTGAAGCAGGAGGATTACTGCAAGTTTGAGGCCAGCCTGGGGTACATAGTGAGTCTGAGGCCTATCTGAACTACAGAGTGGAACCCTCTCTCAATCAGTCAATCCATCGATAAAAAGGTTCTCTAGTTTTTCCTGTAAAGTTTCACTAAAAGTCTCCCTAAACAAACCCGGTCTTGAGAGTCAGCTTCTCCCAGTGCTCGGTAATTTCCTGATGGTTAGTGGTGGCCCCAAGGCTGGCCAGAGTGGGGGCCACCATCCAAGGTCATAATTAGGTGGCATCTTCCAGTGTAGCACAGCGCCCCTCTCTGTGGTCACGGCTGATCAGTGTACTCAGTGGAGACACACTCTGACCTCGTTCATAAGAAATGCGTTGATTTGCTTTGTGCTGGGACGGTGTCTTCCTGTTACTGCTGCAGGTCCAGAGGGAAGCGGGGCTCTAGCGCAGCCCCCCTCACCTCTTCCCAGATCTCTGGTAGGCTGGGGGGACAGAGTGTGAGCCCGGCCACCTCTCCCTGGACCTTCTTTGCCCCCCAGTTTTGCTCTTGATCAATCTTCCTTGAAGAGGGGAGGGGGTTCTGAGCCTTAGATGGAAAGGAACCCCAGAAGCTGCTGTCACCGGGGGAACTAACTGGCTGTGTCCTGTGGCGCAGGATCGACGTGCATAGGAAGGAGAACGCGGGCGCGGCCGAGAAGGCCATCAGCGTGCACTCCACCCCCGAGGGCTGCTCCTCCGCCTGCAGGATGATCCTGGAGATCATGCACAAGGAGGCCAAGGACACCAAGACGTAAGGATCCGCTGCACTGGGTCTCGGGGACTGCCGCCTCCCCACACACCTGCTTGCTTTTGAATTTGGGATCCTCCTGCATCAGCCTCCTAGAGTGCTGGGATGATAAGGGTTTGAGACCATGACTCATCTAGCTGCACCCACATTTAAAGCAGTAATAACACAGAGATTGTGAGAAACACGAGGGGTGGTGAATGTTTAAATTTTTTAAATTCATTACAGTAAAAGAAACATTGCCATTAATTCCCTCCAAATACTTCCTACTTGTTCCTGGTGCTTTCTGAAGCAGTTCTGGAAGTCCTCTCTCATGAAGTCCTCTCTCTTGGTTTTTTTGAAACAAGGTCTCACTGCAGTTCAGACTGGCCTCGAACTCGCAGTGATCCTCCTGCCTCAGCTTTCCAAGTGCTGGGATTACAGGTGTGCACCACCATGCCTGGCTCTCATGAACATCTTTATAAGATGTAATTAAAAAAAAAAAAAAAACATACAGTGAATGCTGCTGTTGAGTGCCATCTAATGGAGAGCCAGCTGTAAAACCACGACAGTGTCCTCATCCACCTTATTCACTGGTATCAGGCAACTTCTGACTTTTCCTAGTGAAAATGACAAGGAAAGGGATCAGGGCAGTCACAACAATAAAACTAAAGATACTCATGAGAGAGGACTTCCAGAGCTGTTTTGGAAAGTGACAAGAAGGCGGGGTGTGATGGCGCACGCCTGTAATCCCAGCACTCAGGAGGCTGAGGCAGGAGGATCACTGAGAGTCCAGGCTAGCCTGAGTTCAAGGCCAGCCTGGACCACATAGTGAGACCCTGTCTCAAAAGAAAAAAAAAAAAAAGAGTGACAAGAATGGTGGGACAAGTGTGTTTAAAGCGAGCAGGGAGGGGTATTTACAGCAACATGTTTGTTTGTTTGTTTGCTTTTTTATATGCGGGTACTGGGAGTCGAACTCAGGACCTCGCGCTTGCCAGGCAGGCACTTATGCCACTAAGCTATATTACCAGCCCAGCAATATGTTTTTTACTGCAATGAATTTTTAAGTATTTATTTATTTATTTATTTTGAGACAGGGTCTTACTTTATAGCCCAGGCTGGCCTTGAACTTATGGCAGTCCTCTTCCCTCAGCCCCCTGAGTGTTGGAAACACAGGTATGCACCACCATGCCTGGCCCTAAATTTTTAAAAATCAAACACTTTGTGTATTTTTCTTTGTTTATTTGTTTGTTTTTCTTTTTCTTTTTTGAAAGTCTCGCTGTGTACTTCAGGCTGGCCTTGGACTTGGGGCCATCCTCCGGCCTCAGCCTCCCAAGTGCTGGGTTTTCTTCACATATACTTTTTTTTTTTTTTTTTGTGGGTACCGGGGGGTCGACCTCAGGACCTCGCACGCCAGCAGGCGCCCGTGCCACTGAGCGATATCACCGGCCCCTTTTTCGTATGTGGGATCCGGGAGTCGAACTCGGGCCCTCGCGCTTGCCGGGCAGGCACTTAAGCCGCTGAGCCATCTCACCGGCCCCTTCACATATACTTTTGAAGCCGGCACTTTGCCATGTTGTAATATACACACGCACTACCTGTTGGCACCGTCATCAGTCAGACAAAGCAATGGCCCTAAATTTGGGCCATTTGAGTCCCTCGCTGGCTTTTGTATCTAACGCTTTTGTCCTGGAAGTCGGAGGTGACAGGGTGGCTGAGCCCCGTGACCACCATTGAAGGCGCTCTTGTCACCCCGTGTCTTCTGCAGGGCTGACGAGGTCCCCCTGAAGATCCTGGCCCATAATAACTTTGTGGGGCGTCTCATCGGCAAGGAAGGGCGCAACTTGAAGAAGGTGGAGCAGGACACAGACACGAAGATCACCATCTCCTCGTGAGGCTCGCACAGTCCCTGCTGGGGGTGGTGTGCGGGGTGGGGTGCTTCGTCCTCGAGCCGGGCACCTCCCTCTTGAGTTGAGGGTGCACACTTCATCGTAGGTGGCACAGAGCACGTCTCTCCCACAGCCGTAGCTGGCCCGGGTGGGGGCAGATAGTGGAGCGCCTCCATCCTCATCCCAGACACCGTCACTGTCCTCTGCCACGTCTCGAGGGCAGCCTGCAGCTAGGAGCCGGGGCTGCGAGCCCTCGTCCTTGTCCACCGGTGGGGTGGAGCTAAGGGCTGGGTTAGCTGGTCTGTAAGTGCTGTGCCCTCTCAGCCTCTGAGTGGGCAAAGTAAGGCTCACAAGGCACAGGCAGAGCACGGCCTTGCCCCTTTGTGGACTCCGGCCATCAACAACCTTCTGCCCCAGGTGATCAGTGCCCATAGCCTGTCACAGCTTCCCCCAGCTTGGAGACATGGAGAGTCACTCGCCAGAAGTTAGGCAGGCTAGGTTGGGTACACGCCTGTGATCCCAGCACTCGGGAGACCGAGGCAGGAGGATTGCTGCAAGTTCGAGGCCAGCCTAGGCTACGTAGCCAGACCCTGTCTCAAAAAAGAGAGAGACAGAGACAGAGAAGTTAGGCAGTCTAGAGACCAGCTGGCCTGCCCGCAGCAGCCTCTGGCCCTTGTCCCCAGCCAGGGCCTGGTCCTGGTGGCTGGTAACGCTCTTACGCCTCCGTCTCGCACCAGGCTGCAGGACCTCACGCTCTACAACCCCGAGAGGACGATCACTGTGAAGGGCGCCATCGAGAACTGCTGCCGGGCGGAGCAGGAGATCATGAAGAAGGTCCGGGAGGCCTACGAGAATGACGTGGCCGCCATGAGCGTGAGTCACAACCCTCTGCCGCCCCTTCTGCTGCAGCAAACAGAAACACCGAGATGATAGCCAGGATTCAGGGGCAGATTTACTTACGTCAACGGGCACTGACAAGGAATCAATCCTTATAAAAATGTCAGGCTCCAAAGGCTCAGGGAGGGAGGTTTTTATGGGGTTTGCAAGCAAGACGGGAGAGTACTTGGCTGTCTTTGATTGGTTCTTACACTGTGCATCATAGTGACCAGCCGTTTCTAAGAAATAGAAGTAATAGGAACTGTTACCTGGGCAACTAACAGAAACTGACGTATACTGTTGGGGGGGGGGTTCTGCTACACTTCACAGCCTGAGTTCCCTGTGGGGCCCATGCCATGAGGCCCCCCACCCACGTGCTGTATCGGGTGCACTGAGCTCTAGCGCCAGGCACACGCCCAGCCTGGAAATGGGTTTTTGGAAGTGCTTTTGCAGTCGGGGGAGGGGTCCGCTCTTGCGTTTCACAGATTGCTGCAATTGAGGTACAGTGCAGGACTTGGAGGTCATCATCTTTCTATAAAAATGATTATTGTTTTCATGCAGATGTGGTTCTCATGTAAAATTGGTGATTTCCGTACACTTAGTGGAGAGAGGGTCCATACTTTTCATTGGATTTTTTTTTTTTTTTTTAAGAGAGTTCAGAGCCGGTGAGATGGCTCAGCGGCATAAGCGCCTGCCTGGCAAGCGCGAGGGCCCGAGTTCGACTCCCGGAACCCACATACGAAGAAAAGGGCTGGTGATATCGCTCAGCGGCACGGGCGCCTGCTGGTGCGCGAGGTCCTGAGGTCGACCCCTGGTACCCACAAAAAAAAAAAAGAGACAGTTCAGGCTGGTCTTGAACTCACTGTGTAGCCTGGGCTGGCCTCAAACGCATGGCGGTCCTCTTGCCTCAGCCTCCTGAGTGCATGGGTTTTTGGTTTTTGGCCTTTGGTCTCATGAGACAGGGTCTTGTTCTGTAGTCAAGCCTGGCCTTGAGCTCACCCAGGCTGGCTTTGAACTTGTGATCCTCCTGCCTCAGCCTCCCAGGTGCACCACCACACCTGGCTCCAAGTGTGTGTGAAAGTAGGAAAACCACAGGCCGGGCAGGTTCTTGTGCTAGCGTGTGTTATCCTCACATGGGGGCCCACTCCCTCTGGGGAGCTCACCCTGCTTGTTTAGCCAGAGCCACACACAAAGTCCCTGGCTCTGCCCACACGAGCTGACCTTGACTTTGACCTTGACTTGCTCCGTGCCTCTCTTTGCAGCTTCAGTCCCACCTGATCCCCGGCCTCAACCTGGCCGCCGTGGGGCTCTTCCCGGCCTCGTCCAGCGCCGTCCCACCGCCTCCCAGCAGCGTCACGGGGGCTGCTCCCTACAGCTCCTTCATGGTAGGTGGGGATCCAATTCCAGATGGCCTCCCTTAGGGGCTCCAGCTCCCACCAGAGTCTCTGGTGCCCCCGAAGTTGGCAGGGAGGGGAAGGGAGATTCAGGGGCCCCTTCTGCACAGCTTCCAGCCATTGGCTTGGGCAGAGCCCCCCAGATGCTGCCTGGAAACTGTGGCACTTTATCCAGTGCCCACCTCTTGCCCTTCAGCCTAGCCAGGCTCGGGTAGCGCTCATTGGCTGACAGTACCCTGTGGCCACCCAGGGTTCGAGGCAGGGGCTTGGAGGTCCCAGGTCCTCGTTCATCCCTTGAAGGTAAGGTGCCCCTGTCCTGCAGCAGGCCCCGGAGCAGGAGATGGTGCAGGTGTTCATCCCCGCCCAGGCTGTGGGTGCCATCATCGGCAAGAAGGGGCAGCACATCAAGCAGCTGTCTCGCTTTGCCAGCGCCTCCATCAAGGTATCTGTGTCCCCTGCTGCTTGCACTGGGCTTATGTACACCTGGAGAGTTCTGCACCTCCAGCAGGGGTCTCTTTTCCTCCTGGTCCTGCGCTCCTCTTTGCTTTCGACCTTGCTGGGTCCTCTGGGTGCGTCCAGGGCTTCTGGGCTTCCAGGCTGGGCGGGATCAGGTGGGTGTCAGCCCTGGCCTGTTGCCCTGCAGCGATCATGCCACCCCAGCCTCATGGGCACAGCACCAAGAATCCAGACACCTGAGCCCCTGGCTGGGAGTGGGGAGGGGCAGGAAGCCTGAGAAAAAGTCCCCCTGTGACCGCCTGTTGCTTTGTAGATTGCACCACCAGAAACACCTGACTCCAAGGTTCGAATGGTCATCATCACTGGACCGCCAGAGGCACAGTTCAAGGTACGATCAGTATTCGTTTTCCCCCCCAGAAATGTTGTGGCCACTTCTCTTAGCTGCCAAGTCCTCGTCACACCTTTTCCAAAGGGTACACAGCTCACAGGGGCTTGCAGAGTGGCCTTGAGCTCTGCGTCCCTCTTCAGGCCCTGCAGCTGCATGACAGGATGGCAGGAAAGGAAATCAGAGGTCTTTGCATTTGATGCCAAACATTCTTTGGTTCTTGAACTTGCAATCAGGAGGCCAAAACTCCCTGACTTCACTAGGACAGAACTGGGACAGCTTTCTGGCCCGGGGGGAGGGTCGGGCAGGGCTGCCCTCGATCACTTGATCAGTTGCCATTCAAGGCCTCAAAGTGCTGGTCATTGCCATGTCCGAATAAATGCGGTCATTCCGGACCCTGTAGGTCTGGTTTGAAGCTTCGGGATTACGTCCCTGGACGAGTTTATTTAGTTGCCTGAGTAATGGCCTCCCTGAGTCTCCAGGATTACAGGTGGGCAGGGGACATCGTAGTTATAGAAGTCCACCCTCCCAGGTTGGGCTGAGCAGGGGGCTGACACTTGGGGTCTCTTCCGTTTGGCCACTGCCATGTGGCCGGCTGCCTGATTAATAAACACCTCCTCTCCCAGGCTCAGGGAAGAATCTACGGCAAACTGAAAGAGGAGAACTTCTTTGGTCCCAAGGAGGAAGTCAAGCTGGAGACTCACATACGGGTGCCGGCTTCTGCTGCGGGCCGGGTCATCGGCAAGGGTGGCAAAACGGTGAGCCGAGGGCCGGGCTGGAGGCCAAGCCACCAGGCCTGCTCAGGCCTCCTGCCCCCCTCCCCTGCCTGGCTGTGAGGCTCCCCATTTGCTTCGCAACTTGCCCAGCTCCGTGCCCGGCTCTTCCACTAGGCCTCTTGTCTTCCCTTTCGGTCTCCCCTCCCCTTTCCTCTCTTTTCTTTGGGGGTGCTGTGCTGCGGTTGGAACCCATGACCTCGTGCATGCCAGGCAAGCCCTCTACCCCCCAGGCCCCACTGTGCTTTCTGGCCAGCACCTGAGCTCCTCTGGCCACCCCTAGGTGAACGAGTTGCAGAACTTGACAGCGGCAGAGGTGGTGGTGCCAAGAGACCAGACCCCGGATGAGAACGACCAGGTCATTGTGAAGATCATCGGGCATTTCTATGCCAGCCAGGTACCCACAGGGCCTGTCTCTGGAAGGCAGAAGCAGGAGCAGAGAGGCAAAGGCTGCAGAGGTTGGCCCCAGCCTCCCGAATACTGGGATTACCAGTGTGCGCCCCCACTCCCAGCTCGATTCGTTGGGTTGCATCATTGCATATGATTGTGTACGGAACTGCTATGTTAATCGTTATACGTCCCGTGTCGTATATTAGTAGCCCTCCTGTTTGTCTCACCTTAGTCTCCCCTTAACTCCCTTTTTACACCAGATGAAAAGGAAATCGTATTATCCGGCACCCAGCCTTGTTCATGGGATAACGGTAACCATAGTAACGGCCGGGCGCCTGTTTTCAAGTGCGGTCCCTTTGTCTTTCCCAGAACTTCTGCTCCCCATTCTTATCCCCTCCCATGCCCTTCCTGGAGCCCCCCCCCAGCCCTGCCCAGCACCAGGGCAGAGCCTGCAGGGTAAGGCTGACCAAATTTCGCTAGACTCCAGCAAGCCAAGAACAGGGTGACCGCAGTGAACATGGTTCTTCTAAAATCTGAGCTAGCCCAGTGTAGGAACCAGAAGCCCGGTGAGAACCATGTTCCATAGGAAGAAAGTTTTAAGAATGAAGGAGTAAAGAGCCTGACCCCCGGGCACTGCGCCCGTTTCACAGTGGAGCTGGTTTATCTCACCGCTCTTGTTAGGCCACATCGGTGTTCGCTTCCTTCCTGGAGTACTGAGCAGCGGCCTTGCCCTGGTGTCACGGAGCCTCTGGGACAGTGTGGGATGCATTTCTGCTGGGAAGGAAGCTCCCCATTTCGGGATCTGTGACCCCTCTGCCCCCTCCTGTTATTGCTGTCCTAGATGGCGCAGCGGAAGATCCGAGACATCCTGGCCCAAGTAAAGCAGCAGCACCAGAAAGGACAGAGCAACCAGGCCCAGGCTCGGAGGAAGTGACCAGCACCTTCCCATCCCCTAGGATTCAGGCTGTGGCCAAACCAGAGAGCCTGCTCTCCCCCGCAGGCCTGAGAATGCACGGGAATCGGGGACCCCGGGGCTGGCAGGGGATCAGGTTTGCCCACCCACTTGACAAAGCTGCTTGGTGAGGAACCTGATCTCTGGCTCAGTTAGACCCCTGACCGACCAGCCCGAGCAGCCCACCCCTCAGGCGTCAGCATGGAAACCAGCTCAGGGTGCTTTTAAACGTGGATTGTTGCAGGAAGTTCTCAGCCCCCCCCCCAAGAAGGTGGGGTCGGGGCCCATGGGGAGGAGAAATAAAATTTCCTTCAGGTTTTTAAAAACCTCAAAGGATGGTTTGTTTCTTGACCCTAAAATCTCTCCAGTTTTCTTCCCCCTACTCGGTTAATTGATTAAAATACCTCCCGTCTCATTTTGGGGGTACCACTTCCTGCTATATTCACGCTGTTTTATCTTGACCGCTACCATGAGAATGTGGGAACTAACTAGTGCAGCGTGGTGTTGCTACGATACCGAGCCTGTGGAGAGGACCTGTCCTCTAGAGCTTAATTCCAATCTTTCCCAATAGGAACTGCAGAGAATAAAACAGGGAGAAGCCAGGCGTGGTGGCGCATGCCTGTCATCCCAGCACTTGGGAGGCTGGGGCAGGAGGATTGTTTCAAGTTGGAGGCCAGCCTAGAATAGCGAGCTCCTGTCTCGAAAACAAAAGAATTTTAAAAGGGGGGGGGGAGAAATGGGGAGAAAGATGATTAAAATACATAGTAATCCACGTTTAAAAGAAGTGCCCTTGGACTGGGAATATAGCTCAGTGGTCCAGCACTGCCTAGCAGGTGCAATGTTTTGATCCCCAGCACCACAAAAAAACAAAAACAAAAAAAGAAACAAAAACAAGAGAGCGCCCTCTGGGCCGATCTAGTCCACATTGCCACTGTTTTGGAAAATTGGCACAACTAAAATCTGCCCCAGTCTGTCGGGGCCTCCCCGCCACATGCACATCCCTTGAGCCCCGGGGTCCCATATTGTGTCTGGGGGGGGGCGCGTGGTGGCACTGAATGCCCGGTAGGGTGGGTAGGGGCTCACCACTGTCCCTGACTCCCGTCATTCTCAGGAGGATTTTATATTTTTTTAAAGTCTATTTTAATGATTGGATGTGAGCACTGGGAAGGGGCCCTGAACTCCCCTTGATAAAGCCTCAGTTCTGAGGAGGAATGAGTGGCCCAAAGGAGCCCTCGCCCCAGCCCACGTGCTGTCGGAAGGGCTGGTTCCCGGCGGTGAGGGTTGGGGGGCCATTCCCCACCACAGCACTGTTTTCCCTGGTGGTGGTGGGACTCGGCACCCAACCCTGACCTCCCGATCAAGCTAAGGTCCATCATCTGGCAAATTCAGTCAGTTGGAGATAATTTACTTCTGTTTTTAATCCTAGAGGAGTATTTAACTGATGGCTCTGGCTCCATGAATTCTTAACTGTTGTGGTGAAAGGTGTGCCTAAAACAGAATTCCAAATACCAGCAGCATGATGCGTAGTGAGGGGGTAAATAAGATTAATTTATTAATACCAGGCTGAGATCCCGCCGGAAATTCAGCCCTTGTGGGGGACAGGAGCCATCAGTTAAGTGATCCTAGGGCTCTGTGATTGTCAATGCATATTACCCAGGTGATGCACTTTAGCTACCCTGGACAGAACTATCAAGTGTGCTGGGAGGGAGGAGGCCTCTCCGTGCCCATGGATGCCCTCCTTCCGATGCTGCAGCAATGACAGTGACGAGACAACCATGACGTGTGGGTGGTGGGTGTCAGGCAATGCCATGTGTGAAGTAAACTACCTCAAGGTATGAAGTTACCTCAGCAATTGTTTTCCTTTTTGTTCCCCTCAACCCTGTTTCTTATTTTTTTTTTTATTATTTTTTGATTTTTTTTTTTTTTTTTGCGGCTTGCTGATATTTTATATAAAAAAGAAAAGCAAAGCAAAAAAGAGAAGCGGATAGTCTTGAATATTTTATTTTTTTAATGAAAAGGAAAAAAAAAAGGAGAAAGTTATGTTTCAGAGTTTCTTACGCTGTGAGCCAGTCACCCGTTAGGACAACAGGCCTGCTGGGAAGGGCGGTGGGCCGGGCCCTCGGGGAGGCTGGGGGAGAGGTGGCCGAGGCCAGTGGTTGGGGCCCAGAGCGTTGCTGGGCTCTGTCTCTGGTTTTGGACCCCCTGCTGGAGTATCCAGCAGATGGAGTTGAAAAGGGCCTCACGGAGCCCTGCACCTGCACCTGGGCCCCAAACTGCCAACAGGCTGGCCCTCGGGCTCCCCTCCTCCCCCGTGGTTAAATGGCACCCCAGCTGGTTTTCCTCTACAGTGGTGCCATTGTGATATTTTAAAATAGTGCCTCCGTTTTATCGAGGCGAAAATAATAACTAAAAAACACACCCTTTCAAAAAAAAAAAAAAAAAAAAAAACCTGTCTAAAAAATAGGGGAGCCAAGATCCAGTTCACGGGAGGAAGATGAGGCCGCCTCACCCTCTGAGGGCCGCTGCCTTGCCATTGCAGGGCTCGTCACGTGGGTTCGGTTCCAGTGTCATTTCTGTCCCATCCTGCTCCTCTTAATCTGCACACAGTTGGGGGCAAACTGATCCTTCGGTGACTCATTGCCCTAGGCTCCCTCTCGGCTCGAGATCCAGTGATTGATTCCGAAAGCGGACCCCTGTTAGAGGGTTCTTGATCAGGGCGGTTGCGAAGGAGAGGAGAGCATGGAATAGTGACAGGCGCCTGCCCTCTGACAGTGTCCTCAGTGTCCCCATGACATCCTGTCATGGCCCACAGAACTGGAGAAAGCATTTAGGGGTGATGTCCAGCCCATAGAATAAGCCCCCCACCTGTCCCAGCCACAGAAAGGGTCTCCTAGCTTCTTTCCATCTCTGGCTCTATGCTCTGTCCCAAAATGAAGCAGATAACGGTCAGACTTCGGCCATTTAGTGATTTAAAGTGGATTTTCAGCAGCAAGCATGCTTTGATACCGGTTCAAACGATCATCAGGAAAAAAGAAAAAGCCCACAGTATCTGAAATGTGATTGTTGCAGTGTTAGGTTCCTTGGGGGCCTGCATCCTCACACCTTAGCTCGTTCACAAGGGGGCTGCCTTGCATGACTGTCCTGCCTTAGGGGACCATCCCATGCTGCCCGATGGGACAGTCATGCGTGGACCACCGGTGGTTCAAGCCAGCGGGAACGTGTTAAGCCTGGGTTCTTTCCCTTTGGCTTATTCAGCTCCCAGAAGAGACGGGGGGGGGGTGTTGCAAAGGACCAGAAAGCTTCTTGGAAGTAGGCGGGCTCCGCTCAGCAGCGAGCTTTGCCCACTGGAAGCCGTGGAGGTTTGCCAGCTACCAGCAGGCTGCAGGAACAGGCTTGGTGCCTCAGGTGTTGCAGGAGGAAGGGCTGTCTGGGTACGGGTTCTCCTGTGACCCGGGACCAGGTCTTAGGGCGCCTCCTGCCCCAGTCCTTGGTGAGATACAAGCTGTCTCGAAAGCACTTGGGAGAGGCGGATGGTTTTGAGAAGAGCGACTTTCTGAGATATATGTGTGTGCGCGCTGCACATATATTTTTGTGAAAGGACCATCTCTTTAGAATATATTTTTTAAACTCTTTGAAACACATAGAAAGCCAAAACGGTTTGGTTCACTGACTGACTTTGAAGCTGCATCTGCCAGTTGCACCCCATGGCTTTAACCCCTCGAGGACCCCTGTGCATTGGCTGGAGGCCCCGAGGCCCTGGAGGAGAGGACAGTGCAGTCGCTGTCACTGTTTGGGACAGGGAGGGGTAGCGCCCTTCTCCTCCTCCCTCCCCGTCTCATCAGTCTTTTTTCCTTTTTTTCTTATTTATGCCTCAGTGTTGGCAGTTAGACCCCACGTGAGACCCCGAGGACACAGGAGGGAGCTCTGGGGAGGGGGGTTCTAGTGTCCATCTCCACCGTGCCAAAGACGACAGAGGCTGAAAGTCATCTGCCACCATCTCCCAAGGGAGGGGACCCGGAAGTGGGCAGCTGCGAGCTCCTGCCTTCCCCTGGGGAGCCCGAACGGGTCCGCTGGCTCTGGTTGCACTTTGGGGAAGGATAGGAGGCCCAGGCTCCTCCTCGTGGGTCCCAAGCCCTGTCCCCCTGCAGAGATGGCACCACAGAGTTCCCTTCAGGCCTGGCAGACTGGCAGCAAGGAGGGGCCTCAGTTGACTCTCCAGGGTGCCTTCCCCTCCTTGGTGCCCAGAATACCCTCTGCCAAACCGGGAACGGGTGCTGCTAACTACCTCACGGAGCCCCGGGCGCCGTGCCTTTGGGCCACCCCTTCCTCCACCTCTGCTTCGGGGGTGGCTGGGTCTCCTTTCTTTCCCCTCAAGTGTCCCTGGGGAGGTGCTAGTGGCTTTGCCATTGAAACCATGCCAATGTTTAGTTGGAAGCCAGAGGAAGGGAGATCACACAGCCTGACGGGTGATTGCAGAAAGATGGAAGAGAAATCCTCACGACGCCAGGGGACGTAAAAGCCATTTTCCCTCCAGTACTCCGTGGTTTAGATGCAGAATGTGTTTGATTCAGATGTAGAGGAACACCAGCTGGAACTTCTGGTTCTCCCCTTTGGGGGTGCAGGACAGGGGAGGGGCCTCATGACCCAAGCCGGGTGCCCCTGCCTGGTGGCACCCTGGTAGGGTGGGATCCAGACTGACTTAGACAAAAGAGAATTTTTTTTTCTGAAGTGAAATAGCAGGAAGCTCCGCAGGAGCCCGTGTTTTGAGCAACCACAGGCGAAGCATGCTAGAGTATGAATGGATTAACTACCTCAGTCCTCACAGCAAGGTTGGAACCGAGGGCTGGGACTCCTGCGTGAGCATCCAGGTCCCAGCCAGGAGAAGCAAGTCGAGGCTTGTGCCACAAAAGGTTTGTCTTGGGGACCAGCAGGACTGCTGGGGTCCCTACTGCTAAGGGTCTGGTTGGCAGGGCCCCCTCCCTGCCTCCTGGCTCGCATTTCACCCCTCCTGCCAGCACCCCCTCACCTGCTATGGCTTTGTCACAGCTGTTGAGGAAAGGAGTCGCCTTCTCCCCAGGGGCCAGTGGGAGGTGACCTCAGACCTGTCTCCTTGCCCATCCTTGGGTGGCTTGGCTCTGGGAGGAGAGCTGAGCAGGATTCTTTGCCCTGGGGGACCCTGAGGGTCCCCAGACTCCCCTAGGCCTTCTTTGTAGTCGGGGAGCCCCTCCCCACCCTCTAATGGACTTCCTCATAGACCCCCGTTTTCACTTTTGTTTTTTATCTACCTCTTAGCAAAACAATAGAAATTAGGTAGTGGCAAAACACCACTTGCTTAGGTTAGAGGGTGGAAAAGATTTCTTTTTCCAAAGGAAAAAAAAATTACCTTAAAAATACTTTCCAAAAAACTTTAAAAAAACCAAAAAAAAAAAAAAAGTTTTTTTTTTTTTTTGTTTTGTTTTAAGAGGGAAACATTTTCCAGTGACCACTGGATTGTTTTAATTTCCTAAACTTCTGTTTTTTTTTTTTTTTTTTTTTTTTCCCCCATAAATAAGTTTCACTCTTTGTCGATCTTCACTTACTGCGCTAGCTATGAACAGGTACAGCCAGCCTTGAACGTCCCAGCCATGTGACTGCAGGGTCTCCCCACCCCCAGGCAGGAAGGGAGGCCTGTGTGTGTGTGTGTGTGTGTGTGTGTGTGTGTGTGTGTGTGTGTTGGGGACACGTGAAGTCTTGACTCACTGTGTCCCTTTAGGGGTGCTGGGGGACCCCTTGTGACATCTCCCTGCAAATCCTGTGTAAGCCACTGCTAGTAAAAGCGCGCTTGAAGTGGATTTCCGCACCCCGCACCCCGCACCAGCGTTTGGGGTCTCCCTTTGCTCCTGAGCTAGCGGGTACCTCATCCTCACAGCCAGAATAAGTCAGAAAAACTCGTCCACTGAGGCAGAGCGGTCGGTGTGCGGTCCAGGGAGGAAGGGAGAAATCTATTTTTTAGGGATGCGTGTCAGGGGAGGGGCTGAGGGCTACTGCTTGTGACTGTTTTTTTTTAAAACTGAGTGCCACCTTGTTCTGTAAGGTCGGCGACTCTGGACATTGTGCTGTACCGGAAGCCTGCCAGCCATCGCCACCCCAGTTTGATTGTACCTTCCTCCCGCCCTTGTATCTGTACTGTGTCAGGGAGGGGCGGCTGGCTCAGGCCCGGGGCTTGGTCTCCGGATGGGTGAGCACCCTGGTTTTCTTCTCCTGGAAGGTTGTTTTCAGCCACAAACCAGTTCATTCCACTGTTTCAGTTGCAAAATAAAATGAAACTTACATTAAAAGCTCCATGTGTCTGTGTCTCGGGGAAGGATTTTGGGGGGGTCCAGGAGCTGAGTTGTTTAGACCTTCAGGGGTCAACCTCAGCACCAGAGCTCTGGTTACAAGTGAAACTAAGTGGCCCAAATACAAAGAAATGTTTCTGAGCTGGGAGCACTCAGGAGGCTGAGGCAGGAGGAATGCTGCAAGGTCGAGGCCAACGTGGGCTACATAACCCTCCCATTTCTTCCCTAGGTTACAATCCAGGTTTATAAAGTCAGGCATCTGTGCTTCTATGGGGAGTCATGGGACCATCCTTGGTCATTACCCCCTGTCCTGGACCACAACAAATTGTCACCATGATGATGACAGAATCTGGTCAGTGGAGGAGGCCATGGTCCCAAGCTCTATCTCTGACTTGGGCTGGGTTCTGGGGGTGGGGACAGTAGGGGTAGCAATGTGAGTGTGGCTGTCACTCCTACCAATTCCAGAATCTCCTTATCGCCGGGAATGGGGCCTGCCGCATTTTCCCCACTACATAGTGAGTGTAGCCCTTTCCCAGGGCCCGGCTTCTTTTGTTTGTTTTGTTTTGAGGGTTTCGCTATGTAACCCAGCCTGGCCTCGAACTTGCAGCAATCCTCCTGCCTCAGCCTCCCAAGAGCAGTGATTACAGGTGTGCGCCACCACGCCCTGCTCATTCTTGAATGTTTTGAGTTCTAAACTAGATGAGGGGCAGGCAGATCAGCTCCCAGCTTTTGGGGGCAGAGTTTTTATCAAGTGTTGGCAGAAGGACTGAACAGAGACAAAAAAAAAAAAGACCCTCTGTTGTCCCAAAGATCATGGGTGACTAAGTCACAGCACTATAAGAAAAATCCACACATCAGTAAACTCTTATTTTCCGTTGGGGAAAAACACCACCTTCTCCCTTCTGGAACAACTAACCTGTACTCGAGCCCCATCCTCCCCACATGCCTTCCTCTGGTATAACTTTGACACCTAAAATGTTGGGCAATTTATGTAATTCTGGAAGCAGGCATGGTGACGCACACCTAGAATCCCAGCACTCTGGGAGGCTGAGGCAGGAGGATCATAAGTTTGAGCCAGGCCTCAGCAGTGAGACCTTGTCTCAAAAAAGGGAAGAAGAAATAAAGGGGGGGGGGGATGCTCTAGATCACTGGCCATTAGAGAAGTGCACATCAAAACAATGTGGAGATTCTATTTTACCCCAGAAATAATGGCCATCATCAAGAAAACAGATAATAAATGCTGGCAAGGCTGTGGGGGAAAAGGAGCCTTTCTACACTGTTGGCAGGAGTGTAGACTGGTACAACCACTGTGGAGATTCCTCGAAAAATAAAAACTAGAAATTCCGTTTGACCAGCTATTCCCCTTCTAGGAACATTCCTGAAAGAGCTAAAGACGTCATGTTACAGTGATCCATGCACACCCATGCTCACAGCAGCACAACTCATAACAGTTAAATCTTGGAAGTGGCCTGTATCAACGATGAATGGGTAAAGAAAATGTAGTATTTACACACACGGGAGTACTACTCTACCATAAGGATAGGATAAACTTGAGGCATTTGTGGGAAAATGGATGCACCTTGATACCATGATGTTAAGTGAAATAAATCAGACATACAAAGCTTAAATATCACATGGTTTCTTTCATATGGGCCGGTCTTTTTTCTTTTTTTTTTTTCTTTTGGTACCAGGAAACTGAACTCATGACCTTGTGCTTACCAGGCAGGTGCTGTGCCACTGAGCTATATCCCCAGCCCTGGGCCATTCTTTTTTTTTTCTTTTTTTTTTTTTTTTTTTTTTTTTTTTTGACTTTTTGAGACAGGGTCTTACTACGTACTTCAGGCTGGCCTTGAACTCACTTTGTAGCCCAGGCTGGCCTGGAACTCTTAGCAATCCTCCTGCCTCAGCTTCCCGAGTGCTGGGATTACAGACGTGCACCACCACGCCGGGCCGGGTTTCTTTTATATGGGAAACCCAAAGTATAAATAAGGAGCAAAGTAAAAGAAAACAGGCAGTAGGGAGATGGATCGTTATCAGGTGGGAAGGGGACCAAGAGATGGAGGGAGAGGTGGGAAGGGAGAGCGGTGAAAAATGGATGAAGTGCTCTGTCAGGCACCACCTCCACACGAAGAACGTGAACATTATGTACTGGGAACACGGACTAATAAAAAGGGCAGGGAGCGTAGATCAGTGGTAAAGAACTTGCCTAGTATGCATATGGCCCCATCCCCAGCACCACAAAAAAGAGGACAGAGAGAGAAAGAAAAAGAGATAAAAAGAAATCGAATGTGTAGACCACAAGACCTTGTGCTCACTGACAATCACACCAGGACTCCGCAGAGACAGACGCAAAAGAGGATTTCCTACATGGCGCTCACCTCTCATCACTCCAGAGGCTGAGGCAGCAGGATCACCTCAAGTTTGAGGCCAGCCTGAACTGCGTAGCGAGACCCTGTCTCAAAAACAAAAACAAAACAAAACTTTAGGGGACCGCGGCAGCATGGGCTGCGGTGTAACAGAGGGCATTGGGAGTATTTGGAGAGTGACTCGTGCTGACCTCCTGGCCCTTCTCTCTGTTGTGTCTACACAAGTGACAGCAAGAGAAGGGCGTGTTCCAGCCCGAGGACAGTGCCCACCACCCCGACTCCACACAGGGTCACGCCAGGGGCCCTCAGTGGCCATGACCGGTTCAGCTAGGAGCAGTGAGCTGCCCCGCCCACCGGTGTCAGGTCCCCCAGAGGTGCTTTGGTCAGAGGCTCCTCAGTCCCCAGACACCAGACAGCCTGTGACTTCACTGCAGGGGAGGGACACGCCCGAGTGCCCTGCACTGGCAATTTCCACAACGACAACCACAACCATAAAAGGAGCAGAAATGGTGACACCCAAATTCCTGGAAAACCTCCCATTCCCAGAAAATATATGAATATGGCTCTCCTTTACTAGCCTCTCCTGCCTGCCTGCCTGCCTTCCTTCCTTCCTTCCTTCCTTCCTTCCTTCCTCCCTCCCTCCCTCCCTCCCTCTCTCTCTCTCTTCCTTTCCTTCTTCTTCCTTTTTTGTTGAGACAGGGTCAGGCTGGCCTTGGACTCCTGGCGATCCTCCTGCCTCAGCCTTCCAAGTGCTAGCTGGGATTATGGGTGTGCACCACCACAGCCAGCTCTTTTTTAAATTTTTATTTTTATTAGTCTACGTTTGCAGTACATAATGATCACATTCCTCATGAGGAGTTGGTGCCCAGGTGTAACACATCTTAATACTTTCTACTTCCCCTTCCTTCCCCCTCCCTCCATCTTTTGATCCCTTTCCCATTTGCAGATCTACCCCCACATTTCTATTATCCATCCTTTGTTTTGCTCTTTTTTGTTTTTATTTTTATTTTTTTATATGTGGAACGCTTCACTAGTTTGCATGTCAGCCTGAAGCAGGGGCCCTGCTAATCTTCTTTGTATCTTCCAATTTTAGTCTATGTGCTGCTGAAGCAGGCACTTTTGATCTTTTTTTAAAGAAAAATTATGCTGGGTATGGTGGCGCATGCGTGTAATCCCAGCATTTGGGAGGCTGAGGCAGGAGGATCCCTACCAGTTCAAGGCCAGCCTAGACTACATAGTGAGACACTATCTCGAAAAATGAAAAAAATTAAAAACAAAAAAAACAAAGTAAACCTCTCCTCCCTTGTGTTGTAGGTAGTGGGTATCCAGCCTTGTGTCCTCTGTCTGCCCCTCCCCACAGCTAGGAGTGTGGCGCTGCTTCCCCTGAGAGCCTGGACATGAGCAGGAGGAGGAAGACGCACCTGGGAGGGAGAGGGGGGAGCTGAGGGAAGCGGGGTGCTGGGGTGGGGTAGGCTGTCCTCCTGTGGGGATCACCATCCTTCCTCTGGATTTCTTGTTATAGGAGACAAGTCAAACACAAGCCACATGTTTGAGAGTGTTTCTTGTGGAAGATCTCAGTTCCTAAAGGATAATTAGTGTGCTTCATCCCTGCTGTTGGTATGGAGCTTTGGCTGGAGCTTCTGCAGCCTTTTTGTGAGTGCTGGATGCTGGGAAGGGTTAGGGTCCTGAGGCTGTGGGTATGAATGGGAGATGTGACCACAGTGAGTGTGTAAATGTAAAAAAGTGTACAGCATTACAGTAAAAGACACATTGCTGCAGGGCGTGGTGGCACACGCCTGTAATACCAGCACTCTTGAGACTGAGGCAGGAGGATTGCTGGGAGTTCCAAGCCAGCCTGGGGTACAGAGTGAGTTCAAGGCCAGCCTGAACTGCATAGTGAAACCCTGTCTCAAAAAGAAAAAAAAAAAAAAAAAAAGACACATTGCTATTACCCCACCTCAGAATCCTCCCCCGGCTTTAAATACACTTTTCCCATTATTCTTGCCACTTTCTGAAGCAGTTCTAAAAGTTCCCTTTCGTGAACATCTTTACAAGGTGTAGTCAAAAATACAGAGAATGCTGATGCTAGGTGCCATCCAACAGAAAGGCAGGCTTATAAAAACATTATGGTGTGTCCTCATCCACCTTATTCACCAGATCTGGCACCATGTGACTCCTGGCTCTTCCCTAAAGTCAAAACGAACCATGAAAGGGACGTGTCATGAATGGATTTGGAATATAGAAGCAGCCATAACAGCACAACTGAAGATACTCACAAAAGAGGACTTCCAGAGCTGCTGCAGAAAGTGGCAAGAACAGTGGGAACAGTGTATTTGAAGCAAGGAAAAGTACCTGAAGGGGATTCATACCAATGTGTCTTTTACTGTAATAAATTTTTTTTTTTTGTGGGTACCCGGGGGTCGACCTCAGGACCTCGCGCACCAGCAGGCGCCCGTGCCGCTGAGCGATATCACCGGCCCCTTTTTCGTATGTGGGATCCGGGAGTCGAACTCGGGCCCTCGTGCTTGCAAGGCAGGCGCTTAAGCCGCTGAGCCATCTCACCGGCCCCTGTAATAAATGTTTGAAAATTTAAACTTTCACCATAGTTTTCAATCACACCTTGTACAAGGCTGCATAATGGGACACAGCCCCAGTAACCTTCAGGTAAGGGGCCATGGTCAGAAGTTCCAGGCTTCCGCTGTGACCGAATCCTGAGCACTGCACAGCCTGGACAAGCTCATTCCTCTGCTCGGTTCTGCTGCTGCTCCCAGGCCTGGGGCCTCGCAACGCCTCACTAAGTACCCAGCCGTATGCTGAGCACCAGGTCCCCTGTAGCTTCCACAGCCTTGCCTGGTTGCGTGATGGCCCTTCATTCTAAATCATGCAGGTGGAGCATGTCCTCAGAAAGAGTTGTGACGTGCCATCAGTCACCCTTCAGAGTGGGAGGTCATTTTGTTCCTCGGCACTGTGGCCCTTGAAAAGGTGGGAGCTCAGGACTGTCATCGGGTAACGGGCGAGTGGTTCTGGGGGTGGATGAAAGTGGCCCGAGCAGCTCTGGTGGCCTCATGACCGGGTCATTCAGCCCTGTGCTCCTAGTGGGGGCTGGGAATAAGGCCGAAGTCCAGGTGAGGAGAAGTGGCTCTCAGACATCTCCGCTGCCCTGGCTCCGTGTGGGCCTGTGCCTCTGGGCAGACAGAGCTGAGAAGCCAGGACCATTTCTTAACCTGTGCAGGAGCTCTGGGGAGAACTGGGGCCCGGTGCTACACGGAGACTTGGGGGTGTAGGAATGGAATGGATATTTAATAAGCATTCCGTTCTTCCAGTAAGTATCTAGTGTTGCAGGAAGTTTTTTTGGGGTTTTTTTTTTTTTTTTTGCTTATTTGTTTGTTTGTTTTTTGAGACAGGGTCTCACTATGTAGTTCAGGCTGGCCTTCAGCTCACTATGTAGCCCAGGCTGGCCGTGAACTCCCAGTGATCCTCCTGCCTCAGCCTCATGAATGCTGGAATTACAGGCATGCACCAATATGCCCGGTTTACCAAATCACTTCCTATATCATATTGTTAAATAAACTGTGTGCAACAGACAAAAAAAAAAGTATCCCAGATCTATGTGGTGGACCTGATAGTCCTGGGAATGATGGCATAAGGACCTCGGCCTGTGACACAGGACTGGCAACCCTGGAAGAAGCTGTAGGTGCTGGTGGGGAGGTATAGCTTGGTCAGAGTGGGTGACAATTAGACTCAAACACAAGGACACGAGGATAATCTGGTATTAGCAGAGGATGGAAGGTCTGGTGTTATTGACCTGTGTTCAGGAGAACAGGAAAGCCAGGTGTGGTGACACACACACGCCTGTAATCCCAGCATTCAAGAGGCTGAGGCAGGAGGATCACTGCAAGTTCAAGCAGAGCCTGGGCTACATAGTGAGACCCTGTCTCAAAAAACAAACAAACAAAAAAACCAAAAACCAAAAAAAAAACAAAAACCGAAAAACAAATGAACAAACAATAAAAACAAAGTAAACCTCTCCTCCCTTGTGTTGTAGGTGTTGGGTATCATATCCCAGTGATGAGGACGGTGACTGAGCTGCTACCTGGCTGGTGCCAGGCAGATACATAACTTAGAAGTCAGAAACTGTTGGGGGGGGTTGATAGAATTGACTAATGACCATCTTATTTCTTTTTTTTTTTTTTTTTTTTTTTTTTTTGGTGGGTACCGGGGGATCGACCTCAGGACCTTGTGCGCCAGCAGGCGCCCATGCCGCTGAGCGATATCACCGGCCCCTTTTTTGTATGTGGATTCCGGGAGTCGAACTCGGGCCCTCGCGCTTGCTGGGCAGGCACCTAAGCCGCTGAGCCATCTCACCGGCCCCCATCTTATTTCTTTTTTTTTTTTTTTTTTTTTTTTTGTGGGTACCGGGGGGACGACCTCAGGACCTCGCGCGCCAACAGGCACCCGTGCCGCTGAGCGATATCACCGGCCCCTTTTTCGTATGTGGGTTCCGGGAGTCGAACTCGGGCCTTCGCGCTTGCAAGGCAGGCGCTTACGCCGCTGAGCCATCTCACCGGCCCCCCATCTTATTTCTTGACAAAGTATAATGTTCATTTTATTTGTTTGGAGAAGTATAATGTTAATGTGTTAATGTTAATAAATATGGACCAGTAGGAATATATGGTCATAAATACCAACCATGGGAAAAAAAAAGAAAAGGGTATGTATTTATAGAAAACTAAAACAAAATCCAGTTACCTTCAGATCCTTTGGTTCCTGTCTGAACCAAAATGCTAATACCTGAAGTCATCTCTCATGAGGTCCCAACCACAGATTCCAGACCCAAGTTCTGGTGTGCAAATACGAGATTCTCACAAAATCCCGCAAGCCTACTCGGGAGGCTGAGGCAGGAGGATCGCTGCAAGTTCGAGACCAGCCTGGGCTACAAAGTGAGCTCAAGGCTAGCCTGAACTGCATAGCAAGACCCTGTCTCAAAAAGACAAAAAAAAGACCAAATAATAATAATAATTCCCGCAAGCCGACTTGCCTCCTCCCTAGGACCTTCCCTTCTTCCGCTGAGACTTAAGAAGAGGAGAAATGGAGGAAGAGTCTTAGGAAAGTGGGAGCTGGATTTCCTGGTGACCCCTCTCTGAGACCCCCGACTATCTCATGGGGGGCGTGGTGCATCCAGCTGCTCCTGTCACGAGGGTGCAGTGTGATACCCCACACTCGGGACACAACAGCAAGTCTTCATCTCACACCTGCTCACAGGTGCGACAGCGTGACCAGCAGTGACCAGCTCTGTGGTCTGTCTGTCTTCCGGAACCAAGGTGTGATCTCCCCATGACACCCCAGCCCACAGAAGTGTGCAAGGCCTCTGGAGCCCTGGGCTCAGCCGCACTGTCACTCCTGCGGGATGCAGGATAACGCAAACAGTCATGCCACACCATTGAGGTGAGCAAGATGCCCCACCTCCAATGGCAGGAAGCTCAAAGTCACCAACAAGGGCGCAGAAACAAGGAGCGTGAATAACGGGGAACAAAGATGCCACCTGCAATCGCTAGTCATGATCTGTCAACTTGATTTGAGTGAGAACCCCCAGGCGGATTAGCGAATCCTGGCGTGTCTGCGGATGACTGACACATAGACACCAACTGAGGCGTGAAGGCCCGCCCCGGATGTGGGCGGTACTGGCCAATAGGCTTCCAGCTTGGATGGACTAGAAAGGGAAAGCGGAAGGAAGTTTTCCTTTTGTTTCAGAGGAGCCCGGGTCTTCCTGGCCTTTGGATGTTCATCTGCAGTTCCTTCAGGCTTCCAGTGCAGACTCTTCGGCTTTTTTTTTTTTTTTTTGAACAATAGAAATTTCTGTATTTTATTTTTTTAAAGACAAAATGTAAACATTCTTATGTATTAACAAACTCAAGAATTAGAGAATGTACAAATACCTTTTGGAGTAAAACATTACTCAGTATAGGATTAAGCCATGTAAAAGCTAGGTAAAAATAGAAGACTAAGGAATGGAATAGTCACAGAGAAATTGCATTTTCATACTAGGGAGACAATACCATGTTTACAAATGTGGGTCCGGTTTATTTCACTTGTGAGTATGTTCTGGAGTTGCATCCATTTACCTATAAAAGTTTCCAGTTTATCTTTCTTTATGGCTGAGTAGTATTCCATTGTATAAAAGTACCACATCTTTTTTATCCATTCCTTGGTTAATGGGCATTTGGGTTGTTTCCACAATCTAGCTATTACAGATTGTGCTGCTACAAACAGGGGTGCACATATGTCGCTGTGGTATGATGTTTTCAATTCTTCTGGGAAGATACCCAGAAGGGGAATAGCTGGATCAAATGGAACCTCCAATCCTAGAATTTTGAGGACTCTCCACACTGATTTCCACAGTGGCTGCACCAGTTGACACTCCCACCAACAGTAGAGAAGGGTTCCTTTTTCCCCACAGCCCCTCCAGCATTTGTTATTAGTTGACTTCTTGATAATAGCCATTCTTTCTGGGGTGAGATGGAATCTCAGTGTTGTTTTAATTTGCATCTCTCGAATGACTAGTGATGTTGAACATTTTTTCATATATTTATTTGCCATTTGTATTTCTTCATCTGAGAAGTGTTTATTCATCTCAGATGCTCATTTTTGGATTGGGTCTTTAAATTTGGGAGGTCTGATTTTTTTGAATTCTTTGTATGTTCTTGATAGTAATCCTTTGAGAAATAGCAGGCAAACATTTTTTCCCACGTTGTGGGTTGTCTCTTCACTCTGTTGGTGGTTTCTCTTGCTGTGCAAAAGCTTTTTAATAAGATGAGATCCCAGTTGTTGATTCTTTGTGATGCTTCCTGTGCTATTGGGGTTTTATTCATAAAGTCTTTGCCTACACCAATGTCTTCAAGAGTTTTACTTATTCTATTTTCCAGGAGATTTAATGTTTCTGTTTTAATATTTAGTTCTTTGATCCATTTTGAATTTAGTTTAGTGCGCGGTGAAAGATATGGGTCTAATTTTAATCTTCAGCATGTGTAGAGCCAATTTTTCCAGCACCATTTATTTATTTTATTTATTTATTTATTTATTTATTTTTTGTGGGTACCGGGGGGTCAACCTCAGGACCTCGTGCGCCAGCAGGCGCCCATGCCACTGAGCGATATCACCGGCCCCTTTTTCATATGTGGGTTCCGGGAGTCGAACTCGGGCCCTCGCGCTTGCCGGGCAGGTGCTTAAGCCACTGAGCCATCTCACTGGCCCATCCAGCACCATTTATTAAAGAGGCTATCTTTCTTCCAGTGAATGTGTTTGGCACCTTTGTCAAAGATAAGGTGGCTTAGTATGTCTGGAGTTGTTTCTGCATCTTCTAATCTGTTCCATTGATCTTCAGGTCTGTTTTTTTGCCAATACCATGCTGTTTTTATCACAGTAGCTTTATAGTATAATTTCAAATCAGGGATTGTGATGCCCCCTGCCTTGTGTTTGTTGCCCAGAATTGCCTTTGCTATTCTAGGTCTCTTCTGGTTCCAGATGAATTTTAGGATTGTTTTCTGTAATTCTGTGAGATATGTTGTTGGAATTTTGATCGGAATTGCGTTAAATCTGTATAACAGTTTTGGAAGTATGGCCATTTTCACTATATTGGTTCTTCCTATCCAGGAGCAAGGGATATCTTTCCATTCTCTGGTATCCTCTTCAATCTCCTTTTTCAGAGTACTGTAGTTTTCAATGTAGAGGTCTTTTACCTCCTTTGTGAGATTGATTCCTAGGTATTTCATTTTTTTGGATGTTATTGTGAAAGGTGTTGTTTCCCTAATTTCTCTCTCAGTGAGTTTGTTATTCATGTACAGGAAGGCTATTGATTTTTGAGTGTTGACTTTGTATCCAGCTACACTACTGAATTTGCTTATTAAATATAGCAGTTTTTTAGTGGAGTTTTTGGGGTCTTCTACGTAAAGTGTCATGTCATCTGCAAATAATGATAATTTAATTTCTTCCTTTCCAATCATTATTCCTTTTATTTCTTTGTCTTGCCTAATTGCTCTGGCTAAAGTTTCCAGGACTATGTTGAATAAGAGTGGGGACAGTGGACATCCTTGTCTCATTCCTGATTTTAGAGAGAAGGCTTTCAGTTTTTGTCCATTTAGTATGATATTGGCTGTTGGTTTGTCATAGATAGCTTTTATCAGATTGAGATAAAGACCATCTATTCCAGTTTTCTGTAGGGTTTTTACCATGAATGGGTGCTGGACTTTGTCAAAAGCTTTTTCTGCATCTATTGAGATGATCATATGATTTTTGTCCTTGGCTCTGTTAATATGGTGTATTACATTTATTGATTTACGTATGTTGAACCATCCCTGCATCCCTGGGATGAATCCAACTTGGTCATGGTGTATAATTTTCTTGATGATTTGCTGGATTCTGTTTGCCACTATCTTATTGAGGATTTTTGCATCTATGTTCATTAGGGAAATTGGTCTGTAGTTCTCTTTCTTAGTTGGGTCCTTCTCTGGTTTTGGTATCAGGGTAATGCTTGCTTCCAGGAATGAATTTGGGAGTATTGCTTCCCTTTCAATTTCATTAAAGAGTTTGAGAAGTAGTGGTGTAAGGTCTTCTCTAAATTTCTTGTAGAATTCGGCAATGAATCCATCAGGGCCTGGGCTTTTCTTTGTTGGGAAGTTTTTAATTACATCTTCGATTTCATTGATTGTTATTGGTTTATTTAGGATTTTTATATCTTCTTGGTTGAGCTTTGGTAATTCATATGTATCTAGGAATCTGTCCATTTCTTCTGCATTTTCCATCTTATTAGAATACAAGTTTTCAAAGTAGGTGTAGATGATCTTCTGGATTTCTGCAGGGTCAGTTGTGATATCACCCTTTTCATTCTTAATTGCATGGATTTGAGTGCTTTCTTTCCTTTTTCTAATAAGGTTGGATAAGAGTTTGTCAATTTTATTTAATCTTTCAAAGAACCAACTCTTTGATTTGTTGATTCTTTGTATTGTTCTTTTAGTCTCCAATACGTTAATTTCTGCTCTGATCTTTATAATTTCCTCCCTTGTACGGACTTTTGGCTTAGTCTGCTCTTCTTTTTCTAGAAGTTTGAGGTTCACCATTAGGTTGTTTATTTGTGCTTGCTCTGTTTTCCTGATATAGGTATTTAATGCTATAAATTTCCCTCTTAGGACTGCTTTCATTGTATCCCATAAGTTCCGGTATGTTGTACTGTGATTATCATTCAGTTGCAGAAACTGTCTAATTTCTTCTTTAATTTCATCTGTGACCCATTGGTTGTTCAGTAGGGTGCTATTTAATTTCCATGTTTTTAGGAAGTTCTTGTGGTTTCTTTTTGCCATTGATTTCCAATTTCATTGCACTATGGTCTGACAATATACATGGAATAATTTCAATTCCTTTGCATTTACTTAAGCAGGTTCTATGAGCTAGTATGTGGTCTATATTGGAGAACGTCCCATGTGCAGCTGAGAAGAATGTGTATTCTGATGTTGTGGGGTGGAACACTCTGTAGACATCTACTAAGTCAATTTGTTCCAAAGTTTGGTTCAGTTCTAATATTTCATTGTTAATTTTTTGTCTAATTGATCTGTCCTTTTGTGACAGTGGAGTATTGAGATCCCCTAATACAATTGTATTAGTGCTGATTTGATTTTTCATGTCCATTAATATTTGTTTTATATAGTTGGGTGCACTGGTATTTGTTGCATATATATTTATGATTGTTATCTCTTCCTCTTGGATTGTTCCCTTTACAAGGATGTAGTGACCTTCTTTATCTCTCTGAATCATTCTTGGCTTGAAATTCACTTTGTCTGCAAAAAGAATAGCTACCCCTGCTTTTTCCTGGATTCCTGTTGCATGGAGTATTGTTTTCCATCCTTTGACTTTCAGTCTATGAATTTCTTTTTGAATTAAATGTGTTTCTTGTGTACAGCATATTGTTGGATCTTGCTTCTTGATCCAATTTGCCAGTCTGTTCCTTTTGATTGGTGAATTGAGACCATTAACATTGATGGTTAAAACTAATATGTATTGACTTATCCTTGTCATATTATTTTCCTGTTGTTGGCTCCCCCTTTTTATTTTTTTTCCCCTCGTTCTCTTTGTTTGCCCTGCCTGGTGGATTCCTTCTGTTGGGGTTTCTGGAGTTGTAGTCTTTGTTATCCCTTTCTAGAATGTCCTTTAAAACATTTTGGAGTGCTGGTTTGGTGGTTATAAAATTTCTCAGATGTTCTTTGTCATGGAAGTATTTTATTTCTCCGTCAGTTTTGAAAGATAGTTTTTTTTTTATTTTAGAGAGAAGAAAAAAACAAAACAAATCAAAAGAAGAACAAATTTTCAAAACAACATAATAGGAGGGTAACAATGGTTAATACATTACGTATTACTATCTTTAAGTTAGTTATTCAGGACACCAGACATTAGCATTCAATTGTCCAAACATTATTGGCACAAACCTTACTCTTCAATGAACTAAGTAAAAATGGTAGTGTATCTATCTTAACCATCTTATATATATATATACAATTTTTTTCCCTTTCCCTTCTTTCTTTTCCCTATTCCAGTCTCTCTTTCCTTTTGACCAGTTTCTTTTTGATTCACCATATCTATTGTACATTTTGGATCTTATTTACTCTTTCAGTTTCTCATACTAGAGAGATAATACGATGCTTACACATGTGCTTCTGGTTTATTTCACTTATGAGTATTTTCTCGAGTTGCATCCATTGAAAGATAGTTTTGCAGGGTACATCAATCTGGGTTGAAGGTTATTTTCCTTTAGAACTTGAAATACATCATTCCAAGCTCTTTTTTTTTTTTTTTGTGGGTACCGGGGGTCGACCTCAGGGCCTCGCGTGCCAGCAGGCACCTGTGCCACTGAGCGATATCACCGGCCCTTTTTTTTTTTTTTTTTTGTGGGTACCGGGGGTCGACCTCAGGACCTCGTGTGCCAACAGGCACCCGTGCCACTAAGCGATATCATCAGCCCCTTTTTCGTATGTGGGTTCTGGGAGTCAAACTCAGGCCCTCGCACTTGCAAGGCAGGCGCTTACGCCGCTGAGCCATCTCACCGGCCCATCCGGCCCTTTTTTCGTATGTGGGTTCTGGGAGTCAAACTCGGGCCCTCGCGCTTGCCAGGAAGGCGCTTATGCTGCTGAGCCATCTCACCGACCCTCCAAGCTCTCCTTGACTTGAGGGTTTGTGCTGAAAAGTCTGCTGTGATTCTGATGGGCTTTCCTTTATAAGTGATTTGTTTTTTTTCTCTAACAGCTTTTAAGATTCTACTCTTATGTTGAATTTCTGGAATCTTGACTATGATATGCCTGGCTGAAGATTTTTTTTTATCGTGGCTAATTGAAGTTCCATAAGCTTCACTTATCTGAACGTCAAATTCTTTTTCTCTACCAGGGAAATTTTCTGTTATACTGTCTGTGAACAGTGTTCTGATGTCATTTATGCTATCTCCTGCTTTTTCATTGACTCCAATCTTAAGTTATTCTTCTTTGCATCATCTAGCAGCTGCTGGATTGATTTTTCATTATCCCTTGCTATTTTTAAAAATTCTTTCTTTTCATGATCACTAATTGCAAGCCTGTCTTCTACATCTGAGATCCTGTCCTCACATTGGCTTAATCTGCTACAAATACTTTCAATGGAATTTTTGTTCTCCTGGATATCTGCTTGAATCTGCTTTATGGATTCCATTTCTTTCCTATGCTGAGCATTCATGGCTTCCATCATTTTCTTAAGCTCGTCTATTTTTTTGTCTGTGTCTGCTGTAGCGTCCTTAAGCATGGTCTTCATTGTGGACATTATCTCTGCAGTTATCTGAGAAATTATTTCTGATTTAAATTTTTCCAGAGCCTCATTCAACTGCTTTGTTGTTACCACTTCAGAGATGTCAGGTGGGTGGCTTTCGGTTTGTCCCACCTCATTGCCCCCTGTGTTTGCCTTTGGTGAGCTGGATGTGTGGGGCTGCATCTTGTTTAAGTGTCGTCTCATTTTCTTTTCTTTCTTTAGTTTATTTCCTGGGGTGCTGTTTGTAAATTCCCTATGGTAGGTTGCTTTATTGCTAGTATTTCAAACTCTTGGGAGAGATGACTACTTCTCTGAGGTATCTTCTAGGTGTAGCTTATTTTTGGGTTTTTGCAAGAGCCTACCTTTTCAATTTGTTGGAGATAAGAAGTTGCTGCCTGTTTGGCCCAGTGCTAGCTTCTTTGGTTCTGTGCCACAGAATTTTCTGTGATCCTTAGACAATCTCAGTCTTGGAATACCAGGAAGAAAAGCGCCAGTCAGTGTGTCCTTCACGGCCGCTGCTTCCCTGCACCGCTGCTTCTTGCGTTCCTCTGCAGAGGCCCCCGGGGGCGCCGGCAGTCACCGCGTGTACGCGGATTTGAACCGCTTCTGTCGCGTCAGGATTCCCGATACCGGGAAATGGCACCGGAGGCCACCTCCTTCTTCTTTGTTGGGGTTTCTCTCTTCACTTTCTCTGTGGGCCCCGAACTGCGCTTCAGATCTTTCCTGGGTCCATGGGAGCCACTTCCCTCTTTCTTGTCCTCCTCTAGTCACTATATTCCAGTGTCCGGATGGCGACTTTTGGAGAGGTTCACTGCCTGCTTCCTACAGATCCGCCATCTTTTTCCGCTGTCTCCCCCTTCGGCTTTTTGACTCAGACTCACACAGGAGTCTTCAGTGAGCTCCAGGCTTTGAGCTTGGATTAGATTCTCCGCCCTCCAGCGAATAGACAGCCATTCTGCCTTCTTCCACCCCAATTTTGCAGGCAGCCATTGTAAGCCTACTTGTTGTTTTGTTTTTTTGGGGGGGTTTATAACGAGGGAGAAGAATTTTTTTTTTTTGTGGGTACCGGGGGGACGACCTCAGGACCTCATGCGCCAACAGGCACCCTTGCCACTGAGCGATATCACCGGCCCCTTTTTCGTATGTGGGTTCCGGGAGTCGAACTCGGGCCTTCGCGCTTGCAAGGCAGGTGCTTAAGCCGCTGAGCCATCTCACCCGCCCAGAGGGAGAAGAATTTTATTCCCTTAAAAGCTTCTCATGATGTAAGCCTACTTGGAAGTCCTTTATATAACCACACAATATTTTATATTTAATCTGTGCCTCGAGGGACTCCTAATACACCTGCTCTCTGAGGTTTGCTCACCAGCAGCAGGCGCAAGAGGTGTGTATAACCCACTGTGTAGGTGTGGGGTGTACACAAGACGTGCTGGGACGCCACTGAGAGCTGAGAGATGGAGCTTGAAAGCCTGCGTCAGACTGCACGGTGAACGTCCTTGGTGACCTCAGCAAATCGGCTGTGACTCAGTGTCATGGACTCTGGATGGAGACCGAATATGGTGGCGGGAGGAGGAAGGGCGGCAGAGGCACACAACCTGGCTGTGAAGGGAAGAAGAGTAGCTGAGGAAAGAACCAGGAAGGACTTTTTTCTTTTTTTTGCCCTTTTATTTTTCTTTTTATTGCTACATGTTTGCAGTACATTAATGATTACATTCCCTGTGGGGAGTTTGAGGCAGGGGATTTGGGCATGCGCAGTCAGCTGGGGAAGTGGGTGTGAGCTGTCAATCACCCAAACTCTGCACCTGAGACCAATCAGAAACTGCCATCTTCAGTTCTCCTGAGAAATCAAGCAGGTTTTTGATAGGTTGGGCCAGATCTGACGTCAGCCTGAGGAGTGAGCTGGTGGGCACCGTAAGCTTTCTGAGTGGCGTGCTCTCACTCTGTAGAGCACTTCTTTCCTACCTTTGTACCTTTAATAAATGTAAAACCTCCTTTTCCCTTGCCTTGAGCAATTCTTTGTTCATAAAGAATCTCCAGAAGGAGTCGCCAGCACCCTACAACCCCATAACAAGTTGGTCCTCGTACATAACACGTCTTCATTTCTTTTTCATCCGCTTCCCCACACCCCTCCCTGCTTCCTCCAACTCTTGTTCCCCTTCCCATTTGCAAAAGCTCTATTTCCATTTTTCTTAAGTTCTTTTTTATCCCCTTTCCCTTCCTTCCCTCTCCACTCCCTCCATCTCTTGTTCCCATTCCCATTTGAAAAAGGTCTCCCTACTTCCTGTTATCTTTTATTTTGCTCTTTATTTATATTTGGGTTTCTCATATAAAAGAAACCATGCAATATTTAAGCTTCTGTGTCTGACTTATTTCACTTAACATTGTGGTCTCAAGATGCATCCATTTTTTCCTACAAATGCCTCAAGTTTATCCTTCTTTATGGCAGAGTAGTACTCCACTGTGTACAAATACCACCCCATTCATTTTTAAAAATGTCACTGGTATTTTAGGTATACATAATAACATTCATCATATGGAATTTGTACCTGTACATGATATATCTTGATTCTTCTTCCCCCCTTCCCTCCCCTCCCTCAACCTTTCTTATCTATTCATCTTTTTTTTGTTTGTTTGTTTGAGACAGGGTCTCCCTACATAGTTCAGCCTGGCCTTGAACTCATGGCAATCCTCCTGCCTCAGCTTTCTGAGCACTGGGCTTACAGGTGTCCGCCACCACACCTGGCCATACACTCATTTTGATGGGCAATATAGACTGTTTCCAAAGTTTACTATTATGAGTTGTGCTGCTATAAACATGGGTGTGCACGGATCACTGAATATGATGACTTTAACTCTTTCAGGAAGATCTCTAGAAGGGGACTAGCTGGGTCAAAGGGAATTTCTAGTTTTAATTTTTGGGGGTTTTTTGGGTTTTGTTTTGATGGGGGGGTTTTGGTGTGTTTTTGTTTTGTTTTGTTTTGAGACAGGATCTCACTATGTCATGCAGGCTGGCTTTGAACTCGCTTATGTACTCCAGACTGGCCTCAAACTCACAGGGATCCTCCTGTCTCAGCCTCCTGAGTGCTGGGATTACAGGTGTGTGCCACCATGCCCGGCCTCAGTTTTATTATTTTGAGGAATCTCCATACTGATTTTCATAGTGGTTTTGCTGGTTTACGTTCCAGCCAAGGAAGTAGAGGGTTTCTTTTTCCCTGCAGCCTTGCCAGCATTTGTTATTATTTGAAATATTTTTTTGTCTTTTTTTTTTTTTTTGAGACAAAGTCTTGCCATGTAGTTCACACTGGCCTTGAACTCATTATGTAGGCTAGGCTAGCCTCGTACTTGCAGTGATCCTCCTGCCTGAGCCTCCTGAGTGCTGGGATTACATGCATGCACCACCATGCCCAATTTTTTTGTCTTTTTTGAGACAGAGTTTTGCTATGCAGTTCAGGCTGTCCTTAAACTCACATTATAGCCCAGGCTGGCCTTGAACTTGCAGTGATTCTCCTGCCTCAGCCTCCCGAGTGTTGGGATTACAGGTGTGCACCACCATGCCTGGCCTGATTTCTTGATGGCCATTCTCTCTGGAGTAAAATGGAATCTCAGTGTTGTTTTAATTTGCATTTCTCTGATGGCCAGCAAGATTGCAGTTTTCTTCATGTATTATTGGTCATTTGTACTTTTTTTTTTTTTTTTTTACTTCTGAGAAGTGTCTATTCATTTCACTTGTCCCCTTTTTGATTGGGTCTTTTATTTTGTAGGGTCTGTTTATTTTTGAGTTCTTTATATATTCTAGATTTGAGTCCTCTGTCTGAGGAGTACCTGACAGAAACGGTTTCCCACTCTCTAGGTTGTCTCTTGGCTCTGCTGGTTGCAGGGCCAGGGGGACCTGGCGGGAGAGTGTGGGTGAGACCCCGCAGGCCCCGTTCTTGACTCCGGATAAACTTGGAGATAAGCCCGGCTCCCCAACCCCTGCAGAGCTGACGCAGTTTCACTCTGAGTCCCTGCCCCTGTCCAAGTGGGCTGGAGAGCCCTGTGCACTTTTGTCCTGGAAATGTCACCAGGACAGGTCAGTCACTGCTGGACAGAGCCATACCCATCTGCTTTCTCTCTCTCTCATCTAGTGTGTTAGCCACACCTCTTGCCTGTGAATTATTCTCATTTGCAAATTGTCACAAACGTGCACTTTCATTCTTGTGTTTTCGAAACGGTCTCACTGTGTAACCCAGGCTGGCCTCAAACTTGTGGTGATCTTCCTGCCTCAGCCTCCTGAGTGCTGGGATCACACAATTGCACCACCGAGTCCAGCTCAGTTAAGGGATGCTTAACTCATGGTGAGAACCAGTAGTGTGTGCTTCCAAAGGAAAAATGAGGTTGCTGGGATCCCAGAAGCCACCCCCGGCCCCTAGTCTTTCTATCTCTGAGGGAGATCCCGTTCCTTACTTACTCCAGGAAGTGCGTTAGTGGGAAAGTCTGGTGTTATTGAGATCAGGGCCACCTGGCTTTTGTAATCTGTGACTCAAGCCATTTGTCATATGCTATCCTGGGGACAGTGCTTTGTCCCCACCTACACCTTGGAGATGCAAGTCCAGTCAGGAGCCCTGGGAGCTGGACAGAAAGGGGACATGCGCAGAATAGAGAACTTAGAGATATTAGGAGAATTAGTGATAAAGTGAAAGTAGCATTAAGGAAACTTAGAGTTTTAAGAATGTTCATAAGAACCTGGCGAGGTGGTGCACACCTGTTACCGTGGCACCTTGGGAAGCTGAGGCAGGAGGATGCAAGTTCAAACCCAGCCTGAGCAACTTAACAACTATCTCAATTACTTTTCTCATAGATGAGACAAAATACCTGACACCCAAAGTTAAAAGGACGAAAGGTTTGTTCAGTGTGTAGAGTTCATAGTTGGCCGGCTCCAAGGCAGGGTGGCATGGCAGAGGGGCATCGCAGAGGAGAAAGTGTTCATGGCAGCCAGAAAGCAGCAAAAGCAGCAAATGGCAAACAACAAGCAGCGACCCTCTTTCTGTCCCTTATGTCTTATCCAGGCTACACACCCTTAGGGTGGTTAGCACTCACACCCAGGGTGAGGCAGCCTTAATCCTAGCATCATGCCACGAATCAATCATAGCATCACATTCTTCATCCTAGCAGCAAACACCCTAGATCCAGCCAGCTCCAAAAAGCCCCACCTGTGACCACAGCATGCTTTGAGGGGACAGCTAAACACAAGCCATAACAGCAACTTAGCAAGATTTGTAAAAAAAAAAAAAAAAAAAAAAATAGGACTGAGAATGAGCTCTGTAAAGGCCCTGGGTTTGATCCCTAGTACTGCAAACCAAACCAAACCAAGCACGGGAAAAATTCCCAGGTAATTAAAACCGGGGTCTGCTGAGTAGAATGGCATTATTTTCTTAGCAATTGAGTTGATTTAGCCCCTGGCCCATTGAGAATTAAATATAGAAAAGATAAAATAAGTCAAATGCATTGTATTACTACTTTTCTTTTTTTTTTTTTTTTTTTGTGGGTACCGGGGGGTCGACCTCAGGACCTCGCGCGCCAGCAGGCGCCCGTGCCGCTGAGCGATATCACCGGCCCCTTTTTCGTATGTGGGATCCGGGAGTCGAACTCGGGCCCTCGCGCTTGCCGGGCAGGCGCTTAAGCCGCTGAGCCATCTCACCGGCCCATGTATTACTACTTTTCTTGTCAAATTCAAGAAATATTTAGAGTAAGCAATAGGGGGCTGGGGATGTGGCTCAGTGATAGAGCTCTTGCCTTGCATGCACGAGGCCCTGGGTTTGATCCCCAGCACCACACACACACATACACAAAAAAAAAAAAAAAAAAAAAAAGAGTAAGCAATTAAGTAATTGATTCCAAACTTGACTTTTTTTTTTTTTTTTTGAGACAGGGCCTCACTATGTGGCCCAGGCTGGCCTCCAATTCATGGTGATCCTCCTGCCTCAGCCTCATGTGTGCTGGAGGTGTGCACCACCACACACGGCTCAAACATAACACTTTTTGCAAGTTGAACCTCACAGCAATGTACAGAACTAAACACCAAAGACCTTCTGGGTTCTAGAAATCTAAGGAAGGAGCTAGCAGTTAACATATTAACCATCTAGGCGGGGGTAAAACAATTACAGCGGGCACTAACTCGGGGAAAGGGCGAGGGGAGGGTTGTGCCAATCATAACTCCAGAGGGGCGGCCCGGTTACAATTCCCATCTTTGTTCTTTTCTCTCCTGAGGGCTTCGGGGTGATCTGATTCTTTCCTGCCGGGCCAGGGCAGAGCGGTCAGCACTCACCGGGAAACATATGCAGGTTCGCTGGCTGCGTGCTAAGCTTGTGTGACAGGGAGTGCACGACAAGGGAACAGGGGTCTTGCAACAGTGGCCGAAGCACACTGGTGAAACAGCCAGAGGCTTACGTCTAAGTGTAAAAGTATCATTATATGCTACAAGGCAGAATGCAGCCGGGCATGGTGGCACACACGAGTGACCCCAGCACTTGGGAGGCTGAGGCAGGAGGATGCCCATGAGTTTGAGGCCAGCCTGGGCTACAGAGTAAGACCGTGTCTCAAACAAATGCACAAAACAGGCAAAACACACATTTGCACAAAAAGGATCCCAAGCCAGAAGGCATCGGACTAAATAAATCACACAGAGGGTCCTCTCTCTGTCTAAACGTTTCCATGTCTGGGATCAGCGAAAATACCATTCTTTTTTCTTTACCTCCACAGAGAACCCTGTGCAAGCCAGGTGCTCCCTTCTGTGCAGAAGTCTTCAGTGAAAGGACCTTTGTTTCTAGTGTCGCAAGACCAGGCATGAGAACCCTGAAGCTTCCCAAATTTATGACTTTCTTGTAGGGCTGACAGAAATGACTTCATTTTGATTCCCACCTCTCTTCTATTTCCTCCTATATCACCCTTGTCTCTGTATGATTTTCTTTGATCAGCCACCTGTGGTTTGGTTTCAATTGTCCTTTGTTGCCAGGATGGAGCCATCCTGGTTGGATGGAGGTATCATGGTTTAAATATGCAGTGTCCTGCCCTGGGGACTCATGCGTTGAGGGCTGGATCCCTAGCAGCAATGTTGAAAGGTGGGGCCTGGATAGGTGGCTGGATCGTGAGGTGCGATGGAGTCATCCTCTGAGTGTGAAGCCACATGGCTGGATGAAGCAAGTCATGTGCTGTGCCTTTGAAGGGGATCTCCTGTCCCTGTCCCCAATCCCTTTCTCTTTCTGTTGGCTCTTCCTTCCTGGCTGCCATGAAGAGAGCAGCTCTTCTCTGCCATCCCCTTTCACCATGATGTTCTTTCCTTGGTGCTAACCATGGACTGAACCCTCTGCTACCCCGAGCCCAAGCAAACCCTTCCTCCTTCCGTTGTGCATGTCGGGCACTTTGTGCCAGTAATGAAACCCTGGCTAACACAGAGGGAAGCGAGAGACAATTGGGAGTTATCGTTAAACCTTTTTGCCCCTCTCAGCGACAAAGCTGAGGGACTCGGACTTATCCTTGACGTCTCAGCAGTTCGGAAATCAGAGTGCGCCCCCAGGCGGCAGCAGGAGCAGGTACGCGTGGGGTTGGTTGTTAGGGTTGTGCTTTGGCTGACTTTACAAAGTTTGACAAGGAAAATACAAAACAAAATGAAGACAAGCAAACCAAATTCAGTTTGAATAGTGATCTTGAACCATGAAACATAATGAAACAGTACTATCCATGTGTATCAAAGATAATCAACCAGGCTGAGCATGGTGGCACCCGCCTGTAATCCCAGCACATAGGAGGGTGAGGCAGGAGGATCACCCCAAGGTCAAAGCCATCCTGGACTAGATAGTAAGATCCTGTCTCAAAAAAGAAAAAAAATAATGAACTCATATAAATATAAATATAGGTATAATGTATGTCTTATGGACTGTCAGGGGCCCTTTGGAGATCCCAAAGTTAGTTCTAAACCCAAAAGTCTTAATTTTAGAGTTTGTTAAGCTTAACAGTAATTTAAAACATGTAGTCCAATAGCATCATTATGAAATAAAACCAAGGTGATAAAAGAGACCAAAAAAAAAATTTTTTTTTCAAAACGGGGTTTCATTTTGTAGTCCAGGCTGGCATGGAACTCATGGTAATCCTCCTGCCTCAGCCTCCTGAATGAGGAGATTACAGGTGTGCAGCACCATGCCTAGTCAAAAAATTTTAAAGATACAAAACACAAGAAATGATAGAATGATTGTTTTTTAGGCAAGTTACCTCAAAAGTGAAAAGGAAAAGCTCACAATTTCCTTATTAAGAGCAGATTTAAAAAAAAAAAATGCAGACCAGTGTGTTTACATTCAGTTCTGCACCAGTGCACCTGGTGTCCATTCAACCTCTACAAAAACTTGGAAATAATGCCTGTCAAGTTGGCCACACGTAAAACCTTCCCAAGTTCTGTTCCCACTGAGGAAGGCCAGAGACCCAGTGGCTATCCCCCTGCCTCAGCCTCCCGAGTGCTGGGACCACAAGTGGTGCGCCACAGGCTCAGCGAGGTGGCCTCATCTGAGCTTGCAGGCTTTGTCTCAGCGGACTGGTTCTATTTTTGTCCTTGGTTTGGCCACTCATGCGAAGTGACATTGGCTGGGAGTGTACAACGTCTGTGAATGTGAAACCTGACAAACCGGTTGCTCTGGGACCCCCGGCTGCATGCCTGACCCTTGGCTATTGTTCTCCCCAGGGTTTTGTGCCTTTCCAAAGCCTCTCCCAACTTTCTTAGGGCTTCCATGACTTGTCCAAACTCTTAACTTGGGATGAGAAAGAAACAAACAAAAACAGTCCTACAAAACTATCTTCATGGGCCAGGGATATAGCTCAGTGGCCGAAGTGCCTGCCTGGCAAGTGCAAGGTCCTGAGTTTGAGTCCCGGTCCATAAAACAAAACAAAACAACCTATCTTCATTATAAAACATGTCTTCATCTCCCGCACACGCAGAGTTCTTTTTCTTTAAGTCACATACCGGCAAAATGCTGTCCCGCATGGTGGCTCATACAGTACCTGCAATGCCAGTCCTCGGGAGGCTGAGGCAGGAGGATCACCGCCAGTCTGGGCTACATAGTGAGACCCTGTCTCAATCCCCTCCCCCCAAAAAGAATTTCTGTACTAAAAGGGGGGCAGGGTTCCAGTTGATCAGGAAAAAGCAGAAAAGGCAAATTTAGATAATGGAGGACCGGCAGAACGACCCCAAATGGTGGCAGACGGAAGATTGGGAGCCGGGGACCACAGTGCCTACACAGGCTGTGGGCAGAGCTAGGCTCAAGTTGCCAGCCGGACGTGCTGAGGGTCCCATCCTGTGGCTTGGACCACCCTACAGGACTGTCCTGTTCCCCCAACCCGCGGGTCGGCCGTGCAGGTACGGAGCCACCCGGCCACAAGATGCGCGAACGACGGCCCTGTCCAGAAGGCGTCGAAGAGCAGCATCGTCTTCCTTTGTCCTCCCGACTTTTTGTCTACACAAGCGGAATCCTGGGTTTTGCCCGATGTCTCTGGCATCAAGCTGGCTCCCGCTGAATGTTACCTGAGAACGGCGCTTGCTTTCTTCATGACTGCGTTTTTAATATTTATTTCATTGGTACATGTGTATAGTAATAATGTTCACATTCCTTGTGTGGAGTTGGTGCATGGACACAACACATCTCGATTCCCTTTTTCATCCCTCTCCCTCCCCTCCATCCCCCTCCATCTCTTGCTGCCCTTCCCATCTGATAAAGATCCATCTCCCTATTTCCTATGATCTTCTATTTTGCTCTTTATTTATACTTTGGGTTTGCCATAGAAGGGGAACCATGCTATATTTAAGCTTGTGTGTCTGATTTATTTCACTTAACATTATGGTCTAAAGGCGCCTCCATTTTCCTACACGTGACTCAAGTTTATCCTTTTTTACGACAGAGTAGTACTCCATTGTGCGTAAATACTACATTTTCTTTATCCATTCATCTGTTGACGGACATATAGACTGCTTCCAAGATTTAGCTATCATGAGTTGTGCTGCCATAAACATGGATATGCATTCAGCCCTGTAATATGATGACTTTAACTCTTTCATAAGATCCTAAAAGGGGAATAGCTGAGTCAAATGGAATTTCTGATTTTATCAGTCCAGTCATCAGATAGTATTAAATGTCAGTTGCTCCTCAGTGTTTCTTAATTCTGCAGCTTGGAAGACTTGTTGCTTGGGACAGGGTCTTACCATGTATGTAGCTCAGGCTGGTCTCAAACTCACTGTGATCCTCCTGCCTCAGCCTCTCAAGGCACATGTGCCACCACGCCCAGCTTGACACCTTTATCCCCAAAAGGAAACCTTCACCTAAAGATAGATTTAAAGACAAGTTCTTTCAAAATGAGTAAAGGACAGGGCCAGGGTTATAGCTCAGTGGCACGGTGCCTGCCTGGCAAGCGCAAGGTCCTGAGTTCAATTCCTGGTACCAAAAAACAAAAAAAAAATGAGTAAAAGACATCAGTTCTAATTCTTGCTGAGCTTACGAACCATCCACCAGGGTGTTACCTCAATTCCTGCCTGGGAGGAAGTTGGAAGTAGGGGAAGCAAAGCCTGAGCAGAACAGGAAGTGAGAGGACGGGGACAGCCAGCGTAGTGTCTGCCTTCAAGTTCACACTGGTCCCTAGCTGGGCCTCGTGGACACAGCCCCGTTCCTGGCCACACTGCTGGACTTCCTGACCCCCGATCCTACAAAGGCGCCCAGAGTAAGGTCCTGGACTTAGGGGTCCCCAGACACCTGCTCTACGGTGTTATTTCTCCAGGGCTCCAGGAACCTAGGAGGGCCCAGGAACATCGCCGCCCATCACCTGGCCCTGCGGAGAGGGAGGGCCAGAGCGCCTCACTTCCTACCCTGCCCCAAACCCATAGGCTGAGAAGGAAATGGGAGCAGGGGCTTAGCTGGCTGCTCACAGTGTCTGCCTGAGGCCAGCGGCTCTGCTCCACACTTGTACCCGAGGAACAACCTCAGGGGGCTCAGGGAGAGCAAGGCTGCTGGCCTGAGTCTCTACGCCTTCATGAGACCCAGATCACAGACCTTGCTGGAGGCTGGGTGCAGTGGGCCTGCCTGCCATCCCGGCACTCAGGAGGCTGAGGCAGGAGGATCCCTGGTAGTTCCAGGCCACCCTGGGCTACAAAGCAAAATCCTGTCTCAAAACAAAGCAAAACAACAAAAACACCAACTCATAAAGAAAACAACTTTGAAATTTTTGTATAGCATTTGCATTTCATTTCTCACCGGAGAAAAGTTTACTAATCCAGATTCTCTTCTAAGACCCCCGTTGGTCTGATAAACTTAACATCCTCTTGATCCAAAGAAACACAGATTTTAGGCAATATACCGAGAGGCTCTAAAAGAAGCCAGAGAGGCCCGAAGGTCAGATCCAGCTGTGTGGAGGAGGAGGCGGTCTTAGTCCGACTTCCAGTTGAAGACAGAGGCAGTGTTGTCGGGGCTGAGTGGGATGCAGATGAGGGAAAATGTTTCTGGGTTCTCCAGGAAGGCAGGAAGTTCCGGAAGGTCCTCTTTTCATCAGTTACCATCATCCCCCAGGATCACAGAAACAGGACTTGCCCATGTGATTTACTTTTTGGTTTTTTCGGAGACAAGGCCTTGCTGTGTAGCCCACCTCAGCCTCCTGAGTGCTGGATGCGTCACCGGGGCTCCCCTCATTTGCATGTGTTCCGTGAGCAGATGCAGCGAGGACAGTGGCAGAGGGGACTTGCGTCATGCGAGGGGACCCAGTGGCCACGAGGCAGACTGAGTTCTGTAAATCTACAGAAAATTTTTCAGCAGTCAACATCTGAACCATTGCGGTGGTGCTTCTGTCCATAATTTAAATTCCAGGCAAAGGAAGAAAGTCACCTTGAAAAAGACCTGTCACAAAGCACCCTCCTCGCTGCGGCTGCAGGCACAGGTGCTGTGGAAAGCAGGCTTCAGCCCTCCTGGGCGGGGATTTAGTGCTGTAACGAGGTTCACGGCCCAGGGTCCTCAGAGCAACAGGTAGAACATTATTTCTGAACAACAACTTAAAGATTTGTTAGAAAAATAAGCCGTGCGTGGTGGCACACACCTGTCATCCCAGCGCTCAGGAGGCTGAGGCAGGAGGATCACAACCAGCCTGGGCTACATAGTGAGTTCAAGGCCAGCCTGAACTACATAGCGAGACCCTGTCTCAAAAAACAAATAAACAAACGAAAACCAAGTAAAATGAAAAATAAAGGGCCGGTGATGTAGCTCAGCGGCATAAGCGTCTGCTTGGCAAGCGCAAGGTCTTGAGTTCGATTCCCGGTATCCGCATATTAAAAAAAAAAGTAAAATAAAAAGTTTTGTTAGAAAAACAGGAAGGACGCGCGTGCCCCTCCCGACCTCGCAGGCGCTGGCTAGGGCAGCTCCCTCCCGAGGCCGCTGGGCTGTGGGCAGGGCTCGGAAGCCCGCCGGGCTCGGGTTACCTAGCTGGGCGGGACACAAGGCTGGGGGGCGCCGCACACCTACAGCCCTATTATGGGATGGAGATGGCAGCCGCAGAGGGGGTGGGGACTCGGAACTCCTGCGAAGGACTCGGTCCCGCGCTGCCTGGAAACCACCGCGCGCTCTCCTTCTGAGGTCCCCGGGAACGTTGTGCACCCTTACAGCCCCTCGCGGACACCCAGCAAGCCTGGCTACTCCATCCTCCCCTGGCTCTCCTGCTTCTTCCTGGGATGCGTGGCCCTTTCTGACCCAGGGGTCTGTGATCCTGCCTCAGCCTCCCGAATGCTGGGATGACAGGTGTGCGCGGCACCACGCCGGGCTGTGGAGTTTGACTTGTAGCCTAAAAAGACAGGTGGGTGTTCTGGGCCCTGGGCGTGGCCGAAATTACCCAGGGAATTTTGAATTTACTAAGGAAATTGCCAGTTTGTCAAAGGTGACAGCCAGAAAGGGACCCACAGCCCTGGCAGAGCGGAAGTCCTGCTTGGCCACACAAGGCAGCAGCCTCAGGGGCGAAGCCAAGGTCTCCACCTGCGTGGCCACCCTTGGCGAAGCCTGGACAGTGGCTGTAGGTCAGTGTAAGGGCTGCCCCGGGGGCCCAGGGGGCCTGGATGCCTGTCCTCCCCAATCCTGGGCAGCAGCAGACACTGTGCCTGGCTGGGACTCCATACCCGGATGACAAGCAGGTGGGTGGCTCTGTGGCTGGGACCCGCAGAGCTCCCCACCCAGCTGAGAGAGAGCAAATACTCTCCCCCAGCCACACCGGAGTGGGTGACTTCTGTCTTCCACATCCCAGGAAGGGGAGACAGAGCGAGGGCTTTCCCCAAGGCAGCCGCCACCACGCACTGGCTTCAGAGGGAGTCGTGCGGGTCTTGGCCCCTTTGATGGCTCTGAAAGTGTGATCAACGCCACCAGGCATGGTGGCACACGCCTGTCATCCCAGCGGCAGGGAGGCTGAGACAGGAGGATTGCTCCAAGTTCGAGTCCAGCCTGGGCTAGATAGCAATACCCTGGCTCAAAAACGTAACAAAATGAAAGCACAGCCAAGTCCTAGGATCTCTCAGAGATTCCAGGTGTCTGGCAGCATTGCAGGAAGCGCAGAGAGGACAGCGGCAGTGACCGCCCTGTCCCTGGTGAGCAGGGCTCCATCACATCCTCCTTGATCGATGCCCTCGGTGGGCCCCAAGCATTGCCCCTTTCCCCAATCCTACTCGGCGCTCTGGGCTTGCTGCCCCAACTCCCAGGGCGGGGGTCCCCCACGGTCCCGAAGCCCCGGTGGACCTGGAGCTGCAGCTCACTCAACCTAACCCAGGCTGTAGTCACAGGCGAGCTCGGGGGCGCGTTCCTGACTTGCGTGGTCCCTGCTCCTCATTTTCCTCTTCGATTGCTCTGCCTTGCATTTCCAGGGTCCCCTGACATCCTGCTGGGGACAGAGCAGGTATAATTGCAAACATCCACACAGAAACCCGACCCGGCTAGTTTCATGCTTACTATCACTGTCCATTTGAAACAAAATCTTTTTTCTTTCTTTTTTTTTTTTTTTTTTTTTTTGAAACAGAGTCGCAAGCAGGGTGCTGAGGCCAAGGCCAGTGGGGAGAGGAGGACCCACCCAAGGGCCCCCGAGCACTGGCCCCCAAAGCCCACAAAAAGGGTGTGACCAACTCAGGCATAGCAGTGGATACTGTGACCTCGATGGACCCTTTAGGTTTGGACACCTACTTTTTTTTTTTTTTTTTTTTTCTTTTTTGAGGCAGGGTCTCACTATGTAGCCCAGGCTGGCAGGAACTCACAGCGATCCTCCTGCCTGAGCTTCGCGGGTGCTGGGATGACAGGTGTGCACCACGCCCAGCCTCATAATTTTTTTCTTTTTTTTTCAAACTTTATTTATTTATTTTTAAGACAACAAGTAAACATTCTCATGTATTAACAAACTCAAGCATTAGAGAATGTACAAATATATTTTTCTCCAAAAGGTATTTGTACATTCTCTAATTTTTTTTCTAATACCAGCCATTGCCAGTTGTTTTCATTTTATTTTTAATTTATTCTTTTATTGTCGTTATTAGGTGTTTGTAGTACATGACTACGTCCATCACCAGGAGGTGGTGCAGGCACCTGACTCCTAATTCTCTCTCCCGTCCTGCCCATCTCTCCTCTCAGGTGTCCTGAGCCGGCCTGGGAGGTGGGGCGGGGTAAGGGCTGAAGCTGAGAACTCAGGGCTCGCTGTGAGGCGGGGGTGGACGCCTGGACGCACCTTAGGCAGAAGGACAGAGAGGGCCCGCGGTAGCAGGGCGACAGGAATGATTGTGTTTTTTTGTAACGGAGAGAGAGAAGCCCGACGACCGGCGGAGAAGGACGAAGCGGTCCGAGATGGAAACCGGGAAGCGGGGCAGGCAGGAGCAGGGCTGCAGCGTTTGCTCAGTGCGCATCCAGGTTAACCGCGCTGTGCGAGGCGCCCGCAGCCTGAGGAGCTGGGAGTGAGACGGGAGGCCGGCGACTGGTCCCGCTCTCTGCCCAGCCTCGCCCTTCCCAAGGTGGGTAAAGCGCGGAAGCCACCCGTCCCCAGCCAACAGGTCTATCCAGTGGAACCACCCAGGTGGCCGGGGTTGAGCGCTGACCCCTTGCGCGCGTAGAGTCCCCAAATTCTGCCCTCATCCCGGCTTCTTCCCTGCTAGCTGCTCGCTTCGCTCTGCCTCAGTTTCCTCGTCTGGAAATTGGGGAGAATCCCCTCACTCACCTCTCAGGCCCATTGTTATCAATGACCCCGCGTAAATCTCAGGTCACTGCCGCCGGGGGAGCAGTGGTCATCGTGGTCCTTTCCGCGGGGAAGATCAGAGGGACCGACCAGGCGACACGGGTGTGGGACGCGCGCCGCTCTGCGCGCGCAGGGACCCACGGCTCCGCGAAGGGAGGGTGGGGTGCACGGCGGCGCCGCCCCAAACCTCGCCGCTTCCTCCACCCGCCCGGCTCTTGGAGGACCTGCGTTGCGCAGTCGGCAGAGTGGTTACCGGCCCGCGCGCTCGGGATGACTTCTGGCGGGTGAGTTGTCCCCGCGCGCAGGGAGTGGGCGCGCTTCCCGCAGTGGGCGTCTAAATTAAGTCCACCTTGTCCCCCGCTCAGGTGGCTGTCGCAGCCCCCTCTCGGTCCCCGACAGGGCGCCCACAGGAACAGAGCACCGGGTGTTCTGGTACAAAATCTGGGACCCGGTCTCTGGGGCGCGAGAAGCGGGGGCGACGGCATATATTCACGTCCAGGAGCGCACGGCAAGGCGGGGATCCGCCTGCGCGCAGAACCGGCCTCAGAGTCGGGAGGGTCCCCGGGGCGTGGGGCCAGGCAGTGCCCGGGGCCGCCTGCGTCCCTGCAGTTCTGGAAGTCGCCGGCGGCAGATTCGGAGGTGGCGGAAAGTCGGGTTTTCCAGCTCGGCGCAGCCTGGAGGCTGAGCAGGCGTTGTCTCCGTGGTGGCACGCTCCAAGGAGCCTGCCAGGGTTAACCTAATGCGAAGGGGGACGAGTACGAGAAGCGAAATTCATTTTATGTTTACATTTTCATCGATAAGAGGGATTGAACCCGGGCCCTAGCCCTTTTTCAGAGACAAATTGTCCAGGCTAAGCTCGACTTTACGACCCTCCTGCCTCAGCTTCCGGAGAAGCTGCGGTTATGAGTGTCTGCATCACACCTGGCGTAAATTAATTTTTATAAATACAAAGGAAGCTCAGAAATATGTGTTGTGCTAGACCCACAAATTTATTTTCTTTGCATTTTTGAAACTCTAGGACACATTAAATATTGACAAGGAAGTTACCTTGGGAAAATGCAAACGTGTGTGAGTGAGAGATGACGTTTAACGAGCGTTACAGAGAAGTCCATGTCCAGCCTGGACGTGGCGCCAGGCCTTCCCTCCCCAAGGGTGGGGCCCGGCCCAGGAAGCGGGACCCCGGAGGCCCTGAGGGATTTAAATCTTTGGCAGCCGCGCCTGGCTCCTGCGCTAATCCACAGCCGAAGTCATTCAGGAAAGTGGGGTGTTGTGGTTTGGTTTGGTACTGGGGATTGAACCCCAGGCATTTCATATGCTAGGCAAGTCCAAGCTGCATTTCTAGTTCCCAAAAATACTACACCCCCAGGTTCGCTTTGTTTTGTTATTTTTAGATTTTTTTTTTTTTTTTTTGCAGGACTGGGAAATTGAACCCAGGGGCATGCTACAACCCCAGCCCTAGTTTTGTTTTTTTAGATTTTATTTGGAAATAGGGTCTGGGTAGGTTCCTTAGGTGGGACTTAAACTTGCAATCCTCTTGCCTCAGCCTCCCCAGTGCTGGAATTAGAGGCCTCAGGAACTCTTACGGGGTCATCCAGAATGACAGAACTGAAGTAACTGTAACTGGGACTCTTCATCTTTAAAACCAGCAGTGTTTGTTTCCCCTCTGTTCAGGGGAGAAGCCCTCGGGCTGGGATACACCCACTCTCTAGGGTGCCCAGGACTGTTCAGCCTCCTACAACCACGCTGCCATTGGGCTTCCCTTCCTCCGGAACTTGTGGAGCTGAGAGCCTGCTGTAGCCGAGTTCCTTTTTCTTTTTTTACTTTTTTTTTTTTTTTTTTGTGGGTACCGGGGGTCGACCTCAGGACCTTGCGCGCCAGTAGGCGCCTGTGCCGCTGAGCGATATCACCGGCCCTTTTTTCATATGTGGGTTCTGGGAGTCGAACTCAGGCCCTCGCGCTTGCCAGGCAGGCGCCTGTGCCGCTGAGCGATATCACCGGCCCCTCTTTTTTTCCTTTTGAGACAGGGTCTCACTATGCAGTTCAGGCTGCCTTGAACTCACTAGGTAGTCCAGGCTGGCCTGGAACTCGATCTTCCTGCCTCAGCCTCCTGAGTGCTGGTGATACAGGGATGATATCAGAACCTCCAAGTATGATCTAAGGGAAATATTATAACTCCCAACCTGCTAGATGTCCGATGCGCGAGTCTGTGTTCTCTAATAACGAAGAATGAATTCTCTGAAGAACGAAGGCTAAGGGTAGGAAATATTTATTGGGAAAGCTCCTGCCAGAAGGACGGGGGGACCCTGGGACCCCGCTTCTCAGGGGAAGTTTTACAGAACACAACCACATGGGTACAACATGGGTAACAGCTGTGATCAACCAATAAGTTCATAAGTATAGCTGCTTAGGCGATATTGATCCAATGGGGAAGCAAGTCCTGCAGGGAGCAGGCAGGGATAGAACAAAGAACTTCTCAGGTAGGTCACAGATCCGGGGCATCTTGGTCACCCACTGAGGTGACTGATGCCTAGCTAGACTTTATTAGACCAGGTGTTATCACTTATCTCACCCCTTGGGGAGAATGTGGGCCTAGTCCTTTTGTTATTTTATTTTACTTTATTTTATTTTATTTTTTGTGGGTACTGGGGGTCGAACTCAGGACCTCGCATGCCAGCAGGAGCCTGTGCCACTGAGCGATATCACCAGCCCTTTCTTTGTATGTAAGTTCCGGGAGTCGAACTCGAGCCCTCGCGCTTGCCAGGCAGGCGCTTACGCCGCTGAGCCATGTCACTGGCCCTATTTTATTTATTTTTTGAGACAGGGTCTCATTATGTAGTTCAGACTGGCCTTGAACCTGTGTCGATCCTCCTGCCTCAGCCGCGCGAGTGCTGGGATGACAGGCGTGAGCCACCACGCCTGGCTCTTTTATTGTTATCTTGAGCCCGGGCCTGCAACTGGTGCATCTCCAGCCACAGTTGTGGTGCTTTTTACCTTTGTCTTGGCTCTCTCGAGGGCCTAGCCCAACCTGACTGCCTATAACATTCCTATTTAATTAAGCCGTCTATAATGCTGGGGTTGCAGGCGTGCGTCACCAGCCTGGCATTGTTATGTATTTTAATGAAAAATAACTATAACAGGTTGAAAGCTTGAACTGAGCCTTTACTTCCTCTTCACCTGAGTTTCCCAGCTGACTCCCAGCAGGGCGCTGCCATCTACAGCAAACCTCCTGTCACCTCCCGTCACCTCTCCTGCTCCGCTGGCTCTGAGAAGGTCCCCGAGGCTGCAACAAGAGCCTAATCCACCCTTTGTAGGATAAACTTCCAGGTCGCAGACTCCCATGGCCAAAAGAGAGAATTTCCAGGCCGCGTCCTTCAGCAGTGGCTCTGCTCGGGTCATCAGGCAGAGATTTAGGGTGAACTCCCCAGTGGAGTTTGGGGCTCAGAGAAGCGAGACCGCCGCGGTTGGGAAGTGGGGACCTTGGTGTGCCTTGGGCAGTGGGAATCCGTGGGGTTGATTGTCCATGGACTCAGTCTGCTCTAGCGGTGTGAGAGGAGGCCCCCGCGGTGAGATGACAGGGAAAGAACCCCAGTTCCTAAGGGAAATGGTCCCAATTCCTGGGAGACAAGGTGGCCTCTTCAGGTGACAGAGGCCCATTTGCAAACGAAAAAAGGGAACGGCCAGGCCCCCTTGCAGGTAAAAGGGAATTGCCCAGGCTTCTGGGAGAAGAGAAAGAAAGAAAGAAAAAAATGAATTAACTGGGTGTGTGTTCCAAAACTGCAGTTTTTTTGTTTGTTGGTTTTTTGGGGTTTTTTTGGTCTCCTTTTGCGTACTTTTATTCTCCCTCAGTCCGAGAGTGTTACCGGGCTGAGGCGGGGTCCTTACCACCTGGAAGCCAATATTCAGGCCCCTGCAGTTGGTAGCAAAGAATTCTGGTTTTTCTAGGGCCAGCCTCTTTGCAGGTGGAGGAGCTGCTGTCTTTCTTTCTTTCTTTTTTCTGTTCTTTTCTTTTTTTTTTTTTTTTTTTAAGAAATGTGTATTTGTGTGTTTGGATGGTTTTGTTTTTTTGAGACAGGGTCTCACTATGTAGTTCAGGCTGGCCTCGAACTCCCGACGATCCTCCTGCCTCAGCCTCCTGAGAGCTGGGATGACAGGTGTGTGCCACTGATTTAGGGGAAAGAAACTCCCAACCTGCTAGATGTCCAAAACGCTCAATTCGTGTTCTCTAAAATCGAGGAATGAATTCTGGGAACAACAGAGCAGGAAGAATTTATTGAGAGAAAGAAAGCTGCTGTCTAAGGGGGACAGAAGGGGCCCAGAAAGTGGGTTGCTCACTGATTGACCAAAGCCACAAAGTGAGGCGGGCTCAAGGGGGAACAAAGCTATAGTCAACTAATAAGATTACAAGTTTAGTAGCTTAGGTAATATTGATCCAATGGGAAGCCACAGGGTGGGTGTGAGCTGGGACAGAACTATGGGGAACCAATAAGATCACAACAAGTATAGTCGCTTGGGTAATATTGATTAAATGGGGATCAAATGGGGATACAAGTCGTGTAGCAAGCGCACAAGGGACAGACAAGGACTTTGCTGGAAGGGGTGGGGTGAGGAGGTTTGGTCCCCACCCGAGGTGCTTGATGCCTGTGTAGAATATCAATCACTGCTGCTCATCCCTAGGGGAAGTACGTGGGTGAGCAGCGCCTCTTTTCCTGAAGCCTGGCCCTCAGTGACTGCGCCTCCGGCCCCAGTGTCTCCCGCACTGACCCCTCGAGGGCCGGCCTGTCAGCTGCCTGCAGTATTCCTACCTAACCCAGCGTCTATAACACCACCTCTTCTGTCCCTTTGTCTTTGTCTTTTACCGTCCTGGGGACGGAGCCCAGACCTGGTGCCTCTGGATAAGCACTTTCTCCCGGAGTCACATGCCCTGTTCTTAGGAGTAATTTCAGTTGTCCAGCATCCCCATCTTGCCTTGATATTTGGTTTTCACTGTGCGGGTATCTTTTAAAGTTTTGATGCATATTTAAATGTTTCCGTCTTTCTCAATATAGGTGTTTGTTTTCTTCTTGCTTTGTTTTAACTTGTTTGAAAGGAGATCTCACTGTGCTTCCTGAACTGGTCTTGAACTCTCTGTCCTCCTGCCTTAGGCACTTTAGGAGCTGGGATTATGGGCGTGTGCCATGGTGCCCAGCTGTCTCATTGGGCTGGTCTTTGCTGTCATGATTCACAAAGGGACAATTGTGGTAAAGTGCACAGAAATCATGACATTAATTTTTTCTTTGCTTGTTAGTCGGTTTGGTTTGGTTTGGCTTTTTGAGACAGGGTCTTACTCTGCTGACATTTACTCACTATGTAGCCCAGGCTGGCCTCAAACTCCAGGTGATCGTCCTGCCTCAGCCTCCCGAGTGCTGGGATGACAGGTGCGTTCCACCACACCCAGCTGATTATGAAGTTTATTTCTAAAGCAAAAAGGAAGCCTTGTTCACTTGGTTTCTGCTGGGTGCACAGGGCCCGGCTGACATTGTTACCACTGCCCCTTGTGGGGAACAGGAGCCCCCCTGCAGCCAGGAGGAAGCCGAATGCAGACTCTGGCTGCCTCCACTTCCGGCTCAGCCTCTGAGCTCTGTCCCTAGAACCTGAGAAACCTTTGGTAGAGTTGACAGCTTTGGCTCACCTGAGGGTACCAGGCCAGAGTTCTTTCCTCATTTTGCTGTTTGACTTGGCTTTGTTGCATGGTGGCTATTCCTTGAACATTTTCTTTTCCAGCGCTGGGGATTGAACCCAGGGCCTTCACACTGAGTTACATCCCCATCCCTTTTTGTTTTTTATTCTTTTTTTTTTTGTATAGGGAATCGAACTCAGGACCTTGCACTTGCCAGCAGGAAGTACACCACTGAGCTATATCCCCGGCTATTCTTATTTCAAGACAGGGTCTCACTAAGTTGCTAAAGGCTGAGCTGGAACTTGTGAACCTCCTGCCTCAGCCTCCCAGAGAGGAGAGATTACGCGCATGTTCTTTGTTAATTTTTGTCCAATGTTCAGAAACTTGATAATTTTAAAATGGTTTTAGCTATGATAACAAAGCATTGTTATCTTTCAAAAATTACTAAATCCAAGGGCATATTCTATGTGTTCTGTGGGGACAAAGGACATTTTTTTACTAAAAATATTTAACTGTATCCTCCTGCACTTTCCCAGGCCCTGTCTGTTAAATTGTGTACCCAAAAATAAGCATTCAATGACTGCTAAGCCTTTTGTTTTTTGTTCTAGAAGCACTAGAATATGTACTTTCATGCGGGGTAGGTTTTCAAAATCAAGTTCATAAGCGCACACCATGAGGCTGACAGGAGATGGAAAATAGTCCCCATTAAACCTGGTTAAAGTCTAATCCTAAACTATCAATTGTATAATGCGGTTACCCTGGACAAACACGGCAGGTGGGAGCATAAAGTGGGCCAGGAAATCATCCGGATCCAGCTCACCAGCTGGCAGCCTTGGAAAGACCCAAGGAATGAGCAGAAGGTCTATACCAACAGCTTCCCAGTTCTTGGGATTTTGGTTCTATGTAATAGGAAAACTAGGCAATTACTGGAGTATTTTGGAACTTCATCTCACTGAATTTCTTTTTCATTGGCTTGTTGGTTAGTTGGGGTTTTGTTTTGTTTGTGTTTGTTTTTGAGACAGGATCTCACTATGTAGCCCAGGTTGGCTTTGAACACCTGGCGATTCTCATGCCTCAGCCTCTCCAGTGTTGGGACTACAGACATGAGCCACCATCCCTGGCTGGTTAGGGTTTTTTTTTTTTTTTTTTTTTGTGGGTACCGGGGGGTCGACCTCAGGACCTCGCGCGCCAGCAGGCGCCCGTGCCGCTGAGCGATATCACCGACCCCTTTTTTGTATGTGGGTTCCAGGAGTCAAACTCGGGCCCTCGCGCTTGCCAGGCAGGCGCTTAAGCCGCTGAGCCATCTCACCGGCCCTGCCATCTCACCGGCCCCTGGTTAGGGTTTTGAGCCAGGGTCTGGCTATGTAGCCCAGGCTGGTCTCGAATTCCTGGGCTCAAGTGATCCCCGAGTACCTGGGACTACAGGTGTGCACCACCCCACCCTCTGAGTCTCCTCTGTATGAATAGGATGCTAGTGTGGAAATGGACATAAAGACGGAGAAAGTTCTGGTAGTGACCTGAGGTGGGTGCTGGTCAGCAGGGACAGTAGTCGGGAAGCAGTCTAGATGCAGAATGGGGCTAAAGGAGGAGGAGACGGTCTCACCATGGAGCCCAGGCTGGCCTCAAACTCGCAGCGGTCCTCCTGCCTCAGCCTCCCAAGTGCTGAGATGACAGTTGGAGTTGCTTCGAGACCTAAAAATTTCCACATGGGGCTGGGGATGTGGCTCAGTGGTAGAGCTCCTGCCTTCCATGCACAAGGCCCAGGGTTGGATCCCCAGCATGGAAAAACAAAAAACAAAAAACAAAAAACTTAAAAAATGTCCACATTGCTGGGGAGGCAGCTTGATACAAGGTTGCATGAGAATGTGAGAAAGTGATTGAACGGTTTCTGTTTCATTGCAGCTTTATGTACAGATTGTGGCCAGTTTTTGTAAACGTTGGAAGAGCTCTTTCACAGAATGTGCACTGTATCACTGTATGCCGTGCTGCTTTTCACACACACACACACACACACACACACACACACACACACACACACACAGAACCAGGGTCCACCCCAGGGCCATGCGGATACCAGGCAGGTGCTCACATTGTGCTACACCCCTGCCTGCTTCATACATCTTGAAACTTGATCTGTTAAAGAAATGAGAGATATCCCAGCACTGAGGGGGCTGAGGCAGGAGGATCGCTGTGAGTTTGAGGCCAGCCTGGGCTACATAGTGAGACTGTGTCTCAAAAAAATAAAAAAGAAGGAAGAAGAGGAGGAGGAGGAGAAGGAGGAGGATTTTAGCAGCAGTGGGGATGTGCCTCAGTTGTCTGGTGCTTGCTCAGCGTGTGCAAAGGCCCTGGCTTCCACCCCCAGCACAGAGAAAGAGTTTAGCTGCGCTTTTCTGTGTCCCCGCAGCTTTAGGTCCCTGTGGCTCTTCAGGAGGTTGCTGTTGATCCTTGGACTGAGCCTTGGCGTCCTTGGCGTCGTGTTCAAAAGTGCCTTCCTTCAAGCGGTGCTGCCCAGCCTCAAGCCTGGGCACCCACCGCCCACCCTGGGCAACCCCACGTTCAGCCTCCTGCCCGAGCAGCGCCTCCAGGGCCTCTTCTCCCTCGATGGGCTCTGGTGAGGCCTGGGGTCCTCTGCCCCCTTTGTCCCGAGTCTCTCCTCCTGGCTCCTCCTGTGGCGTCCTGGACCTCTGGTGCCCTTGTTTGTTTGTTTGTTGTTGTTGCTTGAGACAGGGTCTTGCTATGTAGCCCAGGCTGGCCTCATACTCACAGTGATCCTCCTGCCTCAGCCTCCCCAGTGCTGGGGTCACAGGCGTGTACCACGTCGCCTGGCTCTTTTGCTCGTTTTAGGCTGTTCCCTAAAAACCAGTGCACGTGTGAAAACACCCGGAGTCCGGGAGGATACAACTTCAACTTCCGGAGTGCCTACAAGGAAAGCGACCTCCCTGCAGTGGATGCCAGGAGACACGCTGAGTACAAACACTTCCAGAGGAGGTGACGTGGAAGGGATCGGGTCCCCGGGGGAAGAGCAGCTGGTAGAATGATCGGGAACAGACAGACGAAGCGCATTGAGGACTTGGTCCTTCAATGAAGGCTTCTAGAGCTTTGCATGTATAAAATATTTCATAACAAAAAGCAAAATGTGCTGAGTGGAGTGGTGCACACCTATAACCCCAGCACTGAGGGAGGCTGAGGCAGGAGGATACAAGTTGGAGTCCAACCTGGACAACTTAGACCCTGTGTCAAAAATTTTTTTTTTTTTTAATTTTTGGTTTTTTTGAGACAGGATCTCTCTATGAATTCTAGGCTGGCCTTGAACTCACTGTATAGCCCAGACTGGCCTCAAACTCATAGCAATCCTCCTGCCTCAGCCTCCCTAGTGCTGGAATTATAAGTGTGCGCCACCACGCCCGTGGACCGTACTTTTAAAAATGTGTTTTGCTGTAAATCGCCTCAGTACCTTCTTGGAATTAGGGGTGGGGAAGGGGCAGGCGAGGCTCTCTCAGGGAGCATGCTGAGGCCCCAGGACTGCCTCAGGACTGCCGCTCACATCCGCTTCTCCCTCAGAGAGGGGCTGCCGCAGCCCCCACCGCTGCTGGCCCAGCCCAACCTGCCCTTTGGGTACCCGGTGCATGGTGTGGCCGTGATGCCCCTGCACACAGTGCCCATCCCAGGTAGGCACAGTGTCCGCGGAGACAGCGCCCTTGTGCGACCACGACCGCAAAGAGCTAAAGGAAGTGGTCGTTCTTGGGGTGCAGATGTGTGTGCCTCTAAGGATCTTGGGGTGAAGCTGGCTTTGGGGGTCCTCCTGCCTCAGCCTCCCTGCTGAGATGACAGGTGCGCCCCTGCTTCCTGTCCCTAAGTGTGATCCATTCTGCACCTGCTGTCGCCTTCCTTGGGACAGAGGCGGCTGCCCAGGGTGTGTGTACTCACAGCGCCCAAAGCCAGGAGGACACTGGGATCTCAGGCACCTGGGTGGAGGAGGATGGTGCTCCTGGCAGCCCTGGTGGAGGGGAGTGACCACCAATGTGTGCCTAGGAGGTGACACTCAGATGGGCTCTCAGGGATGTGTAGGAGTCTGCAAGGGAGGGGAGAGCCCCAGGGTTCTCTCCGATGGCAATTCTGTCCCCTCTCCTGTGTCCCCCAGGTCTCCAGTTCGAAGGGCCAGATGCCCCAGTCTATGAGGTAAGTTCCCCGTCCTCCATCCCTAGGACCCCTGAGCCAGCCGGAGTTTCCAGCCACAGCCATGCTGGTGCTGACTCCTGGGCAACACAAAGCCACCCACGGTGGCCAGAGGACAGGGACGCCACAGTCCCGGGCACTGCTGTGGCTGCTGCTGGGCACTGGTCAGCATCCTGTCACGGCCACAGCACCCCAAGAGTGACTTGGGGGTGGAAAATGCATTGGCTTGGGCTCCCCCAGGTCTCAGCCCAGGGCCGCCTGCCCGGGTCCCTGCTGGGAGAGTAGAGCTGCTCACCCACCCGCTGGTGGCCAGGAAGCAAAGAGAGGGAGAGCAGGGGACAGGGTTACCAAGGAGGCCCCTAGCTTCCACAGGCACCACCACCAAGGGCTGCAGCCCAGCGCCTTCCATTTCCTTCTCTGTGGCCCTCACTGTACCTGCCTTACCTGTACCTGCTTACCTTACCTGAGAGGCACTCCTCTCCTCTGGGTTTATTTATTTTTTGAGACAGGGTCTCACTATGTAGTTCAGGCTGCCTCGAACTCGAGGGGATCCTCCTGCCTCAGCCTCACAAGGTCTGGGATGACAGGTGTGGGCCACCATGCCCAGTTTGGAACCAATTTTGATACCTGGATTTCAGTTTGTAGAGGTTTCAGTCCATAGTCTCTGGCTCCAAGGCAGGGTGTTGAGGCAGAGGAGCATTGCTCATGGCACGGCAGGCAGGAAGCAGAGAGCTTTGGGGTTTTTGTTTGTTGCTTTGTTCATTTTTGAGACAGAGCCTCACTCTGTAGCCCAGGTTGGCCTCGAACTCACGGCGATCCACCTGCCTCAGCCTCCCGAGTGCTGGGATGACAGGTGTGCACCACCACGCCTGGCCATAACACATCTTAATTTCTTTTTAGTCCCCTTCCTGTCCTCTCCCTCCAGCCCTTCTTCCCTTCCCCATTTACAAAAGATCTATTTCCTTTTCTTCTTTAAATAACTTTTTCCTTCCTTCCACCTCCCCCATCTCTTGTTTCCCTTCCCATTTGAACAAGTTCTTCCTGCTTCATCATCTATTTTGCCCCTTATTTATAGCAAATTTAGTTTCGTTTTTAATTTTTATTTTTATTAGTCTATGTTTGTGGTACACAATGATCACATTCCTGGGGGGAGTTGGTGGATGTGCATAACACATCTTAATTCTTTTTATGTCCCGTGCCCCTCTCCATCTCTTGGTCCCCTTCCCTTTTGCAAAAGATCTTTCTCCCTGTTTCCTATTATCTAACTTTTATTTTGCTCTTTAATTTATTTATACCTTGGGTTTCTCGTATAAGAGAAAGCATGCAGTATTTATGCTTGTGTGTCTGATTTATTTCACTTAACATTATGGTCTCAAAGTGCATCCATTTTCCTACAAATGACTCAAGTTTCCTTCTTTATGGCAGAGTAGTACTCCGCTGTGTATATATAGCACATTTTCTTTACCAGTTCATCTGTTGATGGACAGATAGGCTGGTTCCAAGATTTGGCTGTTATGAATTGTGCTACTATAAACATGGGTGTGCACGGATCACTGTAATATGATGTCTTTAACTCTTTCGGGAAAATTCCTAGAAGGGGAATAGCTGGGTCAAGTGGAATTTCTAGTTATAGTTTTTTGAGGAGTCTCCACACTGATTTCTGCAGTGGTTGTACCAGTCTACACTCCCACCGACAGTGTAGGAGGGCTCCTTGCCCCACAGCCTCAGCAGCATCTGTTGTTATCTGATTTCTTGGTTTAGCCATTCTTTCTGGAGTAAGATGAAATCTCAGTGTTGTTTTAGTTTGCATTTCTCTAGCGGCCAGCGATGACAAACATTTTTTAGTGGATTTGTTGGCCATCTGTGTTTCTTCCAAGAAGAAGCTCTTTCTTTGCCCATTTTTTGATTGTCTTTTATTCTGGCAGGGTTTAATTGTTTTTAGCCCTTTATATATCCGAGATATGAGCCCTCCATAGAGGAAGAGCTGGCGAACGTTTTTTCCCATTCTGTAGGTTGTCTCTTCACTCTATGGGTTATTTCCTTTGCGGGGCGGCAATTTTACTTTTGAAAATACGTTCATGTGTCCAAGTGTGTGGGAGACTGAGGCAGGGGGATTGTGAGTTTTAGGCCAGCTTGGGCTGAATGAATGAATGGATGAATGAATTAATGAATTAATGAATGAATGAAAAAAAAAGCGGATAGAGTCAGAAGTCTAGGAGACCGCTACCTGCGGGCCTAGAGATAGGGACGTCTGAAGTCGGGAAGAGGAGTCCCCGTTGCTTCGCACCCGGTGTGCTCTGCCCCCTGCTGGCCACATTGGGTATGTGCCTGTCTCAGGAAAGCAATGTTCTCCCCCCTCTGCATTTAGCACCCTTCTGTCAGGAAGGGTGGCCTCAAACTCCTGGCAATCTTCCTGCCTCAGCCTCCCGAGTGTTGGGATCACAGGCATGCGCCACCATGCCTGGCCTGGGTTATTGTTGAGTGGGTGTGAAGTTTCAGTTGGGGGCCACAGAGAAGGTCTAGTCGTGCACGGTGGCGAATGGCGGTTGCATAGTCATGGGAGTGTACCTGATGCCTCCCCAGGTCACCCTGATGGCCACTCTGGGGACACTGAACACCCTTGCTGACGTCTCAGACAGTGTGGTGCAGGGCAGGGGCCGGAAGCGGCTGACCATTTCCACCAGCGACCGGAAGCTGCTGAACTTCATCCTGCAGCACGTGACCTACACGAGCACCAGCTACCAGCACAACCGCGTGGATGTGGGTGAGGGGTCTGCTCCGAAAGCGCTGGGCTGAGGGGTCTGCCTCCTCCGGGAAGCCCGCCTGGCTTTCAGATTCTTCCCGGGCCCTGTTTCTAGTCCCTGATACCTAATTTCCCAGTTACTCCACCCAAGGCCATCCCCACTTTGCCACATTCACCCCATGGACTTTTGGAGGTTCCTTACTCAAGCCGAAGCCATGGGTTCCATTAGCCACCTGCACCATGCTCAAAGCGGTCTTCAGGCCGGGCGAGGTGGCAGGTGCCTGGGATCCCTGCATGTGAGAGGCCGAGGCAGTAGGATCGCTGCGAGTTTGAGGCCAGCCTGGGCTACATAGCGAGACCCTTTCTCAAGTAAACAAGATAAGACAACCCAGATCCTAGGACCCCAAGCCCACCTCACCCCACACATGCACAGGGGAGGAGGCATGAGTTTAACACTGCTCAGCCGGTTGCCCCTGGACACCCAGCAAGTCAGGAGCCCAAATGTTATCGACCCTGGGGAGGCTCCATGATCCCACCAGATCCCCCACTGCCCATCACCCCAGCTTCCCAGGCAGCGTGGGCTTTGATCTGCAGGGGCCACCGCTGGCTCTGACTGCTTCTCTTCCTGCAGTGAGCTTGGAGTCCATGTCCGCAGTGGCCAAGTTCCCTGTGAGCATCCGCTACCCTGTCATCCCCAAGCTGTATGACCCGGGACCAGGTGAGCCCTGGCCCCACGCTCTGTGGGGCACCCATGAGCCCTGATGAAATGGGGGGGCCCTCGGAGCTGTAGGAGAACTGGTCAAAATATAGGTCTGATATGATTCCTGAGATTCATTTGGAGGAAAGAAATTCCAGGATATGGTCCCCCACATTGCTTAATTATACTTAACTAAGCCAGACATGGTGGCGCACGCCTGTCATCTCAGCACTCAGGAGGCTGAGGCAGGAGGATCGCCACGAGTTTGAGGCCAGCCTGGGCTACACAGCGAGACCCTGTCTCAAAAATAAGAAAGTAGGTCACGTGTGGAGGCAGCAAGGATTCCCCTGAGGCAGACTCTGGCTGCCCCGTCTTTGTCCAGAGAGGAAGCTCCGGAACCTGGTGACCATTGCCACCAAGACTTTCCAGCGCCCCCACAAGCTGAAGATCCTGCTGCAGAGCATCCGGGAGTTCTACCCAGACCTGACGGTGATCGTGGCTGACGACAGCAACCAGCCTGCGAAGATCGACGACGAATACGTGGAGCACTACATCATGCCCTTTGGGAAGGTGTGGCCTCATGGGCCAGGGCGCCAGGGCCTCCTCTGAGTCCCTCTGTGAACCCAGATTCAGAGTGAATCCCCCCCATGTTTCAACATTAATGGGGCATTGTTCCAGCCTCCTTCATACTGGTGTGGAGATGGAGGGGACTGTCTAGAAACGACCCTGGGTCTGCATCCCAGGGATTGCTGATCTGTAGGTCCAACATCCAATGCATCTCTCGTCCCCACGAATCCACCTAAGCTAGGGACTGTCTCACCAGTGTGGTGGTGTACACCTGTATTCCTGACATTCAGGAGGCCGAGGCAGGAGGCTCGCTGGGAGTTTGAGGCTAGCCTGGGCTACATAGTGAGATCCTGTCTCAAAAAAATAGTTACTGTCCCCTCCCAAGCTCTCCTGAGACCTGGACTCCCCATAACCAGCGGTTCTCAGCCTCGCCTGGACACTGGGGTCACCCCGTAGGTTGTGGCTTCATCCATCTGGGCACAGCGTGGCTCTGGGGACCCAGGAATCTCCCCCAAGTACTCCATAGAGTCTGGGGCAGCAGTGAGTGCCAATCTGACCTCCTGTTGCTTGCAGGGTTGGTTTGCGGGGCGGAACCTGGCCATCTCGCAGGTCACCACCAAGTACGTCCTCTGGGTGGACGATGACTTCCTCTTCACCCCCAAGAGCAAGATTGAGAGGCTGGTTGAGGTCCTGGAGAACACAGAGCTGGATGTGGTGAGGGGTGGTAGCCACGTGCCTGGTGTGGCCTGGAATGACACAGAAGGGGGAGGAAGAGGAGAGGAGGCGAGGCCTCGGGAGAGGGGAGGAAGGGGCTTCCGCAGGATGCAGATAGGGCAGGTCCAGCTCCGGCATCTAGAGTGTCGCCCTTCGTACCAGGAGAGGTGAGTCCTGCCTTTGCCTGCATGGCGATCCTGCCTCAGCCTCTGGAGTGCTGGGATGACAGTCGTGTGCCACCACGCCCTGCTGGAAACAGTGTGTTTCTTGGTGTAATGGAGGTGTAGTCCGGGGAGGCTTCCTGGAGGAGGCTGCATGAAACCCACTCTCTGTGTCTGCCTGCTAGGTGGGCGGCAGCGTGCAGGGAAACGTGTTCCAGTTCAGGCTGTTCCTGGAGCAGAGCGAAGATGGGGACTGCATTCACCGGAGGTCGGGATTCTTCCAGCCCCTGGACGGCTTCCCTGGCTGCGTGGTGACCAGCGGGGTGGTCAACTTCTTCCTGGCCCACACTGAGCGGCTCCAAAGAGTTGGCTTCGATCCCCGCCTGCAGCGAGTGGCTCACCTAGGTGGGTGTGAGGACGGGCAGGCTGGGGACTCCCAGGAAGCCAAGAGCCACACCCATGGGCCCCTGTCCCCTTGACCCAAAGTGGGAGCTCCTGGTCTCTCCCTGTCTCTCCACTCTGGGTCTTCCTGCACATGCCCTTCCTCTTTTGGCCCTATAGCTCCGTCCCTTCCTTCCTTTCTGTCCTACTTCCCCTCTCCAGAAATCCCTTCTCATTAAATTGCAACTGGCAGCCAGGCGTGGCGGTGCACGCCTGTGATCCCAGCCCTCGGGAGGCTGAGGCAGGAGGATCGCTGTGAGTTTGAGGCCAGCCTGAACCGCAAAGCGAGACCCTGTCGCAAAACAAACACAGCTGCGCCCCCTGCCGGCCCGGTGACAGCTCCCATTTCTCCCTCGCTCTCTCTGCAGAGTTCTTTATAGACGGGCTGGGCAGCCTGCTGGTGGGCTCCTGCCCAGAGGTGGTCATGGGTCACCAGCCCCGCTCGCTGGCGACAAACAGGGAGCTGGTGGCGCTGGAGAAGAACTACAGCACCTACCGGGCCAACACCGACGCGCAGATCCAGTTCAAACTGGCGCTGCACTACTTCAAGAACCATTTCCATTGCTCCACGTAAAGCTCGGCCGGAATGGCTGTGGGCATCTAAAAGGTGCAGGCTACCAATGAGCCGACTCAGGGCAAGTGGATGGGCCAATCAACGTTTAAGGGTTATTAGGAATGGACCAATCACTGATCAGGGCAGCGGGGACTATGTAGATTACAAGCCTTAAATGTTCCGCACCTTTCCCTTTCCGAAGCGTTTGCACTTAGAGACTCAGCCATCGGCGATCTCGGCGATCTCGCGCGGAAGGACACGATGGCTGCTGGCGCCTTGGGGATTCTTTGGTGGTCATCATCCGACACCCGGAGACATCCGCTCCAGCATCACCGCCATCCGCACGTTTTCATTTGGTTCTCTCTCTTGAACTCAAGAAATTGTGAAAAACCGGGGTCTTTGCCTTGAGGTGGCAGCTGGGTCAGGCTGCCGTGGTGACAGAAAGTGGACATCTGGTGGGACAAGTCGGCGAAGCAGGGGGGACAAGGCCATGGGTCCCTGCGGGCCTGGGCCTCTCACACATCAGGTAGGGTGCCTTTCTTTATATTGGCGACCGGGGGCTACAGAACGCAGTGAAAGCACAGTTAAAATCCGTAAGTGGCCCGAAGAGTTCCAGAGCACACGAAACCGACAGGGAGCCGGGCGCGGTAGCTCACAGCCGTAATCCCAGCACTCTGGGAGACTGAGGCAGGAGGATCTCAACTTCAAGCCCAGCCCATGCAATTTAGTGACTTTGCAAGACCCTGTTTCAAAATAAAATATTTTTAAAAGTCTGGGGATGTAACTCAGTGTGAGGGCCCGGGGTTCAATCCCCAGTAACAGGAAAAACAAAACAAAACAAACACCTGGGCTTTAAAGATAGCCTTAACCTTGCTTAAACTGCAAATAAATGTAAGTGAAACCTAACTTGGGTCATTTTTGGTAAATTCCTACATTAGCAACGAAACTTAACCCCAGCCAATCACAAGCAGCCAAAGAATATGGGTGTGTGATTTGCTTCTTAACTTAAATAAAGTCCTTAAAATTGTATTGTACCTCTGGTTTTCCTTCTATTGTTTTTCTTTTTCTTTTAAAAATTTTTTTGGTATCAGGACTCGAACTCAGGACCTCTAGTTTTTCTTTTATGATGCTTACATTGTCAGGCAATCTGGCACACACCTGTAATCGCAGTCCTCAGGAGGCTGAGGCAGGAGGATGGAGTGTTCAAGGCCAACCTGAACTACAAAGTGAAACCCTGTTCTGTGTAGCCCAGGCTGGCCTCCAACTCTTGGCAATCCTCCTGCCTCAGCCTCCCGAGTGCTGGGACCACACGTCTGTGCCACCACGCCCCATTTATGTCCCTCTCTGATCCCAGCTCTTCAACAAAGAATGTGGACGATGTACCTTTCTGTGTTTACATTTTCTATAATAAATGGTTTTACCTTTAAAATCCAAAAAAAGAACGTAATTATTTTAGAAGAAAAAGTGAATACATTCAATATGAGAAGAAAATGTGGATGCTTGCTTTTTTGAAAATAAAGTAAAGGGCCACATTCAGCCATCAGAGCCATATACCGAACCTGAGACTTGAATCCGGGCCTGAGCCATGGAGGCGGACCGGGCTCACTGGGGACTCACGGCGCCCTGGTCATCTGCCACAAGGAGGCGCTGTTGGCTTGTGTGGCTCAGCCGGGGCTCCCGGCCAAGCAGGGCCGCGTGGGACGCGTCACCTACCCCACACTGTGGGACGCAGGCGTGGAGCTTTCCTGTACGTGAACGGGGATTTATTATATGTGTTAATCGGTAAGGAGAGTTTCGGTTTGGCTTGGCTTGTATGTCTTTCTTATGAATACAATAAGTTATTCCCTATTTTAAAAACATTTTTTGAGACAGGGTCTCACTAAGTAGTCCCAGCTGGCCTCCAACTCATGGGGGTCCTCCTGCCTCAGCCTCCCGAGCGCTGGGATCACAGGTGTGCGCCACCACACCTGGCTAATTTCCTAAACCGTCGCTTAGTACTTATTGCATAGTGGTAATTGTATAGATTGCTTACCTTACTAGTTTTCACTACACCATAATAAACAGTGCAGCGGAGAACGTCCCTGATTGTGTATCCCGTATCTAAGTACTGCTGTAGGGTAATGTCCCCAAGGGGAGGCTGCTGATGCTGAGTCACACGCGTGTGACTGTCCACGTCCACTCCGAGTGGGACGCGGACTTTGATTGTGACCCCCTTAAAGGCTGTCGGCACGCAAGGGGCGCGTGCCCACACCTTTGTCACCCGGACCTCGCGCAGCCCCAGCCACGTGGCCTCCCCGGAGGGTCCAAGGCTTGAACCCCAGTCCCCTCCGTGCTTGTCCGCTTCTCTCCCCGCTCGGGCAAAGCGTCCCCCGAGCCGGAGTTCCCTGGTTAATAAATAAATAAACAGCAAAAAGCGGGAAGCCCAGGCTGCGCGTGCCAAGCCTGGTGCCCCGGACCGACTGTCTTTGGACCCATCGGGTGCGCGGAGGAAGCGCGGAGCAGAGGAAAGCGCGGGCCAGGAACGCTCGGGTCGCGCGGGGAGGAGGACGCCCCTGTGTCCCCTGTGCGCGCCTCGGGGGCCCAGGCCCAGTCGGGCGCGCGGCGACACTTTGCACAGGCCGCGCAGGGTGCTCTGTGGCTTGAGAAGGCGCCCGGGCGCAATGAGCAGCCAGCAGGTCCCATGGTGTAATGGTTAGCACTCTGGACTTTGAATCCAGCGATCCGAGTTCAAATCTCGGTGGGACCTCAGTAGATCTTTTTAGTTTTATGATCCCTGCTTTGGGAGCCCGCCTGCGGCGGCAGCCACCTCGGGCTGTTCCCTGGCCCCGCTGACCCGCACGACCGCCGTTTAGGGTCCCTCCCCCCTCCCCCTCTCAACACATTCTGGTTTCAAGGCCATCTGCCCGTTGCGGTGCGCACGCGCAAGAGGCGGGCGGAAAAATAAAACGCGGCGGTGAGAGACGAAAAGCGACTCTAGCCCCGGGGAAGGCGCCGGAAGAAACAGAGCGCCTGAGGCTGCCGCTCTGGGCGGGTAGAGGGGCGGCTGCAAGTCTAGGAGACCACGCCTTCAACGCTGCCGACTCCCTGTCCTATTGGTCACTGTGTGGAGAGCGAGTCTGACTGATCTGGGAGTCGCCAATGAAAAGGCCGGGCCGAGCCAGAGGGCGGGAAAAATGACACCTGCGGTGCTCCGATTGGTCAAAAGCAGTAACGGGGTTTACCCCGCGTGCGTCTGGGGGTCAGAGACCTGGGTGTGCGTGTCTGGTTATCTCTGTGCTCTGCCAGTGAGGCTGCGTGTGTCATTCGGTTAGAAAATAGCGCCTTAGTGTAGGCATGGGCTCCTCAGCCTGGTCAGCCCATCAGGGGGGCTCCGTTGACCTTCCTCACTACCGGGGCGACTCTGCCAGGGATCCAAGTTCAGGGCTCCCGGGCGCGCTGGGCTCTTCGGGGCGAGTCGGGCGAGCGCGGCTGTCCCCGCGGGCGGGCGCGGCGGGAGCTGGTGACGCACCTGTGCTCTCCCCGCAGGCAGTCGATGCCGTGGGCCCGCGTTCCCGCCCGCGGGTGGCATGGAGACCGGGTTCTCGCTCCCTCCCGTCTGTCCCCGGGCTCCATGCCCGCGCCCAAGGCGCCCAGCGATCCCGCCTCGGCCCCCGCGGGAGCGGCTCTTCTCCAGCGGGCACCGCAGGGCCTGAGGTCACCTTGTGCCGGGCGCGCAGAGCCGGGCCCTGGCCCACTCAGCGCGTAACGAACGTGGCACTGCGGGGGCTTCCTGTCAGATCGCCCGGGGACAGTGGAGGCATCCCTGGGGAAAACCAGAAAATCTGATTCCGCCCTAACTTAGGCTAACACAGCCCTCGCTGGAAGGAGAAGCAGCTTCTCGAAGGCGACACACGGGACATCTTTTGGACTCCGACCAGGCTTCATGAAAGACACAAAGGCTCTGAAAGTTTGATACACTTCCACCATATCTGTTCTTGTTAAATGTTTAAATGTTATTTGTATTAGTGCATGGGTGCAGTCCACAGTGAGCCCATTCGTCGTGCAGAGTCGGTGCGAGGACAGAACACATCTTTACTCCTTCCCTCGTGTCCCCACTCTGCTCTCGTCCAGAGCCCCAGGTGAGAAAGTGAAAGCGGCTGGGGTGCGGCCCAGTGGTGGAGCATTCAAGCACACACACGCGCACACACACACACACACACACACGCTTGAAAAAGTAAGCCACATTTAAAAAAGAAAAAAAAAGGAAGCCACAGAATATGAAAGGATATTTGTAATGTATAAGAGAATTTGAATCAAGCTGCACGTGGTGGCTCACGATCCCCAAAGAGTTTGAGGCCAGCCTGGGCTCCATAGTGAGTTCAAGGCCAGCCTGAACTACACAGTGAGGCCCAGTCTCCAAAAAAGAGGAAAAAAGAAAAAGAAGCAAAAAGAAGCACAACAGCTACCTGGATTGTTTTACCTACAAGTTCCCAATCTGGGTTGCAACAGAGGCGAAGAAGGAGAACTGGTGTGTGGAAGCTGGAGGGGCAAATAGGAAGAAAGCACTTTCTAACGATGTGCTCGGTCTGTCACAGAGCGGCTGGAGAGCCAGGCCCGTCATGGCGTAGTGGCACATGCTGGAATCCCAGCACTCAGGAGGCTGAGGCAAGAGTTTCCCGCTAAGTTTGGGGCCAGCCTGGAATGCATAGTGAGACCTGTCTCAAAAAACCAAAACCAAAACAATGATCATTTATTTGATCTCGCAAGCCAGTTAACACATGCACAGACAGACAAAACTAAAACAAAACGTTAAGAAACAATTATTTACCCCCTTAAATGTAAAGGTACACTCATCTTGTGTGTTATGTAAATTTATTACGTTTTATTTTTTTTATAAGGTACAGTCTTGATATTTTCCCTCTGTGTGTGCTTTTTTCAAGCTGGCCCCAGTTTATCAATTTCATTTGGTTGATGCTGTTTTTGGGGGGTTTTTTATGTGGGTACTGGGAGTTGAACTCAGGACCTCACACTTTCCAGCAAGCACTTGTGCCACTGAGCAATATCACTGGCCCTTTTTTTCCTTTTTGTGGGTTCCGGGAGTCGAACTCAGGACCTTGTGCTTGCCAGGCAGGCGCTTATGCCGCTGAGCTATCTCACTGGCCCTGATGCTGTTTTTTGAGACTGGGTCTCGCCATGTAGGCCAGGCTAGCTTCGAACTCATGGTGATCCCCCTGCTTCAGCCTACCGAGTGCTGTGATCACAGGCGTGTACCCCCATGCCTGGCCCGACATGATTTTATAAGCCTCGGTTTGTAAACCACTCACTGCCCGCTGTCCTGCTGCTCTTGTTCCAGCATTTCTGACCCTATCGGTTCCTCCTCTTCCTGCCCCAGAGCTGAGGAGGAAACCTCTCTCCCTCCACCCCTACCCACCCGGTAACTTGGGGCTAGTGCCGGCCCATTTCCCAGAAAGGTGCGCCTGTGGTGTGGCTAGTGACCATCAGGGGCAACACGCGGGCACAGGAGCCAGGCCCCTGCTTTCCCTCCCAGGCTGTGCCAGATCTCGGGTTTTCTTCATACCAGAGCTACAGTGCAACAACACGCGTGGCGCTGCCTAGCGTGCAGTTAGGCCTGGGAACTGCAGAACACTCAGTCTGGCCTTGTGATGATCCTCCTGCCTGGGCCTCCTTAGTGCTGGGATGACAGGCGTGTACCACCACTCCCAGGGTTATACTGTGCAGACATACTCAGGAGGCCGAGGCAGGAGGATCATCACAAGTTCCAGACAGCCTGGGCTGCATAGTGAGACCCTGTCTCAAAATACAAGAGGAAAAAGCAAGAGCGTACATTTCCTTCTCCCTCCCTTTTCCTGGCTTGGGCTAATCTTACCACTCAGAATCATCAGGTTCTGCCCCTCCCTTCCTGCTCTTCTTTGTGGCCCTCCTTCCCCCACCCCAGCCGGAGGCGCTGCTGCTCTCCGAGTTCTATTCTTGGCCCCCTTTTCTCTTTTGGGCAGTTTCAGCCACTTCTGTCACAGTGGCTGTCACTCTCAGTGACTCTAGCAGGCCCAGGACCTCACCATGTACCCCAAGGTGGCCTTGAACTCATGCTAATCTTTCTGCCTCAGCCTCCCAGGTGCTGGAATGACAGGCCCCTGCCTCTCCCTTCTGACTCCACCTGGGCATTGCAGTCCCTAATCCATCCAGGTGGCTAGGTCCTGCCTGGTGCTTTTCCTTTCCCCAAAAACTGCTGCTCTCGGGGTGGCCTGAAAGGGAAGCGAGGAGGCCTCCTCTGCACTTGCTAGAGTGATTCAGGTTCCGGCCAGATGATCCAGGTCTCTGGGCGGAACTGCCGGAGAGCTGGGCAGGGCGCCTGGGGCTGGTCACCACAAGGGGTGAATGCAGACTGCAGGTATTTGTGTCCTGAAGGCTTCTCTGAGGCTGTCCTGAAGGAGAGGCTCTTCAAGCCGGGCGTGGTGGCCCATGCTCTCATCCCAGCTCTCTGAGGCTGAGGCAGGAGGATCGCCTGGAGTTCACAGTCATCTGTGATGAGATAGGATCTTACTATGTAGTTCAGGCTGGCCTCAAACTTGCAGTGATCCTCCTGCCTCAGCCTCTAGTGCTGGGATGACAGGTGTGCACCACGACAAATGGCTTACTCACCCTTCCTTCCTTCCTTCCCATTCCTAGGGACTCAATCCAGGACTTTCACACTGAGCTACATCCCTGGCACTTTTTGTTTTTTATTTTGACACAGGATCTCACTAAATTGCCCAGGCTTGGCTGGAACTTGCAGTCCTCCTGCCTCAGCCTCCCAGAGTGCTGGGATGATGGGCATGCACCACCACGCCTGGCTCTAATGTGAATTCTTAACTTTAATGGAAATGCCACGGTTAAGAAAGAAACACGCCGTGGTTCCATAAGAGGCTGACATTGGGGAGGCCGGCAAAGGGCACGGGGCCTCTGCACTATCTTTGCAAATCTTCTGTAAATCTAAAATTAACTCAAAATAAAAACCAAATCACTGAAAACAAAGAAATGAGGCAGGGGCTGACGTTGGCTCAGCTCTCTGGTCTGGTCCTGTGGTGGGCACCAGGCAGCAGATGGCTTTGTGGGACTCAGGCAGGCCTTGGAAAGCCCAGGGCAGTGCCATCGTCCCCCTGGGGGACACAGCTGTGTGCTGCTCTCCTGGCTGAAGGCCTTGGGGTCCGTGGGCCCAGGCAGGGACAGACCCCTCTCAAAATCATCATGCCCAGCCTGCTGAGCTGCGCACCTGAGGAACCTGCTGCCAGTGAGCCAGGCGTGGTGGTGCCTGCCTGTCATCCCAGCCCTTGGGAGGCTGAAGCAGGAGGATCGCAAGTTTGAGCCAGCCTGGGCAATTTAGTGACTTAGTAAGACCCTGTCTCAAAAAAAATAGAAATAGAAATAAATAGGGTTGAGGGTGTAATTCAGTGTGAAGGGCTTGAGTTTGACCCCGGTATCAGGAAGAAAAAATCCTTTCAGTGGAGCTGAGCTCTCTGCCCAACATTCTGAGCTCCTTATTGAGGGGAGGGTGCCAAAAAAAAGCACCAGCCAGGAAAAGGGGTCTGAGTGTTGGCCAGTGGCTGCCCTCAAGGATCAGGGGTCCTGCGATTCTCACCGCACCCTGGAGGCCGGGGAGGCTGGGGAGCAGAGAACAGTGAGCAGACACCCGAGCAGGGGAGCTGCAGAAATGAGTCCTCCACGCGGTGCTCCAGAGAGGGCTCCAGAGAGGGCTCCGAGGCCTAGGGAAGAAAGATCAGTCTGTACCCGGGACCAGCGGCCTCGATCATCGAGTTCCCCCTGAGACAGAGAGCCGGGCTGAGCAGGCAGAAAGGAGCCTGCAGCGCAGAACTATGGCCCCATCCGTTTCCCCTTCCTTCCTGCCTGCCTTCCATTTCCCTCTTTCTTTCTTCTCTTTCTTTCTTTCTTTCTTCTCTTTCTTTTTGTTGTTGTTTGTTTTTGTTTTTTTGAGACAAGGTCTTGCTGTGTAGTTCAGACTGGCCTCGAACTCACTATGTAGCCCCAGGCTGGCTTCAAACTCAGGGATCCTGCTGCCTCAGCCTCCTGAGTGCTAGGATTACAGGACTGCGCCACCATACCCAGCCCCTTCTGCTGATTGAAGCCTCTCCCTTGGCTGTTTATTAATCATCTGCTTCCTCCTTCCCTGAGAATGAAGAAGAAAAGTTCACTTCTGATTGTTTTTCATACTGGGAATTGAACCCATGGCCTTCACTCCAAGCTACATCCCTAGCCCATTTATTTATTTACTTATTTATTTATGAGACAGAGTCTCACCAAGTCATCAAGTTGCCCATGCTGGGCTCAAACTTGCCATCCTCCTGCCTCAGCCTCCCAGGGTGCTGAGATTACAGGGGTGTGCCATCTCGCTTGGCTAAGAAAAGTCCTTCAGGGCTTGAGGCAGAGAGGACTGGAGGGAGGGGGAGGGGAAGGGGAAGTAAAAAGGATCAAAATGTGCCGTGACTGTGATCATTATGCATGGAAAACGCGGACTAAAAATTCTCGAAAATATTTACTTTTTTTTTTTTGAGACAGGGTCTCACTACGTAGCCCAGGCTGCCTTGAATTCATGGTGATCCTCCTGCCTCAGCCTCCCGAGTGCTGGGACTACAGACATGTGCCACCACACCTGGCCTTCTTTTTTTTTTTGTACCGGGAATCGAACTCAGGACCTTGCACTTGCCAGGCAGGCGCTGTGCCACTGAGCTATATCCCCAGCCCCACCTGGCCTTCTAATAGGTCCCGACTGGGGTCCCCTCTCCAGCCTCAACCCCCACCCTGTGGCACCCCCTCCTGTATTCACACTGACCTTGCCAGTGGCCCTGGGCTCATCTCTGGGCCTCTCTTCCTGCCTGGGCTGGTCTCGCTTTCATCATTTACTGCTGCAAATTCCTCAAGGAGGGAACTGGGGCAGCCGTGACCTCAGTGACCTTGAAGAGGGTCACAGGATAGGACATGTGGTGGCGGAAATGGACCCTGAGCCCCAGCCCCCAGCTACTCGAAATGGCTTTTTCCTTCCAGGTGTTGTAGGCTGTGTGTGTGTGTGTGTGTGTGTGTGTGTGTGTGTGTGTGTGTGTAGCACTGGGGACTGAACCCAGGACCTCTGCACTGAGCTACAACCTCAGTCCTTTATATTTTTTATTTTGAGAAAGGGTCTCGCTAAGCTGCCCAGGTAGGACTTGAGATCCTCCTGCCTCAGCCTCTCAGAGACAGCTGGCATCACAGGTGTGCATTCACCAGGCCCAGCTTTGTGGGCTCTTCATCCCCTGCTGCCGACTCTCCTCTGTGTCTCCGAGCGGGGTGCCTGTGGGTGCACAGGTGGGAAGGAAGAAAGACTGGGAGGTGGCACCATCGAAGAGACGCTCGACGCGCTCTGCGGGCCCTTTGACTTGTGCTGTGCCTCAGAGGGGAGGGTGCACTGGGTCCCGGGCGCCCCAGGATGGTGGCCCACAGCAGTGCACGGGGCTGGGGCATCAGCTCAGCACGCAGCTGCCCTTCTCCTTGAAGGGGTTCCTGTCCTCCGGGACGCCTCTGAGGAGGGGGTCACTCCCCGCATAGGCCTCCGTGTGGTCCTTGATCTCCTTCCCCGTCCTGGAGATCTGCGAGAGCAGAGGGCACAGCCTTGCCTCTTGCCCAGGACCCAGGGTCTGTTGGTCCCAGGCAGGTGGGAGCCAGACAGGGCAGGACAGAGGCCGCGCAGAGCAGGGTGGAGGGGACAGGGCCCAGGGACAGGGCCAGGAGGGAGGTGATCCCGACCTGATGCTCACACCTGACCCCACTCCTTGGTTGTTTTTTGAGATAGGGTCTCGCTGTGTGGTCCAGGCTGGCACTGAACTCAGTGCAATCCTCCTGCCTCAGCCTCCTGAGTGTGGGGATGACAGGTGTGCGCCACCTCTGCACCCTCTGCCTGCGCCTAGCCACCCTGGAAAAGCCTTTCCATCCCCTCCACACTGGAATCACAGCTCCCGGACAGTAAGGGAGGGAGGGAGGCGCCATGGGGCGGGGCTGGGGGCCAGCGACTCACCGGAGCCCTCGGGGTCTTTACCTCCCTCTTCAACTGCTCCACCTCCATCCGCAGCAGCTCCTCACTGAGGTCCTGGGCCATGGGGGCCTGGAGAGACCTGGGCAGGGGTTGGGTTGTGTCAGCTCCCCCAGCCCCACTGAACCCTAACCAGGCTTCATTCTGCCCCCCACCATAGGTGTAGGCTTGGGAGGACAGGACAAGCCCAGGCTGAAGGACAAGGCACGGTTTTCACCCTTAGCTAGGCATAGTGGAGTGGGTCTCTCATCCCAGCACTCAGGAGGCTGAGGCAGGAGGATCCTGTGAGTTTGAGGGCGGGCTACACAGTGAATTCAAGACCAGCCTGGAGGGCCAGTGAGATGGCTCAGCGGCGTAAGCACCTGCCTGGCAAGCGCGAGGGCTCGAGTGTGACTCCTGGAACCCACGTATGAAAAAAGGGCTGGTGATATCGCTCAGTGGCACGGGCGCCTGCTGGCACGCGAGGTCCTGAGGTTGACCCCCGGAACCCACAAAAAAAAAAAAAAAAAAAAAAAGACCAGCCTGGACTACATAGTGAGACCCTGTCTCAAAACAAAACAAGATTTTTGCCCTTGGATAAGGGCCTATCTAAGGAGGAATCAGGACAGAAAAAAGCAATTTCTTGCACTGAGAAAGATTTGGGAACGAACTTATTATTCCACAGATGGCTCAGGTCACTATTCTCTTTGTGGTCCCCAGCATTAAACTGATGATAATACTGTTATTAGTCCAGGCATGGTGGCACATACCTATAATTCCAGCACTCAGCGAGGCTGAGGCAGGAGGATCTCAAATTCAAATTCAGCCTGGGCAACTTAATGACTTAGTGAGAACTTGTCTCAAAATAAAACCTATAAAGGGCTGGGGATGGACCTTAGAGCAAAGGCCCTGGGTTCAAGCCCCAGTCAGTACCACAAAATGTACAGACCCTCCGGTCACTGCAGGGTACTTACTGCAAGGCCCAGTGCCTCACCTCCTCAACATGCGCCCCAGGTCCCAGCCCCAAGCAACCTCAGCCCCTCACCTGCTGGGACAAGCACACTGGTACCGTCACCGTCACCGCCCAGGACGCAGCCAAGATGCAGTCTGAGCGGCTGCTCCTCGGTGAGATCTTCGGATAAAGCAGGTGGCTTGGGGCAGATTCTGGTCCTAAGCCGATCACTGGCTCAAGGGTCTAAACTGGGCCCCGCCTGAGCCACCAGCCCTGTGGCCTCCCAGGCAGGGACGCTGCCCTCTGCCCTCAGACACAACCGGGACAGAGGTGCCTGGGTGTGTCCTCAGGCTTTGTCCTCATGCCCTGTCCTTCAGCACTCTGCTCCTCTGGGACCACCCCCCAGCCCACATGCCCCCTGCCTGCCCGTCCCCCGCTCTTTTTCTCTGGAGACAGCATCTAGCTATGTAGTCCAGGCGCACCTCGAACTCACAGTGATCTTCCTGCCTCAGCCTCCCTAGTGCTGGGATCACAAATGTGCGCCACCACTCCCGGCTTGCCCCACACCTCTGAGCCTGGTCTGAAGCTTCTCTGCCCCAGTGGTCAGATCTCAGAGCAGCCCCCAAATTCCCTTCTCCAGAAGTCTCGGTGTCCCCAGGGGATTCCCACAGTGTTACCTCACAAGGGTCCCCCAGCTCACGCTTCATCCTCATTCCATGAAAATATTCCCGCACCCACAAGGCTGTGCACTTGGCACTGGGGCCATGGCCACCCTGCCTGCATCCTGGCTTCTTGGCCTCCATGTCCCCCCCCCAGCCCCGAATGTGGGTCACCCTTGTCTGAAAGTCCTTGATGTGGGGCTGGCCAGCTGGTCTCTCTTGGTCCCCTCCACAACCTAGGGACCCCGAGCCCTGCTCTGGACCACAACGCCAACCCCTGCCCAGCCACACGTCCTGAAACCAGCAAGTTTGCCTGGAATTTGAACCTGCTATTGTCTCAAATCTAAGTCCCCGCTACTGCCTAACCAGAGCTCCTCACACTCACTTGGTCAATTTCTTTTTTGGGAGGGTAGGTAAAACAGGTCTCACTATGTAGTGCAGGCTGGCCTTGAACGCACAGTGTCACCCAGGCTGGCCTCAAACTCCTGGCAATCCTTCCTGCCTCAGCCTCCCGAGTTCTGGGATCACAGGCATGCGCCACCACTTGGTGGTTGATTTCATCTTGTCCTGCTTCCATGAGGCCTGCAGCCTGTGCACCAGCCCCCCACCTTCACACCTGACCCCTCCTGGGCTTGACAACCCTTCCTGGGGGACCCGCCTGTGCTTCCTGCAGTCTAACTCTGACTCCTCTCACTCGAGCCCCACGGGAGGCCAGACCTCCACATCCTATCCACCCTGCACTCCCAGCCTTGGTGACTCATCCTGTGCTTCCCAAGGAAGCCCGGGCCCTCGCCCTTTCCTTTGCTCTTCTCTGAGCGGAAAATGCACCTCCATGGCCAGCCACCCCCTTCCTCCTCTGTCCCCCCAGTCCCCACCCACCAGTTTCCTCTACGGGCCCAGGCGGCGGCAATCACAGCCGCAGACCTCGGCTTCCTCTGTTGGGGGGCCTGGGGGCTGGGCCCGGCCTCCCCCTTCCTCGGTCAGGGACAGAGCACAGCGCGGGCCCACTTCCTCCTGGCCCGGAACAGTGAGCGCCTGCCCCAAAGCCCAGCGGTTCGACTCTCTGGCAGAGGAAGCGCAGAGCAGCCGAGGCCAAAGCCAGGGAGACCATCGAGGCTGGCGAGGCTCTGAGCCAGTGGCGCCCCGGTCCCCGCGGCCGGGCCATGGCGGAGCTGCAGCAGCTGCAGGACTTCGAGATCCCCACGGGCCAGGAGGCACTGCGCGGCAACCACAGCGCCCTGCTGCGGGTCGCTGACTACTGTGAGGACAACTACGTGCAGGTGGGTGTGGGTGCGGCGACATCGTGATCCAGGGGACCCCGAGCCCAGCCTGGTCCTGCAGGACCTCAGGCAACGACAGGTGCTGGTTCTGGGCCTCAGTCCACAAGCCGGCCCACCGCGGCTTCAGCTTCATCCCAGTCCCCAAACTCAGCCCCGACCCTGGGTTACTCAGGTGCTGCCTGGATTCCTTGCTCTGCCAGCGCCTGGAAGGTTGGGGACCCTGGCCAGCTCTAGGTGAGACTGTGGACCCCCCAACCTGGTCGTGATCTTGCACCAGATGAGGGAAAGGAGTTCGTTCCTTGGTATTCGAGGGAGAGTGGAGAAGTCAGAGCAGCTTGGGTTGGAGAGAGGCCTGGCCCGGGTGGCGCGCTCGAGATCCTCCTGCCTTAGCCTCCTAAAGTTCAAGCCCGGCCTGGGCAACCTAACAACTTAGGTAGACCGTGTCTCAAATAAAAAAGGGCTGGGGGTGTACGTAGCTCGGAGGAGAGGCTGGGGGTGTAATCCCCAGTACTGCCAAAACAAAAGCAAGAGAGGGCCTGAGGCAGAGGCGGGAATGTACCACTGACTGCTGACAGCGAGGAGCATGGTGGCGCTGTGGAACCGTTTTCCACATTGTGTGGCTGTCCTGGAACTGAGACTAGATTCCCGGGTGACAGCAGAGGGGCAGGGGACCGAGTGACAGCAGCTCTGCCCCTGCACCCACCTTGTCCTGTGAGATGAGGACTAAGCTTCCTGTTTCACAGGTGCGCAGACAGCGCCCAGGGACAAGAGGCGCGGAGTGAGCGCCCGGGACCTCCCGACCTGGGCCTCTCCTCCCCCATCCTCTGCCTCCCTCCTTGCCATTTGCATGACTTTAAGACAGTTTTTTGGCACACTGCGTCCTCGGTTTCTTTCATTTAGAACTGTTACCCCTTGGGCAAAACTTTATTTTTCTTCTTGTTTTGGTTTGGTTTGAGACAGGGTCTCACTATGTAGCCCAGGCTGGCCTTGAACTCACGGTGATCCTCCTGCCTCAGCCTCCAGAGTGCTGGGATGACAGACCCCCAACTAGGCGTCAGGAAACCGGTGAGACAGGAGAAGGCGAACGGGGTGAGCCGTAGCGCTCTGTCAGGGCCCGCTGGGTTTGCAGAGCGGCGATTTGCATGGTGAACAAACACGACCCAGACCCTTTTTCTCCGGGGCTAGCTGTGGGCCAAGACCAAAGCCCAGGTCTGAAGGGCCCAGGCACCCAGAGTGGACACCACTTCTGCTGGGGGAATAATTCCATGTGCCAGTCTTGGGGTACTGTCCGGGAGAAGAGGGGAAGCCAAGAAACCCAGGTGGACACCCAGGTGCCGTCACAGTTGAATTCTGGGCCCAATCCCTCACCTACTACAGGACGCTCTTGGGCTGCAAGGAGACCTCTGTCCCTCCTGGCTGAACATCCAGAGTCCATCTTTGCCTGCTCCAGGCTCTGATGCATATGCGACGAGATGCAAATCAGCACACAAATGAGCATCGCTTTCCTGCTGTTGGAGGAGGGCTTCCCAGAAGGCTCTGGCTCAGGAGACACTGGGGGCAGCCAGGTCTCGGGACTCTGCTCTGATGGTTCGGGAGGCTGAGGCAGGAGGATCACTGTAAGTCTGAGGCCAGCCTCAGCTAGGTAGGGAGACCTTGTCTCAAACAAACAAAATCAAAAACAACTTCTTTGGTCTTCAGTGACTCCCTGCCCAGGCCCTACTCGATGGACTGGCAGCGTGACCCCTAGCAGTGCCCAGCAGTTTGGGCTTCCGTTTGATCTGTTCATCAGCCCCTAAATGCCTCCGTTGTAGGTATCTGCTGTGAGTAGGGTGCAACCTAGGGTAAAATGCAAAATAAAACAGACAAGTTCCTTGCTCTCACAGTCATTAATTTTTTTGAGGAAGGAGAAACAGATAATAAAGAAGTAAACAGCTGGGTGTGGTTGTGCATGCTTGTACTTCTAGTACTCTGGGAGGCTGAGGCAGGAGGATCACAAGTTCAAGCCCAGGCTTAGCAACTCAGAGATTAAGCAAGATTCTGTCTCAAAATTTAAAATAGGACCGGTGAGATGGCTCAGTGGCGTAAGTGCCTGCCTGGCAAGCGCAAGGGCCCGAGTTCGACTCCCGGAACCCACATACAAAAAAAGGGCCGGTGATATCGCTCAGCGGCACGGGCGCCTGCTGGCATGCAAGGTCCTGAGGTCGACCCCCGGTACCCACACACAAAAAAAATTAAAATAAATAAATAAATAAATAAATAAAAAGGGCTGGGAATGCAGCTTGGTGCAAAGGTCCTGGGTTCAGTCCTCTGTACTGCACAACAAAGAAGTAAATAGTGCTTGATCATACTAAATTCTAGGAAGAAAAAAACCAGGGAAATGACATTGTGAGTCAGTAGAGAGTAGCTCAGGGGAATCTTAGGGTGGAGAGGGATGGTGCTTTGGGGAAGCTGAAACCTAGGAATGAGAAGGGGCCTAAGAAATACAGCAAGTGCAAAGGCCTTGAGGCAGGGACAACCTAGCTGGTCCAGGGCCAGATGCCAGGGGCCAGTGTGACTGGAGGGGAGCAAGTAAGAGAGGAGCCGTTGGGGATGGGGTTGGGGGGGGCAGGAGCCCGACCCGAGGGGCTGTCTGCAGGCTGCGATCAGGAGCTGGGATTTTATTCTCGGGGTACTGGGAAGCGGTACTTCTGGCTAAGTCTCCTTATCTGAGTGCCCAAACACCAACCTGCAGTCTGGGGCTAAACAAGAAACGTGGTGTCACCCGGGAGCTTTGAAAGACACAGGTTCTTTGGTGTTGCCCTTAGGGGACTCCAGGCTGAAGGTCTGGGGCCTGAGATTGGTTTGTGTGCTTTTGTTTCAATTTTTGTTTTGAGTCAGTGTCTCACTGAGTAGTCCAGGCTGGCCCTCAAACTCAGGGCAATCCTCCTGCCTCAGCCTCCTGAGTTCTGGGGTCACAGGCATGTACCCCCATGCCTGGCTGGCTGCCTTGTGTTTGAATTGAGGCCAATGCCCTCCAGCTGGCACGGGCTTCCTCTTTCCTTCCTACCATTCACCCCACAGGGGCACATGCTGCTCTAGTCCCCAGGAGGGTGGGAGGGCGGTCTCCATTTCTCTCCCTCCCCTGGCACACTCTAAGGCTGCAGACAGCTTTCCTAATGTCCCGAGTCCTTACCATGTCATTCTCCAGGAAGCCACCCTGGACATCTTAGGCTGTCCCCAAATCCACTCCCACCATCCCTAGAGCTGACTGGCCCCATGGGGGGCACTGGCCTCAGGCCACGGCTGTGTGTGTTTCAGGCCACGGACAAGCGGAAGGCTCTGGAGGAGACGATGGCCTTTGCCACTCAGGCCCTGGCCAGTGTCGCCTACCAGGTGGGGAACCTGGCCGGGCACACGCTGCGCATGTTGGACCTGCAGGGCACGGCCCTGCGGCAGGTGGAGGCCCGGGTGAGCGCACTGGGCCAGGTAAGGGTGTGGGCAGGGGTCCCCAATCAGCCCTCACTCACTGCAGCACAAGTTCCTTCTTCACCTGGCTGGTGACACATACCTGTGATCCCAGCACTCCCTGAGGCTGAGGCAGGAGGCTCCTCCCCCCAGTTCAAGCCCAGCCTGGGCCACATGGAGACCCTGTCTCATAAACGCCCTACGCTTAGGGTGTTTGCTGGGCAAGGTCACCTCCAGCCCTGCAGGCACTGTCGCCCACTTCCAGGGTCCCCACCCTGTGGCATCCGCCTGCCTCCTTCCTTCCCGGGCCTTGACCCTGGGATGGCCGAGTATCGTGCGCCTGGGCCCCGTCCAGCATTCGCCTGGCCGGCCCAGCCCAAATGGCCAGTGCGTGGGGTGTGTCTTCCTGTCCCTCTCGGGGCCACAGGCTTCTCCCCAACCTTCCAAGAGGAAGTGAATCACTCCCGTTCCCCAGCCTGGCCACGGTCCTGTCCTTTCCCAGCAGGTACTGGGACAGTTTTCTCTCTTGCCCTGCTCCCGCTGGGTCATGAATAGCCGTCACCAGGAAGCCCCTCCAAAGGGTCCTCCCCCACAGCTCCTCCCCGATGGTGGCCCCACACCCATCATTCTCTTCCTCTTTAAGGGGAAGCCCCACTGTCCCCTCAACCCTGTCGCGCAGATGGTGAACATGCACTTGGAGAAGGTGGCCCGAAGGGAGATCGGCACCTTGGCCACCGTGCAGCGCCTGTACCCTGGCCAGAAGGTGGTGGTCCCCGACAGCCTGCCCCCGCTCGAGCCCTACTGCAGGAGACCCATCAACTTCGGCTGCCTGGATGACATTGGCCACGGGGTCAAGGTAGAGAGGGGTCCTTCTTTCCCCCCAACCCTCTCCCACTTCAGAGCCTTCTTTCCTTCCTTTTTGGGTCTTTGAGACAGGGTCTCACTATGTAGTCCAGGCTGGCTTCAAACTCTTGGTGATCCTCCTGCCTCAGCCTCCCCAGAACTGATATTACATGGGTATGTGCAAGCATGCCCATCATTCCCCATGTTCTTTTCCCAGCCTGCAGCCCCTCTCCATCCCCACTCCCTTAGCCATCACCCAGGTCCCCTAACCCTTCCGTGGCCCCCTCTCCATCCCAGGCCTTCACCCCACATTCAGCCCATCTGCTGGGCGAGCCCCTTGGCCCCCTCCTTGCACCCCATTCATGGGTGCGGGGTGGGAAGGGGAAGCGGGAAGGAGGATGTCAGGGTGTGCATGAGAGCGGCTCCCAGCCACATGAGAACAGCAGCTTCCTGTCTGGGGTGAGGTCACCGTGGCACAGTCACCCAGGGCTGCTGTCTGTCCCTGCGAAGCCAGGATGCAGACACAAAGGGACGCAGGGGAAAGGGCTGTCACCAGCAGTTGCACACCCCTGTCCCGTTTTGTCAGTTCCGGTCTGCCCACTGCCACATTGGATCAGATCTGTGTCCAGCCAGGTGTGGTGTGCACACCTGTGATCCCAGCTACTTGGGAGGCTGAGGCAGGAGGATCACAGCAAGTTCAAAGCCAGCCTGAACTGCATTATGAGACCCTATCTCCCTGCAAAATTTTTTGGGTGTGTCTAAACGATCCCATTGATATCCCTAACATGTCAGCCGCCCACAGGGGGGAATCTTCAGCCACCATACATTCTTCCTGTTGTCTATTTTTTGGGTTCTGGGGACCCAGGCCTTCGCCCACACTCAGCACTGCTGCCCCAACACTCCAGGCCCCAGCTTACTCTCCAGCGTCAGCCAAGGCCTTGTCCTTGAGGGGCAGAGGAGCAGCGCATGCCCCTCCACGGGGTGCACCGCCCAAGTGCCCCCCCCCCGCCCTTCTCAGCTTTGAACTCCAGGAAGTCAGGTCCAGGGGTCCATGAACGGGAAGAGGGGACCCTTCTGAGGGTGGCTTCTCCCCTCCCTGTACCCTCCCCCTGCGGGGCTGGGTGGAGCGCTACTCAGGGTGAAGGCCCAGGGCTGACGCTGCAGGCGCCCATGCCTCCGGTGGCCGTGGCTGCGGGGGCGGAGGAAGTGGCCCCAGACGCGACTGTGCTCTTTCCCTAGGGCGGTTGGGCCTGCAGCGGGCAGACTCGGGTCCCCAAGGGACGGGACGCTGGGGGCGGGGACGTGGAAGTGGGAACTTGCAGCCCGCGCTCGCCTCCCGCCCCTTTCCCATCCGGGATGGGGGTGGGGGTTGTCTTCTCCCCAAGATGTCAACCGCCCCCTCCCCAGGACCTGAGCACGCAGCTGTCGCGAACGGGGACCCTGTCTCGCAGGAGCATCAAGGCGCCAGCCACGCCCACCTCGGCCACGTTGGGGTGAGGCCTCGCGCGCGCCCCGGAGCCTCCCCAGCACCCGGCAGGCTCGGCCCCGCCCCGCTCACGCCCCGCCCCGCTCACGCCCCACCCCCACCCCCAGGAGGGCGCCCCGGATCCCTGAGCCCGTGCAGCCCCCCGCGCTGCCCGACGGCTGCTTCTCCGCCGCCTCCTCCGCCTCGTCGCTGGCCTCGGCCGGGTGAGCGCCCCGAGTCGGGGGCGGGAAACAGCCCAGGGGCGGGGCCGGTTGGGGACCCTGAGTGGCCCATGTCCCCGAACTCCGCTTTCTGGTTCTCAGCGCCGAAGGTGTCTCTGTTTCCGGAGTGGCCCCGTCCAAGGCGCAGGCGACACCCCCGCCCCCGCCCCTGCCCCTGTGCGCCGAGGGCTTCTTGCTGCCGCCGCCGCCGCCGCCGCCGCCGCCGCCCGGGGAGCTGTGCCCGCCCCCGCCGGGTGAGCACCCCCAAACCCCACCCTCTGGGCATCAACCCCGCTCGGCCCCTGCGCACAGCGTCTAGGTGCGTCTGGGTGCGAGAACTAAGCGAATTCGGCCAGGCATGGTGGTGCCCACCTGTGACCCCAGTACTCGAAGGCTGAGGCAGGAGGATCCCCAAAAAGTTTGAGGCCAGCTTAAGCTACATAGTGAGTTTAAGGCCAGCCTGAACTACATAGTGAGAACCTGTGCCAAGAAAATAAAAAAAATAAATTCCGAAAGTAAATAGATAGAAGCGGCGGTGGCTGGAGTGGCTAAGGAGCCCTCTCTGGTCCTCCGTGCTTGGTGGGCACTGCGAGGGTCTTACTCCCCCCACCCCCGTCCCCGCAGAGCTGCCTCCGCCCCCGGAGTTCGAGGACCTGGGGTTGCTGCCACCCCCACCTGGCTTTGGACCGGAAGAGCCCAGCTGGGCCCCCGACGCCTACTTGGAGAAAGGTTCGAGCGTGGACCCCTCCGTCCCTTTTATCCCCGGCATCCCCCCTCCTCTGCACCTTGTGAACTTGTCACCCACATCCCGCCCTCACCCCACTTTTTTCTGTCAGTATCTTTCTATGTAGTTCAGGCTGGCCTTGAACTCTGCGGTGACCCTCCTGCCTCTGGCTTCGGAGTGCTGGGGTCACAGGCATGCACCACCACGCTCGGGGCTCCCCTTATTTTCTGATGAACTGACTTTTACCCAAGCTGGGAAGGGAGCCGCTGGCCTGGCACTGGGCATTAGCTCACTAGGGAGGGCCCCGCAGTCTGGCGAAGCCTCCCCATTCCAGGCTTGTGCGCCTGCATCCCTGCGGGGAGGGGCAGTGACACCTCACACTCCCCCCCCCGCAGTGGTGACACTGTACCCGTATACCCGCCAGAAGGACAACGAGCTCTCTTTCGCCGAGGGCATGGTCATCTGCGTCACCCGCCGCTACTCCGACGGTTGGTGCGAGGGTGTCAGCGCCGAGGGCACCGGGTTCTTCCCGGGGAACTACGTGGTGCCCAGCTGCTGACCAGAGGCTGAGGCAGGAGGATCTCTGTCCTTTCCCTTCCCCATTGTCGCAGGGAGACAGTAGGGGCCCCCAGGCCTGCTGCGGAGGGACAGAACTGAAGACCACAGAGCTGTGATCATGTCCACTGAGTCTAGCGGCGTGGGGTCCCCAGCCCCAAGCAACAGCTCTGAATAAAGCTCCACGACCTGCTCATGATTCCCTGCAGGGCTGGGGGGCGGTCCGCGGGGGACAGGGATTGAAAGGCAGCCCCAGACCCAGATCGCCGGTAGTGGTATCCTCGCCTCCTTCCCGGGACCCCAGATCGCCCGCCGCCACCTGCTACCCCTCGCTCTAGCGGGGCCGAGAGCAAAGCGCCCTTGCTGTTCCCATCCACACGGTGCAAAAAAGAGATCTGCCACTCGGTCCCTGTCACCACCTTTATAGCTCAGACACAGCGGGCTGGGGCAAGGCGCCCTGGCTCTGCTTAGAAACATCATGGCTTCTGCTCCACGTGGGACGAGGGCCGGCTTTGGTGAAGTCGCGGTCTCCTGCTGCATAGCTCACGCGGTACGAGGGGGTTGCACGGGGACGCCCGGCCGGCCTTGCGCCACCTCATACCACCACCAGGGGACGACGGTGTCCCCCCGGCTTTATATTTCCTCTGGCGGGTGCTGGGGTGGGGTGGGGAGGAAGGCAAGAAGGCGTAGCAAGCACAGAAATTGTGCGGGTTGGCTGAAGCATGACTGAGGGGGCCTCGGGGATTTGGGGGGTCCCGAGGTCCTCTTGAGAGAAGACAGGGAGAGGTTTTGCAGCCCGAGGCAGCAGTTAAAGCAAAAAGCTCTGCTGCTCAGGCTGGCCTTGAGCTCGCAGAGATCTTCCTGTCTCAGCCTCCCGAATGCTGGGATGATTGGCGTGCGCCACCACACCCGGCAGTTAAAGCTATGAGAGGAGGGAGATGCCCCTTCTCCGCCCCTCCTCCCAGCTCGGAAGACAAGGTGCTTTGGAAATGCCTCTCCCGGGGCCAGACTCCGGAACCGTTTGGCATGGAACAGGGTGAGGCATCTGGGCTGGATTAACTGCATAGACAGAGAGGGCCCTGGACCCGCTCCCCGCCCCCCGAGGGATGCAGCGGCACAGATGAGGAAGGGGACAGAGGGGAGAGGGACTCGGCTCTGTCCTTCCAGGCCCTCCCGTCCCGCGCGCGCCCCCTGCCGGTCGGCCCGGCTCAGCACGCCTTGAGCACCTGCTGCAGATGCAGGCGCACGTCTGAGGCCGTGTCCCAGGGCACCACGCAGGCTCGGAAGGAGCTGGGCTCGGCCATCTGCGCCTCCTGGATGAGCCGGTGCATGGGATAGCCGCGGCGCGGGTAGGCCACGTCGCCGCCCGCCAGCAGCCCCATGGGGCAGAAGTCGTTGGCGCCGTCGCCCACGTAGAAGAGGCGCTCGAAGTGCACACCGTCGCGCGCGCGCTCGCGCAGGTAGTCGCTGAGCACCTTGTGCTTGCACATGTTGGCGGGGCAGCGCGCGCAGCTGTGCGTGTGGAAGGGTCGCAGGGCCAGCTGTCCCCGCGCGTCAGGCCCCGACGGGTTGCTCAGGATGCGGCGGAACAGGCCGTAGTGGCCGGCGGCGCGCAGCCTGCTCTCCACACCGAAGGTGTTGGCATCGGAGATGAGGATAACCTCGAAGCAGGAGCCTTGCTTGGCCACGAACTGCAGCAAGTCGCCCATGCCCGGCGACAGCGGGATGGCCTCGTAGACGGCGCGCAGGTCCCGCGGCCGCACGCCCTGCTCGCCCAGGTACTGGAACACGCGCTGCATGTACTCGTGGTAGGAGCCCTCGCGGTAGGTGGCGCGCAGGCTCTCGGGCAGCTGCTGGCCCGGGGCGGCGCGCACGATCGAGTCGTCGCTGTTCTCGTCCACGATGGTCTCATCGAAGTCGAAGGTCAGGAGAAAGCGCGGTGCGCCCTGTGCAGCCATCCTGCCGTCCTGGGAGCAGGGGGGACAGGAGGAGGGGACAAGCGAGAAGGGGCGCGGCAGAAGCCGGCCAGGAAGGAGCTGGTTAGCAGGCCGCGGCCAGGGGGGCTGGCACGTCCAAGACCTGAGGAGGACCCAAGGCTGGGTAAGCGGGGAGCAGTGGTGCCCGCGCCACCCGCAGGCCGGCTGTCCCCGCCCACTCCTTGCCCCCCTTAGCTAACCGCGCTGGGCTTCTGCCCCGTGACCACCCTCGGATGGAACCCAGAAGGGCTTCCTTGGCTCCTGTTTCTGCTACTCCCTTCCGGGGCCACTGGGACTTAAGTGTCAACCTCAAACAAGGGAAGGGCGACCTGGGCTCCACGATTTGGAGACTTCTAGTGGCACCTGTGGTAGGCTGTGGACAGAGCGTGGAGAATACCCTGTTCCCTTCCTGCCTGACACCGCAGAGCTAGGAAACCACACATCTGCCAGCTAGAGCAGCTTCTTGTTCTACCTTCCTTCCCTGTGGGCTCAGTGGCTTTTAGGACTTCGGGGGCCACTAAGGAGCTGGGCTCCAGGGAAGGCTCCTTGGTGTCGTCCACAGGTATAGACAGAGATCCAGCTCCTTGGGTGGGAGTCAGGCCAGGCCTGGAGAGCCAGGGCCCCAGGACTCCAGGCTGGGCCTCAGCCCTAGCAGTGATGAGGTGGCTCTCTGGGAGCTGCTGCAGCCAGATGGCGCTGGGCAGAGACCCTGGGAGGGGACAGGGCTTCTCCATGGCTCCTTAGGGCCCTTGCTGACAGCACACCCCTGATCACTTGCCAATTCCCCAGGAAGAGCAAGTGAGCGGGTGGGATTCTTGCCAGAGTCCGAAGCAAGCGGGCAGTGGGAGGGCGTGGAGAGGTAGGAGCCTCTTGCGCCAGGCCGAGACACACCTGGGGGACAGGTAGGGCAGAGGAGAGAAGGCAGCAGTGGCTGAAAAGGCAGAGGAGGAGGGGACGGGGGTGTCTAGGAGGAAGTCATGCTAGGGGACTGAGGAGGAGACTGCTGGGCAGGAAGCAGAGCGGGGAGCAAGACCTTTGGCCAGAGACACGCTGCAGGAGGATGGGGGGTGGGGGGAGCACGGGAGATGGTGGGGGACAGTGGGGAAGAGTTTGGCAGAAAGGCAGGCAAAGCCCCCAGCAGCGTGTCCCTATAACCTTTGCTTGCTAGTCGCTGAGCAGGCAAGGGCCGGAGGACCAGAGCCTGAATGGCTGCAGCACAGCCTGAATGCTGCCCTTTTCCACCCACACCCCTGGGGTGCCCATGGCCCCAGCAGACCTTGTAAACCTGGCTACCTGCCTCCCTAACAGAACTGTCCCTTCAGTGCCATCCCTAGAGTCATCCGCTGTCCCAACACCCAGTGGAGTCTCATTGGCCTGGGATCCTTGAGGTTGGAGACCTAAGGCACCAGGACCCCATACCTGGGACAGAAGTTTGCAGGGGCCAATGGGGCCGGTGGAAAAGAGGGGACTGGGGCCTCATCCCAGAGCCCCCACTTACCCTAGTCAGGCATCGGAGGCTGGTGACTGGAAGACACCCACTCATGGTCACTGGGTCACCCTGGGCACCAGCTCTAGGGACTCTTGGCTTCTAGTCGTCAGCTCCTGATGACCACAGAAGTCATTCATCTAAACCACCCAACCTGCTAGTGTCACTGCCACCTCTCTTGCCCATCTGGCCCTGTCTCCTCAGGAGCTCAGCATAAAAAAGCCCTAAGGAAACACACATAGCATGCACAGGCCACAAGGCACCCAGCTGGCATCCTCTTCCAGTCCCCAGGCATGGTGGGAGAGGTTGCCCATGGAGATCCAGATAGGTTAAGCAACCTCTCAGAAGATCACCCACCAGGAGGTGCAGAGACATCTCAAAAACACTGGTTTCAGCCAGGTATGCTGGCATGCCTGTGATCCCAGCATGCCTGTAATCCCAGTAGACCTGTAATTCCAGCATTTCTATAATCCCAGCATCCCTGTAATCCTGGCATGCCTGTAATTCCAGCAGGCCTCTGATCCAAGCATCCCTATAATCCCAGCACCCCTATAATCTCAGCATCCCTATAATCCCAGCACACCTGTAATCCCAGCACTTGGGAGGCTGAGGCAGGAGGATCACCGCGAGTTTGAGGAGGCCAGCCTGCATTACAAAGTGAGACCTTGTCTCAAAACAAACAAACAAACAAACAACTAGAAAGATAGTGACTAGCAGAGACTAGATTCGGAACCAAGTGTGGCTGGCTGCTGCCCTCTAGTGGTGGCAATGGGTGACACCGTAAACTCCTCTGATTTTGCCAAGGTGACACTCTCCCGGCCACCCCAGAGCCGCAGGGAGAGGCAGCTGGGACATCCCGGGAGGACAGAGCTTCCAGCACCCTCCCCCCAGGGCGCCCCCTGACTACGCACGCGCCGAACCCTGTCCGGCATGGGGTGTGGGCCTTGGTTTTTCCCCAAAAACTTTTAGTCTAGGAATTGGGACAGGGAGTCGGAGTCGGATGGGGCAGAGTGGGAGGGGGAGGAGAGACAGTGGAGGTTAAGGGCAAGCTGGGAGGGAGGGAGAGCGGCTCGGGGACAGGGTGGCCTGTGTCCCGACGGGGTGGAAGCACTGTCCCTGCCGACTCCGGGACTCCGGGCTGACAGCACTATCTGCCTATCCCCCCCCCGCCCCGCCCCCCCCCCCCCGCCTCTGGCCGAGGAGCAAGGTGGGGGGGCACGCCCAGGGAGAAAGTAGTGGGGGAGGGGACCTGACACGTGTCCGGCACGCGGAGAAGCGGGGGGGGGGGGGGAGACAGAGACACAAGGGTCACACACACAAGCAGCTACACCAAGACCAGCTTGCATACCAGAGCAAAGGGTTTCATTTTGATCTCCTGGGTTTGCTTGTTTTCCGTTTGGGGAAATTGAACCCAGGGCCTTCACACTGAGCTACATCCCCAATCCGTTTTGGGTTTTTTTTAGACAGGGTCTCACTGTGCAGTTCAGTCTGGCTTTAAACTCACTATGTAGCCCAGGCTGGCCTCAAACTCTCAGGGATCCTCCTGCCTCAGCCTCCCAAGTGCTGGGATTACAAGCATGCACCACCACACCCAGCCCCCAATCCATTTATGTATGTATGTATGTATGTATGTATGTATGTATTTATTTTTGTTCTGAGACAGGGTAAGCTGCTAACTTGCCCAGGCTGGGCTCAAACTTGTATGAAGTTCTGGGTATCAAACCCAGAGTTTGAGGCCAGGTGTGGTGGCATACACCTATAATCTCAGCATCGGACAGGCTGAGGCAGGAGGATCACTGTGAGTTCAAGGCCAGCCTAACTAGTGAGACCCTGACTCAAAAACAAAAAAGAAAGCAGAAACAGGGCTTCAAGCAGGCTAAGCAAGTGCTTTCTCACGGAGATACACACCCAGCACCCTGGGCTCAAATTTGTGCTCTTCCTGCCTCAGCCTCCCAGAGTGGCTGGGACTACAGGCGCCACACCTGGCTGGTTAAGTCCCCTGGTTTGGTGGCTTGCCCTGTTTCTTTTCATCTCCAAAGCAGAAAGCCAGGTATCCTGGGGTCCCTCCCCAGAGACCGAGAGCCCCCCGCTGTGACAGCCCCAACTCACGGCGGCGTTGGGGAGACCCGGCCCCGGTCAGAATCACTCACCTCCCGAAGCTTTGTCCTGAGTGATCCAATCCTTTGGTGGTCGCCGAAGAGTCTGACAGAGGAGAAAGGCAAGATCTCCGAGCTGCTGTCTCCTGGGGCAGGAGACAAGAGTGGCTTCTGCGACCCCAGGGGTCCATTTCTAGTTCCACTCAAGGTCAGCCCGGCCTGCCCCCTCCCACCTCCCACCCGGTGGGGGAGAGGCCTAAACGTGAAATTCCTCTTCGCGTCGGGGGTGGGAGGTAGAGCTTCCCGGAAAGTTTGCCTGTAGTTTCCCTCCAGAAATGAGGAGGATGAGGACTAGGGGTGCGGGCTCAGCAATACCAGTCACAAGCTCTCCTCTCCTCGATCACAAACAAGACCCCCCCAAACACTAGGCGGCACCCCCAACTCCACCACCTTCCTAGTTCCCCAAACCCACACAGCAAACAGGAAAAACAGCGGCCCAGAGAGGCCAAGCTAACATCGTGGGGACTGCACAGCACCAAAGTCAGGGTTCAAACTCGGGGGTCTCCTGAGCTCGCCCTCTTGCTCCAGAGTTTCCTCCAGGCTGAGAGTTTGCTGTCCTGGCAGCGGGGCGATGATCCGTGTTCTGATGCCAGGGAGGAATCTGGGACTTGAAGGGTCCCAGAGACACAAGGGTCACACACCTCCGCGCTGTCCCTGCCTGGTAGCCAAGCTGAGAGAGGATCCGAGTCTCGGGGCAGTGAGGTGGCAGCTGCGGTGGGGTGGGGGAGATATTTTTAGGTGACCGGGAAGCTGGCTCCTGGCACACCCCAGCTGGCTGGCGCTGCGCCCTAATGCGGGCGCGGGGTGCAGCTTCGGGACCCCGCGTGTTGGGAGCTGGGGCGCCGGGTGCTGGGCAGGGGACAGAGGGGACCCCAACGGCCCCCACACCTCTCGGGGACCGGCCCCCCCACTCCGGAGTCCCGGACTCACGTGGGGCGGCGCGGTGGGGTCCGTCCCGGCTGAGTTCGGAGGCTAAGGAGTGGGGGGCAGCTAAGGTTTGTGGGCGCAAGGGTGCTTGCGGGAATGGGGGGACGCGATGTCTTAGCCACCCCCGGATTCCTGGGCTCCGGCTCACTACGCCCTCCGGGCCCCAGGGACTGTGGGTGATGTGTGTCCGGTCGGTCCCCTCCTCCTGCCCCCCATCCCTCCTCCCGCCGGCCGCCGCTGCGACCGCGTCCCCTTTAAATGCCCGGGAGCCGGAGCCCGAGCCGCGGCCGGCGCTGCGGCAGCTGCAGCAGCCCGGCCCGCCGCAGTCCCCGACGTCACAAGCGGCCGCCCAATCAGCGGGGCGCCTGCGCTCCTCGAGGGGCGGGGCGTCTGCGAGCCACGCCCCCGGTCGCCCCAGGCTCGGGAGCTGAGCGAAGGTGGCTTTGGCGCCGCAGCGCTCGTGGGTGGGGGCGCCCAGGCCCCGCAGCCGCACCCCATGGAGATTGGCAGAGATATGCCGGGCAGCAGCTCGGGCCCAGTCGGGTGAGGACACGGGTGGCCGGGCCTGGAAAAGCAGCGCCGTTCCACGCTCGCCCGGGCCGCCCCAGCCCTTCCCCAGGGTGACTCCGGACTCCCCTCCTCCGCCATGAGCAGAGTTGGGGGACCCCTTAGCAAATGGGATTGTAAATAAAAGCCCACTTCCTCGTCGTTGGGTGCGGAGGTGCACATCTGATATCCCAGGAGGCTGAGGCAGGAGGATCACCGCGAGTTTGAAGCCAGCCTGGGCCACATAGTGAGTTCCGGGCCAGCTTGGGTTACACGGCGAGGCGGAGGGGACCACGTCTAGAAATTTTGTGGGCAGAGTGGTCAGGTGGTCGCCAAGGGCCGCAGTAAGCCCTGTTGGAATTTGGGTTTTTCCACACACTTTGATGTTTTGTGTCCAGGGAAGACTTTTCTGTCTTTCATTTGGCCGCACTTTTGGGTGAAGGTTCAGAACACCCAGGAGAAATGGTTTGCCCAAGAGTTCAAACCTGGGGCTGGTGAGATGGCTCAGTGGCGTAAGCGCCTGCCTTGCAAGCGCGAGGGCCCGAGTTCGACTCCCAGATCCCACATATGAAAAAGGGGCCGGTGATATCACTCAGCGGCACGGGCGCCTATTGGCGCGCGAGGTCCTGAGGTCGACCCCCGGTACCCACAAAAAAAAAAAAAAAGAGTTCAAACCTGCCGGTCGTGGTGGCGCATGCCTCTCATCCCAGCACTGGGGAGGCTGAGGCAGGAAGATTACTGCAAATTCGAGGTTGTCCTGGGCTACATAGAGTTCAAGACCAGCCTGAACTACATAGTGAGAACTTGTAAAAAAAAAAAAGTTCAAATTGACACCATTAGATTAAGAAAACTCGGGTGGGGGGGAGGAGGCTGCAAGTGCCCCTGGGCCTGGGTCTAACTCAGCCCTTCCTAAACCTTCTCCTGGGATTAGGGTGAGTCAGCAGGGATTGGCCTAATCTCTGCACTCAGGCTGTAAATTTGAGCCAGGTGTGATGCACATGACTGTAATCCCAGTATTCTGGGAGACTGAGGCAGGAGGGTCACAAATTCCAGCCCAGCCTGGGGAGTTTAGAAACTTAGGGCATGACATATTTATTGTTGCTTTGGGGGGCTTTTTGGTTTTGGTTTTTTTGTTGCTTTAAGATCTGAACCTTAGTCTCTTCCAAGACTAAGTGGTTCTTGTATTTCATTACAACTGGCAGTGATTGACTTTATTTTTTTGTTTGTTTGTTTTTGTGGTGCTGGGGATCGAACGCAGGGCCTTGTGCATGCAAGACAAGAACTCTACCACTGAGCCACATCCCCAGCCCCTGTTTTTGCTTTTTTTGAGAGAGGGTCTTGCTAGGTAGTCCAGGCTGGCCTTGAACTCAGAGTGATCCTCTTGCCTCAGCCTCCTGAGTGCCGGGATTCCAGGCATGCACCACCACGCCTGGTTCCGGCTTTGTATTTGTTGAGTGAAACAAGTGCCCTGCTATGTCCTGGCTCCTGGCTAGTGCTTCTTGCGTTTCCTCACTTCATCTTCACAATAACCGGCGGCTACAGTATTGTTCCCCTCTTGAGGACAAGGAAATGGAGACTCCAAGAGGCTGAGCCACTTGCCGGGGTCACACAGTGCTGGGGAGGGCCTTCAAAAGCGGACCCTCTGATGCAAGGGCAGCCGTTTCCAAATGCCCTGGTGGGTGGGGGAGGGCGGGCAGATGACTTCCTGTGGCTGCTGGCAGCCTGAAGTTTACACCTGTTTCTCCCCATGTTGAAATCTTTTGATTTTTTTGAGCTGGGGTCTTTTTTGTGTGTGTGTGGGTACTTGAGCTGGGGTCTTGATTTGTAGTTGAAGCTGGCTTTGAACTCACAGCGATCCTCCTGCCTCAGCCTCCCAAGTGTTGGGATTACAGGCATGCATTTGTAAACCACGCATCACAGTATCTTGCCAGTTTTCAGGATCCTCTGTTATTTAGTGGAGAGCAAAGAAGGAGTCTCCGCGGCTCCTCCCTGAAGCACCCAGCGGCTTCCCAAGCCGGAGCCCGGGGTGGACATCATCAGGGCAGGGCAGGGTGGGGCTGGGTGCTCGGCCTGCCCAGGATGAGCCTAGCAGGAACTTCAGTGCCCTCCCCACGGCAGAGAAGTGTTTGGGACCCTCTGGCTGGGTCCTGGGCTCCCCCGGCCTGCAGAGACCTCTGGTGGCTCCTCTGGGAAGGCACCCAGGCTCTGGGCTTCTATTTCTAGCCCTGGGCGGTGAATTGGCCTCCACAGCGGCTCACAGACTGACTCCCCGCTGATTCGCTAAGCCTGAGGGGGGTTTGGTTACTGTTGTTGTTGCTGCCTTGATTTTTATTTTCCTTTGTGGTACTGGGGGGTTGAACCCAGGGCCTCTACACTGAGCTACAGCCCCAGTCCTTTATTCATTTATTTATTATTTTATCTATTGTTTTTTTGAGACAGGGTCTTGCCCAGGCTGGCTTCGAATTTGCAGTGATCCCCCAGCTTCCCAGACTGCTGGGATTATAGGTGTCCACAACCATGCCTGGTTTAAGCCTATCTCAGCTTTTTGGTTTGTTTCTTTTGTTTTGGTACAGGATCTCAGTGGCTTATGGCCATCCTCCTGCCTCAGCCTCCCAAGTGCTGGGATCACAGGCATGCACCACCACATCTGGTTTCAATAACTCTTTGCTGCCCGAGTAGCAGGGTCTGGTCAGTGTGTAGGGCGTTGTCTCAGAGCTGGAATGAAATGAAGCCGGCGCCACCGCCCAGATGTTGTAACCCAGCCACCTGACAGCGGATGTGCTCACAGAGGCAGGGCCAGCCGCAGTGGTTTCACACCTTCCCCCAAGAAAGCCTCCCTGTCCGGAATCTTCAGCCCCTCGGAGGTCTCTGTTGATGGGAACCAGAGGCCCCAGGACAGGCTGATCTGAACATGCAATTGCTTTAGCCCACCGCCAGTTACCCACCAAAATAAGAGTTCACCCAAAATAAGAGTCCTCCTAGCTGGGCATGGTGGTGCACACCTGTCATCCCAGCACTTGGGAGGCTGAGGCAGGAGGATCGCCTCGTGTTCCAGGCTAGCCTGGGCTACATAGTAAGACTGGGGAAAAAAAAAAAAAAGTCCCTTGTGTCAAACAGGCTTGGGAGGAAATATTCCGCAATTCACAGTGTCTTCCTGAAAGTACAAGAAAAATGGTCCTGAGGGGTTAGTGACAAGTGCAAGGTCACATATCCAGGAGAGACTGAGGATGAAACTTGAATGCAGGTCCTTTGATGTCAGTTAGTTTTTTGGAGTCGATTATTATGATGGGAGAGGATGGGCAAAGAGCCTACTACTCAGGCCTTTTTGGAGGTTGATTCTTTTGTTCTATTCATTCATTCATTCATTCATTCAGGAGACACAAGTTCCAGTTATGGCCTTAATGAGACCATAGTCTTTTATTCGCATTTTGTTGTTATTTTATTTTGTTTTGTTTTATTTTATTTTATTTCATTTCATTTTATTGAGATGGGGTCTCTCTATGTAGCCCAGGCTGGCCTCAGACTTGTGGCGATCCTCCAGCCCCAGCCTCCCGCCTCAGCCTCTTGAGTGCTGGGATTAAATTGGCTTGTGCTAGCATCTTGAGTCTAGGTTCAGGAATAGCTCCAGTGTTTCCTTCCCTCCTTCCTTCCTTCCTTCTTTCCTTCTTTCCCTCCTTCCCTCCTTCCCTCCTTCCCTCTCTCTCTTCCCCTCTCTGTTGAGCCCTGCTGTGTGTACTAGGTGTCTGTCACTCCAATGCATTTTTCTCGTGAACTTTCCTCTCCGACTTGGCGCTTGCTGCTGGTGGAAACTCGGCCCTGTGTGCTCATCAGCGCCCCCTCCTGGTTGGGTGATGAAGGCCCCAGCATGTGGCCCTCTCTGGCCCAAATGATGACCCTCGGGGTCTGGAGCGTGGGAGGCATCCGGGGCACCACGGCCCTGGAGCAGCTCCGGGGCGGGGGAGGCGAGCACTGGTGACGTGGGCGCGCGCACACGCACACACGTGCACACGCACACACAAGCTCACTTGTGCGCACTCCAGGCCTGGGTTTTGCTGCTGCCCTGACTCCGGGAGCCTCTGATCGCCCTCCAGTGGGGACCACAGTGCTGACGGGACAGTGACACTTGGCAGGGCCGTGGCGCCGCCGTGATGCCGAGTCCTCCGTGCCCACCTCAGGGCTCTGAGTCCTGGCAGGAGGCGGGCGAATTGGCAGAGGGCTCGGGGCAACAGGGATTAAACCTAAGAGCCTCACACTGAGCTACATCCCCAGCCCTTTTTTAAAATTTTGAATCAGAGTCTCACTAAGTTGCCCAGGCTGGGCTTGAACTTGCCATCCTCCTGCCTCAGCCTCCCAGAGTGCTGGGATTCCAGGCCTGGGCACCACTGTGCCCAGCCACCTATTCTTGAGCATTTGCTGATGTGCTAGGTATTGGCTGGCAACTGTGGTAGCCTCCGAGGAGGCCTGAGCAGGGCACCCTCCTCGTGTCCCCTCTGCCCCAGCACTGGACTGGGAAGTAAAGGGCATGGCGGCCATGGTGCGAGGCGATCCTCCTGCCTCAGCCTCCAAAGTGCTGGACTACAGGTGTGTGCTACCATGCCCAGCACATTTGTATTTTGAATACTTTTTTTTTTTTTATACTGGGAATCGAACTCAGGACCTCGTGCTTGCTGGGCAGGGGCTCTGCCGCTGAACTATATCCCTGGCCCTCACATTTGCATTTTGGAAACATAATTTTTGTCGCTGCTGTTAGTGATTCCTACACACATACACACACACACACACACACACTCTTGGTGGCATGTGGGAAGGACAAAGGCCAGGCTGGCCTCCCCTGGGCTGGGGAGTGATGACAGTGAGGCTGCTATCCTGGGCTGCGGTGGGCGAGGGCTCCTCACCTCAGTGTGCATTCAGCCGCATCTCTGGGGTGCGGGCGTCGCTTGTATCTCGGGGTGGCCCCGCCTCCTCCCAGAGCCTCCTTGCCCAAGATAACAAGGTGGCTGAGCTGTTTATGCAAAGGCGGGGTGGGGCGGGGCGGGCGCTGGGGCCCGCTGCTGCCACAGATAGCCTCAGAGGAGGCAGGGCTTCTTCTGTGGCCGAGGAGCCTGGGGTGGCCCGAGACCGACCCAGGGACCCTGGCGGCCAGCCAGGTGGAGGCCGGGCGACTACCGGACGGGCAGCCTTATGAATGCTGTCCCGGGGCCCAGGCGGCTGGGCAGCGCCGAGGTGGGGCTGGGCAGGGTGTAGGGACAGGCCAGCCCGTTGTGACCTTCTGGAGGGGGAGAGGAGGCAGGGGACAGAAGGGCTGGGACCGGGGCTGGGGTGTGTGCCGTCTCCCATCTCACCCGCCCTAGTGGAGACTCATGCGGCCCTGTGGAGAGTTCACAGGTAAAGTGTGACAGCCTGGTGTGGGCACACACCTGTCATCCCTGCACTTGGGAGGCTGAGGCAGGAGGATCTCTGTGAGTTCGAGGCCAGCCTGGGCTACACAGTGAGTTCAAGGCCAGGATTAAATACACAGCGAAAGCCTGTCTGAAAAAGAAAAAAAAAAGTGAGATGCTATAAAAATGAGAGTGACAGGCAGACTAACAGCCACATCAGGCTGCTCTGTCAGGAATGTGCCTCGCTCCAGCTCTCCCACCGAGCTCTGTGACATGTGTCTTCTCTCAGGCTCACTTTGCAGTCAGGGAAACTGAGACCCCCAGGTCAAGCACGTGCCAGGCAGTGCTAGGATGGTGATTGAGGATGAGGACCCAGGTCATTGGCCTGCAGCGCCAGGTCAGGTCAGGGAGTGACCTTCCAGTCTCAGGGTCTTGTCTATCACAGGGACCCATGGCCTCTTGCCCAGGGCCGGCCTCCCAGAGCTGCTGTCCTGACACACCGGGACGGCAGGAAGTGCTGGCAAGAGCTTCAGGTCAGATGGCCCGGCCACCCCGAGTGACCAAGCTCCGGTTCCACGTCTGCAGGGTGGAGGTAACCGTAGGTTCCTCTCTGAATCACACAGATTAGGTACAAATATGAGCCAGGTCTTCATGTTTCAAAGGTGCTGCATCTCAGCACCACAGGCCTTTTTGGTTTTGAAATAGTCTCACTGTGGCAGCCCAGGCTGGCCTTGAACTTGTGGAGATCCTCCTGCCTCAGCCTCCCTAGTGCTGTGGTGACGGGCGTGACACCGCACCCAATTCCAAGTGCCACATTTCCAGTTGTGTAGAAACTGAATATTTAGAAAGGCAGTGGTTTTCCAGTTCATGAAGGGAGCTCACCTGTGTTGTCCACACAGAGCATCTATCTTAAAGATGAGGCATTAACTCCTTTATTAATTTTGGGGCAAGACCCAGTTTTCCCATGAGGGTGGTTTAAAGCAAGGCACACCTGCTTTCATTCTCTTTGAGGGTTTTCTCTTTCTTTCTTCTTTGTTTTTTGGAGACAAGTTCTCACTATGTAGTCCAAGCTGGCCTTGAAATCACAGTGGCACCTGTATCAGCCTTTTGAGATTTCCCATTACTCATTGGGGTGGGCCATCCTCTCCCACCCGCTAAGACTAAGGCCAAGACCACTAAGATGAAGACTAAGACCACTAAGGTAAAGACGCTCCTGGGCAAGAGCCTTCTTAAGATCACCACTGCCCTGAGTCACCCCATAATCCCCTCCGCATTTTGCTCAATCAGTGAATACCGAAACCTCTGGCCAGTGTGTCTCTTGCTTTTTCTTTCTGCCATGCACGTAAAGCCTGGCAGGAGATCGGGCCCCACTGCAGGGGTCCCCAATAGGGTTTCACTGTGTAGTCCAGGCTGGCCTCTTGGATTACAGGCGTGCACCACCACACCCAGCTTTCCCTCCATCTCTTGGTTCTTTGAGGATTTTCTGCCTTAACTGTCCTTGGCCCTGCTCATGGCCAGGCTGCTGGTTTTCAACTGAGGCTAGGACCCCACCCTCCTTAAGTCCCCAGTGCCAGCTCTTTCTGGGGTGCAGGCTCCATACACAGATTTTGCGGGCTGTGTGGGTGACTCCCGTATCCCAGGGCTGCTGGTTTCTAGCCTTTGCCTCTCATTGTTACTGTCATGCAAAATCCTCTAACCTGAGCTGGCATGGTGACGCACGCCTGTAATCCCAGCACTCGGGAGGCTGAGGCAGGAGGATCACTGAGAGTTCAAGGCCAGCCTGGGCTCCATAGTGAGTTTGAAGCTAGCCTGAACTACATAGTGAGACGTTGTCTCAAAAAAAAAAAATGTCCTCTGATGTGCTGGCCACTGTGCTGCAGTGAGCCACTGAGGCCGGACCCAGCTAGTCCATCTGGGAGGCAGGGACAGCCTCTGGCTTCCCTGGGTTCTCAGGTTGGGAGGGGACACCTGGCTGGTGGGCTCACTGACACCCTGGTCCCGATGACTGACGCCTCCTTTCTCTCTCCAGGTCTGGGGCCTGGTGTCTACTGGGACTCAGCGCCGTGCAGGGAGTGGGGACTGCGTCTCTTCCCTGCTCCCCGTCCTCTGCCCTGGTCGTTGTTTCCACCCGGCCCCTGTGGTGCATTTCACACTTTGGCCTGGTTAAATGGCCCCGGGCCCCGGCCACCTATGACACCCAGGTGGCCCCAACCCCTCCCAGAAAGGCGTCACACCTGTCCCCATTGCCTGTCCTGTCGTGGGAGCCAGGGGCACAAAATAAGTGCTGTCCCCAGGGGGCTGTGTGCTGTGGGGGAGGCAAGCGATGAAGGGGAAACTCACAGATGCCAGATGAGGACAGATGCTGAAGAAAAAACAGGGAAGGGTGACCCTTCCTTCTTTTTTCTGTTTTGTTTTTTTGTTTGTTTGTTTTAGACAGTCTTGTGGTAATCCTCCTGTCTCAGCCTCCTGAGTGCTGGGAGTACCAGCATGCACCACCTCACCCAGTGATCCTTTGCTTCTGAGGGCAATGGGCGACCCCTCCCAGAACAGGTGCTGAGGGAAGAAGGGCGGGGTGCAGCCCTGCAGACCCAGGGGCAGAGGGGACTCTGGCAGAGGGACATCGGGGGCCTGGCCACAGCCTGTGTGCCCCGAGCTCCTGGGAGGCTAAGGCTGTCACTTAGGGAGAGGAGGATTTGACAGATGGCAGCGCTCCCGGTGAGGATGAGCCGTGTCTCAAGCTGGTTATTGTCACAAGGCTGGGCTGAGCGCTCAGGCCCTGATCTGCTGCTGCTTTGCCTGAGGTCCCCCCACACCAAGCAGTCCACACATACCTGCTCAGTGTTGCTTCACTGCTTTTTGTTTCTTTAATTAATTTATTTTTTTGAGACAGTGTCTCATTGTGTAGCCCAGGCTGGCCTTGAACTTGTGATTCTCCTGCCTCAGCCTCCCGAGTGCTGGGATTACAGGCCACCCGGCCAAGGCCTTTTGTTTTATTTGCTTTTTTTTTTTAATATGGGTATCGGGAGTCGAACTCAGGACCTCGCACTTGCCAGCAGGTGCTTATGCCACTGAGCCATATCACCGGCCCTCTATTTGCTTTTTTTTTTTTTTTTTTTTGTGGGTACCGGGAGTCAACCTCAGGGCCTCGTGCGCCAGCAGGCGCCCGTGCCACTGAGCGATATCACCGGCCCTTTTATCGTATGTGGGTTCCGGGAGTCGAACTCGGGCCCTCGCGCTTGCCAGGCAGGCGCTTACGCCGCTGAGCCATCTCACCGGCCCTTCCTCTATTTGCTTTTTTTTTTTTATTTTTTTATTTATTTATTTTTTTATTTTTTATTTTTTTTTTTGGGTACCGGGGGGTCGACCTCAGGACCTCGCGCGCCAGCAGGCGCCCATGCCGCTGAGCGATATCACCGGCCCCCTCTATTTGCTTTTTGAGACAGAGTCTTGCTATGTAATTCAGTCTGCCCTTGAACTCATGGGGATCCTCCTGCCTCAGCCTCCCCAGTGCAGGCATGCACCACCATGCCCAGCTGGGAAAGCGGTCTTTCATCTGTCATCTCATATTTTGTGGTGTCCCCTTGACCAAGTCATGACTCTTCTTTGGTTTTGTCACCTGTAAAATGGGAGGCACTGTTTCTGATACCTGCACAGGCCAGGGAACAGGGAAGAATTGGGCTTCTGAGAGGTTCTGTATGAGGTCCTGAGTTCGATTCCTGGCTCAAAAAATTAAAAAAGAGGTTCTGTGGCCAGAAGCATTGGGGTGGACAGAGATCAAGTTCAAACCTGGCTTCTGGATGGACAGCATCTGCTGCCTGAGAGCCTCAGGATGGGGAGTCAGTTCTCGCCGGTGACACAGAGGGACTTTCGTAGGGCTGCAGAGCATGCCTGTTTTTCCTTCCTTTTGGTCGCTATTCAGAATTCGTGGGCAGAAAGAAGACCAGCAAAGATACCTTCACTGGAAAAGTTAACTGTCAGCACCAGGGAGGCTGAGGCAGGAGGATTGCTGTGTTCAAGGCCAGCCTGGAACACATTCCTGAGGTCTTGGAAGCCTGCCCTTCCCTCCCCGCAGGCTGCAGCAGAAAAAGGATGAGGGGCTCTCAGCGTTTCCGCCCATGATGCAAGGTCGGCTGGGGCTGGCTGAGGCCAGCCGGAGCTGTCCTGGGCCTTGGTCCCCTTGGCTTTGCCATCTGTAAAATGGGGCATGGTCCCCGCCACCCTGCAGCAAAGGAGAGGACACAGGGGCAGAGGCGAGGCTGAAATGCCTGGCTGTCCCCACCCAGGGCCTGAGCTCGGGACACACCTGCCTGGAGCCAGCGGTCCTGGCCACCACCATGGTCACCCCCACCTCCCATCGTGTCTCAGGGGTCACTACCTGGGGCCATGGGCCAAGTCCGGAAAGGACAAGTCTGTCCAGGCAGGGCCTCGGCACCCCGACCCTGGCCAGCCCTGCCTCGCCTCCATGGGTGCCGTGTTAGGGCTGGGTCCCCAAGCTGTCCCGGGGTTGTGGGTGTGTTTGGAGAGCCCAGCCACCCTGCTACCATTGTGGGGCACGCGCGGTCTCGCCTGCACTGCTTCCTTTTGTGGTTTGCGTTTTTGTTTTTTTGAGGCAGAGTCTCTCTCTGTAGTCCAGGCTGGCCTTGAATTTGCAGTAATCCTTCTGCCTCAGCCATCTGTGCTGGGATAACAGGTGAGCGCCAAGCCCAGCTCCGCTGAACCTCATTACTCAAGCAAGAGTTCGCAACTTGGGGACCCACGCATGAGGGGTAAGAGGCTGCAACAATCACGGCTGGGCCCCCCACACCCACTCTGGGCTTGGGGCAGGGTCTAGAGCGTTCCCAGGCTAGGGCTATGGGGCTCCCACTCCTTGTGACCAATGGTGGAGCTGTGGCATCTGTCTTTCCGTGGAGAGGGAGTAGGGACCACCCACTCACAGATGAGGAAGCCAAGGCCAAGCCAGGCGTGGTGGTGCACACCTGTGATACAGCACTCAGGAGGCTGAGGCAGGAGGATTGCATGTTCCAGCCCAGCTTGGGCTAATAGTGAGTTCAACACCAGCCTGGACTACATAGTGAGACCCTGTCTCAAAAACAAAAAACAAACACAAGAAAGAAGAAAAGAGGGAAGGAAACTGAGGCCCGGTGACCTCCTTTCCTGTGTCCGTCCCTGGGCCTCTCTCCTCACTGTGCTGCCACCTCAAATTAAATCAATTTCTGCCCCAATGCTGAGGACACCCAGATTCTTGCCAAGAGTGGTTTGGCTGAACTAGGGGAATGCCAGAAAAATGAAAGGTTTCTAATAAAAGCCGTCTCCAGGCTGGGGTGCGGGGCCGCACACGGCCAGCTTGGAGCCCCCTGCGGCCCGGGACATTCGCAGCCGGCCCCTCCCATGGTGCCATCCGAGGGCACAGCGTGGCATTTTCTGCTCTGGCTAAAGAGGCAGAGATGCCAAGGCCTGGTGTGACCCCACTTCTCCCAGCCGCCCCTTCTTCCTGTCACTGCCGGAGCTTGGTGGCTCTTGTGGTCTCTCACATGCCTGGCCCCCTGCTCTTTTTATTCTGAGACAGGTTCTCACTAAGTCTAAGTTGCTCAGGGTGGGCTTGAACTTGCCATCCTCCTGCCTCGGCCTCCCAAATGCTGGAATAACAGGTGTGCACCACCATGCCCGGCATTGTGATGTTTTAAGGTGCACTTTCTGCTCCATTATTTCCTGACTGTCCCAAATCTGAAATGCAGGGGTAGGGGGGGCACTACCTCTGCCCTGAAGGCAGAATGGATCTCTCCCTGCCCCTCTGGCAATGCCACAGTAGGAGGCACCCCAAAAACATGACTTCGCCAGGTGTGGTGTCACACACCTCTCATCCCAGCACTCGGGAGGCTGAGGCAGGAGGATGGCAAGTTCAAGCCCACCCTGGACAATGTAGCAAGACCCTGTCTCAAAAATAAAAAGGGGCTGGGGATGTAGCTCAGTGCGAAGGGCCTGGGTTCAGTCTCCAGTATTGAAAAACCCAAAAGAAAATCCCACGCTCGGAGCTGGGAGGAGGGGCCGAGGGACAAGCTGAGGTCCTACTGTGGCGCATTTCTGGGTGGAGTCCTTTGCTCCACCCACAGACAATTCTTAAACTGTGTCCCAGATGTATTCGTTACCACTTCTCAAGGTCTTTTCTGCTCTGCCTCCTGTCCAGCCTGTACCTGCTGCGGCAGGTCACAACTGTCCCCAGTCGGGGACACCTGTCTTCAGCTGCTTCCATCCTCCTGGGAATCAGCCCCAAACATGCAGGGTTTCTGAAAGGCAGGGTGTGGCTGCACCGCAATGTTTTCTTTGGCAAAATAAGTCCCCTCAGCCTGCCTGGTGTCACCATCTCACCCTGTGTCGTGTCCCCACGCAGGTTCCGACCTGGTTTGCTGCCGGTCTCCATGGAGGGTGAGCATGGCCCTGGCCCAGACTCGAGTGGCACGGTTCAGGATACACCAGGGAGGCCCCCCTCGCATGAAGCTCCCACGGTGAAACTCGCTGTCCCCAGACCCCTCCTCCGCCAAAGCGGGCCAGAGGAAAAGCCAGTGGTCCTGTCGTGGCCAACTGCGAACCTGAGGCTGGTCAGGGTGACCCCAGGACCAACTGCGACACCAGCAGAGAATCTAGGTCATCCTCCACACGTGTGTGACCGAGCAAGTTCACCTCAGATCCTCTTCACTCCCATCGTCTTTTTTTGGTGTTTTTGAGACAGGCTGACCTTGAACTCACAATGATCTTCCTGCTTCAGCCTCCCGAGTGCTGGGATCACGAGTGAGCACCGCCACGCCTGGCTTGAGCCCAGACCTGCAGAAGAAATGAGGGCAGACTGGGAGGTGGCAGCCACCAGGAGAGCTGAGGCCTCCAGTCCTGGCCGAGCCGGCAGAAACCAGGCCTCAGTGGTCAGGTCGTCCCGCCCATCTGGGTAGGAAGCAGAGTTTCCATTTTCTGTCCAGTGGGGACATGGAAGTGCAGTCCGGGGACTTGGAACATGAGCTTCTGACTCCATGTGGCTTCCCCACGCTGGGGAGACAGCTCCCCAGACTCCCTGGGCTCTGTCAGCGTGGGGATGCAGATGCAGGGAGGAAGGGAGACGTGCAGCAGCATACAGTTATAGGATGAATATCTGATGGAAACAGACTGGGAATCTACTGCTCTCTCTTGGGTCAGTCCCTATATTGCTTCCCTCCTTTGTTTTAATTAATTAATTAGCTTATTTTGAGACAGGGCCTCACTATGTGGTTCAGGCTGGCCTTGAACTCACTATGTAGCCCAGGCTGGCCTGGAACTCATGGCAGGGATCCTCTTGCCTCAGCCTCCTGCCTCAGCCTCTGGGATGACAGTTGTGTGCCATTGCGCCCAGCTAAGTTGCTACAGTTCGCAGGACTCCTTCTACCTGTGCTTCCACTTGGAGGGCAGCTCCCTGTCTCTGGCAGGTCCCCACGCTTGATGGGGCTTTTAGACTCTCAGCACTGCCTCCTGAGTCCTGACCTTCGGTGGGGTCCAGAGACTTGGATCCCAAAGAGGTGGAAAAAGCCACCACCTCTGAGAAGGGCCCTGTTCCCTCTCAGGACAGTGGGCGTGGGTCTCATCAGACTCAACCCAAACACACGCGAGGCATCCTGCCAGCAGGAATAATTCTGTTCCTTCTCGGAGCTGCCCCCTGAGGGCGGGAAGGTAAATAAAGGGAGTCCTAATTTGTAACTAGCTGGTGTTTGAAGTTCTAATTTTGTAGTTTGCCATGGGAGTGCTATTTTGTGGTCTGAGATTGTCTGGGATGCTATTTGCTAACCCAAGCCTGCCTGCATTCCTTTTTTCATTTCTTGAGCTTTTGGTGTTTTGAATCGGGATCTTGAAATGTAGTTGAAGGTGGCCTCAAATTCGAAGCAATCCTTCTGCCTCAGCCTCCCAAGTGCTGGGATGACAGGCGTGCGTCACCACACCTGGCTAAGGCCATGTCTTATTAATACCACCACGGGGTGGGGGGCGGCTTAAGTTCCATAGCAAAGTGCAACGCTGGCAGCGGCTGCACGGAAACAGAGAAGCAGCAGGGCGTGCATATAAAGGGGTTTGCTTCGGGGACTGGCATCTGGGATTTTGGGAGCGGGCTCTGACGGTCCAGAGTCCCTAAAGCAAAGCAGCTGCCCAAGCTCTGGGCAGGGCTCCTGCCTCCAGGCTCTCCTGAGTTGGTTAAGGCCTTGGCAGCCCGCGGCAGGCGCCCAGGTCATGCAGGTGAGCGCTCTCACTCCGTCTGCTGCCGCAGGTGCTCGCCACATGCACCAGCTCCCGCGTGGTAATGCCTAGAGCTACCCACGGGCACAAAATGCCAGCTGGGTGTCATAGTGCACACCTGTCGTCCCAGTCCTCTGGGAGGCTGAGGCAGGAGGGATTGCAAGTTCAAACCCAACCTGAGCAATTGAGTGACTTGGCAAGACCCTATCTCGAGGTAAAAAATAAAAAGGGTTGGGGATGGAGATGAGCGCAAAGGCCCTGGGTTCGAGCCATGCCTCCCCCAAATAAATAAATACCACTGTTAGATTAAGTTGCAGCCTTCATGACTCCTCCAATTGGGACTGAACTCCAGCGCAGGTTTCAGTGGACAGAGCCTCATGCAAATCCTCCCGTGTGTCCTTGCGTGAGGACTAAGCGGAGGGATGACAGAATTGGCTGGTGCCAGGTGACCAAGGTGCGCCATCAGCTCCCCTCTGACAACCTTCACATCCCACACCCCCTCCACGGTCCGGGTGGGATCAGGGCGTCCCCCTCGGCTCCTCTTCCACATGTGGGGTCTCCAGGTGGCTGCCAAGTTCTGCTCTTCCCCGCTGTTCTCCAGGATGACCCTGAGTAGGACCACAGGGCAGTGGGCATCTCCACTGGTGGCATCCTGGGCCAGCCCCTCTGGTGGCTTAAGGACAGCCACTTCCTGGGTGGCGTCACCCCTGTGAGCTGAAGGAAAGGTACCTGTGCAAGGGCTGTGGGTGACAAGGGGCTAAGGCCGCGTTCTGTGCAGCTTACTTGGGGCTCTTTTTTTTTTTGTGGGTACCGGGGGGTCGACCTCAGGACCTCGCGTGCCAACAGGCACCCGTGCCGCTGAGCGATATCACCGGCCCCTTTTTCGTATGTGGGATCCGGGAGTCGAACTCGGGCCCTCGCGCTTGCAAGGCAGGCGCTTACGCCGCTGAGCCATCTCACTGGCCCAAGGGGCTCTTCTTTTTTGAGACAGGCTCTCACTATGTAGCCTAGGCTGCCCTCGAACTCACTATGTAGCCCAGGCTAGCCTAGAAGTCAGATCCTCCTGCCTCAGCCTCCTGAATACTGGAATCACAAGCGTGTGCCACCATACCTGTTTCACAGGTGCTTTAGGACTCGATTATTCTGAAGGTGGGGAGGAGAAACAAGCAGGAGTGTGCGTGGGTGGGCGTGGCCTAAGGCCGCAATTGTATGCATTTTTGCACCAAAAGTGAATGATTCTCCTAGATAGAGATGGAAAAGAAACATTCGCTAGACCAAAGGCCGCAACCATGCACCAAGGCTGAACTAATTAATCTGCTTTAGCCAAGAGACCACATCTGGTGCAGCATTTTCTGCTTAAATTGGCAGAAGTCCTCTTTAATCCCTCAGGGTCTACGGGGGATCTGCAGTGCAATCGCCCCTCTCTTAGGTCTGCACCCGCCCCTAGCTCTGTGGATCAGCTGACCCCGCCCCAGCTCCTGCCCCCCACTGTGAACTGTGGCTTGAACCCACCTTGCCTCAGGGCCGCCCTCCACCCTCTATTATGCAAGGATCCTGGCAGCCTCCTTGCTTTAAGAAGTCTGGTTTTGCAACCTCAGCTGTGGCTTCTCAGGGACTTCCCATTCTTCTCCCCAGAGATTTCTTACCTTTTTGTTTTGTTTGTTTTTTGTTTTTTTTTGAGACAGGGTCTTGCTAAGGCTTGCTAAGGCTGGCCTTGAACTTGTGGCAATCCTCCTGCCTCAGCCTCCTGAGTGCTGGGGCGACAGATATACACCACCATGGCCGACTGATTTTTTGGTTTTATTGAGATAGGATCTACTGTGTAGTCCAGGGTGGTGTTGAGTTCCCAGCGATCCTCCTGCCTCAGCCTTCTGAGGGCTGGGATTACAGGAGTGTGCCACCGTGCCCTTTATACCACTTCATCAAGCAGTCCGCGGATGTGGGCTGTCTCTGGGCTCTTTGGTGACAGCAGCCTCTCCTCTGCCCCTCCTAGAGTCCATGTTTGTACCTATTTATTTGTTGTCTGTTGCTGCCCCACAAGTAGCCCCAAAGCTTACTGGCTTAGGACAGCAAACACTCCCTACCTAGCAGCTTCTTGGTCCCTGGCTGGGAGTCACCTCCCGCTCTGCTGTGGCAGCAGCATCCATGTCCACTCTGGCACCTGTGCCTGCCCCAGGCCGCAGACCACCGCCCATGGCACTCACCTGGATCCACAGCACATCCTCCACAGCTGCCTGGGTCCCCTGCCCTTGGTCACTGGTGATCAGAGCCATGTAACTTCATCTTACTGGCGACATCCCGTCACTCCTGCCATGTTGTTTGTCAGAAGCAAGTGACTAAGCCCAGCACAAGCTGAGGGTCACACAAGGGGTGTGCCACCAGGAGGTGGGGTCCCTGAGGAATCCACTGTCAGAAGCTGTTGGTCCCAGATACCTGCTGGTGGCACATGTCTATAACCCTGGCACTCTGGGAAGCTGAAGCAGGAAAATCAAAAATTCAAGCTCAGCCTGGGCAATGTAGAGACTTAGCAAGACCCTGTTTCAAAATTTAAAAGGGCTGGGGACATAGCTCAGTGTGAAGCGCCTCATAGCTTATTTCAGCCTTCTAATGACCCTACTGTAGTTGTTACTAATACCTCCTGTTGCAGGTGTGGAAACAGGCTTGAAGTGGTTAAATTACGGGCACACAGACACACACACTCCTACAAAGAGAAAAAATTTAGCCCAGGTTTGTGTACGAACAAGTCTGTGTGTGTCTTATAAATTGATTTATTTATTTTTTGAGATCAGGGTCTTGCTATGCAGCCCAGGCTGCCCTTGAACTCATGGTGATCCTCCTGCCTCAGCCTCCCAAGTGCTGTGGTGACAGGTGTCTCCCACCACACCCAGCAAGCCCATGTGTTATAATTCTTGTGCTATACTATCTCCTTCACCTGTATCTTTTGTTTTTGTTGTTGTTGTTGAGACAGGGTCCCACCATAGAGTCCAGGCTGGCTTTGAACTCATGATGTAGCCCAGGCTGGCCTTGAACTCCTAAGCAATCCTCCTGCCTCAGCCTCCCCAGCACTAGAAACATGGACATATGCCACTATGTGCAGCTAGTGAGACCAGCATCATAGTCAGCATTTTTAAAAGAGAATATATTGAAGTGCAACATATACTGGCATTTATATAAATGAATTCATGGATGTATATTGGATAGTAAAATATTGGTAAAATGTATTTCTTACTAAAGTCATGGTCAAAGTTGAGAGCTGCTGATGTAATACACACCGTGGTAGTTGTGGGCATGTACTTTGTACAGTGTGTTAACATCTCTAGGCTGGATGCGGTGACTTATTTACACCTGTGATCCTCGCTATTGGAGAGCCTGAGGCAGGAGGACCACAAATTTGAAGCCAGCCTGGGCAACTTAGCATTACCCTGTTTCAAAATTGAAAATTAAAAAGGGCTGAGGATGTAGCTCAGTGGTAGAGTCCCCCCGGGTTTGATCCCTCGCGTCACAATAAAATGAAGTAGAATAAGCGGATAAAAAGGGTTGGGCATGCAGCTCGGCGGTCCCGCTCCCCCGGGTCTGACCGCTAGTATGGTACCATTCCCCCCAAAAAAAAGGAAAAAGAAAAATGTCTGTCCTAGTCAGAGAATCCCAATGGTAATTTTACGATTTGGCTAGTTTTGTCCCATTCTAAGAGGCTTCTGACAGAGGGAAACTTGAACAATAAGATTTCCTTCCTAAGCGCTGACCTCCCTCATCAGAGTTCTCGAGGGGACAAAGCGGGGCGGCCCCGGAGCCTTCCGTCTCCCGGGCGGGCGGCGGGTCGCGGCTGTCCGGAGAGCTGCTCCAGGGCGTCCGCGGCTGTCTCGGTCCCGTTCCCGCGCCCCCGGGTCTTCGTGCCTGGAGGGGAGCGGGGATGCCGGCGCGGCCTCCTCCCAGGGCCGGGTTTCGCAATCCCTGCCCCCGGCCCCCACTTCGGAGGCTCTTTGAACTGTGCTTTCTCCACACACTTGTCGAGGACGCGGCAGACGCCGCGGTGCCCGGCCCTGGTCAGGTGCGCGGCGCCTCCTCTGAGCCCGCTCGGCAGTGGGGACCCCTGTAACACCTGCGGGCCCTCGTTTGACCCAGAAAGGACGACTGGATATGCAGGGGGCCCTCAAACATTGCTGACCGAGGCTAAGTTAGAAACGAAGAAAGACACACCAGGGATATGGCTGCTTTTTCCCTTTTTTTTTTTTTTTTTTTTTCCACTTTGAACATTAGCATTGGGTTGATTACCGTACATATCCAAAGGCCCAGCATCTCAGAAAATTCATTAAGCGGCACACCTTGTACCAGAGTCTCACAAGAATAAAATATACAATGCTACATTGAGTGGTTAAAAATACACAAAAAGTAGTTTTAACAATCTATAAATTTTTTATACTTAAAATCATGATTGAGTTGAAATAAAAAAAAAGTGCATTTCAATCGCTAAAAAACAAAAGTCTTGGTGTAGTTAACAAAGGGGAAATCAGGACACTGAGGGAGGGGACGGGCGCTGGAGCAGGTGGCAGGGGAGCCGGGCAGCGGCCGGCGGGGACCCTCAGCGCTTCCTGCTCCTGCCAGGCAGCCTCTCTCTGCTCCTGCCCATCGCCAGATCCCGCCCTACCGACCACCGACCACAGAGGCCTGGCCACTCGAGTCCGACTGGACTTCTGGTCGCGTCTCAGCAGAGGTAGGAGAGGGACACGGCCCATTCTGACTTGACATAAGTACTCCAGCCATGTGGCCTTAATCCTTATGATCCAGCAGGCAGAACAGGACCAAGCAGCTTCTATTTCGTCAAACCCCTTTGGACAAATAGTCGACATTCAACAACAAGCTTTGTAAACCTAACGCTAAACGGTTCCCGGCAAGCAAACTGGATTTTCTTTTAAGAAATGAGAAAAGTGCAAGTGATTTCGGTATTGTGGAGAAAAACAAAAATCACAGCAAATGGGTTGCACCTGCCACCCGCCGCCTCCGGCTCCCGGCCTCCCTTCGTTGCTCTGCCCAGTGCAGGAGTTAGGAGCAGACAGCGCTTGGCGGCGGCCCTGGCTGCGGGGACAGAGGCTAGGCAGAAACGGGCTAGCGGCCCTTGCAGGTAGCCACGCCTGTGGCTCCGGTACAGGGCAAGGGGTCACGGCCGGGGTTTCCCCTTCGCTGGTGACCGACCTACTCACCGGGAAGAAGATGCTGCAACCAGCACAAGCGAGACTGCGGCGGGGCCCGAGGGTCAAGGGATGCAAGACAGAGCCGCAAGCAAGGAGGGTCGCCTCCCTGGTCCGCGTAACCCTACTCAGAAGCCACCTGACCCCCAAGGACCCCACACTGCGCGTCGTTCTTTGCTCGGATCAGGGGGCTGAGCAACCACTGGCCTCAGAGGGAAAATGCCTTCAACCCTCAAGATGCGCAAAGGAGGAGCGAGCTGAGTAAAAGACGCCGAAGTACTTTATTGCCCCCTTGTGGCTAAAGCCAGCTCTGCTGATGGAACAGAATCGGCCCCGTCAAGAAACGAGCAAACTGCATATGCAAATTTATACAAGACTGAGAATGCATCTGGTTTTCGGTGGCCGGATCTATAGCCTTGGAAATAAAACTTGAGAAGTACACACCAAAGTTGTGCCACACTGTCGCTTTCTTTTCAGCCCAATGAGGCGACTAATCAAGCATGGAAAGATATTGGGAGGAGGGATTAGGAGCCCTTAGGACCATCAGATACTTCCTGCCATCTTTCACAGGCAGTGAGGCATGGTCTCAAGTCCTATTGAGGACGTGAGCTGGGACCTCTGTCCTTCCAATCACCTGTAGAGGATGGGCAGAGGGGACGCCGTATTCACTAGACACATCCGGTCCAGGGTAGGCTCCCAGTCCTGACCACTGGCCAAGGCGAGGATCAAGCACAAGGGTTAAGCAAAGCCCAGCTCCCATTTCTTCACTCCCCGTGAGTTCTATGGAGTCACCTTTGGGGAATCTGCAGCAGCCCTGGTCTTAGCAGAGAAGCGGAGCAGCCTGAAAGTGACGTGGAGCTAGGAGGCCATGGGGCCTCCTACTGAAGACATGGGACAGACGAGCAGTGGCCTGTCTCAAAGGCTTCGGCCCCTCCGCAAGACAGACAGGCGCGGCAGTGCGCCGTTCACTGGCTGGGGCTCTCGAGATGGAAGCAACACACTGGGAAGTGAACTTCAGGCAGCCAGTTATACTTGAGATGCAGATGTTTAGGTCGCTGGCGGGCGACAAGGCAAGCAAACATAAAAAGTACTCAGGACAGGGCCGGTGAGACGGCTCAGCGGCTTAAGCGCCTGCCTTGCAAGCGCGAGGGCCCGAGTTCGACTCCCGGATCCCACATACAAAAAAGGGGCCGGTGATATCGCTCAGAGGCACGGGTGCCTGTTGGCGCGCGAGGTCCTGGGGTCGACCCCCCGGTACCCACAAAAAAAAAAAAAAAAAAAGTACTCAGGACAGAGGTGCGGAGCCCCTGCCACTGCTGTCTGCTACATGGATCTACCTCTTGCACTCCACACTCGAGTCCCCCGCTCCAGGCAGCCAGCGACGCCTTTCAGTGTCTTACACGGCATTATGAAACACAACCGACTCTCACACTGCCACCCTGTCCCACCGACAGGAGGAAGGCGTCACTGGCGGCTGCCTTTTAGACCCCTATGGCGTGCGGTCATTAGTCTTCAACACCTGAGTACTGATCGCTTTAAGGAAAGAGGCGTGAGATTTTAAGTCAGGAAGCAAAGATTTTGACTAAGGCCAAAATATTGAATAGCTTTCATTCCCCTACAAAAAAATGGAATTCAATTTCCTCATTTTAAGGAGTTCCTTTGTTTTTGCTCTTGGAGAACTTAGGAAGCGAGAGACCTGTACACACCACGAACTGTGGTTCTGGCTGTGAAACGTTAGCCAATTGCTAAGACAAGTTTTATCAATGAGATACTCATATCACATGCAGGATATGCTTCAACCTCCTTTTTATTACATCCTTCATATACTATGCAGCAATCATACTTTTAAATGTATTAGATGAGAACTAGAAAAGAAACAGATTTTTGAGGGATGGGGGATGGATGAGGGAGGCAGATCAGAAGTCAGTAAAGGACTTTTGTTAAACCCGGAGAGCACTTTTAAATTCATCTGACTAAACTAAAATTATGGGACAACTTGCAAACAATTTATGGAAGATAGAGGACACAGGGCAACAGCAGCATTCAGGGCCCCTCCATCGGGAAGGGCCAGCAAACGTTCAGGAAGACTTCAGGGAGACCAGGATGTTCGAAAGAGACACCCAGTGACCTCTGACCGCAAAGGAGAGGCTAGCTTCGGGTGAAAGCAGGCAAAGAGTGAGACAATGCTAACGTTCCCCAACACTAGCGATGTAACAAGTGAAGAATAAACAAAAGTGAAAAACGCAACCCAAAAACGACACGGAGGAAGAAGACAGAAATACGTTCCCAATTCCCAGCCCAGGTTTTAGCGAGTTTGTAAAGTCCAGCACACTGGAGAAAGGGTGAATGCCAGGCTCACAGACAATGAAATCATCAGAGGTAGGAGTTCGAGCAGGGCAGAGTGTTCCGGGTTCTGGCGTTTCGAAGGCACTCAGGAAGAGAGCGGGAGAGACTGAGGCTGCGGCGCCACGGAGGCGAAGGCTTGCTTATGTGTCATCAAGAAATAAAAGCCACTCCGAAACGCTGTGAAGACACGTGTGTCCCACACGGTTAACAAGGTAGAAAGAAACCCACTTCACACGTCATTTCTTACACCAGCACAGCCTCTAGTGAGGGAAAAAGAGAAGTTTGTTTTCTGGATATACGACTCTGCAAGGTAGTTTTGACTTCAGTACAGAATTTGAGAAAAAAATACAGAATATGATAAATGGTATGTCACCTGGTTCTTTAAACCGATTTACTGAAGCTAAAGCTTCAAAGTTGGGACAATTAAGAGCGCCATTTTTCTTTGAGTCTTGCAAAACCTATTCTCTAAGACAGAAGGATCAGAAATCTATAAAAAGTCTGCAGAGTATAAAAGAGAATTATGCAAGTGGATATATCGACGGCAACTCGTATGGCTTCCACAGAAAGGGGAGAGAGGACCTCTGGTTTGCTTTATCGAGGTAGTGTCCAGGGCTGCGGGTTGGTAGTTCTCGTGAATGCCACGGATGACACAGGCAGGTCAGCAGGGATGCTGTTATTGCATAATAATGCCACTATCTCTAATGGCCATGACCTTTCTTTCTTGAAAAAAAAAAAAAAAGGAAATTTCCTATCTTGGTTTAGGCAAAGGAAAATTAAAACTCAGTGTTTACTTGTTCAACGTTACGGTGTGAAGAATTCCAGGTGAGTTGTTTTTCTAAAGAGTAGTTAGCTGATAAAATGCTTAGACGTAACTTATCCCCCTTTTCATTAAATACTCTCCATACAGTCTGGAACAGCATCGAAATATTCATCATGTGGGTCAGCAATGCAATAAAAGTTTTCTTTTCCATACAGTAGCTCAAATATAAAGGATTTCTCTCTTTAGTTTTTAGGTTTGCTTTTTTTTAAACATAAAAATCCACGTACCATACTGTGTTTTACTAACTGAAATATGCAAGATGGGGTAAGTATATACATATGTCTGCAATGTATTTCTATTTCTGCTTCATATTCTCAAAATTTAAAACTGCCAGCAAAGAACAAAACAAAAACCAAAAAAACCCAGAAAACTGCCAGTAAAATCAAAATGAAACTATACATCTCCATTCAACAAACATAAAAACTGAAAAAAATGTCAAAAATTTTTACCAGTATCTCTTAGGAGCATTTTGCCTTCAGTTAGTATGCTAGGGACAAATTCTAGGGAGAGTTCTAACCATAATAACAAGGTACTTCCAACAACTGTGCTTCTGAGCAAAGAAGGTACAACTATGTAAGTCTCCATGTTCAGCCATTAATCTAGGACCGTTCACGTATGTGGTGACTATAAAAGTACATGGAAGGGATCTGCAAAGGTTTCTGGGAACTACAGTAAAGTTTCATGCAGAGACTCCCCATTTGCTACAAATAAGAATGAAATCATAAATATGTGTAGAAGCCATGTGCTTTAAACTGATACTTTTTATTGTTTTTCAAATTTTAAAACTTCAGCATGAGCCTACCTGACTCAATTTGAGAAAGCAGCAGCTTTTTTTGGGAGGAGGGCATTGAGGCAGTCTTGCTATGTAGCATAGGCTGGCCTTGAATTCACAGTGATCCTCTTGCCTCAGCCTCCTGCCCAAGTGCTGGGTTACAGGGACAGCAATCTTTTGTAAGGCTTAAAAAAAAAGTTCATATTTGAATGATAAATCTATGAAAAAAGGATAGAAAATGCAAAAACCAACCACCCACCAGAAATGCAATGAATGGCAACTCAGAAAAGCCCTTGGGGAATTTTCCTCAAATCTATAACCCTTGCAATGATACGAGCCCTTGAAGACAATGTAAAACGCAGTCATGAGAGACAACCTCAACTTGCCGTCTGCTGCAATGTGGCCTTTACTGCCTTTGAAAAACATAGCACGGAGAAGGGCTGAGAACTCCAGCTCTCCCGAGTCTTTTCACGAGCAGGCAAGCAGGTCACGGCTCTGAGGAATTCACGGGCGCTGCAGCAGATGTGGGAGAGAACACGGAGCAGTGCGACTTGACCTTAGTAGGGGACCCTACTTCAAACCCTGAGCCTAAGCCTTCTGCAGGGAAACCTGACATGCAGCCCGCTACTCGGGAGCATTAGTGGCATGACTCTCCTTCATGCATGTCACTATTTGTGTACCACGTGACGCTGACGAGGAGTCATCTTCCTACACACCACAGATCACACCGTCAGGGAAGGTATACTCAGCCAGGAGAAAAAAACCCTGGAAGTTTCCAGATTGTTTCACACTCCACTCCACCCAGAATTACACTGTATGATGATGCTAATTTTTTTTTGCTCCTGGGAAGGATGGTGGTGGTGATTTGCTTACTACTGGTTTTCCTGCGTAGCAGCTTTTTTCCTACAGTTACAGTTATCTGAATGAAAAATCAAAGACAACTACCTGGATTTTCCGGGGTATAATCATAGCACACCTCGTGAAATGGTGATTCAAAGATCTCAAGTCTAGAATTCAAAATTGCTGCCCAATACTGTAAATTTATTTAGAACAAATAAGGTATAACCAATGAACCTATAATGTGTATCTTTTTAAGAACAATTATTTTAATATTATAGCCTTGACTATGAAATAATGCTATGTCTACATAAAAGTGTAGCTTTACAAACTTGTCCTGGGATGCAAAGGAGATGGTGGTGGTAGCGGGGACGGCCACTAAAGTTGTAACAGTCACGGCAAGGGATTAACTTCCTTATTGGCTTGGATGCCCAGGGGCTCAAAGAATGTATGCAAATATTAAAAATACTATTTTTTAAAACTTACATCCAAAAACAGGAAAAAGTATGTCTTGAGATCCTTACTTTTCTGTCTCCTGCAATATTTTCCTATGCATTATAGAAGACAAAGGCAAAATCAGAAGGAGAAAATTTGGAATCATTAAACCAAAAAGCTAACAGAGTGTAAAAATAGGGACCTAAGCTCAATGGAGAGAGTTCCATTTTTCCCTGCTACAGAGCTAATGAGCTAGAAAAGTGCTTGACGCCTATCTGCACATTTAATATTAAAAAATAAAATAAATAAAAGCCGGGCAATGATTTAAGGACCCGAGGAAAGAGTAATGAAGGAATTTCAAGGTTTAAAATGGAGAAGGCGGCTGAGGGAGAAGGACCTATTGTTGGAGCTCCGTTCTCTGAGATGAATGCGGAGTTTGTGGCGATTGGAGCCAGGATGAGTGTGGTCGTCCCCCGCATGTCAGCCCTGCCCCCTGCCCTGCGTTCGGCTCCCGGACCGGAAGAGCTCGCTGCCAGGGCACGGCAGCGCTGCTCTCCCCTCACCTAAGACTGCTGGCCGGGTATGGTTATCTGCAGCACGGCAAGAATTATGGGTTGTCTCTGCTACAGTTCAAACTGGGTTAAGATCGCTCAGCGGTGTGGACAGCAAACATTTCCAAACTCACACCCAGTCTGTCTTCTCATCCAAATTTCTCAGCCACTACCAGCAAATCATGTTTGAGACTTGGATTTACTAGTTTAGCTTCTCATAACAATTCTAGAAAAATAAAGCAACCTCAAAATGAGAGACTCCTATTTGTTTCCCAGAATGGTTAAACACAAGCAGAGTTCCTAAGGGAAGCGAGAAACAGATGTGACTAAGAGGAAACAATTCCTGCTGCTGTACTTCCTTCTCCTGGCCCTGAACAACTTCACCCAAACTTCCAAACCAGGGCAACTTCAGGCAGCTGCCCTGGAAAAAGCCCAACCCCTGCAAATCTCTCCACTTAATGCATGAATGGAGCCCAAAGGAACGCGGAGGCCAGGCGCGTGTTGGCGAGCCCGAGGGGCATGTGAGTGTGAGCGAGACTCCAACACTGCCGTGTCCTGAGGCCAAACCGCGCTTCTGCGCAAACCTGGTCTGGTGACCCTCTCGGATACCACCAGCCTCTAAAGCACCTTTGAGTTGTACGGGTGTAAGAATAACTTTGAATTATAGAAGTTATATGCATCTTTAAGAATCACATTTTGATGATTATAAAAATTTTTTCTATTTTACAACATAGGTTCAGCTACACTGAAAAATTACACCGCTTACTGAAATACATTTCATTTTAGAAACAGACTACTAAGAAGTCTATACAAAAACTCTAAAATAATTTCTGTAGTAAAATAAAGAGTGCGTTAGGAGAGCTACACAAAGACGAGAATTTCCGTCTTTCTCTATAATGCTTGATATACTGTGAACCGGGGCCAGCTCCACTCCGCAGCCAGCACCGAAAGCTGAAAAGAATTCATTACAATACACAGTGATACAATTAATGCTCTGGATTAATCTCACAGCCTTCCCGATTAGTACAAAGAAAACCAGGCCTGTCTCCTCTTTGAGGAGAAGTCCAGGATATAAAAGCAAGCATACCTCATCAGCTGATATGAAATTATAAAATCCCGTAAGTTGGAGTATTTGAAATTTATAAAAGTCATCAGAAAATGCAAGCAAATTGGGCTTCAGTTCGGTGGTTCCCCTGGTTTCGAGGACAGTCCCCGTGAGCGCGAGGTGGCCCCGGGCTCCCGCCCCAGGTCTGCTGGTTCATGCAGACCCTGGCAGAGCCCGCGGCGCTGGCGAGGAGGCTGCGGCCCGCGAACCGCTGCCCCGGCCCGGCCAGCCGGCCTGGGAGGCCGAGGCTAGTGGTGCTGGGCCGCGCCGTTCTTCTCCGCCAGGTGCCGCAGGAAGCTGTCCTCGCTCTGGCCGCGGTGGTTCAAGGGCTCGCTCTTGAAGAGCGCAGGTGGTGGGGGCAGGTGGGGCACCGGCGGGATGGGCAGGTGGTGCGGGTGGTGCGGGTGCGCGTGGAGGTGCAGGTGAGAGAAGGGGTGCGGGATGGGCCGTGGCGGGAGCGCGCTCACCGGGCTCAGGCTGCCGGGCGCGGCCGGGGTGGCGGGCGTGCTCACGGCCGCGGGGACGGGGACCGGCGCGGCCGGGGATGTGGCGGGCGGGATGGGCGCAGGCGTCCCGGGCACCGTCACCGGGCTGGTCACGCGGAAGCACTTCTCCTTGTGCGCCTTGAGCATGTTGGAGAAGCGGAAGCGCTGGCCGCACACGTCGCACGGGTAGGGCTTCTCGCCGGTGTGCGTGCGCCGGTGCCGCTTCATGTTGGGCCGGCTGGTGAAGCTCTTGCCGCAGATCTCGCAGATGAAGGGCTTCTCTCCTGCGGGCGACGCACACAGACACGGTGACTGCTGGGCGAACACCCCCCCCCAACGCGGCCCCGCGGATCAGGGCGCACACAGCACACCTCACGCACAACCTAGCGTGGCTTGGTTAAAACACAAGCCGGGCAGGGTGGCGCAGTGCGTGGCGTGGCCGCCGTGTGTGCCGCTGGTCTCCGCATTAACTGCACTAGAAGAGGTTTCTGGCCCCTCACCACAGCCCCTTCTTTGATCCTTCCAGTCAGGGTCGCCCTGCGTTGAGTCTCGCCGTGTACTAGGCTTTCCGTCCACGGCCCTTGGACCTCCGCCCGGCTACTGACCATATGAGCCGGACAGTACCATCCCGATTTTACAGCAGGCTCGAAGTCTAGGTGGAGAGACTGTGCCTCTGACACCTACCCCGCGCCACCCCGGCCCCTCCACCCGCGCTGCGCAGACGCGAAGGAAGGAATGCGTTTTCTTACTGTTCTCCACTCTGGGATTCCTTACAACTGGGACCGAATCCCTCCTGGCCCGCAGCCTTTTCTCCGCTTCCTCATCCGGGGAGGAAACTGACACTTTCTGTTGCCTGCCCCCCAGGGAAGGTAGCTGGGACCCCCTAACTTCTCCCAGAGACTGGACTGAGGGGTGGGCAGGGGCCCGGTGTTCTCCCCGACTATTAGGACCACTTCCGTTCCACGGAACGTTTCTGCTTTCCGTTATTCTGCCCTGCACTGTGCTACTCTGCATGTGACTCGCAGTCCTCCTTAGGGATGTGTGCAGAGCCACTTCCTCCAATCATTTCAAAAACCAAATTCAATGTTAAATAGCACTGATTAAATCAATTACAAGCTGGGTATGGCGACACATGCTTGTACTCCCAGCACGCAGAGGCTGAGGCAGGAGGAGGATCACTGTGAGTTTGAGGCCAGCCTGGACTACACAGTGAGACCCTGTCTCAAAAACCCAAAACAAACAAAAAATCATAAATCAATTATGGTATATACATCTAATGGAATATGTCACTGAAAACGTTGTAAAATACAGAAATGTAATTATTAACATGAAAATCTATAACCTACAAACATTATCTATAATCTACTAAGTAAAATAATTAAGTTATAAAATGTATCCACGCATAGGAAAGATACGGATAGAATATGACAAACAATACCAATGATTATCTTTAGGTAATGGGATTATGGGTGATATTTTATTTTATTTTACCTTATATTGTTCGTTTTTTTGAGAAGGGTCTCACTATGTGGTTCAGACCAGCCTGGAACTCATGGAGATCCTTCTGCCTCAGGCACCCCAATGCTGGGATTATAGGGTGTGCCACCATGCCTGACTCAATTTTTTCTCTATTTTTAATGCTAATCTGTATTTTCTGAAACAACATGACTTGTACAATAAAGTGTGTTAAAAGCAGCCCGGTTTGATAACCGATTTATAGACCCACAGCCCCCGCTCGATACTCCAAAGTTCATATTCCTCACTCAACAGCCTTAACTCTCACATTTCTAGTCTAGTTTGAGCAAACACTCCCCAATTGATTCCCTGAGCATTTCGAAGGTACAGTGTACTCACTCCCTGAACAGTCAGTGAATAACAAGCATTTAACTTGCACTCACATCCAATCCTGATCTCTCATCATTTCTCATTTATAGTCTCCTAGGCTCTAAGTGATCGGCCATGGAAAGTGCCCAAACAATTAGACCTAGCCTACCACAAATCCAGGATTCCGATTACAGCTGGCTTCCTTTACTGCTGCATACCTTTTATTCCCTTGCTATGCTACCAAATTCCCCATTCCTTCACAGGTATAAACCCACAACCCCACCTACCTCTAACTCTCGTTATTCACTGGGCCTCAGCTCCTGATTGTGCTTACTGGGGATGTTAAGGTTCCTCTGAACCCTTGAGGTAAGATTATAATGAGGCTGAGCCAAGGAAGAGTAAAAATAGCATTTGAGGTCAATCACCTGTACAGTGTTCACCAGAAGGAAGAGCTGGGAAACGGGGGGACGAGAAAGGCACGGAGGTGACTTGGTCTAGACATCCACCTAACAGGTAAAGCTGACCTCACCGGGAGGTGAGTGTGGTGCGGAGCCTGAAGAAAGCACGCTGGGAACGAAGACGGACCGCAGGGAAGACAGCAGGGAGCAGGACTGCGGCTGTCCTCACTCTTCCCGGAAAGGGGAGCTGCGGCCTACAGACGCGCGTACTCCGGCCTGCTCAGCACAGTTGCACTTGGGCAGCCCCAGAAGCCCACCCATCTACAGAGCTAGAAACCCCTTTCTTGAGCTTTAAACCCATTCCTCAAACTGCTTCCTGTGCATTTCTTCCAGAACATGCCACAGTTATCTCAAAACTAACAAATATAAAATTAAATTAAATCTGCTCTTCTCTACTATTCTGACTTTGAAAATGGTAGAGAGCCCCAAAGCTGATGCTAGACCTTGGCTCTTCCCTCCCACGTCAACAGCTGATCCATCACCGGGCTCACTGGCCTCTACCTTGTCTGTGGCTGTCGTCCGCCCTCGGTTACCGTAGCTCACGTCCTCACAGCTGCTCGTGGGAGTCCCACAGGATCCACCTGGCTGGTTTCACCCCCTCTGTTCCCACTCCCACCCTTCAGTCTACTCTGCACACCGTGGCCAGCGGCACACAGCTGTAACCCCAACCCTGGGGGAGGCTGGGGCGAGGGGATAACAAGTTTGAGCCCAGCCTGGGCAACTTAGTGACTTAGTGAGAACTTGTCTCAAAATAAAAAATAAAAAGGCTGAGGATGTAGCTCAGTGGGAGGGCTCTAGGTTCAATCCCCGCACTGGGGGAAAAAAAAAGTGTTGTGTCACATACTGCTTAAAACTGTTCCCTTCCCACCACTCTTCAAGTCCAAAATTTCCTACATGGCTTCAGGGGCTCCTTGTGATCTGGTCTCTGCTTGTCCCTCTCCACCGTCTTGCCTGATCACACTCTCGCCCTCGCACCCACCCGCCCAGCTCCGCGCACCGACTCTACCCCCACCCCTGCTCAGCGCCCACGGGCACCACGGCTGCCTCGCCGGAGGCCCTTGCCTGACAAGCAGCGCTGCGGCCCCAGACCTAGCTCAGTCTTGTGCACCGTGGTAGCCTTTTTTACTAGGTTTTTAGTAAATACTTGTACACTAAATATTTGTGAATTCTAAGACATGCGTCTCCCCTGACATTTTAACTCCTCTGAAACTGGCATGTCCCTTCTACTCAGCAGCATGTCCTTGTTTGACTGAAAACATTTTCTTAGCAGTACATAAGTCCAGCTTGTCTCACAACTGATGGATTTTTTATTTCATTCAGTTATCACCCTCTGCTCTAATTCTCTGTCCCTGACAGCCCTCTCATTATGATGTAGCTTCTAATATAGATTTTTCCTTAGACAAAGAATATGCTGACCAAGGAGCACTCCAAGTTCCAAAGCACTCGTCATTCATAAAGTAATCAAGTGGGGCCGGTGAGACGGCTCAGCGGCTTAAGCGCCTGCCTTGCAAGCGCGAAGGCCCGAGTTCGACTCCCGGAACCCACATACGAAAAAGGGGCCGGTGATATCGCTCAGCGGCACGGGTGCCTGTTGGTGCGCGAGGTCCTGAGGTCGTCCCCCCGGTACCCACAAAAAAAAAAATAAATAAAAAAAAAATAAAGTAATCAAGTGGCAATTTTCTTTCTATGTCACCAGCAGCCCTCAGACCCTGGTCTGCCTGAGCACACTGCCAAGTTCTGAAGCAGAGAACCAGGCCTGAGAGTAGAGCACCTCACACTCATGGTGTCCTCAACGGCCCTCCACTTCATGACTTGCTGCACGCAAGTGGTATCACTGCGTGTGTAGTCTGCAATCAGACTGCCCTGGACAGGTCATTTAATCTCCGAGCCTCAGTTTCCTCATCTGAAAATAAAGGTAATCACCTGTCTAATAGGCTACTGTGGTACAAAGCACAAGTGCTCAGAACAGCATCTGGCAATGGGAGGCACGAAAAACGTCATCTCCATTAACGTGCATCCGTACACAGCCTCTGCGAGGCTTCACCCTTATGTCCCAGGCACTGGGTCATGCCTGATACAAGGACATGTGGCAAGCGCCTGACTGTGAGCTCACCCTGTGTCTACACTGTCCTAGGAAACCCTGTCTGCTGGCTGGTTGGCTTCCCTAGCCAAGTTGCGCCTCACCTTTAACTATAAAGACATCTTCACAGTCAGTGTGAATCCCCACAGTGTCCTTAATCCCTGGATACACTCTCTTCTCTAAGTGTGAACCCTTGCTTTTCTTTTCTAAGTCAATTCTTCTTCTGGACCCTCTCAGATACTACTATCTTTTTTTTTTTTTTTTTCTTTTGGTTTTTTTGAGACAGTGTCTCACCACGTAGTTCAGGCTGGCCTCGAACCCACAGTGATCCTCCTGCCTCAGCCTCCTGGGTACTGGGATCACAGGTGTGCAGCACCATGCCCAGCTGTTTTGCTCTTTTACTGAGAAAAATAAATGCGTAAGTGAATCATATTCTGTTAGAAGAAACAGGAAATGTCAATCAAAAAATACTTAAGTTTTTTTTTTTTTTTTTGTGGGTACCGGGGGGTCGACCTCAGGACCTCGCGCGCCAACAGGCACCTGTGCCGCTGAGCGATATCACCAGCCCCTTTTTCGTATGTGGGTTCTGGGAGTCGAACTCGGGCCCTCGCGCTTGCAAGGCAGGCGCTTTTGCCGCTGAGCCATCTCACCGGCCCAACATAAAGTTTTACTCAATAACTAAAATCACAAAATATATACTTTGGTCTCATATTATGGATAAATAAGGGTCCAAAAAAAAAAAAAAAAAAGAAGGACAAAGGGTAAGAAAGAAATGCAGAAGGAGAAGGAGGGAGGGAGGAAGGAGACGAGAATGTAGAGGCAGCCGGAAGTGCTGGCCGCTCCTCTCAAACCTACAATGCTCAGTAACACCTGTGCACCGAGCACTGTATGTGAATGTGACACAACTTTTGCTTTAAAAAAAAGAAAACAACTTACATTCTATCTAGTGTCACACTTTCCTGCCAAGTAACAACAACAAAGAACAGTCCTCCTAGAGACTCCGTGAGAACCAAGAAGCCACCTGAGGGCCTCTGGATCCGAGAGGAGAGTCTGTTGCGTACTCCGCGGTTCCTGCTCTCCTCTGGGCCGTGTCTTCAGAGTTACTACTTCCTTCTCAGGTCAACACAGCTAACTAAACCCTCACGACTTCTCACCTGGCACTGGACGGGATGGGAAGCTACCAAGCAGGCAATCAAGTCTCTTTAGACTTCAGCAGAGCAATGGGAACTAAAGAGGTGCGGCCATGGGTGGAATCTGCTCAGCACTAGTTAAGCAAGAAGAACGGCAGGGTAAGCGAGATGACCCCATGCTTCCTTCTAGCTCTGCTACTCTGCACACCTGGAGTCCAACGATTAGGTCTGACATAGAGACCTAAGAATGGTTCACGCTGGTCACTTTGCGCAAGGATGGCAAATCCCAGAACATCAAGTGCAGGCTGAGGACCATGACCGTGTTTCTAGGGGAGCTGTTCTTTAGCAGGCTCTCGGAACCTGGGTAATCAGACCGTTACAGGACTCGGATCCATGCTACGGAGCACACACCCCTGAAAACACCCCGGTTAACATTATCAACCTCCTGTAACGTACTGTTCCTGAAAGCTGTGGATTTTGGTAAATCAAATCCAATCAAAACAAACTTTATTTTGAGACAGGGTCTCACTATGTATGTAATCGAGGCTGGCCTTGAACTCACTGTGTAGCCCAGGCTGCTCTCAAACTTATGGTGATCCTCCTGCCTCAGCCTCCTAAGTGCTGGGATTACAGGTGTGTGCCACCATGCCTGGCAAAAAACCCCTTTAAGCACATTGAAAGTGTTCTATTTAAAGCAGTATCCTCCATCTTTAAAATGCCCAGAACCCTTAGAAAAACAGTGAATGCACATACATTAAAGAAGGCTTCAGGAGTTCCCAGACCCAAGAAAGAACCCACGCCCTTGAAGATGCCTTCTCACTGCGGCGTTCACAAACAACCCTTTTAAAACGGAGGTATGAAAGCCAGATTCTTCCACATTATAAATCTCTCTTCTGGTATGAGGTTCATTTAAAGTGGAATTTTCAGTGAGATGCCAATTTGGGGTTTAGACTTTTAAAACCAGAGCCGCAGATGGTTACTGACGAGACGCATCCGTGTGCTTCCGAGAAGCCCTCACCTGTGTGGGTCTTCATGTGCTCGTCGAAGTACTGCTTCATGTTGAAGTCCTTGCCGCACCACTGGCACATGAATTGCTTGTGGCCGATGTGGATGCTCATGTGGGAGCGCAGCTGGTACTTATACTGGAACCGCTCGTCACAGTTCTGCAGGGGACACAGTGGCGAGGGCTGGATGCCAAGCATGAAGACTCACCTGCACCCGCCCTGACAGTCTCTGCTGCAAATCTATCTGTCGTACCCCGAACAGAACCTGCTGTGTCAGCTGCCGCTTTCGCTGTGTCCGCAGCTGAGTTGTGAATAAAAGGGAAATTTCCTCCCATAGCTACCACTGGAGCACATTCAACTTCTCTGAGTCACCGAGAAAGAAAGCCAGTCATTACATGCTGCTCCCCAGTCGCCCTGGGAGAGCTGGCCGTGAGTTAGACAGGACACTGCTCCTCCTAGTGAGGGCACGCCCCACGCTCAGCGCATCGCGTCGGAAGCTGGTGGCCTGCGTGGGCGCGTCCCTTACCTCGCATCTGAAGGGCTTCTCTCCAGAGTGCTGCAGGGAGTGCACCTTGAGTGACATGCTGCGTTTGAATGACTTCCCGCAGGTTTCACACGTGAACGGCATGTCTTTCGTGTGTGCTGCAACACAGAATACACTTGTACTCAAAACAGGTCCACCGGAGAGCTCAAACCGGAAAGGACAGACGTCAGGTTGTAAGGCAGTTATATTTTAAGAGTAATGACTGCGGAGGAAAATAAATAGCGTGGGAAAGAAATCTCCGTGTGTGAGACCATGCCGTCCAGCACACACTGAGGACATGCTGCATTTAGTCTCGACGCATCGAAACTGATTAAGTACGGCAGCGTCCTGTGTCCTGCCCTGTCCAGGCACCTGAAGAACATATGGCACCTGAAGAAAGGGGAAATTACAGGTGCGAGAGAAAGGAAGCAGGAGAAACTTACCGACCATGTGTTTCCGCACATGAGCCATGGTATAGAACTTCTTCTCACAAATTTCACAGGCAAATTTCTTTTCTGCATATCCATGTACAATCTTGATATGTTCATGAAGGGACCAGAGTTTCTTGAATGATTTGTTACAGGAAACACACTAAGCAGGATAAATAGAAATAATCTTTATTTATTGGGGCTTGCAGAAAGCCATCCTGGCCTGGCAGATGAAATGGACTTTACATTCATGGCACAAGGCCGGAATCCAGACAAATGCTATTCTTCCATGGAGTCCAGATTCCAACACCAACATGTACATGTTCTATTTTCCAAGATGCATTTTTTAGAGACCCTTTGGGAATATGAAAACAGTGGCAAAAACTAAGCCAAGAAGTGATGGAAAGTACCACTAATATCAAAGAATTGACTGCTAATATCATGTTAGTATCATTCCTATGGAAAAAACCCTTCAAGTTCATTTAATATATGGATTATCAAGTGCAGTGTCTCCACACATGGGTCACTGTGCAATTAACACGTGTTTACTGAGAACACAAGCTAATTTTAAATGACATAAACAAAGGCAAGACAGAACGACATACGGTGATGATCACAGATCTGCAGGAATATAAAAAATGTTTTTACACCTTAGAAAACGCAGCTGGAGCCTTCATTAATACACGATCGAGACTGTATCATGTGCTCGCGAGCTTCATCTACTCGTTCACGGAAACACTCCCCTCCGGCGGACGGTAACATGACGGCCAACCTGCTAGCTTCGCTCTCCCTTTACTGCAGCCCGCCCCGGCTCTTCCTCACACGCAGCCACAGAACTACAGGTCACACTGCCGATCCCATAGCTACGAATCATGAACCGCCTGGAAAACCAGGCAGAAAGTGTGCCAAAATAAAATGTTTCTGGCTAAAGCAAAACCATACCCAAAAGTTCTTGGTAACCGTCAGACTCTGATACGCGAGGGACGCAGTCAGTGTGCTCTGTGAATCAAGATCTACAGACCTCGCCGTCACTGTGGAGCGGGAGCGCTGAGGAGAGTGACAGGCCTTCTCAGCTGGACAGACTGATGCGGCTCCTGAGAAGGACCCAGGACCCACTGTCCCTCTGCGCCATGCTGCAGGACAGGCAGGGCCGTGCTTTCTGCTGGTTAGCAGGTCACCAGAGCAAGGCCCAACATTCTTTAGGGGTGCGATAGGAGTTCACTTGACAGAATCCACGAACATTGACACGAGTTTAGACATATGAGGAGGAATGGTGAGCAGGTCGAAAAAAGGATTTGTTAAATGTTTTCTGTAATTTAATGCAAATTTAAGTTTAAAAAAAACCACCCTATATATAAAGATCAGGAGCCCCTTTTCAGTACCGAATCATGTAGAATCCAAGAGTGGCCCCTAGGGAGCAGCACTGTGCCACCCCCTCCTCTGGCCTGGACATCTGCGGCCAACCACCCCAGCCAGGGAGGGCGCGGCAGCTGTGGAGGACAAGGGTGCTGTGACCCAGCCTTCTTCCCCAGCGCAGCGAGCTCCAGTCACAGCCTATAAATCAAAAGCAGTGGTTTTTTTTGTTTGTTTGTGTTTTTGAGATGGTCTCACCATATAGTTCAGGCTGGCCTTGAACTCACTATGGAGCCCAGGCTGGCCACCATGCCCAGCAGCAGTGGGTTTTTAACAAAGGTAATTTATATTTTTTAAAAAAATCTCTTCAAAGCAAGGAAATGATCTTAGTGGATGATTAAAAGCAACAGAAGAAAAGCAAAAATTAAAAGTAACCACCAATATTAGCAACACTCCAAAAAACAAAAGAAAGACAATTTGTCCTTTAAAAGAAGGTTAAATATGGTACAAAACATTTCTACTGTACATAGCCTATGGAGACGTCAACAGACTTACCTTTCGTGAACATCAGCCACAGGCAAACATACACACCAACCCTCCGAGCTGCCACCCTCTCAGCACGGTGTGCTCAGCACACCTCTCTCCCTATCCCAGGGCAGGCTCTCAGCACACCAGCCTGGTCGAACACCTCGTTCTGTTACCTTAACACTGCAGGGGAGCACAGGTAACCCTACTGCCAGGCGGGCAACATCCTCACTCAGCTCGGCCTTGTTACTGCGTGCACACTGCCTTGAGCTCAGCCTCTTGACACATTTAGTGCAGTCAGCGCTCCACCGGTAAAAGCACACTCACTCCGGGAGGTCTTCGTTTCCACCGCTCTGGCTCCTCACGGCTTTGTGCCCATCAGCTGCACTAGACTCTGGCATCCTTTTCCATAGAAAGGAGCCTTTCTCTACTCCCGCCTTTCACTCAGGGTCTCCCACCTCGCCAGATGATGCCAGAGTGAATTCTATCACGCGTCCTACAACAGCGAATCTCAGTGCAAAGTCGCTGCTGACCGTACGTCCTGGTCAATCATCTCTACCAGATCCCCCTCCAGTTGCCCGGACTCCCACTAGTCCAGCGTCAGTTACTGTACATTAATGCTCTGCAAACACCAGGGTAAGCCTTGGTTTTGGAAAGACCCAGGCAGGAGCTTCTAAAATGACAAACTGGTGAACTCTGTCCCTTCAGCCTCTAGTGTATTTATTCTCTCGGGCAGAACCAGATGAATCTCAACAGCCAGGTTCTATCCTGGGAAGTTTGCCCTCTCGGTGATGAGACCTACCTGAATGTTTTTTTCACAGTCTGTTTGCTGGTGAAGGGACAGCTCACTTTCCAGGACAAACTTCTTGCCACACTTATCACAGATCTGCATGCGCCTGTGAGTAACGTTCATGTGCTTCTCCAGGTACCAGCGAGTATTAAACACCCTGGGGCACTTCTCACAGGTCAGAGTCTCTTTCTCTTCACACTTAGCTTTCTGGACTGGCGCCTTGGGCTCTTTGGCCGCCCGCTTCTTACGCTTAGGTGGCTCTACACTCTTCCTACGCCCCCTCGTAGTTCTGGGAGAAGGGGAAGTGGCAGCTGCAGCAACACAGGCAGCTCTCCGCGTTCGCCTTTGGGTAACGCTGACTTTCTCCACTATCTTCTCCTTTTTCTTCTGCCTTTCGTTCTCTCCGTAATCATTGCTGTCATCAGTGGCCTCTTCCTCACTCTCTTCCTCTTCCTCCTCACTGCTCGTCTTAAGAACAGGAGTCTCTTTGGACTGAGAAGAGACACCCTTTTCCCCTTTAGACACATTTAACGTTTGATTATTAAGGTTTACCTCCACTATGATCTGCTCCCTTTTGTAAGAGACCTCCTCCTCCTCCTCTTCCTCCATGTCATCGGAATTCTCCCGGTCTTCCTTGACAGCGTGCACGTCAGACATTGCTCTTGCCTCCCTGAAATATGGCTGTTCCTCTGTCTCATGGAGATGCGGCTTGCTCACCTTGGCGTCCACTAGCACAGAATAGGGACTTCCAGATTCCCTTTTGTACACTTTGGTGGACAGGTCAAGTTCTTGGTTGGCACCATGGTAAAAGGTGGATGGCACTTGACCGCGACGGCTTTCTTCTTGTGCCATCCCTGCTACATGCACAGCACAGTTCTCAACCAGTTCCTGACCAGAACTGGCTGGGTGGCTCATTGGTAAGTGGCCAATCTACTAAGTAGTTCAGACTAGAGAAATAGATTTCGAACAAGGTAATAAGACTCAAATCTTTTCCCATCCACAGAGAATTGCTCAAGTGACAAACAGATGTGGCTGGAACCTGTGTGCAATTCTTCTAGTGTCACAGCACCACAGCATAAGTCAGAAAGGTCCGGTATTACAGCAAGAGCGGAGCACTGGGGACTTTCTTCAGAAGAGAGCTGCAAGGAACTCGAAGCACCTTATCTACAATGAGAAAGGAAGAGGAGAAAGTCAGACACCACCATTTCCTTCTTATGGCACGTATCTATCACAGGGGCACTTGATTACAGCAAACATAGCTGAAGATCATTACACCCCTTCCGTGCACAACGCATTACACTACTTCAGTGGTTTGGCGGGCCATTATTTTCCTGGCTTTCATGAATTCACAAACATTTTCCATTAAGATGAGAATTCTATGACAGCAAGCACAAGACACCCTCAGGCTTAACACAGCGCCAGCACACTTGACATTTCTGATGAAGAAATAAATATCTGGCATTGTATGGCATTCATCACCCTACTTGCCACACACAGGCCAAATCTGAGGGCTCTGTCCACAAGGCGTTTCCAGTCTTGCTCACAACATGTCCTGAACACTCAGAGCTTCATCCGGCCGGCCCTGCTTTCAGCACGGTGACCACAGGCACTACAGTGAGAGCCCACAGAACCAGGTGGTGGCAGGCCAGGCACTGCCCCCATGGAAATACAGCAGTGACTTGTCCTAACTACAGAAGAGGATGCGATTGGGCCTGGCCTTAGCTAATCTGTAAGCTGGGGACGGGGAGGACTGTTTTCAGGCTTATTAAAGTAACTTCAAATTTATCGAGTATTTTTACATTTGTTGTATGCGTATCCCACTGGGTCCACTCTAACTGGATGATTTTTCATGTGTCAGTTGCACAGAAAGCTAAATTCTGAGAAACAGTAACCATCACAGTTCCAAGAAAAATAAAGCCATCCATTAAAAAAAAAAATTAGAAGGGCACACACTTTGCCTGTGACATGCCTCAAGCTGCTGCTGAGCCACCCCTAACCACTGACTCATGCGAGCACCACTGCAAGCACAAACCTACCTCGCGACACCAGGAAGGAAACTGGTATTTACTGAATGCCTGCTATGTGCACGGAACTGTGAAATCTTTTATTATTCATTATTTCTATTTAATGCTCACTACAAAACTTTGGGGTTTATTTTTAAACTCTTTTTTAAATTAATCATTAAAAAAGCAACCAGAATTTTACAAGTCAGATCCATTGGCCCTACTTCAATTGAGTCCCATTCCCCAGAGATGATGATGCCATTTTAACTGCTTCCCCCTTGCATTCACTTCTGTTTTCCTACATGAATACATTCCTATGTCTTGACTTCTTTCTTCCAATCTCAGGTGTCACCTCTGGGCTCACAGCGTGGCTGTCTTACAGACTGTTTCCAGCTCTCCCCTTACCCTCCCAACACAGCTGTACTGTTGCAGAAAAACGGGAGCGAGCCAGATGGAAGACACACAGCACTGGAGGCGCTTGGAAGGCAAAAAGCTTTATTTACACGAGCAGGCTGATGGGAATCTCAGCTCCAAATCATCAGTCCCATCTTGGGGTTAAACAATCACTTACATAGGTTGTTAGTAGGAAACACAAGGCTGGTACGGGAAACTCTATAGTTGGCTACACATTGTCTTCTCACATGTTGTTAGACTTATCTCAGGCAAGTTAATTGGGGTTTTTTATCCTGTAGCAGGGAGGTCAGGGCTACGGTGAGCAGGAAGAATCAGTCGCTGTCTCAGAGAGCCGAGCTGGCTCTGGGTGCTGACTCCTTGAAACCTTGGGACGGGGTAACACAACGAGACGCAGTTCATGTCTGAGTGACGCGTATCTCACATGCTGCAGCTCTGCTGGGATGCCGAGGCTCGCTGGGCTTTGCCACTAATTACAGGAACAGGCTGTGCCTACCATTCCTGTCCCTGAATTTAGTGCCAGACTTTTTTTTTTTTTTTTTTTTTTTGGTGGGTACCGGGGGGTTGACCTCAGGACCTCGCGCGCCAGGAGGCGCCCGTGCCGCTGAGCGATATCACCGGCCCCTTTTTCGTATGTGGGTTCCGGGAGTCGAACTCGGGCCCTCGCGCTTGCCGGGCAGGCGCTTAAGCCGCTGAGCCATCTCACCGGCCCCGATCAACATTTTTTTTTTTTTTTTTTTTTTTTTGTGGGTACCGAGGGGTCGACCTCAGGACCTCGTGTGCCAGCAGGCGCCCGTGCCACTGAGCGATATCACCGGCCCCTTTTTTGTATGTGGGATCCGGGAGTCGAACTCGGGCCCTCGCGCTTGCCAGGCAGGCGCTTAAGCCGCTGAGCCATCTCACCGGCCCCCTAGTGCCAGACTTTAAGTTTCAAAATTTCCTTTACAGTATCAAACATTTTAAAAATCAGTGCCTACTGCTTAGATTACAATGACTATGCATGGTTCATAAATATTTCTCATCTCTTTGCTACTGTCATCTTTTCTATTTTCTCTCCCATTTTCTTTGACCTCGTGGGTTTATTTCTTGTTTAAACTTTAGTTGCATTTCAGAGAGGAGGGGTGATGGATGCCACCATGTTCCCCTTGACATCTCAGTAGGTGCGTGTGTGCGCTTTCTGTATTTTATAAAGGAGGAAATCATGGCTCAATTGTGCAGAATATGTGGCTTTTTTTTTTTTTTTGTGGGTACCGGGGGGTCAACCTCAGGACCTCGCGCACCAGCAGGCGCCCGTGCCTCTGAGCGATATCACCGGCCCCTTTTTCGTATGTGGGATCCGGGAGTCGAACTCGGGCCCTCGAGCTTGCAAGGCAGGCGCTTATGCCGCTGAGCCATCTCACCGGCCCAGAATGTGTGGCTTTTAAAGAGGCATACACACCACTGTAGCAAAAACACACCTTTGTTTAGGGAGGGGGAGGAGGGGGGGAGGGAGGAGGGGAGGAGAAGGAGGGAGGAGGGGATGGGGAGGAGGGAAGAGGGGAGGAGGGGAGGAGGGGAGGAGGGGATGAAGGGAGGAGGGAGGAGGGGGAGGGGAGGGGGAGAAGGGAGGAGGGAAAGAGAGGAGGAGGGGGAGGGGAGGGGGGAGGGGGAGGGGGGAGGAGGGGAGCCTGAGAGGGGACAGCCATGTGAACGGCCCACCCCGCAGGGCTGGCGCGCTGCTCCCCGGAGGGTTTCAGAGTTTGCTGTGGACTGCTGTGTCCTCCTCCTGCCCCTTTCAAATCAGTGTTTATGTTATTAGGTGGTCCCTACTCACTGTTGTATTGCTTATTATGCTGGGGCAGTGGGTCATCTGTCAGCTTCTCTCACAAGTCTCTGGAGTAGGAAGAGAGTCATCTCGCAAGGAGCCACCGGGCACTGCGCTCCTGCAGGACCTGGGGTCCCAGGCTTTGAGCTTCATGCTGTGGTCTGCTAGGACAGCGAGTCCCTTACCTTGAGGCGGAAGTGAGTGTGTTTTGCTTTTAAGGGAGAGCAAAGTCTGACAACCAAGAAATGGATGATGACAGTGACAGACAAAAAGATGGACGTTGTCAGACACGCTATCTAGCTGGCCTGGCACAGGTAGCACTGTGCTTCCCGGCTCCCTGAAATCACATGGCCTACTCGACTAGTTGTGGCCAGCATGCCAGAAGCTAAGCGTGGACTTTCTGAGCCGCTGTGTTTAATCGCTAATATACAACAATGCGCTTGTTCCATCAATCTGGATCACCGAACAATGATGAAAGCAGCACTCCCTGCCAGGGATATGACTTGAGAAAGAAATCCTTCCTCCTTAAGCCACTGAGACCTGGGAGTGGCAATGCTACCACACAGCCCAGCCAATGGAGCCCCGCGTGTGTGCGTGCGTGCGCTTGCGTAGGAATTCCTAGTACATATGCTCATGTCTTGGTCTCAGTAGAATCACTACATGAAAGGTTAAAAATCAGAAATATAAAAAGCTGAGTTCACAAAGGAATCCTTTAATAAATTAGTTGATAATAATAAAATAAGATTCTTTTTTTTAAAAACTTCTTACTAAGGAACTTCGTTCTGTTTTATGTAATGAGTGAGTACAGCTGTATTCCCACAGGAACCTCAATGTGACACCTTAACACTGCTCACTTCGGAAAAGCTCACAGAATCAGCACGAAGTCATCATCACAGCGCAAGGCCCGGCGTAAGGGTTCACAAGCGCCCCGGGCACCTTCCCCACATTTTACTTTCTTGATTGATTTGGGCACCTTTTGCCTTGTTTGAGTTTTGTGATGATATTCCTTTTTCTCTTTCCAGAAAATTTAAATATCTTCTAAGAAGACAATAAAATAATTTTACAAAACCAAAACTACATTATGGATATTAGGGCCTTCCATTTTCCGTTATCTAACACCTCATGTGCCAGTCCCAACTTACTAGAGGTCAACTGCATTTAGTTTTTACAGGACTCTCTTCAGTGAATGCGGCTGAGCTCTAACGCTTGCAGGTAGAGAGAAGCACATAAAAAATAACCCTCCCTGACACCCGGAGTGGCTCGCTTTGTTAGAGATGCTTACATTCATCTCTCTAGTGGAAATAAAACAATACAAGTTCATCTATTCTTATAGACCATTCTCTAACACATCATAATATAAACTTCAAAATAAAGTGGGTCACACCTTAGAGTCATCCTATAATTAATGTATACAAACTGGGGACAAAAAAAGTGGTGTGTATGTTGGGGGGATGTGTAAATTGAGAAGCAACAAGATCTGGTACTGTAAAAACCTGACCAACTGCTGGGAAAAAATATAGTTTTAAGAAAAACACATGCCAGGTGTGGTGGTACACACTGGTAACCCCAGCACTTGGGAGGCTGAGGCAGGAGTATCACAGTGAGTTCAAGATCAGTTTGGGCTACATAGTGAGTTGAAGGCCATCATGGAATATATAGCAAGATCTTTTTTTTTTCCTTTTTGTGGGTACCGGGGGTCGACACCAGCAGGCGCCCGTGCCGCTGAGCGATATCACCAGCCCTTTTTTCATATGTGGGTTCTGGGAGTCGAACTCGGGCCCTTGAGCTTGACAGGCAGGCGCTTACGCCACTGAGCCATCTCACCGGCCCTTTTTTGTCTTTTTGAGATAGGCTTTCACTCTGCAGTTCAGGCTGGCCTTGAACTCACTTTGTAGCCCAGGTTGGCCTCAAACTTGCAGCAATCCTCCTGCCTGAGCCTCCTGAGTGCTGGGATTACAGGTGTGCACTACCATGCCTGGCTTATAGTGAGATCTTGCCTCAAAAAAAAAAAGATAATGTATTATAGATACTAAGTATAGCTTCTAGAATGTGTTTTTTTCAATGCTACTTTTTTCCTAAATGGCCTAAAAAATAAGTTTACAATCTCCAAAAATGTTTAAATTTAATTTTAACAGGGAAACAATTTTTTATTTGTTTTCTGTTTTTAGAGACAGGGTCTTACTACATAGTTCAGGCTGGCCTGGAACTCACTATGTAATTCAGGCTGTCCTTGAACTTGCAGCAATCCTCCTGCCTCAGCCTCCCAAGGGCTAGGATGACAGGCATGCACCACCACACTCTGCACTAACAGGGAAAAAATTTTGTTCCCTGAAAAGTTTTGTTGATTTTTGACGAATTCAACAAGTTTTTCCCCATTAAAGTAAGTTCCTAAGCACCTTCCTGGTACTTTTGAAAGACCCCCATGGGACAAGTCCTTTCAAGGTAGAAGGCGACCTTGCCCCACAGCTGGCTCCGTGTTCCTGCCGCCCTCTGGACCACAGCCCCAGCCGCCCTGCACTGCCGGCCGGTGCTGCTGAAGCAGAGGTCTCAATAGCAGGGACTGTGCCAAGGAGCGGCCACGCGCAGGCCATGCAGAGACTGCAGGAGGCTGCAGGGGAAGTGAGTACACCCGCAGGCTGCTTCCCAGGAGCTGGCCCAGAGGGAGGACGCACAGGGTGTGGCGTGCGTGCCTTGTGACAGTAACGCTCTGACACTTTGTTCAGGGTTCTGCTACTTTTGCAGAGGCTCTTGACTTCTTTCTCATTAGGAAAGTGCATTAGCGACGCACTCGCCAAATGACACCTATTCTCACTTTCTTCAGAAGGCCACGTTATTATTAACATCTACTACACGGCTAACATGGGCAACAAAAGCGTGGAGCAATCCGAAAGTTTGGAGAGAGAAACCACACATCCTTATGACACCTGGGAAGACGTTATGAAGAACACATCTCAGAAGCACTTCGGAATGCAGGCAGGTTATAGACGGGCAAAAATAAAGGCAGAAAAGGTCATTTCTATTGAAGGAAAATCAGACTAGTGTAACGGCACTAGAACAACGGTCGTCACGTTGTTTAGCTTTGCTAGAATTTAGGCCGTCCGGAAAGGAGAGTGGCAGGCAGGAGAGCAGCTGCGTGCTGCGGCGGCGGGGCCGGCGTGTGCCACTAACACACGCTGCAGGCCAGCACCACGAGAAGCCGTGGTTGTTCTTCTTTCTTTTTGCTGGTGCTGGGGCTCAGACCCAGGTCCTGCTGGACAAGAGTTTTACCACTGAGTTACACCCTCAAACTCCCCACCAAAGGCTTTTAAAGAAAAAACGATCACAGTTGTGTTTTAGGGGTCAAATTACATGACAGCAAACAACTGTAGACCTATATTTAAGTTCAGCTTTGAAATAAATATATGTATATTCACACCTACAGTAAGAAAGATGCACACTTAGGCAAGATAGAATTGATTTAAAATAAGTAAAGAAATGAAAGTAGAAAAAAATAGAATTAGGAAAGTAAAAAGAGGTGGGGGGAAGGAAAGAAGGAAAAGTTTTAAAAAAAAATGAGGAAAGTAAGAGAGTGCCAGAAATTAGGATAACGAAATATAAGTACAAACCATTTTATACTAAATCCTTTGCTATATCTAAAAGACTAGAAGACAATTTAAAATATCTGAATTCTAATTATTTAATTTTTACAAAAATAAGTTCTTCAGGAGAACAATATTTAACTTACCCACCCACTAAGTGAATTTAAAACTCCATGTCCACATTAAAAGCTTAATTTTTTTTCTTTTGTTTTTTTTGAGACAGGGTCTCAACTATGTCGTTCAAGCTGGCCTTGAATGCACTATGTACTATGCAGCCCAGGCTGGGCTCGAATTTGAAGTGATCCTCCTGCCTCAGCCTCCCAAGTGCTGGGATTACAGGTGTGCACCACCACATCCAGCTAAAAACTTAATTTTTTACTCAGACATGGTGCCGCACACCTGTAACCCCAGCACCCGGGAGGCTTAGGCAGGAGGATCGCTGAGAGCCTAAGGACAGCCTGCGCTATATAGTCAGTTCAAGGCCAGTCTGAACTACATAGCAAGACCTTGTCTCAAAACAAAAACAAAAAATCAGTAAGAAGCCATGCATAGTGATGCATGCCTGTAATACCAGCACTTGGGAGGCTAAGCAGGAGGACTGACATGAGTTTGAGGCCAACCTAAACTACACAGTGAGGCCCTGTCTCCAAAAAAAAAAAAAAAAAAAAATCAGTAAGAATCCTTTCAGTATACCTTATAATGTACACTGGAGGTGTGAGGTCTTTAAAACACTAAGCTGCTACGTAATTTTATCCAGTGTAGTAAGAATCATTTAGGCCATTCTGATCTTGCTCTTTTACATAAAACAAGCCACACTATAGAAGAGAATGTGTGACTAACCGGCTTATGATGGAATGAACTAGGGTTCATTTCTAACCTAATTTTTGGTATTGTCAATTCTTAAATTTTACCAATCCATACCTCAGTAGTGTAGGAACCTGAAAACAACCTAAGAGTAAGAAAATAAGCTGTGCAGCTGAAAAGCTTAGTGAATTCTACCCTGACTTATAAAATGCATATGGTGGTGGTTGTAATAATTCACAGTTACATGATGCTTTATAGTTTACATAAAGCACATCTGTCACACAGTTGTTCGACATTTATTAAGGGCTTACTACATGTTGGGTACTATAGGGGCTCTAACCATCATGGTGGTCAGAGGCTGGGGTGGGGAGACAGAAAAGAAAACACTGAAAAAAGCAAAGCAGTGAGGAGCACAGAGCTGGGAAGCAGACTGCTCATGTAAAATCTGGCTCCGTTGGTACAGTGCTGGCCTGCAGCCAGCCCTCGGTTTGATCCTTAGCACAGCAAAACGCAACATGACACAAAAACACAAAAACACAAAAACACAAAAACACAAAAACAAAACCTGGCTCCAACACCTACTACCTGGATGTGCTTGAGCAAATTACTTAACATATAAAATGGAAATATCAATACCATCTACCTCACAGACTCATCACTGGCACAAATGCTGGCAAGAGAACTTTCCAGCAGCAAGCACTACGGTGCCTGGTAGATAACCGCACCTGCGCATGTAACATGTGATGGCAGTGTGGAGAAGCGAGCTGCTCATGGTGTAAAAGCCAGTGGACCTGGGGGCGGAGGTCTGGAGAGGAGACGGAGCTGGAGCTGGTCTCAAAGGACAAGCAAAAATCAGACCGATGAAGAAGAGGGGCAGGCGTGGTGCACACAAGAACACTGCACGGGAAGGGCAGGAATAAAGCCCCACACGTTTCCCTCCCTTGAACCTCACTGCCCCACCGCGAGTGATGGAGCAAGTGCTAGGCTTCTGGCTTTCTAACTCCTAGTCCCAGTTTACCCAGTCCTTTCTCACTCCTGCTGAGTAATGGTAAGCAAGTATCTTGAAAGACATTCAGTACTTAAACTGGGGGGGGGGTATGAAACAGTAAAAAAAACAAAAACAAAAACCCAGACTAGCATTTCAGGAAGTAACTACATTTTACCTGCAGCTAATGGAATTCACATTTCCCTTCAGAATGTCCTAGTGTTCGATTAATTCACATGGATACACATCAATTTTCAATTTAATCTGCTTGTAGTTTACAAGCAGTAATCACTTTGGACAAACTGAAGACTCAAAATTTAAATTGTTTTAGGTCACCTTCTTGCAACAAAATGATTAAGCTTTCAAATGGATAAAACCTACATAAATCTGTGGACTTTGAACCTGTTCTGTAAAGTAAAAGTTACAGAAACAAAATTTACACTGAAACCCTTTTGGCTCTCTGAGCAGCAGCACGGTGGGAGGCAAGAACAAGTGCTTTATGAAATATGGCAAAAAGGGAGCCAAGAAGAAAATGGTTGATCTGTTTTTTAAGAAGGACTGGTACGATGTGAAGGCACTGGCCATATTCAACATAAGAAATATTGGAAAAACATTAGTCACCAGGACTCAAGGAAACAAAATTACACCTGATGGGCTAAAAGGTTGTGTGTTTGAAATGCACCTTGCTGATCAACAGAATGATGCAGTTACATTTAGAAAATTCAAGCTAATTACTAAAGTTAGTCAGGGCAAACACTGCATGCCTAACTTCCATGGCATGGATCTTGTCCGTGACAAAACGTGCTCCCTGGTTGAGAAATGGCAGACCACGATTGAAGCTCACGTTGATGTCAAGACAACGGGTGGTCATCTGCTTCACTGATTCTGCGTTGGTTTACTCAAAAACGCAACAATCAGATACTCTGATTGTTATGCTCTTATGCTCAGCACCAGCAGGTCCGCCAAATCCGGAAGGAAATGACAAAAACTGTGACCTGGAAGGTGTAGACAAATGATTCAAAGGAAGTGGTCAATAAATTGATTCCAGACAGCACTGGGAAAGACATAGAAAGGGTTTACTGGTCTATTTTTCCTCTCCATGATATCTTTGTCAGAAAAGTAAAAACGCTGAAGAAGCCCAAGTTTGAATTGGGAAAACTCATGGAGCTTCCTAGTGAAGGCAGCAGCGCTAGAAAAGCTACCAGTGATGAGACTGGAGCTAAAGTGGCACAAGCTGACGGTTAGGAAGCACCCGTCCAAGAGTGTGCTTAAAATCCAGATTTTTAATAGTGATAAATAAAACCCTACTTGTGAAAAAAAAATACAGGGGAAAAAAAAGTTCCATGTCACAGGATTAATGGCATACTTACACAGTGGTACCTCGGTTCATGAACTTAGTTCTTCCTGCAATTCTGGTCACAGAATTCATCCCACCACTCTGGTTGAATTCTACGAGCAGAATTGTGGAAAGAATAAAGTTTGTGAACTGAAGTACTACTGTAAATGTCCTTCATTTCCAAAACATTATCAACCCAGAATATACTAGAAAAGCCACCAACATCAACTTGCAAAAAGTCAACTTTACAACAAACAAAACCCTCAGATGACATACGTGGCTGGGCTGTATTATCACAAGTATTCTTGGATGCTATAATTTTATATGGCTAATAACAGAATTAATTTGAATATAATTTCATCTAATAGAAATTTAATGTCAAACAAATATTTTTAAGCAGTTCATTTAATCCATTTTCTGTAAGAAATGGAATTGAGACATGCCTGTTACCTTCAGTTTTAGACAAAGCTTTCATAAAAATAAAAATTTCACTGTAGGCTTTTATATGTGCATTTAAATGAGACTGTCTGTCATCGTGTTCCTTCAGTAATATGCACATGCGGCTAGCAGGAGAGGACAAAGGAGAGACCCTCCCACTAGTGCTACCTAATCACCTTCAAGCGCCAAGTCTCCTCATCTCCATGCAAAACAACAAAAACCAGTGTGCATTACTCATCACGTGGTAAGTTAGGCAACCTTAACTTTCACTAATAATCACCCAAGGGCCAAAGAAGAAATAAAAAAACTATACTGCAGAACATATGTGATCATGAGGGACATTTAAAACATTTTCCATTATTCGATTCTAGTCACAAACATCTATATGTAGGAATATAACTTAAACAAAGGAGCTGTTTTTATTTACTTATTTATTTATTTGTGGGTACCGGGGGGTCGACCTCAGGACCTCGCGTGCCAGCAGGAGCTCGTGCCACTGAGCGATATCACCGGCCCTTTTTTCGTATGTGGGTTCCGGGAGTCGAACTCGGGCCCTCGCGCTTGCCAGGCAGGCGCGTACGCCGCTGAGCCATCTCACTGGCCCCAAAGGAGCTGTTTTTAAAAGGAAGGTAAGATATTTTATGTGTTATTCTGATCTTTTCTGTTAAAATATAACAAAATCATAGAAAACAAAGATCTTTTGCAAAAGGGAAGGGTATCAAGAGATGGGGGGTGTGGTGGAGGGGGAAGGGTGTAAAAAGAATGAAGATGTGCTATGTACCTCTACCACTCCTCACAATGAATGTAACCATTGTGTACTATAAATATGTATTAATACAAATTAATACAAATAAAAATTAATACAAATTAAAAAATCTGACAAAAGTCCTGCTCGAATAAAATTCAGTACTCTTAAAAATTTCCAGAATAGCCGGTCATGGTGGTGCATGCCTGTAATCCCAGCACTTGTGAGGCTGAGGCAGGAGGATCACCACGAGTTCAAAGCCAGCTTGAACTACATAGTGAGATCCTGTCTCCATAAAACAAACAAACAAACAAACAAAACAAAACAAAACAAAACCAACACAAAGAGAATATACCTACAAGACATATAATCTTAGGGCTGCGGACGTAGCTCAATGGTACAGTGCTTGCCTACTATGTGCAAGGCCTTTCAATCCTCAGAAAGGTGTCAGCCTGACTACCATGAACCTGAAGTAAATGCCCACTAAGAAATGAAAAAAACTTTGAGAAATGCCCTCATTACATTCCTATATTTTACAAAAATAAATCAGAACTATTGCAGATGTGTGAAGAACATCAGGTAATGTTGGAATGTATGCACCTGACCCAAAGGCAAAGGCCTGATACCGTTTTCTCATTAACAAAAAAAAAAAAAAAACAAAAAAAATTTTAACAAAAAAAATTTTTTGACACTTCAAAAAGTAACACTTTGGAAAAAAATCTTAATCAGTCTTAAACCAAATAGTATAAATAGTCTTAAACAAAAATATTTGTTTAGTCTAAACCAGAACATACACAAAATGTAATCGAGAAAGCCAAGCTGCTAACACACCTGCCTTTTCCTTCCACAAGCCTGTACGCCCCTCTCATTAGCAACAATTCCAAACACTTCTGAGATTCTTTTGAAAATTAACCCCCCCAAAATCAGCAAGTAAAATTTTATATGTTTCCAGGGGTCTGCCCAATTCCAGCAACCCACACGAGTCCCAACAACCCCAAAACTCCAGGCTAAGAACTGCCAGACAGCATGCCTTGAGATGTCTCTTGATTGTTTGGATTTTTTGTTTGTTTGTTTGAGACAGGGTCTTGCTATGTAGTTCAGGCTGGACTTGAACTCACTATGTAGCCCAGGCTATCCTCAAACTCGTGGCTATTCTCCTGCCTCAGCCTCCCGAGTGCTGGGATTACAGGCATGCACCACCATGCTCAGCTCTTTTTTTTTGTCTGTTTTTTTGTTTTGTTTTGTTTTGCGGGGGGGGATGTCTCTTGAGATGAAGTTTGCAAACTGAATTTTCCTCTACCTTCTCCCCTTCTCTCCTGATCCTGGCAGCATATACCTGATCAGAAATGAGTAGTGGAACAAAAGGAGATTAAATTTGCAGCTACAAACAGAAAGGTCTGTACTAGCCTCCAAACACTGCCCGCTCTAATTCTAGGGAGGAAGCCCAGCAGGGCCACAAGGAGCTGACTGGGAATCCCACGGTGCTACTTAGCCAGGCGGATGATGGCAGACAACCCGAGTCGGTCTCAGGGTGCTCCTGTGTGAGGCTGGAGTCTGAGTGTCTATACCGCTAAGGGTGGTGTGAAGGCTTCATCTAACCATTTGGGTCAGTTCCTGTGTCACACAGGAGGCACTCAACGGTGGCTCCCTGCCCTCTCCTCCCTGTCTGACAAGATCTTTCTTGAAGAAGTTATGGATTATGGATGGCAGAGCACAGGCTTATGTAAATTATAGTTTTTTGCATACACTGTTTCATAGTGAATACGAAGTAGTGGAAATGAGGGAAAGGAAAAGACTGGGAAAGAAAAGTATAAAAACAGGGCCGGTGAGACGGCTCAGCGGCTTAAGCGCCTGCCTTGCAAGCGCGAAGGCCCGAGTTCGACTCCCGGAACCCACATACGAAAAAGGGGCCGGTGATATCGCTCAGCGGCACGGGTGCCTGTTGGTGCGCGAGGTCCTGAGGTCGTCCCCCCGGTACCCACAAAAAAAAAAAAAAAAAAAAAAGTATAAAAACAGAATAGCCACAAGCTGCCAAAGAAAAATATAAATTGAACTTTATAAAAAAAAAATCCTAGCAAAGTTGGTAAGCTGAGGCAGGAGGATCACCTCAAGTTTGAGGCTAGGCTGGTATACGAGTCCAAGGCCAGCCTGAACTGCATAGCAAGACCCTGTCTTAAAAAAACAAAAGCAGGCCGGTGAGACGGCTCAGCGGCTTAAGCGCCTGCCTTGCAAGCGCGAAGGCCCGAGTTCGACTCCCGGAACCCACATACGAAAAAGGGGCCGGTGATATCGCTCAGCGGCACGGGTGCCTGTTGGTGCGCGAGGTCCTGAGGTCGTCCCCCCGGTACCCACAAAAAAAAAAAAAAAAAAAAAAAAAAACAAAAGCAAACTACAAACAAAATAAGCCAGGTGTGGTGGGACACACCTGTAATCCCAGCACTTGGGTGCGTGAGGCAGGAGTATCACTATGAGTTTGAGGCCAGCCTGGATTACATAGGAGACCTTGTCTTGAAGATGAAAAAAACAGAACAAAACAAAATTTTTGTGCACAAAAAATCACAATCAAAAAGTGGAGACAACACATAAAATAGGAAAAGAATTTGTAAATCATGATCTGATAAGGGTCTCAGATCCAGAATATATAAATAACTCATACAATGCAACATTAAAAGACAAAATGCTCCAGATAAAAATGTAGGATTTGAATAGACATTTCTCCTAAGAAGATATGCACTTAGCCAATAGGAACAGCAAATGATCTCAATATCATTAGTCACTAGAGAAATGTAAATCAAGACCACAATGATATACCATTTCACACCTACCAGGATGGCTGTAATAAAAAGGTATAACATAACAAGTATTGGCATGGATGTGGGAAATCAGAAGCCTCATCCATTCCTCGTGGGAATACACTTTGGAAAACAGTTTGGCAGATTTTCAAAAAGTTACTATAGCTACCACGTGACCCAGCATTTCCAATCCTGGGCATATACACAAGAGATCTGAAAATATACTCTACATTCCTACAAAAACTTGAACACAGATGTACGTGGCATCATTATTCATAACACTCAAAAGCAAAAGCAACCCAAACACACATCAGCTGGTAAACGGCTCCCTAAAACGCATAACCACACACGGAATTACCAGCCGTGAAGGGAGTGAAGCACTGGTGCAGCACAACCCGGTGAGCCCTGACAACACCACAGAGAGTGAAAGCAGGCACGCACAAAGGCCACATTGCAGGAGCCGACAAACACGAAATGGAATAAACAAATCCACACAGACAAAGCCTGCCAGGGGCTAACAGGGCTGGGGGCAGGGAGGCGCAGGAAGCTGCGCATGAGTTCCAGGTTTCTCTGTGGGCACTGAAAAGGTTCTGGAAAACGCTGCTGATCGTTGTGCAACCCTGAGAATACACTGAAAACCACTGAACTGTTCACCTTTCAAACAGCAGGTATTGTGATGTGCGAATTATACACAGTATCAATAAAAATAAATTGAAATAGACTATCTTTAAACACTAACAGTCCAAAGTTGATCTGAAGCAGTAAGAGGAATGAAAATAATTACAGTATTTTATGTAAGACGACATTCACTCACTGGGAGGCTCATCAAGCATAAGCTAGGCTCCAAGAGCAGTGACGCAGTATGACAGTGGAACACAGTGTCCTCGAGCTGGGAGCCCGAGGACCTGGATGGGCTGCATGTGTGCCTCTTCCGCTCTGCAGGGCAGATGAGCCTCCCTTTCCAGCTCTCAGTGTTTCCAAGCATGAACTTAAGGCCTCCCTCTCACCACTAACATTAAATTTTCCACAACTTGTGCTGATTACTGGAGACTAATCTCTTGCCTAATTCATCCATTACCACCGATAAGTCCCAACTTCTCAACATTAAGAGCCATGACAGCGGCACAGCGCCCGCTTGGCAAGCACAAGGTCGTGAGTTCGATTCCCGGTACCCTCCCAAAAAAAGAGCTATGACATACTCCCCTTTCATCCCACTCCTTCCTGCCACGTTCTCTCTTATTGTCTTTATTTATTTAATTTTTGGGGGTTTTTGAAACAGGGTCTCGCTCTATAGCCCAGGCTGGCCTCGAACTCATGGGGATCCTCCTGCCTCAGCCTCCTGAGTGCTGGCATCTCTTATTGTTTTAAAAAATTGTGCCTAAGAATGTGCATTTAGGTCATACTTTCATTTTTAATTTTTTTTTTTTTACTAACCAAAACAGCCAATCATAGTATCTTGGTTAGACTGTAAAGTGTTTTCATGCTTTCCATTTGCCTTTTTGAAAAATTTGCTTATGAATCTATCTGGGGACACCTGGGTTAAGGAACTAGAACACAGTCTTGAAATAAATATGATGACTAACGGAATTTTTTTTTTGTACGGGGAATCGAACTCACGACCTTGTGCTTACCAGTCTGGCGCTGTGCCGCTGAGCTATATCCCCAGCCCCGGCCTAATGGAATTGAGCCTACAAACTTGGCCATGGAATAGGTGAGTTTTTCACAAACCTGGGTCTACTGCACTTCCTTAGGGAGGACTGGGGCGTGACTACACCTAGCACGCTTCCTGGGCTGACTCTCTCCAGTCCTCCTCCTTAATCAGGAGGCGGTGACGGCAGGGTGCCATGGCGAGGAAACCCACGAACACTCGGAGGCCTGCTGTCTGCACTGCCACCTTCACTTTGTCAATACTTCCTTTAAGAAACCAAAAGAAGAACGTAAGTCATAATGGTCACGTGAACTCAGTCTGGTAACAACATCGCACGCGTTAGAACTAAAGGCAGAAGCGCCCAGCTACTCCTCAGGCAGCTCTGAGCGCAGCGGCCTCGGAGGCGGCGCCCGGCGCCCCGCAAGCTCGCCACTGCGGTCGGGCCGCCCTCCCGGCGCTGGGTCGGCCCGCGAGGCGCACGGCCTGGGAGCTGGGGTTTTATTAAAGAGTGCAGCTTGTGTGTACGTGCTGGTACCTTTTTTCCTCAGGGAAATGGATTTTGAATTTTTTCTGCTATAAAAGTGAAGTTCATAGGTAAATAAGTTTATACAATAAACATTTTTAATTCCTACCCCCCATTCGCTCACAAGTTTTGATTATCACCTACCCGCAAAGCACTGAGACTCCAATACAAGGAGAAAGTAGTTACTTATTTATTCCTTTAAATTACTATTAGATTGCCCCTAACTTCACGAGCTTAAATCTGGTCAAGAACCAAAACCACAGACACAGAAAGTCAATCACGGCTGCCGAATAAAGCACAGGCTGTTTTTGAAGGGCGGCACGGGTCACTGGGAAGGGCGTGAGGAGGAAGGACCGGCCACTCCGGCCGGCTGTGCGCCGAGCGCGAGGGCCGCGGCCGGGAAAGGCGGGAGGGGCCGGCACAGGCCGAGCCGCCTGCCTAGGGGCTCCCGCGCGTGAGCAGCTGATGAGGACGGGAGGACCGCAAGGGCAGAGATGAGGGCGCGAACCAGGGCCACCGCTGAAGGCGGCAGCGAGCCACGAAGCAGAGACCGGCAGCATCTGCTCTTCAGAGAGGAGGAGGAAGAAAGAAGCAAGATGAAGAGTAACGTGGACAACTAGGACCCCACGCCTCTGACTTCCGCTCTTACCAGTGAGGTAAATTTCCCTGTTTCCAGTGAGGTTTTCTGCTGAGGGAGGCGCTTTGTAATTTATAAAGTCACGTTTGCGATGCAAATTAGACGTCCAGGCAGGGCTGTGCAGCGGTAGGTTGAGGTGGGCGTCTCTGGGCGGGGGCGGGAGAAGTCAGGGCTCAGGTACCCGCTGAGGGCGCCTGACCCTGACGTGGACTCAGGACTGCTCGGCTCTCCGGCGGCGCGGAAGCGGTGCTGATGGGGCAGGTGCTCGCGCGGCGGGCACAGGCCGGTTCGAGCCTCTCCCCGGGCGGCGCTGCCGACGCGGGCGGCAGCTGCGAGCCGGGCGGCAGCAGTGAACCGTTGCTCTCCCGCGCGGTCCCGGACGGCGCCCTACGTGCGCTGCGCGGCAGCTAAGCGGTCCAGCAGGCCGGGCGCGGGAAACGCAGCCTTCCCTTCTGATACGTTCAGTTTAGGAGCTGTCTCCCAGACAGAGACGGCAAGTTTGCGGCCAGCTAGGCTACACAGTGAGACTGTGTCTCAAAAAAAAAAAAAAAAAAAAAAAAAAAAACAAGAGGGAAGAAGTTCACAGTGAGGAAAGGAAAAGCACTAAACTGTAGAGCACTGCAGCCAAGAGATTCAAACAATTTTTTAAAAATGTCTGGAAAGAACCGGTCACCTATATCAAACACTGCTAAACAACAAGTCAGAAAAAAAATGAGCACTGAATTTCATGGCTGCATAATTCCTTACCATGAAGGCCTTCTCCTCTCAGTACCTCCTCTCCAGGGAGAAGCCAAGCCTTGCATTAGGCATGGGAAGGTTAAAGGCGCCCGGAGCAGCGGGCTCCAGCGGGATGAGGAAGAAATGGAAGCTGAGGAGCCAGAGGTGGAGAGGGGTGGGAACCCAGAACAGAGATGAACTCGGTTTTCAAAGGTGGGTGAGAGCCGAGCGTGGTAAATGCTGCGGGGAAGGCTCATCTCTTGCTACAAGACAACTCCATTACAGAAGAACATTCTGGAGTTCATTATAGTAGGAGCAGAGTAGAAGGTTATTCCATTAAGGTCTTAAAATTTATACAAGGTATGATTGAAAACACGATGTGTTTAAACTTTTAAAAAAGTTATTACAGGGCCGGTGAGATGGCTCAGCGGCGTAAGCGCCTGCCTTGCAAGCGCGAGGGCCCGAGTTCAACTCCCGGAACCCACATAAGAAAAAAGGGCCGGTGATATCGCTCAGCGGCACGGGTGCCTGTTGGCGCGCGAGGTCCTGAGGTCGACCCCCCGGTACCCACAAAAAAAAAAAAAAAAGTTATTACAGTAAAAGACACATTGCCACTAATCCTCCTCAAAATCCCTCCTTGCTTTGAACACTCTTATCCCACCATTCTTGCCACTTTTACTTTTGAGACAGGGTCTCTCTCTGTAGCCTAGGCTGGCCTCAAACTCATGGGGATCCTCCTGTCTCAGTCTCCCAAGTGCTGGGATTACAGGCATGTGCCACCATGCCCATCTACTATTGGCCAATTTCTGAAGTGGTTCTGAAGTCCTCTTTTTTTTTTTCGAATGTGGGTACCAGGAGTCGAACTCAGGACCTCGCGCTTGCCAGGCAGGCCCTTATGCCGCTGAGCTATATCACCGGCCTCTGAAGTCCTCTTTTTGTGAGTCTTTGGTTGTACTGTCATGGCTGCCTTGACCTCTGAACTGATTTAAAGTGTTTACCTTTCGTGGTCGTTCTGACTTTGGGGAAGAGCTAGAAGTCGCAGGGTGCCAGGTTCGGTGAATCAGGTGATGAGCACACACCAGAATGTTCTGAGGAGCTGCCTTCCCGCCAGCAGCATGGGGCAGCAGCATCACCATAGTTTTGACTGCACCTCCTACAGACGCTCTTCGCAGAGTGACGAGCACAATGGGATAAGTGTTTGAAGTGAGGGGGAGCATTTTCATGGGGATTAATGACAGTGTGTCTTTCACTGCAATAGAGTTTTAATGTTTAGACACTCACTGTATCTGCCAATCACCCCTTGTATACAAAAGTATGATAAAGGCACATCTTAAACTCCACCTCACTGCAGAACACATCAACTAAAAGAAAAGAGATGGATACTTCAAAACAGTAGTCATAACAAATAGTAAAGTACCTAACTTTCTCTTGGTCGTATTATAAAGATAATTCCAAAATTAAAACACAAACTCAAAGTACTAAGCCACTAAAACACAGCTTTAAAGCTAAGGAAATCTATGTTCTACCTACATAAAACCATTTGAATACCCTCATAAAATACTTTCAGTCTGTAATACTTTCTCAAAACTGAAGCATTTTCCTCTTTGGTCTTACTGAGAAGAAGGCTGTCTTGAGATAAGCTTTCTATAAGCTTATGTACAGCAACCACATTAGAAAATACTAAAATATTTTAGGTTTGCTTTGGGAAATTCTAAATTTTAAAACCACTCCCAATTAAAATATGACCACTTCAAAGAGAAGGGGATAATTTCAAAATTCAGACCAAAACAGCTTTTGATAGAAATCACTCTGCTGTGGGAGCAGTAACCCAGTTTCGTTCTGAGTGTGATGTTTGCTGCCCTCAAGAGAGCTGCAACTTTCGAGCAAGATTTTTTCATTAACTGCCTGATAACAGGTAACAGAGAGAAGGGGAAAATTAATACATTTTCATGCTGCACAGTATCTCACCTCTTCGGTTTAAGGGAAGAAAGGCATGCTCTTATGAACACACACATATCCTACTGACGGTTCACCACAATTTTAACTCAAGGCTAAACTATACAACATGTGCCAAATTCACAAGGAAAAAAAAAATCACACAAAATTATTCTCCACTATTTGCTCCTTGGCATAACAACTGCTTAGTAATAACCTGAGCTGGGAAAGCTGATGGAAAGATATTCAAATACATTCAAGTACACAAAGGTTTTCTCCACATGGAGTTTTTAATTACCTTTTCCCAAAATACCACTCTCGGTGTTGCACTGCGGTAACTGCATGCTCAGTAGGACGGAAGTCCCCAACACCCGTATTCTCAATGAACCACCTGTTCATGGCACTACCTCCCTGTAAACTCCATGGCAGTTACTTTCAGGATATAAAATCATTAGTAACAACACACAGTTTAGACATTTGTACTTTAACCGCACTGGAATGTCTGAAAAAACGATCCTGTGAGCCGCAAAGCACCAAGCCCTGGAGGGAGGGAGCAGACACTGGCTCGCAGACAGAGGAGTGGGTGGAAGGAGCCATGCTGTGGGGAGATGACGTTTATGTAATGATTTTCCTCATCTAAAAACCTCAAGTCTCCACAATGTATGCGCTACACACAGGTGCAATCAGCCTAAAACCTTAATGTTCGGCTTGCTTTTGTTTTAAAATAACTTTTGTTGACCAGGCGTGGTGGCACACGCCTGTAATCCCAGCACTCAGGAGGCTGAGGCTGAGGCAGGAGTATCGCCATGAGTTCGAGGCCAGCCTGGGCTACATAAGCGAGTTCAAGGCCAGCCTGAACAACACAGTGAGACCCTGTCTCAAAAAAAATAAATAAAATAAAAAACTTTAGTCGCATACCAAACCCAGGGCATGGTCAAGGTAACCAACCAATGTGACCAGGCAGATTATCTGAAGTCTGGGGAAACCCTGAGTCTAATTCCCATTCATCAATTTATGGTGAAGAAAATTTTTAATTAGTAATGAGGATTTTCATTATAATATCTTTAAATATACTCTCCCTTTCCATAACCAAAGAATTTTCAGACTACGTTATACCAATGTGAATTTTCTATCACTACTTTCAGTAACACCTTCAGTTTGATCACACAAACATGGTTCAAGGAATCTCCCTTCTTCCCCATTCCTGACTCCTGAGGGAAAAAAACATTATCCAAAAATCACAAAGCTCCTGTCAGATAAGTGTTAGTACCTTCATGAAGGGCTAAAAGATGCATCTTTTAGCCAACAGATCTTCGTTTCCTCCTTCATGAAGAGATGAAAACCTGTAATTCCAGCTACTTGGGAGGCTGAGGCAGAAGGATTGTACATTTGAGGCCAGCCTGGGTAATTCAGTGAGGCCCTGTCTCAAAATAAAATTTTTAAAAAGGGCTGAGGGTGTGGCTCAGTTGTGTAGCACTTGCCTAGCACTTGTAAGGCTCTGGGTCTGATTCCTAGTACCATAAGAAACAAAAACAAAACTTCATCACATATATATAGCTACTATGCTTGGTTTTTCCTGAAGATAAAATCCAGCCAGACAATGGATGCCTTTTTTCCGTGTGAGGAAGTGGATGTGAGGGCTGGTGGTAAGGAGTTTACCCACATTTTCTCATTTCTTTACAGTGAACATGCACTATTCCTATAGTAAGCAAGACAACTAACCATGAACTTGAAAAACAAATGCATTCATCAAACTCATTCAGATCCAATGTCTAGCCCTTGCACTGATTTTTTATTTATTGATCTTTTTGAGTCAGGGTCTCGCTATGCAGTTCAGGCTGGCCTTGAACTCACTATGTAGCCCAGGCTGGCTACGAACTCACAGTGATCCTCCTGCCTCAGCCTCCCAAGTGTTTGGGATCACAGGTGTGTGGCACCACGCATGGCTTAATACTTTCATTTAGATCCTAAGATTCATGAAAGGAAGTTGAAAAAATGCAAACATAATTTAAGAAACTCTTAAAATCTACATAAAGCCTCAACATGTTAGCAAACTTTTATTAAGATTCACCAAATATTACTGTATCAGAGACACAGCTCTGAGCGCAGCAAGGTGGCTCTCCCACCTCGGGGGCTCAGCCGTCTCAGTAACAAAGGCGTGGCCACTCGTCCTGCTTTATACTTATGTCTCCCAGAGGAACTGCAATAATGCCCCCATTTCCCAGTGTGGACAATAAATTATGTGCTTAGTCTATTCATTAAAAAACAAACTACCACTCTTATAGGGCTACACGTGTGTAAAATGTATATCATCTGAAGGTTTTATCTTTAACTTCAGTTTTATTATGAGATAAAGCTTATTAAACTTATTTTAGATATTCATCTCATTCTGATATATACCTGATGTGTACCGAAATAAAAAATTTGCTTTAATCAAATAAGAGCAAGTAAAATCAGATTTATCACATCAAAATATACACAAAGTAAATAAGGTTGTTTTTTCTGTTTGTTTGTTTTTTGCCTTTTTTGAGACAGGGTCTTGCCATGTAGTTCAGGCTGGCCTTGGACTCTCAGCAACCCTCCTGCTTCAGCCTCCTGAGTGCTGGGGTTACAGGCATGTGCCACTATGCCCAACAATGATTTTTTTTTCCAATGATGAATTTTTAAAATCAATCCCTTGAAGGCAGATAGTTTGGGTTCATTTGTTTGTTTTAAAGGGAAAGGGGGTTTCACTATGTGGCTGGTCTCAAACTCCTGGGCACTTATTTTTACAGAGTGTTCTAGCTGATAAGTGAAGAAGAAAATGAAGAACCAGGTATTATTTTGCAATTCCCAAAAAAGAAACAATGTTCCCTGGTAGAATTATATCCTACCACCTATTAAATGATGCTCTATGCCTGCACAAAGAATCGAACCATTATCCAATTAAGACAGTAGGTCTAAAAGACAATTTTCAGGAAACAGAAGGAACTGAGAAACATGTCAAATGACATCACAAGGATGCAGCCAGCAGACTGCAGGTACAGACAGCTATGCAACAAGTGACCTGGATTCCCCAACAGATAACTGCAAGGGCAAGGGCAGCATGCAAGCCAGCTAGCCTATGGTGCAGAAGAGATTTACACACATTAACCAGTCACTCTTCTCTGGACCGCAGTTCCAACAAACTGAAAAATAACCATGAGTCAACTGAGGAAGATAAACACTGACAGCACATTTAATGATCCTGAGAAAGTTTGTTCGTGTAATAATGTTATTGTACTTGTCTTCTTTTTTTTTTTTTTTGTGGGTACCGGGGGGTCGACCTCAGGACCTTGGGCGCCTGCGCGCCCGTGCTGCTGAGCAATATCACCGGCCCCTTTTTCGTATGTGGGTTCCGGGAGTCGAACTCGGGCCCTCGCGCTTGCCGGGCAGGCGCTTAAGCTGCTGAGCCATCTCACCGGCCCTGTACTTGTCTTCTTAAAAATAATTTTATATTACTAAATAATATGATGTGATGTCTGGAACTGCTTCAGATGTGTGGCGGGCAGGGCAGGGAGGGGTGAACAGGGGGTGTGAATGCAGAAACAAGACTGGTGCAGGTACTGATGCGCTAAGCCTCACAGACAGGTGTACTAAGTTCACACTCTTCTTTCTCTAGAATATAAAAAGGGTTTTATTTTTCCCAAAAGCAATACTGCCTCCTTTGAAAAGTCAAAATAATATCATGATTTAGAAACACAGGACACTATGACCTGACAGCAGAGAAAAAACATTTATAACTACAATGATCTAATCATCTGATGTGACTAAGGGATGAGAGGAAGTAAAGTATAAGTGTGAAAATCCTTGCATATTATAACTAATTTTCTCTTTATACCACTTATATTTCATATGTTTAAAAACGATAAAAGCAATATAGTGTATTTGAGTTGATAAAAATTCAGAATATGCTAACACATCGTGATTAAAGGTATAAAAGAAAAATGAAATGTGTTAGAAATAAAACATTTGCCTAGGGCCGGTGAGATAGCTCAGCGGCATAAGCGCCTGCCTGGCAAGCACAAGGTCCTGAGTTTGACTCCCGGGACCCACATACGAAAAAAGGGCTGGTGACATCGCTCAGCAGCACGGGCACCTGCTGGCACGTGAGGTCCTGAGTTCGACCCCCGCTACCCACCCAAAAAAAAAAATTTGCCTAGTGAGGTCATTCAGGGTTAGAGTCCAACCTTCTAACCTTGTAGTTACTACTACACCCTAAACATGACTTTGCTTTTAATATTTCAAGGGCAGAATAAAATGGAATCACAAACGTCTCTTGTCTTCAAGCAGAACTTACCATGCACCTCTGGCTACAGGTAGGGTTTTAGGTGTGAGCTGCTCTCGTGTGCAGCCAGCATTTACAGCGCTGGTGCAAAGCCGCTCCACACGGTTCCCCCGTGGACACACGCCATGCCTCGGGATCTCTGGGGAGTGGAGAGACTGTCCTCCAACAAAGGGCATGTGTGTCCCCATGGCAAGGTTGCAGTGGGAGCAGAAGATGCAGAGGGTTCTCTAAATTCACTGCACTGTGAAGTAACAGATTCTCTTCTGGGTCAGCCAGCCTGTGTCACCGGACAGCAGGCACAAGGGCCTGAAGCATTTCCCTCCAAGCAAAGGAGGGACGCTCAGCCCCAGGTGCACTCTCCCAACTTCTCTGCCTCACTCCCTCAGCAGCAGATCCCAGCTGGCCTCAGGTTGGAACTGTGCATCTCAGCAGCCAGAGTCTCTAACCGGGCTCCAGGCTGCACTCTCTCCCTTACCTTGCTCTCTAATGCAGCAACAAGCTAAGGTGCAGCTCTTGAAATCGCCCTGTCCTCTGTGTTCCAACTGCTGACACAACACCCAGTTCAGGCTCTTATTACCTCGAACCCAGTCCATTAGAATCATCTCTCTGCCTCCCTCTTTCAAGCTGCCCTCCACGGAGAACGTCAGAATGTGGACCTTGTAACTCCCTAGCTACAAAACCTTCAGTGGTTTCTAGGGCCTTGGACTAAAGCACAACTCCTCAGCCAGGCATCAACAGCCCTCCACCACCTGAGCCCAACATTCTCTGTCATGGTGCACAAAGTCCTCCTTTCTCTCCCACCTAAATCCTTAAACTATTTCTCCAATGAACCTTGATTTTTTTCCACCTCTAAAACTGTATGTCATTTATGCCTTCTACCCAGAACCCTTTCCCCACTCTGCCGATCTAGCTCCTAGCCATCCTTCAGGAAATGGCTCCAGGGCACCTTTTCTCTGAGCAGCTCACGACCACCTAGGAGAAGCCATTTTCCCACCGAACCCTGTATACCATAGGGCTTCTCGCCAATGCACCACAGCCTAAATGCTGTGGTTTTTCTACAAATGGTCTCTCCCACTATAAGGTCTTTGGCACAAGGGAAAGGAATACGGGTGTCCTATGCCACGTAACGCACTGCTCTGCCCAAGGCATGCCCAGGACACACGTGCAAATGCAGGACCCTGAGCTTAACCCGCTGCTTCTCCCATCATACAGCACAAATGCCGTGCTGCTTCTGCATAGGAAGAGGCACCACAGACTTAGCATGTGTTTCCTCATGGAGCTGCCACGTTATTGCAGTTTTTGTTTCCTGGAATACTCAAGAGGATTTTTTTCGGGGAAAAAAAAAGGTGGCTGGGCATGGTGGTGCATGCCTGTGATCCCAGCAGTACTCTGACAGGCTGAGGATTGCACGTTGGAGCCCAATCTGGGCAATTTGGCAACTTGGTGAGACCTTGTCTCAAAGATAAAAAGTTAAAAAAAAAAAAAAAAAAAGGGCTGGGGATATAGCTCCGTGCAAAGGCCCTGGTGTCAATACCAGGATTGCAGAAAACTATGGTAGCTAATGGACTATTTAAGGGGTCCCTTTAAGCTGGAGAAACTGATCCATATCTACTTGATGCTGCCGATTCCCTCCTCCTCCACCCTAAACTGAACGGCTTAAGAAATGGTTCAAATGAATGAGCTCGGATGTCACAGTTTGCTTCAGGAGGGATCCTTCCCATTAGTGAAAGCACCCAGGTACTGCCCCATCTGAAATGGTATTCGCCTCAAGACCAGAGCTCTTTTCTCCTTCAGGAACCACAACAAACTTAAATTCTTAAACCATGCTGCCTAAGAGACTCTCCTCCACGCTCTCAATTAGTAGCCAACTTCAGATGCGTACAAGTGGGCAATTTCCCAGGGCTCCTGGGCTATGGGCCTGGGGGGCGGAACAGGGCACTGCTGCAGCCCACGCACACCGATGTGCATGAACCCTGCTCCGCCAGGAACCAGGAGGAGGCGGGAGAGGGCCCCAGCCCTACCCTCAAGTGGCCTGGGGCAGAGCTGTCGTGAATGTCAAGATAACTTCAAAGATAACTTACATTTGTTTAAACAAATACAGAGAGCCAGACACATGATATATATTACATGTGCCCAAGGTATGTTACAACTAAAATTAATCTGTGAATAGGTACTCAAGCTGTTTAAGAGCTTAATTTGTTTCCAAATAGAAAAGGAATATTGAAAAATTAATGAAATCTGAATTAGCTCTGAAGCCTAGTTAATAGTAATACAGTACTGTACACCAATATTGGTTTCTTCGTTCTGAGAAACATGCCATGGTTATGAAAGACTTTATCAACAGGAAAACTGGGTCATGGATACATAACAATCCTCATGCCTCAGCCTTCCAAGTGCTGGGATTGCAGGTGTGCACCACCACATCTAGTTTAAACTGTAATCTTTTTAAGCATTCTCAGGTTTACTTGGTAAAGACTATGAACTAGCAAATGGGCTTGGTTTTTCACCACAATCCATATACAAACATGTGTAAATATGTTTTATGGCATAAATCTCAATCTGGCTAATGCCAAGATAACCTGGCTGACTGGCATTAACTGGCATCCCCCGTGCTAGCTTAGGACACGTGTGGATGCGGAACAGCTGCCTGAGCGCCGCTCTGCACGGCCTCCTGACTGTGAGCCGGGTGCACATCTGGACTCAGCCTTAAAGAACTCCCCGCTGGAAGGACAGGAAGACGTATGTATGGAGGCGTCTGTGACAGTGCGCTTTATGAGGACGGACCCAAAACCCAAAAAAAGGGCAGAGAGAGACCCGGGCAAACTATGAAGCCATCTGACTTGTGATGCAGATTTATTAACTGATACATTAACACATCCACATGGACAAAAAAGATTAAAGAACATGTGCCAGTGGGATCCTAAAAGCTCATCATGTGAAGCCATGAGCATATCTGTGTGCATGTGTGCATGCACTGGGAGATGCCTTAGGACAGAAGGAACAGAAGGAAGGAGATACTTATACTTACTTAGTTTTCTGTACTTGTAAAGTAAGCATTTATAATTTTTTTTTTGAGACAGGGTCTCACTATGTACTTGAGGCTGGCCTTGAACTCACTATGTAGCCCATGCTGGCCTCAAAATCACGGCAATCCTCCTGCCTCAGCCCCCTGAGTGCTGAGACTATTGGCATGCACCACCACATCCGGCACATTTATAATTTTTTTTTTTTTATGTGGGTACCGGGAGTCCAACTCAGGCCCTTGCACTTGCCAGGCAGGCGCTCATGCCGCTGAGCCATCTCACTGGCCCTATAATTTTTAAAGAAAGATAAAAAATAATTATTTTAATGCTACATAGAAAGAATTTGTCTTATAGCCAAAAGACATTAAGGATAGTAAAACTTTTTAAAAAGTGATCCCCACTCATGACAAAATATTTATTAAACTTATTCTAAGTTATAATCCTACAAAGCTAAGAAATATAAAAACATCAGGTATCAGCCAAGAGACTCTAGGTGGTCAATGTTAACTACGACATTATGTACCTAAGTTTAGCTTAGGAAATACAAGACATACTGCCACAGTATTATTGTTTAGTTCCAAAAAACATAGTATAGTTATAAATATCAAGTTATTTCATATGTATTTCATTTATAAATATGTATACTGCTGATAATATTTGTACTTTATCTGAGAAGACTAGTCAATAATTTTTTTGTATGTGTGGGTACCGGGGGTCGAACTCAGGACCTCGTGCGCCAGCAGGCGCCCGTGCCGCTGAGCGATATCACCGGCCCCTAGTCAATAATTTTGCACAACACACACAAGTCTCTCCTCGTACCAATGATTTATCTCAATGTTTAGGAGCTAAGAAAACTTAAAATACACTTAGTATAAAAACCTGTAAAATGAGAGATGAGGAAATGAGAGATTCATCAAAGTTAAATGGCTCTTCTCAGGTTAGCAACTGGACCCAGTACCCAGATTCTGATCAAAAGGCTCAAAGCCAGGTATAGGACAGTGGTACATGCCTGTAATCCCTCAGAAGGCTGAGGCAGGGAGATTCCCCAAATTCATGGCCAGCCTAAGCAATTTAGTGAGACCCTGACTCAAAAAAAGGCTGGGATGTAGTACAGGGCTCCCTGAGTTCCATCTCCACTAACATACACACACGCCCACACCAAAAGAAAAGAAAATGTATATCCCCCAACACTTGCCCATGAATGTTTACAGTAGCTCTGTTCACAATCATCAAAAACTGGATCCAATCCAAATGTCCTTCAAATGCTGAGAAACAGTTAGTGGTACACTCATATAACAGAATATTACTTACTAATAAAAAGGAACAAGCTGCTGATACACAAAAAAAAAAGCTTAGAAAAAACCTGAAAGGCATTATTCTGAATGAAAGAAGGCAGACTTTAAAGTTTACATACTAGCCGGGTGTGATGGCACACACCTTTAGTCCCAGTACTCTGGGAGGCTGAGGCAAGAGGATCCAAGTTCTGGCTGGAACAACTTGGTGACTCTGCAAGATCCTGTCTCAAAATAAGAAAATTAAAAAAGGGCTGGGGATGTAGCTCAGTGCAAAGGCCCTAGGGTTCAATCCTGAGTAACACAAAATACATTTTTAAAAAGATAAAGTTTATGTACTGTATAATCCTATTCTTATAACATTCTCCAAAAGACAAAACCATAGTGGTGGTGAACAGCTCAATGGCTACAGGAGGAGGGACAGGGAAGAGTGGATGCAAAGGAATAATGGGGGAGTTCTGGGGTGATAAAACTATTCTGCATCTTAACTGTGGTGGTTACACAAATCTACACATAAACTGCCATTCATAGAATTGTACACACACTAGTGTATATGGTAATTTTACTGTACATTATTTTAAAAACAAAAATAAATTATTTACTCAAGCTCTGATTTCCCAAAGCCAGAAAGAAAGCCAGGAGTGGTAGTGCACACTTAATCTTAGTACTTGGGAGGCTGAGGCAGGAGAAGCTCTGTGAGTTCAAGGCTAGCGTGGGCTTCATAGTGAGACCCTGTCTCAAAGAAAAAAATAAAAAGGCCAGAAATATTTCTAGATTTTTAAGTCTTTAATTTTTCAGTTAGTATAATAATCTAATGGCTGCTTTTTGTTTGTTTTTTGAGTGCTATGTAGTTCAGGCTGGCCTTGAACTCACTATAGAAACTAATGACTATAAGAACTAATGACTCTTACCTTTAAAAGAACACATTCAACTTGGAAAATTAACATAGCCTGTTTGTCTCAGTTTTCCTGTTAGTAAAATGAGGATAAGAATTTCTGTCACCTCAAAGGGTGGTAAGAAGGTTAAATGGTAAAGGCCGTGTATTGGTGTGTTAAATGCATGAACAGACACAAACACAGCGTGTGCAACCTGGGCCCAGAATCGGAAGATGGCTCTAGCCCAGGAGCCCGGGAATCTGTCCTTTGGAGGCCATGCCCAGGGTCTGCTCCCTGCTGTCCATGGGAAACAGAGCCCAAACCCTCAGCCCGACGTTCACACCGATGCAAAGGCTCACTAGCCAGGCCTTGCCATGTTCTTCTGCTGCACCACACTACACAACAGGTCACTGCCTGAACACTATGTATCCCGGGGTCATACATGAGAGTTTAGGACATCTCTCTGTATGTATTCATTAGGCCTGTTTCTCCTAACATAATGAACAGCCATCTGTGTGCACACGTGTGTGTGTTCAGCAATAGCAGAGGTAATAAATATCATTTAGAAGACCTCAGCTTTAAATGGAGGCAAACAGGATCCAACCCTAACCTTTTCCAGATTTTCAGGTTTTTAAGGAACTACTCCTCTATATGGAATAAGGTCATAAATATAATGATTTTATCACTCCCTTCCACACCCTTTACTGCAGTAAGCATTTGTGTAGCATCTACTTCAAGAAGGTTCTTTTCCTGCCAGGCGTGGTGGCTGGGGTACATCTGTAACCTCAGCACTCAGGAGGCTGAGGCAGGAGAATCACCAAGAGTTCAAAGCCGGCCTAGGCTACACAGTGAGTTCATTCCAGCCTAAAATTACAGAGCGAGACTCTGTCTCAAAAAAAAAAAAAAAAAAAAAAAGATATTTTTCATTAAAAACTACATAGGGCAGTGGTTTTTCAAATTGCCTGCCCCAATCCAATTTTTCTAAATGAAACGCAACTGAATAAAAACTAACAGCGCCCAACAGACAGGGTAAGGACCATGGCATGAGTCCTCCCTACAGCTGCGGCGGTGGGTGTGCGTGAGCGAGCTCGGGTGGGGGGCAGGCCCTGCTTCTCACTGGGGACCATGGCCTGGAAGGCTGAGAAGCACCGCTGGACAGAACAGATGCACAGCAGTCTCGTCTGGAGCCGTCCGAGCCTGCAACAGCTGCTGCAGTGGACCTGTCTCTCAGAGCTCAGCACCCTGGCTGCACAGATGAGAGTTACCTGCAGGACATTTAAAAAGCCTGACTTCCCATGTCAGGTGACAAAGGATGGAGCAGAGAGTGGAAGGCAGGACAGGCTCTCTTTGGGATGGACTGCGACATCTGATAAGCTGGTAAAAGTGCCCCTGCTTATGTCTTCACCACAGCCTGACCGGAGGAAATTCACCACTGAAAAGTAGGTAATTTCTTATCTACTGTGTGTCATTTCTAGTTTTAATATTTTATCACTTGGAGATATTTTTAGTTTATTATACAAGATTTAGACTTTTTAAAGTTAAAAAGCAAAACAATTTTTGAAAGAAAAAAATATATTTAATGTCTGAAACCCCAATTTTTTCTTTTAGAGCAAAACAATATCCATGTTAGGGTCACAAGATTTATGTGCTTTCTAAAAATATCAAGTCTTTGCTGTGTAATACACATCAAGACTTGTTTGTGTTAGATAAGAGCTTTATTCCAAGATAATTTGGCTTTGTCCACTAGGAAACAATAGCCTATTTTTAAAAAGGGAGGATTTGTCCACTAAAACATATATGTACTAAAGTTTCATATTTAAAACTAATTACTATTTCCGAAGTCACCTAGCTTATTATTTCTTCCACAAACTAGGTAAACAAGCTGCATGCTTCTCCATCTAACCAAGTCCATGCTGACACCACCACCACCTGGCAGCAGCTGCTGTCACCAGGGGCTCTGCCGCAGGGCTTCCCAGCCCAGGCACTGTGGACTGGGGAGACGGGGCCACTCTCAGAGGCGGCGGGCCTGTGCACAGAGGACACTTGGCTCGCCAGATGCCAGGAGCAGATTCCTGCCCCAAGGCCTGACAACAAAAGACCTCTCCGGACACAGCCAGTGTCCCTGAGGCAAAATCCCCTGTGGCCGGGAAGCCCTGCTTTACAGAGTGACACTTTAATCACTGTGTCCAGGTTTGGGCAAGGGAGGGTGGTACTTCTGCAACTGAAGGAAAACATCTGTTCCAATGCAGTTTTCAATAGGAACAAGGGCGCCTCCGCAGTTACTAAAATACACACAATTATATTCCACTGTACTTGGCTGATAGGCCTACTAAATAAGAAAATATTCAAAGTTAACAATAGTTTAAGTTTTTCATGTTGCTATTTGTTTAGAACACTGGAGTTCCAAAAAATGTTTGTTTTATGGCAGTTATAAAATATATTAAATACAGATATTTTAATTAGCAATGCAGGAAGGATTATGATTTCAATATTATAAAATGAGACTGTAAAAGAAGTATTAAGCAATACAAAAACACATCTTTCAGGTCTTATGTTTTTTTTTGTTTTTTGAGCTGAGGTCTTGCTGGGGTACAAGGCTGGTCTCAAAACTTTTGGGTTCAAAGGATCCTCTTGCCTCAGCCTACTTAGTAGCTGGGACTGCAGGCATGCACCACCACACTCAACTCAGTTGCTATAATTATTTTAAAGACATTTTCCATTATATTAATCCCTCTTTATTTAAGGAAAAAAGACAATAAGTTTGCTCTTAGGTTGACTTGGGAATTCTCAATGTTGAGAAAATCTAAGGCATTTAGAATACTGTATATGCAAAAGTAGTTTGAAATTATTTTGTACCACAAAATATTTCAATATTCAATTTAAATTAGGATATTAGAAGTTTAGATATTAGAATTTAAATTAGGATATTAGAAGTATGCATTCCTATAATACTAGCTTTTGGGGAGGCTGAAGTAGGAGGATTACAAGTCCCTGTCTCAAAAAATTTTAAAAGGGTTGAGGATGTAGCTCAGTGGTAGAGCGCCCTTGGGTTCGATTCTCAATACCACTACCACCAAAACAAAGCACATAACAGTTTTCCTATGGATCAGTTAAGGGGTGGATACATACGGGTGGTGCACACTTGTGATCCCAGCACTCAGAAGGCTGAGGCAGGAGGATCACTGCAAGTTCAAGACCAGCCTGGGCTATATAGTGAGTTCAAGGCCAGCCTAGATTACATAGTGAGACCCTGTCTTAAAAAACCAAAAATAAAGATTTAATAAGTATATATTCAATAAGTCAAAATTGTAAGTGTAAAAGAATATACAGTGAACACAGCAACATTATTCACCACAGCTGCAAAACAGAAACAACTCAAATTTCCACCAATGACAGAGTGGACAGACAAATGCTAACACAGGATACAATGGACTTTTACTAGTTTCACAGGAAACTAAAAATACTGCTTGTTTATACGTGAGGGAAATTATCACTACACTCGACAATGTGGGTGCAGCTCCTAAGCACAGTGCAGAGCTAACGAAGGCAGACACAAACAAGTGCGTACTGCGTTCTGCTTACAGAAAGTTCTAAGAGGCCAGGGATGCAGCTCAGTGGGAGAACACAAGTTCGGCATGCATGAGGCCCTGCATTCAATCCCCAGTACCAAAGAACAAACAAAACAAAAAAACAAAAACAAAAAACAGGAAAAGTTCCAAAAACGAGGCAGAGCTACTCTGTGGTGATAGAATTCCAGACAGTGAAGACCTTCAGGAAAGCAATAACACGGAACGGACATGAGGTTTCTGGGACTTCAATACCCTGTATCTTAGCTGGGCATGGTGGTGCATGCCCACAGTCCCAGCCACTGGGGAGGCTGAGGCAGGAAGATCAATGGAGACCAGAAATTCAAGACCAGCCTGGGTAATATACTGAGATTTCAAAAAAATCTATTTCTTATTCTACGCACTGAGTACAGAGATAATTCATACAATGGATTACATAGAAAAAAATTCACTGATGCAAACACCATGATTTTTCTACTTTTCTATGTGTACTTTGATTAAAATTTTACTTTGAAAACAAGTATACAGCCGGGCGTCATGGCACACGCCTGTAATCCCAGCACTCAGGAGGCTGAGGCAGGAGGATTGCTGTGAGTTTGGAGGCCAGCCTGAGCTACATAGTGAGTTCAAGGCCAGCCAGGAACACAAATAGAGACCCTGTCTCAAAAAACCAAAACCCCAAAACAAACAACAGCAACTAAAAAGAAAACAAGTATACAGTGAAGCATGTGCTTCCAACAAGGCTCCCCTTTCCCTGATATAATTTCCAACAGAAACCACTGTTAAACCAGTATTAGGTTTTCAAAGAAATGAATGAGTTCCTTACAGTTATTTCATGCTATACTGCATAGGATAATGCTCAAATATATCTATTTTCCAATAATACGAATAGTGGCATATGCTACACACTCTTCTATACCTTTTTTTTTTTTAATCAGTGGTCTAATTTGGAGATTTTTCCATAGCAGTACAGAAGAACCTCATTCTCTTATAGCTATGTACTATTTATTCTATCATATGAACATACACTAGTTTATTTAACTAATTATATACTGATAGACTTTAAGGTTGTTTTTATACTTTTGCTGAGTTCATTTTCATTTTTTTTTTTTTTTTGTGGGTACCGGGGGGTCGACCTCAGGACCTCGCACGCCAGCAGGCACCCGTGCCGCTGAGCAATATCACCGGCCCCTTTTTCGTATGTGGGTTCCGGGAGTCAAACTCAGGCCCTCGCGCTTGCCGGGCAGGCGCTTAAGCCGCTGAGTTCATTTTCATTTAAATGACTTTGTGTACTACAAATAGAATTGTGAGGGGCCGGGGCTATAGAGTGCTTGTCTAGAATGCACAAGGCCCTGGGTTTGATCCCAAGCACTGAAAAAAGAAAAAAAAAAAAAAAAAAAAAAAAGGAAAAATGGGGGTCTCCTCACAATGAGGAACTTTCAGACAAGGTAAGGTCAAACTCCGGTTCTAACAGTGTATTAATACAGGAAAATGCCCTGGCCATTGCGGTCAGTTTTAAGAGCCAAACACGCAGATTTATCCAACGGACAGCATGTACACTCTCCCCTCCCCACAACATCATCGAGTTTACTACGTGTTTCAGTGTCCAAAGCCACTGACACTAAGTGCATTAAAATGATACACTCAGATGGATGGAAACCACTCATAAGAGCCTAGCTCTGAGCCTTCGCATTTTGTAGGTCACACATCATAAGTAAAAAAAGTTATGTTCCACTGAATCCCAAGGAATCCAAATCCTAAAGCTGAAAAATATACATGTTAAAAATCATATCCTTGGGCCGGTGAGATGGCTCAGCGGCGTAAGTGCCTGCCTGGCAAGTGCGAGGGCCGGAGTTCAACTCCCGGAACCCACATACGAAAAAAGGGCTGGTGATATCGCTCAGCGTCACAGGTGCCTGCTGGCATGCGAGGTCCTGAGGTCGACCCCCGGTACCCACCAAAAAAAAATCATATTCTTCAGTAGCATTAAAGACAAAAAAAAAAAAATCACCCAACACTGTATATCTTTGTTATTGTTGTTTTGTTTTTTGAGACAGGGTCTTGCTGTGTAGTTCAGGCTGGTCTTGAACTCAGAGTCTGGCCTCAAACTCACAGTGATTCTCCTGCCTCATCCTCCAAAGGGATTACAGATGTGCACCACAACACCCAGCTGTATATCTTTGTTTAACCCCCCGATGCCATATGCACAGTAAAGACCAAGAAATCATGGTACAGAGCCAGCATTCTTTTCCATTTCTCTCCCAACAGTACCTTCTCACTACACTCATTGACTTATCAAAAAACTGACAAAAGCAACCAGCCATCTGCTAGCCCACTGATTTTAATGGAACAGGAAAGAAAAAAAGAAAGTTAAAAGAGCTCCCCCAAAGAAAAAGTTTACTCAGCAAAATGTGTTATAATTAAGGGAAAAATAACATAATTCAATCACCTGAATTTTGCTTAGCCATTCGGGGCTTGCATAGTGCAAGTGCAGTTATTATATACTGTGGCCGAGATTAAGTTTTCAAGTATACTACAAAATCTAAGGAGAGTTAAAGACCCTCTTTATCAGCAATCCAACATTAGTGACTAGTCCCACTGACAGGCAAGCCCCTAGGTGGCTCAGTAATAGTCTAATTTTTTTTTTGTACCAGGAATTGAACTGAGGACCTTGTGCTTGCCAGGCAGGTGCTGTGCCACTGGGTAGCTCAGTAATAAAAGAAAATAAGGATTAGCAAATTCCCTTGAGGTAAACCGTAATGTACTTCTGATGTGTCTGCCTTATCTGGAAAGTGTCTAGGTAACTCTTACAAACTCACAGACTTGTCACAGTGCTTTCCTCCAGTAATAACAATTTAAGTATACAGTATATACATGACCTTAATTGAATCTACTTTTCAAAGTAATGTCTTAGAGTTTTAAAAAAGAAAAGGCAATGCCTTTATTTTCATATAACTGACTTTTTGGCTAAAAACAAGGCTACATAAGCAATCTATGAGCCTAAAGGAGAGTGGATGAACTTTAACAGGTAAAAGTATCTCACCTTTCTATCCCTCCCCACCAAAGCAAAGATGCACAGGGTGCCAAGCCTATAGTCCTAATAATCTATAATCAAAATCTCAAGAGCAATAGAAAGTCTATAAGAAAAATGTTCATAAGTATTTTTTAAATCAAATATAACTGCTATATAAACAAACAGATTAACTAAAATAAGCAACTGATGTCTCCACTGATTCTACCAAGCACTTTATGGCTTGCATTAACCATGAAAATTTACACAAGGCTTTGCATGTGATTCAACTCTGGACACAGAACTCATTGAAATACATTCATGTCCTAAAACACCCCTTCACCCACCACATAAGCTCTGAATAGGCTTAAAACAAGCACAGCCTGTGAACATTGTAGAATTTGGAGCTAGGTTTCATCTTTACTGAGTTCAACCAGCCATGGAGTAACTAACAAATCAGAATTCCAGTAAGCACACTGCACCTGTAGGACTTACGCATGCCTCAAGTCAAATATTTGCCATTTTTCATCCCCAATCTGTACAAATGTAAGAATGCCAGATCATAGCACCAGACCTCTCAATTTTGTCATAAGCCAAAACGATCCGCACCTTCACTCTGACAGATCCTGTACCCCACCATTTATTGAGTTCCTAACATGAATGTGTACAGAAACTGGACTAGGAGCGTGCATACATTATCTCTAATCCATATAACAAATCTCATTCTGCTGATGAGGAAACTGAGGCCAGAGAGGTCAAGGTGATTGTCCAATGCCATAAAGCCAGTAAATGGTGGAGCTGGAATTTAAACCTGGTATTTTCTGGCTCTAAAGAACCATCTCCCTTGAGCTAAAGTTACTAACCACAACAGCAGTTTGCCTCTATCAAAGTCAATTCACGTTGTAATTGTCTGCAATGGCAACAACAGTTGAGAAAACCACCATACCACAGCAGCAGCGCAAGACCCACTATTGCCAACGTGGAGGTGCAGGGACCACCGAGCTCCAAAGGCAATGGTTCCAAACACAAAACCACCCACCACTTTTTTTTTTTTTTTTTTTTTTTTTTTGGCTAGCTCTCAACTGACTTTTTAGAACAAGGGAAATGAAACTCACAATATAATCACATTTTCAGTAAGATTATTTAAAACCCTTGAGAAAAGGGTGATTTTTAATAGTTCACATTATATTGTACTTCTTCCATAGGCTTCAGACATTTAAAAACAAAGCACCACACATCACATCAGCACCATTATTAATACACACGCGCGTGCACAAACGCACACACACACCCCGCAGACTTGGAAAGTCTTTTCTTACCATGCTACAAGCTTACTTCCTATACTCAGAGCAGAAATGGAAGCAGCTCTGGGCGTCAGGAACCAGAGCTCCACGCCACAGTTGCAGGGAGTAGGTGGTGCTTCCCCTGAGTAGGAGCCGGGTCTGAAACCTCCTAAGGGAAGGGTGGCTAGAGAGGAGTGTGGAAGAGACTGGAGCAAGCTGTTGTATTAATGAGGGTGAGCTGCTGGCACAGCTACTCCTTAAGTGGCTCACTGCTATGCAATTGTTCCCCAGCTTCCAAGCTCTGAAGCTGGCAGGGAGAGAATGCTGCTTTCACAGCCATGTGTGTTATGGGATCAGCTGCCCCATGGTGTGTGGGTGTTTACCTAGGTTCCCACTGTGCAGAGAGGTTCTGCAAAACTAAACCAAGAAGCACACCGTCCCCTGAGATTTTAATGGTTTGGCCTTAATACTACACTGATAAAAGTAACATATTTGCATCTTTTAAATGGTTTGGGTTTAGGACAGGCAAATAATTTCCAGTAGTAAAACTTCAGTGTGACATGAACGAAAAAAATGTAACCTGTAATATAAGCCACTTCAAGCTTATTATTGGGTAATAAAGATGCGATACATGCAACCTCAGCATGCTTTCAAATTTCATAGGTGTACTGCATAATTATTAAAATAAGTACTATTCTGCAGATGCACGAAACAAATTCTATGCAAGCCTCCTGTCCCTTCCAAAATATCTAAAGACCATGAACTTCTTAGATTCTCAGAACCCCATTAAATGCAAACAAATAAAGGTCTCAAGGGATTCCTTAAATGAAAAATATTGTCCAAACTGCAAGCTCCTAGAGAGCTGGGACTGTGTTTATTTAATAACTATCCAATCACAACACTTATCACAAGTTGGAATAAATGTCTCTTGATTGAAACATCATCCAAAAACAAAAGCTGAGCACAAAGTAATTAAACAAAAATAACCGACATTTATCACCGTGCTTATTGATAGAATGGTGCAAAGTTTCTTCCTATTTCTAGATTCTAAATGTGTAGACCAAATTCTCTGACTACAATGAAAATCCATTAAAACAAAATTTCAATTATGGATGATTTTGAAGACACTGTCACTCTTAATAAAGACATGAAATCGAATTTAACTAAAGTTGAAAAGAGCCTCATCCTGCAACATGGTTGTGGAAAGCAGGTGCTCTACCACTGCAATGACAAAGCCTTCTTTTAAGTGATCAGATCAACTTTAACCAACATATAAAGATTCCATACAGACATTACAAAACAGAACACAGACCTCGCTGTTGAAATTTGCTACATTTAGAGTATGCTGCCAGGAACATATAGTATCAATTAGCCAAATTTAAACAAATTATTTCGACTCTACTTTTAACATTTTCTGAAAGACCCTTACATTCCATCTTTTTACAAGAACACAGGGAAATGATTTCTTACAAATATCAAATTCACTGCAATCAAAGAACAAAACACAAGGATATATACATAAGTTACATTGCTGTTTATTGCTCAGGGCCAAAGTAACTCTAATCCCTAAGAAAAACAAAACAAAACAACACACAAAACTCAAGTTCCTTTCACTTTTGCTTAACAGATTTTTTAACCTCAGGTTAAAAAGGACCAGCTTCAAGATGACTAGAGCTGCATATAAAATATGGGTCTATTTCACTAAGGGGCCCTGCAAGAAGGGTTAGGAACCACAGAGGGAAACATTTCCAGAATCGCTAAAACTCAGCAGGGGGCATTTTCAACAAATTATGGTAAAGGTAGTACCTATCTGAACACATGTGTAAGCTGGCTACCAGCTCATACAATCCCAGGGCAGCACACCACTCACGGAGCAGCCACCACACATCCCAGCGACAGCAGCTCCCATTTCATTCCTAGGCGTACACATGTTGTCAACAAAGCATGTGCCCGTTGCTATTCCCAGAACAATACCGGCCTGGCCATCCTCTGGAAAGAAATCCACAAACCTTCCTCTCCAAACATTCCCCAATTTCTGCACGATGCTTTGACCACAGACGTTAAACATTACAACAAAAAGGATGAAATTCTCGCGCATGCTTCGTATCTAGTTACTAAACTGGGGGGAAAGCATCCCTCAGGTGTGTTCCTCAGAGTCCGCTGGAGATGCACGTATGGGAGACACCACGACAAGGATGCGTGGACAACCTGGGGGCCATCACTGATGGACTCACGCAAGAACATCCTGCAACATGGTTGTGGAAAGCACTCTCCTTCAAAGGCAGAGGCACATTCCTTTGATTGGCACAAGCCATTTCTGACAATGGAGCTGCGATGACAGGGGCTCCTTGGCAATCAGGAAGTGTGCGTGAGAGAGTGTGTGTGTGTGTGTGTGTGTGTGTGTGTGTGTGTGTGCTGTGGGGGAGGGATGTGCTAGATGTGATCAAAGACTGGCCCGCTGCAAAGAAGAGCATATGGGATCTTAAATCCTGGAGACAGACTTGGAGGTGAGGCAGGGGCATCTACCGATTCCACGGGCAACAGCCCTCCACAATAAACATGTTACGTGCGGATATAACGGGGGTGTCACTACGTTTGGGGTCTCCGATCTGAGACTCCTCAGCAGAACCTGACTGGAGGGGGGGAGGAGGTGGCGTGAAGAGAGATCCGCAGCACCCACTGGGCTGAGTGTGGGGCTGCTGGGGGCGGTGTGCATCAGATGCACGCTGGCTCCGGGTGGCACAATACTCCAGGGCTGGGGTCTGGGCGCACCGCGGGGCATGGAGGCTCGGGTGCAACCGGCAGCCCGCTGCAGGGCAGGAGCTCGCTAGCGGGACCGGGCAGCCTCTCCTCGGCCCGCTAACCCGCGCCGCCCGGCCTCCACCAGGCCTCGGGGCCAAACGGCAGCCGGCGCGGGGTCTCGGCGCCAGCTGGGCCGAGGGCAGCGCCCGGGCCTCCCGCGGGGTGGGGGCGCTCCTCTGGCCTAGCGCCCCGCGCCGGCCCGGGCGGAGGAAGCGCGGCGAGGGGGAAGGGCCCTACTCACCCTGCCGCCCGCCGCCGCCGCCGCCCCGGCCGCGGTCCATCCCGCAGGGCCTCCGCCGCGGCGTTCGAGTGACCCCGCGGTCGGCGGCCCCTCCCCCGCACGGCGTCTGCGCTCGCGGCCGCTCTGTGCCCGGCCTGGGCCGCCGCCGCCGCCGCCGCCGCCGCAGCGCTACGTGGCCGCCGCGCCGACGTCTCGCGACTCCCTCCCGAGCGCGCGAGGGCGACGGGGCCGCGGGGCGGGCGGCGCGCGGGGCGGGCGGCTGGGGAGGGGGAGTGCGTGTGTGGATGTGCGTGCGGGGGGCAGGGAGGGAGGCGGGCGGCGGCGAGAGCGCGCGCACGCGCCCGTGGCCCCCCCCGCCCCACAGGGATCCCAACACCTCCCTCCCCCATCCCCCCTTCCCCGGTGTCCCGGCCGCGGGGGAGCGGCGGCGCGCATGCGCAGTCCTCGGGCCGTCCCGGCGCACCTTTTCTGGCTCCAGCCACATTGTGAGCGCTCGGACCAGCAGATAACCGCCGACTCCCCACCCCGCCCCCGCCCTCGCCCTCGCCCACTCCGCCCACTCCCGAGCGCCCAGGTAAAGGCGTGGGCTGCGCATGCGCGCCGCTCCCCTTGGGTCGGGGGCGTGGTTGCTGAAAGGAAGCCAAAACTCAAAGTGGGAGGGAGCTGTGAGTAGGGGGTGTGAGAGTCCACGAAATGGGGAGGGGTAGTTTTGGGGGTTGGTTAGCACTAGGGAGAGGTAAAGTGGGGAAAGGGGGCGAAAGTTGAAAAGTGGGTCGAAGTGGGATTTGGAAGTAAGAGAACCTTCAGCTTGTGGAATAAAGTTTAAAAATCTTAACTGCTCACCTGCTTTTTACTGGAGGGCAGGGTGAATGACAGAGGACAGAAATAAAGGAGGCAACATACAAGCGGTAGTGCTTGTTCACCGGATAAATGGGACAGCTAATAAAACTGGAGCAATTTACAGATTGCCAGAGTGATCGGAAAAACATTTAGAGTCACGCTTGTCCAGTGGCCAAGAATAGGGAAGGGGATGTGTGTGTGTGTGTGCACGCGCGCGCGCTCCAGACAGAGTTGCTGCAAAAAAGGAACCCTCCATTCTAAGTATTGCAGCATTATGACTAATTAGCTATTAATCATTAATATAATTAATGGTACTATTAGCTAACAAGGTAGCATTTATCCAAGTTCAGAGCCAAGAGAGAGAGTCCATAATTGAAAGTGCTTAGGGTACAGGGAGAAGAAATGACTTGGTGAGGTGAAGGCCTGGTGGAGAAAAAGGACCCCGGACAACAATCCCCAGATCAGAATGACCCTCTCCCACCATAAACCGAACTTCCCTGGAAGTTGTCCGAGTCTTATCTTAGTTGGAACTTCTTCCATTATTAAAAGCACACACACTTAACTGATGTTCTTGTACTGAAACTGACCTCAACAGCACATGAACATTTTTGATACAAATATAGTTACTTTCCCCCAAACGGCACCCCCTCAAAAAAAAAAAATCCTGCAGGGAGTAAAATGACCTGAGTCTGGGACAAAGTTAAGAAAGAGACTGAAACTTTATGAAGGGGTCCAAGAGCTGACTCTGTCCTTGGCCCCTTCCAAAAGCAGATGCTTGGCTTTTATTACCCTTGGCCTCCAGATTCCAGGGATCATAGTTTTGGCAACTTTGGGTTCTGTTCTTCAATAATAAGGGTTTTCGGGTGGGTGATATGACTCAGAGGAATAAGCGCCTGCCTGGCAAGCGCGAGGTCCTGAGTTCAACTCCTGGTACCCACATAAAGGAAGAAAGGGGCCGGTGATATCGCTCAGCGGCACAAGCGCCTGCTGGCAAGCACGAGGTCCTGAGTTTGACTCCCGGTACCCACATTAAAAATAATAATAATAATAATAAGGGTTTTCAGTGGGTAAACACTAAAAATTGTATTTCAGCAGGTAGAGAGACAATCTTCAGGCAGAACAGGAGAAAGGCAGCATAAGTAATCAAAGCAAAAACGTAGTTATGTAAGACAGAACTTGGCATTTGTGGCGGCCGGTGAGCCCAGAATGTCTGGCTGAGACGTCTTCTTGAACGTTTGTTCCATTCCCCGAAAGGAGTAGCCTACTGGTGCAGAGATCCTGCTTGGAAGAGGCGTGTGCAGCCCGATGGCTGCAGAACAAAGTGACCTTCCAAGTGCTGTGACCCTCCACCCACAGCCCACTCCGCAGGGCTCCCAGCCACTGCAGTAATAATACTATGACTTCTCATTTGAAGAGTGCTTTGGGGGTTTTCTGCAGGAAGGTTGTGTCCTTATCTCATCAGACCTTCCACCAGTCCTGCAAGGCAGACAAGACAGGTACTATTCCTAATTAAGGAAATTAAGGCCAAGGAACGTTTCAGTGGCTTGGTCAGAGTCACCGGCGCAGTCAACAATGAAGCCAGCATGCTGGGCTCCCAGAGAGCTTGATAGGCCCACTCTAAAAAACTGCCACGTGTTCTTGTGAACTGAAAACAGCTGTCCTGATTGAGCTCTACTTCTGCATCTTCTTTACTTTGTTTTTCACTTTTTCTCTCTCTGGACCCCTGTGACTTGCCCTGTGGAGCTCTGTGACAGGCACTTGGGAAGGCTTTGGGCCTCTGCCTAGCCAGCAAGGTCCCTTTCTGGAGATTCCAGTTCCTCTACTCACTTCTACTCCTTCCTCTTCACTCGCCTACCACAGGGAAGGGGCTGCCAACCAAATCACTAATTCAATAAATAACTAGGGAGGGGCTGCTTCCAAGGCTGCACTTGATGGGCTGTTGACTCCACAGCTTGGCAGTGGTCACAGGCAATGTTGAACACCCTTGTGTGGCCTGATGGAAGATCGGTCTTCTCATTGTCCTGGTTTCCTGGCCTTGGATAGCTTTTCACCAACTTTTTTCATTACTCAGTGTGTAGAAACAAGCAGAACTCCCCTTTTTAATTTAAAAAATCGTTTTAAAAAGTTCTGTACCCTTTGAGAGTCCTTCAAACTTTCTTACGTTTAATGTAAACAGCAGCAGAGATTCTGGTTTCTGTAAGATGAGTGAGATGGCTGATACAAGCTCACTGTGTTCCCTTGCTCCTAGGTTTCCAGGGATGTACCCTTGGTGGATAATAATTCTTACCCCCTAGCCGGGTGTGGTGGTGCAGGCTTGTAATTCCAGGGCTCTGGGAGGCAGAGGCAGGAGAATCTCAAGTTTGAGCCCAGCCTTGGCAACATAGCAAGACCCTGTCTCAAAACTTAAAAAAAATTGTTTTAAAAGGCTGGGGATATAACTCAGTGTGAAGTGCCTGGGTTTAGCCCCTAGTATGAAAAAATAAATCCCATCACCTGTATTTATGTAGGGTGCATGGTTAAGGCTCCCTGCTCACCCATCAACTAATATTACCCTGTTCTATAGCACCGGACAGGAGCCAGAATCCTGGCCATGACCACCTATGTTCTCATTTTTTTTTTTTTTTTTTTTTTTTTTTAAGACAGGGTCTTGCCGTGTAGTTCAGGCTGGCTTTGAGTTCACTACCTAGTCCAGGCTGGCCTTGAACTTGGCCTCAGCCTCCAGAGTGCTGGGGAGTGCTGGCCACACCCAGCAGCTAATTGTTTTTTAAAGTTGATTTGACAAATTGGACAAATTTTTCTTTTGCATTAACTTCATCTAATCCTTCCCTCAACTCAGAGGGACAAAAAAGTATTCTCACAATTTTTTTAACAGCCAATAAAAATGAGTCCCGATCTTAAGTGTTTCATAGCCAGAAATAGACCCTGTGTTTCCGGGGTCCAAGTCCAGTTCTTCTCGGTGACACCATACTGTAGCCCTTTTTGCTGGACACCATACAAAGCAAATCAAAGAGATGCCATCTCTGTCCTCTGAAATTTGGGCTCAAACGAACAGCCAGGATGTTGGCAAACATAAAAGGACAGAGTGGTTTACAGTTGGCTCGCACACACCGATGAGTAAATGAATTCAATAGGTAAGGAAAGGCACATTTCTGGGGGCTACAAATGTTCTTTCAATTCCAGTCAAGTAGAAAGGGCAGTGGTAATGGGACTAAGGTCTTGGGGCTCGTCCCATTCTGCCTACTTACCTCTTCATATGGAAAAATAGTTGTAACTGCGCTGTGAACTCCCTTCCTTGTCATTACCTTGCCTGGGCAAGACCCACTGTAAGGAATTAGAAGGTGGGAATCAAGAACCATTAAGAAATCATCTTCAACCATTTCCCTAATCCACTGTGATGAAAATTCCACTGAACACCACATATATCATCTATGGTGATGGAAAAACTGACAGATCAACCCAATACCCATCCTACTGGTAGAGGGACACGTAGCAAGATCCCTTGGACTTGGAAAGGTAGACTTTTGAATTTGAGGGACGTTGGTCGAATTCTACAGAAATGAGGCCAGTACCTTACCTGCAAAAATACCTTACGAGGTCTAATTAAAGGCCGAGAGGAACCCTGAGGTTAGGGACCTGGTCTGTCAAGGGAGGGACCTGCAGGGGAAAAGACCTCCTATCTCTAAGTGACCTGGGGCAGCCCAGTTCCTCCCTTGGAGGGTCCGCCTTAGGATGTGTTCCCAGCAGAGTGATCTAATCCAGTTAGGACCCAGTTCTGTGTGAACCGGTTCTCTGAAGCAGGGTGCAGCCACTCTGGAGACTGAGGCAGGAGGATCGCAGACTCCAGGCCGGCCTGGGCAATTTAGCTAGATCCCGTCTCAAAAATAATAATAATTATTATTATTTTTCAGGGGGTAGGGATGTAGCTCAGTAGTAGAGATCTTGCCTAGAATGCACAAGGCCCTGTGTTCAATCTTCTGTACTTAAAAAAAAAAAAAAAAAAAAAAGCTTCCAGAATCTCTCCGGCAGAGCGCTTAATTGTTGTCTGTAATTGATGTGACATATGCCCCAGAGGCATGCACTGAGGTCCAATTGAGATGTTTTTTTTTAAAAAAAATGGAATTAATTAATTAAAGAAAGAAGCTGCACGGGGCTGGGGAGTCAGTTCCAAACTCGGTAACCCTAGACCAGCCAACCCACCCAACCGGCCTCACCGCCTGAGGAACAATCCCTGCAGTTCACACGGGGTGGGAAGGGAGACCCGGGAAGCCAGGAGGGACGTGGGGGCGCAGGGGAGACTGGGGCTCAGGCGAGGCTGGGGCTCAGGGGCCTCTCTCAGCTTTCCCGACCCCCCAAGGCTTGGCTCTTGCGAACCGGGATGGGGGGTAGGTAGCCCGCGAAAGGGAAGGAAAGAGCAAAGGAGGTCTTTAAGGTTCGGGGTGGAGCAGCGAGGGGGCTGCAAGGGAAGGGGATTGGCAGGCGCAAGAGGGGCGGAGCCACTAGGGGCGGGGCATGTGGGCGGAGTCAGAGGGGCGGAACCCGGACGTGGGGCTGTGGGGGCGGCCACGTGGTGCCTGAGGGCTCTGTACTCAAAGGCGGGATTAATTAAACCTCTGACCTGAGGTCGTTAGCAAAACTGTGGCAGCTTTTCATAGGAGCTGGGTTAATAACAATAATAATAACAATTAACGGTAATGAGGTCTTATCTAGAGCAAGTTGTTCCTGGAGATTGTATACATGAAGTCATTAATTCCCCTGGCCCCTCAGGGCCACCTTTTCCTAAAAAGCAAATGGAGCTTCCAGACAGCTCAGAGGATGGTGGTTCACCTGGGGGCCCTAGCAGCGCACTACTGTCCCCATCTAAAGACAGTTCCGCACATCCCATAGATGGCGACGTCGACATCGTTGTTCTGGACAAGTGTCAGAGTGCAATGCAGAGGGTGCCTTGAAGAGCACCTTAAAATATATGTATATATATCGAGCTGAGAGCACTGGTGCAGGTCTGTAATCCCAGCTTCTGGGGAGGCTGAGTCAGGAGAATTGCAAGCTCGAGGCCAGCTTGGGCAACCGTGGAACCTTGCCTCAAAAAATATAAAGGGCTGGGGATGGAGCCCAGCGTGAAGGCCCTAGGTTCAATCCCCAGAGGGAGAGAGAGAGAGAGCTCAACTTACAGAAATATTTGAAATATATTTATATTAACATTGTTGCTTTATCTGAAATCCAAATTGAACTGTGTGTCTTTTATTTTTCTGGGAACCCTGCGTTTTGCAGGTTCATTGGTGCCATCTGGGGAAGTGCAGACACAAGATGGGTGACCATATGCAGCGTTCTGAGGGACTCAGGGAGGTGAGGTTTGGTCTGTGCCCTCTCGGCGTTTACAGCCTGCTTGGGGGAGACAAGGCTTGTGCCTGTGACACAGCTGGAGAACAAGGGGCGTGTCGTAATCATATTAAGCTGCACAGACTTCAGCCAGCCCAACAGTGTCCCTTCTGAGGGGACTCACCGCTGTGGATCCCCCAGGAGAGCAGGAAGGAAAGGAGAAGAGGGAGAGGAGGGAGAATAAAAGGAGGAAGGAAGGAAAGAGTGGAAGGAAGGAAGCTTTGCCTTTGGAGTGATTTGTTTTTTGTGTTTTTCTTTTTGAGACAGTGTCTCACTATGTAGCCCAAGCTGGTCTCGAACTCTCAGCGATCCTCTTCTTTGTTTGTTTTTTGTGGGTACCGGGGGTCGAACTCAGGACCTCACACGCCAGCAGGCACCCGTGCCGCTGAGCGATATCACCAGCCCTTTTTTCGTATGTGGGTTCCGGGAGTCGAACTCGGGCCCTCGCGCTTGCCAGGCAGGCGCTTATGCCGCTGAGCCATCTCACTGGCCCTCAGCGATCCTCTTGGCTCTGCCTCCTGAGTGCTGGGATTACAGGCATGTGCCACCACACCTGGCTTTGGTCACTTCTTTAGTCTGGCGATGTAGCCCAGGCTGGCCTTGAACTCTTGGCGATCCTCCTGCCTCAGCCTCCTGAGTGCTGGGATTACAAGTGTGCACCACCACACCCAGCATTTGCTCTTTGATTGGGAAAGCTCCCAGCAGTTGGGGCACAGCCTTTGACAGTATCATTTCTCTGTTCCCCTCTCACTGTGGAGCCCCAGTCATTTGCACTCTTACCAGGCACCCCTAAAAAGGAGCACCTTCCTACTGGGCTTTGGATACACAACACACACCACACCACACCCCCGGGCATTCTTGGGATCCATCCCGCTTCCACAACCAGGAATGTGTCCCCCACCTCTGCTTGGTGCCTTGGTGACAGAGGCACCATTGGGGAGAAAAGGCCACTCAGGAGGGGGCCCTCGCAGAGCCCCGAGGCTGTGTTCTGGCAGCAGGGAGTTCAAGCCCTTGTCTGTTCTCCCGCACCGTCACACCATCACGCCACAGTGTCCACATGTGATGGTGACACTCGAGAAGACAAAGTGCTCGGGTCCAAGGCTCCTGACTTAAGCCAGGTTATAGGTGTCTTTATGGAGCACTTAAGCAGAGAATTTGCTATAACTTTGCCTTATTTTCTCCATTTCACAGAGGGCGGCAGAGAAGGCGGTAGCATTCTCTCCGTCTCGTCTTGGTGAGACAGTTGGAAGACTTCTGCCAATTATAGTGGTTAAACACCGACTCCACAGCCAGCACCTGTGTGCGGGGTTAGCGCCTCCTTTCCTGGATGAGTCTTGCAAACAGCAGCACCCCCATCCTGGGCAGTTTAGGGAGAGGAGAGTCTGTTGTACACCTTCCAGGAGACCCGCTCTGGGGTCCTGCTGGCTGCCAGTGCTTCCTAACACCCAGCAAAATCGTGAGTACCTTTTGCAGCCCTTCATGCGCTCAGGATCCAAAGGGTTTGAAATCTTTAGACCCAAAATCCTGCCCCTTGCTGGTAGTGGTGGTGCACACCTGTAATCCCAGCACTCAGGAGGCTGAGCCAGGAGGATCACAGAGAGTTCAAAGCCAGCCTGGGCTCCATAGTGAGTTCAAAGCCAGCCTGGACTACATAGAGACACTCTGTTTTTTAAAAAAAATTCTGCCCCTGTTTCCAGTGTCATTTCCAAAGGACACTGAATTCAGGAAGGGAGAGACTCATTCATGGTGGGGAGCAGATTGGGGACCAGTGCCTTCTGATTCCTGCCATGGGGACACATCTTGTTGGACATCCCCACTCCTCCCAGTGAGGCTCAGTCTGCCACGTGAAGCTGGTTGTCCCGTCTGACCCCTCACTACATTCTGCTTCCAGCATTGGTGTTTGTCCACCTTACCAAGGAGGCACATCTGTCCCCAGTAACCAAAAGAACTGTCTAGCACCTGTCACAGTGCCTGGAACAGAGCAGCTACCCAGTAAAAGTGGAATCAACTATGAACGTGGAAATGATTTCCTTAAGAAGGTCTTTGTCCACTGTTCAGATGTAGAAAGTTGCATTACAGGTGCTTGTGTGCTGGGGATGACAAGGGACATGGTTGGGTAACAGTGAGGCATATGTGAGAAGGTCCTGGAAAATAGCCCCAAAAGTTTCACTTGTGCCTAATAAGCATCAGGGAGCTGCTGCAGGTATTTTGGGTCACCCAACTGCAAGAGGTGGGGGAGGGCGGATGCCTTACAGTAGGGCAAAAGTGTGCTTGGTTGGGAAGATGTCACATCGATGAAGGACAGGGAGAACTAGAGAGCCCTAATCACCCTGGCAAGCTCAAGATTGGGCTTCCGTGGCTGAGGGCTGAGCCCTTGGGCTGGGTGGATGTCAAGGAACCAGCAAGAATTCTAGGTAGCCCTGCTGCCCCATGACTTTGGAGAGCTGGTTGGACATCTGATGGCAGAGGCAGGGGCCAGGTAGGTTTGGCTGAACATGGCCAGGGAGGAAGAAGACATTCTGGGACCCAGCCCAGGATTCTGGTGTTGCATCCTGTGGGCAGGAGGTGTGAAACCAAAATGGAAGACTTGCCCTTCTCCAGAGAGCCTGCTGAGGACAGAGGGCATGCCTGTCTCATGCATCTGTCCCTGTGGGACCATAATGCTTGGCACACGCGTTCTCGGTGGTCAGCTGACTCGGGGACATGCGGATGATGTGGAGGCACTGGAGTCCCATCCATTGTGTTCTGTCCTCTACCTTCAGCATACTCTTCTGTGCTGTCCCACCTGTCCTTTGAGCCAGCAGATGTTCCCAAAGGAGGAAGGTGACGGTCTCAGCGTGCAGCCTGGCAGTCCCCCGACCCCATCTCCTCGGGTGCCACTGTACGACAGGATACGGGTGTCCACCCCTCACCCACTCACCCACTTATCAGATCGCCATTCGAATTCCTTTCCAGTCTGTCTCCCTTTTGTCTCCTGTCAGCGAGGAGCAAGCAGGGACATGTCACTCCTGGAAGCCTTGCATTAGCGAATGTGCATGAAACGCGCACGCGTGCACACACCTTCCCCTGACTCTCAGCCAGTGTCTGGCCTGCTGCCCCTGGGCCTGGCCCATCTTTATGAGATCCAGGCTCTTCCCGTGCCAGGGTGCTGAATCTGCCCTCCGACAGGAGTGAGGTGGGCGTTTTGCACGTCTGTGGCATTGCTCTCCCTCGGGGGCTGGGGGAAGATCCAGCCTCATGGCAGAACCTTCCAGAGAGACGTGAAGCCGGGCGCCTGACTTCGTGGTGCCTGAAGCGCCTGGCACGGAGGGTACCAGCTCCGCTGCCCTGGCCCTGGCCCAGTTCTCTCTTCTAGAACCCACACCTTCCTTGGCTCCCATCCAGGCTGCCCGGATCTGCCCAACTCTGGGAGGACAAGCAATGCCCAGTGAGGGGTCCGGCAGGGGAAGGACATTTCCTCCCAGCCTGGAGACGCCCACCCCGCCCCACCCCACCCCTTGCTAGTTGGTGCCACCTGGCCAGTGAGGCAGGGTCCTGAGGATGAAAGCTGCAGGAGAAGCAGAGCAGGAGCAGGAATAATAATGATAATCATCACAGCAGCGTCTTAACCGTCCAGGAATGCAGGGCCCCACGCCCTGCCGCACACCGCAGGCCACTTCCAGAGCTCCTCTCGCTCCGTTTTATTGCAGGATCCCACACTCTGCCCTTCCCAGCCCAGCCCATTTGGGTTCCCAAGAACTGCACTCCAGCCAGTGGCTCATCCCCCACCCAGCTCCATGGGAAGATTGGGCTCAGCCAGACCCAAGCCAATGGCAGCTGCTTGGAAACTCTAGCTCTGGGCTTTCCCAGAGAAGCGGCCACCCGCCTGCCCGCCCCAGGCCCTGGGCGCTTTCTCACCAGCCCTGGAGTCTGGTCAGCAGAGCCTTACCTGTGTCACCTAGAAGCCTGATTAAAATCCAGGCCGGGCCTCAAATGAACACACCGTAGGACCCTGGATGTGTTTTGCTTTTAATTTCGGTAGATTCACTGTCTCACCCACTCCCAACTATCCAAGGCGCCCCGTGCTCACCCACGATGAACTCTGGATCTCGTAGACCAGCGTGTGGCTGTCTCAGAGCTGGCTCCTCCACCCTTTCCAACCCGCTCTTCTCTTTTACCCCTAGCTGCCCGCCGGAAGTAGCTGCTCACAGAGAGCAATCCCTAGCGCATGCTTTTCCACTCATCCCTTCTTTGGGAATGTCATCCCTCCATCCCACATGGGCAGACTCTCCAAACATTTAGGGTTCAGGTGAAAGTCATCTGCTGCATGACAAGCCCGATCCCTGTCCCACTTTGTTGCCCTGGTTCTTCTTCACCTGCACCTCTTAAGCCCCGGCACCCACCTTGTGCTGGGGTTCAGTGCATGGCTGACCTCGCCCACTGGATCATCAGGGTCCCGACCATCTTTCGTCTTTGTGTCTCCACGGTGCCTACAGAGCACCTTGCACAAAGGCGTAAACTGTGGAGAATAATCCCCATCCTGCTAACTTCCCCACACAAATGTGCTTTGAAAAAGTAGATGTTTTTGTTTGTTTTTTGAGACAGGGTCTCGTGATGTAGTTCAGGCTGGTCTTGAACTCACTATGTAGCCCAGGCTGGCGTTGAACTCGTGGTGATCCTCCTGCCTCAGCCTCCCAAGCACTGGGATGACAGAAGCTTCCACACCCCATAGGACCTGTACTCCCAAGGGTCCTTGTATCCACAGGATGCCAAGAGAAGAGCAGGTGGAGGTAGTCAGAACTGGGGCATGGGTGCTTGCTCATTCGAACCCCTTGGCGCAGCCCCACTGCCACTGGCTGTCAAGTGTTGGCAATAATAGAAACAATAACGCTGGCAATGCCTTGTGTTTACTTAATGCTTTCTTCAGGGAGCACAGCTAATCTTCCGTCATCTCCAGGAGGAAAAGAAGGACCAAGGCAATGAAAGACAGCTGAGCCACGCTCCAGAATACAAGCTTCCTTTGTTCTCCCAGGTAAATGCAATACACAGTGTTTCCAATGTGGAGAGCTGATAAAGTAGGACAGCAGTTGGTTCCCTGGGACCAAAACCCATGACTGAAGAACTTTTGCCCAAATCAAATCTTTTGTGAGATAACGATGCCCAAACTGAGGTGTGACAACTCATCAGTAGTAAAATTCAAGCAGGTACCCTAAGTCTATGTTCAATTTTTTTTTTTTTTTTAGACAGGATCTCACTATGTAGCCCACACTGGGTTCAACTCACAGCAATCCTCCTGCCTCAGCCTTCCATAATGCTGGGATTATAAGTGTGCACCACCACATCTGGCTATCAATTATTTCTAAGTTGTATATGCAGCCTGCTATTGTTAATATCTCAAGACAATATATTCTCAGAGTGAGGGTCCTTTTTAACAGTGGCAGACATGGAAGCTCAAATATCAAGGAGTTGTCTTGATAGGGACACATTACAAAAACAATTATTATTTTTGGCCATCTTCATATAACACCTGCTTAGATTGTCTCTGCTTTCACCTCATAATGGGATGGACGGAGAAGGTCAGGTGAGAAGGGCCATCTTTGCGGTGCTTTTTGAATTAGGAATTAGGAGGGTCTTGTTTTGTTTTGTTTGTTTTTTATGTGGGTACCAGGAGTCGACCTCAGGACCTCGCGCTTGTCAGCAAGCACTTGTGCCTCTGAGCGATATCACCGGACCTTTTTTTCCTTTATGTGGATTCCGGGAGTCGAACTCAGGACCTCACGCTTGCCGGGCAGGCGCTTATGCCGCTGAGCTATCTCACCAGCCCTAGGAGGGTCTTTTGTTGTTGTGGTGGTGGTTGTTGATTTTGAGACAGGGTCTTGCTACACAGTTCAGACTGGCCTTGAACTCACTATGTAGCCCAGGCTGTCCTTGGACTCTCAGTGATCCTCCTGCCTCAGCCTCCCATGTGCTGGGATTACCAGTGTGGGGTACCATACCCCACTAGGAGAGTTTTAATCTGCAGTTTCTTTGCAGTAACCTTTTTAAGCCCCTTGACCATTTTGTAAGGGTTAATTTAGCTCATGTTAGATAAGATCATCCATACTGTCATTTACCCAGGCATGTAAACTGTGATGCTTTGCGATTTTCTGGCCATGAATTCGAGGGGGCCCCCTGAGAGGCCCCTGGCACCCTTCTTGTGGCCCTTGGGGACCTTGCCTGCCACCTGAGCCTTGTGACTTTGTGTCCACCCTACATTAAAAGAATCACAGGGGCTGGGGTGTAGCTCAGTGGTAGAGCACTTACCCAGCATGCACGAGGCCCTGGGTTCCATCCCTGGCATTGCAGAAAAACTAAAATAAAAATAATTTTAAAATAATAGTGAGGCTTGCCTATCAGTCTGAAGGGAGACTTCTGCTTATCTCCTCCCATACTCATCACCACACCTGCATTTCTGTCCTGTCCAGTGCCCTCCTGGCCCTCTCAGCCACTACCTGCTCTCCTTTCTAAAACCTTCTTTAGCCGGAGTGGTGCACACCTGTAATCGCAGCACTCAGGAGGCTGAGGCAGGACAATCACTGTGAGTTCAAGACCAGCATAGGCTACATAGTGAGCTCAAGGCTGGCTTGGAATACATCGAGACTCTGTCTCAAAAAGCCATAAATAGGGCCGGTGAGATGGCTCAGCGGCTTAAGCACCTGCCTGGCAAGCGCGAGGGCCCGAGTTCAACTCCCGGAACCCACATACGAAAAAGGGGCCGGTGATATTGCTCAGCGGCACGGGCGCCTGCTGGCGCTCGAGGTCCTGAGGTCGACCCCCGGTACCCACAAAAAAAAAAAAAAGCCATAAATAAATAAATAAACAAAACCTTCATGGTAAACTCTCTGCCTTTATTCCCTGTCTCCACTAAGGGCACCGCTACATGCCCAGCAGGTGGACTACAGGGCCTTCCTTCTCTCCTCCCTGCAGACTAACCTACTTGGTGTCTCTCACTTTACCACTACTGGGACCCCTCAACCAGCCACCCTGCCACCGTTCTCTTCCTCTGGCACACGCCCTGCACATTCATTTCTGCTGGAGAAACACACAAATCTGACTCAAGTTTCCCTCTTTCCACTCCATTTGTGTCATGCCTAGGGACTAACATGCAATCTCTCTCTCCCTCTCTCCCCACCCCCAAAGTGCACCCTCCTGGCTGAGCCGCCGCAGCTGTCTCCCTGGATCTCAGGTCCCCTCCTGCTTGGGCCACCTTTCTGTACCTCCTCTTATTGCCATGACCGGCTTGCTTGGCCCTTTCCAAATGCCGGGGGCAGGGGAAGTCACTGCCCCTCTGCACCGGGCAGTTGGTGGCAGATGCTTGTGTACTATACTGCAATGTGACTCTCCCGTTGTCCACATGGACTTGGGCCCATACCTCATTTATCTGCTGTCCCTTCTTCCCTGCTCCCTCTGGGCCTGGTTTGGTGGTAGGCTCTCTAGAAAGGGCTTCCATGACATTACGAGTTAGGAACTTCTTTCCTATCTGCCATCTGCACTGCCTGCCACCCCACCCTCCATAGCTGACAGTTTTTGTTACTTTGTTTTGTTTTGAGACAGGGTCTCACTGTGTAGCCCAGGCTGGCCTCAAACTCACAGCAATCCTCCTGCCTCAGCCTCCCAAGTGCTGGGATGACAGGTGTGCACCTCTGCACCCAGCTTACAGTCAACCTTAACAAGCACCAGAGAGCAGACACTGCTCTAGCAGCCACTGGCATATTAGCTCACAGTGCTGTGAGGTCCCCTGTATTGTCCTCTTTTTATAGATGACACTGGAACACAGGAACATTAAGTGTTAGTCCAAGGTCACGCAGCTAGAAGGTGATGGAGTCAGGCTTCCTAGACCCAGAGCCCTCATCTCCACCTCTGTGTCACGTCAATGCTGTGTCCCCTCCTCCACTGCTCCCTCTTCCATGACAAGAGCTGCGGTTCCCGAGGCCAGTGAACACCTTTCCCACCCTGTTCCGGGCTCAGGGTGGCTCCCTCTCCTCGTCCACACCAGTCCAGGGCCAAGGCTCCTCGGGGGGATCTCAGTCCTGGTCTCAGTGGGCCAAGATCACTTCTCTGTGCCTGAGCCACACCCAAGAAGGTGGCACCAGTGCCCAGCCCCGACCCACCCCTCAGACACCTGGCAGCACCCCTGCAGCTCTACCTGGTCGGCTTCCGGCCATTAAAAACCTTGCCTGCTCCTCTCCGGGGCTTTGTCTCTATTCTACCTCCCCTCCCCACACTTCCTTCCTGTGCTTATTTCTCTTTACAACAAAACTGGGTATTTTTAACCTGAGGTTTTCACTCTCCTCTTGTCCTATGGGGGCTGGATTGGGCAGGGATGTTGGTACCCACAAAAGGCTGCAGTTTGTGTGCCCTACTGCTAGGCCCAGCCTCTGGACTCTTCTGTTCTGTTTGTTTGAGACAGGGTCTTGCTATGTAATTCAGGCTGGCCTCAAACTTGCAGTGATCCTCCTGCCTCAGCCTCCCAAGTGCTCTGCCCTGGTCTTTTGAGACACAGCTCTGCACTCCATCCCGGCTTTCCTTGCACATATGTGAAGGGCTCTGCTTTAACCTTCTCCCATCGCAGCCCCAGCGAGGCCCCACCACCTCCATCCTCACCTGTGTGGGGCTCTAGCCCCCACCTGTCCCTGCTTCTTTGCACACCAGGTGCTTGGGAGAGAAACTTTTATTTGAAGCCCAAACAAGTGCAAAGGGGAGATAACTAGGCGTTTAGGTTTTCGTAGTTAGTGTTTGTTTTTAGTTTGATTTCTGCACCCTGCTTTCTTTAGAAAGGAAAACAGTAGCAACTAAATAGGTTGATAGCAGAGATTTTTATTTAAAAAAATAACTCACAGGCCAGGTGTGGTGGCACGCCTGTAATCTCAGCACTCAGAAGGCTGAGGCAGGAGGATCACTGTGAGTTGGAGGCCAGCCTGGGCTACCAAGTGAGTTCAAGGCCAGCCTGAATTGTGTAGTGAAACCCTGTCTCAAAGAGGCAAAAAAAAAAAAAAAACAAAAAAACAAAAAACACCTCACAGTGACTCACACGGGGCTGCTGAGCCCACATGTAAACTTCTCTAAAGTAACTGATAGTCGGAACGCTCACCCGGGGCACCCCAGGATCCTAACCTGCGGAGCTCTGAGTCACACCACAGAGGATTAGAGGTGTTCACCATTGTTTTGTGTGTTTGCCTGTATTTTAAAAATTCTAATTCCTTTAAATCAGTCACCTTCTGTCTAATGCCGGTACTGACTCTTGGAGGAGGGTGTGGATTTTGTGTGTGGTCTGTATCGAATATCTGCCGCTGTCTGTGCCAGCCCCCACCCACCACCCCTCTGTGTCACACTCCTGCAACTGTCCCCCCATGCCCTCCTGCTCAGCAGCCCCGCCGCCCTGGGTAGCAGTGCCTGCTAGCCCCATCCAGAGCCAGACCTGCAAGCCTGTTCCGTGTCCCTTTCCCTGTGCTTTGAAGGAAGCCCTGTGAACAGAGCTGTATGGGGTGGATTCTAGGAAGGCAGAAGATGTGTCAGTGCTGTCTCAAGGGAGAAAACATTCACACCTCTGTCACCCAGAGAGATGCTTATCCCAAGTTCAAAAGAAATCCCTCTCAAGCCGGGCGCAGTGGCACACCCCAGGCATCCCGGTTATTTGTGAGCCCAAGGCAGGAAGATGGAAAGTTCCAGGCCAGCCTGGGCAACTTAGTGAGACTCTGCCTCATAGGGAAATGTGATACCTGTAATCCCAGCATTCAGGAAGCTGAGGCAGGAGGATCGCTGGGAGTTTGAGGCCAGCCTAGGCTACATAATGAGTTCAAGTCCAGCCTGAACTACATAGGGAGACCCTGTCTTTTTTGAAAAAGGGCTAGGGTGTAGCTCAGTGGCAGAGCGCTCACCCAGCATGTAGAAGGTCCTGGGTTTGTTCCTAGTACTACAAATACAAACTCCATCTCAGAAGCAAAGGGGTAAAGGGGACCCAAACAAGGTGGGGTAAAACAGAAAAGGCTTCACAAAAGGGGAGAGTTGAGCCCAATTCGATCGTCAGTCAGGCTGTCCCGGCCCCAGCTGGGCACACAGGTGCACAGAGGAGGGAGCCCATGGTGGCAGAGGGACCAGAATCCCCCTTCACCTCTGCCAGGAAGTTGCCCCCAACTCCTGGGCTGCTCCTTTCCCCTGGCCTAACTGGCTGATGAGGACAGGGCACCAGCCCGGGCGAGGAGGAAGTAGACTGGCTTCCTGTTTGTTTGTGAATCTCAGAGCTGCATCGTGCAGCCTTGAGCACCAGCTGAGCAGAGGAGCCCTGGACTGAGCCCAGGTCTGACCCAGCAAGCCCTCAACAGCGGGAGCCGAAAGGATGCCATCCAGGGGGACCATGCTCAGGAGGGCTGGCCCGGCGACTGCCAAGCCAGCCTATGGGGACAAGGGGGAAAGGAGAAGGGACTTCACTCAAGACATCAAGGCCCACATAGATGCACAACATGAAACCACTGGGGAGCTCTCCCTCACCCCAAAGGTCATTTCCTGGGTCCCTGGGCACAATCCTGTTGCCTAAGGGAAAATCATGTGCCATTTGAAGAACCCAGTAGCATGTATTCTAGTTCTGTTTGCAATAATAAAAGCCAACTTGTAGCAATAAAATATCATAGATCCTCTTGAGAGAAAACAGTGTAGCCATTTGAAAGACTGAGGTGGGTTCATATGTGCTATGGTGGCCAAGATGTCCAAGATACTTCAATAAATGAAAATGGCAATGGGTAGAACAGTGTATACAGGATGATGCTGCTTTGTGCAAATAATGACAACAGACGAGGATGTGCACATATAGGCTTAGACTTAAATGTGCTACTAGTGAATGACTTTTTCTGGAAAGACAGTTAAGCAACCTCGCAGGGGTTATTTTGGGAGAGAAGAACGAGAGAAAGATGTAGGCGCCCCTCTACTTTTCATGATTTATTTTTCTGTGCTGTTTGCATCGCAGTGATGTGGATTTAACTATTATCTGCGGGCAATGAGATTACAGACGATTCACTTTGTTTTATTCTTTACACTTCTCTATATCATTTAAAATAAAAAGCATGGCTCTCTTCGCCATCTTCCCTCTTGACTGCCAGCTGCTGCCATGAAGGTCGAGCTGTGCAGTTTTAGCGATTACAAGATCTACCCAGGACACAGGAGACGCCACTCCAGGACCAATGGGAAGGTTTTCCAGTTTCTTTTTTTTTTTTTTGTGGGTACCGGGGGGTCGACCTCAGGACCTCACGCGCCAGCAGGCGCCTGTGCCACTGAGCGATATCACCGGCCCCTTTTTCGTATGTGGGTTCCGGGAGTCGAACTCGGGCCCTCGCGCTTGCCGGGCAGGCGCTTAAGCCACTGAGCGATCTCACCGGCCCGGTTTTCCAGTTTCTTAATGCAAAATGCGAATCTGCATTCCTTTCCAAGAGAAATCCTCAGCAGACAAATTGGACCGTCCTCTACCGAAGAAAGCACAAAAAGGGACAGTTGGAATTCAGAAGAAAAGAACACGATGAGCAGTCAGATTGCAGAGGGCCATCACTGGTGCATCTCTTGCTGATATAATGGCCAAGAGGAATCAGAAACCGGAAGCTAGAAGGGCCAAAGAGAGCCAAGTGCTCAGAGCTGCCAAGGAAGCAAGAAAGGCTAAGCAAGCGTCTAAAAAGACCGCAATGGCTGCTGCTCAGGCTCCCAAAGGCAGCACCTAAATAGAAGATTGGGAAGCCTGTGAAAGCTTCTGCTCCCCGAGTTGGTAGAAAATGCTAAATTGGAGATCAGATCTTAAAATAAAGATCTGTAATTCTAATAAAATTAAATTAAATTAAAAGTATGAAACCATATATTTTCTTTTTTTTTTTTTCTTTTTTTTTGTCTTTCTGAGACAGGTTTTCACTATGAAGTTCAGGCTGGCCTTGAACTCGCAGCAATCCTCCTGCCTCAGCTTCCCGAGTGCTGGGATTACAGGCATACACCACCACACCCAGCTTTTGTTTCATTTTAACTGGGGTCTTGTTGTGTTGCTCAGGCTAATCTCAAAATCAGCTTTGGCAATCCTCCCAGCTCAGCTTCCTCGTAGCTGGGGCTGTAGGCGCGTACCCTATGGCTGGCTAGAAGTATTCTTTCTAGCACAAATTAGAGAATCAGGCAGGGGCTCTGGCTCTAGCTCAGTGGTAGAGCACCTGCCTAGTCTGCGTGAGGCTATGGATTTGGTCCATAGCACTGCAATCCATCCATCCATCCGTCCGTCTGTCCATCTACCCATCCATCCTGTGCATTTGCAAGATGAAGCAGGGTGGAGCTAGGCTCAGTAATTCTCCAGGAAAATCAAAGGGAGGAGGTGGGAGAGATACTTTCTTTAGGCTCTGTGCACATCAGTAACAGCATAGCTGATTCCACACTCCACTTTGTTGATTCCTTATGGTAAATGTTTGAACATTTTCTGACTCCCAACCACTCCCTTTCCCTAATTCTTCCTCATTCTATAGCCTCATCATTTAACTTTTGGCCTGAGCCAAAGAAAAAGGGACAGAAATCTGAAGAAAGAAGAAAAACAACACAAAGCACTTCAATATCATGACCCAATCACCTGTCACTTGTGAAAACACCCACTAGATAGAAATCAAGCCTCCCTTAGCCCTTATTCTATGAGATTTAATTTTGCCCTTGCTCCTGGATGTTTTGGGGAATTGGAGGGAAATTCTTGGGGCCACAAAAAGTAAATCTGAGGTCTCCTCTGTGTCATTGAATTCACTAACAACTGGGTCAGCTCCCCAAGTTGACCTCAGGCTCCCAAAGCCTGAGAATCCAGTGCTCTGTGAAGCTGGCTGGTTAAGGAGCAGCTGGCTGCTGGTGCCCCCGGCTGAGTTGGGTGGCCGATGGGCAGGGCATGGGTGCCCAGGGGTACCTGCATCCGGAAGCCGTAGGCAGAGGATCTCAGCCTGCTTGCCTACCCTCGCTGTTGGCACGACAGCCTCCTGTCCCTTCCAACAGGACATTTCCTGTGATTTTGTTCCTGTGCCGCCCCAGCTCGGCAGCTGAGGTAGCGGTCAGCCTGCTGCCCCCTGGTGGAGGAGAGAGGACACAGCCGTGCTTGGCTTGGTTTGGAACAGACTGGAGAGAGGAGCGGGGCTTCCAGAAGGGCTGCGACAGCGGTTTCAAGCGTTCGCCGCGGTGGAACCTGACTTCCAGCATCAGCAGTGTCCCAGGCCCTCGGGGAAAGCTGATAAGCTCGCAGCCATCTCTGCTCGGGAGCACGCTCACACCTGTCTTCTAGCTCCTCATATCCTTAGCTGTTTTGAGAGGGGAAAAATGATGCTCGGCGTATTTATGTAACTGACCGTACCAAGAATCCAAATTTAAGCCAGGCATGGTGGCGCACGCCTGTAATCCCAGCACTGGGGAGGCTGAGGCAGGAGGATGGCTGTGAGTTCAAGGCTAGCCTAGGCTAGACAGTGAGTTCAAGGCCAGCCTGGCTGGAATGCCTGTCACAAACAGTCCAAATGCAACCCCAAATCTAGAATCCATGCACCTTCTGCCACACGCATGAGAAATCTCAGGCGGCCCCTGAGAGCAGCACTGAAAGAGGGCTTCAAAAAGAGCAGGCATGACTGTTGCTACCACCTGTCACACGCCTGGGGACAGAACAGGAGAGATCGCATGGGCCGCCCCTCTGTGAATGCAAAGAAGGCTTTGGACATCCAGATGCCTCTGCACCGGGGCATCACGGAGCCCAGAGAAGGCGGCACAGCACACGACAGAGCCTGGCAGCCTGGATCCCCACCACTCTGCCAGCCACATCTTGGGTGTCAGGCAGGCTTGGCACTGTTTCCAGGACTGGAAGCCTGCTTTTTCGTTCCCAGCCACTGCAGCCTCAGTGGGCTCAGACAGACAGGAAAGGAGTCCTGAAGGAAGAGGACCTCGAGGAGGTGAGGAAGGACTGGGACACAGGAAATGGCATTTCACACTGAGCGCCTGGCCCGGGGCCACAAAGGGAAGATGCGGTCGCAGGCTGGAGACAAAAGCCCATGTGTTCTGGAAGCCACATGGGGAGAGATCGGGTCAGGCGCAGCCCACCATGGAGAGCACTGGAGGTTCTGCTGTGGCCTCCCAATCTCCAGGACACGCAGGGACTTCCTGAGAGACTCCTCTGGCTAGAGGATGAACTCCCAGATGCCCCAGTTTCTGGGACTCCTTGCTGCCCTGGACTCCTTTCCTTGCCTGTGGCCTCTCCTGGCTTTTTTTTTTTTTTTTTTTTTGTGGGTACCGGGCGTCGAACTCAGGACCTCTCACTTGCCAGGCAGGCACTTATGCCGCTGAGCCATCTCACCGGCTCTCTCCTGGCTTTTAAAGGGCAGCCAGCAGCCCCTGCTTCTCAGAGCAGTGAGGAAGGTGGTTTCACCGCAGGGCCAGGGATCCTCAGACCTCTGGGGGGACTTAAGGATTCTCTTTCTTTCCTAATTGCTACCCATGTGCGACCCCCATTTCTATCTTCTGCCATTCCAGAAACGTGCAAGACTGGGCATGGTGGTGCACCCCTGTAATCCCAGCACTTAGGAGGCTGAGGCAGGAAGGTCACTGCAATTTCACAGCCTGGGCTACATAGTGAGACCCTGTCTCGAAAAAAGAAAGGAAGGAAGGAAGGGAGGAAAAAAGGAAGGAAGGAAGAAAGAAATGCTAAGCACAGAGGACAGCAGGGGGTATAACCCTGCATGCGGGGACTTCAGGTGAGCCTGGGACACAAGTCAGTGTCTCTAGCGGCAGTTAGATTGGTTTCTGACTGAAAGCCCTCAACCCCTCCAGCTTCCAGATTCCAGGGTTCTTCCGTCTCTGAAACTAATCCCCTAAAGTCTGGGGTCCTGTACAGGGACAGAGTACCTCCGTCTCTGTGAACCACACCATCTCTATGGCAACTACCCAACCCTGCAGCAGGGGTGCATGGGAGCAGAACAGCTCAGTTCCAGCAAACGGAGCTTTACTGATGGATGCTGAGCCTGGAGTTTCATATCATTTGCGCAGGCCACGAGATATTATTCGTTTGATATTTTTGCAGCCATTTAAAAGCCATTCTTAGCTCACAAGCTGTGCAAAAACAGGCAGGGGGCTGCAGCAGCCTGCAGGCTATATAGGCTATCAAGAGGAAGTGTCTGCAGCTCTGGCAGACAACCATAGATGGTCCAAGCCTTTCAGCCAACGGGGCTTTCCCGGCTACTCCAGGTTTGCGGCGGGCTCCAAGGATGACAACAGCTTTAAGCTCCCCCAAAGTAGCCTTGTCCTCTAGGCTTCATTAACTCTTTTAAAAGAGCTCATCGGAGGGTGCTGGAGAGAAACCCTCCTCCCCATGCTGCCGGTGTCATAGGCCAGGGTGTTCTCGTCCAACCTCAAATTGGTTTCCCCAGGCCCAGTACATTTCCATCCGCTCTCTTCCAGCTGTGCGTGTCTGGGCTCTGCCAAAGCACCTGGTGCCGACCAGCCGGGGCAGGCCTCGTCACTATTGTTCAGTCCTCGATCCCAGTGCTGCAGGAGTTCCATGGTCCATGCCTTCTTTAAAAAGGGACAATGGGGCCAGGGATACAGCTCAGTGGCACAGTGCCTGACTGGCAAGCATGAGGTCATGAGTTCGATTCCTGGTACCAAAAAATAAAAAATTTTAAAAAATTAAAAATAAATAAAAGGGAGACTGTGCAGCCCACAAAGCCTGGGAGGGGTCTACCTCCAGGGGATTTTTATTCTTTTCTAAGCAGGGTCTGGATATGCAGTTCAGGCCGGTCTTGAACTCACTATGTAGCCCAGGTGGGCCTTGAACTTGCAGCAATCCTACTGCCTCAGCCTCCTGAGAGCTGGGATTACAGGTGTGCAACAGCTCGGCCAGCCCAGCCTTCGATTCTATCGGTCCTGCACACTCTGTCCCTTCTTCCATTCATTTGACAAATATTCAGTGATTTCCCCACGGGCCAGGTGTGCTTGTCTTGGGAAAAGATTGGGGGAGGAAGAGGAAGGGTGCTCTGATTTTAGAATGGAAGAGAGAGCACACACATGCACACACACACAGGCGCAGACGCACACACACGCATGTGTGTCGACTGTAGCTCAGTAGAGACAGCTGAACACCCGATGGGACTGTGGCCACGTTGTCTAGGCAAACGGGTGGTCACGGGCTGTGGCGGAGGGGCCATGAGTGGAAGTTTGGTGGAAGAGAAGGAATTTGAGCTGAGATTCCAAGGATTGGGGCATACGGACCCGAGAGGCCAGGACGGGGTGACTGTGAGTAGTTGGGGTGTAGCCCAAGTGTGGAGGCATGGAGGACGGCAAGGACTCAGCACAGGGTGTGTTCAGTGGGGTGCTACTGACAAAGTGAGCCTTGCGGCCTCCTCTCCCTTCACCTAATGCTGGGAGCCACTGATCCTTGCTACTCACGACTCCAAACAATGTGCCGCACCCTGACCATCATCACCGGGCAGGGGCTAGAAAGGGGCAGGCAGCCCATGAGGCCTCGAATGCCAGCACAAGTCACTGTGCCCTAGTAAGCAAGCGCGGCCACTGCAGGCTCCTCAGAAGGGAGGGGGAGGCTCTGCTTTAGCACAGTGAAGTCCGAAGATGTGCTGCTGGATGGGAGACCCAGGGAAGCCCGGGACCTGATGCAGGCTCTGAGACCCCCTCGCCCAGGTGATTTCCCTTCAGGCTGGCTGCTTCACCCAGTTTCTGGCAACGGCAAAGGCCCAGGGGAGGTCCTAACAGCACAGCCCCTGATGATCTGGAAAGTCACTAGAATGGCACTGCTAAGTCAGGATTAGACTAATATTCCATTTTCTTTCCCCATCCCTTTGTTTGTTTTTTGAGACAGGGTCTCGCTATGCAGTTCAGGCTGGCTTTGAACTCATTATGTAGCCCAGGCTGGGCTTCAACTCATGGTGATCGCCGTGCCTCAGCCTCCTGAGCACTGGGATTACAGGAGTGCACCACCAGGCCCAGCTCTCCATCTTTCAAATAAACCCACCTGTGGATGACACAACCCTCCCCCCACCCAGCACACACGCGTAGAACTCACAGAGATGAGGCACATGGCGAGGCTTCAGGGGTTCTCCCTCCTTGTCCAGGTCCTCGGTCAGCTCTGCACGTGACCCTGCAGCCCTGAACAAGGGGACTATTCAGCCTAGTTGGAGGAGAGAGGGAGGAAGACACTTCCTGCCCCTGCTTCCCTGGCCAGGCCAGGCCAGGCTTTAGCTGCAGGACCGGAGCACAGGAACTGATAAAGGCCCATTGTGGGAGCCTGAGAAACCCAGGGGCAATCAGGGGGCTCCGGGCTAGGAAGTCAGTTAACTGCTCTTGCACATTTGTGAAAAGAATTACTTGCTGGAAGTCACAGGCAGGAGGCCCCAGGCTGCCACTGGGAGGTGTCTCTGGCCGTCCTGACGCCCAAAGGGCTGATGGGGCAGAGGACCTCAGGCTGTGCAGGGCCCGCTGTGCTGCTTTGGGCTCTCCACACCTGGAGGGTGAAACCCAATCTGCCAAATGCAGGAAACACAGAAAGGATCTCTAAAAAGGGAAGGGGGACAGAGAGGAGCCTGCAGCCCCCGCCCCGCAGGGTGTGCAAAGCAATAAAGGGCAAGAGAGGAGGAAGAAAGGAAGGCTGCAGGCTGCACCATTCCTAGAGCAAAAGCGCCCACTGCTGGGAGAGATGCCCCAGGCCCAGATCTACCCCACACCCTAGACGGATGCCGCAGGAGGTGGCAGGGAGATGGCCGGTTGGTGGCAGCAGCGGCTGAGCTGCCAGCCCCTGTGGGGATGGGAGAGGCCTGCTCCTGCTGAGCCTGGGAGGGCTGCAGGGTGTCGGGAGAACTTGACACTCAGTTCACCCCAAATCTGCACATCTAGTCATCCTGTCTAGCTGACAGCTGAACCCGGCCCTCTGGGAGAGGAAATGCAGAATCCAAGTGGACAATGGCTGGTGGTGACCAGGCACCTGGGGACAGTGGTCAGAGCGATTCCCTGAAGTCACTTGCAGGGGGCAAGGTTCCTTTCTCCATCCTAGGTCTGCTGTCTCCCTTGCCACCACCCCCAGTTCGTGAACTTGATCTCATTGCTGAGGCGTCTCCAAGTCCATCACCGGACCAGGGCACCTAGCCGTACAAAGGTGACTGAAAACCCAGCTGGAGAGCAGGCAGGGCTGCAGGCGCATGTGCTCTCCCTCTCCCACCATGTGGGGGCGCTGCAGAGTTGGCAGCCAGGCCACCTCCAGTTGGTACCAGCACAGAGTGAACTAACCTCCCCTCCCCTTACCTCCTAGGAACCAACCTCATGACCACCCCCACCTATGGTTATCATCGAGGTTGGATTCCAGCCGGGGCTGGATTCTGAGACCAGAGCATTTCTGCCTTGCTGGACGCTCCGTCCCAGCTGGTGATACAAATGTGCACAGGCAAAGACTGCTGGGACGCTCCGCTCTCGTCCCACCAAAAAGAAACCTGAACCACAGCTGGAGGGTCTGGGTGCCGTTTATTGACAGCAGTTTACACACGTTTACTTTCTTCCCATGATTGATTCCTTGGGGCCCAGGTGCAGCCCCGGGGAGGGCAGTCCAGTGAGGAGGAGCAGGAACGTGGGATGCACGTCTTTGGCCCGCCCGGCAGCCGGCAGGATGTGATCCTTCAAGCTGGAATTCCGCCGGGCATTGGAGCCGGAAGTCTCCAGCAGGATGTACCTTGGGCCGGGCCTTCACTCACCACACTGTCCAAGTCCATCCTGGTTTTAGGACCCTGGGGGACAGTGAAGTGAGGCCCACCCACCTTGACAGGGGTGCATTCCTTGGCCATGCCCTGCTACACACACCTGCCTCTGTGGGGCTACAGGCAACTGTCCACCTTCCAGTCCTCGAATCGTCACTGAGCGACAGGAAGGAGGCTCCGGTCTCCTGGGACTGCCAGCTGTGTGCCCCCATTGGTCACCATGCTGCTCTGCCTTTCTCCTCCCAACTGTCAGTGCCCGAGCCGCTCTTCATAGGCACTTGACAACTTCTGGTAGGGGGTGGGTAAAAAGTAGATGGATACGAGAAGAACGAAAGAGCTTCGTTGGATAATCACAGGACTGAAGTGATTTTACTTTTATTTCTGTCACTCTAGCTCAATCATGAAATGTCACAGTGATTCATTTCTGGGGTGGGGCAAAAGGAAGGCGCCCTTCCTGCGGGGCACAGCTGGCTGAGGGGCAGCGGGGCACAGCTGGCTGAGGGGCAGCGGGGCGGGCTCACTGGGGCAGCTGCAGGAGCACCGACTGCCCCGCTGGCAGGTAGGTGATGTTGCGTGAGCGCGACAGCTGGTATGCGATGTCCTCAGCGGCTTCCAGCTTGCGTAGCTCAATCAGGCCGTCGCCTGCGGTGGCCAGTGAGTTGGCGATCAGCTCAGCGGCCTTGGAGTCGCCCTCGGCGGAAATGATAGCTGCCTTCTTCTGCTGTTCAGCCTAAAGGAGCAGAGGTGGGAGAGACAGAGACTTCAGGGCACCGGATGTGAGGGGACCCCAACGGGGCACTGGCTGCCAGTCCCCCTCTTCCCTTACAGGTGCTTCTCGGCACAGCAGGGATGAGCTCCCAGTGGCTATACAAATAGCTGTCCTAGCCAGGTATGGTGGCACATACCTCTAAGCCCAGCACTCAGGAGGCTGAGGCAGGGGGATCGCCACAAATTTGAGGCTAGCCTTGGCCACATAGTGAGTTCAAGGCCAGTCTGGACTACACAGTGAGACCCTGTCTCAAAACACCACAGTGGAATCAATTCTCAGGCTCATCTTTCTCTCTCGTCCCAAGTCAAAACAGCTTCCATCAGAAGCAGGCAGGACTGGGCTGAGGGTGTAGCTCAGTGGTAGAGCACGTGTCCAGCATTCGTGAGTCCCTGGGTTCCAGCCCCAGCACTACCACCAAGCCCCAAACAACAAGCAGCTCAGGAAGAGCAGCCCGCCGGGTGTGGTGGCGCACAACTGTAATCCTAGCCCTCAGGAGGCTGAGGCAGGAGGGTCGCTGTAACTTCAAGGCCAGCCTGTGCTGCATAGTGAGTTCAAGGCCAGTCTGAACTCTGAACTGCACAGTGAAACCCTGTCTCAAAACGACAAAAAAAAAGGGGGCTGGTGAGATAACTCAGCGGCATAAGCACCTGCCTGGCAAGCGCAAGGTCCTGAGTTTGACTCCCGCTAACCACATACGAAAAAAAAGGGCCGGTGATATCGCTCAGTGGCACGGGCGCCTGCTGGCGCGCGAGGTTGAGTTCGACCTCTGGTACCACACACACACACACACAAAAAAAGACTAAAGACCAGGCAACCCATTTGGGACCCCTCCTGTCTCTCAGGAACTATTCCCCAATAAATTTTTCTACTTAAAAAAAAAAAAAAAAAAACAGCAGCATGCGCCTGGGAATTGGGCTGGTCCCTGACCAGACACCCAAATGAGGCCTCCTTGGCCTGTGGCCAGTACCACAGGCTGACCTCAGGGACAGACATGGTGACCTTCAGGAGCTTGGGAGGGAGCACAGCACGGAGCGTCTCTGAAACTCACACACAAGCATCTGTTTTGTTTTTGCAGTGCTGCGACTCCAACCTGGTGCCTGCTAGGCAAGTGCCACCGAGCCACTCCCTGGCCCCAACACGCAGTTCTGGGACTCAGGCTGCTGTCAGTTTGCTCTACGGATGGAGACTGCACACCTACCACCACTGGGGTAGGTGCTGGACTTGTCACAGGCCCTGGAGAAATGGCAGGTACGAGGCAAAACATGTCCCTGCCCACAGTCTCCAAACTCAAATCTGTCCCTCTTCTCCCTGATTTGAAGGATCAAAAGGTCTTGGATTAGGAACACTGGTGTGGGGAGAGGGACACCAATAAATCCACCTCTGCACATACGGGGAAGACCAGGCTGCCGCGCGAATACACTGTGTTCCGTCACACTCGGACACATCTGGATGGGTTTAGCCCAGGAAAAGAATCCAGTGACGATAAGCACATCTGGTACAAGGTTTGATCTTTTTTGCTGTCAGCTTTCACTATGTAACCACGGTTAAAAATGACTTCTCAATGGAGCTGGAAGTCTTCCAGGAGTAACATTTTTATGTGTAGGAGAGAGTTTTTGATCTTGGGCAAGTGGGAAGAAAATGACCCTTCACGTGCGCCTGATGAGCCCCCGAAGACTCTGGAACTGATTGTGGGAGCGCAGCTCCTTCCCCCCTTCTGATGATCCCGGAAGGCGAGATGACAGATGATGAATTTCCAGGCCACCCAGCAGAGCTGGGGGAGCGGGGGAGGGGCTCCACCATCTGGCCGAGCGCTCACCTTTTCCACCACGAATCTGGCCCTCTCCGCTTCCTGCTGAGCCACCTGCTTGGCTTCCACGGCTTCTGTGAACTCCTTCCCGAAGGTCAGATGTGTCTGTGGGGAGAGGGCGTGGGCTGAGGTGGGGCCAGGCCGCTGGAGGAATCTCAGCCACCTTCCACCTCCGTGGCCTCGTCCACACCTCAGAGGCCTTGGCTGTCCCCGCATGCCGTTGTCACCCTCAGTAAGGCCCCCTCGTGTAGAGAACGGCACCTGGGGCTTTCTGTGGGGCCTGGAGCAGCAGGAGGTATCTTCTCAACCCAGCACCTCCCTAGAGGAGACATGGGGCCTCAGGACCCCCAGCCAGCACTCTGCCAAGATCCTCTGATGCCCTGTGCAGAGACCCATGGGAGGCCAGACGGAAACTGAGCCCCTGAGAGCCGGGGATGCAGCCAGTTCTCAGGGACCCGGAGCCAAGGCTCCGCTTATGAATTCACCAGTCCTGCTTCCTCCCGGCACTGCCACGGTGCACAGGAAGAGGCCACGGAGACAGGGTGCAGATCATGGCGTTCCCCATCTGTGAGCGCTTCTGGGAAAGAGTTTAGAAGAGAAGGCAGGTAAAGCCATTGGCCAGGGCGAGGGTGAGGGCTTCGGTCTGATTACCTAGACCCTCCCTGGTCACATAAATAACTGGGACTTGGCTGAGATGACCATCTCTAAAGACGGAACAGACAACGGGAAACAAAGCTCAGAGCTCACAATGTCTGCCTGGCCTGGAATGATTTTGTTATTCACCTATCTTTTATCAGGAAAGAAGAGATAGAGGGAAGAAAAGCACTGGTTTTGCTAGCAAGTGTTGTTTCATTTCCTCTTCCACCTTCCCAACATCTGCTTTTTTTTTTTGTTGTTTGCAGGTGGGCCTTGAACTTGCTGCGATCCTCCTGCCTCAGCCTCCCAGGTGCTGGGATTGCAGGCATGCGCCACCACACCTGGGCCAACCTCTGCTTTTTAAAAATATAAGCAGCCCCCAACTTCTCCTGAGGAGTAACGCCCACCTGCATGTCTCCCACAAGCATTAATACCTAACTTCAAATCTGCAGCTGCTCTACCCTGACTGATCCACTCTGGGACTCTTACTCAATGTCTGGGTAAGAAAATATGATTCTGAGGAATGGAAAATGAAATGTATAATTAAGGAATAAAATTTTCTCCTACAAGGGCCAGCTGAGGGCAGCAAATTCCCCAGGAAATCTAATTTCCTCCTCACACCTCTTAGATACGGCTTCTTGTGGTCAGCCCGCATCTCCCCAGAATGGAGCATGTGGTTATAGTCTAGCAAAATGCCAAGTTCTGCCTCAGGCTTCTTCCTAGCCTGCGGCCCCCCAGGAGGCACCAGTTGACAGCAGCTGGGTGGGGGAGCAGTGCTGCAGCCCGGTGGGCTGCCTGGAGGGGGCGCTACGTGCTATCCCCTGGAGCAATGGAGCCAGGCAGGGCTGAGGTGAGCCTAGGCAGGGTGCTGAGAACCACTGTTTAAACAGCTGCAGACGCGGAGGGGAAGCGGTGCATTCCCTAGCAATGAACAGGAGACCGGGACAGGAAACTCTACGTCAGTACCCGAGCGAATCACCACAGATGAGCTTTCCCGGGGGGTCCAGAAACTTGACCCCTTCGCTCCACCTGAAACGCTACCCTGCCTGTGCTGCTTTCTACCCGAGGGAGGGACTGGGCATCACACACACACACACACACACACACGCACACGCACACGCACACACACGGTAGGCTCTCAAGGGGCCAGCAGGAATGTCCCCTGTCCCATGCCGCACAGGGGACAGATTGCTCATTTGTCCTCTGTCGCCTCTCACCAGACTCACTTCCCCGGGCTTCAGCCCCAAGTGTTGGAAACTCCCAGGGTCAGGCAGGAGGTGGGCGCAGGGAAAAAGACCACCAGGCTCTCCTCTGGTCTCTACTAGATAGTTCTGTCCTGGGTCAAGCGGGCTCCCGAGACCCCTTCTGGGGAGCACTTATGGTTGGTGCTTAGGGACCCTCTGGGGACAACCAGAGGTCATAAGAAAAATGAGCATGGTGGAGGAGAGGAAAAACTCTCAAGCGAAACAGCACCGGGGAGCTGCCTCACACAGGCAAGAGTTGCACGCTCTCGAGTCTCGCATGTGGGAGAGTCCAGCCCAGCACCCGAGCCAGGCCCCTCCCAGATCTTACTAAGGACACGTCGTCCAGGATGAGGCCGAAGGTTGCCGCTCGCTCTGTGAGGTCGTCGCTCACCTGCCTGGAGACCAGCTCTCTCTGGGTGATCAGCTCCCCAGCATCGAAGCGAGCCTGGTTGCGGGCAGAGGGCAGGCGTGGTCAGTGAGGAGGCAGGAAAGAATGCGACGCGACAGCCCCGGGCTGGCCCTCCTGCCCCCTGCAGTGTCCGGGCCATGCCAGGTCCCTGCCACTCACCACCACGGACTTGAGGATCTCCGTGGTGATGGACGGCAGCACGCGCTCGTCGTAGTCCTCGCCGATGCTGGTGAAGATGCGGGGCAGCTGGCTGGCGACAGGCCGGAAGAGGATGCGCAGGGTGATGTTGACATTCTGCAAATCTTAGGGACCAGCGCTGGGGTTAAACCCCTGGGGGAAGCAGGGGCCTTTGATGGCACCTGTCTGAGCCTAAATCTGCTACAGTTTTTTTTGTGTGTGTGTGGGTACTGGGGGTCGAACTCAGGACCTCATGCGCCAGCAGGCGCCCGTGTTGCTGAGCGATATCACCGGCCCTTTTTTTTCGTATGTGGGTACCGGGAGTCGAACTCAGGACCTCGCGCTTGCCAGGCAGGCACTTATGCCACTGAGCTATCTCACCGGCCCTTCTGCTGCAGTTTATAAGCAAACTAGCTTCTGGTTAAGACCTTAGGGGGCACCGAGCAGGTGTGCCTGGTTTCGTTGGCAGAGAAGCCAGCAGAGTGTTGCAAAGTTAGCAAATGTCTCACTATGTAGCCCAGGCCAGCCTCAAACTTGCGGTGATCCTCCTGTCTCAGCCGCTCAGGTGGCTGGGATTGCGGGTGTGCACCACGACTGGCTTGGGAAATTTTTTGTTTGTTTGTTTTTGAGACAGGGTCTCGCTATGTAGCCTAGGCTGGTCTTGAGCTCACAGTGATCCTCCCACCTCAACCTCCCAAGTGCTGGGATTACAGGAATGTGCCACCATGCCCGGTGTCGGACAACTTTTTTTTTTTTTTTGTGGGTACCGGGGGTCGACCTCAAGACCTCGCGCACCAGCAGGTGCCCGTGCCGCTGAGCGATATCACTGGCCCTTTTTCGTATGTGGGTTCCGGGAGTCAAACTCGGGCCCTCGCGCTTGCCAGGCAGGCGCTTACGCCGCTGAGCCATCTCACCGGCCTGGACAATTCTTAAAAGGATTTGGAGATGACACTTTTCAATATGTCCTCTGATAAGAGCAATTCAGATGATGAGTCTGACGGGTGCCATGCGATTTTTGGAACTATGAATGTTTTAAGATAACAAGCCAGGTTGTGGGTGGCCACAGCTTGTTCATGACAACATGAACCGAGTGGCCATGAAATGGAATCTGGCTGGGTTACCAAGATATCAGGAAAAACACAGGTACACACAAGCCCCTCATCTCTAGAGGTGCCTAGCAACACCTTTAGAAATAGGTACAGATGAGCCCAGTGTGGTTGGCACACACCTGTCATCCCAGCACTTGGGAGGCTGAGGCAATTTGAATTACCACAAATTCAAGGCCAGTCTGAACTACATAGTGAGACCCATGTAACTCTTACTATAAATCTTCGCATTTTTCTCTAAATGTGTACTGCTGTCTGTGCGTGTACCTCAGGATGTATTTCTACGAATCCATAGAAACCGGGGCAAACACAAATACGCTAGGTTTCTATGATATCAAGTCCAACCTGGTTTGGACCTTGGAGCCAGCAGAAGGGCCCAGGTGACACTCACCTTTGCTGCCAGTGATGACTGGCACATTACGGGGTCGAGAGCGGCAGTCAAAGATAATTGGTTTCTGTACCCAAGGGATGAGAAAGTGAGTCCCTTCCCCTACCACGATGTCCTGTACTCCACGGAATCGGTCAAAGATGACAGCTCTGTGCCCAGCGTCCACTAGGAAGGAAAATAATGCCAGGTCAGGAAAACTCCCTCAGCCCAGAGCCAAAAGGACCACGTCTGTGAAAGATCCCCGCCGCTGTCCTCTCATTTACTGCCTCTCCCCTCTCCTGCTGTGTCTTAGGAGCTTGTGGCCTCCAGAAGCTTCTGAACAGCAACATAACTAAGCAATCACTTCCTGTTCCAGGCGTCTCCCAAGGACTTTGGTAAGAGGATCTCTTCTTTAGCCTTCTTTCTCCTTCAAAGAACTGGCTGTTGACTTTCTGATTACCCAGCCCATCTCCCAGCAGCGCACTTCCAGGAATCATCTCCCAAAATTCCTACAACTCACGGAGATCTCACTGTTCCCCCGAGGCCATCGGACTCCAGTGTAACCCGGGTTCCCAGAAGCAGTACCCTCACTACAGGAATCCTACAATTTAGGTCCCATTCTTTCTTCTAATAGCTGAATTTCTCTAAAATTTTAGAGCCATTTTGTTCATTCAGTGATAGCAACGGCCATGTAGCTGTGCAGATGCACAGAAAAGGGTCAAAGTAGTAAGGGGTGCCACAAACACCAGCAGGCTTTTCTTTTTTTATATATATGCGGGTACCGGGAGTCGAACTCAGGACCTTGCGCTTGCCAGGCAGGCGCTTATGCTGCTGAGCTACCTCACCGGCCCCAGGCTTTTCTAACTAGCTGCTCTCTGTCTTTTCCTCTCTGAGCTTCAGAGTTGATCCAACAAATACCTTTCCTCTGAAAATAATCCTACTCCCCCCCTTTTTTTTTTTTTTTTGAGGCAGGGTCTCACTATGTAGTTCAGGCTGGCCTTGGCCTCAAACTCATAGAGATCCTCCTGCCTCAGCCTCTTGAATGCTGGGACTACAGACATGCGCCACCATGACCAGCCAAAATAATCTTACTCTCATCAGACATGTACCTACTGCTCAAACTACTGCTGCTTTCTGCAGTGGAAATTATAGACTGGTGGACTTTGAGGTGATCTTAGAGATAAACTAGTTCAATCCCATTGCTTGAAGAGTGAGGAAGCTGAGGCCTAGAGAGGCAGAAGCGATCTGAGGCCTCACTGTAAAGTGAAATAAAAGCCAGCGTAAAGCCTGGCCTTGCTGGGAAAAGTGGGGCAGTACATCTCAAAGGTATTTTCTTTGGAAGGAGCAGAGCAAAAGCTCCTGCTCAGGACAAGGTCACCAAATGGGTCTCACACCTGTGCTAACTCATCCCACTCACCAGCAGAAGAGATTAGATCCCCATTTCCACTAGCCAATGAAATCCGGACACCTTAGCAGCACTGGGTGATACAGCGTCACTTCAAACTGACACGGGCCGCGGGACACATCCAACCAGTCAGTAACTGGGAGGCTGTAGGAGAACCATGGCCAACAGGACAGGGCTCTGGTAACAATAAAGCCATATGGTGCAGAGTGGCAGAGGCTGAGCCCTCTCGGCCACAAACACATCACAGATAGCAGCTGCCACACAGGGTGTTGCACAGGCCACGGAGAGTCCTGCCCCTTGGGCAAAGGGCAGTGACCCCCCCCATCCCAGCCTCAGTGGCTCACCATTATATAAGGCAGAGTTCACCACGCCTCCTGCCACGGCTAAGGCCAGGCCGAACTTGCCGATGGATTCAAACACTTTTGCAGCCATATTTCCTTCTGCTGGCCCCACTCACGCCTAAGGGCATAAAACAAAACAAAATAAAACCACTTGACTTCATGAGCTTACAGGAAGCCCTCTTGGCAGTACAACATCCATTTCTCAAGCTGGCTATTCACGCCCCACTCCTGAACCACTCGCTGAAGGCCAACTAAGAAATGACACTCTAGATCTAGCAAAGTGCCACGATTACCCTGCTGTTTTTCTTTTGCAGTTTCTTCTTTGTAATCACGTAAGGAACGGGGTCCGGAAGACCTTATTCAATAACGGGAATGAAGGCTGGTGAGATGGCTCAGCGGCATGGGCGCCTGCTGGCGCGCAAGGTCTTGAGGTCGACCCCCGGTACCCACAAAAAAATAAAAAATAAAAATAAATAAATAAAAATAAAAAAATAACGGGAATGAGGCGTGGACTTCACGCCCATAGAGAACTTCGCACCCTACTAAACACATTCCCGTTTTTGGACAAAGAGTTCCCTGGAGCGGCTGATTCTGGGTAATCTTTGCTTGGAAGGATAACTCCAAGAATGTGCTACAGCCATGATGCCAGCAACAAAAGTAACAGCAAGAGCTATGAAGTAATTACTCCAGAGGAGGAAACTCGGGTGCAGAGAGGTGACTCGATCAGGATTAGAACCGGGGCTCTAATTCCTGAGGGCACAGTTTAACTCCCCTTCTCACACTGCTTCCTGACATCCTGGTATAAGCATGACCCGCTGTTACCCAAGCAGGACGACATTCTGGGACCAAGATAGCAGGAGGACCCACTGGGCACCAAGGCCCTAAGGAGATGCCCAGAGCGGCGGCGGAGCTCTGCAGACCGGGGAGCCGGGAGCGGGAGCGAGCGGGCCGCCCTGGAAACCACTCCAGCCTCAACTTTCTAATGCCCCGCCCCAAAGCCGTCACGGCCCGCTCGCAAATCCTCCCTCCCTCCTGCTCAGACCTCAACTCCGAGACTACTGAACCCTGATCGCGTATCTTCCGCCTAGAGACCAGGACACCGATCCTTTCCATTGCTAACAGCTTCTGGAGTTTTCCTCCCCATGCGCAACCCCTGGCTCCTCTTGGGCTCAGCCCCCTCAACCAAAGGCGGACCCATGCATGCACCCCCACAGGCCCAAACTGAGTATAAGCAAGCAGAGGAGGACTTCTGAGACGCCCAGACACAGGCCTAGATCAACCCGAACACTCACCTGCTCCCACTCTGACCTCCACATGAATTCCCCAGCAGCGCCTACTGCGCACGCGCCACGCGGCTCCACACCCCCCCGCCCTTTCCCCAAGACCTGCGCTTTCGATTGGTGGGCCGGAGCGCAGTGAATTCTGGGAAGCATGGTTTGCAGCCTTGTGCTGGCTCCAGAGCTCTTCTGCAGGTGAACTACAATTCCCAAAAGGCCATGCGGCACATGGCCCTGCGCAAGAAAGCTTTTTCTCTTTGGTGCTAGCCTGTGGGATGTTGCCGCAAAGCCTTTTGGGGGGTGTAGTTCCCTGTTGATAAACGCACGTGCCTGTTCTGCACCAAGGCTAGGGACTTCGGGAAGATGAGCCGCAGGACCCTAGGGAGGAGGGGCTGGGCCTCTGGCAGATGGCAAAGATGGCAAGGGCAAACTTATGGCGGGTGAAAGACGACGGGTGGACACTTTGGAGAAGTCGTAATGAAATAAATGGTGCACTGAAGAGACCTTGCGGAAAGCTAGGGGCTGTCCTTTCTCCAAAGTCCTGTCTGGAAACGTCCTCAGAGTTGTGAGACTTTGACTGCCAGAGCCGGAGAACCTTAGAAACCATCTGGACTAGAAAATAGAGGAAGGGTTCCTTCAGGGTCCTGAATTAAGTGAGCAGAGAGGGGCTTGGCTTAGAATCCAGGTCTCCTGGACACAATTCTTTAAAAACCTGTATTTGGAAAAGTTACACAACATGTACAGAGAACACATGTGTATCCTTTCTCAGATTCACCTATTGGTACATTTCGCTTTATCTTCTTCCCTCTTCTCTCCCCACCTCTGCCTCCTTTCTACGCCCTCCTTTTTCATTCCCCCTTCCTCTACCTCCTCCCTCTCCTCCCCCTCTTCTCCCCACCTAGGGGAGTGTGGGTTTTCTAAGAATAAGCACGTCTTCTTACTTGCGTAGATGTAATCTACCCTCTGCATTCCGACTTCGTCAGCTGTTCCAATGATGAGTTTTATAGTGTTCTGCCCCAACACAGGAAAAAACGAAGTACTGTGCTTATTTCTCACATCTCTTTAGTCTCCTTTAATCCCAAAGTTTTCCTCAGCCTTCCTTTGTCTTTTATTATACTTTTAAAAGGGGATGTTTCTCATTTTGTATTTGTCTGGTGTTTCCTCATGATTAGATTCAGGTTTTGAGTTCTTAGTTAGGATATTACAATAATGTAAAGACACTTACCAAAACCAGGGCCATTTCTGGATTCTACTGGGACTGGATTCTTTTCACTTCTTTTCCTACGTTTCTCCACTCTCTGTCCCCCTTCTGTGCCCCCCCAATTTACACAAAGAAAAGGCCAGAGATACTCTTCAGGTGGTACAGATTTGCACGAACCAACCACAACTTTTTCCTTGGCCCTCTAGAGTCTAATGGAGCTGGCAGCCTAGCGTCTTCACTGTTCTATTCTCAGCACACACAGTGGTGATGGGCACATAGTGGGTGCTCAGTGGAGTATTTGTTGAATTAATTAACGATGAAGGGCACTGAAGCAGCTGGGTAGACAGGCTGTAGCCAGAAAACACAGGACGGGGTGCTCCAGCATCCTGCAAAAATAGCCTTAATATTGTTTGTCTCTAATTCAATCTCCATGCCAGGAAGGCTGAAAATATTAAAATAATCCAAATTTTGAACAATTTTAAAATAATTTTCAAATCTCGATCTATAGCATATCATGCTTTACATCATTAAAATCCATTATCCCTACTCTTATTTTTAATTTTTTTTTTTTTTTGTCGTTTAGAGACAGGGTCTCACTATCTCACTATGTAGTCCAGGCTGGCCTTGGACTCACAATGTAGCCCAGGCTGGCCTGGAACTCACAGGCATCCTCCCGCCTCAGCCTCTACTACAGCTATGCACCACCACACCCGGCAAAGTAAGGAGAACCCATCGACCCTATTTTGTGGGTAAGGAGAGGTTCAGAGAGTAGAAGGGTTGCTCATGGTCACTCACCTACTCAGAGCCAGACTGGACCGATTACAGGTCTTCTAGTCCTAACCCCTGGAATCTTTCCTGAATTTATCAGCTGTGCAGCTAGACACAAATTACCCACCACGCTGTGCTCTGGGAAACTAAGGCAGGAAACCTAGCTGGTATCAGGGCAGCATGTGGACTTGGGTCAGCTGTAGGTGGAGAGATGGAGGGGATGGGGATAAGCAGATCGAGAAAGGTTTTGGGGAAGAATTTAATTTCGATGAGGTAGAGCCCACAGCAGAGCAGCACTGGTCCATCAGCTTAGCAGTGCTCCCTCCAAAAAACCAAGAAGCGGCCCTAGTTTGCTGTCCCCGTTCAGCCCGTCAGCAGCCAGGCGTGAAGATCAGGGCTGAGTACAGTTACATCTGGAGTACCTATCTCGGAGCTGTTGCTTTATATAAATGTCAGCTCATTGGGCCAGTGAGATGGCTCAGCGGCATAAGCGCCTGCCTGGCAAGCGCGAGGTCCTGAGTTTGACTCCTGGTACCCACATACAATAAAAGGGCCAGTGATATTGCTCAGCGGCACAGGCGCCTGCTGGCGTGTGAGGTCCTGAGTTAGACCCCTGGTACCCACACACACACAAAAAAAAAAGTCAGCTCATTGAGCTCCACTTTTACAGCTCCATTTTGGAAATGGTGAGATGGAGACTCAGAGAAGTCAAGCAGTGTAGTTCTAGCAGCACAGCTGATGCGTGGCGGGTGCGCCTCAGATCACAGCCACGGGAAGGGGTTGTCTGTCACAATATCTTGACGGAGTTTGATTTCTTTTTCTAGCTCACTGCCATGTGAGACGGGTGGTAATAAGCATAAGCAATCACAGAAGAACATCACTTTTTCTTCTTATTTAACGCACATATGCAGGAGGACCATCTTGTCCCACATGTGCTAGATATTGGGCTTACAGTGACAAAGAAGGTGGAAGAGGGTCTGTCCTCACGGAGTTTACATTCTGAGGTGGCACTGGGCAGTGTGCAGACAAAAACCAAGTGAATGTCCAGGCGTGGTGGTGCATGCCTGTAATCCCAGCTCTCAGGAGGCTGAGGCAGGAGGATTGCTGCAATTTCGAGGCCAGCCTGAGCTACATAAGTGAGTTCAAGGCCAGCCTGGACTATATAGTGAGACCCTGTCTCAAAAAAAAATTTTTTTTAAACTAGTTTCATGAAGGAAATAAGCAAAGGTCTTAATTACTTTTTCTCATTGCTGAGACAAAATACCCAATATCCAAAGTTAAAGGAGGAAAAGTTTATTTAGCTTACAGTTTGTAGAGTTTCAGTCCATAGTTGGCCGGCTCCGAGGCAGGGTAGCATGCAGAGGAGCATCGCAGAGGAGAAACAGTTCATGGCACGCAGAAGACAGCAAAAGCAAGCGACAATAGCAACTTCTTTCCATCCCTTTTGTATTCTATCTGGGACTAATTTAGTAATCACACAGCCTTAATCCCGGCATCATACACTCTAGACCCAGCCACCTCTGGAAAAGCCCCACCTCTGACTGCATGGGGCTTTGAGGGGACATTTAGACACAAGCCGGAACAGTGAGCAATAGACAGATATATGAATAAAGGTGAAGGGTTAGGGCTGCAGGTAATAGAGAAGTGAGCTCAACTGACTTAAACAAGGACAGGAATAGGGGCTAAGGTCCGGGGTCGGCGGTTCTGGGGTTGGTAGTTCAGTGGCTCACGGAGCTCATCAATGAAGCATACCGTCCCATCATCAGCCCTGCCTTCTTTAGGGGCTGACTTTTGTCCTTGTGCTTATCCCCTTAAGGCCACCAGATGGCTACAGAAGGTCCAAGCTTAATATTCTCAAAGGGCATGTCACACTTCTGAGTCCCTTTATAAGAGTGACATAGAAATTCCCAGAAGTGCCCACTGGACATCGCGTCATGTTTTCCCAGGGAGAAAACCTGCCACTGCCAGTGTCTAGGCCACTGACCAGCAAAGGAGTGTCACTGCTGTGGGACTTGGAGGGGGACCTGACTGCTCCAAAACTCAGTTTGAGATCACCTGGAACTCAAACGCATCAGAATGGGTTCGCGTTAGCAAGGAAGGGGGTGGAAGAGAGACTGAGAGATTGGATGCCAGAATTACAGCCCATGGGGTCTATTTTGGAAACGCTGTCATGCCTGGGAGGGGGTGACATTTGAGGTGGGAGGTGGAAAGAGGGCGGAGAGGATGGCCTGTCTGTGTCAGGCACACAGCCAGGCAGGCCTGGGGGAGGGGGTTGGCTGGGAAAGGGACGAGGACATTCAGTTTGTACGCAGGAAGAAGGGGCAGCCAAAGCGCCGGTACCTGGGGCCCTCATGCCAGGTGACACTGAAACAGCAAGGGCCAGGAACTGGAAGATATGCTGTCACTTCAGCCAGTGCCTTTCCACAGCTGTAGTTGTCCTTACAGGGGTGACACAGAGCCCTCAGACCCCACAGAGCCCGGAAGGGCTGGGAAGCTGTCTGGGGCAGCTCTCCTGGTGGCAGGGCAAGTGAGTGACAAGTGGTCTGGTAGCAGCTCCTCACAGCCTGGCTGTGGAGACCTGTAAAGTTGCTGGCAGCCATGGCGGAGCCATTTCCCTGCAGTGTGAAGAACCCGGGGCAGGTCCTGACCTTGGGCCACCGAAGAAGAGCCACACACAGTTACAGTGGTGGCTGGATGTAGACTTTGCGGCAAAGCTTGATTTATTTTTGCTCTTTTTTTGTGTGTGTGTGTGGGTACCGGGGGTCGACCTCAGGACCTCGCGCGCCAGCAGGCGCCCGTGCCACTGAGCGATATCACCGGCCCCTTTTTCATATGTGGGTTTCGGAAGTCAAACTCGGGCCCTCGTGCTTGCTGGGCAGGCATGTACGCCGCTGAGCCATCTCACCGGCCCTCTTTTTTTTTTTTTTTTTTTTGAGACAGGGTCTTGCTATGTAGCCCAGGCTGGCATCAAACTTGTGATGATCCTCCTGCCTCAGCCTACTTAGAGCAGGGTTTACAGGCATGTGCCACCATGCACAACCAAAACTTTGTTTTATTTTAAGTGCAGTGGGAAGTCCCTGACAGTTTTAAAGCAGGAGAATAGAGCATTCCTTTGTGCAGGTTGAAAATAACCACCCCAAGGAAAAAACTGTAGATGCTGACAGTTGGAATTCCCCAAAGAAAGAACCCAGGAGGATCACGCTGGTGCAATGGTTCTTACACTTTGGGATCTTAGGACACACTTACATTCCTAAAAATTATTAAGTAGCCCAGAGAGCTTTCTAAATATGGAGTATATCTATATATGTATTTTTTTCAAAAATTTAAAGAGAAATATACAGCTGGGTGTGGTGGCCATGCCTATAATCCCAGCACTCAGGAGGCTGAGGCAGGAGGATTGCCAAGAGTTCGAGGCCAGCCTGGGCTATATAGTGAATTCAAGGCCAGCCTGGATTACATAGTGAGACCCTGCCTCAAAAAATAAAATAAAATAAAATAAATAAGGGCCGGCGAGATGGCTCAGCGGTATAAGCGCCTGCCCGGCAAGCGCGAGGTCCTGAGTTCGACTCCCAGAACCCACATAAAAATAAATTAAAAAGGGGCTGGGTGTGTGGCTCAGCAGTAGAGCACTTACCTACTTTGTCCAAGGTCCTGGGTTCAATCCCCAGTACTGTAAACATACAAAAAATAGCAAGAAACCCATTAGCTGTTAACATATTTTATGAAAAATAAGTATAGTTTCCCAGACGAAACTATTTTATGAGAAGAGTGGCCTTGTTTTACTTTGTTTGCTTGTTTTGTTTTGAGAGAGGGTCTATGTAGTTCAGGCTGGCCTTGAAGTCACTATGTATGTAGTCCAGGCTGGCTTCAAACTCACAGCGATCCTCCTGCCTCAGCCTCCTGAGTGCTGGCATCACAGGCATGAGCCACCACACCTAGCTAGCAATTTTATTCTGCCACACACTTCTTACTTGATTACTGCCTCAGCATAAGCCCAGAAGCCATGGGGCTAACTGATTATGAAATGAAACCTGCAAAACTGGAGCCAAAATAAACCTTTTCTCTTTATAAGTTGATTCTCCCAGGTGTTTGTTACAGTAGCAGGAAGCTGACCAGAACAATGCTCAATAGCATTTGTCATCCAGATAGTGCAGAATGAAGCCCTGAGGTGCTATGACACAGCCACTAAGGTGACCAAGATTAAAAACAGTGACAGGACCAACTGTCGGCAAGGATGTAGTATAACAGGAACATTGCTGGGGGGCACGTTTGGCAGTTACTTATGAGATTAAACTTGTATTTGCTACACAGCTCAGCAATTTTATTTCTACATGTTTATCTAAAAATTAAAAAACCTGTTTTGTAGGAAGACTTGGACACAATTGTTCAGAGCGGCTTTCTTCAAATTACACGCTCACTAGAAGAACATAATGTCTATCGAGAGGTGGGTGGAAATCTGGGGTATGCAACAGAATGCTGCTCCGAAATGAAGGGACATGCAAATACACAGCAGCACAAGCGAGCCTGAGAACCATTATTCAGTGCGAAAGAAAACACGGAAGGGTGAAATGATATAACTTTATATGAAACTCTAGGAAAGACGAACCTATTCTGCGGTGTCAGAAAATAGATTGGTGGCTGCCTGGGGCAGAAGATAAGGGGTGACTCACTGCAGAGGGGATCCAGGAAAGTAAGAGCTGTGTGTGTGTGTGTGTGTGTGTGTGTGTGTGTGTGGTGCTGGGGTGGAACCCAGGGCCTCACACATGCTAGCCAGGTGCTCTACACTGAGCTACACCTCAGTCCTTGGAGTTTTATCTTTTTTTTTTTTGCAGACAGGGTCTCACTATGTAGTTCAGGCTGGCCTTGAACTTGTGGCAATCCTCCTGCCTCAGCCTCCTGAGAACTGGGGTTACAGGTGTGCGCCACTATGTCGGGCTAAGAATCTTATCGATTCTGATGATGGTTACACATGTGTTAAATTTTACTAAAATGCATACTTAAGTCTATTTTTTTTGATGTATAAACAGTTTGATAAAGTTGATTTTCTCAAAAAAAAAAAAAGAAAAAAGAAAAAGAATAGCCAAGCATGGTGGTGCACACCTATAATCTCAGCACTTGGGAGGCTGAGGCAGGAGGATCACTCAGAGTTCAAGGCCAGCCTGAACTACATAGCAAGACCTTGTATCAAAAAAAAAAAAAAAAAAAAAAGAACTTCATTGAGTTTTTGTCTTTATTTACTATATTCCTAGAATAGCACTTGGTAGGCAGATTTCCCATGAATATTTGAAGAATGAATTATTGAATACATAAACATGATCTTAGGAGTGAAAAATTGAGATAAAGGGTTTTTTGTTTTGTTTTGTTTTTGTTTGTTTTTTGAGACAGGCCTTGATGCATAGCTCAGGTTGGTCTCGAACTCATAGTGATCCTCCTGCCTCAGCCTCCCAAGTGCTGGCATTATAAGTGTGTATCACCATGACCGGTTTTGAGATAAATTTTTAAATGATAAATTCAATAAGGGACTTGGAAATAAAACTCCTCCCAGAAAATAGAACAAACAAAAAATGAAGATGAGTCTAATGGGAGAAAAAAGGTTAGAGGAACAACTCAGGTCCAGCATCTTACTAACACGAGTTGTGGAAAACAGGAACAGAGAAAACCGAGGGAGAGATTGTGATTAAATAAACAGTGTAATTAACCCAGGGACACAAGTTTTAGATGTTAAAATATCTCACCAAGTGTAGCACAATTGATGAAAAAGTCCCATGGGGTACTCTTCAGCATGAGAGTTCGAGCAATACTGACAAAAACAAGATCCAAAATGGTCTCAGAGAGGAAGAACTGGAATGGGAATGGCATTGGACATCTCTCTGGAACCCAGAACGCCCCCAAACAATGCTTTCAAACTCCAGGCAGCACGGATCTGCTACCTGGTCTTCCACCCCCAGCCAAGTACTCCACTGATGACTTAGAACGTGACATGTTCAGAATACAAGGCCTCAAAAATTCTGTCAGCCATGCATCTCTCTGGAAGCTACTTAAGGATGAGCTCAAGCAAAAAGAGGGAGAAAAAAAAGACATCAGGGGGCCGGTGAGATGGCTCAGCGGCTTAAGCGCCTGCCCGGCAAGCGCGAGGGCCCGAGTTCGACTCCCGGATCCCACATACGAAAAAGGGGCCGGTGATATCGCTCAGCGGCACGGGCGCCTGCTGGCGCGCGAGGTCCTAAGGTCGACCCCCCGGTACCCACAAAAAAAAAAAAAAAAAAAAAAGACATCAGGGTGAGAAAATAGCCTACACAAGAGCCAGATGTAGTGACACATGCCTGTAATCCCAGCACTTGGGAGGCTGAGGCAGGAGGATTCGCCAAGAGTTTGAGGCCAGCCTGGGCTACATAGTGAGTTCAAGGTCAGCCTGAACTACATAGTGAGACCCTGTCTCAAAAAAAAAAAAAAAAAAGGCTATCCAACTGAGAGGGATCAAAAGGGATTTGAGAAGAGTAATGGAGAAGTTTGCTTTGTAGGCATCCAGGAAGCATTTAGAGCAGTTGGGAACAGGAGGAGGAGGGCTCCAGCGAGGACTTCAGGGAGAGAGAAAGTATTGTAACTTCTGCCCAAGAGTGTGGGGATTAATTAGCAATAGGTACAAAGAAAAGTAAGCAAAACTTTTTTTAAAGAGAGACAAAGTTTAATTCCAGGGGATGAGAAGTATCAGAGCCTACAGAGAAGGCAGCTCTGTGTCCTGCCTGTTTTCGCTGGACCTTCTCCTGCAGGAGTCCTCCCATTACTAAATATTCTTCGTAAGCATCAGGGAGAATAGATGGAACGGGAAGTGGAAATAGAGTGTGTCAACAATTCTTCGAGGAAAGGAGAAGAGAAATGAGGCAGGGGCTGGAGGGGCGCTCCCTGATCCAGTATAGACTAACAGGAGCTACCAGAAAAGAGGGTGTGGGGAAGGAGCACAATCTTTTTTTTTTTTTTTTTTTTTTTTTTTTTTTGAGACAGGGTCTCACTATGTAGCCCAGGCTGGCCTCAAACTCTCGGCAATCTTCCTGCCTCAGCCTCCAGAGTGCTAGGATTACAGGTGTGCACCACCATGCCTGGCAGGAGCAGAATCTTTAGAAAGGAAAGGGCATCAATTTCAGAAAAGAACTGGAGGCGCTCACGCTAAGCAAGCCGCTCTGCTAGCCCTTTTTCATTTTATTTTGAGACAAGTTGCTAAGTTGAACTTTTGATACTCCTGCTTCAGCCTTTGGAGTCATTTCACTGCCATGCCTGGCTGGATCTGGGATTTTTAAAGAAGTGTAGCTCCTTGCCAGAACCACATGACTAATGGGTCCAAGGCCCCAAGTTTGACTCCCAGCACTGCAAAAATAAAAGGAGAAAAGGAAGAAGGGAAGAAGGAGGAAAAATAAATGGTCAGCAAGGAGGACTCTTGCCCCTGCCCAGCCCAATAGAAAGTGCACGGAGGAAACCGCTGTGCAGCCAGGGCGCCGGGGGCAGAGGCAAAGGGAGAAGGGGGCCTGCCCTCCTGGACCAGGAGCACAGGGGACTGGGGTGGGGGGACAGGAGCAGTGCGGGAGAGGAGACTCAGTGATGCTGGGGCTCAGACTTCTGGTAGGAGGCCTGGACTTCCAGTGGACGGAGGAAGAGGAGAGTGAGGCTGAGGTCGGTCGGCACCCAGCATCTGTCTTGCGCTCTTCCTCTCTCTCCCGCCTACCTTCTTGGCCTTTCCTGCGGACCTGCTGCCTTTGGTGGCACCGGAACACTGTGTCTCGGCTCCGGAGGCCAGGACACATCGATTCACCTCCGGGCGCCGTGCTGGGGCCATGCGTGCCGGGGGCAGGGGTGCCCAGGCCATGCGGGTTAGGCTGGAGACTCGCCCAGCAAACTTCCTGTGTCCAGGCACTTGCTAGCCCTTTGCGAGCCCGGGTGAGACTTCCTAGCAGGACACTGGCACTGAGCGGATGTTCCAGGGATATAGCGACCCCTCCCAGGGCAGCCACTATCACCCCTCTCCATTCTCCATGGTGCCCCCTGTACCATGTGCCACACGCTGCTGGATCTGGGAGTTCTGGGTGTGCCCAAGTTGCTGGCTCCTCTTGCTTTGCCCCAGTTCCCCGGGTGCATTTTCTGTCCTGCCCAGGCTTGTGATGGGGAGGCCAGTCCCTTCTGCCTGCACTACCTCCAGCACAGGAGTGGGAGTCTCTCTTCCTTGCCACCGGCTTCGGGCAGGGCTCTGGCAGTGGCATGACTGCAGGTCCTCCTGTAGGGCTACCCGCCTTCGTGGACCCAGCCCTCAAGGGACTCTGTGACACTATTCTATCCCCCTACACACCATCCAGCACACACACAGCTGGGGGACACTGTCCAATCATCCCAGGGCCCCGAGCTTATGGCCGAGGCCACCAGGACCTCCTTGGCGGTGACCCCCAAAGACCAGCCCTGTGGGTCAGCTGCCACTTGGCCCACACACAGCTGCCGCCGCATGCTCCCAGCCTGGCACCCTGCAGGTGTCAGTTCTCAGAAGTGGCAGAGCGTGACTCTCGACTTCCAGGTTCTCTGGGCCTCAAGTCCATGGCAGAGTTTGGGGGGGGGGCAGGAGAATGGAAGGAAGGAGGACGAACCAGCCTCGTGTCCGAGTCACATCTGGGACTCCCTCTCTTCAGGTCCCCAAGCCTGATCATCGCAAACAGGTTTCTGAGAGGTCACAATCGTGTAAAGGGGACATTTCTATTGTAGGGAAGAAACCCTGAGCCTGAGAACTGGAGGCCTGGGGAGACCCTCGCTCTGTCACAATTGCCAGCTCTGTGCCCTTGAGCAACACACTTGGTGTCAGTTTTCTCTTCTGGAAACAGGGGTGATGAAGCACATCTCTTGGGTCCCCAAGGGAGGCTCCCCAGGGAGGGGGCCATTTCACAGGGACACTTTTCTCCTTGTTCCCTCAGAAACATGCTCCCAGCCAGGAGGGAGGCAGCGCTTGGCCCCGGGTGGGTGTCACAGTGCCATACCCAAGGAGCTGAGCTATTGGTGTGGTAGAGAGGAACTGACCCGGAATCTCCCGCCTCCCCTCCCACACAGCTGTCAAATATGTCACAATCTTCAGTCTCCAAGGAGGGGAACAGCTGGGCTCTGGGCAGCGCCAATGGAGCCTGGGGAGGCTGCGTGTCACCTCCGCCTTTCAAGGGGTGGGCGGTGAAGACGCTGGCCTCCGGAGGGAGGGTGTGGACCCCACAGATGCCCAATGCATCTGAGAAATGCTTCTTCATGCCGCCAAAGCCACACAGCGTGACTCGGAATTGGTTTAGGGAACTTGATAATGAACTGAAACCAAGAGGTTCAGAGGGTGGGCGGCGGGGTCCCGGGTGTGTGGGGGACTTTACGCTCCCGCGGTGGCTGAGCAGGGACAGCAAAGGCTGCGTGGTCCTCGTGGAGCTCTGGGCTGCTGTGACCCTTGGGTGCGGATGGACCCCGGCCTCCCGCCCTTCCCCGTACGCCAGTGGAAGTCTGGTCGGGAGGGAGAGAGCATCTTGCGCTCAGGTCCTCACTCAGTCAACGTCTCCTCCGGGGGACTGGAGTGTCTATTGGAGGACTGGGGACAGGGACAGGCCCAATACCCGGGCTGAGGTCCTGTGCTCCAGGGACTTGCGCCGCACAAGCGGCTCTCCTCGTGGCCGCTAGGGGGAGCCAGTGTCCTGGAGTGGTCTGCAGGGTGGCGCTCTCTAGGGACGGGGGAATCCGCAGGAGGGAAGGGAGAGGGTCTGGGGCTCCAGGAGTCCCCCAAATCACTTCCCCTTTAACCTGACACACGTATGGTGGTGGCAGCCGTGGGGTTCCAGCCCTATGAAGTAGGCAGGGTCAAAAGCAAAGGAATCAAGTGCAGGAATCAAAAGCAAATCCGTGCTTGGCCACCCGGGCCCATAGTGTGAGCAATTTCGGGGAGACCCTCCGTGGCAAGGCCAGTTTACCCATCCGAGCCTCCGTTTCCCCGTCTGCAGAACGTGAGGGTCCAGACAGCTCGGTATTTCCCGAAGCACAGCCGTGGGGGTTTTGAGTCCACAGGTTCCTGGCATGCCCTTCCCCCTCACCCCTTGGCCTCCGCTGATTTCTGCAGGTGCACACCAGCTGTGCTCATCACAGCGCTTCCTGTCCCTGCGTCCTCCCCGATTCGGGGACAGTGGTCTGGTGCGCGTGAGAGGCAGTGTTCCTGGGAGACCGGGGGGGTGGGTGGGTGGGTGCGTGGGTGAGACCCAGGCTCTCAGCATCACTAGGCCTCTCACCCCAGGGCACATTTCATTCCTAGGCATAGGCTCCCCACCAGACCTCTCCACCTGCACCCCAGGCTGCTTTTCTTTGTAGGTTCCACCCAGGCTTGAAGTCCAGGTGGTCACATCAACCCCTCCTCTCACACTTACTCTTCCAGTTTTCCTGCGGCCCAAGTCCAGGCAGACCTCCCTCCAATGTGGCCACCTCTCCTCCGCCCCACTGCCCCTGTCCCAGCCCAGACCTCCCGCATTTCCTTCCGGAACCAGTTGGTCTCCCTGACTCCAGTCTGTCCTCTCTCTAATCTATCATCTCTCTCTCTGCTACCAGAGAGCTGTTTCTAAAACACAAATCTGATTATGGACATCTCTGCTCTAAAATCTTGGCTGTCGCCTTGTGGCCTCAAGATAAATCCCAAGTCCTAATGGGGCTTCCAAGTCCATTCCTGGTCTGACAGTTACTTCCCAGCCCAGCTAGTTTCCCAGCATGCTCCTCGCCAGCCACACCGCTCCCCACCTACTGCTCAGTCCCTGACCTTCCAGGGTTCTCACAGTGAAGACATCATACTCCCCACCAAGAATTCTAACTCTGCTTTCTGCTTGGTGAACTTGGGACTCCTCTCTGAAAACCGAACTCAGGGACAAACATTTATTTCACGTGAATCCGTCTAGCCTCGCTACATTTACTTTCTCTATATTGCCCAGGCTAGGCTCGAACTTGCAATCCTCAGGATGCCTCAGCCTCCCAGTAGTGCTGGAATTACAGATGTATCCCACCATGTCTGACTTTATTTTTTTTCTGCGTGGGAGCTCAGGTACACAGAGTCACCTCATAGGGTGACCTAGTGTCAACATCCTCATCACTGTCACTACCAAGCAACTCTTCCAGTGGGCCCCTCCCCCTTGCAATGTGCACCCATAAGCATTCACAACATGTGAATCTTCCGCCCCTTGGACTTCTCCTCCCAGAAAAATCCGAGTTTCATTCTCTGAGCCATGAGAAGTCTTCCAAGGCTTTTAAGCAAGGGAGTGACATGATTTGATTTCCATTTTATAAAGATTGCTTTGTCTGCTCTGTGGAAAATGCCTCGCAGGGGACGGGGAGACCGAAGGGAGGCGGCTGCAGGGCTCAGGTGAGCCAAGGCGTCGGCTGGGGAGAGGGGGAAGTGGGCAGTGGACCGGGTTTGGAGGAGAGAGCAGAGTGGCTGGTGCAGGAAATGGAGGATCAAGAGAGAAAAAGATGTCAGCAGGGAAAGTTCCAGCTCTGTATGGAGAAGGTTTAGGGACAGCCATTTGGTTGGAAAGGGAGCTCAGGATGTGGTTCACAAGCTGGTTTACATAGCTGCACATGGCTTAGTTAAGACTATTTAAGGCAGATGAAGGGTCTTTCAGGGAGGTAACAGAGGGAAGGGTTTGCCCCTCCAAGCCAGTCCTTAACACCACCAGAGACAGACCCCAGGGCCTTTGCACGTCAGGCTCATGTGCCAAATGTGTGCAAACCAGCTCCTCATCTAGGTCCCTGGCACAGCCCCTTCCATAGCTTCGGTGCACTTCTGAGTGTCCTTGCCATCTCTCCTGCCTAGAAGGGGCCTTGGCCGGTTTTGATGGAGAGAAGAACCAAGAACTGAGTGAGGGAGGTGGCCATGAAGCACGGGGAAGGAGAAAACCAACAGCTCTCGTCCTGGGCTGGCAGAGGCTTGGGGCCCAGAAGGTGGTAACTGGTCCCCCAACCCTAACTCGGACCCCTCCCCCAGCTAGGCCAGCTGCTGGGGAGGGAAGCATGGGAGGAAGGAGGCCGGGTGATTAAGAACTCCGGTTGTCAGGGCTAGGGCCAAGGGGCACGCCCCCTGGGTGACATTTTCTCGAATTGTGTCCCCAGAACAAAAACGAGTCTTATTTGAGGAGCGGGATGGGGGAGGGGCAGGGGGCCAAAGTGGCGGAGTGGAATTGTGGCTCCGGGGAACAGTGATTACTCATCAAAGGCCAGGGCAGCCGTCGTCTTTGTGTGCCTTCTGCAGCCCGCCCGTGCCTGGCCACTGGCCCCCAGTCCTGGACACCCTGCACCCCCCGACAACAGCCTGGGGAGGGGCTGGTGATCGTGTGTGGGCGTGGGAGTGGGGTGACCAGGGCGGACTCCGGGGTGGAGATGGGTGAGGAGGAGTTGGCTGCAGGTGGCAAGGTGACATGGGAGTGGGTCCCCATCCCTGGAGACCAGGGCAAGTGTGGGCAAGGGGAGGGGGTAGAACCTCCAAGGTGTCCACTCGGCCCGGATGGAGAGTCCTGGAGGGGCTGGGGGCAGGGGGCCGCTTCCTGCTACAATGGCTATTTTGGGGCCTGAATCGAATCAAATCCGCCGCAGCCCCCAGATCCCCCAGCAGCTGCGCAGAACAGCTGTCCGGGCTGAGGAGGGCGCAGGGCGACTGGAGCTAACCTTCCGCCCCACACTGATCTCCCCAGGCTGCCCAGGGTTGTAGGCTACAGGGGGACAAGGAAGAGGGTGTGAAGGGGCTTTGAGCTCAAGTCAAAACCTGGGCTAATGTTTTGTGCCTTTCCTTCCCCTGTGCTGTGGCTACCTTGGGGCTGGGCCTGACCTCTCTGGGCCGTCTTTGGGATGCTCTGAAAGCTCTTCCCTGCACCCCTCCATGGACCCCCTACCAGATATCTCTCTGCCTGAGCAACCCCTCCTTCCCTGCCCCTCCCTTCCAGAAGCCCCCAGTCTTCCAGTTGGGCCAACTCATTCATATACCCACGGTACACCTGAGAAAGGTCAGCTCTGGAAGGCATCTGTTCAGGGTCCTGATGGTGCCCAGGGCAACCTTGGAGTGGGAGAGCACGGATCCCTCCTCCAGGAGGCCTTCCTGGGGCAGGCACCAAGGAGAAGCCTCTCCTTCTCCTTGGTCCACACTGGCCTGATGCCAGCCAGCAGCCACAAGTGTGACCAAGGCTAGAGATGGCCTGGGGCGGCCCTGTCCCTCAGGTCACAAGTCCATGACAGGGTTCCTCGTGCCTGTCTTGTGCAGAAAGGGGCCCATTGTGCCGGGGGCATAGCTGAGGGGTGAGTTCAGAGCCTAGAGATGTTGACCCTGGGCTGGTCCTGGGCTTTCTGATCACAGCAGGGGGCATCGGGAAAAAGCCATGGGGCCACTTGTGGGGGTGAGGGGTAGGTGGCACAATGCACACACAGGCCCCAAAGCCCTAGGAGACTGTGGTCAGCACAAAGTGCCCCACACCCTCTCCCCACTCCAGGACAGCCCCCCTTCTGCATTCCTGCGGGCAGATTCACCGGCTTTCCTTCCCCAGTCAGCGGGGCAGCAGCTCCCCACCTTCCGGGGAGGCTCGGACTCCTGAGCGGGAGCGGGAGCGGAAGCAGGGATGTGGCACCTGTCCTTGGGGGCTGGGCGCTCCCTGAGCCCCACCCACACTGGGCCAGGAGCCTGGGATCCTGGGGTGCTTTGATCTCGGTGCAGAGCAGGGCACTTGTGCAGGAGGCCATGAGCTTAAGGGAGGTGCTCGGGCCAGGTCTGCATTCCTAAGCTGGTTTCAGGCCGAGCCCTCGGTCCCTGCAGAGGCCTCCCCCCTCCCATCCCCAGCTCTGCCCCTTGTGGGAGCAGACAAGAGGCTGATCAGAAAGCAATAGCAAGGCCACACTTGTCACCAGCTATGTGTGGAACTTGTTTTGGGCCTGAATCTACACGGTGGTCCTGCTAGTATGGTCATTGGCAGGCAGATCGATCTCCCAGGAGTTTCCTAAACTGAGAGGCCATCCCCATGCGCTCCTCCCTTTCTGCCTCAGGGCTGAGCTCAGCCTTCAGGGGTCTGGCCCTGGTCAGTCCATGAAGGCATTCATCGTGTCAGTTCCTGCGGTGATGAAGACCCCACCCTAAGGGACAGGCTCTGTGGGATTCAGGGAGGGAGAGAGGGCGAAGGAGACCCCAAGAGCGCTAGCGGCAAAGCCAGAGCCCGAGAGAGGTTAGCAGTGTTGAGACGGGGTGAAAGGGAGGGAGAGGAGGGATGGGAGTTGGAGCCAGCAGAGGGGACGGGGAGACGGGAGGGAGCGAGGGAGAGGAAGGGGAGTGGAGACAGCAGGGAAGTGCTGAGCCAGGAGCTGGGAGGAAGGAAGCCGCCAGGCCCCTCTCTCCCTCCCCCGCCCTCCCTCCCTCCCTCCAGCCTTTGCACAGGCAAAGCTCCAGGCAAATGCGTCCTTTTGGGTGGCCAGCGTGAGGCTGCAAAGCACACCAGGTCCCACTCAGCTCACCCGGGCATATGTGTCACTCACCACCATTGCCCTATACCACCATCACCACTGGGCGTATCTGCAGGTAATGCTGAGAACCCAAAAGAGGTGAGATGCGCCCATGACCCCCAAGGGGCTCAGGCCTCTTCCTCTGCTGGAAGCCCTCTGCCCTAGAGCCAAACTGCACTGTCCACTAGGAGACCCGGCCTGCTGGCGGAGACCGAGCTACCTGCCCCCACTCCGCTTCGCCGCCAGTAACTATTTGCCCACTGTCTCTTTCATGTTGCTAATCACCCGGCCCCGTCTAATTGGTAATTAGACTTGAGAGCCCAGCCTGTGCTTGGCTAATTGCTGTTTGTCTCACCCTCATCTCCGGCAGCAGAGCCAGTGCCAGCCCAGCCGCCTGGGCTCTATCCGGGCTGCTGGCATCCGTGCCAGGCTCCGCAGAGGTTTCTGCAGCCCCACCCTGCTCTCTTCCAGGGGGCCTCTGGGTGCTGCCTCTTCCAGCAGCAGTTTCTGCAGGTTCCGACAGTCCTGGGTGGCTGCAGACTGAGCCCAGCTTTCATGCAGGTTCCACGCTGTTATAGAAAAGGATGGCCAGCTGGATGTGGCGGTACACGGCTGTAATCCCAGCACTCCAGGAGGCTGAGGCAGGAGGATCGCAAGTTTGAGCCCTGCGCTAAATAGTGAGACCCTGTCTCAAAATAAAAGATAAAAAAGGCATTAGAGATGCAGCTTAGTGCAAATGCCCTGGGGTCAATCAATCTCCTATACTAGAAAGGAAAGAGGTAGGAAGAAAGGAAGGAGAGAAAAAGATGGCCATGAAGGAGCCACAGTCCCTGCTGCTGTAGAGGATCCGGGAGGGCTCCAGGGAGGAGGCAGTGTCTTGCACGAGGTCTAGGATTTAACCATTAGAGAAGGGAGGAAGGATGTGCAGGCAGAGGGACAGCCCAGGCTGCTTGTAGAAGGCTCCAAGGCAGGGCCAGATGAATGCTGTCAGGGGCCTGGAGGTGGCTAGTGCAGTGTGGCCAAGTGTCTGGCCCGTGGCTAGTGGGGAAGGACACAGGGCTGGGGAGAGGAGGACCTGCTCTGGGAGCCAGGTAAGAAGGTGGGAGCCATGGGTGGTTTTTGAGCTGTGGAGAGAGAAGTGTGATCTGAGAGAAAGAAGGTCATTCCAGGGCCATGGGGAGGATGAGGATGGGGAGGGAGGGAGGTGGGGTGGGAGGACCGTGTCGGAAGCACCCCAGGACTCAGGGCATTATTATTATTCCTTTTTTTTTTTTTTTTTTTTGAGACAGGGTCTCGCTATGTAGTTCAGGCTGGCCTTGAACTCACTTATGTAGCCCAGGCTGTCCTCAAACTCAGGGGGATCCTCTTGCCTCAGCCTCCCCAGTGCTGGGATGACAGGCGTGCACCACCTTACCTGGCTTTAGGAGCTCGAGGAGATGAGGCCATTGTCACAAGAACTGACAATATCTCGGTCCTGTTCTTGGGCGGGTCATGATGCACCTGGCTTCTCAGAGCTTCCTGTCAGGGAGCTGCTGTTGTCATCCTCCTTTCCAGATGAGGAAACTGAGGCTTGGACAGATTAGCCACATGGCCAAGCCACACTGCTGGTAAATGTTTACTACCAGACTGGATGCAAACTCAGGTCTAACTTCTCAGCCACGACTGTCAACGTGACTCTAGATACCTTACCCCTCCTGTGCCCAACAGTGCTAACCTAGCGTTTGTTTGTTTTATTAATTAATCAAAATAGCACAAACCAGCCAGATGTGGTGGCACATGCCTTTAATCCCAGCAGGATGCTGAGGCAGGAGGATCACTGAGAGTTCAAGGCCAGCCTGGGCTACATAGTGAGTTCAAGTCCAGCCTGGACTACATAGCGAGACCCTATCTAAAACAAACAAACAAACAAACAAACAAGCACACCAGCCAGCTTGTCCCCTTTGTATAGAGTCTTCTTCCTCGTCAACTCTGTCTGAATCTTAACCATCCTTTTATGGCCAGGGCAAAGCCCACCTCTTCCAGGAAGCCATCCTGGGTTTTATAAGCTCCTCCCCTCTTGCTGGAGGCCTGCTCCTAGGCGGACTTGATTTTGCACCTTGTGGCAGCACACATGCACTGGCCACACTACCGCGGACAGCCCCGGGCAGGTCTTGTTCTCCCTGCTGGACAGCAGGTGTCCTGCATCCCTTGGTCATCTTCAGTCCATCTCCCAGCCTGGCACAGAGCACAGCATAAGCGCCTGTCCCAAGTGCAGGCGGAACCTCACCCTTGCCACGTGGGACTCAAGTGGCTCGTGGCTGTCCCTCAGACTCAGCGCTGCCCCGTGAGGCAGAGGGCAGTGGCAGGGCTAAGATCCTCTGGCACAGGAGTGTCCCAGATGGGGGCCTCCCCGAAAGGCTGCTTTGAAAAGGCCCACATGTGGAAAGAGGAGCGAGTCCCGGTGCTTTTATCAAAACCATCAGTGACATTTTGTATTTGCCTTTCGGGCCTTTCTTTCCTCTGGCAGCTCTGACCTGGTGCCCCGAACATAATCGGAACCAGTATTTTCCATGGGTTGGGGGTGGGGGCTGCAGAGAGGGGGTGGGGTGGGCAGATGGCCCCCCCATCCTTTGCCCCAAGTAGACCCAGACCCAAGCACCCTTAGAGCCAGGGTGGGAGACCCCACTTAGGGAGGCCCCTGCAGGATGTAGATACTCACAGCTGGGCTGGGCTGACCTGTGGGGGCCTGGCAGGCCTGGGGCTACTGGGCAGTAGAGGTGGCACCGCCCACCTCAGTCTTCCCCATAGGCATCCTGCTGTTCTGCTTGTGTGGTCACCAGAGACAAAGGCTCAGCAGGTCGTCTGCCTTCGTACCCATGTAGCCTCCAGCAGATACCCAGCATCTCTGTGCCTCATTTCCTTGCCAGTGATACAGAAACCATGGCCTCTTTCTACCCTGGTGTGGGTGGAGACGGTTGCAAATCCCTAGCACCGAGCCTTCCCCTCAGCAGGACTTTGCAAAATGAGCTTATTTCATTTTAACCATATGCTGCTGGGGTGAACTCAGGGCCTTTGCACTGAACTACATTCCCAGCCCTTTAAAAATATTTCTTTTTTATTGGGCTTGGTGGCACAAATCCCAGCACTCAGGAGGCTGAGGCAAGATCTCTTCGGCCGGTGAGATGGCTCAGCGGCGTAAGCGCCTGCCTGGCAAGCGCGAGGGCCCGAGCTCAACTCCCAGAACCCGCATACGAAAAAAGTGCCGGTGATATCGCTCAGTGGCACGGGCGCCTGCTGGCGCGCGAGGTCCTAAGGTCAACCCCCGGTACCCACACACACACACAAAAAAAAGATCTCTGCAAGTTCAAGGCCAGCCTGGACTACATAGTGAATTCAGGGCCAACCTAAACTACATAGGGAGATCTTTAAAAAGATTTTTTTATTTGGAGACAGAAACTCCCTAAGTCACTAAGTTGTCCAAACTGGGCTCAAACTTGCAAGCCTCCTGCCTCAGCCCCCTAGAGTGCAGGGATTACACTAGCTCACCTGCCCGATTTAGGGAATAGGTTGGCCCAAGGCAGGCAAACACAGAGGATGCCCTGAGAATTGTCCCACTTGCTGGGAACTCCACCTTCTGGCCAGCCAGGGCTCAGAGCAAAAAGCCCTCTGCCCCCAGTGGTACAGTCTCCTCTGGAGATTGGGGGAGTGCTAACAGTTACCACTAACAAGCTGCAAGAGGGGCCAGGCCTTTCCCTATTGCATCTCGTGTAGTCCTTGCATCAGTTGCAGGAGGTCCCATTACTGTCCCCAGTGCACTAAGGCTTAGGCTTAGGATGGCCAAGCAGTGTGCTCTGTGGCTCACACAGACGTGGTCACCTGTTCCGGGGTGACACAGGTGGTAGGTAGCAGAGCCAGACCTGAGCAGTCTGACCACCAAGACTCATTTCCCTAAGAGCAGAGGCCCGGGCACAGCACCCCGGTCCCTGCACCAGGCCACGGCAGTGGGATCAACCAGGGCTTGACTCCTAACAGGATTCTTCACGCAAAGGTGGTGAGGTGGGTTGGAAGATGACTGATGACAATGAAGGAAGGAAGGGTGTGTTGAGGAAGAGGCGACTGAGGGAAATTTCTGTAGAGGAGTATGTTACGGTTTCTATCTAGAAGTCTGCCAGAACCTCCTGTGTTCTCAGGCGGGGCTTTTGGGAGGCACTTGGATGATGGGCCTAGAGCTGACTCGGAAGGAACCCACGCTGTCTAACAGGACTTTGCCTTTGGCCTTCTGCATTGCGGGGAACCAGATCTGGCGACAGTGGAAAGCTCTAGAGTAGCAAGAGGGCGACTCTCAGACTGCAGCCTGCAGGGGCCCCTGGGGGAGCTCATCCTAGCGCAGTTTCTGACTCAGCAAGCTGGGGCGGGGCCTAGGGATTTGCCTTTCAAACAAGACGAGCCCCTCCCTCCCTTGTGATGCCCAGGCTGCTGGTCCAGGACCCCACTTTAGGTGGTGAGGATCAAGGATCTCCAACTGGGGTTCGCCATCCAGACTGCACATTTATGTCCCCTGGGGAGATTTTATAAAGAAAAGAAAACAAAACAAGATGCCAGAACCTCACCCCAGACCTTACATCAGAATCTTGAGCCTGGCATCTGTAGCTTGCAAAGTTCCTGTGGCAACAGGGCGAGCAGCGAGGATGTGACAGGGAAACTCCAGTTGTGCCTGTTCAGGCTGGAGCAGCGGCTCTGAGCTCCCTTCCTGGCAGAGGAGCTGGAAATAGCGGGTAATTCACATGGAGCCCTGGCCCCTGCCCTGTGCATGGCACTCCTGGTAACCCCAGAAGGGCAACCAGGGGTACTCGTATCAGGAAGGGGACGGGGCAGGAAGGGCAGTCCCCTCACTACTCTGTCCCCACCAGCTCCTCGGAAGTGGCTTTGTCCAGTGTCTAAAGCACTGGGCTAAATATAGCCTGGGCTGGGGGCTGAATTCAAGCTATTGAGCCTCCTGCTTGCCCTTGCCCGGCCCTGGAATGCAGGGAGGCTGCAGAAGAGGAGGCTGGACGAAAGGGACAAGGGTGGGGAGGGGACAATTCACCCAGCCAGCTGGAAGGGGAAATCCAAGATAGCTCATCTTTAAAAATTGGGTGTTACGTGGGGAAAAAAGAGAGACATTCCTCGTCTTGTGCTATGCACAATTCATATGTTAAAGTCATAACCTCCAGGGTGACTATATTTGGCGATGGGGCCTCTAAGGGGGTAAAGTTAAATATGGTCATAAGGATGAGCCCCTGACCCCATAAAATTAGTGGTCTTGTAAAAAGAGGAATGTACCCTAGAGGCTGAGGCAGTAGGATCGCTGCATGAGTTCTAGGCCAGCCTGAACTACACAGTGAGACCCTGTCTCAAAAAAAAAAAAGAAGAAGAGTAAGAAAAGGAAGTGTTCCCCGGCCCCCCTGCCTTCCTGTGCCTCTCCACCTCAGCATGTGTGACAAGGACAAGCCAGGTGGGGACTTCGCCAGAGGGTGGCCATCAGCAAGCCAGGAACCCTTCATCAGAGGCTGAGCTTGCTGGCACCGGGGTCTTGGACTTGTAGCCTCGAGGACTGGGAGGAAATAGGTTTGTGATGTTCGTGCCGCCCGTGTAAGGTATTCCCTTATGGGGGTGCTGGCCAGGCACCTCATAAGCAGTTTTGTCTCTCCCTTAACATGCTTCCACCTATTTCTCCCCGAGCAAGCCCCATCCCAGAAACCACCTTGAAGCAGAATCCCCGATGGTTAATTTTTCTCACATCAACTTGCCTGGCCATGGAGTGCCCAGATATTTGGTCCAACATTATTTTTTGGGCAAGAGTCGCATTTATATCTGTAGATGAGTAAGGTGACCACCCACTCCCATTCCTTGGACGGGGACTTACAGGATCTGTGTCCTAGCTCCCAAGCCATCGGAGGTGGCTGGGAGCCACACCACTGGCTTTCCTGGGTCTGCAGCTTGCAGCACATGGTGGAATTTCTCCACCACCATGTGAGCCAGTTCTTTATGATAGAGCTCCTTCCTCTGAGAACCCTGGCTGAACCACCTTCCCCTCCTGAGCCCTCGTGCAGTCTATCTCGGCCCAGTGCACTCTAGGAAGTTCTTGTAACCTAGACATTGTCTCTACAGCTATAACTAGTCTTCTGGACAAAAGGAACATTGGTTCAACTCCAGCCTCTAAAAAGCATCTCTTTGCTCTTATGGATCAGAGACCAAAGGGAGGGGAGGGGCACACAGCAGTGATTATGTCACACCCACCCCTGGTCTCTTGCACAAACACACACACACACACTCATGCAGAGCACCCCCAGCACACAGCATCCCTGGTACACAGCTTGCCGTGGCACCAAGCCCCACCCGGAGGAATGTGGGCGCTGTGGCTCGTCCCCGCCCGGCCTGTTTAAGAGGTGAGTGTGCACACTGGAGAGGCCAGAGGCACATTAAGGATTAACTTCCTGGCTGCAGCCAGCCTGGCTCAGCCTTCCTGTTAGAGGATTCTGTGGGCAGCCTCCACCCAGAGACACAGCTCTGCAAAACCGCAGCCCCTCCCAGGACTGGGCCCCCACCAAGCCCCCTGGGCACCCAGGCAGGAGCTGCTCCTGCCCCTCCTGCCGAGGTCCCTGCATGCAGATGTCTGGGAGCTGGAGCACCGAGGGGTCTCAGGTTGCGGGAGGAGTGCGAGCTCTCAGCTCAGCTGCCGGGGTGGTTAACAAGGCCTGAACCCTTATTGGATGGATTACCTTTGAGGTGCAGACCACTCTATTTGGTCCTTCCCCTGCTCAAATTTGGAGTTTGGGGGACTTCCAACCCCCACCATGAGGAAGACGGTGTTGTCAGCCCAGATTTGGGCCAGGACAGGTGCAGCAGGGGCTAGAAGATGCCCAGGATTTGAGGAGGTGAGTATGGTGACAAGGTCAAAGGCAATGTCACTGCGGTCACCAGGGGAGCCCTCAAAGGCAGGAGCTCTGTCTTCCACTTCACAGAGGCAGGGACCCCCTGCCTTCCATACACTGCATCCTGCGCAATGGGCCAGAGTCCTGGGAACTCAGATGGAAGCCCCTCTTCTGCCCCCAACTGACAGAGGACCTTCCAGGCCACAGTGGGCCCCATGTTTACCCAGATGGGTGCAGCCTGTCTCCAGGACCCCTCTGGCTGGGGCCTGGATGCTGCCCTCATCACCACCCCCCCCCTTCTGCTACAGCACTGTCGGTCTCACAGGCCCAGCAAGCCAGGAAAGCAGCCCTGATGGGGTGGGTGGGTTGTCAGAGCGTGGAGAGGAGGGGGGCCATTAGGGAGCTGAGCTGCTGCAGGGCTGGGAGGATGCTAATCGATGGGCTCATGTTATATTTATCGGCCACAGTACTTAGGCACTGCCCTGAGCAGGACTAATAGCTGCCCCATTGGAGACGCCATTACAGGAAGTCTAGTTGGGGGGCGGGGGGTGGAGAGGAGATGGGGACCTGGCAAGGTCTCCTCCTGGCAGTATCCCCCACCCCCAAGTCCCTACCACCTGGCTGCTGTCCTGCAGGCTGCTGGGATCAGACGTGATAACCATGGAGTGTGTGCCTTACCCTTCCCTTCTTCCCCACTGTCTGCCTGGGAGGAACACCCAGAATCCCCAGCCAGAAAGTCACCCCTGTTGCCCTGTGTCTCCCCTTCACCGCTATCTTTTCCTCTACCCTTTCTGGGTCTCTTGAAGGAAGCCACACCCTCTCCACCCGCCCACTGTTTGAATGACAGCCACGTGGGCCAACCAAGTGGCTCAGCCTTTCCTAGGGTGGAGCCCACAGTGGTTGCCATGGTGATCTTTCAGGGTGGGGCAGGGGGGTCTAGATACTGCCTTAACTGCTCATTTATTTAGGGCAATTAGTCCCCCGGTGACCCTCCCTTCTTTGACCCTACCCCAGGGCTATTCTCAGTTCACACCACATTCCCCCAAGATAGGGTGGGTCCTGGTCCAGAATGAATGGAGGGGGGCAGGAGGCCAGAGAAGGGACAGAAGCACCCAAAGTCTAGAGTCCACATTTAGACGCTGCCCTGGTCAGACAAGTCTTGTCACTGGCTCGTGGCCTCTGGATGGCTGCACCCCCTCTGGTGGCACTTCTGTCCTCCCTGGCTGGCTCATCCTGGTTAGCTCCTCCCTGAAGACAGCTCTGCAATAGCTGCAGCTCCCAGGGGCTCCTTCCTGTCCTGCCAGGTGACCCCATGGGTCCTCTCATACTGTTTCAGTCTGTGACACCTGCTGCTCTAGAACATTCATGCAGACTACTAGAGCTCGGTGGTGGCTGCAGGAGCCCATCACCCGGACCAGGAGGTCAGCATGGGGAAGGCAGATGATGACTACAACCAGGTGCCCTGGGTGCCCAGGCTGGTGCCGCCTGGCACCTCAGTGACACCTCCTTGCACCTTGCATTTAGATGACCCTGGCTCTGGCCTGGCCCTCCTCACCCATCCTGAGGAGCCTCCTGAAGGCCCTTCTGTCACAGCCACACCACAGTGCTCTGCTCAGGCCTCCGGCTCAGCTGCTGTGCCGGGCCACACTTTCTGTGGTGCAGGCCCCACAGTCAGGCGTGGCATCCTTAAGGGGCATGAGGCTGAGCCCAGTTGACCCATCCTTACTTCTCCACTGTAAATTTGTACTTTAGCATTACAGTAGCCGGCTGTGCATCTCAGTACCTTTCCCTGAGGGACACAGGAAGCAATCTATGTGTTCACCCACTTGGTATGACGAATGGCAAGAAGTGCATACACGTGCAAAAGTGGCACAATGGGATTTGCACCCATCTTTATGCTCAGTCTAACTGGTTTTGTGTATGTTTACCAGAGCGTCACAGAGGACCCATTAGACCCACACCACTAGGGGATTTTTTTTTTTTTTTTAGTTTTCTTTTGATTTTTCTGGTAGAAGCAGCCCAATTCAGTACAATGGCACATGGGAAACCAGATTTGCAAGTTTTGGAGGAGGTCAAAAGTGAATCATCAGATTACTCATGCATGGATGGTGAAGATGATACATTATGGTAAAATTCATGCTTTTCTAACATAAGAATGGTGTCAGTGGGTGATGATGTTGATGATGACTTTGACATTGGCCATGTGAGCCAAAGTTCCTGTGACAGTGAAATCGAGCAGGAATCAGTTGATACAGACACAGGGAATGCAGATTCAGGAGGAAGAAAACAGCAGTGTGAGTACATATTTGAATACTCGGAAATGTTGCGAATTGGCCATGCAACCAAACGGAACTATCCAATGTTAGAAAGCCAGCACTGCTATTCAGTGTCAGAAATTGTAGCAGACTGAATGCTACAAGATACTGTGAAATACACAAAGGCTGAAATGCAAGGGAAAGGGTCTGTATGCACCAATAGCCATATTCAAAAAAGTATTTATTATGACACCTCACTAGCTGAACTGAAAGCATGCATTGGTCTGCTATACTTAATATAACTTTCTCATGGTGATTGCAGGAATGTAAAAGACTTATGGAAAAGCAATGGTCAAAATATGGCATAAAATTTATGCCCTTGTAGATATGAAGACTTATTATGCTTTCAATTTAGACATTTATCCTGGAACTGAGCCATCAAGTCCTTATTTGTTTGTTTGTTTTTTTTTTTGTGGGTACCGGGGGGGTCGACCTCAGGACCTCACGCACCAGCAGGCGCCCGTGCCGCTGAGCGATATCACCGGCCCCTTTTTCGTATGTGGGTTCCGGGAGTCGAACTCGGGCCCTCGTGCTTGCTGGGCAGGCGCTTAAGCCACTGAGCCATCTCACCGGCCCCCTCAATTCCTTATTTGTATAGTAATAAACCCAGTGATATTGTGAACAGACTTTTTCCGGGGGTGGGGACAGGGTCTTGCTATGTAGTGCAGGCTGGCCTTGACCTTGCTTATGTAGCCCAGGCTGGCCTCGCTCGCGCTTGTAGTGATCCTCCTGCCTCAGCCTCCGAAGTTCTGGGATTATAGGCATGTGCCACCACGCCTGGCTGTGAACAGACTTGTTGCTCCCATCTCCTAAAAGAATCAGAATGTGACACCAGACAATTGGTTTACCGGTTTCCAAATGATGTTACATTTGGTAACAGAGCACAAGTTGACTAGCACAGGAAATGTACACAGGAACAAAGCAGAAATTCCAAACCAAATGTTGCAATTTCAAAACAGAGAATTGTGCAATCTTTGGATTTCAGAAAGATATAACATTGGCCTCTTATATGGCAAAGAAAACAAAACTGGTACTGCTGATGTCAACATTGCACCATAATGGAAATACTGATAGGGAAACCTCGACAAAACGGAAGCCTGGGATGGAAACTTTCTACAACAAAACTGAAGGTGGAGTAGATGCTGTTGATGAGTTATGCAGCAACTATGATGTCTTTTGAAACACAAAGCGTTGGCCAACGGTTGTGTTTTACTCAATCCTAAACATGTGAGGCATAAATAGTTTGATAGTTTACAAAGAAAATAACAAGGGCAAAATACCACGGAGACATTTTCTTAGAGGATTGGGACTGGAGCTCATAAGAAAGAGATCATTTACAGCAGAGGAAAAACAAAATGTTTCTGCCCAGGGAACTACGCAAGAAAAAAAATTGTGGAGCACACTGGTGAGCTGACGGGTGGACAGTCAGGCACAGCATCACAAAGACCCACTACGACAACAGGAAAACAAAAAAGATGTCAACTGTGCCCTACAAGAGAGTACAGGAAAACAAAACATACGCGTCATCAGTGTGAGTGAGACTTCAGTATGGAACACGCAGTTGTCACGTGTGAAGACTGCCTTGGGTGTGACAACTGAAGCAAAGCTTATTTTTGTGGTAGAGTTCAATCGGCATTTTCATTGTAGTTCATATAGGAATTTATTTCTGATGTTCTCTTTTAGGTTTTGTAAGCAAGTACACAGCTAATGTGCAAATGGTGTCTATTCTAAACATACAATACATATTAAGAATTTAATAATTTATTTTACTGACGTTTTATGTTCCGGTTAACTACACACTGTATAATATAGTAAGACCCTCCTGACAAAACAGCGAGGCCACCGAGATGTCAAATATGTCCTACAAAAAGGCCAGGAAAGTGAAAGACATGTGCTGCCAGTGTAAGCGATCGTGTGTATGGAACATGCTGTTGTCATGTGTGCATACTGCCTTAGGTGTGATAATTGAGGTAAAGATTTATTTTTTTGTAGGGTGCTATTGGTATTTTCATTGTAGGTCACATGGGAATTTATTTCTGATGTTCTTTTTTAGACTTTGTACACCAAAAACCAGTTGATGTTGAAAATTGTGATGCTTTTTTATAAACAATAACTATTAAAAACTCAATACCTTATTTTTATGATTTTTCCTGTTATGTATTCATTGTTTAATATAATAAAACTCATAAAATTAAAGTTAATAATTCATCAATAGAAATATTCTAGGGCCAGTGAGCTAGCTCAGTGGCATAAGCGCCTGCCTGGCAAGCACAAGGTCCTGAGTTCGACCCCCAGTACCCACAAAAAAAAAAAAAAAGAAATATTCTAAAGAGTAGACCCACATTTATGTGCCTGGTTACGTTAGGCCCACGTGTGTCATGCTCCCTGGCCATCGCTGTGGGGTCACCTGAGTCTCCCAAAGGCCTCTTTGTTTCAAGCTGAAGCAACAACTGGGTCCCCTGGTTTTTCTCAAACCCCTCGGTTTTTCCTCATTTTTTGTTGGCTGAGCCACATCTGGGCCTGAAGCTCCTGTGAGGGCCGCTCACCCACTTAACTGGGGACTTTTTCCCAGTGTCCCTCCGGCCCCTGTGCACCTGTCTGCCATCCTCACCTGCATGCCAGCCTCTTTCCTGTGACTCTGAAGCCCCGTGTGGGGGAGGGGGGGCAGAGGAGTGGGAAAGCAGCCTGGACTCAGCCTTGGTGTCTCCCTGGCTCGGGGACAAAGAGAGTCATACTGGGGGTGACCTCACCCTTTGGGCATCCTCTGCTGGACAAAAGGCCGATTGTTGTCCAGCCTGGAAGCAGGAGGCAGAGGATGACACTCCAGTCCTTGGGCCGGCTTTGGAGAGCCTGCTGTCCTGGCTGACTTCTCCAGCGTAGCGAGGGCGCGGGGGTCTTCAGGCCTGGCCGGGGGAGGCCGCCCCAGGTCCCATGCGGGAGGAAAGCTCGCGGTACCTGTTCAGAGCCCCTCCAGGCCGACCTCAGTCCTGGCATGCGACACTTGCTGCTCCCAAGCCGGACCCGGACACTTCGCTTTCTGCTTTGCTTTTTTCCCAGCATTGCCTCTGAGTTTTGTTTTTTGTTTTTTGTTTTTGTTTTTTTGGGGGGGTCTTTAATTTCCTGGGAGAACAGTGGATTCCAATTTTCTTTTTACAATAGGTTGGGACAAAATATTCCTAGAAGTCTGATCCGTGAAGAAGAGGAACACTGAAGCTCCTTGGATTGAGGGGTGGGGGCAGAGATGTCCTGAAGCCCCGTACCCCAACCCAACCCCATTCGGGCCCTTTGTCTAGAATTTCTTCGGGGTAGGAACAGCCTTAACCCTCTTCGCCCCCACCTCCGCCACACCCTTGCCTGTAGATGTCCCTCTCTGTTATCTCCGCCTGAAAATAACCACATCTCCCTGCATGTGTAAGCCCTCCTCCTCCGGGGAGGCCTCCCTGATCTCCCCTTTATGTCCCTCTCCCCAGTTTAGCTTCATAGCTCCTGCAGCTTTGGGCAAGGACCTCCTTACGTGTTGTCCTCACCCTTTCTCCTAGAAGCTCCTTGAAGATGGGGACCCTGCCTTTTTATCCCAAGCAGGGCCTTGCCAGAGAGGGAGGGGATGAATGAGGGTGGGCTGAGGCTGGCCTGAGTATGCAAGCTCTCAGGACCATCACATTGGCCCCCAACACACACACACACACACACACACACACACACACACTGCCAGACACAGATGCCCTCCCCCACCCTCTCCCACTGAGGCCCCCATGTGGAGTGGGCTGGAGCATGGGGGATGGGTTGGGGGAGGGGGCTTCCCTCCAGATGTTGTTGGAAATACAACACGTCTCCTCTGCACACCCCCCCTCCCACTTCCCGCTCCATTTCCCCTAAATATTTACTGATTTTTATTTACATTCTTTCCCCTAGGTGCCCGGCCCCTGTCAGGTCCCATTTGCCTGCCCTGGTTCCCTCCTGCCAGCTGCCTTCTCAGCCTGCACATCTGGAGTCAAGAATCATGTGCGGTTGGCAGCAGCCTCCCCCCGCCTGAGGGGTGTGTGGGGTGCTGAAGCCAGTGGGCTGGTGGCTCTGGCAGGGCTGGGCAGGGGGCTGGGGATGGGGCAGCTAGCCACCGTGTCCCCACACACCCCAATCTGGGATCGTTTTGGCCCCCTTTGTTTCACAGGGACTTCTGGAAACGCCTGATGCATGCCAGATGCCAGGAGTGCCGGGGAGGGAGGAGAGTCGGCGGGACTGAGGTGACATCGCAGAGACACTTCTCCTGGCACACCGGCTGGCTACCTGCAGTGCCGCCCACTCGAGGCCTCCTCCCCCAGCCGACCAAGGATCCAGAGAAGGATTTCCCATCCCACCCCCGGGCTCGCAGCCCCTTTCACCTACTACCCCTCTGCTGCAACTCAGCGGTCCTTATCCAGCATCTCCTGTGGGACCGGCCAGGTACTGTCCCAGGTGCTGACGCTATGTCTGCCAACCCACAGCCCGTGCTGGCCCTGCTTTCTCCTAGGAGCCAATGCATACACGCTGGGGTGAGTTTGAGGCTTGCAGGTTCTGGGGGGAGGAAAGGCAGGCGGGGGGATGGGGAGTGCTAAGCGGCGCTAGGGAGGGGTTGCAAGTTTATTTTTTGACACAGGATCTTACTATGTAGTGCAGGCTGGCCTTGTACTCCCAGCGATCCTCCTGCCTCAGCCTCTTGAGGCTGGGACTATAGGTGTCTACCACCACACCTGGCTTAGGGCTTTGATTTCGAACAGCAGCACCAAGGTTGCTTCCTGGAGTGAAGCCTCAGGTGAGAGGCTGACTAGGCCTGGGGAAGGGAGAGCCCCAAGCAGAAGGGACGATCTACAGGGTGAGCTACTGGACCAGGCAGGGGCCTGCGTGGCTGGAGCAGGAGGTGCACGAGGACATATTAGGGTCCCCACCTGGACATATGAGGGCAGCAGAGCGGCTCCTGCCTCGCCCGCCCTCCTCCACCTTTTAGATGCCCCCCTTCTCAGCTACCCCAGGGTGTGGCCTCCCTCGTCGCGACCCTGACTTGGGCTGCTGCAGAAGTCTTCCGCGTTGCTCGCAGGAGCCAGCCTGGCTCTCTCTGGACAGTAGATGCCCTTTTCTTCCTCTCTTCCTTTCCCAGGGGAGGGATGCTGGGGAAAGATTGTGATGTCTCCGGGGCAGCATCCTGCCTCCTGTGGCCTTTCTCCGGTCACCCTGAATTTCTTAAAGCTGCTCTGTCTCTGCCATCTTCCCTCTTACTCCTGCACACCCGGCTCCACCCTCTGGGCAGGGACCCAAGCATCTCTGCCCTCTGCTCTGGGCTGGACTGAGAGGGGCACATCTCAAAGGTAGAGGGGCAGCAAGCACTGGGCTCCCAGGCCTGGAGCCCTGGGAGGGAACAGCTGCAGAGCCACTGTGGGGGGTTGAGACAGGGTTTCTCTGTGTAGTCCAGGCTGGCCTTGAACTCACTATGTAGCCCAGGCCAACCTTGAACTCAGGCAATCCTCCTGCCTCAGCCTCCTGAGTGCTGAGATTACAGGTGTGTGCCACCGAACCTGGTGCAAATTCTGTTTTCAAATAGTGACTAAGTGCTGGCAAAAGTGCAGAGGTGGCGGCATCCCCTGCCAGGAGGACAGCTACTCTGACCTGCAAGCCCTAGGAGTGAATCATTTTCCCATTACAGTGAGTCAAGGCTGAGTTCCTGGCCCTCACTCAGTTAGGGCCTCACTGGTGCCTCACTCATCCAGGCCTGACTCATTCAAACAAGGACTGAATGAGCTGGCACCGGAAACTGCTTCCCTGGGCACACAGAGAGCACAAAGCTCACATGGCTTCTACCCTTGTGGAGCCCGCCGTTCAGGGAGGGAGCAGGTGTCAATCAAATGGCCACAAAAATGTAGTCAGAGTCACAACCATGGTCAGTGCAAAGAAAAGGAAGGGAGAAGATGGTGCCCTGAGATGAGCCAGGGAAGCCTGGGTGACATCTGAGGGATGGAAAGACAGTCCAGGCAGAGGAAATGTACATGCAAAGGCCCTGTGGCAGGAAGCCACCACAGCTGAAGGCAGATGAAGCTGGAGTGCAGACAGCAAAGGGGATGAGTAGAGAGAGAGAGGTGGGCAGGGACCGCTCATGCAGAGCCTTCTCAGTCACGTTGAAAGCTGATCTAGGCTGGGCATGGTGGTGCATGCCTGTAACCACAGCACTCTGGGAAGCTGAGGCAGGAGGATTGTCACGAGTTCAAGGCCAGCCTGGGCTATACAGTATGACCCTGTTTCAAAACAAAACAAAACAAAACAAAACAAAACAACAAACAGACAAAGAAAAGCTGATCTCGGAGCAGAAGCTGCAGGTCAGGGTAAGGACAGCGGAGGTGAGAACCTGCTGGGAGGCTCCCCATAATGGAGCAGGTGGGAGCTGCAAGCAGGAGGGGCAGGGATCCGCTCACTGGGGGAGCATGGTGGCCAGGGTGCCGCCTGGATTTCTGCTGTCGGCCTCTCTTGTCTGTAAGGAGGAAGCAGCAGCCGCTCTCTCCAGCTCTGGATGAGTGAACGGTGGCCCAACTCCTCCTGGGCCTGGTAAGGCCTTGGAGGGAGCTGTAGGGACAGAATGGATTCCCCTCCCTGGTGCCACTCAGGTAGCTGGGACTTGATCTGCCTCAAGCCCTCAGAGTGCTGAGAAAGCTGCTTTGAGCACGGTTTGGACTTGACTGTGCCGCTGACAGCACTGGAGAAAGGTTTGCTGCTCAGACTGGGCAGGGGATGAGAGACAAGTCGGGATCCACGCGAGGGAGGGAGGGGCAGAGAGGCTGTAAACACCTCTCCAGCAGGGCAGCTGTCCAGAGCTGGTGCTAGCTCAGGAGGCAGAAGCAGGAGGGGCTGGGGGGCAAGAGCTTCAGAGTCCACCCCTTAGCCTGCGGTGGGGAGCTCATCACACTCCGCCACTTCTGCAGCCCCTGTGCCATGAGCAAAGAGCACACCTGGGACACAGAGAGACGCAGAGGGACACAGTGGCTGGATGCCCAGGTGGTGCTGGGGGCGGAGGTGAGCTGAGGAGCCTTCTTGGGGAGGAGGGGGCATTCAGGACATGGATGGGGGTGCTGGATTCTCCACCTTGGAAGGTCTGCATCCCTGCTCTGACCTGCTCCTCCCCCAGGCCCGGTGACCCCTCAGGGAGCACCCACAGGCCAGTGGCACAGGGACTGAGCATTATTCCACCCAGAGGCCCCCAGAGGCAGTGGCCTCAGCCTGCGCAGTGTGCAAGGGCAGGAAGGACTCCCTGGGCTGGAGGTGGAGGAATCAATAACCCCATTACAGTGATGGGCCGTGGCTGAGGGCTTGGGGGACGGGATCAGAGAGGAACAGGGACCAATCAACAGACAGCAAGCAAAGGACTGTGTGCACACAGTCCTCGGGACACCAGCTCCTCCCTGTGACCGGTGCCAGCTGGGGTGGAAAGAGGAGAGCTCTGGGTCCCTGTTCCGCTCTCCACTTGGTCTTTCTGACCTCTGGTTCTGCCCCCGAATGCAATCCCTACTGTTTTAGCAGGCTGTCACCAGAACAGCAGCCCGTGACATGGCAAAAGTGCTTTGCAGATGCCGCACAAAGCGCCCAAGCCCAGCACAGTGCTCGGCCCACTCTGAGAGGCTGTTCAATATTAATGAATGAGTAAATGAATGAATGAATGAACAGTGAAGTTAAATCCTACTTTTGAGGAACTCCTAGAACTTTGGAGGTGATGAGACTTGAACCACAGGGCAACAAACCAAACTGGCTTTGGAGGCAGCAAGATCTTGGCTTGTGTCCTGATGCCACCACCAGCCCTGAAGGCTGCTGTTATTCCTCATGTCTCAGAAGAGAAAGAGTCTGAGAGAGAAGGCACAACTTACCAGGGCCCTGCTGCAGCTGGGCAGGGAAGGGGTCAGGACAGGAACCTCGGATTCTGTCTCCAAAGCCTGTGTCCTTCCGGCCATTTAAGGCTCCTGCTGTAGGTGACTGGCTGGGACACTGGCCTCCGTACCTGCCCACCCATCAAGCTGGAATTATTTTCTATTTTCTTTTTGGAGGTAGGGTGTCTATAGTTGCACAGTACCTCAGGGGCTGCTAGGTCCCATGGGAGGTCAACACCCATTGAGGACATGCCAGGGCCAGCGACTCACTCTCACCCAGGGTGTGCACATGTGGACGCGGCACCTGAGCCTAGAGAGGCGGGGATGATGGGACCACTGACCCTGGTGCTCTGCCATGGCAACACGCGGCCAGTCCTCCCCTTTAGTCAGTGCTGTGCCTTGAGTGCTCCTGCGGGCAGGGCCTTGTCATGCCACAGCTGCCTGTCCCCTCCCTGACTGGACTTCAGCCTCTGCCACTCAGTTGGCCGCTTTCCAAAGTATGTCCTGTGGGCTGTTTACAGACATTTCTTGCAAAGAAGAAAAGATGGTGTGTGATGGAATGAATTTGGAAAGCCATGTCAAACATGCTACCCTGGCTCCATGCCAACTTTACAGAATTTCTGTCTCAGTTACTTTTCTCCTTGCTGAGACAAAATACCTGACACCCAAAGTTAAAGGAAGTAAGGTTTATTTAGCTCACAGTTTATAGAGGTTCAGTCCTTAGTTGGGTGGCTCCAAGGCAGGGAGGCATGGCAGAGGGGCATCGCAGAGGAGAAACAGCTCATGGCAGGCAGAAGGTAGCAGAGCAACAAGGGGCGACCACAGCCCTTTCTGTCCCTTACATCTTATCCAGGCTACTTAGGGTGGGTGGCACTCACACCCTTAATCCTAGAGCCCTTGATCCCAGCATTGCACCGTGAATCAATCCCAGCATCACACCCTCTAGATCCAGCCACCTCTGAAAAAGCCCCACCTGTGACTGCATGAGGCTTAGGGGGACATCTAGACACAGCCACAGTGACTTCTCAGAGCCTTTGTTTCCTGCATGTGGGGTGTGAAATCCTCAAGAGCCTGGGAGCTCCAGGAAAGAACTTTTCCTACTGTAATCTCGGTTACTCTGGAGGCAAGAGGAACAAAAATTCGAGGCCAGCCTGGCAAGACCCTGTCTCGAAATAAAAATTTTAAAAAGAGCTGGGGATGTAGTTCACTGGTAGAGCACTTGCCTAGACTGGGTTCAATCCCCAGCACTGAAAAACATTTTTCCAACTGATTTGACATCTCTGGTGCTGATGGGCTCTCAGGAAGACTGCAGGGTGGGCTGGAAGAGCAAGGCAGAGGCAGAGGGGGCTCAGGAGGCTGAATGGGCAGCCTGCGAGAGGATCTGAGCCCTCCTGTTGGCCAGGTACCAACAAAATCAGGGTCTCTGTCCTCCCAAGCTTGCAGCCCAAGGGCAGGTGCGGGCCACCAGGAGCTCCCCTCCAGGGCGGAATACGTGAGTGTCATGCATGCGACTGCATCCTCCAGTTGTTTACCCCACTTGTACCATGGCATTGGCCAGCTTCCTCTCCTTTTTCTTTTCAAGAATCAATAAATGATCCACGTCCAGGTCAGGTCAGGTGGCCTGTGGTTGTTTCTTTAACCCTCATTGACAGGGTGGACAGTCCCAGCATTCATCCCCCAAAGGAACATAGGGTCAGTCAGCCGGCGTCTCTTCGGGGCCTTGAGTCAAGTGGGGCATTTGGCTCCAAGACTCACCCAATGTCTGGGTTATTTTTAATCCATTCTGTTGTCACGGGTCCAGGCCCTGGGCGCTGGGACAGCTTAGTTGGGCAAGGATGGCAGGCGGGCATGGTAACACCCATAGTGATGCCAGAGTCTGACCCAGTCCTTCGTCAGCTCTGCAGCCCCAGGTCCCAGGGAAGCCGGCTAATGCAGCACCCCTTCCTTTGCCCTGGGCAAGCTAGGAGGAGCTCAGGCCCCTCCCCATGCCCCCAGATACAGGATGCACAGGCTTCCGGCTCCAGCTGCCAGGGTTTCTTGGGGTAAGCACTGGGCCAGGAGCTGGGAAACCTGGGATCAGGTTCTACTGTGTAACCTTCTCTGGGCCTCCATTCCTCATTCCCTCATGGGGTCTTCAACTCTGGCTTGCTGTGGTTGGGAAGCCGCATCCTCCCTAGAGTTCTTCTATGGGATCATAGTTGGGGCACTGGTAACATCTTCCCTGCCCCATGGGATGAATTAGAATGAACCCCCTCCCCACTCTCTCTTTGAAAACACCCCAGAAGACAGGTTTGTTTTCCCTCATGAAGTCTAATTGGGTCACCTGCTCTTCAACAACTTTCAGTGGCTCTCTATTGGCCTTTTAATAGTTGATGTGTTGTGTCAACTTGAGAAGTCCAGAAGCCTAAGTAACTCAGCAGTTCTACATCCTGGGGTGTAGAGGACACGCCCTTACTACTCCAGGATGTTGTTCCTTGTGTCAACTTGAGAAGTTTAGAAGTTTAACTGAGTGACTCAGCAGGGGGCCAGGGTCCTCACTTTGTAAACATCCTGAGCCTGTGCAAGAGGAGGGCAGGGAGATGGTGTGAGTGCTACACCCACCCCAGTGTGGGTAGCCTGCATACAATGTTAGGGAGGAAAAGAGGCTCGCTCTCCCCCCTTTTTTGCTCTTTTTGCTTTTGCTGTCTTCTGCCGCCTTGAACTGTTGCCCCTGTGCCATGCCACCCTGCCTTGGAACCAGCTGATTATGGACTGAAACCTCCACAAACTGGGAGCTAAATAAACCTCTCCTTCCTTAATTTTGGTGTTGGGTATTTTGTCTCATCAATGAGAGCAAAGTAACCAAGACAGGCCTCAAGATGAAATCATCCTTCAAATGGCATAAAAAGTCCTCCGTGCTCCAGCTCCTGCCTACTCTCCAAGGACCTCTTTTGCTTCTCAGCCACATCAGGTTCCAGGCGTCAGCTCATTGAAATTCCCTGAAAGGTTACTGTCCCGCCCCTGTGCCTTGCATATGCATGTTTTCTGCTCTGAAGAGCTTTCTCCTGTTTGTTTACCCCACAGTTCCTATTTGGTCCTCAGGTCCGGGCTCAATTGTAAGTGGTGTGCACCCCTGTTAAATCACTTTTCCTTTAGGGTCCTTAAGCATTTGCAAGTCTATAGGCCCAGGAGACCGGAAGCTGCTTGGAGGCAGAGGCTGTGACGATTTGCATGGTGTGTGCCTGCCGTGGAATAGGTGTTAATGCTGAGTGAGTGAGGATGAAAGGGAAGGAATGTGGAGGGAAGGCTCATGGGGTCCCCACCTGAGCCCATAAAGCTGCTTACCCCAAAGCCCATCAAAGTCACTAATTAACAATTAGCTATTGTTGCTGTAGCTAATTTTATGTCACAAGTTTAGCAGTACGCCAAGCAAATGGAGCTCCGAGGTCTGCACAGGACGGAGCTGGCCCCTTCTTAGCTGAAAGTTGCTTCCTTGCCTTGCCCCTCTGGAGGCAGCAGCATCCCTAGGCTTCTGGTCCCTCCCTCATACCACCATCCCCTCTCTGCTTCTGCCTTACATCTCTAGGACTCTTCTCCCTCCTTTATCAGGATCCTATGGTCACCTGATGGCCACCTAGCTAATCCACAATGGCTCCCCATCCTGAGATCCTTAACCTGCAAAGTCTTCTCTGCCACAGGTCACACGGTCACAGGCTCTGGGCATTCGGATGTGGACACCTTTGGGGGCGATCAGTCATCAGATCACACCCTGGAAGCTGAGAATGAGTGTGGAAGAAGGAAGGGAGCAGCACCTTGTCTGGCCTCAGTTTCCTCATCTGTGACCAGAAGGATGGGACCAGTTACAGGGTCCCCACAGTCTTCCTGAGGAGACATTTTAAGAGCCAGGATCTGTCCCCAAAGCAAGAGGATTGATGTCAGAGGACAAGAGGGCCATCATCTCCTCTGCCCTGGGTGACACCTGCCTGCATTTAACCAGAGTGCCCTGTTGCAGTTTCTGGGTATCCACAGAGCCCTGCCGGCATGGCTCAAGTAGGGGTACAGGGACCCCCATGTCCTCCTGGGGTGCATTCGCCTGGCAGAGACGAAGGCTAAAAACTAGCTCTGCTTCTCAAAGATTTCTAATGGCCAAGTTTGATGATGTAAGTGGGAGAGAAGATATTTTCATAGAAACAACACAGAGGAGTCCTGGGGAAGAAAACAAAGTTGGCTGGAACTTGGGAAGCAAGGCTGGAGAATCCATCGTGGGGCAGCCAGTGAAGGAGGAGAGGAGGAAGCGGAGTTCTGTCCTGGAGGCGCTGCAGGGGCCACACGGAGGGGCTGAGAGAGAAAACAGGTGTGTGCAGGGGGAGAGCGAGGAGATTGATGGCCAGTGCTCTGAGCGAGGCCCGGGGGACGCGTGGCTGGGATGCTGCACCTCTGATCCTCAACATCCAGCCGCCGCCCCCGGCCCAGCCTGGCCCGGCCTCCACGGGTTCTTCAGTAAGAGCCTTCTTGGGGACCTCTTGCAGGGCAGGCAGATGTTTCTAGATGAGGCCAGATGCTGAGAAACAGGGAAGGGGCTGGACCCTCTGGGCTTGCAGGGGTTGGGGGAGGAAGGCAGGACAGGAAATGAGTGAGAAGGGAAATGATCTTCAGCCAGGGGCTTTGTGCACAGCTAATCCTCGCAGCAACAAGGGGAAGCAGGTGTCCTGCCCATTTTACAGGTGGCTCAACTGAGGCGGGCACCACCATCTAAGCTCTGACTGCTTGCCTTCCCTCCACCCTTTACCACCCTGCCACACTGTCATGCTCCCCAGGATGTCCCTCTTTCTCTCCCAGCCTTACACAGACCTTTCCTTCTCATTGTCCTTAGGCTGGGTCCTGTCTTCTCCTTGCCCCCTCCTCAGAGAAGCCCACCCGGCCTCCCCCAGTCTGTCCTGCTGCACCGGCTGTCTGTCTCTCCAACCTGTCAGGAGTGAGTTCTACCTGGTCCCATCTCAGCCAGCCTGCCCCTTTCCATCAGACCGCAGAAGTATCCAGAGGTTGGAGGCCGCTCGTTTTCCACTGGGGAGGTGAGGGGTGCCCCTTGGCAGGCGCTGGGCATGGTGAGAAATACAAAGGCAGCCGCCCAGGGCCCCCGATGTGAGAGTCTTGGCTTCCTCCCCAGCCCATAAAGAAGGGTGTTAACAGCCTTCTAGGGAGCCAGAAAGGGGCGATCAAAGGGATGGGAGGCAGTGGGGGGCTCCTTCAGTTCAGAGTCACCCTGGCACCTCCTTTTTGCCCTGCATCCTGGGAAGCTGCAATTTAAGGGGAGTGGTTAGTGCAGTTACCCACTCCTTCCTACCACCCCCACATCCCTAACCAGGGGCCCCTCCACCTCTAGGGTCTGCCTCTTCTGCCTCCTCAGTGGAGTTCTCTTTAATGTGCATAGCATGTACATTTTCTTTGCACCTCGATTTTCCTCCTTCTCACCAGGCTTCTAGGGCCCCAATCCTCTTGGGCCTTGCTCTGTCTGTAGTAACCCTGGCCAGCCCTGAGAAAGGATGCCAAACCCCATCCATTCCCTGGAAGTTTCCATCTATGTGTCCCCCAGGCCCTTCCCCTGTCTCCTGCCTCCGGCCACACCATCGATTGTCACAATTAACATGCTCAGGAGAACAGGAGACACCCCCTCTGGCTGTGTCTGCCCTGACCTCCTCCCTGGCCATCCCTCCTTCTCTGGGAAGCCACCCCCTGGGAGAGCTCCGAGAGGTCAGCCAACCGCACGGACCAGGGACTCACAGAGCCAAACATTCATAAGCTGGAAGGGACTTAGAAATGTTTGCCCTGCACCTCACTAAACAGATGGGGAAACTGAGGCTCCCACTTGGGTTCAGAATCCGGATTCCCTGGATCCACTCTGTTTTCCAAGTGACTTGTCCATGTGGTTGTCCTGATCAGGTACTTACGGGTCCAGGAGTCACACAGACCACAGCCAGCTCCCAGGTGGCTTTCTAGCAAGACTGTTAGCTGATGGCTTCAACTCAGGACTGAGCCAGACAAACAGGAAGTTGGAGAATAGAGGAGGGGAGCCATCCCCCATCCATCAAAGCTTTATTGAACATCCCTGCCATGCCAGATCCGATCATGGAAGCAGAGTTGCAGCCCCTGCCCCGGCCTCTTGGATAAGGAGCGGGGCAGACATCCCCCACCCCGCCCCCGCCGACTGCGCTGGGCTGCAGCAGAGCTAGGCTGGCTGTGCGAGCTAAGTGCCTGCAGGAGCTCCATCCATGCTGGCTGGGCAGGACAGCGCAGGCCTCGGAGCAGAGATGACATCCAACTGATCGGGGGAGGACAGTATAAATCAGCCAGGTGGCAATGGGGACAAGGGCATTCCTGGCAGAGGTGACAATAGGGGCAAAGACCAAGAGGAGTGAAAACCTTGGTCCATTCTGGACAGTTACATGAGGCTAGTAGCTTCCTGGAAATTGAAAGGGAAGGGACCTGAAGTGGGTTTAGAAAGGGATTCTGTGAAGTGCCTTTAATGTTTTGTCTTGAAAGTAACGGGGAGGCCACCTGTTTAAGACAGGAAGTGAAGGATTGGATTGGATTCGGGGCCCCCAACAGCAACCTGGAGGAAGGAATCATGTGGGAGTCACCCTGGAAAACGGCTGGAGTGGTCCAGGCAGGAGAGGCCCAGGGCCTGAGCTGCCACACACCTGGGGAGTTAGGGCCAGGAAGGCCCAATTTCACAAGGAAACTGACCAGGGTCCACTGAACCTGCCTGCAGGGTTGCAGAGGAGGATGGGGAGGTGGGTGGGATGTCCATCCCCACGTTGCTGATGGCTAGGGGACGAGGGACAATGAGTTCAGCTGCCAACATGTTGGGGCAGAGGTCCCGGAGGGACAGCTGGCTGGGATGGCAATCAAGCAGCTGGACAAATAAAGCTGAATCAGGACAGCACCAGGATTGTGTAGTTCAGAGTTTATCTGTTCAAGGGCTGAAATCAGAGAGACCCAGGTTCAAATCCAGTTCTTACATCCCTGCTCCGGGATCTTGGAGAAGTCTCAACCTCTCCAGCATCAGTCATCCCATCTATAAAGTAGCCAGGCATGGTGGCACTCACTTGTAATCCCAGCACTTGGGAGGCTGAGGGAGGAGGATCGTCATGAATTAGAGGCCAGTCTGGGCTACCTAGTGAGACTCTGTGTCAAAAAAACAATAAATAAATACAATAGGGACAGTAATGGTGAGGAAGAAATGAGACCATCTTCAGCCAGAACTTGTCACAAGGCTTCAGAGCTAGGGTTGTTTCTTTCTCCACCATCTCTGATGTCCCAGAGCAACCTCTAGGTCCCCAGCTCTGTTCCTTCTTGGAGAGTCCAGACTGGCCTCTCCCTCCCCTGCCATTGCCCAGCACAGGCTTGGTGCCACCATATGTCATCACTGGAGTCCAGCTGTGACATCAGTGCAGAGACCCCAAGGGCTCAGGAGGTGGCACTGGGCTGACAGGGTGTGGCTGCCCTTCCTGGCTGAGGGTGGTGCCTGACAAGCCCCTGAGTGACAGGTATCAAATGGATAATCCTGAAACCAGTCCCATGTTCCCCTTTCCGTTATCGGAAGACCCAGGAAAAGCCGGAAGCCCCCATCCAGGATGGCAATGGGGTCACCGGCCAGGTATTTTCTCTATTGACCAAGTCTAGCAGGGTGGGCAGGGGAGTGGTGCAGGAGGAGGCACATCCGGGGATGTCCAATGCCTGTGTGTCATGCAAATGACATGCAAATCACCCAGGTGTGGCCCTGCCCACCGCAGTTCTCCAGCCTCAGCAGTCCGGAGAGGGCGGGGCTCTGCGGAGGAGGCCCCCTCCCCACCCCAGGGCCAGGACCCCTCTTTGGTGGTGATGGGGGAGGAGGGCCGAGCGGCTGGCTAATGGGCTCATGATTCATCGCCGGGCTCTTGTCTGCGCTAATTGGCTCTGCCGGCCCACTGATTCATGGCAGGGAGCCGGGCTCTGGGGGACCCCCGTGTCCCTCCCTCGCCTCCCGCCCAGAATGGCTTCGTGAGGCTTTTAGATCCAGGATCCGTTCCAAGGGACCGTAGCCCGGCATCCATCACCGATGACAGACTGGGGCTCCGGGTGGGGGCAGGGCGGCGACCAGGGATGCTCCCCACCCACCCCGGGCACCCCAGCCACCAAAGGGCAGTGGAGGGCAGTAGGGGCCTGGGCTGGGTCCTGAGGAGTGACACGGGGGACAACCAGGCTGATGTGAGTGGTGGTGGTGGTGGGTTCATAGAGCTGGTGGAAGATGGGGTGCAGGGTTAGGGTTGAATGGAGCGCAGGTGGAAATAGGAGCCGAGGAAAGGCTTGAGCAGAGACTTAGAAACAGGGTGTGTTGTGACAGATGAGGGTGACTCTGGGTGTCGCAGGGTGCTCCGGAGCTTCATCTGAAATCGCTGGTAACAAAAGAGACCCAAGCTTTTTTTGGGCAATCGCTGTGTGACCTTCAGGGGGTCACCTATCTGGCCTGAGCCCCCACATCTCTGACTGCGGCGGGAGATTCCCCGTAGGCAGGCACCCTAGGAGAACATGCCTTCAGAGTGTCTTGGGTCCCTGCATCGCCTGTCATTCATTACACTCTGCAGTGACAAAGGTGGCACTGGTGCCTACCCCCCCAGGTACAGGGAGGGGAGGGGTCACCGCTCCTTGGACAACACCTTCCCAATTCTCCTCAGCGTGCAATTGATTCTCAGGCGCCCCAAAGCCCCCTATCTCTGCTGTCCGTCTGAACAGAGGCCAAGCCCCACCGGCTGGAGAGAGAGCTGTCCACCCAGGGCAGAGCAAGGCAGGGCGGGGCTGCGGTTGCAAAGGGCAGAAGCTGGAGAAGGGGCTCCTGCTGGAATCCATGAATGAGCAACTGTCAGGCCGCCCCCACAGGGAAGGCCTGGGCCTGCAGCGGATGAATGGGGAGTGCAGTCCTCCGCCAGCCACATCAGCCTCCTGGGGGCTCCAGCCAAAGCCCCAGCATCCTCTCCGCTCCTCCCTCTGACCCTCAGCCACATGCAGTTGCTGGCAGGGCCTGTGGCTCTAATTCTCTAGCAAACCCGGGACCAGCCTCTTCGTCCGTGTCTGCTGCCACCCGTGCCCTCGGCTGGATACTGCAGCCAGTCCCACACTGGCACCTGCAACCTGTTCTCCCCATGGCAGCCATAAACCTGATGGTGTCACTTCCCCACTCAAAGACCTCTCCTGGCTTTTTTTTTTTTTTTTTTAATGTGGGTACTGGGAGTTGAACTCAGGACCTCGCGCTTGCCAGCAGGCGCTTACACCACTGAGCCATCTCACCGGCCCCTGGCTTTGGTTTTTTGAGACAGGGTCTTGCTATATAGTTTGGGCTGGCCTTGAACTCACTATGTAGCCTAGGCTGGCCTTGAATTTGATGGTGCTATTCCTGCCTCAGCCTCCCAAGCACTGGGATTACAGATGTGCGACACCACACCTGGGCGCTCAAGGGTTTATGTTACATTTTTAGCAAGAAATTCAACCTCCTTGCTTTTTTTAAGGCAACCTTGTATAATCTGGCCCCTGGCTCCCTCTCTGAGCTAACCTCCAGCCAGGCTCACACTAGTCTTCTTCTCTAGTTCTAAATCTACCAGGCCCACTCCTGTTCAGGGAGGTCAGCTTCTGCCCTTGCTGGTGCCTCTGCCCAGAATGCTCCTTCTTCCCCGGAGTTCTGCACCTGGCTGCTTCCTTCTCGGCCTTCAGGTGTGAGTGCAACGTCACTTCCTCAGAGAAGCCCTCCCTGCCCACACATCCCTCGCAGCCCCCCGCACTTTCTGTCATTCCGGCCTGATTTATCCTCTTCAGGTCCTTCAAACGATCCGATAAATTCTCATTTATTTGCTTACAAATCTGTCTCCGAGCCTTCCCTGCCCAGGCTGCTGTTTTTGGGGGGTGCCTCCTAGCATCTGAGGGGTGAATGGAGGACTCCAAGCGCAGGCCTTGCCGCCAGCTTTTCCTCATAGAATTGTCATTGTCGTTGTGGGGGGAGCTTGTCTTCTCCATGACCTCCTGTTGGAGTTGGCAGTGGGTCCCATCCCATGCCAGCCCACCCTCTCCATAGCCACCTTCTCTCCTACCCCCGCCTCACCACTGTCTCCCCAGACAGGAAGCCCGGGCCAGAGCCTCGGGGATAGGGGTCACTAGAAGCTGTCTTTGCCAGCTCAGCAGCCCCTGGCTTTACAATGAGCCAAGTGGCTTGTGGGCTTGTGAAGCCCGTGGGTGGGACATCCCAGCAGTGACCAGAAGTGGGGCACCCCTCACACCGGCACACCCTGGCCCTGCCCCCCCAGGCATGGGGAGCGGCTGTCTCTGGAGAGAGGAGCCCCCCACGATGGGGTGGGGAGGCCAGGAAGTCCTCAGACCTCACAGCATCCATCAGCTCGGCTGCAGTTTGAGCTCTCATGTGACCCCGATGACCCCGATCCTGTCCTGGGATTTATTTCTCCTCCTCTTACCCCACCACAGAGGAAGCTGGGGGTCAGAGGGCAGGAGAGAGGAGGCCAAGTTCATGTCCTCCATGCTTGGAAGCCAGGACCAACAGGAAAAGGCTCTGATCCACAGCTGGCAATGGAGTCAGGCTGGAGGAACAAATCCTCACTTTCTGGAAGGAAAAGTGGAGGCTTGGAGGGCAGAGGTGCCACCTGCCTGATGCCCCCTGGGGACCAGGTTCCTCCAGCTGCTCCTGCCTTCAGAGAGGGCTCACCTTCCTCAAGCTGCCCATGCTTCCTCTGCCTGTCCCTTTTTCTTCCCTTCTCCTCTCGGCAAGCTTGGGTTTCCTGAAGGAGTGTGGTGACCTTTGACACTGATGGGTGGCTGCTGACCTCTGTAGCCAAATTCAGTGGGCAACTGGAAGCAAAGTTTGATCTTTCTCTGAGCCTCACTTTCTCCGAAGGTCTCTTCCAGATCTGAGCTTTTTATCCTGTGACGTCCATGGAGCTGGGGACATGGAGGAGGGGCTGCCGCACACACACAGGGGACGGGGAGGGTTGGAAGGGGAACAGGGTGGAGCCTGCAGTGCCACTCTGAGTTCTAGCACCTCGGCCATCTCTGATCTTCCTCATTTTCTCTTTCCAGCCCCTCTTTTTCCCCCAGAGTCCCCTCACATCAAGATGTGAAGACTCACTTTTCTGTCCCCAGGAGGCTTGGCGGTCGCCCCACTCCTGGGGGCTCCGTGAGGGTGAGACCAGGGTCTGGGACCACCCTGGGAGGGAGCCACAAAGCTTGCGAGCCACTCTCGGAGACAGCAGAGAAGGGACAAGACACCGACAGGTTGAATTTCCCCAAACTGCACCAGGACCAAACCTATTTTCTCAGCACCCAAGTGTGGTTTTAAATGGAAAACACAAGGCTCGGGGCAGAATCCAACTTAGATGGAGAGCCCTGCCCTCCCATCCCATGTGGGAGTTTCCTCTCTGCGAAGGAAAACGTGATTGTATTTATTTCACAGGCCTGGGAGGCCTGACCGTCCCTGCTCCCCTCCTCCCAGCTGGGGTCTGAAGATTTGGGCTCCACCCCCAGGAGCTTGGGGCAGTTGGGGGTCACTGGGTTCTGACAGGGAAGATTGGTTACCTATCTGCTAAGGCTGACCTGGAATGCCTGAGGGAGTCTCAGTTTTCCCATCTGTAAAGTGGAGGTGACCAGCTCTCCTTCTGGGTCAGCCAGCCATGAACGTGCCCAATAAACCATGCCCAGTGTCTCCTCCTGCATCGCAGAGGATAATATGCAGCTGACCAAATATTCCAGAAATGGCAGTGTGTGACTTCCAGGGTCAGATCATGAAAGACACGTGGCTTCCTTCTTGCTCTGTCCCAGATCACCTGCTCGGGGAAACAGGCTGCTGTGTTGGAAGGGCACTCAAGCCTGCTCTTGCTGCCATCTCCAGCTGTCATGCCCAGGAGCTCCCACGGTGGCCAGATTTGATTCCTCCAGCTGGGCCACTGCTCCTTTTCTCGCAGCCAACACTTTCACTAACTTAAAAAAAAATTTTTTTTTTTGAGACAGGATCTTTCTAAGTTGTTGTGTTGTTAAGGCTGTTTTTTTTTTTTTTTTTTTTTTTTAATGTGGGTACCAGGAGTCGAACTCAGGACCTCACACTTGCCAAGCAAGCACTTATGCCGCTGAGCTATCTTACCAGCCCCAGGCTGGGTTTGAATTTGAGCTCTTCCTGCCTCAGCCTCCCAGAGTGCTGGGAGGCTTCACCACTCACTGGCTCCTTTGCTAACTTTCCCTCTGGGATTTCCTGCCTCCCAACTTCCTCTGAATCCCAGCCCAGCTGTAGGGCTCCTTCTGCCTCCTCCACTCCCCAACCTTCTCCTCTGTCCCTGGGTCCCCACCCCATCTGCCTTGGTTTAAAGCCTCCATAAGGGCTGCGGCCGTGTGATTTGTGGTCAGTCCCTTGAACTCTCTGAGCCTCAGTTTCCTCATTCCTACAACTTTGAAAAGCACTTTATAAATAGTGAAGTGCTGTATCCAGCCCTGCCTTCCCTACCTGCCCCCACACACTCTTGGCAGCCCAGGGGTTACTAACGCTAGCTCCCTTAAGCACCCCAAATCTGTCCATGCTGCGCCACCCCCTGCTTGGCAGCCTCTCCCCTTTCCTCCCTGCCTGGCTTGCTCCTATTTATCTTTCTCAGCCCAACTCAAGGGCTGCCACCTCTATGAAGCCCTCTACTTCTTCTCCTGGCAGAACTGATGCCTCTCTCTGTCTTCTGCATGGGTGCCTTCCCTGTCCTTGTCACTCTCTTTATGTCTGCCTGTGATATCTACCTCCTACCGCAGGTGATCTGTCACCTCTGTACGTGTGCATACACCAGGCACTGAATAAATGCACATTTGCTGTGATTTTCCTGTCCTAATCAGCAGAGTTTGTTGCTTTTCCTTGCTATGCCCAAACACATCCTCTTTTTTTTATTATTTTAAAGAGAAGAAAAAACAAAACAAATCAAAAAAAGAACAAATTTTCAAAACAACATAATATGAGGGTTAATGCATTACATATTATTATCTTTAAGTTAGTTATTCGGGATACCAGACATTAGCATTCAATTGTCCAAACATTATTGGCACAAACCTTACTCTTCAATGAACTAAGTAAAATTGGTAGTGTATCTATCTTAACCATCTTATATATATATACATTTTTTTTCCCTTTCTCTTCTTTCTTTTCCCTATTCCAGTCTCTCTTTCCTTTTGCCCAGTTTCTTTTTGATTCATCATGTCTATTGTATATTTTGGATCTTATTTACTCTTTCAGTTTCTCATACTAGAGAGACAATACGATGCTTACACATGTGCTTCCGGTTTATTTCACTTATGAGTATTTTCTTGAGTTGCATCCATTTACCTATAAAAGTCTCCAGTTTATCCTTCTTTATGGCTGAATAGTACTCCATTGTATGAAAATACCACATCTTTCTTATCCATTCCTCAGTTGATGGGCATTTGGGTTGTTTCCAAGATCTGGCTATTACAAATTGTGCTGCTATAAACATGGGTGCACATATATCGCTGAAACACATCTTCTTTCAAAAAGGCCTTCAAGCCAGGCGTGGTGGTGCATGCCTCCAATCCCAGCACTCAGGAGGCTGAGGCAAGAGGATCACCTCAAGTGTCCAAGGCCAGTCAGGGCTACATAGTGAGTTCAAGACCAGGCTAGACTACATATTGAAACCCCATCTTAAAAAAAAAAAAAAAAAAAAGGGCCGGTGAGATGGCTCAGTGGTGTAAGCGCCTGCCTTGCAAGCGCGAGGGCCTGAGTTCAACTCCCGGATCCCACATACGAAAAAGGGGCCGGTGATATCGCTCAGCGTCACGGGCGCCTGCTGGCGCGCGAGGTCCTGAGGTCGACCCCCGGTACCCACAAAAAAAAAAAAAAAAAAGAGGAAGAAAGGAATAGGTCTTCAGAACTCACTTCCCTCCTCACTGAAAATAATCTCCATCTATTACCTGCCCTCTGCCAAAAGAACCCAAATGAGGCATGATTGTGGTCTGGCATTGGACTCTCTCCTAGGGCCTGAGATGGACTGGGGAGGCGGGGAGGGGTGCAGGCATGCCAGGGAGCGGGAGGCTCCAGCAATCCACCCCCACCCAGGGGATTGCCTTTGGCTTCACTGCTGTGGGTGGGAGTGGGGTTCAGCATTTGGTTTTCTGGTATTTCATTTATGCCTTGGAAGTCTGCTCAGGCTGCCGGGGGGTCTGGGGAGGGGAGGCTGGCTGGTGACAGGGGTGTCTCTGTGAGTGGTCCCTGACATTTCATTGGCTTCCTCCCTGCGCCAAGGGCGAGATCAAACATCAAAAGCAGCCGGCTGGTGCCTGGGCTAATGGAGCCAGGCAAGTCTCTTCCAGATGTGTGCAGCTGTTTCCCCCACTCTCCATCTAGTCTTGGGCCTGGAGACGCCCATCAGCTGCTCTGCGGATCCTACACTCCCAGGTTTGGGCTGAGGCAGCCGCCTCCCCTTCTGCTGCATAGGACCACAGTTACCCAGTGGTGGAGACTCTCTCTTGCTCTCTCTCCTGCTGACCAAGGATGCTTCGAAGGCATTATCGGTTGGGAAGTCTTTATTTTATTTCTTGGTGTTCTGCTTTTGTTTTTTGAGACAGGGTCTCACCATGTAGTTCAGGCTGGCCTTGAGCTCACTGTGTAGCCCAGGCTGGCCTCAAACTCACAGTGATCCTCCTGCCTCAGCCTTCTGAGTGCTGGGGTGACAGGCGTGCACCACCACGCCCAGCTGGGAAGTCCTTCTTGCTGTACAATCTACATCCTTCTGGCTGCAATGGCGCATCTCCCGGGACTGGAGGAAGGTAGAGGAGGAGAAACTCTCAGGCAGAGAGAAAGGAAACAGAGATGCTGGGATCATTTGGCCAGGGAAATGTGGGGAGATAATGAAGTATGTGGAGCTGAAGTTCATTTGAAAATAGGAGCACTGCACTCCCAGGCACTCGGCCGGCAGAGGTCATCAGCCTCTCAGCCGCCCCAGTGCTCTTCCCAAATGCTATCAGCGCCTAATGAGGCTTTAATACAATTGAATGTATTACAAACTTAATTGTTTGTAGAAATTTACCCGGCTGCAGACGAGGGCTGGGAGGACTGAGCCAGTGGGAGACTCAGGATGATGGCCTGGAGAAAGTGGGATGGGAAGAGATGGGTGGAGGAGGAGACTGAGGGGCGAAGAGAAGGAAGGAGGGGTGTGGAGGAGGAGAGGGCAGGCTGAGCAGAAGGGCAAGGAGAAGAAGGAGTGCGGCGAAGAGGAAGTGCGGCAGCAAGGGTGCATTGGGAAGAAGGGGCCGGCTGGCCCGAGAGGGGAGGCTCTGTGGGTGCTGCACACAGGTGCAGGTGGCAGCAGGTGGCACCGTGTGTGGGCTGTGGGAAGGGCAGAACCTCGAGGCCTGCAGTGCAGGTGTAGGGACACTTCCACAGGAAGACTGGGAATTGGTAAGAGCCATGGGCTGGTTTTTCCGGCAGAGCTCTAGCTGGGTCTGGAGCCTTCCAGGATGCTCTCTTCTGCTCTGACTCCTCTGTCATATTTTCCCTCTCCTGGGATGTCTGCTTACGCAGCCCCATGTACACAAACATGCAGACATACCCGAGCACTTATAACACAGCAGGCGCTGCCCTAGGCGCTGGGGATTCACCAACACAGCACCCACCATCAAACACTCCCAGGCTAAGGGCAGAGGCAGGCATGGGCTGGGACAGTGAGAGCAAGTACGGAGCCTGGCTGGTTGTTGAGTGAATATTGTGGGTGCTGGCTGTGGGGTCCTGGAGGAGCAATGTCTGCAACAGGCTGGGGAGACAGAGCCCCCCGAACGTGAGGCCTGGGCCTCAGCCACGTTTGGGCTCTGCCACCCAAGGCTGAGCTGGAGCAAGGTGTATGATGAGTGAATATGTGAAGCCGGGTGCTCTGGGGTTGTCAGTGATGGAAGCTATCTCAGACTGGCTTCCGGGGAGAGAGAGAATTCATGGCTGCACGTAACTTAAATCTCCTGGAGTAGAGTTAAGGTCAAGGTCCAGGCACAGCCACGTGCAGTGATGAGTGCTGTCTTTGAGCATCCTTGGCTCTGCTTTCTTGCACTCTCAGCACAAAGAACGCCAGGGCCATCCCTCCCTGGGTAGATTTAATGATGTGCCCATCCCTGAACCATCGGACAGCCAGGGGTGCTGTCACAGGACCACCCCCGGAGGGGGCAGAGAGGTGAAGGTGGAGTAAAAGTAAGCTTCTTTCTGTAAAAAATCAAGGAGATATTTCCTGTAAGCAGAAAATGGTAAAGTGGTGCCGGGCAACAGATATTCATGACAAATTAATAGATGAATGATTAGGTACATGAATTGGGCTTTGAAGAGTGAATAGGAGTTCACCAGGTAGAGAGAAGAGAGAGGGCCACCTTATATGCATGTGCACACTCATGAGAGTCTGATTTCACATTGTTTTCTTCTCATCCCTGGCTGCCCACCCAGGTCTGTCCCCATCTGTGTGTCTGCATCATCCCAGAAGCCCCAGAGGGCAAGGACAATGTCTGCCACATTCCATCTGGGCACTGCCTGTCCATTTAGACATTTAATCACAGCTGTCTGGGCTCTGCAGCTGCCTTGTGCTACAAGCAGGGTGCTTCCTCCCTTCCAGGGAGCTCTAGGCCTGGCCAGGCCACTGTCCAGTGGTGGAGGGGTGAAGCAGCCTCTTCATCTGGGGGCTCCATCCTGCACTGGTTGACAGTAGGAAGTCCTTAAAAAGTCACTTGCAGATTGTACATATAATCATCTGCATTAAACATGAGTTTTTATTTTTATTTTTATTGTTTTTGGTACCAGGAATCGAACTGAGGGCCTCACACTTGCCAGGCAGGCGCTGTACCACTAAGCTATATCCCTGGCCCAAAGACAAGGTTTTAAAAAAGGAAAAACAACATAAAATTGCTCCCTCCTGTCCTGGAGCGCAGTTCATATGGGCTTTGTGAGTTTCTTGGGTCATGGAGCGGCTCCTCGTCCCCCTGTTCCCTCCTTCTTCTCCTTCTTTATCCACCCATCAGTCGCCTGCAGTTATGGGAGACCACACTAGGCAAAAGGACACCCCAAGAACAGACACAACTGCCCCTCCCCAGCGGCTCAGCGCTCAGAGGGAAAGGGAAGGAAAGCGGCGACCATGCCGGCGTGCTGGTGACAGGCATAAGCCCAGGGAGCTGAGGTCCACGCGGGTCATCCAGGCTGAGTGGATGGAGTGCTTTCCGGAGGAGGTGACACCCACGCAGTGCTGTGTGGGACAGGTGGGACATGGCAGGTGGATGGAGCTGGGGAAACAAACCCAGTGCATGGGGTGCACATCCCTGGCTTAATTGTTGCCTTTGGCCAAGTTCCTCTGGGTCCCCTGCCACCGTGTCCCCTGCCATTCACTGGTCCACTTGACCATTTGCACTGCCTTCCTCTGGGGACTCCTGTGGGGACCCAAGGGCCCATTGCTGTCCTCCCTCTCAGAATCTGGGGGTGTATGCTGGCAGAGGAGGATGGAGGCGGAGCCCATAGGGAAGGGAGAAAGGGCGAGAAGGGGGAGTTTTCGACTTCTGAAGAAAGAGCATTGACCCCTGAGTCTGAGTTGGGCTGAGATCCAGTGTCACAGCAGGGCCCCCATAAAGCTTGGGTGATGCTAGACGCCAGCACCCTCCCTGCAGGAGGGGCCTCTGCAGAGGATGGGGATGGGATGAGGACCTCAAAAAGCAGAGGAAGGAGAGAAAAGCCACTGGGGAAATTACACATTTCCGAAGTGGCCCGGGCTGCCTAATGAGAAGCAGAGCAGAGAAGGTGTAATGGGGATCAGCTTGCCCAGGCTGGCTCCCAGCAGCCCCGTCCCCAGCGCGCTGGAAGGGGTGGCTGGCCACAGGATGTAGGTGGGAAGGGCTACTTTCCCCACCTGGTCCATTCTGTAATCTCAGCTGCAGGAGGAGGACCAGGTGGCCCGTGTCCAACGGGAGGCGGCTGGAGGTGGGGAGAGACCATAGAGGCCCTCTGTCAGCCCCCCAGGACTTGGAGCCCACAGGTGGCCTCTCAGTATCCATCAGCAACCTGCTCCAGGCCCTGGACAGGAAGGGCTGGCAGAGGGTCGGGGTACTCACAGGAAGAAGAAAATCTGGGTCGAAACCCCAGGGGGGGTTAAAGCGTGGGGGGGCGGGTGCAGGGAACCCCCAGTCTAGTGAGCAAGGTAGGGGGTGCGAAGGTCCTCCTGCTCAAGGCAGATGTGGATGCTGCCCACCAGGAAGCACTCACAACCAGGGGCAAGATAGGGAAATACAGCTAGTGCTACTGCTAGAAGCAGCACTCATACTATTAGTACTGTGAGTACTGCATGTGGTAATCTTACTGTGTAGCCCAGGATGGCCTTGAACTTGCTGCGATCTTCCTGCCTCAGCCTCCTGATGCTGTGATTACAGGTGTGCACTGCCATGCCCGGCCCAATGGCAATCTGGAATGGAGAACTCATTTCGTGCCAGAGCCCCGAATACAGATTTGTACCATTGAACCTCATCAATCAAGCCCAGCTCAGGAGGACGGGGCTGACATTTAGGAGGGTGACCCTGAGCAGGAACAGAGAAGTCACTGGCCCCAGGTCACAGCCTTGAGGAGCACAGCAGGCCCTGACCTCCCAGCTCTCGGCGCCCACTGGCCCTGTGATTGGGACACCAAGGGACCAAGGGCCAGTGAGCCAGAGCCATCTTTTGCCTCTCCTGCCTCCGTCTTGCTCTCTCTCTGCACTCAGTCTGTCCTTCTCTCCCTTCCGGCCAGGCCCATTCCCTTTCTACTGCCTCTGGACTTCCTTCTCCTTTCCTGTCTCTGCCCCTCAGGCTCAGTTTCCAGCTCCTCCTCCCTCCCCAACTCCACAGCCAGGAAGGGGATGAGCAGACCCAAGGGTGGCCCGCATGCGCTCAGCCTGGGTCCCTTCCCTAGGGCCGGCCATTTGGGGGCTGCTGGGATACTGGGGTGGGGCCCCAAGGTCGCATAACCCTAAAGGACACCAACAGCCAGCAGAAGCTCTGGTGGGTTGGAAACAGGAAGGACAGCCCTCGGGCACTGCTTGGTCACAGAACAAGGTGGGACTGCAAATGGCCCTCCCTCATCTTGCCTGTCACTCTTCTCTCCCTGTCCTCCTCTTTCTCTCCTTTCTCCTTTTTCTTTCTCACCCCCTCCCTGTTTCTCTCGCTCTGTGCATTTCTGAGAGCTTGCATTTTCTATCCCTCTCTCTCACCTTCTCTCTCCCTCTTCACCATCCCACCTCCTCCTCCGCCTCTATCGATCAGTCTCCCCAGCTCCAGCCAACACCGAGGCCTTGGACGGTACTCACAGTCTTGCTTTAAAATTTATTGCCCAGTAAACGAGGCGGCAGATGGAAGTCTCCGCCACCCTACCCCCACCCTGCCCGTCTCCTCATCCCAACCAAAGCCAATCTAGACGCGAACGTCGTCCATCAAATGCACCACTATGTGGTTATTTATAGGTCACCCCCTTCCAGGAAAGCAGACGGATTTTTCCCTCCTCTCTTTCCTCTGAGCTTCCAGCGCTGGGGAGCAGACGGGGGGGGGGACGGTCATCCCTCAGATTCTAGGGTAGGGGGGCGAAGAAGTGTCTTGATTGGAAATGAATTAATTAGAAGTGAGGCTCTTCAAGTCTCCGAGTTGGGTTATTTATAGTGTTCGGTTAATTTTGATAATTAACACTGGGGAGGAATAGCGAGTTCCGGGCAACTCGGTGCCCGCCAACAGAGACACGCTCCCCACCCCACCGGCTACGCCGCCCCGCGCTGCTCCATTTGGGCTCTGTCAAAATAGGCTGCTCCCTGCCGCGGAGTCCCTGGGTCTTCTAAAAGTAGAGCAGTGAAGGAAAGGCCAAAGGCACAGGGCCTCAGGGGCCTCAGGCTGTCGGGGACCCATGCCTCGGGTCTCCCACCCATCTAGGATCAGGCCAGCACCCCTCTTCTCTCCTGGCCAAGGGTCCTGGGGAAGCAGGTGCCAGGCTGGTCTGGGTGGCATCCCGCAGAGTAGCCCACAAATGGGGACAGTGGGAGAGGCATACCTGAGATCTGCAGGGACACCCCTTCCGTCAAGAGAGCTAGGGAGAGAGAGAGAGGCCAGACTAACCAAGATGACGGGAGCTGGGAGCCAGAGACGGCCAGACAGCCACCAGGTTCGAAGGAGAGAAACAGATGAGCCAGGATCCTTGGGGAAGAGGGGGCTTTTGACTTGGGGCCCGCTGCCTGCAAGGCGTGGGGACAGGGGCCTTCAGAGTTGGCTCCCAATGTGCCTGGCCAGCTCCATCTCTACCCACTTGCTCCCCTCAGCCCCCGACTGCCCCCTAACTGACTGGTCAGCATTTTGAGACCTGGCACGAGGTGCTTCCGTGCCTTGGTTCCATGTTGACTGCTCAAACGTTCCCTTGACCGGGAATGTCCTCACTGCCTTCCTCAGGGGCCGCCCTGCTCAAGGCCTAGCTCATGCGCTGCCTGCACCGGGCCTTGCCGCTTGGTCGCCTTTCCTGATCTCCCTAACCTTGCTAGTGGAATTCTTCTGGGACAGAGAGAGCTGGTGAGAAAGATGCGCCTCAGGGCTATGGGTACAGCTAACGGGTAGAGTGTTTGCCTGCCACATGCAAGGCCCCAGCACCTCGAAAAGGACATGCTGCACAGACTTGGGGCTGGATTCCCTCCTCTGTGGAGTTCAGCCTTGTCCCTGGAAGTGATGGGCAGCCATGTTCTTGTGCGGTGGTTCACAAGGCAGGGACAGGGACCAAGTCCCCGCCCCAGTTGGGGGCAGGTGGACCACCCAACACAGGTACAGGAAGTGAAGTGGTGGGCGGCCTCGTCCCCCGGAGAGAGCGCAGAGGCGGTCGGGAACACGGAGAGGGCTTCAAACGCCACCGTCCTGTCTCGCACTCTCAGAGGGAAGCTCCACTCCAGGTCTGCCAAGGGCCAGAGCCAGACCGGAAGTGGGATTCCTGTCCCAGGGCCAGCTCCTGTCCTGTCATTCCTGCAGCCCTGCCAGCCCCACCGCCTCCTTCCCTCCTCCCAGCAGATGTCTCAGGTGTCTCCACCAATCCCTTCCCAGTGGCATCACCCCTGTCCCCTCCCTTCCCCTCCCCTCCGGTCCCCTCCTCTCTCTCCTCTCAGAGCCTCTACCCCTGACAGACAAGGGGCAGCGAGGCGCAGCCCTGCTTCCCACCTCCCTGTCGAGTCCACAGTGTGCACTGTGTCCACGCATGGTCCCCTCGTCCCCACCCTTGCTGATCCACCCCGCAGGGCTTCCCTCCCAGGCATCTGTGCTCTGGACCTTGGCCCGCTCCATCCTGAATTCTCTGTGTGAGACTCCAGCCCTCTGTGGGACAGCGAGCGGACCCCTGGCAGCTCCCAGCCAGGCCCCTGACCCCAGGCCACCAAGACCAACCCTCGGACACCTCAGAGTGTTTTGCCCTTGCTTTTCAGCCCAGCAGCCTTCAGGGAGCCGCTACTCCGTCTCCAGCTTCCTCTGAACAGAGAGCACATTTTTAATTAAAGTGGAAAAAGAGCTGAAAATCTGTTCGCATTTAATCATCTTGATGACCTTTTTGCTTAAGAGTTTCCAGCTGAAGGGGGAGCGCTGGGGAGGGGAAGTGGAGGCATTTCTGAGCCAGGCCTGGGTGGGTAGGGGGAGGGTGGCCCCTTCGGGATGAATAATGGAGCTGGAAAGGAGGTGGCAGCTCTGAGTGCCGACTCAGCACTTCCACTGCACTGGCTCCTCCTGAGGTGCCCCACCCCGCCCCCTCCTGGGCCCTGGGTGGGCTGCAAGAACCTGGCCCCCTCCCCAGGGAGTGGGGGAGGGCAGAGAAGCAGGCCTGCAGGGGCCTGGTGGTGACACAGGGAGAACCCCGCCACCTGCCTCCCCATCCAGGGCCCTCTTCCCCATGGAACTACTTCATAACCCCCTCTCTACAACACCCCCCAGCCCTGGAACGTTCAGTGTGCTGGTGGGCCTCAGTTTCCCCCACTGGAGTTAATGTCTGAGGTGCCTTCCACTTCTGATGTCCCAGCCTACAATGTGTAATGGGCACCCCAGGTGCAAAACACTCCTAGTTGGGGAACCCCTTGAACCCCAAGGTCTTCAAGGTCATGGGCTGTGGCTCTGCTGTAGGAGAGGAGAGGAGAGAAGGGGAGGGGGGGGGAGGGGAGGGGAGGGGAGAGGAGAGGGTGCATGGATCTTCTCTCCAGGTTCCAGAAAACTCTACTCCCTCCTCAGAGTAGGGGAGTGTCCCTGGCAAGGACTCTGTCCCCCTCAGACTAGAGTGTCTCCAGCTCAGGGCTGCATCTTCTCCTTCCTCCGGGATGGTGGTCCTTGGGCAAGTACAGCTGGTGACATTAGAAGGGCTGGTGCAGAAGGCGCGGGGCCGTCTTCTGCCCTGATGTTTCCAGCCTGGTCTCAGGGGTCTTCCTGGAGATGGGCGGGACTGGGAATGAGCTTCCCCCTCAGGTCCCCCCCGCCGGCCCCCAGGCATCTTCCCCGACAAGGGCAGGCAGCATGACTTAGTCCAGACTCCACGTCCATGGCCTTTGCCCTCCCTGCTGGAAACCAACCCAGACAATTACACTCGACCCCACTTCCCAGACGCGCTGGAGTGCAGATAAGCCTGGGCCTGGGACGGCTCTTCCTCCACAGATTCCCGTGGGAATTTTGATGGAACCCAAGGCCTAGCACAGCTCTGGCTCTTATCTGTAACCGGAAGGACCCTGGGGCCCAGTCTCCGGGACCAAAATGTCATCTCACCCCTCATCTGGTCTCTAGCCTGTGGGCCAGAAGCCGCCATCAGTAATAGCATCAAATAGGAGGCTAATTGAGGTATATCTGCTGTCCCGACTTTTGAGCACATTCACACCCAATACTTCTGGACTCTTCAAAGTAAGTCTAGGAGGCCTACATTTTAGGCCTAATTTACAGATGAGGAAACACTCAGAGCAAGGAAGGCCCTGGCCCAAGGCCACACAGCAAATAAATGGTACACTGGTACCCCAGTGGCTCACCCTCTCATCTTCCCGCATTCGGGCTTCCCAAAAACTCCAGCCATGGCTTAGCTCTACTTAGTTTTCCTTTAAAACTTTTTGCCTGTCCTTGAATGCAGGATACAAAGAAAGAGGACTGAATCCTTCAGAATCCTTGGGTACAGGGAGGATTGGAGTTTTGAGCTGGGAAGAACCTCCTTGTGGAAGGGAAGGTACTAGAGAAGGAAGGAGGGGAGAGGCTGGGATGGCCGCCAGAGTCAGCGAGGGGTCTAGGTGACCCAATGCCCACCCAGGAGCCCTGCATCTCCATGCGTTCCTACCACAGGGCCTGGAACTCTCTAGGTGGTAGCACTGCCCAGTGGCACCATCCCCCAAGACACGAAGCCTGGGGAGACTTAAGTCCCTACCACCAATGTTGGAAAGAATTGACCAGATCTTGGGCCCCTGGACAGCACCAGGCAGGAGCTGGCCTCTGAAGGATGCAGACGGGAAGACAGAAGCCTCTGACCAACTCCACTGCAAGGTCCAAGGAAGAGAGAGGCAGCTCTCCTGGTGGCTTCGAGGTGGAAATGTAGGTCCTACGGGGCTCCTTGCAGGGCATGGAGAGGCCTGAGGAGCTGCAGCAGACAGCGGGGAAGGGAGGGCACTGTGCAGTTGGCCCACTTTGATGCTCAAGTTAATCTAATTGGACTCCAAAATTGTGAAATCCTCCCACTCCTCCGGCCCCGCCCTGTGCCCTCCGTGGACAGGCCCCCCCTGGTGGCTCAGAGGAGTTAGCTCCCAGGCAATCCCTGTAGCACGCTTCAAAGCCACCGAGGCTGCTCCTAATGGGGACAGCAGGTTTCACTTACCTTGCCTGGCCGGCTGCCCAGGACAGATGGCATGCAGCTGGTGCGGCCTGCACTTCCTCCTTCCCTCAGCCTTTTTCTCCTGCAGACATCCTTGTCTTGACGCCCACCTCTCACCCCTCTGGGCTTGGACTTGGGCACTGGGGATTGGAGGTGACTCAGTCCTTTGAGGGTAGTGAGAGCTGGCAGAGGTCAGGCCCCATCCACCTCTGCCCACCCTGCCTTGGCCTTCAGGCCCAGATTCTAGACTGCAGGTCGGGGGCTCGAGGGAGAGCATGTGGAGCCGGAGCCCACTGTCTCCCCACCCCACACGAGGCTTCTGGGGCTGCTTGGGGTGGGGTGGGGGGAGCGACCTGGGAGTAGGAGGCTAATGGCAAGGAGTGTGACTGCAGAGCCATGTGCAGAACAGTGGGACACCGCGACTTCCTTCTGGGGCCCTTGGGCCAGCGGCTTAACCTCCCGAGCCTTGGTCTCTTTGTCTGGAGAACGGCTGTCCCCGGGCTGTCTTGTGGGATTGCAGTGGGGACCCAGGGAGATCCTGGTGGGGTTTCCTGTCCCAGGGGAGGGCTGAGAAGCACGAATTCTTATTGTCTGCTCTCATTTCTGCTCGGAACAGGGTGGCAGCTGCAGGCTGGGTCCCAGGGCCCAAGTGGAATGGGAGGACAGGGAGCTGTGTCGGGGAGCCTGGCTTCCCCCTGGGCAGGGCAACAGCGGGGAGGGAGAGGAAGCAGGCATCCAGCTCTCACTGGGAACAGGAATCCCTGCAGCTACCACGGTGCGGTGCGGATGTGGAGAGGCAAGTCGTGGTGGCCACGGCCACAGCGGCGACTCCCGTGGTGGTGGTGCTGATGATGTGGCAGTCATGGTGAGGATGGCTTACAGTGGTCACTGTGGTCACCTGGTCATCGTTGGGGTTCTGGTGGTGATGCTCGTGGTGGTGGCGTGGTGACAATGGTCATGATGGTGATATAGTTGGTGGTGACCATGCTGATGGTGGCCACGGTCATGGTGCCTGTGAGTGGTGGTGACCATGGTGGTGCTGGCGTAGCTATATAGATGGCCACGATGGTGGCAGTAGTGATGATGATGGAGAAGGTGATGCTGATGATGTCGGTGGTTCTGGTGTAAGTGGCTGTGGCCATGGTAATGCAGGTGTCCCAGCAAAGACACATCCTGATCACAGTTATGTAACCTCTGGTATGACCAAGCCAAGGTGTTGCATTATAAAATATGCTTCACAACAAATTACTAACCCACTAGAACATCAGCTCTGTGAGGGCAGCTGTCTTTGCTCACTACGGAGTCCCCAGTGCCTAGAAGAGTGTGTGGCCTATAGTAGATGCTCAATAAACCCATGCTGGATGAATAAAAAAGAGATGGAGTCCTTCCTGCAATGAACACTGTTTCCTCACTTAGCCTTCACCATGTCCCTTCAAAACTCCCATTGTATAGATGACAAAACTAAGGCCAAGAGATTTGACACAACTTGCCTAAGTCCACAGGGAAGTGATCAGGGAGTGCGGGGGAGGTCGGCATCCTTACCTGGGCCTGTATGACTCCCCTTACAGTGCTCTCTCCTCGGTATACTTGATGGCCCTCTCTCCACAAGCACTCAGCACTACATTTCAGTCTTGGGCTCCAGCTTAATCATAGAAATCCTGCTAATAATAGTAACCATTGCTGTTTGTAATTGTTCGAGTAAGGCTTAAATGATCAAGACCATGGAAATTATTAATAACCCGGGCCCAGCCGTGGTGGTGTGGGTCATATTAAAGTGTGTTGAGATGGATAACCTTGGCAATAATAGTAACTGGGATCATAAATTAATAACAGGAGTATTTAAATTAATGCCACACTGTCGATACCCTTGATAGTACGCAGATTGACGCTGCTGTTAGCACTAATGTTGCCCCTTCCTGCCTGCTGCGAATTTAGCAGAGGAAGGGAGGTCCGTAAAAGCAGCAGTGGCAGGAGACGTCTTAGATGCGATCCCTGTCCCAGAGGGAGGGGAAAGTCTTTCAGGACTTCTGAAGAGGCGCTTGCTCCCTGGCCTCCTACACCCACTCTTTTTTTTTTTGTGGGTACCGGGGGTTCGACCTCAGGACCTCGCGCGCCAGCAGGCGCCCGTACCGCTGAGCGATATCACCGGCCCCTTTTTCGTATGTGGGATCCGGGAGTCGAACTCGGGCCCTCATGCTTGCCGGGCAGGCGCTTAAGCCGCTGAGCCATCTCACCGGCCCTCCTACACCCACTCTTGATGGCCCATGAACAATTGATGCTGGAAGCCACAGTGATGCCTAGCTGTGCTTTCCGGGGCTGTCCCCTCGACTTTCTTGGTTACACAAGAAAAATTTACAGGCAGATTTTCCTTCCATGAATGAATGAATGAACTTCAACTGCTCTAGAAAATGACCCACCAGTGGCAACCTGGCCCTCCGTATGAGACCCTCTTCGTCATCCCCCCATCCCTATCATTTAAGAGGGGACTCTGCAGACGTGCTCCCCTAAAGCTGTGTGCTCCAGGGCCCAAAGTCTAGGAATCAGGAAAGGGAGCAGACAGGCTGAGATGACAATGGAAGGGAAACAGTACTTTGCACCAAAGATTGGTGGCACACTCCTGGATCACTGTGATTTGACCTGCCACAGTCCCTAGAGAATGACAGTGGTGACCTGGGGACAGCCACATATCATGGACCACACTGCCCACTGACTGCCCAATACAGACCATTATCGAACACTGACTGCGTAGCAGGAGGCCCAGGCATGCAGATCAGAAGCCGTGGGCCTGGTCTGCAGGACGCTCGTTCGCTCATGGCAACGCTGGCAGTTCAGTGAAGTTCTGTGGTTGGGATGCATCGACAGGTACGTGTGTGGGTTCAGTGTGCGCACTGCGTGTGACCGGACACGAGTGAGGGCCTCTTCATGTGCGTGTGTAAGGATGTGTGAACGCGCAGCAGGTGTGCCTGCGTACGAGGTGCCTGTGTAGAAGGCCCCGGGTCACGTGAGTGTAACGTCGGTGTGGGCAAATGCGAGAGCGCAGGCACACAGGAAGACTGTGCGTGCCTGGGTTTCCCGTGCACACCTGTGACTCTTTCAAATCCATCATTTGAGAATTCAAATGAGGTTGGGGTGGACTCCACCTTGAATGTCCCCCTTGCACACCACCTGCACCCTAGGCCTTTGCCCAGAGATCCCGGCACTGGGAGAGGGAGGGGACGGGAGGGGCAGAGAGAGCAGTGGGCTTTCTTGCTGATAGCGGCGGGGTAGGGAACCAGGCACCGGGAAGCAGCTGAAAGCAGAGGCGGAGAAAGATAGGTAGGAGCGCGAACCCTGCGGCGGGCTGCAGCCGGAGGGAGAGGAACGCGAGCCGCGGCGGGGACGCCCTGGCCCCTGCGCACACTGAGTTCGGGACCTGCGCGGCTTGGGCATCGGGTACCGGTGCCGGTGGGCCGGGGCGCGCAGAAGCGGCAGCGGGCGCGGCTCCCCGCACCTCCTCTCTCCTCTTCCAGACTCCCGCCCGAGGCAGCGGGGCGGGCGGACGGGCGGGCGCGGTTCCGGGGTGGGCGGGCCGGGCGGTGAGGAGGCGGGGCCGCCGCGCTGGCTTCACCCAGGCGCGGCCGCCCGTAGCCAGAGCGAGCGGAGCCTCGGTCAGGCCAGCTCCGGCGGGCGCGCGAGCGCAGCGCAGCCCCATCCGCCCGCAGAGCGGACCGAGCCGGACGCCGAGCGCTGCCGCGAAGCGGGCGAGCCGGGCAGGTGCAGCGGGCCGCGCCATGGACGGGCTGCGCCTGCTGCTGCTGCTGCTACTCCTAGGGGTGAGTCCAGCCGGGGTCGGAACCCCGAGGGGAGCCGCGGGCCATCACCCAGCAGACAGCGGAGGCGCCAGGGTCCCACATGCTGGGAGCGGGTGGCGGGCGAGGACCTCCGATGCCGGGACCCACAGGGGAGCGTCCAGGATCCTCAGAGTGCACAAGCGAATCCAAGTCCCAGGATGGGCATGCGGGCAGCACCCGCGCGCGGATGCCGGCTCGGGTACCGCGGGAGCGGTGTGGGGGGCTGGGAGGGGCTCGCGGAAGGGATCAGGGGGCTCTCAGACACCTGGGCTCTTGGGAAGAAGGCACCTGAATGCCGGGATCCCGAGGGGACTCCCCTCTCAGCATCAGGGTTTCTGGGGAGTCACAGGAGGAACCGGGGCCAGGGAAGGAGGAACGAGATGGGGACTAGAGATGGGGCCGACGGGGACCGGGGCGGGGACGGAGACGAGCGATGGAACAATAGGGGAGGAGGTCGGAGGGACTGCAGGCGGAGGGGACCGGGCACGGACAATGGGGACCAGCCAGACAATAGGGGGGAGGGGCGTAGAAAGGAGAGGTTGAGCGGACAGGGGTTGAAGAGAGTAGAAGTGGGTTAAGAAGAACTGAAGAGGGCAAGGGGCAAGCGAGCTAGAGAGGTGGAAGCAAAAAGGGTATCGGAGAGGAAGCGAGCTGAAGTGGCCTGCCCACGAGGGGACAGCGGGACGAAGAGAGCGCGTGGGACCGACGCTTCCCGCGCGCTTCCCGGCGCCCTTCCTCGCGGCCTCGCCCAGTCCGGGAATTGCGGCCGGGCATCCCGGGGTGGGCAGGGAGCGTGCGCCTCGCTGTGGGAGGGCGGGTTGCGCCCCCAGCCCACTCCGGGGTCCCCCAGGCGGTTGGGCTCCTCGAACACCGCATTCACACTGTGTGCGGCGGCCGCTCAGGGAGGGAGCCGGCGTCCCCTGACCCCGCCTGGCCGCGGTCACGGCGCGCAGTGTGGAGCGCAGGGACGCACAAGGCGGCGACGGTCCCGGCCGCGCGCAGCTCGCGGCTGTGCAGACCCGAGCAGCCCGCAGGGGGCACTGCCGGGCGCCGGACGGCCCTCCGCAGCAGGACCCAGCCCAGCGCCGCCGCGTGCCCCGGGCTTCCCAACCTGGCCCGGTCCGGATCCAGCTCGCGCCCCCTCCTGCGTTCCGTGCGGCTCGGGTCCTGTGCCATCGCGCCCACAGGCACCGACTCGGCCAGGCGGCAGGTTCTCTGCCTCAGCACGGAGTCCTCGAGTAGTTCCAGATATCCAGGAGTTGCGACCTGGTGCCTGGAAGGGTGGCAATGAAAGTGGCGTCCTCACTCTCGCTGCCACCTTCATCTGAGCATTGACTCTTCAAGTCCCCATTTTACCGATAAGGAGACTGAGGCTCGGGGAGCTTTTAAAGGGCTGGGCTAAGGTCTCACGAGTCTGTCAGGCCACAGTCGTGGCTGCCCCCCCGCCCCACCTGACTCGCTGCTAGGTGCTCCCGCATCTTTCGGGAGTCCCAGCTCGGCCTAGAAGCTGCGTTTCACACGGGGTTGGGGTCGACACCCTGGAGTCGGGTGGCGGTGGAATATGGGGGCGGTGGACGGCGACCTCTCCAGGCGCTGGCCCCATCGTGGACGCTCGGCCTGGTTCCCTGGAGCTGTCAGTACCTGTAGCTTTGTCTGGGGACCTGAGGGTGACTGCAGGCGCATTTGCTGGTTGGAGACGGTTCTTGCCTGGGGCTGGGGCGGGAGGTGGACCAGAGAGGTGGGGAGGGGGGACTGGAGTGGCCCGTAGTGGGGATCGCGGCGGGGCGAGGGCGTGGGCTCAGGACTGGGCAGGAGAGGGTGTCCAGGAATAGAGAAGAGGCCAGAAAGCAGAGAAGGTGGGCGGGGGGGGTTCGGGAGCCTGGGGGTGGGGGTCCCCGCGCAGACCTGCGGGCCGCAGCCGCTGTGCTCTCGCCGCTGCTCCTGCGAGGCCGCTCCGCCCGGGCCGGTGCTGCGCTGCGCAGCGCGGCGTCCGAGTTTCTTCCTTCGCCGCCGTGACGCGCGCTGAAACCGGAGCGCGTCCCGGCTGGTCGGCTGGCCGGCCGCGCCGGTAATGGAGGCACTTTGTCATTCAGACGTCTGTAACCAGAGACGCTGCGCTGGCTAATGAGCCTAAGAGGGATGCAGCGAGAGGGCAGCAAATGGGCGGCGCGAGCGGCCGGGCTGGGATAGAGGGTGGGTGCGTGGGGAGGCGGCGGCGGAGGGAAGGGAAGGGTCCCCACCCTCTGTGCCAGCCCAGCTCTAGCGCCTCGCTGCCTCCCGAGGGGACAAAATGTGTTGCGCGCGTACTACGTGCCTTGCGCTGCCACAGGTACTTTCTCCGGCGTTGTTTAATCTTCAGGAGGTCCCAGCAAGGTAAATCTACCGAGACCTATTTTACAGTTGAGGAAGCTGAACCTCCCAGACTCAGGCACGAGGGCAGGATCCCCCAGTTAGTAAGTAGCGGGGCCACCGTTGGAATCCCGGAGGTCTGGCTGGGTTCTCTGTCCTCCCTACCAACTCCTAGATCACTAACGGAGGTGCGGCCCTGAACTTGCACCAAGCCCAGGAGTTAGCCTTTGGCGCTACACTTTTAGAACCCAGTCCTTCTCCCCACGCAGAGCCCCGTCCCCAGTCTTCGTACAGCATTATCCTGGGTAATTAGGATAGCCGCGATCCAAAGTGGTGGGGAGCACTGCCAGGGCCTCCCCTGGGTCTGCGTCCACCTCTAAAGACTGCAGACATCTGAAAACTCCTACCCTACAGCCTCATTCCCTAAGGAGCCCTTGCCGAAGGTGCCTGATGGTCAGGGCGGAGCCTGTGGGAGCCTTCCCTATATTTTCACATACTTCCAACTTGCTTTCTATTCTGTCCAATTTTAAAAACAAATAATCTTTTCGTTTTGTTTTGTTTTGAGACAGGGTCTCGCTATGTAGTCCAGGGTGGCCTCAAACTCACAGACTGGGATTACAGGCATGCCCCTCCAGGCCAAGCTTTCAAAACAAAGATTCTTAAAAATCCATTCATTCCAGGCTTTTATCACCTTAGTTCCTTGGAAGCCCTGAAATGGCAAAAAAATAAAAAGATTGTAAGCATTCTGGAAAATGGGAAATCATTCTCTTGGAAATGAGTAAGTGTAATAAACATAAAGGCAAATGTGTCTGTCATTTTAATAAATTGATTATTTAAGATCTGATTTTGGAGCCATTGGCCTGAACTATAGTCATCCCACCCTGCTTGGCTAAAAACTCTTCTACTAGGGCCTATCTGGGGTCAGCAGCTCAGACTCCCTAAAAGGAGCTACTTCTTTGATAAGTAGCATTTATTGAACCCCAACTGTACACCAGACATATTTGCATACATTATTTCACTGGAGGGGCCAGTGAGCTAGCTCAGCGGCATAAGCGCCTGCCTGGCAAGCACGAGGTCCTGAGTTCGACTCCCGGAACCCACATATGAGAAAAGGGCCGGTGATATCGCTCAGCGGCACGGGCGCCTGCTGGCGCGCGAGGTCCTGAGGTCGACCCCCAGTACCCACAAAAAAACAAAACAAAACAAAAACATTATTTCACTCGATTCCACAGAAACCCTATGCAGTAGTCATTCCCAGCCCAGTGTTTTAGATGGGAAAACTGAGGTTTAGGAAGATGAAGTGACGTATTCAAAATCACATACTATTAAGTAGCAGATCTGGGATTTTATGGTAGAGGGGACATCAAACAGGAAACACATGGTTACTAATTATGTGGTCCCCATTCCAAATGCAAGTGTGGAAGGGGAGGGAGAGCAGGGGTTTTTCGGCAGAGGGGCTCGCCTACAACTACCACACTACCTGCGACTACCATAGACAGACTCCCTCCACTATCCGGAGCCTTGGTCCCTACTGATCTCAGTTAACTGGAACACAGCCAAAGGACACCAAGGCAGCAGAAAAAGACACTGGAAAAGAGAAAGAAGGATCCCAAAGTACTATATATGATCATTCAGGCCTAATAAGTTAGGGTGCTGGGGGCGGGGCTGCTTCTGGTCACGCTCTACTAGCAGCCAGAAGTGACAGTTGGTACTTCAACAGGAAGAGTGGGCAGAAAAACTATAAGAAAAGCTGACAGGAAGCCAGGCACGGTGGTGTGTGTCTGTAATCCCAGCTACCCTGGAGGCTGAGGCAGGAGGATTACAAGTTCCAGGGCAGACTGGGCAACTTAGTGAGACCTTGATTCAAAATAAAAATTTTAAAAAGGGCTGGGGAGACAGCGCAGTGGTAGAATGTTTTCTTGGCATGTGTGAGTCCCTGGGTTTGATCACCAGGACCAGAATTTAAGAAAAAAAAAAAATTCTGGTGTAAATAGTGAATCAGAGTTCTGGGGAAGCCATGAAGGAATGTTCCAGAGACAGAGAAAGGTGCAGCCACCATGGTAAACAGTAGGAAGCACTTTAGGGGGAACATTGGCCTTGGGGAGACCCATCCATCCAGAGTTCGAGTGCATGGAGAGCATATAGAATTTCATGTCCTTAAAGCCCATAAATATATACACCGGTCTCTGTGTGCCAGCTACAGTGTCAGGACCAGGACAGGTCCAGTCACTGCCCTCAGGGAGCTGGCAGCCTAGGGAAGAAGTCTGTGAAGGATCGGGCAGGGCAGCAATGGGGAACAAGGCAGCCTAGCCTCATCTGGGAGGAGGTGGGGCCGACAGGACCACTTCCTTGAGGAAGTGGCGTTTAAGCAGAGACCTAAGTGATGAAAAGAAATCAGAACAGGCCCTTCCAGAACCTGGTTCCAAGGGGAAAGCTTGCATCTGGGCCCCTCCACCAGGCTTCTGGCCCGCAGATGTTCCTAGTACTCTGTGCCGCTGGCACTTGAGAAATGTCCCCCACCTCCGCTGCCTGCACCCTCCCTGCCAGGTTCAGGGGACCCTAGGTGGTCAGCCTGTGTGTCCCCTGCCTCTTCTGTTCCTTCCCCACCACACCCTGGGAAACCCTGGTGAGACCGCAGGGTATTTTAAAGGACTAGAGGGAAAGGAATGCCATGGCCATGCTTGTGCCAGCGTGGCAGCAGAGGAATGCCCAAAACGACCTTGTAAACCTCCCCTCTGCTCCTACTCAAGAGCCCTGACTTCTCAGCATCCAGTGGAGGCTGCAGGCTCTGGAGCAGGCAAAGCAGGCTTTGGAGTTTTATTAGACATTAAGTTTTTTTTTTTTTTTTAAGGAACAGAAATACAAAGCAAGCCTCCAGCAGCCATTCCCTCTAGGGAATGTGGTGCTAAATCGTTCCATCCACCAGCAAAGGCGCTTCAGTGGCAGGAATTTGACTCCCCTTTCCCATGGTTCCAGCTCTGTTCCCAGTGGCCACATGGGAGGACAGGGCGGGGGGAGGGCTGGTGTCTGGAAATCAAACCCTGGTGGGGCAGGGCTGCCGGGTGGGGAGAGCAGTTGCTGTCTCATGATAACTTGGCACCGGACTCTTGTCCATCCGTTGGTCATTTGTGGGGCACCAAGCTGTCGCCATCTCTGCTATGGAGAGATGAAAACTCCAAGCAGGAAATCGGGGCAGGCCAGAGCCTCTATACAGAGTCAGGATTTGAACTCAAGCCCCAGCCCTCTGCTCTTGAGCACAGACATCTCCCAACTGATATTTAAGATGTGAAATTAAGGACTGGAGAAGGACCCTGCTCGCCTTTGTTAGGGAAAGGCCCCTCCCTCCTCCGGGTAAAGGCAGCCCTGCAGGTGTGAAGCTTAGCAAGTGGAGCTTGGACCAGATTTCAGCTCCACTCTCCCCCTTGGCTGGGGGCCCTGTGCAGGCTGCAACCTGTCCAACCGTTCATGACGCCCAGCCGGAAGGAAGGCCCTCGCTGGGTCTCAGGTGACCTTCCCCATCTGGTGTATCCTCAGGATCCCAGGACCGGCTGTAACCCCAAGGTGAACTCTGCAGAAGGTTAGCATCCGAGGCTCTGCCCTCACCCCCCAGCAGCCTATCAAGGCCACTGTCCCTCACTGCCTGCTTCCTGCCGCCAGCTTTGATGTGCCTAATGCCTCCCTGGTGAGCTCATCCCAGCACAGGTGGTTCCAATAGAAAACACTAGGAGGGGCGCCTGATCCCGCCTAGAAGACACTCCCCTTTCTCTTGCTAGTCTGACCCTCTGATCTCCCCCACCTAGGTGTCCCTCGGAGGTGCCAAGGAGGCATGTCCCTCAGGCCTGTATACACACGGCGGGGAGTGCTGCAAGGCCTGCAACCTGGGCGAGGGTGTGGCCCAGCCCTGCGGAGCCAACCAGACGGTGTGTGAGCCCTGCCTGGACAGTGAGTACAGTGTGGCCGGCGGGGACCGGGGAGAAGGACAGAGGGGAGGGCAGGGCAAGGGAGGAGCATGCCCAGGAGAGGCCACCACTGTGTGGTCACCAAAAGTGGGTCTGTCTCAATACAGGAGGCAGAGAGGAGAAGCTGAAAGTGGATGAGGGTGCAGGGGGGATCCCCAGGGGTGCCCCTTCCCAGCCCCCTGAGCGGAGAGCTGGTAAAAGAGTATGGCAGAGAAGCTGATGCTAAGACCAGCTAAGAATATCTCCTGCACTGCAAAATCAATGGCTGCAACTAACTCCTGTGTGTTTGGGGGGAGGGGGAGGAGGATCACATCCCTGCTGCCCTGGAGACTGACCTTGGGGGTTCCTGGGAGGGCGTGGCTGCCCCTCCCCCCAGGCCGTGCTTCCCTGAGGCCGCAGCAATGGGGACTGGAGCCCAGGAAGACGTCCTTGCCAAGGGGTGATACGGGGTGAGGGAGTGAGTGAGGGAACCTCGTCTTCCAGGGGTGAAGGAGGCTGAGGGTTGGCAGGTCTGGGCCCTTGGCCCCAGTCTTTTCTGAGTTCTGTGCTCTTTGGGGTCAGGAGTCTTTACCCAGACTGCTGCCAGTCAGATCCTGCCATCTACCTGGCATTCAGTGCCCACCTGGATCCCTGGAGGAAACCATACCCTGCTTACTCTTTAATCCTGCTGGGAGGAAGAAACAGGGCTGGAAACTGTGCCTACCTGGGAGCCTGGTCCCCTCCCCTTAGGTGCCACCTCCCCCAGTCTAGCTGTATTTCAGGCAACTCACAACCCCTGGTGTCCCCCAAACACGCTGTTCTCCTGTGTGGGCTATGGTTCCTGTAACCCCCTTCCCTGCAGCAGGACATCTGGGCTGGCGGGAAGGCTTTGCCACCCCACTGTGGGGCACCGCCCTGGCCCTGGCCCTGGCCCAACAGGTCTTCGTCCCAGGGCATGGCTGGTCCTGGACGTGCCAAAGTCTGCCTGTGTCATCATGTACCCTCCAGCCCTGGGCTCTCCTCCCAAGGCCTAAATCCCCTAGGGTGGGCACCAACGCCCTTCTGCCAGGGCATGTGACGGGGCGCAGGAGAGGGGAGTCTTTGAAGGAGAGGAGAGGCCAGAGGCAGGCAGCGGACCGTCCCCCTCCCCCTCCCCCTCCCCCTCCCCACTCTCCTCCCCTGCCGGCCTCCTCCAGCTGTGTTAACGGGCTGCCTTTACAAGCCCACTTTACGGGCTAGAGACCCCAGCAGACTTTCCCTCTATCCTCAAAACATTTCCACAAGGAAACCGATTAAGCTCCTGCCTTCATGCTCTGCCAAGAAAGCCCATATTTTTCACACCACTCCCAGGGGTTGCTGCTAAGTTTTGCATTTTCCCAGGAGTGGGCTCCCCTCTTCTCCTCCAGTGTGACCAGACCCAGCCCCTGCCACATGCCTGCCCGGTAGGACTCCGCTGTCTGTACAGATGGGATATCCTGCTGTGGCTGCCTGTGTCCCCACCACCCAAGTTCACTGTACATTATCACTGCACAGCCGGGGGACCCAACCTTTATAGGATCCCTGCTACGTGTTAAGTGCTTTACTGCTGAGCTTCACGTATTCCTCACCGCAACCCTGTGGGTGGAAAGAATATGCCTGATTTTACAGAGAAAGAAAAAAAACTCAGAAAAGTTAAGTAAAACAAAGTCACACAGCTCAGAGCTGACAGTAGAGTGCAATCTGCCTGTTCCCTAGGAAAGAAACGCAGAGCAGGGCTCCTCTGCCAGAAGGGGTCCAAATCGGGTGTCCCCAGGCTCTCCTCCCTCTGTGGGTGCTTCTCTCACCGGCCCAAATCTCAGCCCCTTAGGGTTCCCGCTGCCTTTCCTTCTTTGCCTCCTCACGCCCACTCCCAAGAACCCCCAGGTGCCTGAATCCACGCGCTTCTTGCCCTTAGAGCCAGACCAGGTCCTCCTGAATTCCGAGGGTCCCACCCAGGCTGGAAGGAAGGAGGAAGATCTGGCTGTGCCCCTTCCTGGCCCCCAGGACCAGGAAAGGACCCCGGAGCACCCCGCCCCCACCTCTTCCAAGTTCACATCCACTAAGGAATCGAGAGTCAAGAGTGTGCCAGAGGGCCATCCCTGTCAGTCTTTCCTGCTTTCTAGCTTGGATCCCTACTGCTGCGCTCCAACTCTCTGGCCTGGGGTCCGTCCCCACCCTCCAACGCCGAGCCCTAGCACCACGGGATGGGAAATTCCACCATCTAACTCTAGTCCACTTGGACGGCACCTGAACCCCCACCCACGGAAAGAGAATAGGGCAGCTGAGGCAGGAGGCTCCCTATGGAAGGCCTGCCCATTTGGGCAGGGTTCACAGCCCAACTCTGGCCCACAGGGAGGGATGGTGGGAACCAGGCTCAATTTGTTCCTTAATCATGCTGGGAACCAGGGTGCAGGGCTGGGAACTCTCTTAAGATGATCTGCTAAGAAATTCACCAGCACCAGCTGGGTTCCCCACGAAGCCTTAGGCCAGGCGTTTCTGGGACCTGGGGGACGGGGTTCCTGGCCCCTTCCCAGGCAGGCGGCTGCCACCAGCTTATACAGCTGGGATCAGGGACTCTAGGGAGGAGAATGGGACTCTTAAAGAGAAGTCAGCACCCTAGCAAGCAATGCGGAGGGCGGGACTCCAGCCCTTTCATCCCAGATACCCAAGGAGCAGGTGGCCAAGTCTCTCTTGCTTCCCAGCCGGTCCCTCTGCCCGCAGGCGTGACGTTCTCCGACGTGGTGAGCGCCACCGAGCCGTGCAAGCCGTGCACCGAGTGCGTGGGCCTGCAGAGCATGTCGGCGCCGTGCGTGGAGGCGGACGACGCCGTGTGCCGCTGCGCCTACGGCTACTACCAGGACGAGGCGACGGGCCGCTGCGAGGCGTGCAGCGTGTGCGAAGCAGGCTCGGGCCTCGTGTACTCGTGCCAAGACAGGCAGAACACCGTGTGCGAGGAGTGTCCCGACGGCACCTACTCCGACGAGGCCAACCACGTGGACCCATGCCTGCCCTGCACGGTATGCGAGGACACCGAGCGGCAGCTGCGCGAGTGCACGCGCTGGGCAGATGCGGAGTGCGAGGGTGAGCTCCGGGCGCACGCGCACGGGGCGGGAGTCGGGCGAGGGCGTCCACTGGGGGTCGCCAGGGGTCCAGCCAGCCTGCAGGCAGCTTTGTGACTTCGTGCCAAGCGGTGTCCTTTGTGGGTCTTCGTGGTGGTTTCTGATCGTGTTTCCCGCAGGGGTCCTTTAGCTTCATTTCCTTCTTAGGGCTAGTGCTTGGATGGCAGCACACAGCCACTGAAGGGCGACACGGCCGTCAGAGCTCAGGGCAGGGCATCTTCCACCCGAGGCAAGCTCTCTGCCCGGAGAAGGGGCCTAAGGCTGGCAGGAGTGGGACCTTTTCATTCAGAGGCCTGGTCTGTGGTGGCTTTTGGCGTAGGACCTGGGATGAACTCACCCTGTCACGATTGAGTGACGTCTCTCCTGCCCCTGAGGCGCTGTTTCCTCCCTAGTCATCTGGTTTTGGGGTTGTTGGGGTTTAACGACCACACAGTGGGGTGGCCCCACTTTGCCTGTGTGCATGGGGACAGGGCCACAGTCCTTGTGGCAGTTTAGTTAAGGATGAGGTCGTGGGAGGTGGGGATCTGAGGCAGAAAGAAGGGGGCGGCAGGCCTGGGGCCCAGAAACCCCGAGGACAAGGTGGGGTTGAATGGAGGACTTCCAGCTATGGGGCGGATGCGTTGTGAGGAGATGGGCTGCTGGGATGGGAGGAGGAAGCACCTGGGAACCAGAGCAGAACCATTCAGAGCTCAGGTGGGTGAGGTCCCTCTCAGGAGAGGTTGGCAACACCTTTAGGTAAATTAGAGCTGTTTTCCCTTTGAGAACCAGCGGGGGTTGCCCCTCACTCTGAGCAGGCACACAGCACCTCCTTCAGGGAGCTCCCGGTATGACAGGAGAGACAGGCTTGGCTCCAGTCTGTTAGGGGAGGCTGGGTCCCAGCACCTAGTTCCCATCTGGGGGAGACGCCAGCCTCCGCCTTTGGTCTGCCTCCAGCGGGAGGGGGGAGGTAGATCCCTGGCTCTTGGGGAGCTCCCCATCTGACCCCTGAGGCTCCTGTATACCAGGCCTGCCCTCCCAGGCCTGTGAGCGCCCCGGGTGGAGAGGCCTTTGGGGCTGGGCTGAGGCCAGGTATGTGTTTGACGCTTCCTGCCTGGGGAGAGGGTGGAGGAGGAATGGGGCGTTAACCCCAGCGGGGTTCTGTGGAGGTTGCTCTGAGCCAGGAGACGGGCAAGTGGCATCAGGCGCCAGGCTGAGCCAGGAGGGAGCTCAGCGGGCGAGTGGGCAGCAGCATTCTGGGAGCAAGTCCGGACCAGCCAGTGGGGCACTTAGTCAGGGGCCCAGTGAGAGCCAGGAGAGGTGGTGGCGGGGGGAAGGGCGTCCACATTCTCAGCCACCTCTAAGGAGAAGGGCACCCCAGGGGTGTGTTGATCCTTGTCCTGTTCCCTTTTTAGCCCCAGCCTGTAAGGGTTAAGTCAGTTCAAGGCAGAGGGTCCGTTTCAGGAAGTGGAATTTGATTCTGGTTCGGTTGCCCCCTCCTCTCCTGGGTATACATTTCAGGTGTCAGCTTGGTGACTCAGCCACCCCGGGGCAGGAGGGCCCCCTGGCCCAGTGAAGTTCAGGTAGCCTGGTCCCTCCTTCCTCCCCCAAGTTGGATAGCTCCCATTCCGGAAGTGGCTGTCAGGACCTGCCAAGGGCTTAGCGGGTTGGAATGCTAGTGCCGTGGTCACATCTGGATCTTATCCCGTCCCCATCATGGGGGCTTGGAGAGGTGAGAGAAAGTGCCCTGGATGGTCAGCCACTGTCTTCGATCTGGTGTGTTCTTTCATTTCTGCAGTGGCCTGAGTTTACCTCCATCCCCCCACCTTTCTGCCTCTGGGCCCAGGTTCAGTCTGCATAGAGCTGTATCAGCAGCCTGCACCCCCTCCTGGGGATGAGATGGAGGAAGGGTAGGATGGGGTGGTGGATGGCAACCTCTCCCCACTGCCAGCTACATGGAATCCAGGCCCAGCTCTGGGGGCCTCACCTCTCAGAAGGTGCTGATGGTGGGTACCTTTGACCATCTCCGTCTTGAGCCCAGGAGGCCCAGAAGGCTGGTGAGCAGCTTTAACTCCAACTTAGGTGGGCACGCTGGGGAGCAAGGTGACCTCCCCTTCACCCTGTTGGCATGCCCTGTCTGCTTTCCCTCCCTGCCCCAGGTGTGGGAAGCTAGGATGGATTTGGTAGGCAACTCTGCCCAGGCAAGTACCCCCAGGCCATCCGGAGCCCACAACCCCTAGTACTGCCCCTGGCTGGGTGGCAGAATGGAAAATCCCACCCACTGGTGCCAGGAAGCACCCAGGCTCCTGCCAGGGAGGCTGGCAATACCCAGCTGGCATGAGAGGGCCCAGGTGGGTGGCCAGGTACCATCTCCCTTCCCTGAAGCAGTGGGCATTACCTGCCTTGGAAGCCTTCTCCGTTGGCAGCCAGCTTCCTGCCAAGGAGGCCTTGGGCTTCCTGGGATGATCTTCTGTCAGTGGCCCAGCCATGCTGTGTGGGTAAACACAGTCTGGCCACTGCCCAAAGACTGGCAGTAGGGATGTATGCCAGCTGTGCCCTGCACCCAAAGCCGCTGCCTGGAGCCTGGGCCTCAGAGACAGGAAGAGGCTGATCGCCCTCCTGTTTTGTAGCAGCCCCTGCTCTTCTCCACCAGCACAATGCCATGCATACAGGCCCCCAGCCCCATGCGTAACAGCTGGGCCCCTGAGCACCGAGGCAGGGATGGGGGCTCAGAAGCAGAGCAGTGGGCCGACCCTCACTCCTGCAGCCCTTCTGCCCCTAGAGATCCCTGGCCGCTGGATCACACGGTCCACACCCCTGGAGGGCACAGACAGTACAGCGCCCAGCACCCCGGAGCCCGAGGCACCTCCCGAACAAGACCTCGTGGCCAGCACGGTGGCAGATGTGGTGACCACTGTGATGGGCAGCTCCCAGCCCGTAGTGACCCGAGGCACCGCTGACAACCTCATCCCCATCTACTGCTCCATCCTGGCTGCTGTGGTTGTGGGCCTCGTGGCCTACATCGTGTTCAAGAGGTGAGAGGGCATGGTGGGGACAAGAGTGGGGACATGCGTCCTCAAGGACTTGACCTGAAAACACAAACACCTTTTTTTTTTTTTTTTCATTTTGGGGCAAGGTCTTGCTAAATTGCGCAGTCTGGGCTCAAACTTGTGATCCTCCTGCCTCAGCTTCCCAGAGTGCTGAGATTACAGGTGTGCACCACCCTGCCCAGCTGTACACACTCCTTTAACTCAACCCCATGCTGGGCTCCTCCCTGACCCCCCATGGCTTGCGTCCTTATCCCCCACCCATGTCCACCCCACAGTCATAGATGCGTGTGCATCTCTTCCCCTTCCCACATCACCATTCAGCTCCTGTAGCACCTGTATTCAGGGACCCAGGATGTAGAGGAATTCCAGGAAAGCAGTTTAAAGTTTTAAATGCATTTTCCATTCTTTATTGTTTTAAATCATCAAAGTAATACATGATCGTTAAGGAAAATTCCTCATTGGAATCCGTTGGAGTAGATCCTTCCCAATTACTTTCTTTTTTTTCTTTTTTTTTTTTTTTTTTTATGTGGGTACTGGGAGTCGACCTCAGGACCTCATGGTTGCCAGGCAGGCGCTTATGCCGCTGAGCCATCTCACCGGCCCCCCAATTACTTTCTATGCATTGTTTTATATAAATGCATGTATGTAAAGCTTTTTACGATCAGATGTAGACATGCAAGTTTTTCTTAAGGCCTCAGCGCGGTCGCACTCTGCACGTTCTCCTCGTGTGTTTGTGCTCACTCTGCCTCGGAGAGCTTTCCTCGGGACACAGATTATCTGATTATTTGCAACCATTCACGATAATGTGGATACACAAGATCATTCATGTTGCCAGTCCCCTTGTGATGAGCATTCGGTTTGTTTTCTGTTTTTTGTTATTGCTTATAATTGCAGAGGAAATCCTTGTGTATATAGCTGTCCACATGTGGGAGTATTTTGGAAGGGGAGATTAGGAGAAGTAGAACTCATGAGAAGTTATTTATTTATGCACTGCTCATTCTGTGAATGTTTACTGAGTGCTTACGGAGTGCCCCCTAACCTCACGGAGCTGTCCTGAGTGTGTCACAAGCCCTTAGATTGCACAGGGCCTCGGCCGTACACTTGGCCCACGCATCAGAGCACAGATCCCATAGCCCAGGCCGTGACGCAGCCCCTCGCTCTAAGACCTGGCCTGTCCCTGGCTCAAGGTGGAACAGCTGCAAGCAGAACAAGCAAGGAGCCAACAGCAGACCCGTGAACCAGACACCACCCCCTGAGGGCGAAAAACTGCACAGCGACAGCGGGATCTCTGTGGACAGCCAGAGCCTGCACGACCAGCAGCCCCACACGCAGACGGCCTCTGGCCAGGGTGAGTGGCAGGCAGGATGAGGCCACCCTGATTAAGATCAGGCTACAGGAGGGACGGGCTGTGGAAGGACTGAGTTTTTAGCAGGATGGGAGCCATTGGGGGAAGGGAAGGGGAAGGTGGGGTCCTTTCCAGCGGGTGACCCGGGAAATGGAAGCTTTTACAAATTGGAGCATCCAGACTCATCAAGCTAATTGTTCCCCCTGGGGGCTAATTACTGCCCAAAGTAACTGCTATTAGCCTCCTGCCCTGGACTTCTGGGGAGCAAGTGGCCAAGTATGGATCCTAATTAGGGGCCCGCAGCCAGCTCCAGGACGCTTAGTTGCTGCAGTTGTCTGCAGCTAGAAGTCCTGTCTCCGCCTCTGCCTTGATATAATTGCTGAGGAGTGGGAGGGGTTAGGTGGCAGGGATGGTGCCAGAGCAGTGGGTAAGGAGGAGACAGCATGCCAGCGTCCCCCGTCCCCTCCCAGCCCTGCCCCCATCGGGGACCTGCCCCAGTTGGAGACCTCCTCCAACCCTGGCCGCTGCAGTGGGAGGAGAGGGGCTCGGCCCTTGGGTCTCATGCCAGCTCCCAGCCCGCTGTGGGGAGGAAGGGTGCAGGGCTGAGACTGACACCCTCTGGGTTCCCGCAGCTCTCAAGGGTGACAGCGGCCTCTATAGCAGCTTGCCCCCAGCCAAGCGGGAGGAGGTGGAGAAACTGCTGAATGGCTCGGCAGGGGACACCTGGCGGCACCTGGCAGGAGAGCTGGGCTACCAGCCTGAGCACATAGACTCCTTCACCCATGAGGCGTGCCCCACCCGCGCCCTGCTCGCCAGCTGGGCCGCCCAGGACAGCGCGACGCTCGATGCCCTCCTGGCTGCCCTGCGCCGCATCCAGCGAGCCGACATTGTGGAGAGCCTGTGCAGCGAGTCCACGGCCACGTCCCCCGTGTGAGCTGACCGACCAGGAGCCCCCACCCTGTCCCCACATTCTGACGATTGAAGCTCCAGCCAACCCCTATGGAGCCCATGTCCCCTGGGGTGGGCCAGCCCGGCAGAGCTGAGCTCCACTGGGCAGGACCTCCAAGCCCAGGCGCCCACACCACAGCCCTGTCACACCTCCATGTGGCCCCTCGCTTCTGATCACAATCCCTCTCCAGCGAGAGAAGTGGCCCTCCCTGCCCTTGCCCCTGCCCCACAGTCACCTCCTGCCTTCTCCTTCACCCACTGCTAGGAGGGCAGCCCTTCCCACCTCAGCTGGGGATGGCTGCCACCAGGGATGGTATGGGACAGTGACGAGGCCCCAGAGACTCAGAAGGAGGTCCTGAGGAAACAGAGCCATGGACTCTACACTGTGAACTTGGGGAGCGAGGGGGCGTTGTAGCCTAAACCCTCCCTCGGCCCCTCACTCTCCCCACTGGCCTGAGATAGATCAGAGGCCAGGCTAAGTAAGCTGTAAGCGGGTGTGGAACCCTGTCCCCTCTTCCTTTTACATGTAGGACAGTAAGGCCCAGAGAGAGGCGGTGACTACCCCCGAGCCACCCAGCCATGGGGACATGCCATGCAGCCTGGCATCCTCCTCTCTGCATGAGGGGGTGCTGGGGGAGGAGTCCAAGTGGCCTTCAGGGAAATGTCTTGAAGTCAAGTCTGCTCCCCCACACCCATCCAGGCCCCTGTGTAGCCCTTTGGAGTGGGCCGCTTGCCCAAGGCCTGGCCCTCAGCCCTGACCTCAGGTCTGCAGGGAGTCAGGTTGGGGGTTTGTGGGGAGGGATGTGGCCGCCCTCTGCCTGTCCCCCTTGGGCTTGTCCCCCAGTCTGTTGTTGCCCCTTGTCCTGGCACAGACCTGGAGCCAACACTAGCCTCAAGAATCAGCCCTAGGGGCCAGAGACGAAGGACCCCCACTTCCACACACACACAGGGTGAGACTCGGGCCTCTCTCCATGAGTCCACTCTCTCAGGCTGAGGACTGGTCCTTGCTGGGGCTGCCGGCCAAGGACTGCTGAGGCTGGAGCTGGTGTCCGTCTCGTCTTCCAGGGGCCTGGGTGGAGGAATGCTCCCCACCCCTTCCCACAGCCTGGCCTTGGCTGGGCCCAGAGGTTGCAGTGAAGAAAACCAGGCTGGTGGTGTGGGAACACAGCAAGAAAGAATCAAGTTGGACTTGTTGCCTCTAGGAGGTTTTTCCCAAGCTTAGAGGACCCTGCAGAGGACTGTTTTCCTTAGCATGGCCAGAAAGAGGCCCTAAGTCTCAGTGGCTTTTCACCCCTTCTTCAGCCTGTTCTGTTTTGCTTGCTGTTGGAATGAGTGTGCCCCACCCCCATTTAGCATGAAGGAGCCCGGGCAGGGTATGTGTGGACTGCCACCCCTCCCCCACCCAGGGCTCTCCCAAGCCTGCATTAGGGACTAGGAGCATTGCACTAGGTGGCACTTGGTGACCTCAGTCTGTGATGAGAGGAGGAAGCACACCTGCTGGCCCCTCACCCAAGCCCCTGGGGCATGGGACAGGCTGAGGGTATTTATTTTCCTGCCCTGCTGCTGGGGAGGAGGTTGTTTTAGCATGTGTTTGGTTCTGGGACCCTGCCTGCCTCCCTTGGGCTGCGAAGGAACCCTTTTCGCCCTGCAGCTGGGAGCTGCGAGCTCCAGTCCTCCTGTCGCTGTCCTGTCACCTCCCCCTTGCATCCTGTGTAATCACATCTTGGGCCCTCTTGAAGCCTACACATAGAACATAAGTGATGAACATTAAATAGCAAAGAAAGAAAGTGTAAAGAGGTTTTCTGGGAGTACTCGCCTGTTTGAGTTGTTTGGGGTTGCGTGTGTAGGGGGGAGCGCCAGGCGTGATTGCCAACTCGTGAGGTCTTGTCCTGTTTTTCCCTCCGCCAAACTGGGAAGTTGTAAGAGAAGCCCAGCAAGTTCCCATGTGTAGCCACGAGGTTCGTTTTAGTGGGAGCAGGAAGGAGCGGGGGCCCTTGGTCCCCAGATCTTGGAGAGGGAAAGTAGAAATAGTCACGTGGGAAGCTGGCTAGCTGTGTACTTGACCAGATGTCAGAAGTGAAACTGACCACAGGGGACCCTGAGAGAGCCAGGTCACAACCCCACAGCTCCCAGCCACCCACATGGCCACACATGCACACACGCACACACACAGAATCTGGCTCCAGATGGCCCAGCAGGAGGCTGGCTGGCCCGCCCTCCAACTCTGGTGGGCAGGTCCCAACCCTGGCTTCTGCCAGCCTGACTCGGGGCCCTGGCTTGGCCTGGCCTGGGAGCTGCTGGGGCTGCAGAGTTCATGGCCCTGGGCTGCTACCCCTCTTTGAGGCCAGCTGGGCAGGTGACAGAGCTGCTCAGCCTCTGCTCGTGGCTGGGCCAGGTCTTCTGTCACTGGGGGAAGGCAAGGGGAGGCCTGGGCTTCCAGAAAGAGCAACAGAGAAGCCTTCTTGACTTCACGTCCAGGGAGATGGGCCAGTCAGGCCACCAGGAGTCAGACACCAGGAGGCAGGGAGGCTTTTTGTTGGTTCCCTCCAACACACACACAGAGCGGTGCTGAGGAAGACATGGTGTGGAGAGAAGGGCCTCGGAGGAGGCAAGAGAAATGATCTCCATATTAGGAAAATGGCCTGAGAGATGGCAAAGACAGCCTCTGACTTGCAGGTGCCTCCTGTCTGATGGAGGGGACAGTCCTGGCTTGAGGGTGTTCCTAATCTGATGAGAGGCAGATCTCCTGTCCTCAGGGCACCCACTCTCCGCTCTGATGGGAGAAACGTATCCTGTCTGGTGGGGAGAGCTAGGTGCCGTCTGGTGGAGCATTCTGAGATGGCACCTTCTTCCCTCTTTGGATTTGGGGATCTCACTGTGTTGTCCACACTGGCATCAAACTCCTGGGCTCTGTGTTGTCCACACTGGCATCAAACTCCTGGGCTCAGTGATCCTGTCTCAGGTTCCTGAATAGCTGGAAGTGCAGGTGCGCCCACTGAGCCGGATTGCGTGTGTGTGTGTGTGTGTGTGTGTGTGTGTGTGTGTGTGGTGTTTTGAGAGAGGGTTTTGCTATGTATTCCAGGCTGGCCTTGAATTCTCAATGATCCTCCTGCCTCAGCCTCCCGAATGCTGAGATTACAGGTGTGCACCACCATGCCTGGCTTGCAATTGTACACATTTATTTGTTTGTTTTGAGGTGCTGGGGAACAAACCCAGGGCCTTGCACAGACCAGGCAAGCACTCTTCCATGGAGCCACATCCCGGCCCCACAACTGTACATTCTTGACTGAGAAGACAGAGCAGAGAGGCCCTAGATGGTGTGCACTGCCGCATCAGGGTACGTGGGGGCCCCAGCTGCTCCTGGCAGCAGGGTCAGGGAAGGGCCACAGAAGCCGAGGCCTAATTGCAAAAGTTAAGAGGCTGGGGGAAGAGTGTTTGTGGCCTAAAGTCAGGTTCATCCTGGAGGGGGAGGGAGCAGAGCCGGCCTGGGGAGGCTCCAGGCCTGGAAGCCAGCGGGCAGGGAGGGAACCGCAGGAGGCACGGGTCAGGCCTTGTGAGGAGTCTGGCAGAGGGGTCTGGACAATGTCCTTAGTACTCTGGGAACCCTGGAGGGGTTGAAGCTGTGAGGCACCGCCCATAGATCTGGGGTTTGTTTTGTTTGTTTCTGGTGCTGGGGATTGAACCCCGGGCCTTAGCTCTAGCACTGAGCCACGCTTCCAGCCTCCAGGTTATAGTTGAAGCATTTCAGGAGGCTGAAAGTGACTACTGCTGGCCCTGCATTCCCCGGAGTATGGGGCACAAATCCTTAAAGGTCCCTCTGTACCCTGCCCCCTGCACTGCAGACAAACCCTCTTTGCCTCCTTAGCCTAACCTCAATCCCTCCTCTAATTCTCCCCCCAAGAGCTCCCCATCCTTGTTCTGGCATTGGAGAGCTGGGCGTGACCCCCGCCACCTCTGGCTCTTTTCACTCTCAGATCCCCCGCAACCAGCCTGCTTGCAAATCTCCCAGCTGTGCCATTCCCTCTGCCACAGGACATTTTCACCTGCTGCCCCTCTGTCTGGCACCTTTCCCAGCCAAGCTGCCTCGGACCAAGGCTTCCTTGGGAAAAACCCTGGGGCCCATATCAGGCTTCCAGACACCAGCTTCAGAAACTATCATGTTCCATTCTTTTGCTTTAGACCATTTCCTCTCTCTTTGTAATTAGGCACCGTTTGAATGATTATTTGATTACTGCAAACTCCAGGAAACCAGATATAAGCTCTGGATTTGCTCACCCTCTAAGCCTTAGCACCTTGCGTGCCTCGGGGCTGGCATTTGACAGACCATGCTGAATACGTGAGTGGGTGTGCTTGGAGATGATACAAGGGATATTCATGCAATTTAAAGCAATTTAGTAACAACGTCACACCAGTAAAAAAGCAACAGGTGAACTTCCGGTAGATTTAGCCTAAAGAATTATTTCAACACGTAATCAATATTTTGAAATTACTATTGAAATACTTTAGATATTTTGTCCTGCTTGGTTATCTAAATGCTATGTGTGTTTTGTTCTTGCATGGGATTTGTCGCATTTCAATGGCTCAGCAGCCCAGACGGCTGGTGGCCACCACACTAGGCAGAGGGTCTGTAAGGACGCACTCATTCTGAGCGCTGGGGGACTCAGAGGACAGAGGGAGACTCCCTGCTTCCTCCTGCGTCATCGGTATTCTCAGGCACCCCACCCCCTGCCATCCCTTGGTGTCTGCCCCACTGGAGCCACCTGTCTTTCATCCTCCATCTTTGCCAAGGCCAGGGAGCTAAACCATGGGACCACGTGGGAGGCTCTGCACCCATGCTCCCAGGGAAGAAGGGGCTAGGCCAGAGCTGGGGGTCGAGGGATGCCATCTCCCATGGTGTTCTGGGCTGGGGTCTGCGGACCATATGCCTGGGGGAGGCCGCTCTTCAGATAATGCAAAGCAGATCCCTCCCCTGCTTCGTGGCAGCTGGTAGGCAGAAGGCCAAAGGACCAGGCCAGGCCCCAGGCATCTGGCTGCACCAGGTCTGAGGCTAGAAGGGTTCCCTCTTTGGCCTCCTGTCCCCCACTCCTCCCAGTACCCCTGCCCTCCGGCTGCCCGTTCCTGGCTGTACCACACGCCCCTCCGCAGTCCTCCCGCCCGGGCTGCCCCAGGAGCCAGCTCCTCAGCACACTCTCAGGACCCACACTTGGCCACTCCAGTGCAAGGCCCACCCAGGCTCCGTGGCCCTCAGCCCCACATGCAGAGTGAGTCCCTCCAGGACCTGAAGTTAGGGGTTCCCACAGTCACTCCCATTTCCCAGGATACTCCAGCTGAGCTATCTACCTCTTCCAGCTCCAGAACCATCCCAGTGCTGGAGCCAGCAACATTTCCCAAAGGCTCCAGCATGGAGGAATAGTCAGGAACATTCCAGGTTTCACCCTCTGTTCCTCCCGGGACACTCAGCGTTGCCCTCTTCCCACGGCATCCAGGCACTTCCCAGCCCTGGTGCTCCGTTCCCGGCAATCCCCACTCCAGCTGTTTCCAGCAACATTCTCCAAGGGCTCCTGGGAGAGGTGGGTCTGGTCTCCTCCCTGGGCTGGGATGGCTTCCTTTGGAAAAGTCCAGGAATCTTTGCACCCTCTTCCTGTATTCTAGTGACTCACAGATTTTCAGGGGCTTTCTGAATCAGCCAGCAGGGCCTGGAGCCCCCTGAGAAGCCCTTGGCTTGGGGCTCAGCATCCACCTTTGGGGCCCCCATCAGCAGCCCAGATGGTTCTCATTGTAGTTCTGCAGCCCCTGGGATGCCAGCACCGCACACAGGGCATGCAGGCCAGGGTCACAGGGCCCTGGCTTCTATTCATCAATGCTGGAGCCAGGGGAGGCCACCCATGGCCTTCTGGAAGATGGTGTGTGGAGCTGTAAGCCGGCCACCTGGGAGTCCCCCCTCCTCATTGCCTACACTAGTCAGGTGCCTTTGTGCTGCACTCGGGTGTGGGGGACCCAACCCAGGATGGTTTAGGGAATTTATTACTCATCAGAAGTGGGAAGTCCAGTCAGGCATAGTGGCGCATACCTGTAATCCCAGCACTCAGGAGGCTGAGGCAGGAGAATTGCTGTGAGTTCGAGGCCAACCTGGGTTACATAGTGAGTTTAAGGCCAGCCTGCACTGCATAGTGACACCCTGTCTCAAAAAAAAAAAAAAAAAAAAAAAAAAAGAAGAAGCAGGAGGGGGCCGGGTCGAGTAAGACCCCGGGACCTGTTTCTCTTGCTTCTCCTCAAGTCTGTTTCCCAACTAGACTTCTCCCTGTAGTGGAAGAGAATTGCAGGACTTCAGGTTCAAGGTCGTGGGAAGGAGAGTACTTGATTCCCAAAAGTCCCAGCAGAAGTCCCCAGTGTCCTTGGTTCTGATTGGCCCATCCCTGTGGCCTGGGAGGTGATCATCAGTGGGCTAAGGTGTAGGTCACATGCTCCATCACCAGGTAGGGGATGTCATCCTAGCTGAAGCAAGAGGACTGAGAGTGGAGGAAATCGAGGCTACCCACCGAGGTCCCCAACACCCAAAATGCAGCCCCCGTCCTAACTCAACCCTGGGCTCCTTCCTCCTTACCCGGCAAACCAAGAGTGATTTTCTGGTAGGAATCCCTGTGAAGCAGGTAGGTTTGGGGGTGCAAGACCATCCAGGAGGTATTGGGGTTCCCAGGAGGAAGTCTTGGTGGCTGCAGGGACCCAAGAGGGCCATGCAGGGAAGGCATGCAGGTTGATCACTGGGGGCTGGACAGGATTTGGGCTGTAGGGATGGAAGAGCTGGGAACAGAACATCAGATAGGGAACAGGCTAACTTTGATCCCCACAAATGGTCATGGGAACAAGGTGAGAAACTAGGCCTGCTTTGACAAGGACTCCATGAATTTGGGCTAAATAAGGGGCTATTGAGATTGCCTGAGCCAGAGAATGTTCTGGAAGGACCTAGGGGCTGGCGGACCAGCTTTAAGTTGGCTGCAGGGGAGGGGAGTGGAGGGAGGCAGGGCAGTAACTCATGAAAGACCAAAAAGAGGGCCTGGGCCGGCGCTGGCACCAGACCCGGTGGGAAACGGTAAGGCAGAGGGGAGTCTGGATGCGTCCCGAGAGCCTTGGTAGCTGGGGATGACGGAGCTGTTCATAGAAATGGGGTGCTCTGGAGGGGAGGAGGCTTTCGGGGGGACCAAGGATGCCAGGCCGAGGTGGAGAGGCCTGCAGGCCATGCCAGGGAGAAGGGCAGGAGCGCCAGGCTGTCCATGTCAGGAGTGCGGGGAATTCCTTCCAGATTTCAGGCGGACATTTCTCAATCATCTGCCAGCCACTGGCTGAGGCCTCCAGGTGACAAGGAGGCCTGGATCTTGCAGCTCCTAAGAAAGGAGCAAGTTTCTAGAAGGAGGTGGCAGGAGATCACCAGGGCTGGAACAGCAGGGGCCCAGGGATAGGGCTGGATGAGCCACTGGGTGACAAAAGTACAGGAGGACGATGGGATCCCCAGGGTCGGGGGCTTTAGGTTGCAAAGCGGGGTGACCTTGAGCTGCGCACTCTCTCCTGGGACTCCGCAGTCTGTGAAATTTCACAGCCTCGGGGCTCTTAGTGGATGGGGGCTGGCTTCGGTCCTCAGGATCTGACTCCTCTTGTCCTGCCCACATCCATGTCACTGTCCCTGCCTCAGGGAACTGAACAACAGCAGCCAGCACCTCCTTCCCAGTCAAAACAGAGAGAGAAATCATCTGCAGGTCTTGGTGAGGCTGCGCTCTGCCAGGAGCCCCTTGGCCTAGAGTTCCCGTCCGAACTTCACCTCTTTGGGTCGAATAAGCAGCCCTCAGGCTCAAGGCATCGCTTCTGGAGGCTGAGTGGCTGGAAGCCAGCACAGGACAGAGGAAGCTGCCACACTCACATTAGGGTCATGAAGAGGCCGCCTCAGCAGCCAGGGCATCACGGTCCTCCATCCGGGGCTGGCACACGGGCTGGCACGTGCCCAGAGGGTGCCACATGCCTGGTAGGCTGGGACCTGCTCACACTTCTTGAGGAGCTGCCAGGAGGCCCTGGGGCTGGGCAAACCCAGCAGTGACTCAGGTGAGGGCGGTGTTGAGAGGGAAGCTTCGATCCTCGCCAGGCCGGGGCACTGTATCCTGCCAGCTGCCTGGTTAGCAAGGGGCAGAGGAGGGAAACTAGTAGGCTGGCAGTGGCACAGAGGCTGCCCTAGGAGACCCAAAACAGAGTTGGTGTCCACTGAGAACAGAGGTGCAACCACCATCCAGGCCTGGGGACCCCACCCTTCAGGCCTGCTGCAGGTAGAGGGGTCACTGGCCCAGGAGGCTGGCCTCAGGGAGGGAGAAATGCCTGGGGACCCCAAGGGGCCCTAGGGGACAGGGAATACAGCGAATACAGCTGCCTGTTAAGTGGGACCCCAGGAGATACTGCTTGGTGACCCCAGACGACATCTGTCCAGCTCTTTAAAGCTTGCAAAGCAGTTTTACAGCTGAACATTCACACGCTCATCTGTTAGTCCTAGCAGAGAGGCCCAAATGGGTCACCATACAGATGAGACCACTGGGACCCAGAGATTTGGGAGCCACAACCCCCCCCAGCACCCTCTCCTCCTGTTCTCTCCCCTGTGCCAGGGTGGCTCCGCTGCCCACAGGCTGGGGCGGAGGCCGAGGCAGGGATGGAAACAGAGAGGGACCTGGGGACAGGGGCAGGCCTGGGAGCAGAGCCTAGGGTGGGGGTTGGAACTCAGAGAAGGGACGGAGGGTGAAGTAAAACCGACCCCACTTCCATTCTCCCGAGGCCCATTCCCCTTCCAGCATCCCACAAATAGTGGCAGGGACAGCTGGAAGCCATGAGGGAAGAAGAAAGGGGATCCCAGTTCGGAGCCTGGTGCCTTAACCTTGATGTGGCCCCGGAGTCCCCTCTGCTCTGCTCTTCTCTGGTGCCGCTGGGAGCCTGGCATGGAGCCATGCAGGCCAGGCCTGTGGGGGCCAGGAGACTGCATGGCCATGCTGCAGACCCCAGCCTTACCCTGGGGACCCCTTGCCTGGACTCTTGCACCCATCCTCAACTGCCCACCCCTCTACCCTCCATTGCAGTTCTTCAGGACCCCTAACTCCTTCTTTTTTTTTTTGAGACAGGGTCTCGCTATGTAGCCCAGGCTGGCCCTCAATTTGTGGTGATCCTCCTGAGTGCTGAGGAGGCCTGTAACGGCTTGCGCCACCATGCCTGGCAGCCTGACACCCTCTTTCGGGATTCCAAAAAATATCTGCCTTTTTGTGACACCCGCCCTTGCCTCTCTGGGTCTCAGCTAGGTCCCACTGGGTGACCCCACAGGGACCCTCCCAGAACTCCTCCCACCTTTGCTGGGGCATAGCTTGGCCCTATCCCCTGGGGACACCAGGGGACAAGATATGGGATTCAGAGCCACACAGTCCTGGACCCAAAGCCAGGGCCTTCCACTTGCCAGCACTGGGGCCTTGAGCAGAGTGGTCCCAAATCCTGTCTGAGCCCTTGTTCCCTAAACCCTAAACGCTAAACCCTAAAACGGGGATAAACAGAAGATCCCTTGGCAATGTGAACTGAACGCCAGTGCTCTACATGCGAGGCGAGATCTAGCACACTCCTGTCAAATTATATTTATTAACATAATTGTCTTCAATTATCCTTGAGTCACTGTCCCTCCCAGCCTGGCTTTAGAGGCCCCCAGAGGGACCCCACCCTTCTCTGCCTGTACCCACGCTTTGTCATGGGCCTCTGCAGCCCTGGCTGCCCTCTCTGTCCCCAGCACAACTGAGAGCTGCAGGTCCCTCAGTCACCACTCCTGGAGCCTTCCTGGGTCTCCCTCTGGCGTGGCCTCTGAGACCTACATGGATAGGATTCTACTCGACTCTGGGATTTTGGATCATGTCCTGTGTCACCCTCCCCTCCCCACTGCCCCCGCAGCGCCTTGTGTCAGGCAGCTCAGAAGCCAGGGAATGCTGGTCACTGTTCTCTTCCACCACACGGAGCCTGGCCTGGTCCCCTCCCATGTCCTTGGTCCCCTGTTACTGTAACCTTCACACCCCAGGCTCTGGGAGCCTCTGGCTCCTGCACTGCCTCTCAAGGGGCCCAACTGCGCTCGGAGGTGGACCAGGCAAGCGGGAGGGCAGAGTGAGAGAAGCCAAGTCAGGGACCAGCCTGTGACTTAATTCGGCCTGACACGGTTTTGTAAAAGCCATCCACCATTGTCCCTCAGGCTCTGGCGAGGCCGACCATTTGCCCTTCCCCCGCTCCTGGCTGACTAGAGAAGGAGAAGCCACCCACAGGCACGAATGGGTGACACAGACACGGCCCAGGCCTTGGGTGGGGGAGGTGGAGGGCGGGTGAGTGGCGGCTGCCCAGGGAGGCTGCAGCTGACGCGTGGCTGGGGACAGCGCCTGACACCTGTCTGCCTCTGAGTGGCTCCCCCTGGACACATCCACTGTGACCCCTGTCAGATTCCTGCGAAGTCCCCTGTGCATCTCCTGGACAGCAAATCCCTTGACAACAGAGGACTGGCAGAGTGCTGGGGCTGAGGCGCCGGTATTGGTAGCCCCCCATTGTACCGATGAGGGAATTGAGGGTCCAAGAGGCCCAGCCACTCTCTCAAGGTCACATCATGGGCACACAAGAGAGGCGGGGACTCATTTGAGAATTTAGGCTCCCAAAGGTAGTTGATGCCCCGGATCTGTGAGCTCTGCATCCACAGAGTCAACCAACTATGGATTGAAAATATTTTTTAAAAAATTATGTCATGGGCCGGTGAGATGGCTCAGCGGCATAAGCGTCAGCCTGACAAGCGCAAGGTCCTGAGTTCGACTCCTGGTACCCACATTTAAAAAAAAGTCAGACGTAGTGGTGCACACCTGTAATTTCAGCACTCAGGAGGCTAAGGCAGGAGGATCCCTGTATGTCTGAGGCCAGCCTGGGCTACATAGTGAGTTCAAGGCCAGCCTGAACTACCTAGCGAGATCCTGTCTCAAAAAACCAAAAACTGGGGCCGGTGAAATGGCTCAGCGGCTTAAGCGCCTGCCCGGCAAGCGCGAGGGCCTGAGTTCGACTCCTGGAACCCACATACAAAAAAGGGGCCGGTGATATCGCGCAGTGGCACGGGTGCCTGCTGGCGCGCGAGGTCCTGAGGTCGACCCCCCGGTACCCACACACACACACACAAAAACCCAAAACCAAATAAATGAATGAGTGAATACACAAATTGTGCCTGTACTAAATAGGTATACTCTTCTTCTCATTGTTCCCTGAAGAACACAGTGTAACAACCATTCATGTCCCATCTATAGTTATAAGGAATGTGGAGACGATTTAAAGTGTCCAGGAAGATGAGGTGGGTTGTATGCCACCATTTTATAGGGGACTCGGGCACCCTGGTTCTGGGTCCAATCCTCTGTGGCTAGTGAGGGACCCTGACCTCTGTCTCTTCTCCCTCCCCTGTGCGTGGGGAAGGGTATCTCGGGGCAGACAAACCACAAAGGCTCAGCTAGTTCTGGAGGACACTGGAGTGGCAAACAGGCTCCCCCTCCTGACATGTGCACCCCAGGTCTCCAGCGGGGACCTCCTAGTTTAGAGAGCCTTGTGCGAAGCCCTGCAGCTACTGACCACAGACTCATCTCTCTCCCGGTTTTACTGCAAGCCCCACACCTCTCATCATCTCTGGCTGCCCTCCTGGTCCTACAGAGGGGGAGACCCCACCGCAGGGGTGCATCCTGGAGGGGCTCGGGGCTCATGGCTCTTTCTTGTAGAAATAGCAAAGCTCTGAGCAGGGTATGGTGGCACAAACCTGTAATAATCCCAGCACTCTGGGAGGCTGAGGCAGGAAGATGCAAAGTTTGAGCCCAGCCTGGACAATTTAGTGACTTAGCCAGACCCTATCTCAAAATAAAAAATAAATGAGGGCTGGGGATGTAACTTTAGTGCAAAGGCCCTGGGTCAATCCCAAGTACTGTACTGCCAAAAAACAAAACAAAACAAAAAATACTCTGTACTCTCTCTCCTGTCTGCCTTAGGTCTAGCCTCCCTATTTACAAGAGATAAAAATTAGGTGGAGCAACTTTTCAGAAGCCCCCAGAGTGATAGGAAAGGCCAGTCTTTGCCTCTGATCAGCTCCCGGTCTGATGGTGGGAACAGGTCACATGCAGAAAGGGGAGAGAAAGAGCGGGGGTGCAGGGTGCAGGCAGGAGGCTGGGGGTGGGGGACGGATGGGGAAGAAGGGGCAGATGGGGAAGAAGGGCCCGACGGGGGAGGGGGCAGAGTTTTGGCCCAAGAAGAGGCCTGGGGGAGAAGGGAGGCTTGCGTGGGTGGGGGTGTGGCTGCCTTCCAGGCCTGGCCCAGGGAGCAGGGGCTGGGGTAGGGGCAAGGACCCCGGCACTGGGGGCCCCAGATCCTGGACCTGGCTCCAGTGGAGAAACCTTAGCCTTCGGGCCCTCCCCCTTCCCAATCCCCTGGTGCTAAAAAGCCCACGACATTTACGACTTCAGGAGGGTAAAGAGCCTGAGAAAAGAATCGCAGACCATATGGATTTGTTTCCTGGGTTTAAAAAAAATCGCCCTAATTAGGCCGGGAAAAGCCATCGGCCTCTGCCTGTCTGGAGGTCCCTGGATTCAATTACTGCCCGGCCTCCTCACCTTGGGTGGTGGCTGGGTCCTCCCACCCCCTCCACGCGCAGGGGTCAGGGGTGGGTCCCCAAGAAGGGGTGGTCTGAGGGGAGATGGGACGGGGAACCTGGAGCCAGCCTGGGGCAGAATGAGGATGAGCTTCTTTATCCATTTCTGATGACTTCCTTGTTGACCCCAGTGGCTGTGGCGGGTCCTCCCTGTGCCCGAGCCGGTCCCCGTGTCCTGGTCACTGGGCAGATGTAGTTCTTGGGACCGGACCTCCTTGAGCAGCCTCCTCTCTTTGCCAAGAAAAACTTGACATCAGACAAAAACCCAACTGCTGAGCAGGCCGAGAGATGGAGATATGGGTCTTTTCAATCCCCTCTCCTTTTTCCAATAGTGTAATGCGTTTTCTCCAAGAAGTTGAGGTCACCCATGAGAAGTCCCTTCCTCCTTCCAACTGCGCGGGGTCCTCGGTCTGTAAATGCTCTCCTGCTTCCCTCCTGCTATAAACACCTTCCCCGGCTGGCACCTCTCAAACTTCTGTTCTCCCCTTGGCCACTGAGCTCAGGTTCTGGAAAGAGGTTCACCCCTGCTCCCTCCCAGCAGCCACCAATGGCACCCTGCTCCCCTCTAGCCTCGGGGTCCCAGCACCCCTGCGCTCCGGGTGGCCTGAGTACTGGGTCCTCCTTTGGAGCCACCAGGACAGTCACTTGCCACCCGCCCCTCTGCCCGCTGGGTGGCCTAACACTCTGCCTGGGCCATCCTGCCTTGCCGGGATATGTCCCCCGTATTTCCCAGCCTACTGCCTGCACACCACGTGGCCCCTACACCCCGTCCTCCACACCCCGTTTCCTCTTGTGTGTTCTGCTAACCTCCCAAACCCCGCGTGCTCCGCGAGCCACAAGAATTCATGCTTTGTCTCCCTCACCCCTCTCCAAACAATAGCTCCATTCCTCCCTCGGTGCTCTGTAGTTGTTTTGATAAACTATTTTTTCAGGACAGTTTTAGGCTCACGGCAAAACTGAGCAGGAAGTGTAGAGAGTTCACGCACACTGTCCCCCTCACACAGGCAACCCCACTCGCTGATGACAGCCCACACCACGGTGGGACCTTTCTTGTAGTTGATGAACCTGCACCAACACATCATTGTCACCCAAAGTCCGTAGTCACATTAATGTCACTCGGGGCGTCGTACTTTCTGTGGATTTTGACAACTCCATCACCAAATGTTGTATCTGCCAGCGTGATATCTTTCAGAATCATCTCACTGCCCCCCAAATCCTTTTATCCTATTCATCTCTCCCTTCCTCAACCCCCGGCAAACACTGACCCCTTTTCTGCCCCCATAGTCTAGTTTTTTCCAGAATGTCACATGACTGGAATGAGTAGCCCTTGCAGATGGGCTTCTGTCCCTTTGTAATATGCCTTTACGGTTCTTCCCTTCTCTTCACGGCTTGGTAGCTCGTTTCCTTTTAGTAATGAATAGCATTCCACTGTCTCAATGCGCCATAGTTTACCCACTCACCCACTGGGAGACATCTCCATTGTTTCCAAGGTTAGACAGCTGTGAATAGAACAGCCAGGAGCCTCCCCGTGCAGGCTTTTGGGTGGACTTGAGTTTCCAGTCCATTGGGTGTCTTAGTTACTTATGCTCGTTGCTGAGACAAAATGCCTGACACCACAAGTTAAGGGAGGAAAGGTTTATTTAGCTCACGGTTTGTAGAGTTTCAGTCCATAGTTGCCTGGCTCCAAGGCAGGGTGGCACATGGCAGAGGAGGAACAGCTCATGGTGGGCAGAAGACAGCAAAAGCAAGCAAGCGACCACCTACAAGTAACTAGCAGCGAGCCTCTTTCTGTCCCTTATATTGTATCTGGGCTACCCACCTTAGGGCAGACCCTTAATCCTAGCACCCTTAATTCTAGCATTGCATCATGAATCAGTCACACACTCTAGATTCAGCCACCTCAAAAAAGCCCCACCTATGACCCCAGGAGGATTTGGGGGGACCTCTAGACACCAGCCATGGCATTGGGTGTATATCTAGGAGCGTGCTTGCTGGGTCATATGGCAAGATTATGTTTAGTTTTGTAAGATCCTGCCAGGCTGTCTTCCAAAGCGGTTGTCCTGGTTTTACATCTCACCACAGGGGACGAGAGTTCCTGTTGCTCCCTCTCTTTATCAACACTTGGTAGGGTCAGTGCTTGGGATTTTGGTCATTCTCATAGGTGTGCAGTGGCATCTCATTGCTTTAACTTGTATTTCCCAAATGACGTGATGTGGGACATCTTTTCACCCGGCTACTTGCTATTCATATACCTTCTCTGCCGAGCTTTCTGTTCAGGTCTTTTACTCATTTTTACAGCCAGAATGTTCATTTTCTTGAGTTCCAAGAGTGCTTTGGGTGTTCTGTATGACAGCCCTTCACCAGATGTGTCCTTGGCTCATATATCCTTCTCATTTTTGCCTTGTCTTCTCATTTTCTTGACTTTGTCTTTTACAGACAGAAGTGTTCAGTTTTAAAGAAGTTTAGTTGATCTGATATCAGTGCCTTTGGTGCAGTATCTAAAAAGTCAGTGCCATATCCAATGTCAGTTTGATTTTCTCTCCGGTGCTATCTTCTATGAGTTTTATAGTTTTGTGCTTTACATTTAGGTCTGTAATCCATTCAGAGTTAGTTTTTTGTGAAAGGTGTAAGGTCTGTATCTACAGGGTTTTTGTTTTGTTTTGGTTTGGTTTTGGCATATGGATTTCTAGTTGTTTCAGCACCATTTGTTGAAAAGACCATTTTTCTCCTATTATAATCCCTTTGCTCCTTTGTCAAAGATCAATTGACCAAATTTATATGGTTCTATCCTGGACTTTATATTGTTCCACGGATCTATTTATATGATACTTCACCAATGCCGCATGGCACTGATTGGTGTAGCTTCGTACATCTTGAAGTCTGGTAATATCGTTCCTTGGATTTTGCTCTTCTCTTTCAATACCCTGTTGACTATTTTGGGTCTTTTGCCTGTCCTATAAGTTTTAGGATCAGTTTGTTAATATCCACAAGATGTCTGTCTGAGATTTCAATTGGGATTGAACTGAATCTGTAGATCAAAGTGGAAAGAATAGGCTTTGTGTTAATATTGAATCTTCCTATCCATGCACATGGGATGTCTTCCCATTTATTTAGTTCCTCTTTGATTTCTTTCATCAAAGCGAAGTTTTGTGGTTTGCTGCGTATCTATCTATCTCCTAACAGGAAAGCCTTGAGTTTCTCACTAGTAAGTATGATGTTAGTTGTGTTTCAGTGTTCTTTATCAAGTTAAGAGAATTCCTTCCTAGTCTTAGTTTTCTAAGAGTGTTTTATTGTGAATGGATGTTGGGTTTTGTCAAATATTTCTTCTGCATCTGTTGATGTGATGGGTTACAGTAACTGATTTGTAAATGTGAAATCAGTCTTGCATCCCTGGGATAAACCCTACTAGATTGCCGGGTGTAATTCTTTTCATACATTATTGGGTTCCATTTGCTAATATGTTCAGGATTTTCTTATCTATGCTCATGAGAGATATTGGTGTATAGTTTTCTTGTGTTGGCTTTGTTTGGTTTTGGAATTAGGGGAATGCTGGCCTCTTAGAATGAATTAAGAATAGTTTCCTCTGCCTCTAACTTTTGAGTACACCGTAGAGAACTGGTATAATTTCTTCCCTAAATGTCTGGCAGAATTTGCCAGGGACTCCATCTGAGCCTGGTGCTTTCTAGTTCAGGAAGGTTACTAATTATTGATTCAATTTCTTTAAAAGATATAAGCCTATTGGTGTTGTCTTTTAGTGCTCTGTTCTTAATTGATGACACTGTCACCCATGCAGGCTTAAAATCTTGGCTACCATTGGGTCTACCTCTCTCCTACCTGTAACTACAGACCATGTGTCAACTACCTGCGTTCAAATGTTCCTCCCTCCAAGGTAACTGAGGGCTTGGAAGCTGGATTTGGAAAAGCTCAGAAAGTTTTCCCATCCCTACCACTCCCGAGCTCTACGTTCCTCAACAAAACTCTGAGCTTCTCTGTCTCAATTGTTCCATCTGCAAAATGATGAGAGTTGGCTGCCGATGGTCCCACTGCGATCATCTGCACCCCTGGAGCAAATGATATTTACATAGTCAAATGCTGCTTTTTATTTGTTTATTTTTCACAAGGCTCAAGTTTTGGACAAATCACAGAACCTGTGTCTATGCATCTCACAGTGGGTGGGAGGTGAGAGGGGGGACATGGGGCTTCATTTGCAAGGTGGGCCGAACAGGAAATGAGGGCTCCCATGTGCAGCGCTCGGGGTCGCGCGGGTGAGAAACAGGGTCCGACGAGGGTGGAAGTTACCCCATTCGGGGGGACAGGAAGTATGAGGAGCTCATCAGTCCTAAAAGCCCATCTATCAATAATGTCCATAGATGACAAGTCAAGGGCGAGAAAGAAATAAACTATGTCTAAAGAGCAGTATAAAAATTTGAGACAAGGACAAAATCATCAGAATATCTAAAAACAAAAATAACTGAAAAGTTTTTGCTGGGGAATTGGACTCCAAATGGAGTAGGGAGAAGCTGTTTTTCACTTTAATCCCTTCTGGGCTATTTATTTTTCTAACCAAATGCATATTTATTTGTTTATTTTCTTTGAGACAGGGTCTTGCTCTATAGTTCAGGTTGGTCTTGAACTCAATATGTACCCCATTCTGGCTTTGAACTTGTGGTGATCCTACTGCTCAGCCTCCCAGGTTCTGGGATTACAGGTGTGTGCACCATGGCTGGCTTCCAAGTGCATTTATTACATAATTAAAACAAAAATGTTTAAATATATTGTTTTAAGTAGAAGTTTCAACAGAAGGCTTTTTTGAGTTGTCTTTCAAGATATTTTTTATTGAGGTCAATTGATGTAATAAACTGCACTTATTTGAAGTATACAGTTCAACACTTTTTCTTTGTTTTGTGGTGCTAGGTATTGAACCCAGGGCCTTGCACATGCTAGACAAGTGCTCTACCACTGAGCCGCACTGCAGCCCTACAACTGATAATTTTGGCATCTGTACATACCTGTGAAATTCACCACAATGAGGGTAGAAAATATGTTCATCACCCCAAATTTTCCCTATGCTTTGTAATGACTCCCCTCCCCTGAGCCCACTGATCTGATCTTTGTCACTAGGGGTTAGGTTCTGTTTTCTAGAGTTTTATGTGATTGAGCTGGGCATGGTGGTGCACACCTGCAATCCTAGCACTCAGGAGGCTGAGACAGGAGGATCCTCAGGAGTTCGAGGCCACCCTGAACTAAATAGCAAGACCCTGTCTCAAAACAACCACCACCACCACAACAACAAAAAACCCATAGCATTTTCTGTGATTGAATCGCCAGGTGTGGTTGCACACGCCTGTAATCCCAACACTTGGGAGACTAAGGCAGGAGGATTGCCGTGAGTTGAAGGCCAGCCTGGGCTACATGGTGAGTTCAAGGATGGTCTGAAATACACAGTGAGACCCTGTCTCAAAAAAAAAAAAAAAAAAAGCTTCCAGAAACAATGATTGAATCTTCTACTATGTACTCTTTTTTTTTAATCTAGCTTCTTTCACTCTACATAATATTTTGAGGTACATCCATGCTGTTGCTTTTTATTGCTGAATAGTATTCCACTGTATATATGATCAGTATGATCAGTTTGACTTAAATACGAACCACTTCACAGATTAGTAAAGCTCTGGATATGTCTGTGGATGACACCCACCCCAGACATGGGTAGCACCAACTATTACGCTTCTAACCTGGGTAGAATAGAAAGAGGAAGAAGGAGGACATCCTCCCTTTCTTCTCTGGAGGCACTCTGGTCTTCACCACTGCCTCAGAATTTGGTCTCCAGTTCTTTCAGGCTTTGCACACAGACTTGTTGGCTTTGAAACTCACACCAGAGACTCTGCAGTTATCTTCCAGCCTCCAACCTTCCACTGCAACTGGAAGCACTGGCTTTCCAGCGCTCAGGCCACCATTTTGGATTTTCACAGACTCTGCACACGCCCACAGGGATTCTTTCCCTTGCCCATTGGGATCCTGTAAGCCTGCCTAATAAATCCCTTGGATAATTATAATTACACCTGTATTTTATGTTGATTCTGTTCCTCTGGTGAACCCTAGCTAATACTGTATGGACACACTGCCGTTTGTCCATTCTCTCACTGGTTGATGGGTGAAACATTTGTGGTGTCTACAGATCTGGCTGTCGCAAGTTAAACTGCCATGAACATCCATGTTAAGTCTTTCTATGGACATGTGTTTTCTTTTGGATGAACTCTTAGGAATGGAATAGCTGTGCCAGAATAGAAATGTGTTTAAATTTTTAGTACTGGGAATCGAACTCAGGACCTCTTACTTGCCGGGCAGGCTCTGTGCCACTGAGCTATATCCCTGGTGTGTTTAACTTTTAAGAAACTGTCCAGCTGTTTTCCAAAGAGGTTGCTCCATTTTTTACCCTACCCCAACAGTGAATGACAGCCCCGGTTTCTCCACACTTTTTTTTTTTTTGTGGGTACCGGGGGTCGAACTCAGGACTTTACGCGCCAGTAGGTGCCCGGGCTGCTGAGGGTTATCACTGGCCCTTTTTTCGTATGTGGGTTCCAGGAGTTGAACTCGGGCCCTCGTGCTTGCCAGGCAGGCGCTTACGCTGCTGAGCCATCTCACCGGCCCTCTCCACACTTTTGCCAAGACTTAGCACAATGAGTTTCTTTATTTTAGCTGTTCATCACCCGTAGTGGTATCTCATCATCGTTTTAATCTGCATTTCCCTAAGGACTAGTGGTGGTGAGCATCTTTTCATCTACTTGCTTGTCATCTGTGTGTTTTCCTTAGTAAAATGTCTGTTCAAGTCTTTTTCCCACTGTGTGTGTGTGCACATGTGTGTGTACACGTGCTGCGGATTGAACCTGGGGTCTTACATGTGTTAGGTGAGCTACACCCCCAGCTTATTTTTTCCCACTTATCATGATTTGTTTTCTTCTTGAAAATTAGAAGGGGGAATAAAAAGAATTAAGATGTGTTAGGTACGTTTTACGTACTCCCCATTGAATGTAATCACTCCGTACTGCAAACATGTACTAATAAAAATTATTTTTCTGTTTTAATTTTTATTTTATTTCCTCTCTGCTTTGTTAAGGTATAATTGAAAAATAAAAATTGTGTGTTTTCACGGTGTACAGCAATAATGATATGTGTGCACATCGTTAAATCATTAGATCAACAAACCTGTGGGATGTTTGGTGTACTGTTGTGTTTTTTATTTTATTTTTGTCTTTTTGAGACAGGCCTCGCTATGCAGTTCAGGCTGACCTTGAACTCACTGTGCAGCTGAGGCCGGCCTCAAACTCGCGGCAATCCTCCTGCCTCTGCCTCCCGAGGGCTGGGATTACAGGTATGCGCCACCCATGCCCGGCTTACTGTTGTGTTTTGAGCCTTCCTTCTATATATCCGGACACAAGTTCTTGATGAAATATGTGCTGTTAAAATATTGCCTCTCACTCTGTAACCTGTCTCTTTTCAAATAAGCTTTTCATTTTAGATAAATGTTAGATTTGCAAATTACAAGGATAGTACTAAGAGTTCCCATATAGCCCACATCCAATTTCCCTATTATTAAATCTTACATTAATATTTTGCACTTGTCACGATTAATGAACTAATATTGGGACGTTAATATTAAAGCCCATGCTTCGCTCAGATTTCCTTCGTTTTTGCCTGATGTTCTCTTTCTAGTCCATCCAAGACACCGTATTTAGTAGTCATGTCTCCCTAGGCCTCTTTGGCTGTGACAATTTCTTAACTTTGCTTGCTTTCTGTGTAAGGCTCCTTCACTGCGATTGGTCTGAGAGCCTCCTCACGATTGGACTGAGCTATGGGTTCGGGGGAGGAAGTGCCATTTCTGTCGCATTTCATCCAGGGTTAGCACTGTGATGCTGACCCCATCACCTGGCCAAGGTACATGGCCAGTGTTTCCATGGTGAAGGTACTCCTTTCCCCCTTCCATCCTGTGCTCTGTGAAAGGAACCCACCTTGGCGGAGGAAAGCTGCCGCCCCCTCAGCCACCCTTGGTATCCATGGGGATGGGATCCAGGATGCCCCTCGGTCCCAGAACCTGCAGGCGCTCAAGACCCTTCTACAAAATGGCAGCATACTGCACAGAGCCCCCCCATCCTCCTGTGTACTTTAAACCATCTCTAAATGACTTAAACCTAACACAATGCAAGCGCTACGCACATAGTTGTCACTCTGTATTGTTTAAAGAACATCTGTACACATTCGGTACAAATGCCATTTTTTCAAACATTTTTCATCTGCACTTGGTTGAATCTGCAGATGTGGAATCTGTGGATACACAGGCCAGACTGTATGTACACATCTTTTTCGAGATTCTTCCGCACCAGAGATTTATCTGCTCCCCATTTATTTATTTACTCAATTCATTATTTACATCCACATGGACTCATGGATATTTCATTTGTACACTGCATCTAAATTCATTATTTACTTATTTAGTTAGTTAGTTAGTTTTTTTTTGTTTTGTTTTTTGGTTTTTTGTGGGTACTGGGGGTCGACCTCAGGACCTCGCATGCCAGCAGGTGCCCGTGACGCTGAGCGATATCACCGGCCCTTTTTTCATATGTGGGTTCCGGGAGTCGAACTCGGGCCCTCACGTTTGCCAGGCAGGCGCCTATGCCACTGAGCCATCTCACCGGCCCTAGTTAGTTTTTTGAGATAGGGTTTTGCTAGGTAGTTCAGGGTGGTCTTGAACTCACTATGTAGCCCCAGCTGGCCTTGAATTTTCCACGATCCTCCTGCCTCAGCCTCCTAGTGCTGGGATTACAAGTGTGTGCCACCACCCCTGGCTTAGTTCTTTATTTTATTGCTGAAATTATTCCAGCATTGGCTTTCTCAGGAGTGGCTCTTGCAGTTAGTTTCTGTGTCTCTTTGACACAGCACTGTCGTGGTGGGCCTTTCTTCTGTTGTTTTTTTTTGAGCACTGGCTTACCTCTGGCACAAGATACTCCAGGCACATCTTGTGTGTTTCCTTCCCAAGTCCTAAAAGCAGCCATTTCTCTCAGGGTTTCTGTTTCTTTCATTGGAATTATTATTAGAAACCAAGAGCTGGGCAGTAAGTGTGCTCCTTTCTATAGGGTGTGGTTGCTTCAACCCCTCTCAGTGCACAGAGCCAGGAGCTCTGTGCGTGTGTACCAGCCCATGTAATATATAGCTATTCCTGTAAGTATTTCAACATGTGACCCTCTTTATCTACGTAAAAAACACATCGCCATCAATGCCTCTCAAAACCCTCCCATTCACTTTTAGCGCACTTATCCCACTGTTCTTGCCACTTTCTGAAGCAGTTCTGGACATCCTCTTTCATGGGTGTCTTTGTCTTGTCTTGGCTGCCTCAATGTCGTGAATCCATTCAAAACATTTACCTTTCACAATCGTTTTGACTTTGAGAAAGATCCAGAAGTCACACGATGCCAGATCCAGTGAATAGGGAGGTTGAGGACACGCTGTAATGTTTTTGCAAGCCTGGCTTTCCGTTGGATGGTGCTTGGCAGCAGCATTCACTATATTTTTGATCGTGTCTCATGAAGACAAGGAAAAGCACCTCCAGAACGGCTTCGAAAAGTGGAATGAACAAGGGGATAAATGTGCTAGATGCAACAGGGAGTATTTTGAAGGGGATTAATAGCACTATGTCTTTTACTGTAATAATTTCTAAAATTTAGACATTCACTGTATATTTTATATATTAAATCAGATGAATTTACACTGACGTCTTCAGTTCTGATCCATATATCATTCTATCATTCTTTTTTTTTTTTTTTTTTTTTTTTTTTTTGTGGGTACCGGGGGGTCGACCTCAGGACCTCGCGCGCCAGCAGGCGCCCGTGCCTCTGAGCGATATCACCGGTCCCTTTTTCGTATGTGGGATCCGGGAGTCGAACTCGGACCCTCGCGCTTGCCAGGCAGGCGCTTAAGCCGCTGAGCCATCTCACCGGCCCCATTCTATCATTCTTGCCTCCTCTTTTTTTTTTTTTTTTTTTTGAGACAGGATCTCACTATGTATTCCAGGCTGGCCTTGAACTCAGTGTGGAGCCCAGGCTGACCTCCAACTCATGGTGATCCTCCTGCTTCAGCCTCCTAGAGTGCTGGGATTGCATGTGTGTGCCACCACACCTGGCTGTCTTTTCATTTCCTTCACAGTGTCTTTTGAAAAGAAGATTTTAGTTTATTTTATTTTGACGAAGTCCAGTTTATCAACTTGCTGTTTTACAAATCTTCTTCTCAGTTTCATAGCTAAGAAGTCTTCGCCTAGCCCAACATTACAAACATTTTGTCTTATGTTTTCTTCTAGACGTTCTATAGTTTTGTTTTTTTTTTTTTTTTTTGGGTACCAGGGGTCGACTCCAGGACCTCACATGCCAGCAGGCGCCCGTTTCACTGAGTGATATCACTGGCCCCTTTTTTCGTATGTGGGTTCTGGGAGTCGAACTCGGGCCCTCGCGCTTGCCAGGCAGGCGCGTACGCCACTGAGCCATCTCACCGGCCCCGTTCTATAGTTTTAAGTTTTACATTTAAGTCTATGAGAAATTTTGAGTTAATTTTGGTACATGGCTGAGAGACATGGAACAAAGTTTACTTTTTGGTATGTGGCCGTGAAATTGTCCCAGCACCATTGCTGGATGCTCCTTTCTCCACTGACCAGTCTGTGCCTGGGTATGTGTGGCTCTATTTCTGGGTCCTCTGTTCCGTTCCACTGATCTATTTATCTTTACACCAACACCGCACTATCTTGATCACTGCAGTTTTAAAATAAGTCTTGAAATCAGCTGGGTGCTCTATGCAATGGGCATCTTTGTGCCAACAGCCTCTGGGAAGGTGGAGGACCCGGAAGTCTCAGCGCTCTGAGATCTCCCCACTGGGGTTCAGGGCTTGAGAGAGACCACGAGTGGACAGCAGAGGGGGCCTTTGTGAGGGTATCTGTCGGCACCCCTTTGAAGTCCCTCTTATCCCAGCTCCTTCCCATGCCTGATCTTATCTCTGGGTGCCTGTCCCCAGATGGAGCTTCCCGCAGGGCACCCCAGAACCCCTGAGCAGGAGGAGGGGGCAGATCAAAGGGCAGGCGCCCTGACAAGGGAACCTGAGCTGCCTCCTTTGTATCCTGGAGAGGCCTGGCTGCCTGCTACAGGACAACAGGAGTGGAGCCCAGGGCCTGGGCCTGAGTGGTGGGCGGAGGTCAGTGGCGAAACCAAATCCTGGCCATTCACTGCTGACAAAAGGAAGGGGCTGGAGAGGGGCTCCGTCTGCTCTGGATGGAGGCTTCCTGAAAGTGTTGGGACACCTGGGTCAGGTTCTCTGAGGGGACAGGAGGGACCTGAAGGAGTGAGGATGCAGGTGTGACCCTCTGAGCCCCTCTTCCGCTGACTCTAGGGGCCAGGAGGGGCCCAGGAGCAGAGCTGGGGAGGGGAGAGCAGCCCATCCATTCATTCCTATCCTACCCCCAAGCTCCCCATTCCCCGCCACCCCCACACCCTGGCCCTCTTGGGAAAGTAGAGCAGCCACTTGGGTGTAACGTTATCCTGGGCTCTGGGCTCCCCCACATCTGGAGCCCCAGCTGCTGACCGCCGAGGCGGCTGTGGACTCTTCCCCTGGGAGGAGCGAGGGGCAGCAGCTGTCTGCTAGGGGCTGTCTAGGCCACAGGCGGCGCCGGGCTCTGTAGGGGAGTGGGGGGGTGGGATCCTTGTGTCACCTGCCTCTGTAGTCATTTGGGCCCCTACAGTCGGTGCTAGAGTTGGGGGTGGGATAGGGTTGTCATTATCCATCCCAATGTTGGTCTGAATTCAAGGACACCAGAGCTGGGACCACAAAACCAGGTATCCCCAAGTCACCCACTGAGATGGATTGGGTCCCTCCAGACCGGGCCCGGTGCTGGGGTTAGGTGGGTGAGCCCAGGAGCAGGTGGGTGTGCTAAGACCAGAGTTCAGGCCCCTGTTGTCCGGGGGCCCTGCACACCCCATGACCTATTGCCATCATCACTCTCTGAGCCCCCAAACCCATATCCACAGCTGAGTGACAGATTCCCCCAAACACAGCCCCTTAAAGCAACACCCGAGATTCTGCCCCACGGTTTCTGTGGGCCTGGGGTCCTCTGCTCAGTCTCACAAGCCATGTCCCCTTTCTGGAGTGCAGGGTCCTCTTCCAAGATTGGGTGGCTGTTGGAACAATTCACTTCTGACTCCATAGGCCTGAGGTTCCGGTTTTCTTGCTGGCCAAGAGCTGCTGTCCGCCTGCAGTCCCTCGCCACCAAGCCTCTCCCGGGCCAGTCCCTTCACTCTTGGCAGGAGAGTCTGGACTTCAGGAAGGGCCTCAGCCCTTCTTTTCAGAGCTCTGGGCTGATTAAACCAGGCCCACCCAGAGTTATCCCTTCTGACAACTCAAAATCGCTGGGCATGGTAGCGCACTCCTGTAATCCCAGCACTCGGGAGGCTGAGGCAGGAGGATCACTGTGAGTTCAAGGCCAGCCTGCATTGCATACTGAGACCCTGTCTCAAAAAAAAAAAAAAATCAATTGGCATGGCTGAGCATGGTGGTGCACACCTGTCACCCCAGCGCTTGGGAGGCTGAGGCAGGAGGATCACCATGAGTTTGAGGCAGCCTGGGCTCCATAGCAAAACTGTCTCAAAAACCACAAACAGATCCAAGGGGAGTCCAGGAACACTTGGCAGACTTAGGATGCTTCAAGCCTGGCCTGGTGGGATTTTGATGACAACCCAGGTGGAGTAGGGAGAAGAAAGGGCAGTACCAGTGAAGGGATGAATCTGGGAACAATGTGGTTGTTGATTCAGGCTTCAGACAGAGAGGACTAGAGACTAGAGAGCAGGTGGGGAGGGGGCATCGGGGACTTGGGCGTTTGTGAGCGGGGAAGGACATGATGATATCTTGTCACTGACACCTCCCGAAAACGTTGTTTCCATCTCTCTGTTCCTTCTCCCACCACAAGCCAGACACTGGGAAAGTGATATTGAATCAGTAGAAAGGGGATATCAGGGATCTCAGAGATGAGCCAGGGACACAGACAGCAGCCCAGTCATCTGGAATACAAACTAGGAGAAAGAATAGGGTCTTCTTTTTCTTTTTCTTTTTCTTTTTGTATTTGAGGCAGGGTCTTGCTACGTAGTTCACCCTGGTCTTGAACTCACTATGGAGCCCAGGCTGGCCTCAGACTCACAGTGATCCTCCTGCCTCAGCCTCCCGAGTGCTGGGATCACAAGCATGCGCCACTGTGCCTGACTAAGAATGGGGTCTTTTGAGAGCCAAGAACTGGGCATCTGAGTTAGTCTGTGAAGTCCCTGTGCTCCAGAAGTGGGGTGCCAGAAGGCATGTCAGAAGGGAAAACAGAAAGCACCTTCCCGGCTCCCCCACCTGCATGATCAGCCTGAAAGCAGCCCTCACCCCAGATTCTTCCTCTCTACAAACAAGAGCCGTCAGCTGTGCTTCTGGCCACCCAGCTTTGAGCCAGCTCCATTCTCAGATCCTTCTGCATGGTGCAGGGACCCTCAGCCTTGCATGGTGCTGCGAGGGCTCCTGGGTGTCTGCCCAATGTGCTGAGCTCAGCAGATCTGGGCCCCCGCCCCGCTCTGCACGCCTGGCCCCAGATGTGCTCCCCCTCATTGCACCAGACAAAGCCCCGGACAGCTGCACAGCTGGCTGGCTCGCCTGTGGGACAGTGGCCCAGGAAGGAGGGCAAAGAGGGGACACCTCAGACAGACAGACTCAACCCCCACCCCAGCCCAAGCATCCATGGTCAGAGGTCTGAGCAAGCAGCCTGGCAGGGGTGGCTTAGTCCCTCCCCCAGCCTGGTCCCCAGGAGTCCCCTGTAGACTCATTGCGTCCCCAACCACATCAGCCAGCTCCTCTGTGTAGTCGCAGAAAGTCTTTTCTTGCTTCCAGTTCCCTTATACATTTTTAAATTGTTTTTGAGACAGGGTGTCGCTATGTAATCCAGGCTGGTCTTGAACTCACAGCCATCCTCCTGCCTCAGCCTCCCGAGTACTGAGGTTACAGGCTTGTGCCAACACGCCTGGCTTCACTCAAACATTTTTATAGAAACAAGTAAGACACAGACCTTGCCCCCAGTGCGCCAAGGTCCTAGGGTTCTTTCTGTCATCTGACCTTACTCCTGTCACCCTCTGACTTGGTCCCTTGATCCACTGCTGTGGCAACTACTGGCTGGGCCCCACTGGCCAGTCGCCTCCCCTGGGATCTCCCCAGAGAAACAGGAAATGGAACCCGGTGTAGTGGGACCAGGAGAAATGGCCGTGTCGAGGTCTGGGGGGAGCTCGGGCACCTTCACATCCCAAGGGCACAGCCTATGCCCGGCTCCTGCCACCCTCCCTACTCACAGACCACACACAGGTCACCGAAGTCCCTGCCTCCCTGCTGTATAACAGTGGCACAGAAGCCACCTGTGTGGATTCCAGGGAGGACAAAAGGAGGTGACACCTGCCGGCACACAGCAGCTGCTCAAGTGCCACCAACTAGTGTTAGGACAACAGCAGGTGCCAGGCACCTGCCAGGCGGTGGCAAAGTTGGAGCCATCTTGAACTACATGATAATCTATGTGGCTGAGCACAGAAATCAATCAGCAAACGAGACCATCGTGATGTGACAAGTGACAGAAGGAAATCTAAAGGGGCTGGGAAGGAGACGGCAGGAAGGGTGGGCGTTCAGAGAGCAGTGTCCGCCCCACTCTCCCGGGCAGGTGAAAGATCCAAGGAAGCAGGCGCCAGGCCTGGCCCAGGACCTCGCGGTCCGACAAATGCTGAGGACACACAGGGTGACAGGCACACAGAGCAGGGCTCCTGTGTCCCCTCCAGGGGCAGGCGAGGAAGGATAGAGGCCTGGGGCTATTGGAGAGGTTGAGGCTGGGGGAGGTGGGTAGCTCCATGTGGCAGGTGACAAAGGCTCACCCAGAACAAGGAGTTGGGACAATCGCCAGGGACAAAGGGGGAGCCATGGGAGGTCTGCAGTTGGAAGCGGCTGTTCCTGTAGGGTTGGGGGGACCACTGTGGCTGTAGGAGAAGGTAAGGAAGGGGTCCCCCACCCCAGTCACGGAGTCAGAGAGGGGTGCGGCATGTTTAGGAGGAAAATTGTGGCTCTTGCGGCTGCCGAGTTGGCAAGAGGAAAAGAACCGATTCTCCCTGGAAGCTGGACTGTGACCCCCCATTTCGACACATTGGCTGGCATCTACATGCCCAGGCCCTGCTCCGGATGCACAGGAAGGCCAGGAATGAGCCAGAGAAGTCTCACAGAGATCCCAGCCTGGTGGGACAGACAGACATCCAAACTACCGCTGCCACGAGAGCCATGCTTATGAATTACTGAAGGAAGGAGGATGGGACTGTGAGGGCAGGCGCTGCGTCTCCACCTTTGCACAGGCGCTGCCTGAGGTCAGAGCAATGTGAGCTCCAGGAGGAGCCTGGAGCTCCGAGGGAGGCTCTGTTTCCTGCCAGTGCCGGGCTCTGGTCTGGCCACCAGGCCCTGCCAGCTCCCGAGGGCCCAGGACCGAAAGGAGCTAGCTGTGTCATGGTGACACCTTGCCAGCCGCCTATTGTTTCCGGCACTGAGTTGCTGCTGCGGGTGGCAGGGCACTGGCTCTAGCTCAGAAGCACCTCTAGGGTATGGTGGGAAAAGGGGCACCTGTCCAAGAGTCCCCACAAAGGCTTAGCCCTTACTGCTGCCTTCCCCTCCCCGGTCCCAGCTGTGACCGCTGTGGTCCCAGTCCTCGGCTGCAGCTGCTGAGGCCAGAGATTTGGGAGGACACCCGGGTAGGGACAGGAAGGGGAGGCTGCAGAGAGCATCCAGGAGCAAGCAAGGGCGAGGGGACCGAGCCCCCACCTCTGTGGGCTTTGGCAAGCCTTGTCCTTCCTATTGGCCTGTTTACCTGGGAGGTGATGGGCCTGGGGAGCGTCACTGCAGTCTTTTCTGACCCTCATGTTTGTCTTCAACTCAAGACTACATTTCAGAAAACTGAAAGGTCGAGACCCCAGGGCTGAGCTCCGGGAAGCCAAATGAGAAAAAATGGCCCAGAAACGGAGGGTGCCACTCAGCACGTCGCCCCCAGGGGTAGGGGACGGCCCATGTTATCCATTTCCGGGCTCCATCTGGCTGGACCTGTGCAGAGGCAGCAGAGCGGGGACCTCCTGTGCTTTGCGGCCATCAGCAGGGTTTCATCCCAGGCTGCATGGCAAGCGGCTGATCTGTCCTCAGGGACAGCAGGGACAGTCCCTACTCGCAGGGAGCTCCTGACTCAGGGAGAGACCAGGAACACAAAGAAAGGCTCAGGAGCCAGGCAAGCACCAAACCCCCCACTCTGGAGGGAGCTGCACCCCCAAGTGCCTGTGAAGCTCAAAATGGATCTGCAGGAGCAGAGATAGGGGCCACCCAGCAGCTCTGGGGGAACGCGTGGGGCCAGGAAACCACCGCCCCACCCAGCCTGGCTGCCAACAGCCCGGGACTAAAGGGAGAGCACCGCGCCCACCAGGCTGGAGCACGGGGCGGCAGGGTCTGCAGGGCTGGGCTTGTGGCTGCCGTGCGGCGCTGTGCCCAAGTTCGGCTGCATCCTTTCTGGTATGGGGACAAGCACTGGCCCTGAGAAGGGAGCCAGGCACAGTGGTGGCCCCGCAAGTCCATGCTGGGCCATCTTGGGTCCCCCGCAGGCTGACAAGGGCTCAGAGGGCTGTGAGGCATCTCCAGCTTGAGGGGCTGAGCTCTGAGCGCCAGCGAAACCCCAAGGGGCCAGTCCCCAGGCCTCCTGTCTGCCCTTGATCCCTCATCCTGGCGCCCCGACAACTAGGCCTGACCAGAGAATGCAGGCCAGGCCAGCTGTTACTGTGACATCCATTCTCCGCGGTGGGGTCTGGGAGCCCTACCCTCCTGTCTCCGCTCCTGCCCCCCCCCACGGCAGGGAACGAGGCTCTGAGGAGCAGGAAGCCTCCTGTAGGGTCCCATGGAAGCCATGGGGTCTTGTGTGTTTTGAGCCTTAACTACAAGCTGGAAGAGACCATGGTGACAAGGAGCTGTGCTTCCAGCACTGCCAGAGCCCCACTCTGTGCTGCCCCGAGATGCTCTGCTCTGCGAGGATTCCTAGGGCCCAGCCCAGCCCAGAAAAGAGGAGTCTGCTCATTTGCATATCACTGACATCTGATTTGCATACACGTCCTGTTTGGTCATTTCTAAGCAACCCTGGAATTCTGGTTCATGGTGCTGGACCTTTTCTCTCACCTCTCTCCATCGCCCCTTCATAGAGATGACCCCCAAGGGCCTCTCTCTTTGTCTCTCTTTCACTATTAATGCACAACCTCACTCAACTCCACCTCCCAGGGTCCCCATCCCAGCACCTGCCTGCTGCCTTGCTTCACTTGTTCCTCATCAAGAACACCTCCCTGCCTTCGTCCTCCATAAACACTCACACCTCTTCACCTTTGCGCATGTCCCCCGGTGAATTCCTATGCATGCTTCAAAGCCCACCTCAAGTGTCACCTCCTGTGTGAACTCTTTTTACCAGACAAAAGCAATCGTTCACTCTGTGCATCCAGAATTTGGAGATGCACACAGAGTGTGGGGAAAGACAAGGGTGGCCCTCATATCTCTCAAGTGGCTCATGGCCTCAGTTCTCCATTTGTAAGGAGGAGCCAAGCACTTTGTTCAAATTATATTTTGTATTTATTTTGGGTTAAAGATTATAGGCCCCAGGGGCCGGTGAGATGGCTCAGCGGCTTAAGCGCCTGCCCAGCAAGCGCGAGGGCCCAAGTTCGACTCCCGGATCCCGCATACGAAAAAGGGGCCGGTGATATTGCTCAGCAGCAAGGGCGCCTGCTGGCGCGCGAGGTCCTGAGGTCGACCCCCCGGTACCAACAACAACAAAAAAAGAGATTATGGGCCCCAGAGTCAGAGAATGCTGCCTCCACCCCTTCCTGCTGTATGCCTTCAGACAAGTGTCACAGCCTCTCAGGACCCCATTGCCTTGTCTGTGCCACGGGCTTGCTATGGTGGGTTATGAGGACCCGATCAGCTTGCATGTATGTGACTTGTCCTCAGTTCACTGAGTAGTGAAGACTAACGTGGCTCAAAGGAGTTTTGCTCATTCTCTGCCTCTTCACTGGACTGAAGAGTCCTTTATTTTATTTATTTTATTGTATTTTATTTTATCTTATTTTATTTTATTTTATTTCATTTTTTTTGAGATGGGGTCCCACTATGTAGCCCAGACTGGCCTCAAACTCACAGTGAGCCTCCTGCCTCAGCCTCCTTAGTACTAGGATCCCAGGTGTGCACCATCACACCCATCTGGACTGGAGATTCCCTGAGGGCAAGGCAAGGTCCTTGTTAACTACAAGATTGGGTAAGAGGACAGACCACTCACAGCAAGGATTCGAGATAACTCAAAGAACTCGTCCAGAAGAGTCCCCGGAGCTGCCCAGCGCCTGCTACTCTGTGGTTTCACACTGGCTCACTTGCTTCTCCCAGCAGCTCTGGTCATCTGGGACACTGTTCCTGCATCAGGGTAGAGAAAGAGGGAGGGGCTTCTTCACCAAGCTGCCACAGGAAGCAAGTACTAAAACTCAGATCTGGCTGAGCATGGTGGTACACACCTCTGACCCCAGCCTTCATTAAGCTGAGGCAGGAGGATCGCTGCGAGTTCGAGGCCCACTTGGGCTACATAGTGAGTTCAAGTCCAGCTTGAGCTACATAGCAAGACCCTGTCTCAAAAAATAAAATAAAACTCAGATCTGAAGTTGGCAGAGTCCTCACCAATATGCCCTCCTGTCTCCCAGACATGGGGACAGTTCTGGGCAAGGTCAGATGTCCAGCCTGGAGCCTCCCAGCATGGAGTGGTGCGTGCCGGTCCTGACTCAGCAGCTGTGGACCGTCCTGGGAAGGAGCTGCTCATTGTCCTGATCCCCTAAGGGTGACAGAGTTCAGCACCCTGGGATTGCACCAGGAGGGGAGACAGGGGATGGGACCTTTGTGCACAATGGCGGGGGCACCGATCATTGAGCCCCTCCAGTGCACTCACTCACCACCTGGCTGGGGACACTTTCCGCTCCTGGGCCACACAGTGAGAGCCAGGCAACAGGCAGGCCACAGCAGCTCCTCAAATCACACAGCAGGTCTGAACCGGCCTGGCCCCAACTCAGTGGGAGCCTCCGTTCCCTGACCCTGCGGGGGGCTTGGGCATCTCCTAGCAGGAGTCCCGGGGTTTTCCACCGCGGACCTGGTCCCCACGTGTCCCCAGGCCACTCTGGATGGCCCAGGAGGGGTAAACTGGGTGACAGAAGGGCCGAGGAGCCTTCTCTGTCCAAGAGCCTGCAAGGCCTGGGGTGAACTGGGGGAAGAGGAACCTCCTCGGGACAGGTGTCTCAGGTGATGACAGGCCTGCAGCTCGGGGCTGGTCCTGCCCGCTAATGTCCCCAACGAGGGCTGGGCACCGGGAGAGTCGTGCCCTGGGGATGGGGAGGGGAAGGCCTGGGGGAGCCCGAGCCCAGGCTGCTGTTGCCAGGACCCGCTGGGCAGGACCAGGGCACTGGCCTCCCTGTCGGCCCTTCCCATGGCCCCGCTTCTGGGGGGCGGGAGGAGGTCTGTTTCGAGACTCGCGGACGCGGGGACCCCCCGCCCCCCGCAACAGCACGCGGAGCTGGGGCTGCGGCGCAGCAGCGCCCTCTGGCGGCCAGAGGCGGAGCTGCCCGTTCCGAGCCTGTGACGCGGGTGGGGAACCCGGGTCGCCTCAGGACCCTGGCCCAATTCCAGTTTCCAAGCGTCCCGGGAGTTAGCGCCCACTGAGGCGGTCATCCCAGATGGGGGAACTTTGGCCACTCCCGTGTCAACCCCAACTTTATTGCTGGGAAAAGTGAAGTCAATGGAGGAGCGAGGATTGGGCCCAAAAGGTGCTGGGGGTGGGGGTGGCCGGTCCTAGCCACCTGCACCCCCAGCCACCCCAAATAAACCCACATGGAGCTGACAGCACAAACACAGCTTCTGTCTTCCTCCCCCACCCCTCTCCTTCCCGTCTCTGCCCCTCCCTCTGCCCGCTCCCGCCTCCCAGACTTGGTCTCTAACAATTCCGGGGCCCCCTGTCTCCCCGCCGCCCTCCCCCACCCCTCCAGGGCTCTGGGCCCCCAACAACCCGCCTGCGCTCCCCACCCGCCAGCCTCCCTCCCCAAGCCTTCTGCTTCTTTCTTATTTGTTCCCAGGAAATGAAAACTTTAATTTCTTTCTTTTCTTTTTTTTTATTAACTTTATTGGATTCTCTTTTTAATTACGAACCACAGTACTACATGTTCTTTGTAACCGCTTAAACCAGAGGTATGGGAAGAGGGAAGACGAAGCCGACCCCCTCTTCTCTCCCTTCGCAGCTGGCAGCTGCGCCGTCGGGGTCAGGACCCGGGCTGAAGCCGCAGACGCGGGCGCAGCAGAACCCGCCGCCCTGGGCTGGCGTGGGGGCTGGGATGGTTCCCTGGGGAACCGGGGCTGGTGGGCCCGGGGGACCCGGCCTCGGGCAGGGACCAGGTTGCCGCAGGTGAACTCTTCTCGGGAGGGCTCTGAGGAGGGACGTTTCAGTGGAGCCCCTATAGAGGGCACTGTGGCCACCATAGGACTTTGAACGTTATTCTAAGGGCACAAGAAAGCCACTGCGGCCCGGAGGGGACCTCTCTGATATGCGCGGTCCAAGGACTTTCAGTTGTCCACTGGACGGAGAACAGAGAGGGACCAGGGCTGCGTGGCTGTCAGGAGACAGATCGTGTGGGTAGATGAGTCGCTGGATGGGTGAACGGATGGACAGACAGATTTTTTCTTTAAAAAAACAAAATGATCTCAGACAGTACACATTGCTCTACTCTTGTTCTTTTTCCTTACAGAATTTCCAGGTCCGACCCCAAAGGGCCAGATGTTCACTCTCTGGGTCGCAGCCAGGGCTGTTCATCGATCTTTTTCTTTTCCCAATCTGAAGGATAAAAAAATACACCACAAAAACGTAAGCAACCAAAATAAAGTAGTGTTGGATTATAACCGAAAGTATATCAGAAATATCCACGAGTTCACACTGCTAAGTGATAAATGATTGGATAAATTAATAAGTGTGGGAGGAGAGATAAATAAATCTGCCACGCAAATTCCCACATAAACGAGGTAGACACTGCACGGGAGGGGAAAACAGCTCCCCACTTCTTAGCTGAGGGCTGCATAGAACGACTTCCTTCTAGAGGGCACTGTATGGGAGGGGACAGTGACTTTACACAGAGAGACACAGACAGACTTCCTCAGCCAGGTGTTCAAGGTCAGTGCCAGCAGTCACGTGCATGGGCCAGGCCCTTATTGTGACTGTGAAGAAATGGCATTGACCTACTCCGAGCCCACGGCCCAGCTGATGGGGACCCAGGCAGATTCCAACAGAGCAGGACTCTCCGGGACCCCTAGGACTGTCAGGGCCACCGAAACCAGGGATGTCTGAGACAAGGCCACAGCCAAGCAGTGCCGCAGGAGACAAAATCGCTAAGAGCAACGAGGCGCCTGGAATGGGTCTTGGAACAGAGAAGTAACACTAGATTAAAAAAAAAAAAACTCAGAAAAAATGAGTAATCTGTGGACCTCGATCATTCCGTGTCAGTACTGGCCCATCCATTGTGACGAATGTGCCTCACCAGCACGAGCTGTTAATGGGGTCCGGGGCTGTTGTATGTGGGAACGCTCTGTGCTGGCTGCTCGGGTTGTGTTTTTTTTTTTTTTTTTTTTTTCTGTAAAAGCAGAACCGTTCTAAAAAATATAATCCATTAATTTTTAAAAATACACATCTCATTGTTGCTTTAAATTGTATTTCCCTGGTTCCCAATGAAGTGGTATCACTGCTCATCTTTTGTAACCCCTTGTTTATGCTTCTGCCTGTTTTTATTTGTGTCTCTCATTGGTTTCTCTTCTACTTTTATAGGAAGATATTAATTATTTGTTACACATGTTGGAAATATTTTTCAGTCTATTGTTTATCTTTTTGTTTATGGAACATTAATTTCTCAAAACCAAATATCTCTGTCCTTCTTTCTCCCTTTTTATGGCTTCTCAAGTTTCTTGTTTGACAGAGAGATGCCTCATCTCCCAGATTAAAGAATGAATCTTCCTGCTGGGTGTGGTGGCCCACACCTGTGATCCCAGCTACTTGGGAGGCTGAGGCAGGAGGATTGCAAGTTCAAGGACAGCCTGGGCAATTTAGGGAGACCCTGTCTCAAAATAAAATTTTTAAAAGGGCTAAGGATGCAGTTCAATGCTCCTTGGGTTCAAGCTCCAATACCACACACACACAAAATAAATAAATAAATAAATAAATAAATAAATAAATAAATAAATAATAAATGGCTTCTAAATTTTCTCTTGACATTTTTAGTTTCTTCTAATATATTTATTTTAGATCTTCAATCCATCTAGGGTCTATTTCGTAGATGATGTCAGACGGAAGGGGAAGATTTGGCTTTTTTTCCCTTCCAGATGTATCACTGATATGACAGCATCATTTACTAAATGAGTTGACTTTCCCCCTAATTTGAGCTTTCCCTTGGCTGTGCTACGGGGAGACCATCTGCTCCATGTGCCACCAACATCCAGCTCAAAAGCCTACAGCCCCAGCCAGGTGTGGTGGTGCACATCTGTAATTGGAGCACTCAGGAGGCTGAGGCAGGAGGATGACCCAGAGTTCAAGGCCAGCCTGGACTAATAGACCTTCTGTCTCAAAACAAAACAAAAGCCCAAAGCTCCTTCTTCTTAGAGGCGGTGCCCACTGCCCCCAGTCTCCCCCAGGAACCACCCTTGCCCCTAACCCTTTCCCACCTTTGCATGTGCTGCACCCCCGGATGTCAGGTGCTGACCCTTCCTGTCCTCTAGGAGTTCTCAGAAAATATGCTTAGGGACAGATAATTCTGGGGTACAATGATGGGGGGGGAGTCCATTCCGTTTCAGAAAAGCCTTGGGAGGAAGTGCCCCCGCCTTGGGTGACAGCCAAGCAGGAAGGGAGATCAGGCAGGGAACCACATATGCAAAGCACGGAGGCCCTGGTGGGAGCTGCGCGTGCTCAGAGGCCACTGCTGAAGGAGAGTGGGGAGCCTTGGCCCGGTGACCAGTGACAGCGTCCTGCAGCCGCTGCGGGGTGGAGCAGAGGTGCAACTGGGCATGGGGAAGAGAGATCAGAGGCCAAGCGACCACGGGGCTTTTGTGAGGACGGAACAGATTTGTGGGATCCTCGCCTGGGGACTCTAGCCCACAGGTTCTGCCCTTGGCTGAGGTCCAGCGCCACCTGCTGGTGGGTACTGGCAGCTGCAGAGTTTGCATGCCCGGTGTGGACGGCCATACTCCCAGGTGACCCAGGGAACAGGTCAGTGGCCAGGTGGTCTCTTCCTGCTCCCTTTCCCTCTCCTCCGATTCCTTAGGCCTGACGGCCACAGCTGACCCTCCGGGAGCCCCCTGGACTGGACCCCCTTCATTCTCTTCTGCCTCGCCTGCTGTCCATTGAAATCCTGGGGGGGGTTGGGCACAAAGAGGGGCAGCGATGCTCCCGAGCGATGGGGAGGGAGAAGCTTCCCTCTGACCCATCCGGCAGCCCTGCTCTTCTCCGGCCCCTCATCTCTGATCGAATTTGGAATTTGAAGGTCCCCCGGCTTACCTCCTGCCCCCCAACCCTCAGCAGTGGCTGCTGTTCCCCCCGATCACCACCCAGGGGTGCCCGCTGGTGCCCGAGCAGAAGAGCTGGTCATCAGGTCCATGCCAGGAGGGGCGCAGGACGAGTGGAGTTATCCCTGCCTCGGCCGCCAGGCGTCGCTGCTGGCCTGGAAATGGAACGCGCAGCTGGGCACGTGCAGACGCCCAGGGACCCTCTGGCATGGGGGGGGCGGGCAGCACCTGGGCAGGTTTGGCGGGGGGCCTACGCCGCCCCGAGATGGGAAGACTCGACTTCTCTGGAAGTGGCTGCCACTTTGCATTCTGGCCTCAGTGTCTGTCCATGGGGTGCAAAGGGGAGTGTGCCCCCGAATTCAGGCCAGTGTGGCTGCCCCACCTGAAGGCGGGGATGGGGTGCTGTGGGGACCCCGGGGCGCCCTTGTCTCCGCCCACCCTGCGCCCCTCCTTGCACGGGGAGCGGGAACTTGCGCAGCAGATCCTAGCGTGACCCATTTCACAAATGAGGAACCGTGGGCTCCGTTTCGTGTCTCAAATTTTATGAGCTCCTGTCCCCCTCCAGCCAAACCCATTTCCCCCGACAGAGCTGCCTTCCTGGGAGCTCCCCGTGCGACAGCGACACTTGGAAGTTTGTGGTTGGATGAGTAAATGATGCGCTATAACAGCAGGCAGCATTTATTGAGCACTTACTATGTGCCAGGAGCAGATACTCTTATGACCCTTCATGAAGACACAGAGGCACAGAGGGGTGAGGTCATTTGCCCAAGACACAGAGGCAAATCCAGGACGGGAACCGGGGATCCCGCTCCAGAGCCCAAGTGTCCAGCAAGCCCCAGGGCCGCGCACACCTTTCATATTTAAGTATGAAGCGCCTGGTGGCCCCGGCAGGCGGCGCGAGCGCACGCGCTTTCTCTGAGTGCCCACCAGGGGGCGCGAGGAGCCCAAGCGCTTGCATCCACCACGCCCGCGTCGCCTCTCCATCGCCCCTGGCGGAGCTGCCGCGGACCGCCGCGACCTGGGGCCAGCGGACAGGTGGCCGGGCGGGCAGCCACTGACCTGGTGCCAGGTGTTGGCTCCTCGCCAGCGTGCCCTGCAGTCTGGTGGCCTCGCTCAGGCCCTGGGTTCGCCCCCTGGCCTCTCACCCCGGTGCGGCGGAAGGCGCGGCGCGGCCGCTTCTGTGCAGAGCGAAGCTCTTTGCGAAGCGCTTCCTCCTCCCAGACAGGGCGGGCGGCGGCGGCGGCAGCCTCGGCTCTGTCTCCGCGTCCGTGATCACGTCCGGAGGCCGCGGGAGACCCCCTTCGCAGAGGGGGCGAACAGGCCCAAGAGAGTGGAGACCACCCCGAGAGGACCTCGGAGCCAGACCCTAGCCCAGGGCGGCTGGAGCCCACTCTGCCCTTCTAGACATGCCCGCCGTCTCTGCCCTCGCCCAGGCTGCGTTGCCCCTCAGCCCGTTCGACCCACGCTTTCAGAACCACTTCCCGCTGCTGCCGGATGACCTTCCAGCGGAGCTCTCTCCGGGACACCCCTGACCCTGTTTAAAACTCGTAATCAAGCCGGACGTAGTGGCGCACGCTGGTAATCCCAGGGCTTGGGAGGCTGAGGCAGGAGGATCACCATGAGTTTGAGGCCAGCCTGGGCTAGTGAGTTCAAGGCCAGCCTGCACTACCCAGGGAGACCCTGTCTCAAAACAAAACAAACAAAAAAAAAGACTTGTAATCAAAACAAAAACAAACACCTTGGGCTTGGGGATTTAGCTCAGTAGCATAGCGCTTGCCTGGCAAGCATGAGGTCCTGAGTTCAATTCCAGGTACCCCGCCCCCAAAAAACAAAGAACAAAAAACACCTTACTCACAGAATAAAACCACAAACCAGTAACGGACCATAAAGCCCTGTGCCACTGAGCTTTGTTTGCCCTGCCACCCCTCTGGTGGCCTTGCATCCTCCCTAGTGTCCCCCCACTGAGCCTCCTTCGCTTCTCCTGGGCACCAAGGCTTCCTGGGCTCAGGACCGCCAACCTGCCGGTCTCTGCGCCCCACCCCAAGCACCCCGGGCCTTGTTCTTCTGCCCCAGGAGTGCAGCCCCTCTCCCCTTCCCTCGGAACTCGCCGCCCTTCCTCCTCACCGCCTGGCAGCCCTCACATCCCAACTTCCTGTGCTTGGTTATTTCATCTCTGTCTCCCTCGCGATGCCAGTTCTCCATGCTGATCAGGACGTGGTCTCCCCATTCACAGCTGCACCCCACACCCAGCCCAGGGCTGGACATAAAAGCAGGTGCCTGATCACTAGTTGGGGAACAAATGAGCCTTTCATCCCGTCCTCCTTAGAATCCTCTACTTTCATCGCGGGCCTGTGCCCGGAAGCCTCCCCCTCCCCTCCACCTGGACGTCCCCATGTCCCTCCTTTGCGCTCACAGCTCAGCCACTGAGCCCCTCGTTTGCATTAGGGTTTCCCTGCAGAGGACTCCCACACAAAATGCTCCATGCTGACAATTCAAAACTGCAAACTGCCGTGTGAGGGACAATTTCCAATGATGTCCACTCTCAGTGTGGCCAACGCACCCCAACGTCACCTCCAGTGCAGCTGTCGCCGTGTGCAGAGTGGACTCTGTGCTGTCTTCCGCCCTGGGAGCAGCTGGAGGTACCACAGTTGGGTCTGAACCAAACCCGGCGGTCACTTTTCTGTCCCTCCCTTGCCAGGGCTCTGTCCCTGGTGTGTGGTCAAGTCCCTCCTTCCTGACACTGCCCGCGCCTGAGCTTCTCAGTGTGGTCCAGAGGCCATTCCTTCTGCAGCCCCCTGGCCTGTGCTCTCTGGGATCTTTTGGGGTTCTTTGCCTCTGCCCACGCCCAGGAGCTGCCATGCCCAGGGTGCCCACCGGGTCTTGCCTCAGGAAGAAACAGTGCCCAGACTTGGGGGAGCCGCCCATGCCTCCCTCTCCACAGGCCCTGGTGGACCATGCGGCCTGCTGCCCATGCCAGGTCCCCTTCCTGCGCCCTGCCTCGATCAGCAACAGCCACATTCTGACCGCCTCCCCACACCCTAGGTAGTCTCCCCACTATGTCCCAGAGGGTTCCCTCCCCTCTGGCTCCCTCTGGACTCGCCTCTTCCTGATGAATTTTCCAAAAGCTTCTTGTTCCTGTTGAGAGAGGATCTTGCCATGTAGTTCAGGCTGGCCTTGAACTAACAGGGATCCTCCTGCCTCAGCCTCCCAAGTGCTGGGATTATAGGCATGAGCCACCATGTCTGGCTCCAGAAGCTTCTAAAGGCAAATCTGACTATAATCACCATCCCTCTAAAAACCTTCCAAAGGTTTCCAGCCAGACATGGTGGCACACACCTGTAATCACAGCACTAGGGAGACTGGGGCAGGAGGATTGCCAAGAGTTCGAGGCCAGCCTGGGCTACACAGTGAGTTCAAGGACAGCCTGAACTATATAGTGAGACCCTGTCTCAACCCCTGCCAAACAAAAACACCTTTCAGAGGTTCCCCATAGACAAGGGTCCAAGCCCTATCCCTGACACAGGTGCCAGCCCTTCCATTGCGGGTCCTTGCCTCCCCTCCTTCCCCAGGCTCCAGGAACAGCAAGCTGTGCCCACTTCCTGTCTCCACACCTGTGCCTGTGTGGTGCCCTGCAGAGTAGCCCTTGCCTGGCTGACCCCTCTCCTGTACATCAGCCCCCCCAGAAAGTCACCCCTGCCCTTCCCAGCCCTCCTTCCCCCTGTGACCGCAATGCCTGGACCAAGGGTCTGTGAGTCCCCACCTCGGCCAGCCATAATCATCGATTTTCACATCTGCTCACACTAGCCATGAGGTCCTAGAGGGCAGGGATGGTGCCCCATTCATCTCTGTTTCGAGGCCCTGGCCTGGCACCTGGCACTGAGGACAGGCTTGGCCAGTGGTTGATGGATGAATGCAGAGCTGAAACTTGAAGGAAGTGAAAGCCAGGATGATCAAGAGGGAGCGAGGGCGAGCCTGGCACGAGGGTCAGCCAGAGCCGACATGTGGGAAGTGGCAAAGCGAGAACGTCCACAACTGCCCTCCTACGGCTGTCCGCCAGCCATCGCGGCTGCCCTCCGTTTGCACATTTCGTCTCATCTAGCTCTTGCAACAACACATTAGGAAACTGGCATCAGAGAACCGTAGTAACCTACCCAAGGTCACACAGCAGGGCCAGGGCTGGAGTGGACTCAGGGACTGCCTGGGCTGAGAGCTGTGCTCTGCTGGGCCGCACTGCACTGTGGGCAACAGGACCGTGTGGAAGGGACAAGGAGTGGGCCGCGATGCCTCTGCCCAGTGAGCACCGGAACCAGCTGCCCACTCAGGCGGCAGCACCTTCCTCCCAGCCGGACTGGAAGCTCCGAGGCCGGATATTTATTTACCTGTTCCTTCCTCGCCTAGCTTTGCGGGTCTTTGGCGGGATGCACTCGGCCCCTCACCACCATCCATGGGGAGAACTGCTGCGACAGGGAGCTCTAAGGGCTCGGCGGGGGGCTCCGGGACGCGGCCTGGGCGCCGCAGCCTGCCTTCCTCTTCACACTTGGCCCAGGCTGATACTGAGGCTCATCTGCATTCCCCGCGCGCCCGCCTGGCAGATGGTGGGGGAGGAGGCCGGGTGCGAACTGGGGGCTGCGGCCACGCATCAAGTGGACCTCTGAGGGCCATGGGGCACTGCTTACCGTGCCCCCCGGGCAGGGGCAACTCCAAATGCCTGGTGCCTCTCACCCCCACAGCCTCCAAGGGGGGGCTACGGCTTGACCTTTTCTCTTTTAAAACTGCAGAGGCCTTGAATGCCAGGCAGGAGGCCCGGAGGGAGGGAGACGGGGCGCCCACCTCTGGGAACCCGGGTCCCGTTTTCCCTTCTTGTCCTGGAGGGTTGCAAAGACCACAGACAACCCGGGACTCCACTGAGGGGGAGGGCACCCACCAGGCTCCTCTCAGCCTGGCGACCCTCTGTGCCACAGGGAGGGTGAGTAGTGCGGAAAGGAGGGACAGCTCCCGGGAAGGCCTCGCCCACCCCCCTCTGCACTTCTCGGCTCGCCCCCAGGCCCCAGCCGCGGCCAGGCCCTGAACCTAGCCCGGTGCCTGCCGGCCTCTCCAGCCGCCCAGGACCCCCGTGCTGTGCTTAGTGACTGAACTGACGTCAGGGGATCCTCGCAGCCCCTCCGAGTAGTCGAGGAGGGAGAGTCGTGACAACAAAAGGGTGCAGGCTGGACACCTGGAAGCACTTCCCGCGACATAGGAGCAGGTCGCAGCTGTCGTGGGCTGCAGTAAGGAACGTGTCCTTTGGCTCCTAGAATGGGTTTAGAAAAGAATTCTCTCTCCAAATTCCAGGACTCCTGGGTTGTGGGGAGGGCCGCGTATCTCCGATGTCAGCCACCGGAAACAGGCACCCTGCCAGAGCGCGGGACACAGCAGGGCCCCCGTCCCCCGGCGACCTCCCCGCCCCCCGTCGCGGAGTCACTCCGCCCTCTTTGCTGGGGAGCCAGCGCCCATGTCCCCGGGCTGCGGGCCGGCAGGGGAGGAGTTAACTCCGGAGGTACCGGCTGGGCTCACCGTACCTGCCGCCGCCGCCGCCGCCGCCGCCGCCAGTGGGAGGGACGAGGAAGTGGAGCCGCCCGGCGCCGGGAGCGCTCAGTCCGGCGGGGCGCGGCGCGGGGCGCGGGCGGCCGGGGCTCGGCGCGGCTGGGGCGTCCGCCAGGGGGCGCGCCGCGACGGGGCGGGAGGGGCCGTCTGGGCTGGGGAATTCGCACGGGGCCGGGCGCGCGCGCAGGTCCCGCACATCTGGGCGAGCTCGGAGCCGCTGGAGCAGAGAGGGGCGCCGGGCAGCAGCGGGAGCGGCGGGGCCCCGCGCAGCTAGAGCCCCTCGAGGCGCGCACCTGGGACCCCGAGCGGGGGCCGCGCGGCGCGCAGCTGGGCTGGGGAGGGGGCGGCGGCGGCACAGCCGGATCGAAGGGGGCGGGGTCGGTCCTGGGCGACTGGCTAAGCTGAGGGCCGCGAGGCGCCGGGGACCGAGCATGGGACGGCGCGCCTGAGGGGACAGAGAGGGAGCACGCGGCCTGGGATCCCGACAGGGACAGCAAGGAAGGGGACGTGAGCGGGGAGGAGGATGCAACTGACTCGCTGCTGCTTCGTGTTCCTGGTGCAGGGCAGCCTCTACCTGGTGAGCCGTCCGTGGGGAGCCGCGCGCGCGGGGTGCCCGCGGGATCGGGGAGCGCGCGAAGCTTCCGCGCCCGGAAACTTTCTCCTGCCCCCGGCAGCCCGGGCTCGGAGGGGGCGACTGGAGGCTGGGGGAGAGGGCGGGTCCGGGCCGGAGGCCGGACAGGAAGGGTTAATAGGGGCGGGGAGAGGGCGCTGGGCCGGCCCACCCACTCCGCGGCGGGTGGCGGGAGGTGCGACCCGCGTTGGGGAAAAGACCCCCCCGAGCCAGGTCACCCAGGGCTCCGGGACCCTGCACCCCGGAACACGCGGATGGGGGTATGGGGGTGTGGAGCTGGGGACCCGCGAGCTCAGGGGACGCTCGCGCGCAACCCCCCGGGGCCCTGGGGCTGGAGAGCCCCGAGCGCGGAGCCGGTGCAAGCGAGGAGCGGCCCCGCGTCCCCGCCGCCCGCCGCCCGCGTCCCCGCTCCTGCCCGCCCTCCCCGCCTGTTGTTTTCCTCTCCTCTCCCGGCTGCGCGCGGCCCGAGCCCCACAGGACCTGTGCAGGCGGCTCCCGCCCCGGGCGCTCGCGGCCGCTCATCTGGGCGCCCCGGACATGAAGGACCCCAGCCCTGGCCCCAACTCCCCTGCGACTCCTCGCCGCGCCCCCGCCCCAATCCTGTCCTGGAGAAGCCTCCTTTCCTCTAGACAACGATCCCCTTTGCCAGCACCTCCAGGCCACTGTAGGAAGCCCTTTCCCTAATCGGTCCTTACCGGTGGCCGTCTCCTCTGTTCCCTGCCCTTTAGCTGTGTCCCCAGGGCCCAGTCCATACAGGTGGGCAGCCCTGAGCCCAGCCCCAGGAGCCGCCCTCGCTGGAGTCCCTGTACCCCATGGAGGGGGGCAGCCTTGACCCTGGGGCAGAGGTGACTTGGCCACTGCAGCCAGCTGCGGGCACCGCCAAGGCGCGAAGACCCTAGACCCTTCTGGGTCTCTCCTGCCCACTGGCTCAGGCAGCCTCCTTCCTCATCCCAGAATCACTGCCAACGCTGCCAGCTGACCCAGTGCCCAGCTGGTGGCACAGGCACCCAGGCAAGGACTCTCTTTCAAAAGCTGAGCAAACACCAGAGGGCCACTGCCCTCAGGAAACCCGGTGACCTCCCCTCCCCACGCCCTGCAGCGCTGCCTGGGCCCACAGGCCAGCCCTGCTGGCTGTCCCTGCCACTCCTCCAGAAGTCCTCCCCAAGGTGTGGCCTGTCGCCCTGGCTGAGCCTGTAGAGGCAGGATGAGCCGGCACAGAGTCCTACAGGATATTTTGGGTGGGGATGGGGCTTGGCTCAGATTCTTTCTGAAAGACACATCTGGCCTGTGAGGCTGGGAGTGCGTGGTGTAGTGGAAGGCCCAGCCCCAGGTGACCTTAGCCTTTTGTGATGTAACCTCTGAGCCATGGTGTGCTCATCTGAGAAATGGGATCATAGAATTCCTGCCGTGCAATGCAAATGACATCTTGGCATGTCACCATCCATCATCGTCAGGCAAAGAAGCATCTGCTTTCCTTGCCCTGGGCCATCCTGGGTGTGCCACCCATTCCCCGTCGCCCCTAGCCCTCCTGCCAAAGCCTACACTGCGTTTGTTCTTGACACAGAATTAGGCTGTGTCCTGTGCGCTTGTCTCATTGTGAGTTTCCTTTGCATCTAAGGGTAGCTGTTATCCTAGGGGATTAGGAAGTCCCAAAAGGCAGGAGCTGTACCCCGCCTGTCGACAGGGAGCTCCAGTCAGTCCCCTTTGTTTACTTGGGGCTCTTTGGAGGCAGAGCTTGTGCCTCCCCAGTCAGCCCGGTATTTCATCAAGCCAGGGACTCAACCTCTTCTGTCACACTGGGGCTTCTGCCATCAGATGAGGCTGTGCTGTGAGCAGCAGCTGAGCCTTCCCCACCAGACTGGGGACTGCCTGGGAGGTAGGGGCCACGTGTCTCTGGTGCCAAGGTCTGCTGGAGAGAATTCCCGAACATCCTTCAAGATATGGAATCGTGGCCAGAGGCGGGTTAGTAAGGAGGGGACCTGGGGATGACTCAAGTATAAGGACATGAGACACAAGGGACCACGACACAAGCCAGGATATAGCCCTGACCCCAGAGTAAGTGTGCAACATGAAGGCCCTCAGCCTTGAGTCAGCACAGAAAGGACAAGGACAGAGGTGACCCTGATGGTGGGGAGTTGTCCCCCAGGTCCTCTGGACACAGGATGCTCACTCTTTACAACTCCCTCCATAGGTCATCTGTGGCCAGGATGACGGTCCTCATGGCTCCGAGGAGCCAGAGCACGATGACCACGAGAGCCAGCCCCGGCCCCGGGTCCCTCGGAAGCGGGGCCACATCTCACCAAAGTCCCGCCCCCTGGCCAACCCCACTCTCCTAGGGCTGCTGGTTCCACCTGGTTCCGAAGCTTGGAGTGTCTTTGGGCAGCCCCCCAACCGCCCGAATCACAGCCCCCCACCCTCGGCCAAGGTGAAGAAAATATTTGGCTGGGGTGACTTCTACTCCAACATCAAGACAGTGGCCCTGAACCTGCTTGTCACAGGGAAGATTGTGGACCACGGCAATGGGACCTTCAGCGTCCACTTCCGCCACAACGCCACGGGCCAGGGCAACATCTCCATCAGCCTGGTGCCCCCCAGCAAAGCCGTCGAGTTCCACCAGGAACAGCAGATCTTCATCGAAGCCAAGGCCTCCAAAATCTTCAATTGCCGCATGGAGTGGGAGAAGGTAGAACGGGGCCGCCGGACCTCGCTCTGCACCCACGACCCAGCCAAGATCTGCTCCCGCGACCATTCTCAGAGCTCGGCCACCTGGAGCTGCTCGCAGCCCTTCAAGGTTGTTTGCGTCTACATCGCCTTCTACAGCACGGACTATCGGCTGGTCCAGAAGGTGTGCCCAGACTACAACTACCACAGCGATACCCCCTACTACCCCTCTGGCTGACCCTGGGCAGGCCTCAGAGGCCAGGCTAGGGCTGGGAGGACGGTCCCACCCATGCGGGGTGCCATCTGCCTGGACACCCGGCAGGGAGGGGTACAGAAGGGCCTCAGGCAGGGAGGTGGGAGGAGATGTGGAGATGCAGGGTGGGGCCAAGCCTCAGTGGCAGGGCAGGGGCAGCATCCCAGGCTGGCCTCAATGCGAGGCTGTGTAGCCGCTAGAGGATGGGAGCCCTGGGGGAGGACGGTGCTCCTGCGGCCTTTCGGGGCTTTGCCACCAAGCCACAGGCTGATGCCAGTACCAGGCCCCTGGGCGGGCAGACCATGGTGGCCCCAGGTCAAGTCATGGAGGAGACCCTAAGCCCTTGGCTCCCTCCCTGCCCTCCTGAGCGAGGACAGCAGCAGCAGAGGGGATTCAGGAGTCAGCGCAGGGTGCATGGCTGAGACGGGGCATCCTGGGAGACTGCAGCGGACAGCCCCAAGCCCCTCCCCTGCCCCGAGCCCAGCATGAGGCTGAAGTGGTGACCCTTGAGGTCTTTGTTGTGACAAATAGTCCATTGGTCTCCAGCCAGGCCACCCCTTTCCACAGTTCCCCCTCCTGCCACACTCTCTTCGCTACCACACCTGACACCTGTCCTTAGGCCGAGACAGGACGATGCTGGTCCTCCTAGCACCAAGGCCACTGGTGGATGCCCACCCGGGTGTCATGTCCCTCTGCCACCACACCCCCTGCTGAGAGTCAGCCTGCCTGTCAGACAGGGGCCCTCCCTCCCATCCATGGGGCTGTCAGCGCTGGCCCCCTCGTGTCTGTCTGTGGGTGGGGGGAGGGGCGGGAAGTCTTGTGAAATCACCTGACCGTCGACTTCTGTGTGCAGAATCTTGTCCTTGGAGCAGGGAATAAAGCTTTCCCCAGGCCGCGGCCTTCTGAGTTGTCCACGGAGAGGGTCCGAGTCCCCTGGCCCTGCCTGTATTTCTCAGATGGCAGCCGGGCATTGCTGGGGACCAGAGAGCACCAGAGCTCCATTGGCTTGGAGCCAGTGCTCAGTGAGGCTTCTACACTGCCTTTTTGGGGCTGTCAGATCCAGTGCCTGAAACCTGAGCAAAGGCCCTGTGCTTGGTGCTTGTGGGGGTGGGGCAGCGTCTGTCTTCAAGAGCAGGTGGGTGGGGAAGAGCCCTGTGGTGGCGGGATCAGTGTGAGCAGGGCGCTGCTTGTTCTCCCCAAATGGTGTCTCGTAGGCCCCACGGGGTGGGTGTGGATGCCCAGGGCTGTCTTAGCTCTGCCACTGCTTTTCTGTGCGGCCTTGGCCAAGTTGTGCTCTATAACACAAGGGCCTTGACCAGCGTAGGGGTTCTCAGAAGAAGGGCGCCTCAAAACCACGTGGATTTCCAGTCCTCCCTACCTGAATAGGTCTAGGGTGGGGCCTAAAGACTTGCATCGGTAACTGGCGCCCAGCTGGAAGCTGCTGCAGCTGCGCAGTGGCCCCAAAGTCACCCATGACCCCAGGCTTCTTTCTGGCTCTGTCTGCACAGGGTGAGGTGCATCCTCGAAGCTCTCGCCCAGTTGATTCCCATGTGCTTGTTGTGGGCAGGGTCCTTTCCCAGCGCCCAACCCACTGGGGTGTCACGGGGACACCACTGCTTCCCCCGGCTGGCAGGAGGCCCACAGAATGGATGGCTGTGCGAGCGTCCTCTCCAGGGGTTGGCCGGAGTCCTCCCCACAGTGCCCTGGAGACCATTCTGGGTCTGGCTCTTGGGTCCTTTTGGCAGGGTTGCCATGGTGGGAAAGTCCTAGCATGCAGATTAGATGCCACCTCCAGCCTTCGCCGTGGCTACCGTGCTGACTGTTCTCCCGCCCCCAAGACCACTGCTGCACAGAGCTGGGGGGCTTGGGTCCTGCTTCCACTCCAGCATGCCCACACCCCACTTCCTGGGCCACTTCTCCTGAGCAGACCGGAGACACGCCTGGCCCTCCACGCCTCTCTCCCTCTGCCCAGGGGACCCAGGGTCTGGCCCTGTGGTGGAAGGCATGGGGCTACTGGGGTATGGAGGGTCCCTGGGCCCCTGTGGACACCCTAACAGTGTACCGGAGCAGCTCCCCTGGCCTGTGGGGTCTGGGGGGAGAGAGAAAGGAGTGGTGGCGGGGCTGGCCTGTGGACTTGGGGCACTGTGACCCCTCCTCCTCCTCTCCCACGGAGAGCCAGATGCTGGCGACAGCTGGAGGGCCCGGCCTTCCTGGCACACAGTTCTGCCTGCACAGGGGGTAGGTTCATTTTAATAACTTCATTTCGCCCGTGTGCACACTCCACACCTCATTCTTCCTTCTCTGTCTTCCCCAGTAACCAGGCTGCTGTTCTCAGCTCCGATTCTGCTAACAGATTTCCTCCCAAATCTTCCTTCTGTGGAATGGCCTGCTTGGTCCCTGCGATTCTTCCCAGATACTTCCTGAGCCCCTTGGCCCACGTGACTTCCTTTGGCTGAGAAGACGCCCACTCCTGCCCCTTGCATATCTATGTGTACCCCTCAGAACCGAACCTGGGCACCCCAAGGGCTCTGACCGCCGCCCCTGCCACCCCAGCCCTCCCCTTGGAGCAGGCCCCCTCAAAGTACCCCGTCTCCTCCCAGAGAAAGTTGGGGTCCTAGCCTCACCCCAACTCTTTGGCTTCCCTGCAGCACATTCCAGGGCAGTCGGAAATCTCAGCCTGCCAGGGCATCAGGCAGGGGCCTGGCAGCCTGCACCCAGCCTGCCAGGAGCTTTCCCCCTTAGACTGGGAAATGGCTGGGTGGCCCTGGGGCAGAGGCTGGGCCTCCCTCATCAGACTGGAGCCTCCCTGAGGCCAAGAATGTGGGTCCCACTGAGGGAAGGGGAAGGCTTGCACTTTGCTAAGCCTCAGGACGGCTGGAGGCCGCCTGTCCCTGCACTCTGTGCACACTGCCTGGTCTCAGCGTCCCTTGGTCTCCAGGGGCAGATTGTCCCGCATCTGTGAGAGGGAATGTGTGTCAGGTCAGCTGGCAGTGGAGCTGGAGCTGAGTGTCCCTCTCCACGAGGCCTGTCCTTCTCCCCCCTCCCCCTCCCGTAGCCGCCTTCCTGAGCTGAGCAGGCGGTAACTGAGTCACCCCTTTCCCCATCCTTGGCAGGACTGCCAATGACCTTGCGTGTGGCAGGCTCCTGCGGTGAGTCCATTGCTCAGAGCTGCACAGGGTGGGTGGCTAGGGAAGCTGGGGGAGGAGACTTGGGGGGCAGCTGAAGGTCACAGGGTGATCAGGGGCAGGAATGGTGCAGGGGGATGTGGAAGGGTGGAGGGAGACACAGTGAGCCAGCTGCTCCGTGGGAAGAGACCCAGTGTAATGGCTGGGAGTGGGAGAGAAATGTGACTTCCGAAGACTGAGTCCTGTGGCACTGCCGGGAGAAGGGCTGGGGTGACTGATGATGGGAAGCACCATCAGCCCTACTAGACAGGGAAAGGTGGGGTGGGAGCGCCACCTGCAGATGACGCCAAAGTCCTGGTGTGTCAGCTGATGCCACCTCCAAGGCACAAATGCAGCTGGGGACTGGGAGCTGACTCTACCAGGGTGTTGGTTCCTGTGGCCACCAGGCTCGGGCTGAGCTGACAATAAGTCAGGCGGAGGATGCCTGATTCAGGGCGCCTGCCTAGGGGACCGCAAGGGACAAGCTACCTCCTCTTGAACCAATGAAATGGCATTGCAGAACTGGGTGTGGTGGCACCTGTCTGTAATCCCAGCACTTTGGGAGGCTGAGGCAGGAAGATCACAGGTTTGAGCTCAGCCTGGTCAATTTAGCAACTTAATGAGACCCTGTCTCAAAATAAAAAAAAAGGTGCTGGGAGATGCAGCTCAGAAGGCCCTGGGTTTAATCCCGGTAGGGGGCTCCAGGTGACAACATGGGTGTGAGGGAAGCTCTATTTGGATCCCCACCCAGGCCCTGTCATTTACTAGCTGGGTGGATTTGGACAAATGACACAATCTCCCAGAACTTCCTTACATGAAAAATTGTCATTCTACTTACCTGGAAGCATTGTTGGGAAAATTAAATGAGTTGTTCATCAAATGCTACTTCCCCTGGGGCATGATGGCACACGCCGGTCATCCTAGCACTTGGGAGGCTGAAGCAGGAGGATCGAGTGAGTTTGAGGCCAGCCTGAACTGCATAGCCAGACTGTCTCAAAACAAAAAGCAAAAACAGTACTTCCTCCTGTTTTTGGAGACAGGTTCACTGAACTTTAGCCTTGCACTGCTGTGGACAGATGAAAGGGCCCAGGCTGGACGGAGGAGTCCCGGGCTCCTGTCCTGGTTCTGCCCCATGATGCATGTGGCAGAGATGCCCATTGCCCCAAGGAATCTGCTTCCCCTTTCTCCTTCACGATGGAGTTCGCAGCTGTTAGCTGGCCACATAGCTGCCTAGAATTAATATACATTTCTCTGCCTCCCTTCACCTAGAAGTAGCCATGTGACTAAGATCTGGTCAATGACATTTAAGCCAAGTGATGATATGGGAGGGTATAGAATTATTTTATTTTTTTTTTGCAGGACTAGTGTGATGAACCCAGAGATGCTCTACCACTAAGCTCCATCCCCAGCCCTTTCTATAGTTTGACACAGGGTCTTGCTAAGTTGCCCAGGCTGGGCTTGAATTTGAGATCTTCCTGCCTCAGCCTCCCAAGTCGCTGGGATTAATGGGTGCGCCACTGAGCCCGGCTCAGAAACCTTTGCTCCTTTATTCCATCCTCCTCCCTGTCGCCTTCCATCTAAGACTAGAAGCGGTAGAGCGGCAAGCTGAAGAAGCCTTATTTAAGCCACTGTGTCCTGGGTCTGCATTTCTAGTGCCACCTGATTCAGTCATTGTCGGAGCTCTTCCTCCTGTGGACCTGTGTCCTCATCTGCGGGACTGAGACGATACCCGCAGAGTCACCGCACACCAGGGAGGCTTAGACTTAAAGGCCAGGATGGACCTGGGAAGCTTGGTCCTCCTTCCCTCCATGGCCTCCATTTTTGGAGATGCAATAGCTGCTTGATTGCGGGGACCCCGGAGGGGCTCAGAGGGATCTTCTACCTCAGTCTGAGCAGCCTCCCCTCCCCAAATGCAGCCCCACACGTCTGAGTCCCCAACCAGAGTCTGATGTTGGTGACACACAATCCTCGTTAAGGGCCTGACTGATCCCAGCCAGATGGGATCCTAATTTAATTAAAACCCTTTAATTACCTGCAACAACACAGCTTTGGAAGGCCAAGGCAGAGGGGGCCTGGGCAGGAGGGGCTGCCCTTGCAGGCCTTGGGAGCCCGGGGTTGCGAGGCGCTGCTCCCGCTGGTGGGCCCAAGCCACGTGGAAGGAAGAGCCAGGTTGGCCTGGCTTCTGGCTTGGTCCACAGGGCACAGTGGAGGCGGGGTGGGGCCCGCCAGCCCTTGGGAGCTGAGTGCCAGGCTCTCAGGCCTGAAGCTGTCAGCGTCAGTTTCGAGCTGGGAGTGAGACCAACACAGGCCATTTAAGGTCAGGTCCAAGCCTCCTGAGACACTGGCCCTGCCCAGGGTGCACCAGGGAGGAGCGGGTCTGGCTCCAGTGTCTCCCCAGTGCCCTGGGTTAAGTGACAGGGACACCTCTTCACCCACCCAAGATGACCTGTGCCTCTAGAACTGGTCTTTCCTCAAGGTGCTGTCATCCTGGGGAGGGAGGGTACAGAGGGTGACTTGGGTGGGCTGCATAAGGGACCCATAAAGCTCCCATCACAGTGCTGAGCCTCAGAGGTTCCTCCCCATGAAGGCAGAAGCAGCCCCAGCCAGGCCAGAGCGTGCCAAGGCCTGGCATGGACAGACACGGCAATCCAGGCCTGCAACTGGGCTATTTTTAGGCGCTGTGGACATCATCCATTAATACCCCTTCTGCTTGCCCTAGTCCTTGTTCACTCGGTAAATATTGTTTAATAAAGCCTCCGGAAGTTCCAGCTGGTCTCCGCTGGGCCAGGGGACTCAGAGGAGGAGGTGTGGGTTCACACTGGAGCCACCACCTTACAGCACAGGGGTCCGTGAGATGCGGGGGCTGGAAGTGGAACAGAGACCCACCCCAGTGGAAGAAGAAGCTCTAGGCTAGGGGGAGCAGCAGCAGTAAGGCCCAGTCCTCTGCACCCGATGCACCTTCTCAGCCACAACCGAAGAGCTGCTGTATTTTGCTTTATGGGCGAGCTCTCACCCACCCTTCTGCCCCTTCCCCTCCAACGTTTCTGCACCTCTGGATTAACCAGCGCTGGGACCCAAGCCATCTCCCCGTCAGACTGGAGGCTCCTTGTGGGCAGAGCCATCTGGTTGGGCTGGGGCTGGATGGGGCCTCCCCGGGCGTAGTCCACGAACTCCCTGAACACAGTACCTGGCACACTGAGGTCTACGTGGAAGGTCCCTGCACTGTCCACCTTGTTATGGACAGGGACAGACTGGCTCTGCAGTGCCAGGTTATGGCCATCTAGTGCCCACTTCCCTGACTGGTCTCCTGGGCATCCTGGGGAAGGAAGGTAGAGAGGATTGGAGTGTCTTTCTTGCTGGGGCGTGCTGTGTAGCACAGGTGCTGACAGGAGGGATTCTGGAACAAAGTTGCCTGGATTCAAATCCTATTTTTCCTTGTTGTTTTTGTTTTGGAGACAGGGTCTTGCTGTGTAGCCCAGGCTATCCTCAAAATTGCAGCTGTGCTCCTGCCTCAGCCTCCTGAATGCTGGGATTACAGGTGTGCGCCATCATGCTGGCTTGGATTCAAGTCCTTGCCTCAGCACTTTCTCATTCTGGGTGTCTCCAACCTGCGGATCGTGGCTTGCCCCTGCTGGCACAGAGCTTGGGCAAGTTGCCCAGCACCTTTGTGTCTCTGTTTTCTCACGGGTACAATGGGGATGCTCCATCCCCGAGAGGGGCTGTGTTGACCCAGAGGTGATACTCGAGAGATGATGGCCCTGTGCTCCTGCCCCATGGCCTGGCTGGCCCTGGGTGGAGGAGGGAGGTAAATGGCCACGGCTCCACCGTCCCTGCTGTAGGAAGGATGTGCAGGAAGAAACCCCTGGGAAGGTCCCAGTCAGTCTCATCTGCACAAGGCAACACATGAAAGAAACCTCCCCTCATTGCCTAGGTTCTGGATAATACTGTTTGCATTCCCACTTACTGCTCCATGACCACAGAACCCCACCTTTGGAGCTCAGAAGCCCCATCTGGTGCATAAGTGGCCTCATCTGCCCTCTACCCACAGCATGAACCTGGAACTGAGAATGGGGTGCCCAGAGGGTCTTTATTCAGGGGCACCCAGAGGGCAGCTGGCCAAGCGCACTGTCCAGGCCTAGAGTGCCCTCCTGTCCCACCCACTGTGCCCTAGTCAAACCCAGCTTCCCCCTCTCCCTTGCCCATCTTCTTCACCCCCATGATCAGTTTCTCACCAGCCTGGATAGCTGTGGGTCCCTTGCTGGTACGTGAGAGTGGGTGTGACCCTGTCCTGTGTCCATTCTGTGACATGGCCAGTTCCCCACGGACAGGCCTAGGGTGACCCATTCCTGCCACAGAGAACCATGTGGCTGGGTGTACATAGCCCCTGGCCAGTGAATCCTGACTCAGATGAACTCTGAACTTAGTGGCAATGTGGAAGTTTCCCACAGCGACGGAGAGATGCAGCTGAAGAGGCAGCTGTACTCCTCCAGGCCACTGCCGCAGTATCTAAGAAAGATTCTGGTTTGGGGGACCCTGAGTAGGGGATGGGCAGGAGTCCCCATGAATGCAGAGACACATAACTGCCCCATTCCCCATCCCAGCAGTGCATGAGCCGGGCTGGGGGCTGCCGCTGCTCAGCTGGGTGCTGCCATCTGCCATGGCGCCTTGGAGGTGGGAGCGGGAGGGCGCTGGGAGGCAGGTTCTGTTGTGGGGTTTTTGTTTTTTTCATGCGGCAGGATCAGGCTCAAGATGTCACTCTAGTGAGCGGGACTGGAGATGGGGAGAGAAATGTCTAGAAAAACGGGAGAAGTAAGTGGAAGCTTGCATGCTCCAGAAGGAGGGAGGAACAGCGGGCAGAAAAGGAAGGAAACAGAGATGCAAAAGGAGGAAGATTGTGCAGAGGTGGTGCCTTGATGTAGGAGATGCATCCATCTCCCCCTGGCCGGGTCGCCGCAAGCAGGAAAGCCAGAAAGCCCAAGATACAGCTCTGGGTGCCAGGTCCCTTCCTCTCCCTGCCTTTATAAAGCCCTAAGCTGGGGCTCCGCCTGCCCCTTAGGTTCCTTTCGGGAAGGCCAATCTCTTAAGCTTTGGACAGCACCATGGTGACGGTGACGGTGATGGCAGTGAGGACCGCAAATGACAAGGAAGGGTGATTTCTGGGTGCAGGTTCTACCTTGGGACCGCAGCTCTTTCTCCTCCCCACAGGGCAGTGGTGAAGCAGTGGAGCCCCTGGGACCCAGGTGAGCTGGGCTCCTCAGTGCCTTTTCCAGAGCAGCTCCTGCTGCTGAAGATCCCCACACGGGCCACAGCGCCCACCCGGGGCCTCCTTGCAGACTTAATTCCCATCACAGAAATCCCAAAAGGAAACGCACTCAAAGGCCACACCTGGCTTGTGTTAGAAATGGCTATAACTATACAGTGATACCAGCGACACTGTTGGCATTTTCCCTTCCTGGAGGGACCATGTCGAAGGCGTGAGAAGTATTTTCTCATTGACTTCTCGAGAACTCTGTGATATGCCCATTTCACAGACGAGAAAGTGAAAGCTTTCCTCACCCAGTACTGTGGCTGGTATCACTGCCCGGAGCGCACAGGCTGGAGAGCACAGCAGGCCCGCCCCAGATGGGAGGAGCCTGCTGGTTCCCACGGGGCTCTCCAGGACCCAGAGGGGAGTCCTCCTCTCAGCCTCACAGTATAGCGTGTCCCCTCTGGGGGCCTGGTGGCTTTAACTGTTCCCTTCTCCTGGTTCCCGTCAACTAAGCGCGGTGTCTTTCATCCTGTGAGAAGCAGAGCACCCCTTCTACTCAGCGGCCCCTCCAGATCCCATCCTAACTTTGTCCCCCGGGGGCTGTGAGGCTGGGGTGCAGGCAGTATGAGATCAGGTCACTTCTAGGACCTGGTACTTATACTGACAACAACAGAAAAGCCACTGAGGAGCCAGGTAGGAGGGGATGGCAAGATTTTCCCCTTGATGAGCCCTCTGGCTGGAGTAGGGGAACCTGCTGGAGCTGGCTGGAAGAGGGAAGGGCGGGACCGAGGGCAGTAGATGCATCTGAGGGATACTTGGGGGTCATGCCTAAGACTGTCTACACTCCCACCTCCCACCCACTCCCCACCCTACCCCTGCTGGGGTCCTGTCCCTGAAATGGCCCTGTCACCAAGGATCCCTGTGTGGCTAAGTTCAACGGGCAGTTTTTACTCTTTCCCTGGTTGACACTTAAGCTTTCTCCTCCCAGTATTGGGGAGAATCAAGGGCCTCACAGATGCAAGGCAAGTGCTCTAGCACTGAGCTACATGATACATCTGTAGCCCTTTCTTTAAACACTTTTTTTTTTTTTTGTGGGTACCAGGGGGGGGTCGACCTCAGGACCTCGCGCGCCAGCAGGCGCCCGTGCTGCTGAGCGATATCACCGGCCCCTTTTTCGTATGTGGGTTCCGGGAGCCAAACTTGGGCCCTCGCGCCTGCTGGGCAGGCGCTTAAGCCGCTGAGCCATCTCACCGGCCCTCTTTAAACATTTTTGAGACAGGTCTCTTGTTAAGTCACCCCAGCTGGCCTCCGATCCTCCTGCCTCAGCTTCCAAGTGGCAGGGATTACAGGTGTGTGGCACCACCCCCAGCTACTTTGATGATTAGTCTTGCTTCTCTTGACTTTATATTTTCTTCCTTTAGCTGTCTGGCCACCACTTCTCCTTTTTGGCATATCTTCCTTCACTAGCCTTTAAAACTAAAATTTTATTTTTAGGTTCTAAGGATCCAGCATGTACTTCTCCGGTGAGTGACACACCAGCCCTTACTGGCTTTTGAATATAAAAACTCCTTGAGGTTTAGTCCTGGGCCCTCTCTCTCCTCGCTCTACTCCTGATGGGTGACCTGCCACACCCCACGGCTCCGAGGACACCTACGAACCCACACCTCGCAGACCTCCCCAGTCCCATCCTGTCCTCTGAGCTCCAGGCCCATAATCCAGTAGTCCTTGTGGTATCTCGAGTTCTCATCTCACAATCAACAAATAAAACCCACGATCTAATTCCCTCAAGGCTGTTTGCCTTCCACTGGTCTCTGTTCTGGTGAATTCATCTAAGCGCATAAGGCAGAAACCTCCTTATCCTGCCACTGTCTGACCCATCACCAAGGTCTTTCCCATTTGACCCCCAAGTATCCCTCAGATGCATCTACTGCCCTCGGTCCCGCCCTTCCCTCTTCCAGCCAGCTCCAGCAGGTTCCCCTACTCCAGCCAGAGGGCTCATCAAGGGGAAAATCTTGCCATCCCCTCCTACCTGGCTCCTCAGTGGCTTTCCTGTTGTTGTCAGTATAAGTACCAGGTCCTAGAAGTGACCTGATCTCATACTGCCTGCACCCCAGCCTCACAGCCCCCGGGGACACCACAGCCTCTCCTGCCTCAGGGCTGTATGCACTCAGGTTCTGGACTTTACTGAGCTGGCGGCTCCTCACCCTCCAGTTCCTGCTTCCAAAGCTGCTTTCTTCACGGTGCTCTACCTGTCTCCTTCTGGGCACCCGCTATGGCGTGACAGGATGCACGTACGGGGTCATTAAGGACATTCCCCATCAGACTCCGAGTGTCCAGAATGGTAAGAGAAGCCCATTTTACTCCCCACTGTGTTCCTGAAAACTAGCACGGTCCTTGGCACGTTGTGTGTTGTGCATTGGTGAACTATCATGACTACTGGTTCATGTGTCAACGTCAGTGTACCTACAGATGAGTAAAAGGCAGTATTTCATTTTGCCATAAGCTACGTGGTGCATTGTAAAGCGCCGTGGGATAGTGGGAAGTAGTGAGGCACGGAGAGGAGGGGATAAATCCCAAACCACCCCCGCGGCATGCGGCAGCCGCTTCACACTGCTGCTCTAGCCAACTAGCTTAATTCTCAGGAATATTTGAGAGCTGGTTGTTAATCAGCCATTATTAAAAATTAAACTGTATTACCATGTAATTAGCAAAGATAGTGCTCAAAATTAATCTCTTATTTACGTTTTCCTGTACCTGTGCCTATGAGGTTATTTGTGGTACTATGCACGAATGGCCACGGGACCAGTAACAGTGCCCTGCGCGCCTGCCCGCAACTCCCGCTGGGTACGCTCGCCGCGGGGGTCTGAGAGCAGCGTGGCAGGAGTACTGACACCACGGGACCTGGCAAGGGCTCCCCCTCGGAGCTCCCACACGGGGGCCGAATGGTTTGCCTTCTGTAGCTCATCACCAAACCTAACCCCCAGCCTCTGAAAACATTTTAAGTGTGAAGCAAACTCTCACTTGGCAGATGGACAGACTGAAGTACAGGAGCATATCTTTAGGAAAACCATTCTCAAAATACTAGAAGGGTTGAAGGTGAATGTTTTCTTTCTCAATTTAAAAATATAATTATTCTACAAACGTGACTGTCACTGCACTTCACGTCAGTCATAATTTCAGGAATAACCTGTACTTCATACTTTCAGACAAAAGCAAATGTAGTGACCAACTAGATTGAGACAAACTTCTAAGTTAAAACTCGAAGGTTTTGTTTACGTCATCTGTCTTGGCTTCTGTCTCCACTATTTAACTGGAAATTCTTTAAGGTAACCACTGACCTCCTTACTGCTAAATTTAATAGCTTTAACCAAGGCCTCAGTCCTGTGGCCTCTCTGGTTTTTCTGCCTCTTCTATAGGACTGAGGTTTATGTTTGTTGTTCTTGAGACAGGGCCTTGATGAATTGCCCAGGCTGGCCTCAAACTCTTGATCCTCCTGTGTCAGCCTCCTGAATGCTGGGATTACGTGTGCGTCACCACACCAGTGTAGGACTAGGTAGAGCAGTAACCCTACCCTAGACCTAACCTTGCACCATGTCAGGGTCCCTTAGATGATCCGTAATTGTTCGCTCAATCCATGGCTTGAGTTTTAATCTTGGTGACGCTAAGCATGTCACCCCACTTTCCCCGAGTATCTTTGCTCGGACATCAACACAAGGTAAACTGTGTGGGGAGCCCCTTCTCTTTCAGTTTGTGCAGAGCTCGTCTTTGAGGGTCTTGAGAATCTCTCCTCACTGCAGGAGGAGCAGACAAGTCCATGTCACTGCCTTGCAAACTCCTGAATCTCCACTTCCCCTTGGGCCAAAGCTCCAAAGTGTGGTGCTCTGCTGCCTGCTCTCTTTTGCTCTGGCCCAGAGTGACCTTGAGGGAGTCCCATCCTCACCTTCCCAAGCCACACAACGGGAAAGGACAGGAGCTGCACGACAAGTGGCAAGTGTTCAGAATGCCTATGACGTAGGTACTGGTGCTACGTTCCTATACTGGAGTGACGTGTATTTTATCTTCATAACGTTTTCCCCTCGAGTTGATCCCCTTCGACTCCTTAATTATTTCTGTTGCTTGTACTGAATTCCCTCGTCTAAAACTTTGTTAGAGCTGCATAAATCAGCACCGAATAGTGCTCCAGATACTGCTTCCTCCGCCAGCATTAGAGGGCTCACGGGGGCAGCAATCATCTTGCTAATGGTTCAGCGGCATAAAGATCCCGTCGGTCAACAACATTCGAGTTCCTGGTCTCCTCTGGAGGTCACAGCTTCCGGTTCTCCCAGCTCATTCGTCCAAGGACTGCTCGTCCTCCACCTGATTTCCTGCTCACGGGGGGTCCATGAGGTGTCCACCCACGGGGTCAAAGATGCCATGCGGTGCAGTCGCCTCTGAAGTGAACAGGGGAAGCACATCGACCTTACATTCACGTCCACAGAGCACGGCCCAACTACACTCACCTGAATGCGAGATGAGTCGGTGAGCGCCAGAAATGAGTCTAAACGATGGAGGGCAGAGTTCAGCAAAAAATCATGAGACAGAGGAAACACACAGGGCCCAGGCTGATTAAAAAGATAATTAGTTGTGGAAAATAAGGTTGGGCTCCAGCCAAGAATCTGTCTTTGACAAAGATAAACCGAAGGACCCAATGTAGTCATGTTGGGGATTTAGCTGTTCTTTCGTGAGTTGAAGGCCAGAACAGAGCAACAGTCACTTTCAAAGAGCAGCTCCTTCCCCGTTTGTGGTTCTGTTCGTAAACATACAAGCTGTCTCCTCTCATCTGTACAGCTTGTGTAATATGGAGAGCCCACAGTGGGTTTACGCCAGATTGAAAAAGAAACGCAGAGTGGTCAAGCCCCTGGCCTAAGAAGCGATCTTCATGTCGCTGGCTGCAACGTAATGCAGCAGCAACCACTCTGGAAGAGCTAAAAGGCCAGCAGCCTTTCCAGTGAAAGGAGAGAGGAACCTCTCTCACCTACATTTTCAAAACCTATAAAGACATCTGAGCCACCTAATAACACTGAGAGGCTTAATCTCCACATAAGGAATGGGAAAATGTTTTCTGTGGATGGCCAGACACGTAGAAGAACTGGTGACAGAGGAGGAGGGGAGACGCGGACGATGCCAGATACTCTATTTGGACCTGAAAACGCAACTGCAAAGGTTCTGCAAAACTGCTTGCCTGAAATACTGTTTTGATAAATAAGCCATATCCTTGTGGAATTGCCATCTCCAACTGTTCCACTGGCATGGACGTCTCTGCAGTGACAGCACACGCCCCAGATTGTGGCGTTGACTTGAATTACATTTCAGATGTGGGGGAGCTAAGGGAAGGGGTGGTAGCAGGGGAGGCTTATGAACAGTATGCTGGGGCTCTGATGCTGTCACAACCAGATGGCTTCAGCTGTTATCATTTAAAACAAAAACAAACATGTCCAGAAATAATATTGTGCGAGAGAGTCCCGCAGCTTCACCTGTACCTGGCATAGTAACAGCTTTGTACCCATAGTAAAATCCACGTTGGAAATTCCATAAATCCTCTGTCCTCCCGGAAGCTGGGTGCCAAGGCTGCTACCTTCCTGAGGGCACATTCCCTGGAACCATCAGTCTCCAACCCAGAGTGTTCTGTGCAGGAAGAGGAAAGCAACTCTGGCTCAACCTCCTGGGCCTCTCAAGAGCAGACCAGTAGAGGTGCCTTCCCAGAGCCTTGTTCTTGCTATTCCCAGAGGAAGCAGGCTTCACTTCCAATTTTGTACCTAAACATTCCAGAAATGGAACTTCCTCCACTTCATTACATAATCCTCAGGATACGACATGAGAAGATCTGGCACTCAAAAGCTGTGACCTCAGGCATGCTCCTTCCCTGGGTTTCATCTTCTCCCAGCTATGCGATGGGCAGATGCCATCTACGGCCTGCCCAACCAGGCTTACCAGTGCTCACTGGCACAAGGACAACACTGGAGATGAAGGCTACCTGGGACCTGAGAACTACACCGCGAGTGCGGTTCTGCTGCAGCAGGGACTTTATGCCTGCCCCAACCTCCGGGTCTGATGCTGATCTGCAAAGTGAGGGCCCAGGAGGCGCAGGACAGCAGCCAGCACGCGGGGAGAACTGTACTTCCTCCCCGCCAGCCACACTGAGGAAAGGGAGAAGGGCAATGGAGTGCTTTCTCGCGAATCCTGCCTGGGACTGTATTGAGAACAGATTAGGTCCACTCTAGCGATGGTGAGATAAATGAAATGGGGAAGTGCAAAGGTTTAACACACTGAGAGGAAATGGAAAGTGAAGTAGGTTGAGGATCTAAAGCCGAATGGCCAGCGCACCTTCCAGCGTACTGCCCCGTCCTTAGGCTGCCAGGCAGCCCAGAGCGTTCTGGGGAGTGCACAGGAGTCACGCCACCAGCCTGTCCGGAAGCACAGCAAGTCAATGACAGGCCAGTCAGACAGGAACTTCCCTTTGCTTCATCTCCACACTCATGCCCCTGGATCTTTTTTTTGGTACCAGGAATCGAACTCAGGACCTCGTGCTTGCCAGGCAGGCGCTTGTGCTGCTGAGCTATATCCCCGGCCCGCCCCTGGATCTTTTGAGCTGTGGTCAGGAGACAGGAGAGACTAGGCCTGGGTCTTGGCTGAGGTAGGGGCCTGGTCCCTCCTGAGGATGTGACTGTCAGATACTCACGAAGGACAAAAGACTGGCAGATGCTGATGGCTCACAAAGGAAACTTGAGATTATGGAAAATAAATCAATCCCTACTGCGTATTAGACATTTCGAACATAATCCCTGCAAGATGAAGGATCAAACTAGGCCTTCAAAATCCCTCAAGCAAGGAACTCAGACTCAAGAGACAAGCCAGATAAATGAAACAAAAGACCACAGATACCACACAGTACAAAATAGTAATTATTTATATTTTCAAAAAGAAAAAATTAACATTTGGAAGTTCTCCCCTGTCGGAAGAGGGGCTAATCGGAAGGAACAGGGCTGGCTCCTATGCAGGCGGCAATTCAGGTACAGACAGCTGAGCAACCTGGGCTGCGATTTTTTTCAGACAGCATTTAATAATAAAATTCCCATTTTTCTTCTCTCCTTTTTGCTTTTGTTTTGTGTTTTGTGTTTTTCATTTTAGAAAAGGGGAGGAGGGAAGGGAAGAGAAATAAAACCAGAGAAAAATGTCAAAAAACATTTTCCACAATATCTAAAAACAGAGAACCATAGTTCTTGTCAAGACAGTATGAATTCTGGGTGAATTATTTTTTCCAGTTTTCAATACCAATAAAGATTTCTGCAAAGCCACAACCATCAGAACACTCATCTTCCCAATCGAATTGCCTCCTTCCCCTTTGCCTTCACTTGTCACTTTTCATAAGAGGATAAAAGGGTGTATTCTGTCCTTGTGAGCGTAAGTGCTAACAGTGAGAGAGCTCTTCTGGTGCTTGTACAGTGACGAGGCGTCTTCACAAACATCCAAGTTCTAGCACAGCTGGAAGGACTAAAATATGCTTCTCTCAACATAAATACTACTGGAATCCACAAACTGATTCTGCAAAAATCCTTTCTTCTTTCCTTTTCCCTTCTCTTAAAACTAAGCATCTGTTTCTTCTCCCCTCCGTTTGCTCCAGGCACCTGACGATGGGCCTGCTCTGTCAGAGCAGGCAGTTTCTCGCAGTATGACCGCTGGGATGCGTGCTGGGCCGGCGCTGAAACTGCACCCCGGTGTCAGACTGGGCCAGGCCAGTGGGAGCACGGAGATGCAGCACAGGGCTCTCCTCTGGTCCAGCAGCCCCGAGTCCTGGGCCCTTCCCTCCCCCCATCCCCTAAGTTATTTAATGCCGTTTAAAGTCTGGGGCACGATGCAGTCTTTCCCCACAACAGAGTGAAAGCTCCATAGATTGCGCTGTCTGCCTGGTGTTCAGTGGCAGCAACAGTGGCCGCTGCTTTTGGAAAATAAATGGAGTCTTACGACAGGCGGGGTCTTAGGACTGCTTCAGGCGCTTGCGTGGGGGCCCCAGGAAAGGGCACTGTGCTGAAGCCAGAGAGCGGTAGGCTTCGGCCACCAAGTGAGGGTGTGACACCACCATGGACTTCCACCCGGAGGTCTCCAGGACGTCTGAAGCATGACTAGGAGGAAAGTGGAGAGAGAAAAGTGAGCAGAAGATGGACTGAATAGTCACTCAGGCAGCCTAACTTCCCAGGCTCTGGCGCAAAGGGTGTTAATGCAAGAAACACTGAGAACCCTTCGCGTGCAGAAGTTGGTGTCTGGGCCACGGCTGCTGTAATTCTGAAGTTCAGGCCTTTGAACCACCATACTCTCCACAATGAAAACTGGAATGTTCCTTAGGTTCTTCTCAGCGTTACCAATGCGCTTCATACTCACTGGTGGTGCTAATGAGAAGGAGCCGGGGCTCCCTGGGTCAGACAGCTCTGAGTTCCCACCTGCCTTGGCCATCTGTCAGTCTTCTAACCTCAGGCTGGGTCATCGCCTGGCACCTACTTGTCAAAAAAGAGGGCCTAACCAGCACTCTTCCTTCAATGGTTAATTTCCAAAAAGCACCAAGCAAGCAGCCAGCACCGAGTGGGCACTTAGTAGAGCTCTCGAGGATCAGTCCCTGCCCTCCCTCTTCTGCCTCAACCGGTAACTGCTCAGAAATCACCTCACAACTAGACCTCGAGGACGTCCGTTCCTGGCTTTGGGTATTTTCTGTGTTACATACCGTTCACTTGTTCACCTGAAACATCTCAGACCTGTCTGACCCCAGAGCTGCTGTTAGGAAGACGTTTTTAGTAGCTGGTTTTCCCACCTTCTGCTCCCCATCAGCTGGGGGGTAAACATGCCCCGGGAAGATGGGGTGTGGTCACCACTCGTTTTGGCCCCTTCGTGGTATTTCAGAGTACTAAAGCCAGGTCACCTGACACTTAGGGTAAAGGAACAGATCCGGTGGAATGTTTCTTTCTCAAAACAGCATATTTAACAATCTCAGGTCCCAATCACCCTGTTTCTTTTCCCCATTACACCACAAGCTGTCAAGATATATTTTACTAGCTCAGTACATTTTAAAAATTTACTTCTATTTTCCAAGAAATCTGTATGTCCTTTAAGACAGCGAAAGTGAAGTAAAGATACTATCATTTGGGGGACACAGCTTTTTCAGGACAGCAAGTTACCATCTTCATCAATTCTGATCATCATTTGGAAGCACAGCACTGCACCCACCATGAAAGAGAAACCATTTTCTACACTGTCCAGCTGAAGAAAGAGACGAAACCTCCAGACTTACTACCAAAAGGTTAATGAAGCCACTCGCCCGTCTCACTCGCTAATTCAAAGTGTTTCTCCTTTCTTTAGCTACTCCAATTATTCTGAGAGAGGAACTTTGAAGATGCAACTCACTAGTTGATGAAATCCACTGCCTGAGTTTTCAGCTGATCTGCGCTGTGGAGGTCAGCCAGGATGAGGATCTCTGCGGCGTTCTCCACGGAGAGGTTGCTGCAGAGGGCGTCCTCACACATGACCTTCAGGCGCTCCAGGGCGTACTGGAAGACATGAGCCCGCTGTGTCAGAGGGGCAGTGGCTTGGGGCAGACTGCGACTGAAACTGTTTTCTTTAGTGGTACCATTGTGTAACTGGATACTTGACCAGAACTGCACAGAGCATGAGAAGCTACTACTGCGATTATAAAACATAACCAGACTCTGAAGGCAGCTGTTTAAGCTTGAAATGAAGGCAGCTAACATAACCTCAGTAGCTGCCATTCAACTCTTAAGTCTACACATTAGAAAACCGACAGTTACACAGCAGAAGCCCACCCTGAAGTTTACGCATCTACTGACTGTGATTAAAGTCTTCCTTAAACCATCGCCACTTACCCTTACGATGTGGCAGTGGCCTGCTGCGGGTGGACAGAACTTTATATTTAAGCTTTCTGCAACCCTTTTATTAAGAGCCACTAAGGTGAAGCACAGTGCTTTCTACTTGAGCGCTGTCACTAGCCCCGCAGGGTATCCCAACGGGCCCATCAGGTGCTGAAAAGGAGCCCTGTGGTGACTTTCACTAGCATCTCTGCCACTACTGTTCCTGAATGAGGTCAACTAAGGGTCTCCATTCCAATAGGAAAAGATAAATGACATCCTATTTTACTGGGGTTAAGGTTAAGATTCTGGGGGTAAAAGAATAAAGCACCAGAGACCCTGGAATTCAGTTTGTTTAGAAACTTCTATTTTCTAAGGAAAGGGCAAAGATGTTCTGGAAATAGGTCAATGCTAAGCACATTTGATTTAGTTGACTGGGTCTGAGGTAACGCTACTACTTGCTCTCTAATATGAGATTATGAACTTACTAAGGAACTTCAGGGCTAAGGAAGAGGAAGGAAATAAAAGGCGGCACAAAATAAAAATGTCATTCATCAGTTCACAGGAGAGCAGTTTGCTCTGAGGCTATCCACAGCCTCCTCACAGGCCGCGCTGTGAGGGCCTTCGCACGCCATGACGCGAGGCCCTGCGGGCGGAGGTCCAGCACTCACACCAGGACAGCGTGACTGTTCTGAGTTCTGGGTGAGGAGGCATTTCTGCTGGCACTGGGATCTCCTGCAGCCAAAAGAGAGTTTTATTGGTTTTGGTGCAGCTTTAATTTTGTACATTTGAGTAACTGGAACAGTTTCCATGGAACATGGGAATGACACTAGACAGGCAAGAAATGAGGTTGCTGTTTTTTGTTTTAAAAGGCTGGAAAGGTTGTGTAAATGTTCTGTCTTTATACAGCACCGCACGGACTGTTCTTCTTATCCTTTCTAATACACGCTTTTAAAAGGACCTTCACTGTGAATAGCTCTGATCCCTACTGTATAATTAGACAAAAGTAGCCATTCTTGTCCCTTGGGGGACAAAGTTTTTTTCTTAATTATGCTTCTGAAAAACCTGCCTAATGGCAATACTTACCGGAGAGATTGAAATTGTGTCTCCCAGGCCTGGGCGATGTGTTTTGCTTTGTTTTTGGTCTAATTATGCATGTCCCCAGGAGACTGAAAAGCTCAGAAGAAGCTGTTTCAGCCTCCTGGGTAAAGTCTAGGTGTTTAGATCCTTCCATGAAAGATTTCTTACTCTACTTCCCTAAAACGCACAGGGAAGTGTAAAGGTAAAAATGTTTTCAAATAGGCTTAAAGCAAAGACTAAGTGGAAATTCTCAATGGAGCTTGCAAATGCTCCCTTCAGATACTTCTCATTCATAGATTCCAGGCACTGCCCTGACTCGACTGCCGTATTTCTCAGATGCAAGTTTATTTGTCACGTTGGAAGCCCGCCCCCGGCCTGACGATTCAGGCTGATCCCCAGCCGCGGTTACAGTAGGCGCCAGTGGGTTCTCCGGCTGGGCAGCAAGAATGAGAACCCAGAGACACAGAAGCCTAACCCTGGCTCTGGCCTCGGTGTTTCTAAACGTGGGTCTTGCAATCTTACTTGTCCTTCTTTTTATGAGTTAACGTGAGGATGTACACAGAAGTCTTTCCTTAAAGTGTAACACAATGGTGTCTGTGCAAACCTGCGCCGTGCAAGGGCATTCTCACACACTTACTCAGACTTGGCAGATGTGGATTTATGACTGCCAAGTTCGCCTAGTATGGTAGTTTTTCCCACTTAAAGCTGGACCTGCTGATGGAGTGCTACAGTAGTTTCAATGTTACAGTGTCTCCACCACACACCTGTGCATCTTCTCTTCAGGTGACTGAATGTTGAAGAAATGTGTATGCATTGTTACTCAGTTTTTATGAACTGCTGTATGCTGTTAGTGCTCTGTGACTCCCGTATATCCTACCCGTACTGACCAAACCTGAATAAAGATTTTTATTGTAACTCCTTAAACAAAAAACGCACTACTTGTCCTTACCGGGATCTAGAAGAAGAGAGGATAAATACATCCCTGATGTGTACAAGTGACCAATTCACTGAAAACCAGAGGGCAGGGCAGACAGAACCATATAAACTGTATGAAAAGCAGGCACTAGGCTGTGTCTTCTACTTTCCTAGAGCTTGCAATGAATACATTCTTTCTGTTTTCACTGAAAACAAGCTTCCCCTGGTCAGAACTGAGGTAGACTGGAAGGTACGGACTTTTTACACTGCTGACTGTACTAATAAGATACTGAAAGAGGATAAGAAGGACATGGTTATTATTCTTTTTTTTTTTTTGGTGGGTACCAGGGGGTCGACCTCAGGACCTCGTGCACCAGCAGGCGCCCGTGCCGCTGAGCGATATCACCGGCCCTTTTTCTCGTATGTGGGTTCCGGGAGTCGAACTCAGGACCTCACGCTTGCCAGGCAGGTGCTTATGCCGCTGAGCCATCTCACCGGCCCGGTTATTATTCTAATCATCATCAGGAGCACTGATTAGGTCCATATGCCTAGTCTTCTACAAACACTCCAAAAAGCTGACAATAAAGGTGAAACCTCTGCTGTAAACCCAGGTGCCTTCTGTTGTCCTCAGGCACAGAGGGAGGCGGGAGACTATCACCCTGAGCTAATCCCAGGAAGGATGTTTCTGCGCCCCTTGGTTGGAGCCCACTTTTAAGGGGGGGGTTGCAGCATCATGACAGGAAGAGGGGGCACCGTCTGGCAGAGCACCTTCCTTCACACCAGGTCACCCTCACATCAACTGCCCCCGCTCCCACACAAGAAAGGCACCCACAGGGTAAACAGCACTCTGTCCCGCCCCGTGGATGGTGTTTCCACAGGCTGCAGAGCCTGGACAGGCCATCCACCAAGCTCCGGCTGATGTCCCTACATAATAAACATCAGCTTTCCAGTGAGTGTTTTGGGGACCACTAATCCTCAGAGGTGATCCTTGAGAAAAGGACTTGGATAAATTCAGTATCTCTTTTTCCCCAAAGGGCTACTAATTTTTATAATTTTGAAGAACTATGGTGTATTTCAGTAACTACTTAGCAAAAGCTGAAAATACAAACCAGGTAAATGACAAAGTTTGTTAATGAGCTAAAATACATCTTGCAAACTATAAAGCACAATCCAAATGTTGGTGTTACTTGGATCTTTACTCTCATTATGGTTAAATATGAGATGAGGAAGACAAATAAACATCCTTCTTTTCCACAGTTAGGGTGACTATATCATTCACGGTAGGACACTTCGGAAAATAAAAAGGGTGTTGTTAAAACTGTGTTGGAACAACAAGCATAAAACAGATTGTCCTGGCTGAACTAGGATACACACTCATTTACCCACAGTGCAACACAGAAGCCCATTCACGAAATTCAAGAGGTCACAATAGGGCCGGTGAGATGGCTCAGCGGCTTAAGCGCCTGCCCGGCAAGCGCGAGGGCCCGAGTTCGACTCCCGGATCCCACATACGAAAAAGGGGCCGGTGATATCGCTCAGCGGCACGGGCGCCTGTTGGCGCGCAAGGTCCTGAAGTCGACCCCCCGGTACCCACAAAAAAAAAAAAAAAAAAAAAAAGAGGTCACAATAACTCCTAGTCCTATGATTATTTTTCTATCCTTACTTCACCTTGTCAGCAGCTGCCAGCAAATCATCCGCCATTTTGTCGAGGTTTGGCGCCTTCCCCGTGTAAATGAAGCACATCATTTCCTTAAAAACTTCAGGCTCCACATCATTGATTTCAACTCGATTCTATGCCAGAAAAACTGAAAATGAGAAATATTGCAACAGACCAAATTCCTAAACTATGTTCACAATTTTAAGCTCCAGCAAGAAGAGAAGCTTGTATCATTTAAAAGCTAACATGAACAGAAAATGTCTCCTCAGCCCTATATGACTATTATAGCCTTTTCCCATCATATGAACTACCCTTCGCCTTTTCAAATAGAAACAAATGTCTAATACTCTCACCCAGAACTGTCTAGATGATCTGCCTGGGAATTAAGTGAATCTACTTTACCTGAAATATTAACAGACCACCTCTCCCTGCTCTTAGAAGGTGTCTGTCAGGGGAATTTTACTGTTACAATAGCACAGTAAGAAAAAATAATTAGGAAAATAAATCTGCTGCCAAACTGGGAAATCATCCGACTCTAATCACCTGGCAAAGCAGAAACATCTCTGACCTATTACGTACCTTTTTGCTCTCCTCCATTTCATGTTCAAACATGGCACTAAAAACTGGAGAACGAGCTACAAAGCAAAAGGGAAACAAGGAGATGAGGTTATCACATGGGAATCTCTTGGTTCTCCCCAGTTATGACGAAGAGATAATTTCCTTCCTGATCTATTGCTAAAAGAGAGGGTCTTAGCCTCAGATTACACCAGAATTATCAAATTCCTTTCTTCATATATCATACCAATGAGAAAAAATTATAATACATAAAGAAAAGGAAAAAACATTACTTTCAAAACGATTAGCTCTACTCCGACCATCCATGTTTTAAGGATGATTGGAGTAGAGCTAATGGGTATGTCATCCAACACAGATACCTTGAGTATGCTAAATCTTCTTTATAGAGCTGGGGGCTCAAATGCAAGGTTCCTCACAATCTAAGCATAGTGTCCTAACATCTGGGGTTTTGGCTGGAACAGCACCATGTTTTCTCCACCGCTAGGTACCACACAGCAAAAAGCTCTGGACGTGGGCTTGCCGGCAGGTAGTGACCAGATCAAGTCATGCATTCTTTTTTTTTTTTTTTTTTTGTGTGGGTACCGGGGGTCGACCTCAGGACCTCACACGCCAGCAGGCGCCTGTGCTGCTGAGCGATATCACCGGCCCTTTTTTCGTATGTGGGTTCCGGGAGTCGAACTCGGGCCCTCGTGCTTGCCGGGCAGGCACTTACGACACTGAGCCATATCACCAGCCCCAAGTCATGCATTCTTTTTTTTTTTTTTTTTTTTTTTTGTGGGTACCGGGGGGTCGACCTCAGGACCTCGCACGCCAACAGGCACCCGAGCCGCTGAGCGATATCACCGGCCCCTTTTTCGTATGTGGGATCAGGGAGTCGAACTCGGGCCCTCGCGCTTGCACGGCAGGCGCTTATGCCGCTGAGCCATCTCACCGGCCCAAGTCATGCATTCTTAATAGAGATGATATTACCCCAGAGGGGGAAAAGCCTTAGACAGTACAATGGTTTGTGACTCTGCAAAGCTCATTCTACCTGATAAAGTCATCTTCCTTACTATTTAATTTCTCTCATTAGGGATAATTTAAATTTAGTTTTTCTCCTTAGGGATGGGGATAATGAAAAAAAGGTTGAGAACTGGTCTTCTAACCCGGGCACATTCTAGTATAATGAACACCACGAAAAATAAGTACACTTAATTTCAAACAGGAACAGTAATAAAATGGCTAAGAACACAAATTTGTTCATGTTTTTGAATAAATTGGGGGTCTGGGTCAAAGTTGAGACTACCAACCACTATCTAAGACTGGAAGAACAGATGGACCATGTAGGAGGGCTATGTGCTGGCAGGGAACTGGAACTTTTGGCCTATAGTTTATGTCAGAAAGAACTAATTTTAGCTCTGCCATTTTCTATACATATTCTTGGGCAAATCACTTAACCCTCTGAACATCAGTTGTTGTTTTTTTTTATATGCGGGTACTGGGAGTTGAACTCAGGACCTTGAGCTTGCCAGGCAGGCGCTTATGCCGCTGAGCTATATCACCAGCCCTGAACATCAGTATTTTAATCTATACCAAAAGGATATTAATTCTCACTGTTCTTATAAGAGTTACAGGTTGTAAGGTCCTAATACATGCTACCAATTTGAGGACTGAATGCTTCTTAATAAACAGGGAAGGGCCCACAGCAGCAGGTATGTCTCAGAGGGTCCTCAGTAGGTAGACAGCAGCTGATGTGATGGGAATAAATAAAATCACCCAGTGACAACACAGGTGCTCATCCATGTTTGAAGGGATGAATGAAGGGAGAGGCAGGCCACACATCAGAAGTAGCCAGAGAAGTAGGAGAAGACCAGAGAGAGGAGTCAAGTAATACATGAACTAGAGTCTCTCAAATTTAAGAACTAGCAGGTCACATATGTAGCTATGGAAAACTGCTTTTGTAGCATGGAGGTGAACTGAGGATAAGTGGGAGGAAAGAAGTAGAGAGCGAATGTGCTAGCTCAAGAAATTTAGCTTTGGAGAGACACAGTGAGTACACGGGAGAGGAACTGCTAGAGTAAGGTTTCTGGAAAAGTAGGATGGGGTGTGAACAGAACAGAAACAAAGACACACTCCGCTTGGCGTGCAAGGAAGAACTCCTCCACTGCAAATGCAGTGTGGCAAGAGGCAAGAGTCAGGGCCTCGAGCCTGTCGTGGAAGAAGTAGGCAAGCGCATCTTTTAGGAGCGAGGAGAGGCTGAAGGAGAGTGACTGAAACCTGAATCTCTATTGTAGAGAAAAAGAAAGGGTGCTGACTGCATCTGTGGAATGAAGTGCTGGCAGTGCTGAGGGCCTCGCTAAGCCCTCAGACACTAACTGAAGAGTTCATGGCTTCCTCAGTACCTACACTGACATCTAGCTGAGATAGGGAATGAGAAGGCGGTAGATGAGCCAGGCCGTGCTTTACCAGGTGTGTACTTTAGAAGTATGAAGCTGAGGGTCTTGGTAGGAAGCATGCTGCGTGTTATTATGGTCTGCTGTCTGCTACCCTTTCCTGTGAGCTCAAATCAGTCCTCGCTCGTCAATCCCTCCTCTGCATCAGTCTTTCTGTCTCTACAGACTGAGACCTGACCCTCCATGTCAGTGGCAAGAGTCTCGTCCTTCTGCATTTCTATCACAGAGAGGGCTAAACCTTCGGGGGCTGGGGACTCGGCTAGGTGGTATTCAGCCCCAAGTCCAAGATCTGCTCCCGATGTCCAAAGTCCCAGTTCACAGGTGCCTGGCATCTACTCTCTAGGTGTAAAGGCTCTTAGAACCTTTGCAAATCATCATCCATTCCTTGAAATGGTGGCTTAAGAGAAGAAAAACAGAAATACATTTTTACGGAGAGCAGCCCTAATGTCATAATATAAAGGCACACTGTGTTGCAGGAGTTTTTTTTTTTGTGTGTGTGGCTGAGTTAAAAAACCTGAAGTTGTGGGCCGGTGAGATGGCTCAGCGGCTTAAGCGCCTGCCTGGCAAGCGCGAGGGCCCGAGTTCGACTCCCAGAACCCACATACGAAAAAGGGGCCGGTGATATCGCTCAGCGGCACGGGCGCCTGCTGGCGCGCGAGGTCCTGAGGTCGACCCCCCGGTACCCACAAAAACAAACAAACAAACAAACCTGAACTTGTACAAAAGGTAATTATGCAGCCTCTGGCTTTTCTTGTTTCACCAAAATGACACAGTGGCCCGTGAGGAAATACCTACCTGCTAAGATCGCTTTGTGAGCCTGGAACTCCTGGCCGGCCACACACAAGCAGCAGTCCGTGAACCGGGAATTCTCCCACAGCCCTCCCAGCTCGTCCGCCAACCGGCACTCAGGAACCTTCACCATGTTCATGGTATTCTGGCCGGAAATGTTGACGGAATCTTGTACCACACTCACCTGTGAAATACAGGGAAATAACCCAAAGCTTTTGATAGGAATTTTCCTCCCAGTAGGTGAGGGATGACTCTTACCTCAATGCTACAGAACATTCAGATACACATTCTCTTGAAACCCCCTCTATAAATCAGGCTTTATCCTTTGAAGCAAGTAATTTCCTATTTATCACACTCATACTTATTCTCCACCTTTTCAGGACAATGGCAAGAATGCCCCACAGATCTTTCTCCAGTTTCTTTTAAGTTCCACCTCCTCTGCACTACAAACCTGGCAAAGCCACCAGGGGGGAATCTGACAGAAACAAATAGTAAACCTCAAGTATTTATCTTATTCTACCTTAGACAGAAAGCTAAATACAAAGAACCCTTATAAAAATACCATTAAAACTCTGTGGAGAAAAGAATCTAATAACCTCAGCCTAAAAGCACTTCACTTGTTTCAGTTAGATCTGGATCGTGCAGCTGAAGTGCAGCCTTAGAAGGCCTGCTGAAGTAACCACACTCCCTGAGAAACGTTAGTTTCATGAACACGACACCACTGGCCCACTACCAGTGAGGACTGGGCTTGGAAGATCTTCCTAGGAGGGACAGCAGTGTCGGGATACAACCTTACACATGTAAGTCATCTGTGACAAGGACCTACAAGATGGCTGGCCACAGCTATACATGCACTTGGAGCTTTGGAACAGAATGGCACTGCTAGGTTAGTGTGGCGATCCAGTTCCCACTATGGCTTCACCAGCTCAACTGACTGTTCAGTCTGGAGAGAAAGCAAGCTAACTTCTAGATGGGTCAATGAAATTCGGATAAATTTGATAGGGTCCCAAGTACAAGGATATATAAAAAATCGCATAATATTATAAACTAAGTGTCAGTTACTGAATGAAAGGTAAGACCCTGCAAAGCAGACACCTGCCTAATAGCCACTGCCCTGCTTCATCTCCTCTATCACATCAGGTTAGAAAACTTCAATCCAAGCACAGCTCGCAAATGAGAGTGAGCTCCCTACTCTTGCTATTCCTGAGAGTCAGATGAGAAAGCAAGCTTAGGAAGATACTTAATGACCCAGATTTCTTTTAACCTTCAAGATGCAAGTCACCCCTCAGCTGTACTCATGAAACTAGAGGCGCAGCTAATGCCCCATCCAAATGACCTGCAGTCCTTCCGTGCAAGAGTAAGATACTTACTATCAGGTCAAGAAACTTACTCATTTGTTTAAAACTAGCTGTTATGGTCTTCAGCTATGAAGCAGCCAAGTTAATCAATTATGAATGTGCTGAGCATTAGTAGCACATTTATCAGAGGCAGATTACAACATTATTTTAATAGCCCAGGATCTAGCACAAATCACTCCACAGAGATTCTCTTGTCCTCTGTAAGATTTCTAATTTGACTCGGCCATATTCTCACATTAATACCTTCACTTCTTTTGATACAATATTAACACCAAAAGTAGGGTTGCTTGTTGCTAGTTATAGCTCTAAAATACTGATTTAAAGGGGGTGGGGGAAGGAAAACAAAAAGGAAAAGATCAATTAAATCCAAGTTCTTCATAGGAAAAGGCAGAAATCTCTGGAGATGGCCAATGAAGGGAATGGAGAATGCTTTTGGCACTGTGTTTCTAGCTTGAATTAAGCCAGGCTGACAGGAACCCAAACTCATTAACACTTGATGGCAATTTAGTAGACTGCATAAAATGAATTGGCAAAAGCTGAGCTGAGTTTCACATAAACTATGGTTACCAATGGACCTTCTGCTGGTGAGATGCGTGCTTGGTAATGAGTGGGGCCCAAAGACTGTGATATCTCTCAGTGGGGCCATGTCTCTCTCTGGACACAGACAGGAACACAGCAGGAAGGAGAACGTACCTTTCCTGTCTGAGCCAGGCTTGTTCTGCAGATATATAGATGCCTGCGGTCTCCAGAGCTCTCAATGTCTGGCACCTCTTACCAACATTAAATACGCTTAATTAAAAATAAATTTGAAATGGCATTCACAAATGAGTCTTCAGAGCCCAAACTTTTAGCTTAGAAAGGAATTGTTTTCCTCCGCAAATGATGCTGCTAAAATGAGACCGTTTTGACAAAAACTAAAGATTTTTTTTAATGCCTATAAAGTTGACTATGGAGACTCATTCAGAATTGCAGCTGTGAAGATGACGTGACTGTGACATTTATGTCATCTCATAAACGAATGCGTGAAAATGTTTCAGGAAGGCAGTATAATCCCCTAAATTTCAAGTTGTAAAGGGTCTCACTTTTAAAGTCAATTCCTTTTTTTAAGAAAGAAAATTTCATAAAAGACTAAAGATTGTGCCAATTCTTGTACATTTCATCTACACATACAGTCAAAGTAAAACCCATGGAAATACATATTTAACTTCAATACAATTAAAAGAATCAAGCCACGCATGGTAGTGCACAAGGCAGGAGGATTATAAATTTGAGGCACTGTATTTCTAACGTGGGGACAGCCTGCCTCAAACGGGGGTGGAGTTGGGAGTGGGGGTGTGGAGATGCAGCCAGTGGTAGAGGGCTGTGTGAGGACCTGGGTTCAATCTCCAGTATTAGGGAGAAAAAATTCAAGAAAACAAATAGTTACTATGAATTGTTTATACGAGCATCACTATTTCTCAACCTAAATGTTGATCAACAAGAAAATAAGTGTATATTCACACCACAGACTATTATACTACACTAATAATTACTTTCACAATAAAAATAAATTTTAGAAACATAAATTGACATAATTTTTATAAAGTTCAAAACCAAATCTAAATGTATTATTCAGACATCCAAATAAACAAAGGGATGATAGCATAAAATTCAAAATTTCATTAAAATTCATAAATTTCATTATCTGAGTAGAAAGACAGGTCTCGGGGACAAGGGTAAAAAATATATCAGTTAATTCCAAGTTATTGGTGATCATATGTTAGTTGGTAGGTTTACTATATTAGCATGATTTATAAGCTACAATGACGTTACGCATTAAATTAAGTTTTTCCATGGGCCGGTGAGATGGCTCAGCGGCATACGCACCTGCCTGGCAAGCGCGAGGGCCCGAGTTCGACTCCCGGAACCCACATACGAAAAAAGGGCCGGTGATATCGCTCAGCAGCACGGGCGCCTGCTGGCGCGCGAGGTCCTGAGGTCGACCCCCGGTACCCACAAAAAAGAAAAAAAAAAGTTTTTCCCCAGTATTGAGGACTAAACCCAGGGCCTTGTCACTGAACTACTCCCCCAATCCTTTTTAAAAATTTTAAAATTTTGTGAGCCAGGCATGGTTGCTCATGCCTGTAATCCCAGCACTTGGGAGGCTGAGGCAGGAGGACTGCTACAAGTTCAAGGCCAGACTAGGCTACACAGTGAGTTCAAGATCAGTCTGAACTATACAGCGAGACCCTGTCTCAAAAAACAAAAAACAACGAAAAATTTTTTAAATTTTGAGGCAAGGTCTTGCTAAATCACTAAGTTGCCTGGGCTTGAACTTGCAATCCTGTTGCCTCAGCCTCCCAGAATGGTGGGATTACACGTGTGGGGAAATCAACACTTCTGTAGGTAAAAAAATAATCAAATATTAGCACTTTCATACAATGTAAAAGTAATACAAATAATTCACTAATAAAAAAGGAAAAATTTAATGAGACCTGCTTATTTAAAATTTGACAATAATACATATTCTCGGGCTATGAGGGATATTCTGCTTCAGAATGGATGTTTTAAAAGAGTAAATGTGGGGCCGGTGAGATGGCTCAGTGGCTTAAGCGCCTGCCTTGCAAGCGCGAAGGCCCGAGTTCGACTCCCGGAACCCACATACGAAAAAGGGGCCGGTGATATCGCTCAGTGGCACGGGTGCCTGTTGGCGCGTGAGGTCCTGAGGTCGTCCCCCCGGTACCCACAAAAAAAAATAAATAAATAAATAAAAAAATAAAAGAGTAAATGTGTGTCTGGATATTTCATAATTGGAATTTCGTATTTCATAAGGCATTTCCTGTTTCATCTTTAACTGTAACATCACAAAGAGGAACTGGAATCTTCTACCTGTCAAAAGCATAGTGAAGGGGGAATACAGGCATCTTTATTGCTAAAAGCTATTTGTTTCAATATAAATAACTGGGATAGTTCAATAGGAACCGAAAATTTTCATGAAGGTCCAAATTATTAAAGAGAAAATTAAAAGTGTAATTGAAGCTTGCTTTTGTCTCCTTCTTTCCTTACCAGAATGAACACTCTGTCAAGAATACTTGGGAAAGCCCTGCTTCCTTGGGTGAGTGGCACGCAGCTCCACTCGGGTAGTGCAGCAGACTAGAGACAGGAGAGGGCTGACATGGCCATGATATTAATTTGCTGCACAATGTTAGGAAAAATTACCTGACCTCCTGAGGCACTGCGTCTTTCCCTGAAACATGAAAAAGAAAACAGCAAATCTAGCTCAAAGGATTGTAGTATGGGATAACTCAGGAAATGCTCTGAAAATGCTCCACGTAAGTTAACTGGACAAAATCAACTTGCAAGAATTGCCATGTTAGGGGCCGGGGATATAGCTCAGCGGCACAAGCGCCTATGTGGTAAGCGCAAGGTCCTGAGTTCGATTCCCGGTACCCCCCCAAAAAACAAGCTTATAAGAATTGCCATGTTGCTGGGCGTGGTGGCACATGCTTGTAATCTCAGCACTTAGGAGGCTGAGGCAGGAGGATCACTGTGAGTTTGAGGTCAGCCTGAGCTACATAGTGAGTTCAAGGCCAGTCTAAACTACTTAGCGATATCCTGTCTCAAAAAGACAAAAACTAAAACCAAAACTAAAGAATTGCCATGTTTCCTAACAGACAAAACATCAGTGAGAACTGAAAGTGAAACCAGTGTGGCACATTATAAATCGGACCACACATTCAGTATTTTCAATTTACAGTCTAATTGTGTTTAACATTCAATAACAATAATACACTGAAATAAAGCCCAAACACACAAACATGTGATTCTGTCTTTCACCTTGGAATTCCCTCTTATGGCTTCTGGGAACACCAAAAAGTCCTTGAAACAATTGAACTTACTGCATCAGAACAGAACAGAAGTGCATGGGCCACAGGCGGAGGGAGGAACAGAGCACAGGGGCACTCATAACCTGAAGTTCCATGTGCACATCACCTTCATAAATGCCTCTAAATAACAAACCAATAGTACTTAAGATGTAAAGATGATTAAAACAACTTGTTTACAAATATCCCATTGATAAAAGAGGGAAAAAAACAGGCCAAAGGGACAGAACTTGCACGAAAAAAGGATGTAGCTATGAAAAGTGCTAAGAACTTAGATGAGCTGCAGACATTTTTGAAACCCACACATCCAATACACACCCCACGCAACCGTCTTGCAATGCTGAATGCTACTAAGTCCACAGAGAGCCTTGGAACAGAAACGAGTCTCACTAGGCACCAGCCCAAGTATGAGAAGCAACACTCAGCACCTGTGGCCAACCGAGAAGTGAGAGGAACAGATGGCACACCTGGTTCCATGGTAAGAAACCGATGGCATCAGCAGAACCCAGCAGACGCTTCCCTGTTCAACATCTCCTCGTTTCCAAAGTGTCATCTCACTTCCCTCCTAAGTCAGTGAGGCGAATCTAAACTTAACCACAGGATTTCTCCTGAGAGAATTTGAGATGGGAAAGTGAAGCGCACACTGGAACTCAGCCTCAGACTCCACCAGAGGATTGGACTGGCAAGGGAGGGCAGGTCAACTGGCTTCCAAACCAGGCGTGTCTGCATGGAGGTCGGGGCAGCTGGAATGGACCAGAGACAGAGGCTGCGGGATCTGACACAGGTTGGGCACACTGTGGCCCAGAAGTGCTGCAGTAAAGGTAACGGCACTTCCTAAAACGCCAGATGCTATTTAAGGGAGATTTTCTTCGGAAAACAGTTTAAAGATTGGCTTTCATTCCCAACAAAATTAGAATTTTCCACTATTTTAAAGTTTTTCTTCAAATACAAGTTTCTAAGATAGATGAAGATTAAGATGGATGCTGTTTATGTAATACCTAACCTCACACAAAACCAGCTAATTGTTCTCATTTCCTTACTCAGGCACCGAGCATGACCTGTGACTATGACTTACACCAAATTCAAGTTCATCACATATGAAACCACTGCCACATTTTACCAATCTATATAGATCCTATCATTCTAGTCTTTCCTTCTTTTACTTAACAATTAAAATGGAGAGGAAACAGCTATTATGCAAACCACGCTCTATGTATTTAGCATAGCATTTTAATAAACCATACCTGCACATTTTATAATCATTAGCAACTACTTATTCTGCTGAAATACAGAAGCCTGCTACTGCTGGTCAGGCTTCTTCTGCAAAAGGGCAAGAGTCCTATGGGACACCCTCCCGAAACCCGGTGGTGATATGTCTTTTGAACTGCCATTAGCTCACAGTATGAGCCTATTATCTGACAGACAGGCTGACAGGCAGGGAACTCGCCTGCACCTCCCGCAGGAAGGTACGGAGCTCATCCTTGCCACGTGGTGCTGTGGAGGAAGTGTCTCCCTGACCACCTGGCACACAGGGACACTGATGTGGACTGGAGGTTTTATTTCTTTATCATAATGTGATTTTAGATGTCTATACGTGTAGAAAACAGCAGGAAACACCTAATTAGTATGTATAGTACTCAGTAAAGAACCCACTTTCTGATTCACTGTCTCAGGATTTTACATCCCAGACTCTCCTGTATACCTGGAAAGGCTCGAGGCTCTGGGTGGCAGGGCCTTCCTTCCTGACTGCAGCTAACTCCTGGCTAGCTCTGAGTTAGCAAGCTTCACACAGCTGTCACCCTGAGGGAGGGCTTCCCACTTTCCTGTTTCACAATGACTCCAGCCAGATAAACCATAGGAACGTGATGGGGCCACGAAATCCAAAGAGCAGAAAAGGAAAGAGATCCACTGTCAAACACACAGAGACCCCATTGAAGCTGAAGAAACAGACACATTTAGTTGCTGGTCACTTCCCTTGGCTTGAAGTGACAGCCCTTCCAAATGCTATTTGAAAAAACCTACAGAGAAAAATCAAGAATCCCAAGCCAAGCTACTCAAAGCTGACGCACACTAAGATGCAGACAATCTTTGTTTTGATGAACAGTAACAAGTGGAAAGGTGAGCTGCCCAAACCTTGAAATCATGAGGCAGTTCAATCAGTCACAGAAATAACGTTTGTACAGCTGTGCTTTACTCGGGATATTTCTCATTCCACATCCCCGATACACAACACCATCAAGGCTGCCGATGCCCATCAAGTGTGGGAATGGCCACTCTCACGGCAGGGAAAAGGACTCACCTCGCAGAAGAGGGTAAGTTTGTCATCAGGGAGAAGCCCGTTGGCCTCATCCAAAAGAAAATCTCTACGGATGAATTTTTTGAATCCCCAGTCTTTGCCTTGTACAAATCTATAAGCTCGTTGACTCTCTGGGATGAAAAAAAAAGTCATATTTAGGGTTACTCAAAAACCAGTTCAAATCCACAACCTGTCCAGGTATGAAGTTGCTGGATGTGAAAGTACTCAAGCGCAAAGGACATTTACCCATAGCTTTGGTTTCCTCTCCCTTGGCGTTCAGAATGGAGAATTTGAATTTTGCCCGAACTTCACTCTTTGGACAGCTGACCAGTAACAGGTAAAGGGACAGGTAATCTTTGCTTTCTTCATCGAGCCCTTTTGGGTTTACTCGTAAACACCTGCCCAAAACAGACAGGAAAAAAGGATTAAAAATACCTTTATGCATAGGTGAAGTGACCATATAGATGTAACACGGGAATTAAGAGATGTTTAAAAAAAAAAAAAAAAAAAGGGTCCAGCCTCCGTGCCTGGCAGAATGACTACTTGGGAACCACTCTTCTATAGTGATCTGGATCACCTTTTAAAAAGTAAACAAGGGGCCAGTGAGATGGCTCAGCGGTGTAAACGCCTGCCTGGTAAGGACAAGGGCCCGAGTTCGACTCCCGGAACCCACATATGAGAAAAGGGCCGGTGATATCGCTCAGCGGCACAGGCGCCTGCTGGCCTGAGTTCAACCTCCGGTACCCACAAAATAAAAAAAAGTAAACAATAAAGGAGCATTTTAGAATCAACAAAACACCCCTTGCATCTCCTTTCTTTCTCATAACCTTCCAATTCACCCTTTTTCCTCCTCAAATACTTTAAAATGCAGCATGTCCTACTATATTACAATCTTCAATCTCAGAAAAGGAAGCCCTTAATTTTGTTGGGACTATGCGAAACCATGAATAAAAAGGTTAATGAATCCTTTAATATCAATGTTGAGAGAAAAAATACTCTAAAGAAATATGTCAATAGTACATAAGTTTTTACAGATATTTTATCCATCTGGCAGTAATAGTCTAAGATTTAAATAAAGGAGGCAGTATGGAGGAAGCACAGACAAAAGTAAACTCCTATGACACACTGTAGAGTTCCAAACCAGGCTTCTAAGTAGAGTTAGAGATGCCAATCTGTTACAGATGAGTCAAAACAAAATTCAGACAGAATTAACAGGTTCAACTGAGTTAAGCTGTAAATGTCATTAGCTGAACCCATGTGGTTCAGACACTGCTTCTGCCACCCAGAATCCACAGGCCATATGTACCCTCAGGCCTTGCCAGTGTTGTAGCACCTTTCTCAGACAGGTGGCTACATCCAGTGCTTCTCTGGGGAATGCAGATGCCACACACATCACAACACAATATGCCAAAGATGTGGATTTAAATACAATGCCTAAGAATAAACATTTCTCTCAACACATAGTGGGGTATACTGCTTAACATACATAGTCAACAAATACTAAATGAATGAATAAACAACCATTCAGCAGGTTATCAGGATCCAAACTGGTGATTCAGAGACAAGTTTTTGGGCTGGGGATGCAGTTCAGTGGCAGAGCACTTGCCTCACATGCGTAAGGCCCTGGTTCAAGCCCCAGAACCACGAAACAAAGCAGAGGTCAGAGACGTGTCTTGGTCTCTGTGGTGGGCATCAGGGTATACCCTTAGAATGCCTGCTCCTCCTCTTCAAGAGGACACACGGCTTAGATGGGACTGAGCCTCCCACTCCCAGATCACACTCGCCCTGGTGCAGGGATTAGCTCCTGGGACCTAGACCTAAGCCCTCAGTGCATCTGTCACATATTCCTGGCCACACAATCAGTTCTAAGAGAGCTCAGTCTTCCGTCGGCATGTAGTGAGCTACGGCCCTTGCTAGCACCAGGGAAGCCAGCACGGAGCCGTCCGACAGCACGAAGACTGGGCAGTGCAAAGAGAGATGGGGTCCTCAGTCTCACCACTGGCCTGCTGAAACCCATCCTGCATGCTGGTCAGTGCCGTCACATGGGCAAATAAATCCTCTTTTCTGCTTAAAAGCAGGCAATTTAAAAGTCAGTATTTTATGTTAAAATCTAAGTTTTTTGTTTTTCTTGAAAAACCAGAAAATCTGGCAACGGTCAGGTGTTATTCACAGATAGCTGTGGTGGCCAGAGTTTGGTATCCACCACTCCTTTTAGAAGGATACTTGCTAAGTACCATGTAATCACCACACATAACATGTACGGGTATAATTTCTAACAGTGGCTGTCTTTTCATTTATATTGCCCTATGAGCCGAGTTTGATGATCCCTGATATTCACTGAATTAATTCAAAGTTTTAGTGAGCACCTACTATATGCCAGGTACCAGGGATACGGTCAAAACAAAACAAAATCCCTGCCTTCAAGGAACTGATATTCTAGTCAGTGTCCCATAAAACCAAGCAAAACAGGCAAAAATTTTTTATGGAAAAATGTTTACAGCTAGAGGTGTTCTTCCTCACCATTTCAGTTTATCATTGGCTCCTGATGAAAAGGTTGAACTTTTAATGACTTCACCCATTTCCTCTCGGCAAAAGCTAAAGTTATTGATGGTCCACATGTAGGAGAATTTCACTACTTTGATCTGTTGATAGAAAACCAGGAAGCAATTACATGGGAAGTGGGCAACTTGAAAAAACAGGCTGAAGATCAGAAAAGCATTCCCCTCCTCCCTCTGTCTAACTCCCACAGGAAGAGCATTGTTCGGCCAGCATGGAAGTTCAGGTTTTTTTTGCCTTAGGTTCCTCACTCACAATTTTAAGAAATCTCACACTGACCAACTACTTTTACAGCTTTTTTTGGTTTCTGAGAAACACTGATGGAAAGTGAGAAAAATATGGACAGGAAAAACAAAAAACAACAAAACATGGACAGGGTTGGGAAAGCAAATGAAATTATACTTAAAATAGTCTGTAATCAGGCCGGTGAGATAGCTCAGCAGCATAAGCGCCTGCCTGGCAAGCGCGAGGTCCTGAGTTCGACTCCCAGTACCCACATACGAAAAAAGGGCCGGTGATACTGCTCAGCAGCACAGGCGCCTGCTGGCACGCGAGGTCCTGAGTTCTACCCCCAGTACTCCTCCCCCCCCAAAAAAAAAGTCTGCAATGGATATATCAATGCCACAGTTTAGGGCTGCAAATGTCAAACTTTGCTCCACCAACAGAGGAACCTTAGAACAGGTTCCATCAAGGGGGCTACTACAGAATCTAGTTTTTTTTTTTTTTTTTTTTTTTTGTGGGTACCGGGGGGTTGACCTCAGGACCTCGCGCACCAACAGGCGCCCGTGCCGCTGAGCGATATCACTGGCCCCTTTTTCGTATGTGGGATCCGGGAGTCGAACTCGGGCCCTCGCGCTTGCAAGGCAGGCGCTTACGCCGCTGAGCCATCTCACCGGCCCCAGAATCTAGTTTTAAAGGTACACCCCTTCAAGGGCCAGGGATATAGCTCAGCGGCACAGCACCTGCCTGGCAAGCGCGAGGTCATGAGTTCGATTCCCGGCACAAAAAAAAAAATATTCCACCCCCCCCAACAACCACTAAAAAACACTGGTCTCAAGGATTCTGATTCCATGTGAAAATCCAAGGAATGCAAGGCTATGGCAGTTATGACCCAGAGAAAGCCGGAAACCCAATATAGAAAAGCAATCCTATTCTTTTTGTCCACCAAATCCTTCCAAAATGCAAGACTTTACAGGGTGAAAACATGAACTTACCTGTGTGTAGCACCAGCTCTCAGCTACAGGGCCACTCGACATTTCTGCCGGAGGTGGAGGACTTGGAACCCTTGACATCGCCAGTTTGAAAGTTAAACAAGGTTTCCAAAGTCACGGGGCAAAGATTTCTGTTCTTTCTTCACCCTGGTCAGACCCAGCAAGCAAGAAGATTTATTAAGAGTTTTGACTTACTATTCTATTATTTGTTTGACCTTCTAAAGACTGGGAACTTTGTGGCCTGCCTGGAACGCTCTAACCTGGTAATATCGTACTAATGTCAGAGAAGTGCACCTTGATAGCCTCCTATTCACAATTGTATTGCCCTGCATAATGCTCAATATCTCCAAATGGACTGACCCAAAGGCTGCCAGAAAAGGAGTCAGTCACAACCTCGCTCTTGGCTCCTTCCCTTAGGACACAAATGCTCCACTACTCCTATAGAATGACCGTGTTACCCTCTGAACATTACTGTCTCCTCCCGTGCTTCACTGCAGTTGCAGGACGTGCCTCTCATTCAACAAGCCTTTGCTAGCTGCACTCGTGAAGGCGAACATTTTTACACCTTTTTCAGGGGGGTTTCTGCAGCCTCAGCATCTCCCCTCACCATCACCACTTGACTTGCAGATTCTCCCGCTTGCTGTCATTCTCCTGTCTTTTTCTCCACTGCTGCTCCCCATAGTTTAATACTCATTTTCTCAATGTATTCTTTTCACAGCAATTTTATTCATCTCAGCAGTGTCAAATTTCTGCCCTTAAACAAATATTTCCCCGATCTCTCTAACTCTCATCTCTTTCACAAGCTCCAAATAGCTGCTATGTATCTCAATGGGGTGTCCCAGTAGCAAATCAAATCAACGCAAAATTCTCTCCTCCAATGCCTTTCTAAATAAAAGGCCTTTCAAAATCGGTGAAGAATCTGGGGAGGAGGGAACGGGAATGTAGGTCAAAGGGTACAAACTGCAGATATGTAGGGTGAGTTGGTCAGGACGTCTGCTGCACCACAGGAGCACTATAGGTAATAATACTCTATCATACAGTACACTGGGAATTCGCTCTTACCACACACGGGCGCATGTGTATGTAACGATGTCAGATTAATATGCTCACTGGCTTGACTGCAGCAATCATCTCATGTACATGTATATGTACATGAAAACACGTTGTGATCTTCAACATCCACAATTTTAAAAACTGGTGAGTTTGGTAACAACTTTTGAGCACCACAAAACCAAAAAGATAAAGGGATAATTTTATTAATATATAAAAGTGATATGTGTTGTTTCTACAAAAAATCAGTAAGAAAAAGGTCAACTATCCTATAAAAAGTATTGCTCACCAAAAAAAGAAATAAAGTAGCTCTTAAACATTTTACATCTATCAGACTAACAAAAAAAATATTCAGGTATGAGAAAATGAGAACTCTTGTACACTGTGGTAAGACCATAAATTAGTAAGTACTTTGTGAACAGGAATCTGCCCATGTCTAGCAAAGCTGAAAATATGTGACTCTGAGGACTTGGTAATCCCACTTTGAGCTGTATGCATAGAGCAGGGGTCTCCAGCCTGAGTGCACCAGAATCACCTCTTCACCCAACTGCTGGCCCCATCCTCAGAGCTTCTGATTTAGAGGTTTGGGATGGGCCCAAGAGGCTGCGTTCCTAACAAAACCCCACGTGACCCTGACGCACTGGTCCTGAAGCACATGAGGACCACTGCCCTAGAGAAACCCTGCACTTGGGCCAGTGAGATGGCTCAGTGGCGTAAGCGCCTGCCTTGCAAGCGCGAGGGCCCGAGTTCGACTCCCGGATCCCACATACGGAAAAGGGGCCGGTGATATCGCTCAGTGGCATGGGCGCCTGTTGGCGCGCGAGGTCCTGAGGTCGACCCCCCGGTACCCACAAAAAAAAAAAAAAAAGAGAAACCCTGCACTTAAGACATAAGATAAAGACAGGAGTGTTCGATGTGACAATCTGTGCCAGCAAAACACTAAAACTAAAAATATATTAGTTGGGGAACAGATAAGTAAATTAGATTTCCATATAATACAAAACTGCATTTCAGGATTTAAAATTAATGAACTAGATTACAGCACCATGGATATCAAACGTAACACTAATTAATAAGTTTTGGATGATGTGTAGCGCATTATCATGCACATGTTAAGATTTAATATTATTACGGATACATGGATGCAGTAGAAGCAAAAAAACAAAAAACAAAAAAACACCGACAAACTATGTAGCAGTTTTATGATTAGAGAAGGGAAGAAAAGAACTAAGAATATAAGATACTTCAATTTACCTCTCATATTTGTTTTAAAATAAAGATGATATGAGGCAAAATGATAATGCAAATATCTGCCAGCTAGAGATGACAGGTACCTGAGTAAATACCATTCTTTGTGCTGCTCTACTTATATATATATATTGTAGCAATACTGTAAGGGTATGTTCCAGTCTAGCCCACATTACCTGGTTTATATATAATAACCAAGGGAGAATTTTCTTTCCTGAATATTTGGTTTTCAACTGTGAATAGATAATATAAATCTTATAATTGATCTTGTTGCCCTCTTTACTTGGCTACCAGGAAGCCCTAAGACAAATCTGTGACTCACCTCTTAAAACTATAGGCTCATATACTGTTCTATGTATTTTATATATGATCATAAATTCACTCTGTATCAGTTTTATTATTTTATTCATTATCCCCTTTGCTATAATTCCCTGAACTGTTATTTTTTATAAGTTAAATATTTTTGTAATCTGCCTCAAATCCTTGGTAGAAAAAGGCATAAATAAGTAACAACAACAGAATCACTTAACAATAATTCAACTCACAAATATTTGTTGACTACTTAACAAGCATTAATATGGATTAGTAAGCTATACTTGTACCTTTAAAGAGTAAAACTGCTGATAAATGGAATTAAGTGCTGTTCCCATTGGTCATGAACACTATCCTATGAGCATTTATGATTAAAACATCTCATGTGGGGGCTGGGGATATAGCTCAGCAGCACAGCGCCTGCCTGGCACACATGAGGTCCTGAGTTCGATTCCCGGTCCTCTCCCCCAAAATCTCATGACCACAGATGAAGTTAACAGTCTTACACACACAGTTTGCTATCTCACTTATGCTAGCAACCTAAGCACTACGGCAGCATTTGGGATGCTTTGGTTCATGACTCCATTATAACATCAAGAAAAGTGATCAAATGCTACTGTGGTCCCCTCCCAAGTAGGCTTACATTTGATAGAAAACACATTCTCACAAAAACTATTTATTTGCCCAGTAATTAGTAAATATACCAGTTTTATAAATCCCAGTTAACATTATTGGCCAGAATGAAATTTCAGAATTCTTACTTTTGGGCAGTGTAGAAATGAAGATGTGAATTTTACACGTTAGTTAAGAGCATAGAATTTGGCTCTGGAGATGTGTGTGTTGGAGGCTCTGTTCTACACTGAGCCAGCACAGAATACTAATTTGAGCTTATTTTAAAGTTAAAAAAAAAAAAAACCTTCAAAGGTAAAAAAAAAAAAAAAAAAAAAAAAAAAAACCTTCAAAATTTTCTAACCATTAACAGTTTACAAATTTTTCAAACCTCAAGAAAAGGGTCAAAGTTTTAAAAGTAGGTAATTTTAATCCCCTAATTGCTGTTACTGAATCTTGGTCCATTACTACAACCAAGGGGGAAAAATACTGTTTTGGTCTTGGCCATTGTTTCCCATCTTTTCTGCTTCTGAAATTTTTTTTTTTTTTTTTTTTGGACAGGGTCTCACTATATAGTGGAGACCTCCACTGGCCTCAAACTCGTGGTGATCCTCCTGCCTCAGCTGCCCGAGTGCTGGGATTACAGGCATGTGCCACCATGCCTGGCTTTCTGACTTATTTTATAGCCAAGTCTTTCTCTTTTTAAAAAATATATTACGCCACCTATCTTCCAGTTTTTAAAAATGTCCAACCAGTAGAACTGGAGACTCAGACTCTGAGGAGCTCTAAGCACAGGCCCTGCTGGGAAAGAAACTGACTAGGATAGCACAAGTCCAGTTGATTTCACTCAGAGCAGGTACCACTGGCAAGGTGTTCATCAGCAAAGTAGCTGGGTGCTACACAAGCACTCTAGCATTTCATGCCAATTGCTGCAGATGCCCAGCAGAAAAACAATTTTAGAAAAAAGGAGCTCTATTTGAGGGTCAGAGCTTGAGAATCTTTGCAGGAGGCAGCTAGAGCCAAAATATATTGTTGGTAGTTTCAAACAAGCTAAGAGAAGACTGTCCAAGTTCTCTAATGAGAAATTTATTTTTTTTTTCAGAGCTTACCAAACTTTCTAGAATGCTGACAATCTGAGGCTGAACATATCTGTTATATACCAGCTATTTTCCTGCTCACTCTATTAATCCTGACCTGTGAGGAAGACCTCTTGAGTCACATCAAGAAATGTACTGAGAACATCACTGTCAACTGTAACAGTGCTTAAATTCCTACAAAGGTAGTATTGGCTAACTACTAACAACACTCTCTAATGGAATGCTTCTTGCAGACACTGTTGAGACCATGAACTCATCCATCTTGGAAAAGAGATTTAAATCAATCACTTAATTTGATTTCTAACTAGAAGGTTAAACTTCTAACTAGATTTCTAACTAGAAGGTTAAACTTTGTAGGGCAGAGAAGTAAAAGAAAATGTATTAATGCTGTCATGATACACACATAATGCTTTTTTTTTTCCCTTCTTCCTCTTCAGTACTGGGAATTGAACCCAGGGCCTTTGTACTAAGCTACATCCCCAGCCCTTTTTTATTTTGAGACAGGGTCTCATTAAGTCACTAAGTTGCTAGACTGGGCTCAAACTTGTGATCTTCCTGCCTCAGCCTCCCAGGGTGCTGAGATTACAGGCGTGTGCCATCATCCCAAGGTACAAATAACGCTCTGAGCTGAATATACACTTCTTTTATACCTATGAACTCTTCTGCCTCCAGTAGACCTTAAGCTACTTAAACAGAATTTGGAACTGTTCTTTGTATCTATCCCCTTACCACCTGGCAAAGACTGCCCGCACCAAAGGTACTCAGTAAAAATACTTTGAAGACTTAAACACTTACCTAATTGCATTTAAGTTGAATTAACTTTTTCTGATTTTGTTGTTGTTGTTATTTCATGTATCTGTAAAGCAGCCTTTTGAGTGATGCTGAACATATCCACTTTGCAATGTAACAAGAACCATTAACTTGATCTTTTGGATAAATTATATACAAAACCCCAAACTCAGCCTGGCACTTCAAAGCTCAGCTCTGGTGAAAATAAACTTTTCACCCAGCATTAAGTACATATTCATTCTACAAGGGGGGAAAAGACTGGTTATAATTTCCTTCAATCTAAAAACACAAATCAGTAACTAATTTGGGCAAAACTCATACATAACCAGAATTCTTTCATGATAAGATATAAAAACTTGGGCCGGTGATATCACTCAGCGGCATAAGCTTCTGCCTGGCAAGCGCGAGGTCCTGAGTTCGACTCCCGGTACCCGCATATCAAAAAAAAAAAAGATATAAAAACTTCCCTGTACAATAAGAGGAAATGTTCCAATAGTTTATCCTGTAGTATATACTGAACTTGGCTAGAACATTCTCAAGTGTTACACAGACAGCTTGTATAGTCAATCTTTTATTTATTCTCCATGAGCATTCCTCTAACATCAATCAACATCATTTAGAGAATTAAAAAATAAATCAACTCATAGTCACATATTTCATGACTGCCTCTATAAGTTATTTTGTATCTATTACCTTTAAAATGAAAGAAATAATGAGTTCCATTCCCCATACAAAAAAAAAGAAAAAAGGAATAAGATTGTGAAGATATTAGATTGAACTATGAAACTTGTTTCGTACACCAAAAATAGCTACATATTGGCAATTTCATGCCGTACAACATAATAGGTAGTATGCACAGCTGGGAATGTAGCTTATTCCCAGAGAAAGGTTTGTTAGGGACTTTTTAAAGTGCTCTAGCTCACTCTCTCTTGCTCTCTCTCTCTCTCAGTTTAAACCCTTGTACAGTTTCCAAGTGAAGAAAAATCTCAATGTCGTATCTATTTTAAACCTGAGAGACGTTTGCATTTTCTAAAACAGAAGATGCCAAAGACTGCTGATTAAAGAAACCATAAAAGACCTGGGCATAGTCATTTCTGAGAAACCAGTGTGACCTGAAAGGTGCTCTTCGTTTCTTCTGTTACAGTGCACTCATCACATACAGCCCAGGAGGTAATTTCTTTCTCATTACTCCAAGGACAGTTATCACAGGTCACACTGACTTCATTTGCTGCAAGGTTTGAATGACTTTTGAACACTTGTTATGAGTAAACATTTTGTAGTTCAATCTAATCTAAGAAAATATTAGTTTTTTTTTTTAATTTAGAGACATTTCTTAAAAATGAAACTGAGGGCAATGAAGAGAGACCTCAATCAGCAAAGGAAAGATTGGGGTTTCTCTTGTCTTTTATTGGGTTCATGCTTTGTAAAATTTTGTAAGTTAAAGACAATTGGCTTTTTTGTTTTCACTTTTAAAAATTCTTTGTTTTTTTTTTTCTTTTTTCTTTTTTGTGGGTACCAGGGGTCGACCTCAGGACCTCGTGCGCCAGCAGGAGCCCCTGCCGCTGAGCGATATCACCCGCCCTTTTTTCTTATGTGGGTTCCGGGAGTCGAACTCGGGCCCTCGCGCTTGCCAGGCAGGCGCTTATGCCACTGAGCCATCTCACCGGCCCCCACTTTTAAAAATTCTTAATCACCATACTTATAGAAAGATTTAAGAACAGTCAGTGAATGTAGAGATCAAGAAGAAAAGCCAATAGCTTAACAGAAAAATGAGCAAAAACACAAAACCAAAACCAAATGGTTTACAGAACTGGAAATACCAGTGATTCTCAAATATATGTAAAGATGTTCAACTCTCATTCTTACCAAGATAAATGCAAATTAACTACACATTGATTCGCCCACTGAATTGGCAAAGATCAAAATGTTTGATAACACTTGCCCAAAGTAAGGAGAACATTTCTGGTTGGAGCATGAATTGTTACAATTTCTGTGAAAGGCAATGTCTATAAGAAATGTAAATGCCCTCTGATCCAGCAATTCCACTTCTGACATTTCCCACACTAATATATTTAAAATGGCAATAACAAAAAGATTTTCAGGGGCCGGTGAGATGGCTCAGCGGCTTAAGCGCCTGCCCGGCAAGCGCAAGGGCCCGAGTTCGACTCCCGGAACCCACATACGAAAAAGGGGCTGGTCATATCGCTCAGCGGCACGGGCGCCTCCTGGCGCGCGAGGTCCTGAGGTCGACACCCCGGTACCCACAAAAAAAAAAAAAAAAGATTTTCATTGTGGCATTATTTGTAAAAACACAGCAAATGGAAGTAATCTAAAAGTCCATAAACTGGATTAAATTATGATACAGATATACAATGTAATAATAAGTACTTGTAAAAAAAAAAAGAAGGGATTTTTAATAGAAAGTACACATTTTTTTAAACTATACAGAACATCTCTGAAAAGCTACAAAAGACTTGGAACACTGGCTACTTTCATGGAAGGAAAGTAGGTATCCAACAGGGAAAGAGAATTTCTACCATATTACTTTGGTATTTTCTGAATTTGACCCAAGTGAATATATTACCTATTCAAATTGTACTTTAAGAACTTTAAAAGGGAATTAGCAGTCTTTACAATTAATTTTTCCAAGTTGCAAGAAGGCTCATAAGGGGGCTGGTGAGATGGCTCAGTGGCGTAAGTGCCTGCCTTGCAAGCGCGAGGGCCCGAGTTCGACTCCCGGATCCCACATACGGAAAAGGGGCCGGTGATATCGCTCAGTGGCACGGGCGCCTCTTGGCGCGCGAGGTCCTGAGGTCGACCCCCCGGTACCCACAAAAAAAAAAAAAAAGAAGGCTCATAAATGAACCTGTATGAGACAAAACAGGCATTATTCAGTGGCCTCAGTGGCCTCCATTGCCGACGGCCTCGGCGGTCACCTAACCGCCAAGCACTATGCTTCAGACCCCAGGCCTTTACTTCTATTCTGTGAACACACAGGCTCCTTCCTCAGCCTGGGAAGCTCTTTTCATTTCCTCAGATCTTGTCACAGCCAGCTCTGTCATTTAGGTCTCTTATAGGTGAAATATCCTTAGAGAGGTCTCCCCTGACCACCCAACCTGAAGTAGTGGTCTTCATTTCTTGTCTGGTCCTCTCTTCACCCTGTCTTACTTTCTTTATCACCACTATCTGAAATGGTTTCTATTTTCTCACTTGTCTGTTGTCTTCCCCACTAGAAGTTACCATCTATGGAAGCACAGCATTCCCCTGTGCCTAGGGCAGCGGCCAGATAACAGAACTGCTGTTGAGTAGTCTCTTTTTCTTTGGGATACAGTTTCCCTTTGTGAGTTCTAGTTAATCTGTTAAAAGTTAGAAGATGTTGAACAAATGGAGCTATTGAAAACTAGGCATACTTTCATAACAATAAAACATCAGAAAAAGAACTGCCAGTGCATCTCACTCCTAGTGTAAGGAATTTCATTAAGCAAGTCCCAAAATTATTTATAATCTTCCTTGATGAAAAAAAAATTTTTAGTCCCAGAAACAATTAGGACAAAAGGGAAACCTGCAAGGATACGGCCGGGAGTTTCTGAATTCATAGGACAATTCTGAGAGAAGCATATTTCCCCAATGTAAGTCAATTCTGCTTACAGAAAGTAGCATTATGGCAGCTGCCAGGGACTAAATCTCTAAATTACTTCAAGTTAAATTCTATAAAATTCTAATATATTGGGCCGGTGAGATGGCTCAGCGGCATAAGCGCCTGCCTGGCAAGTGCGAGGTCCTGAGGTCGACCCCTGGTACCCACAAAAAAAAAAAAAAAAAATCTAATATATTGAGCAAATTGAGGCAGATCCTTTGCATTTACTTAGATCTGACCTATAATTTTAATATTGGACACTCAGTTTAATTCCCTTAAAACATTAAATACATACATAAATATGTATATATGTAGACACATCTTAAAAATATATCTAGGCACATAACTAAGTGTTCCTCTAGACTAGGCTAAGATGTAGGACATATTTCCGGCATAGCCAAATAGTCTCTAAGACTTGAAGCTGAGTGTGGAGGTGTGCACCTACAGTCCCAGCTACCTGGGAGGCTGAGGTAGGAGAAGTGCTTGAGCCCACAGTGTGACGCCAGCCTGGGCAACTTAGCAGAACCCTATCTTGAAAGAAAAGAAAAGAAAGTTAGTTGAATTGTTCTTGCTACTGTTTTATAAAAAGCAAACTCGGAAACAAGTACCACATTAAGTTTGTAGGTCAGTACTTGGAAGGTTTTCCCAGTTGGCACATAATTCCTAGGCAAGAATTGGTTCTGAAATGACTGTGAGGACTAGATATGCTGTTATACATTAAAGCTACTCTTCATTCTTTTCCATCTAAGTTGTTACGTGAGACAGAGTTCTCTAGAAACACACTGGCTAGGGAGGTTTCTCCAGATGAAGCCAGGCTGCAGATGCACAGGAAGCCACTCAAAAGCCTCCGAGTTGCAGATGCAGTCAGGCCAAGGCAGAGCACTGCCAGACTCCCAAGCCCTGGTGTGTGCCGGCTGTTTGCAGCCTTGCTGCCCTTCTTACAGGTTATAAATAACTACAAACTGTACCTGTCCCCAAGGAGAGCTTAGCAGTCAGCTCAAAGGTTAAAACATGCAGTAATTCTCACTTTGGATGCAACCTGTCCAGGTAGTGAAAACTTTTAAAAAGGCAGAATAATATATTGCCAATTTAAGTTAAAGGCTGGCGAACCATTCCCTTCCCCTAAAAACTATCCACTGTGGCAACTCCATAGATGGTAAAAAAGACCTCAGAAGAGTTTTGTTTTTCTTTGTAGTTTAGGCACAAATGACTAGTGAGCTAAATACATCTACATAACAACATAAAGAAAAACTCCCGTTTCCACTTGGACAGAGGATCCAGCAAAATAAGTCATGGCTGCAACAAGTGCAGGGTCTGGGGTTAACACCATCAGGTGATGTGCTGCTGCTGCTAATTACAGACACCCTGCTGGGAAGAAAAACTCTACCAGCTGTTTAAAAAAAAAGCAGACAGGGCTCATCCGATTAAGCCTTTCTCCACATCACTTTCAAAATCCATCACTTGGGAGATGTCTGAAATGAACATGAATTCAAATTAAGAAACAAACTTGATTGTAAAGGGGTTATTTCACTTCCAAGTGGGTCTCAGTTCCAAAAGAAAACATCTTTAGAAATGAAGTTAGAGGGCTGGTGAGACGGCTCAGCGGCTTAAGCGCCTGCCTTGCAAGCGCGAAGGCCCGAGTTCGACTCCCGGAACCCACATACGAAAAAGGGGCCGGTGATATCGCTCAGCGGCACGGGTGCCTGTTGGCGCGTGAGGTCCTGAGGTCGTCCCCCCGGTACCCACAAAAAAAAAAAAAAAAAAAAAAAAAAAGAAATGAAGTTAGAAAGGCAAAAGTAAACAATCAGCAGTGCCTCCCTTTTCAGAAATGAGAATCATGTGTTAACTCCACTGGACGGCTTGGGCAAAATTCTCTAGGGCCACAAAGAGCGAACCTGGGAAAGATGAAGATTTTAACACATCCCACATGTTGTCAAAGATTTCTCTAAGTTGCGAAAATTTACTTATTCTAATTAAGAGCTAGATAAAGAATTTTTAAAAAGAAAAAGAGAAAGAGGGGGAAGAGGAGGAGGAGGAAGGAGAGGAGGAAAATCCTATGACTAAAAGATTTTATTTATTGTATAGTTAATACGCCCACACATGTTTTGAGATTTGAGAGGTTATGGTCTTTTATCATCTCCCTTCAACTGTGACTATGAAGAACACTATAAAATCTAAATGGAAAACATGAAATGACTCTAATACTATTTAAGCATGTCCAGTCTGCAAGGAATTAAAAAACAGAAGAGAAAACAAAACAAAACAAAACAAAAACAGAAGAGTCATTTCATGATCAAACAGAGGCTGCATAACCCCACAGGGGTCCAACGGCTTACAGAAGCGAAATTCAACAGGTGTTTCTCTTTGGCCAACTATGCTTTAATCCAGTGATGGCGAACCTTCTAGAGCCTTCAATGATACAAACAGCCCACTGTCACATGCTTGCCATAGGTTTGTCAACACTGCAATGAAACTTCTTAAAAATATTTCTTGCTAAGACTATTAGGCTACCAATGGGGCCCAAGGAGAGAATTTCAAAGGAGAAAGTCTAAATTAGTCTTAGGGTATACAATTTGGAATAAGTTCATTAATTTGGAAACTGAAAAGGCCCACCTGGTCCAGAGAATTTAATATTATATAAAGGCAACCAATTATGCTGGGCATTAACTACTATCTAGCAGTATAGAACACAGTATTCTTTGGAGACTTTTTTTAAATAAAAGGGAATTAGACCTTCCTTCCACTATGACAGAGATATAGAGGTTTATGTATGCTTTTCAACTTTATCATTATGGTCTTAACTAAAGTTAATCTAACTACTGTTTATATGGACCCATGTGGCTAACCTAGAAATAATCTGCAGAAAATAAATTCCCTCCTCTTCTACAGTTATTAAAAGTAAGCCAAAATTTTATGTTAATGTTAAGATTCTAAGTAAACTAAATGGAACAAAGGCTGGGCAGGAAGTTCTCAGTTTTAAATGTTCATTCCAAAATTCATGACTAAAGGAAAAAGTTAAAACCACATAGGCAAACAAAACGGGGGAAAGTTAGACAGGATGTCTATCTTAACAGACTTTCCTGGCTCCTAATGAGCTGTCAGAATTTAAAAGATTAAAATACAATAACACCTATTTCACCTAACAGGACTCTATAAAAACATACATAAGCATTTGAGCAAAAATCTCATACCACAAGGTAAAATTCTCACACGGCAAGGTAAAAATTTTAAGATAGTAACCATGTTGAGAGAAAAAAAAAAATTTTAAGTTACCTATAAAAGAGATGACCTTTAAGGTACAAAACACAAAGACAATCTGCTCAAAATCAAACTTCTTTTATAGAGTAAAATGAAGCCTATAAGTTATCTCTTTTTAGAAATTTTAATTGTAACTGCCCTGAAAAAGGCTTCCAGTGAGAAAAATAATCTTACTCTAAGGTCTCTATATCATATATGATCAACCATTCATTTTTTTTTTTTTTTTTTGTGGATACCGGGGGTCGACCTCAGGACCTTGAGCGCCAGCAGGCACCCGTGCCACTGAGCGATATCACCGGCCCTTTTCTCGTATGTGGGTTCCGGGAGTCGAACTCGGGCCCTCGCGCTTGCCAGGCAGGCGCTTACGCTGCTGAGCCATCTCACCGGCCCCGATCAACCATTCATTAAAAATTTAAACCCAAATATCTTTGCTCCCCTCCACCAGAAGTGTACAGCCTTACCCTAGTATATATACATAGTAGTCACCAGAAAAGATCTGAATAAAGTTCTGCTTTATTCCAGATGTGGACATTTAGAATAAAACTTGTTTGCAGCCACTTATTTAAAAAAATACTATAATGCTTATTATTTTAAAAAATATATCACATGCTTACTGTATCTGACTTTACCTACCATTTGCACTAAAATGAAACAGTAAATTGCAGTCAAGATGTGCATTTTTTAAGTCATGGTAAATATCTCATTCTGCTTTTTCCTTTGTGATTAAACTATGTTCAAAATAAAACTACATAAAAACTCACCAAGTCAAGTCAGTAGAAAAACTCTATTTTGTCTAGTCTAACAGGAAATTTCTGTAGGAAAAGAAGATGAAGAATCATATTTAACCAGATTCTGAATCTCACAATCTCACACAAGTCTTTCTACTTTGGCTATTCTTTTTTTTTTTTTTTTTTTTTTTTTTTTTGAGACAGAGTCTTGCCACATAGTTCAGGCTGGCTTTCAACTATTTAGCCCAGGCTGGCCTTTAACTCGTGGCAATCCTCCACCTCAGCCTCCCAAGTTCTGGAATTACAGGGGTGTGCCACTATGCCCAGCACTTTAGCTACTCTTAAAAGGGAAAAATCTAGCAAAAAGCAGTTGATAAATTTGCAAAAAAAAATTACTGGTTAGAAATATATTCAAACTGGGCCTGGTGGCGCCTACCTATAATCCCAGCACTCGGGAGGCTGAGGCAGGAGGATCACTGCAAGTTCAAGACCATCCTGGGCTACACAGTGAACTCAAGGCTAGCCTGAACTACACAGCAAGACCCTGTCTAAAAAGAAAAGGATATTCAAGATAAGATAAAATCACCTTCCTTATATTCATTAGTTCCTATGAATGGCTTATATTTTTAGTTATCTTTAAAAAAAATTATACTTAGAAATGGAAGTTAGAAAAATCCAAATTATTTCTTCTAATGAACTGGTCTATGAGTGCAGTAAAAATGAAATAAGTGACCTGTCAATATTTATGACAGGAGTCACTGCTTTTGCCAGCTTCCTAACAAAACACAAAAAGAATTACGATGAAGTTTTTACGTAAAATATCCTTTTTAAAAAGTGTTGTGTGAGGGCCGGTGAGATGGCTCAGTGGCTTACGCGCCTGCCTGGCAAGTGCGAGGGCCCAAGTTCGACTCCTGGAACCCACATACGAAAAAGGGGCCGGTGATATCGCTCAGCGGCACGGGCACCTGCTGGCACGCGAGGTCCTGAGGTCGACCCCTGGTACCCACCAAAAAAAAAAAAAAAAAGTGTTGTGTGATTAAATTACTCCCAAACAAGACACATTTAAACAAAGACATGTATCTTACAGTTTTTTTTTTTTTTTTTTTTTTGTGGGTACCGGGGGGTCGACCTCAGGACCTCGCGCGCCAACAGGCACCCGTGCCGCTGAGCGATATCACCGGCCCCTTTTTCGTATGTGGGATCCGGGAGTCGAACTCGGGCCCTCGCGCTTGCAAGGCAGGCGCTTTATCTTACAGTTTTAAGAAACAGCAGCAACACTAAGATGTGGGTAGAGGGGAACGTCCACCAAAGATTGGGTTCAAACTAATTATGTAAGAGAGAAAAAGTGGGGTTTTTTTTGTTTTGTTTTGTTTTTTTGTTTTTTGAGACAGGGTTTCACCGTGTAATTCAGACTAGCCTTGAACTCACTATGTAGCCCAGGTTGGCCTTGAACTCATAGTGATCCTCCTGCCTCAGCCTCCCAAGTGCTGGGATTACAGCTGTGCACCACCACGCCCAGCCTGATAAGAATTTTGTTGATGACTGTGAAATATTTTGGCTAAGCAACTCCACCACTCTAATAGTCTAACATCTACAAGGTGACTCAAAACAGGCTTCCAGGAGCCTAATTAAGGCAGAAAATTCTGCCACTATCTTTCCTGGGAAAATGAAGCACTGCATAAACCACTGGTAAGTGATTCTCTGAAAAGAGAACCTTCTGTAGCCAGAGGTAGTGGTACATGTCTGTAATCCCAGCACTTGGGAAGCTGAGACAGGAGGATCATGGGTTTGAGGTCAGCCTGGACCACATAGTGAGATCCTGTCTGAAAAACAAAAAGAAAAACAAAAAAGAAAAGAATCTTCTGAAAATGTAAACCCCAACTTTAACTAGTACATAGGTACAAATAAGTTTCAGGGTGTAGTGTTCCAATAAGGCTACACTAGATTTTGGTAAACCAAATCTGGTTACTATCAGTACTGGAATGAGCCAACACTAAAAACTGCTAAACCACTAGCACTAAAGGGCCATCTGGATCAGAAACCATAAAATAAAGCCAACAGAAATCCCAGGTACTTCAGGTAAGAGTAAGAGTCAGGTCAAATTCAGTCACACGAATTTGCTGAGCACTAACTGTGCAAGGCATTTTTTGAGACACAGTGGTGAAAGACACAGACAAAGTTCCTGATCCTCTGAAGGTAGAAAGATAAATGTCTTCAAGATCTTATAAGTAATTACTCCTAGGGAGAAGACAACTCTAACAAATGAAAATGCTCTGAATATGTGCTTCTTAAAGCAGTAACCACATATTGTTTTTATTCTATTTATACAAAGTTCAAAAACAGATAAAAATTCAATTGCATTAATTTGAAATGAAACCTATGTGGTGAAATCATAAAGAATAAGTAATTACCAAAAATGTCAGAATAGTGGTTATCTCTGAGCAATGGTAGGGGTCAGGATCTAGAAGAGATACACATGAAGCTTCTTAGTGCTGGGAGTGATAGGTTTTTAAGTCTAATGGATGATTACACAGGTATGTGCTTTTTTTTGTGTGGGTACCAGGGGTCGAACTCAGGACCTTGTGCGCCAGCAGGCGCCTGTGCCGCTGAGCGATATCACCGGCCCTTTTTTTGTATGTGGGTACGGGGAGTCGAACTCAGGACCTCATGCTTGCCAGGCAGGCGCTTATGCCGCTGAGCTATCTCACCGGCCCTAGGTATGTGCTTTTAAAATTTATTTTTAAACTATACTTGTGTTTTATGTATTTTTCTGTGTCATTCAGGATGAGAACGGAGTAGTAAAGCAGGGCCAGCTAAGAATTAATGCCTATAGACAGGCTACCCTATCATACTTCCTATTGTTAAACCTAAGATTTGTATTTCAGGGAAATTTTTCTTTCATGAATGTTTATGTATTCACCAGGAACCATTAGTTAATACTCAAATTACTAAGAAGAAAAAGCTTCTGAAAAAGTAGAGCCAAACGTGTTTTTTGGTTTTATGAGTTTGAGGCCTCTGATGGAGCCTCAGTAACTTCCTATCTCCCTCTGAATAAAAGCCACAGTGCATACCACGGACGGAAAGGCCCCGTGCAAGCCATACTCCGTTACCTCTCTGGCCTCCTTGTCCCTGACTACGGAGCTCCTGAGCTCTCCGTGTTCCAGCTGCACTGCTCTTCGTGCGGTTCCTCAGACAGAACAGGCCTTTGCTGCCTTAGCCCTTGTACCTGCCAGTTTCCGTCTGCAGGACTCTTTCCCCTCTCTGAGATGTTCTCGGGGCATGCTCCCTCACCATTGCTGAGGCTTCCCCTAACTGTCACCACTGTGCAGCTCTCCCTGACACCCTCAGAATGCAATCCCCTCCTCCTCCAGCCACAATCCTATTTCTGCCTCATTATTTTTTTCTATACCATATGAAGTTACCTGCTGTACTCTATTTTTTAAAATGTTTCCTCTAACTGAAAAATAAGCTCCATAAAGGCAGATTCTTGGGTTTTGTGCGGTACCCTGACACCTGGAAGGCTAGAAACATACTCAATAAATTATTGAATTAATCTTTGTTTTTGGATTCCATCCTTGAAAGATGAGACAGTAACTCTACATGTTCAAAAGCTAAAACAAACAAACAAACAAACAAAACCAAAAAAAAACCAAAAACCAACCAAAAAAACCCCCCAAAACCCCCCAAAAACCAGCCAGGCATGGTGGCACACATCTATATTGCCGGCACTCAGGAGGCTGATGCATGAGGATCACTGAGTTTGAGGCCAGCCTGGGATACACAGCAAGACCCTGTCTCAAAACAAAACAAACTTACTAATGTTTCTATTTTACTGACAAGTTTCAAGTTTATTTTAATATTAATGAGTTATAGTTAAGATATCTAAAAAGGTGATATAAACATAATTCTATTTTTCCCTAATAAATGTGGGATGTCTGTCTTTAATTACAATGCTGTTGAGGGCAAAAAGAAACAGGAACTCATATATTGCTGGTGCAGTGTAAACTGGCCTATTATGGAAACTACTTGATAACACAGAACATTAAGATTATGTGCTGCTTCCTCTATACTTTCTGTTACTTTCAAAGTGTGCGTAAAAAATGAGCACACTTTACTTTTATAAACAGAAAAAAAGTTTCTAAATGAAAGAATCAAGGCAGACGTGGTGCATCAACTCAGGAGGCTGTAATCCCAGCAGTTGGGAGGTTGAGGCAGGGGGATCGCCGCAAGTTCAAGGCCAGCCTGAATGACATAGGTTATTTTTTTGTTTCAAAGAAAAAAAAAAAAAAAAGAATGAATGAATTATGCCAACAAAATATAATTTCAAGAAGAAAGTTCTTCACATTATATTTTGACTCTCAAGGAAGCAATAAAGCCTTCTGTTATGTATCCAGATGAAATATCCTAAGAGGGTAACTATAGTTAGAAAAAAATTATTTTTGACTGAAGAATTAAAAAAAGTTTTATAGCAGAGTTTCCAGAGTAGAAGGAAAAAGAAACTCCATGGTGTAGTGTTCCAATAAGAACATAATATTCTTCTAAAGAAAGATTTCAGATACGAATATTCTCTGCCACATAAAATATGGGGAAGATGTGACAAAAAGCAGGTAACCAACTCTGTTCAAACTAGTGATTCCAATGGCATAAGGAGGATAATTTGCTATGCAAAATACCCCTGGGGTGACAGGACAGGTACAGATGTCTGAGAAGGGAGACAGCACGGTACTTCTGCTGGGCTACTGCATCCATGTTAAGAATCAGAGCCAGCCTAGATCCAAAGATGCTTTCCGCTAGCCACCTTTGGATTAGCACATTTAATAATATTAGGACATTTAATGTATATATATATACATTTTTTTTCCATTTTAAGCTCTTACTGATTGTTTAAAAAAAATACTCAGCACACAAATTCTCCTCAAATTCTTAAAGATAGTTCATATATTCATGAGACAGGTGGCTGCCCAACCTAGTTAAGAAAGGAAGTCCTCCTCAAACACTTGAGGCAGGCAGTGTGTTATTAGACAAGAGTAACAGTTTTCATTTGTAACACTTCAGGATTCCAAGTGCTAGAAACTCTGAACAGAATCCAGGTTTAAAGGCGAAAAAACATGGGAGCATAAAAATAAAAAATATACTCATTCTCACAATAAAGAATGACGCACATGAGATTTAAAGACTTCAGAGAAAATTTTATAAATGGAAACCACTGGCCATTGAAACATATTGTCCTTTAAGGATATATTCTTATCTGAAAATTTTTTATAAGAATATTATGTTCGTATCGGAACACTAATGACATGGGAGTTTTGTTTTCCCTTCTATGCTGGAAACTGCTATAAAGTGTGAACAGTATCAACATAAAAGCATTTTTAAAGGCATTTTTTTTTTTTGTGGGTACCGGGGGTCGACCTCAGGACCTCGCGCGCCAGTAGGTGCCCGTGCCGCTGAGCGATATCACCGGCCCTTTTCTCGTATGTGGGTACTGGGAGTCGAACTCAGGACCTTGTGCTTGCCAGGCAGGCACTTATGCCGCTGAGCCATCTCACCGGCCCTTAAAGGCATATTTTTAAAATGCTTCTTTTGGCTAAGAATGCTCCAAGAAACTGCTAAATACCTGTCTAGATCATGCTAAATTGCTAAGGTAACATGAGAATTACATGAACTAGACCAGCAATCACTAAATACATCTACATTTAGTGGGTTAAGGTATCCTAGGAGTTTAAAAGTAAAAAAAAAAGGGGGGGCCGCTGAGATGGCTCAGTGGCATAAGCGCCTGCCTGGCAAGCGCGAGGGCCCAAGTTCGACTCCCGGAACCCACATACGAAAAAGGGGCCGGTGATATCGCTCAACGGCAAGGGCGCCTGCTGGAGCGCGAGGTCCTGAGGTCAACCCCCAGTACCCACAAAAAAATAAATAAATAAAGTAAAAAAAAGGGGGGGAGTGAATAGTTATTGACGTTTATGAACAATAGCTATTGGATATGAGACATAAATGCAAAATATTTAAATGAAAAGTTGTTACATTTATCAGATTCTAAGAAGAATCTTTAAGGAAAGAAATTTCAGAGCCTCTCATACCCTGGTAAAAGAGGATTGATATTTCTAATTATGAAGGTTTTCCCCATCCCTCTCCCTCTCAAATAATAGTGTTGGACCAAGTGGGAGAATTCAAACGTTGAGATATTTAAGACAAAAATCAAGCCACTAATGGGGGTAGGGGACAGAAGAAGAGAATCAGAAGGGATGTGTACAAGGTTGTTTCCTGGAGTGTCATCTAGAAAGACAAAGAAATGAAAACAATTTAAATATCCATCTGAGGAGTTGTGGAAAAACTGTGAAATACTGATACTGTGAAATAAAAATAAATTTCCCGTTAAAATGGGAGATCTAGTCTACGTGTACCAACATGGACAGATTTTAGAATACGAGAATAAATGAGCCAGGTGCAGTAGCCTGCCTGTAGTAGTTCCAAGCTACTTGAGAGGCTGAGGCAGGAAGACGGCCTGAGCCCAGGGGTTTGGGGCCAGAACTTGGGGAACAAAGCAAGACCCTGTCTCAAAACAAAACAAAACTGCTACAGAATTTATACACATACAGATGTATATATATAGATATCTACATACATATTCACATGTATAAATCTAATTGATTATGTAAAGTTTAAAGACATAAAGCAATCCACCTTTACACACACCCCTATGCTGCACTGAAAGACACACACTACACTCATTGCAGCAGGTTTTCTCTGCAGAGCCAGGGTGGGAAACAGAATGAAGAAAGCGAGTAAAGGAAACTTCAGGAGACAGTATTTATCACAATTTCTTTTTGTTTGACTTTTTAAGAAGCTTTTCAAAGGGCTGGGGATGTGGCTCAGTGGTAGAGCTCTTGCCTTACATGCACAAGGCCCTGGGTTCAATCCCCAGCACCACACACACACAAAAAAGCTTTTCAAATCAGTGAATTCAGGGAAAATGGTAAACTAGATAAAGCTAGAAACAAAACAACATCAAGTTTTTTTTGTTTGTTTGATTTTTGTTTTTTAATCTTACTACATAACCCAGGCTGGCCTTGAACTCAAGGGGCTCAAGTGATCCTCCTGCCTCAGCCTCCAGAGCAGCTGGGACTGCAGGCGCAGGCCACTGTGCCCGGCCAGAGCATTTTACATAGATAATAATGTAGTTTGAATCAAACCCAAAAAAGCCAATGAATTCAGTCCACATCTCTTCATTAACGAAAATCCTATGTTGGTAAAATATTTTCCCTATAGTTAATGGGAATTATACACCATACTTAATCAAAGAGACTGATTTTCATACATGAGTAAGAAAATGCTTCTGAAATAAAAAAAGTTCACAGCAATCCAATGCTCTTCCAACCTGTGAACCCTTATATGGAATCTGCTGCCCCAGGGCACCTTCTCTTTCCCCTCCACCACGCTGACTTCCTGAAGAAACCTGTCTGCCTCTCCTTCATCTTATTCATTCCCCTCTAAGAACCAACCCCTTCTTCTTTAGTAACCTCAAATTTTAGTATCTAAAATTCAAAGACAGGTTTTTAGAAAGAACACTTGAGACTTTCTTTTTTTTTTTTTTTTTTGGTACCAGGAATCGAACTCACGACCTCACGCTTACCAGGCAGGTGCTGTGCCACTGAGGTACATCCCCGGCCCTACTTGAGACTTTTTTTTTTGCTTCCTTAAAATAATTTAAGCCTTTTCTCCTCTTCAGGTAAGTCTGTCCTCCTCTTCCTTTCTTCTTTCCATCCCCAAACACTTTTTTTCTTCTTCCATTGTTTCAACTTACAACGAGCTTCTGGTGTATTTATATTTTTCACTGAGAGGAAAAGATACTCCCAAGTAAAATGGATGAAATCCCACTCCACAGCCCAAAGGTAAAATAAAGGGGGGAACATTTAAAAAGTAAACAAATACTATTCATATTTGGCTTTTTGTTTGTTTTTACTTTTTTGAGACAGGGTCTCGCTATGTAGTTCAGGCTGGCCTTGAACTCACTATGTAGCCCAGGCTGGCCTCGAACTTTCAGAGATCCTCCTGCCTCAACCTCCTGAGTTCTGGGATTTCAGGCATGTGCTACCACGCCTGGCTACTAACCATATTTGGCCGCCTTTCATTTTAGTATTATGGCTAGAAGTAAAGTTTAATTATCAAATGAAAGAATAAAATCAAACTTACTTGTATATTTATTATCTTTATAGCGCTTAAATTTATCCAGGGTCATCTGTTTCCCAAATCACTTGGTTGGGAATTGTAAGGCCACTTAGAATAGGTCTGCACAAGGAGTACCATGGTCTACTAGAAACTGTAACCTCAAAACTTCCAGGAGGGCCAGTGAGATGGCTCAGCGGCATAAGCGCCTGCCTGGCAAGCGCGAGGTCCTGAGTTCGACTCCCAGAACCCACATACGAAAAAAGGGCCTGTGATATCGCTCAGCCACACGGGCGCTTGGTGGCGCGCAAGGTCCTGAGTTCGACCCCCGGCACCCACACACACACACAAAAAAAACTTCCAGGAGTGGGCTGGGGATATAGCTCAGTGGCACAGCATCTGCCTGGCAAGCACAAGGTCCTGAGTTTGATTTCCAGTACAAAAAAAAAACCAACAAAAACAAAAACAAAAACAACCAGTAGTGAGCGGCAGCCCCTGCACCCCGTCCTCCTCCAAGGCCTTCCCAGGACCTGTGGAGTTAAATGCTTCAGGGTTATGTAACTCTCCCTCAAAAGCAGCAGTGTACTCAGTGCTTCCAGATCTCCAGAGTACTCTAACATTCATGATCTTATTTGGGATTTTTAACGCTTTGTGAGGCAGGCAGAGCAAATGTTTTACAAATAAGGAAACAAGCTCAGAGGCTCCTATTTGTCAGAGTCACATGGCTACAAAGGGGCTTGAGTTAGAATCCAAGCCTTTTAACTAGTAATCCCATACACTGTAATCCTCTGACATCCTGATTCTTACATCAGATAGTCTTAATCAATATGTAGGTATCTCCAAAAAGACGATTTATATACCCTAGCTTCCAATTCTCATTTCAAGTGGCAACTCTGTGGAAAAGTATGTGCTTTGGTTCTACTGCATTCTAAGCGCCATTATTAATGGAGCCCTCGGCAAGTTATTGATGGGTTTGTGCCTACTTCCCAGATTGGACCCTGGAAGCAAACCCCATGGCCTAATTCACAGTGACTTTTCATGTATCAGCACTTCACCACCCTTAATTTTTTTAAAATAAAATGTCTATTGTTTTAACAAGCCCGAGTAATTTTCTACTCTCAGGTTCCAAGAAATCACTGTCTTTCCTTCCAGGAAGTTTCACTTGTCTTCTGCCACAAGCTTACAGAATTAAAAATCACTATTTCCACAATTCCTTAATTATATTCACTGGAGATGTCTAACATGACTAAAATATTAACTAGCACTATCTTCAACCCAGGTGCTCAAGCCAAAAACCCTTCCATGCCCTATCAGCAAGTCCTGTCAGTTGCCCTGCTTCTCAACGTATTTCATACAGTATCATCCATTTGTGTCCACACCAGTTTCTCCCATGAGCAGTGTTAACTGGCTCCTAACTGATCTCTCAGCTTCCTCTGTAGCCTAATCTATTCCCCACATAGCAGCCATGGCAAACTTTTAAAATGTCAACCAGATAATGTCACTCCTCCATTTAACCACACTTAGAATAAAATTCAGCCTCTCTATCTGACCTTATAAAGTCCTTAAATAACAGTTGGCCCATTATACCAAATTCATCATACACCCCTCTCCCTTACCACATACCTAACTCCAAACACACTGGCTGCCTTCTACGAACAAGCCGAGCACATTTCCCTCTCAGGGCTTTGCTTATTCTTCCCTCAGCCTGGAAGACCTCTCTCCTAGATCTTCCCATTGCTAGCTGCTTGTTATTTGAGTCTCAGGTCCAAAAGTTACCTCTTTGCAAAGAGGGCTTCTATGAATTTCTTTCATGTGAATTGATCCACTCTACTGTCTCAAGTCTGTAGCCGGGCCCTCATCTGGGTCCACCTATAATAATGACATTTTGTTCCTGTAGAGCTGAGAACCAGAACCTGGATACTGGGGCTTGCTGAGGTAAAGCCCATGACGAGTCAGAAGCAGCCTCTTGGTCTTTCTTTTTAGCCCCAACAAGATCCCTATTAAGCTTTCTTTTTCTGTGGGCATTAAAATTTTAAGCAAACTATACTTAATCTCAGAAAATATAATATTGTTTAGGTCTTTCTTTTAAAATCATATCACACCTCTAGACTATTCTGCATTTGCCTTAAATCCCTAGTTTAGGGCTCGGGTACAGCTCAGTGGGGGCAGAGTGCTTCTCCCTATCATGTGCAAGGCCTTAGGCTCAAGCTCTGCGAGGCGGAGGGAATTTATCATTAGTTTTTTGACTTCTCAGCCTTACTGCATAAGATACAGATTTTTTTCTTTCAATTAAAGAAAACAACTGATCATACTGGGAGCAGAGAGCTGGGATCTGTTCTCTAGGATAGGAAAATGGTTTACAAATAGGAAAATACAAGGTAAAGATATGAGTATTTTTGGAGCTGCAAATCTAAAAAATTCCAACCATTTAAATTAATACTATATGGCGTGATACTAAAACCTGAAAAAATCTGCTAACCCTAAATTTTTCAGGAGTCAAGGACTGAGCTCATCTGAATAAAGTAATTACTATGACTATGCTTCTTTTCAGGGCAGGGGGCTGTACCTACAGCACCCTACATGGTGCACAACACACACAAGTTGCTTGATAACTGTTTGATGAATAAATGAATTAATATAACTGTATACAAGCAGCCAAATGATTTTATTTTACAGACCAGAAACCTGCAACTCAAAGCAGCGCAGTGGCTTGCCCAATGTGATACACATACACAGAAGGTCAGCAACAGAACTGTGACCGGAACTCAGGCTACTGCACTATCCACCCCTACCCCCACCCCAGTTATGTTAGGAAAAGGAGATGCTGGGCTCAAGAGTTTCAAAGTGAGTCTTCACTTCCACATTTGAAAAAGAATACATCTATGAAACACAATCGGATTGTAAAAACAGTAGTTTCCACAATGACTGATTAACTGAAATAATGCAAGAAAGACCCGTGAGGCACTGCAATTACTATGTAGTCCAAATGGACTGAACCCTCCATCAGAAAGGATACTAGAAACAAACCAGAAAACCCATGCAACTTGACAGCCCTCGACATAGCTTTCCAGGCTTACCTAATTCACTGCTCAAATTCAACTGCCAAGCCGCCCATTCCACTGCTCAGCACATTCAGAACAAAATTAATCAAAGTGGCTATACAAATTGGATTTCTCCCTAAGGATATAGAGCTACAGAGATAAATTTGTGAATCTACTTGTTCTTGGCCCCATAACCTTTTCTCCTTTTCAATTCAACCAAATCTTCATTGACTAAAACAACACAGATATAATTTGACTTTAATGTTCAAGATGTAAGGGCTTCTTTATTCCCTGAAAACTTTCTGCTTCAAAGCAAAGATCCATCCTATCAGCCTAATAAAATTATCAATTATTTATAGTATTCATTTTGAGATAGGCCTATAAATCCCTTAAATTTTGGAAAAGTATGTTTTCCCAACTACACGGCAGTCACAAGTAAAGTAAATTTTTAATCCTAAATCTAATAGCTAATGGTAACATTAGTAAATGTGTTTACTGCTTGAGCCTGAAAGTCAATCAACCATAAGAAATATTTACTGAATGCAGTCTGAATGTTGGGTCCCACCCTGAACTGCCAATCTCACCATCACCAGTTTCTTTGCCTCATTTCAAAAAGGAGAAAATGTTTCTGGCCTTAAAGAGCCAGGAAAAGACTCAACTTATAGTTAAAAGAACTGCCCATATTTTCAAGAAGTGAGAGCATCTCCTCCATATATAAAATGTCTTCCTCTAGACAATTTCCTACCACCCCTTACAGCAATTTTGCCTTTAAATAGCAAGCCAGTTAGAAGTCATGAAGACTATCTCTCCATTTTTTTGACCCCAGATGGAATAAAAACACAGTAACCAATTTTAAGAATCTAGACTAGTCAGCTATGTATTCAATCAAACAGAAACTCTGAACTTGAGATACAAATTCACTTCAAATAATACTTAGGACTTCAAATCCATTTTTTAGGGATTGGGTCCTCAGAGTTAAAAAATGTGAGGAAAACTTAAATAGCTATCCACTCCCCCAGCCCTCTTCACACTCACCAGCCCTCTTTTTATTTTTTGAGAAAGGGTCTTGCTAAATCACAAACTGCCCAAGCTGGGTAATTGCAATTGTGCCTCAGCTTCCCATCCTGCTGGGACTACATGTGAGCCACACCAGATAACCAGAACATTTTATCTCTATGGCCAGAGATGTTACTTTAAGAATTGTCTTACAGGGGCCGGTGAGATGGCTCAGCGGCATAAGCACCTGCCTGGCAAGTGCGAGGTCCTGAATTCGACTCCTGGTACCCACATACAAAAAAAGAGCTGGTGATATTGCTCAGCGGCACGGGCGCCTGCTGGTGCACGAGGTCCTGAGTTCGACCCCCAGTACCCACAAAAAACAAAACAAAACAAAACAAAGAATTGTCTTACAAGTTGGGCATGGTGGCACATGCCTGCAATCCCAGCACTTGGGAGGCTGAGGTAGGAGGATCACTACAAGTTTGAGGCCAGCCTGGACTACACAGTGAGTTCAAGGCCAGCCTGAACTGCATAGCAAGACCCTGTCTCAAAAAAAAAAAATAATTGTCTTGCAAAGATAAAATTTTATTGGGTCTTCCCAAATCAATTTTTCACAGTGAGAAATACATATCAGTTAAATCAGCTTAGAATAAGAATGGGACAAGTCAATATATTCATAAGCTACTGCTGCTCTTGGGACCTGAGTTCTAGTGCAAGCTTTGCAGATATTTTCCTAAATCTGAATTTTCTCATCTTTAAATTATGGGCAACTATACACGAAGTATGTCTAGGGTCCCTTCTAGTGTTAACGTTCTATGCGCCCTTGGAAATACATACCTACTTTTAAAAAACTTACACCAATACATATAAAACATAATCCCAAAGTTATAGGAACCTCTAGGGGAATAGTTAAAGTTTCCTTCTAAACTCCCAAACCCTTCTCTAAAACCCAAAGCCAATCACTGTTTTGCATCTTCAAAACATAAAAAGGTGTTGCCTTAGTTACTTTTCTCATTGCTGGGACAAAATAGCCAACACCCACAAGTTAAAAGAGGAAAGGTTTATTTCAGCTCAGAGTCTGTAGAGGTTTCAGTTCACAGTTGGCTGGGCGGAATGGCAAAGGCGCATTGCAGAGAAGAAGCAGTCCTTGGCAAGGCACACAGGAGGCAGGAAGTAGCAGCATTGAACTTTCCTTTCTCATTTATACCATGCAGGCTACAAGCCTAATTGTTGCTGCCATCCATGCCCAGGGTGGGGCTTCCATCATCTGCATCCAGAATTATGCTAAACCAATAGTAGGCTAATTTAGTTATCATGCATCCTTAATCCCAGCATCACACATACATGATCCGGCCACCTCTGAGAAGCCCCACCTGAGTACATGAGGCTTTGGGAGGACATCTAGACACAAACCATTCTGCCTCTGGCCCCCCTAAAGACACATGCACATCCCATTATGCAAAATGCATTTAGTCCATCTCTAAGAGTTGCCAAAGTCCTAACAGTTTCAGCATTACTGAAAAGTCCAAGTCCAAAGTTTCCTCTGAGATTTAAGGCAAACTCTTAGCTTCGAGCCCCTGTACAAGTGAAAAGAAAATTAAACACTCACAACATATAACGGCACAAGAAAAACATCAAATTCCAAAAGATACAAATAGGGGGACAGAAAGGAATGGGGCCAAAGCAAGACCAAAACCCAGCAGGGCAAATATTAGATCCTGTAGTTCCATGTCTAGCACCCAGGGCAATCTGTAGTAAAATGTGAACTCCAAAAGGCTTGGGTGGCTCCATAACTACAGCACTGCCAGTGGTGGTAGCCCTCATAGCTTCTTAGTCTAGCTCTGCTCCCTCCTTGAAGCTTTCCTTGGACGATCCATGTTCGTGGCTTCTCCAACCTTCTGGGGTCTCCACTGCACTTCTGGCTTCACCCTCACAGCTTCACACCCTGCCCTCTTAGGGGCACACTGCCTGTCCTCGCAGACCTTCTTTTGAATCGGGGTGGAAACCTTCTTAACCCCACAACCCTTACATTCTGGATACCCCTAAAACCAGTACCCGTGTGGGTGATGCCAAGGTCTGCTGCAAGCTGGAGCAGTAGGCAGGTTTTCTTCTCTCTTGGCTGAAGGGGTTGAATGCCCGGATGGCTGAATGCTATGAACCCATTCTGAGGAACAACTTCTTTAGGCCACTGCCATTCAAGAACATGTTGCCCTGGGGTTCTCTTCTCAAGGCAAAGTCTTTCACTTTGCAATTTTGAGGCTGCACAGGGAAGAGTCCTGCCCATTCTTGTGATACCCTCAGGCCATCTTTTCTATTGTGATCTTCCAAAATACTTGGCTTTTACTGCTGTTTTTAGCGACCAAGTTCTCTGTTCCATCTGCGCAGGCTACAACTTTACTGGAGCTTTCTTTCTGGCCAAACTCAAAACTTTTTAAATCATTCTGCTGGGCTCTTTGCTCTTGATTCTCAACATAAATCTGGCTAAAAGCCCCCAACAGCAGCCATGCCATTGCCTCACCATTAGACTGCCTTGAAATTTCTTCCACTAGATTGATTAGTCCACCACACTTAGTCTCTTGCAAAGTCTCTGGACAAGAGCAAAATGCAGACAAATTTTCTGCCAAAGCATAAGACACATGGTCTGAAGCCCAACAGCCAGTGCTGGCCTTGTTTCCAACTGAAACCTCCTGAGCTTGGTCTTTAGCAGCTGCATTTCTATCAGCATTCTGGTCTTCTGAGCTCTGACCAGAATCTCCCATCAAGTTTGGCTTACTGCATTCCAGGGCTGCTTCTTCAGCTGGCATTTCCAAACATTTCCAAACTTTTCTCATAAGCCAGTCCCAAAGGCTCCTGAACCAGATGGCCAGATAGTGTCACAACAACGACCCCACTTCTCAGTACCAAAATCTGTCTTCTGTAAAACCGGCCACACATATGATCTAGCCACTTCCCAGAAACTCATCTATGAGCATATGAGGCTTTGGGTGGGGGGGGGGACATCTAGATACAAGCCCTAACAGGCATATACCATCAAATATATATATAGATAGATAGAGGCCGGTGATATAGCTCAGCGGCATAAGCGCCTGCCTGGCAAGCGTGAGGTCCTGAGTTCGACTCCCAGTACCCACGTTAAAAAAAAAAAAAAAAAAAAAAAAAATATATATATATATATATATATATATATATATATATATATATATATATATACCATATAGGATCCATATCTATTCTTTTTAATGGTTGCATAGCATTCCATTTACCCAGCTGTGAAGGTTCCATTGTTTTGTTACTACAAACAATGTAACAAATAAATATATCTGAACATAAGTACCCAAGGCCCAACAGCATGCATACTATTTATTTTGATAGTTATTGCCAAGTTGCCCTCCAAAATGCACCAAGATATATAGTACTTCCAGGGTAATTCTTCACTGAGCATCTGCTCTCTCGGTACTTTCCATTGAGAAGGGCCAGAGACAGTCCAAAAAAAAAGATCCCAAAACAACCTTTAAGTAGAAGAGCCAGTGAGATTTAGATTTTTTTTTTTTTTAAAGGCCAGAAATATCTTCTACAAGTGGATAAACTCTAACCAAATCTATAGCAGACATAAAATACGGTATTTGTCTGCTGTTTCTAACACTTAAGTGTTGGTGTTTCCTTGTAGTGCTTGGTGCTTATAAAGGATATTGACAGGAAATAAATTGCTATTCAGAATAGGTATTATATTTGAAAGTCTATCAATTCCCCAAAAAGTTCAATTCTGTCTTAGCTCCAAATGCAGATTTAGTAAAGTATATGGGCCAGGTATGGTGGCGCACACCTGTATTCCTAGCCCTCTGGGAGGCTGAGGTAAGAGGATCCAACTTTGAATCCAGCTAGGGCAATTTATGAGACAGAGCAAGACCCTGTCTCAAAATAAAAAGTAAACACAAGGACTAGGGAGCTCAGTGCATAGGCCCTGAGTTCAATCCCAGCACTGAGGAAGATCAGAGTGTGGCTAGTCAGTTGGGCAAGCAGGCATGACCTATCAAACAGAGATCCAGGGCATGCACAGAAAAAGTTACAAGCCCTGTACCTAGGACCAATCAGAAAGTGCTATTTTCAACTCTTCTCACCAGAAATCAAGCAGGTTTTTGATAGGATGGCACAGATTTAATGTCAGCCAAAGGAGGGGAAGATATAAAAAAAATGGTGGAGGGCCGGTGAGATGGCTCAGCGGCTTAAGCGCCTGCCTTGCAAGCGCGAGGGCCCGAGTTCGACTCCCGGAACCCACATACGAAAAAGGGGCCGGTGATATCGCTCAGCAGCACGGGCGCCTGCTGGCGCGCGAGGTCCTGAGGTCGACCCCCCGGTACCCACAAAAAAAAAAAAAAAAAAAAAAAAAATGGTGGACAATAACCTTGTTGCCACTATGAGCTCTTTCTTTCAGTGGCCCACTCTCACCTTTTCTGACTTTTCATTGCCCCACACTCGCTCTGCAGAGCATATTTCTTTTCCTACCTTTAATAAATGTAAAACCTCGCTACCATTTTTGCTTGTCTTGACCAATTCTTTGTTCAGGACAGCAAGGACCTAAAGGTATTTCTAGAAGTACTCTCCGGCACCCCAAACTGCACTAGTAGTACCACACACACAGAAAAAACGGTTTATGGCAGGCTGGGGGATAGCTCAGTGCCTAAGCACTTCCCTAGCATGTGCAAGGCCCTGGCTTCATTCAATCCCAGCATTACAAAACAATTAAAAAAAAAAAAAAAAAAGAGTATGGCCAAATTCCTCTCCACATAATCTAGCTACTCCCAGAGCTCATTCTTACCACTGAGAAAAGTAAATTTAGTTTCTTGTTTTTGTCACTGACAAAGGATTCTTCTTAATTCAGTGGTTTACCTCCAAATTAAAAGGGGATAGTGCATGGTTCCAGAGGTAATAAATATGCTAATAAAGCAAATGAAAGCGACGTGGGGTATTTTTAGTTTTTAAATTAAATAATTGGTACAATGTCCAGCACCGGGTAGCAGATACTCAGTAGAAAACTGTTTAATTTGTGGTATCCAGTTTGGAAATCACCACTTAGGTTTCAAAAGGAAGTATTTGCAAAAAACCATGTAACTATCAGGCAACTCTAGAAGTGTGTGTGTGTGTGTGTGTGTGTTGGGGGGCACACCTAAGTTCCTAAAGTCAAAACAAATATACACAGTTCCAGTTTACTTTCTTGTAACTTGCTATTGCAAATATTTGTCACATCTTCAACTGTAGCATGCTATCAAATTTTGGAGGGAAAATTTTAAAACTTACACTGAAATGTTAAAAGTACATTTTAGAATCAGGGAAACATGGTACATCTAAGGTAGTATACCTGTTTTAGCAGAAGCTCCCTCTCAATTTTAAAAAGTGAGGGCCGGTGATATAGCTCAGCGCTATAAGCGCCTGCCTGGCAAGTGCAAGGTTTTGAGTTCAACTCCCGGTACCCGCATATTAAAAAAAAAAAAAAAGAAAAGAAAAGTGAGCTGGGCATGGTGGTGCACACCTGTAAACCCAGCACTCGGGAGGCTGAGGCAGAAGGATCGCTCTGAGTTTGAGCCTGGCCTGGGCTACAAAGTGAGTTCAAGCCAGCCTGAACTGCATAGCGAAACTGTCTCAAAAAGACAAAAAAAAAAAAAAAAAAAAAAAAAAAGACAGAGAGAGAGAGAAAAGAAAAGTGAGAAAATGTATGTAATTCATGAGCACTCACTGTAAGACCATTCCCACCATATCCTTCCTCACCCGAGTAAACCTACTACATACAACATTAAATCTCTTAAAAACAAAACTACATACCACACACCTCTGCAGCTTATTTTATCAGATGTCACTAAAGTACAGGTCTCACAATTTTAGGCATTAATAGGAAGCACTCAAACCCTGGGCCGGTGATATGGCTCAGCGGCATAAGCGCCTGCCTGGCAAGCGCAAGTTCCTGAGTTCGACTCCCAATACCCACATTAAAAAAAAAAAGTCCAACCTTACATGCACTACACCTAAAACTAACCAAGCACGGCTAGGCATGACATGCACATCTATAATGCCAATTACCATGGAGGCTGAGGCAGGAGGACTGCAAATTTGAGGTCAGTGCGGACAACTTAAAGAGAAACCTTGTCTCAAAATACAATTTTAAAAAAGGGCTGAGGTCCGGTGAGATAACTCAGCGGCATAAGCGCCTGCCCAGCAAGCGCGAGGTCCTGAGTTCAACTCCCAGAACCCACATAAAGGAAAAAAAAGGGCCAGTGATATTGCTCAGAGGCACAAGCACTTGCTGGCAAGAGTGAGGTCCTGAGGTAGACTCCGGTACCCACATAAAAATAAATAAATAAATATAAATAAAAATAAAAAAGTGCTAAGATGTAGCTCAGCACTTCCTAGGTTCAATCCCTAGCAATGCAAAAATCAAAACTAACCAAGCACAAGTCCTATGCTGAAGGCCAAAAACAATCTCTTTTGAAATGAGGCTGGTCTTCTAGAACTGGCTGTGACTATACCACAAATTACCTTCAGAGCCCAAATGCAGACATCAGGCTTACAACGGATAGCTCTAGGCATCCAAAGGGGTATCAGTGAATAAACAAGAGCACTAATGAGATGCCAAATAAGAATTACTTGGCCCACAATATTAGGTAAAAATTATGTGGGAGGTCCCCAAACTCCATTACTAATAAGCCCTTACCTGCAGGCATCTGAGATGGGTGAGCCCTTTCAGATTGGGTGCAGTTGAAGGAAAAAAATCAGAGTCTTCTAGGTGCTGGCAAATTTTACTCTATTAAGAGTTCAACATCTCATCTATCAGACTGAATTCCAGATTAGTAGATAAAAATTTTAAGGCTAAGAGTTTTCAGATAAAAATTTTAAATCAAAGAAAAACAAATATCCTAGTCATATAATAAAGAGGCAGGCCTCAAATGAATTAAATAATTATACCCTTCAATACCATCTACTATTTCCAAGACACACAAAAATCTGTTTCTTGAACTTGAGACTGGTATTAAGTGGTAATGGATCAAGGAGAGAAAAATAAATGACTACTTGAAACTAATTCAAAATTCAAACCAAAGACATTCAATTTAACACTGCTTGCTCATACTGTCAAGAACAAACTAAAGCAATGTCTGCTTGGGTTGCTATGCTAAATGCAAATTACTATGACATAAAAGGAAGTACATCATAATCAGCCATAGACAGCTGATAACCAAAGTGTTTATTGGTTACTGACCACTGCTGCCAGCAAAGTTTATCCAATCAGACCATGTACGCAAATAACTTCCAAAAGTTGTTTGTTGCTTTAACACTGATGTTCAATGTCCTTGTGAATTTCATATTATTTTTAATTAGCCCAGTCACTTCTATAGATACATCTATAAGCTATGACTTTCACAGCTGAGCCTGATTCACCTAATTCAAAATATCTCTATATTGTAGTTGGCAATAAAGATGATAGTGCCATTCTCGTTCTTTATTTTGAAACAAAATTATGATCTTTATTTCAATTCTTATCATAGCTGAGGGAGATGAAATCTTATTCAAAAAGAAATTCCAAAAAAATTATTTAAAAAAAAACTACAGGTATCTATGTTAAAAATTCACAATTTATTTGTGAAAGAAAGGCTGGAGTTAGGGCAGAGCCTACAGTTTGTGGACTTACAGGTCCTTCCTAGCTTGCCTCTCTTACATACTACCAAGTAGAAAGTAAACTCACCTATTTTCTTATTTGCCAAATTGGTGAAAGAACTGGTGACAAAATTAGACAAATTTGTTAAAAGGGAATGTTTTCATTATAAAAAGAGCTAACCATAACCTGTAAAAAGGGCACAAAAAGTAGAGTGTCCCTGAATTCTAGGATAAACTACAGATGCATTTTCTATTCTTTTTTTCTTTTTTCTTTTTTTTTTTTTGTGGGTACCGGGGGGTCAAACTCAGGACCTCGCGCGCCAACAGGCGCCCGTGCCGCTGAGCGATATCACCGGTCCCTTTTTCGTATGTGGGATCCAGGAGTCGAACTCGGGCCCTCGCGCTTGCAAGGCAGGCGCTTACGCTGCTGAGCCATCTCACTGGCCCTCTATTCTTTTTATAACATTTTTTTTTATGTGGGTACCGGGAGTCAAACTCAGGACCTCGCGCTTGCCAGGCAGGCACTTATGCCGCTGAGCTATCTCACCGGCCCTTTTTATAACTTTTAATACAGTAAAATTTACTTTTTTGGTGTGCAGTTCTGTAAATTTAGTATTACATATACCACCACCACCACAGTCAAGATACAAAACAATTTTGGGCTGAATTTTAGGACAACCACCATAATATTGAGTTATCTAAAGCATTTACTTCATTTCTTTTTGTTTTGTTTTGAATTTTTGAGACAGGGTCTTGCTATGTAGTTTAGGTTGGCCTTGAACTCGCTATGTAGCCCACGCTGGCCTCAAATTTGCGGCAATCCTCCCTACTCAGCCTCCCCAGCCTCCTGAGTGCTGGGATTACAGGCGTGTGCCACCACACCCGGCAGAAGGATTTACTTCAAAAGACGAAGAATACTTAAAGCAGACAAAAACAGTATCTAAAAATTTAAATGAATATTAATTGAAAACAGAATAATGGATGGTCCCTCTCTTCTTTCAACCCTAGCACAAACCACCCTACAATCTTCTTCATTTCACTGAGTTCCATGCCTACCTCTGTCTTCTGTACTACAAGCTAACTTCCTGTGACTAACACCTCCCAGTGGTTATCTCATAGACATCCTGAACTCCACAAAAAAGCCCATCTTCCTCCAAAATCCCACCTTCCTCCAAAAACCTAATTACTTTCCAGTGATGCAAGTGAACCATTCATGCAAGTGTTCAAACAAGAAACCTAGGAGATAGCCTGAACTCCCCACTTTCTGTCACTACTCCATCTCCACTACCTCTACACTTAGTAAAGCACATCTTATCAATTTTACCTCAGAAATATATCCCAAACTCATCTGTTCTTTTTGACCTCTACAACCAACGACCAGCCTAGTTGATGACTTTAATAAACTGCCGCATTACTTGAAATGCAATACTTTCCTTTTCCATTCCTGCCCAGTGGGCTGTTTTTCACTATGAAATCTTTAAATATCTTTCATCTACCCAGAATGCCTCTCCTTCGTCTTTGCAAACAGCTACTCTAATCTCCCCAAATAGAATTAAATGCTTCCTCCTCACTCTCAACATGTAGATCTCTTGCTGTTGTAATTATTTTCCTTTCCCACTAGACTGAGAGTCCCTGGAGAGCCCTTGCTACCTTATATTAACCTTACTAAGCCTGATGTGTTGGCAATGTCTAGAAATAATAGATGCTTAACAAATGTTTGAAAAATGAATGAGTGAATATATCATAATCTGGACAAAATGGCCCGAAGGATTTTACTTCCTTCTGCTAAGATTTCAAGCAGTGTGATTTTCCCCCCAGTGCTGGGGAACTGTACCCAGGCCTCTATGCATGCTAGGCATCACTCTACCTGAGCTATACCTCTCAGCCCCTTGAAGGATCTTTTGATTGGTACGGCATACAGCATTTGCTAGCGGTATCTCAGGCAAGTCACTTAAAGACCTGCCTGTGCCTCAGACTCCTCATCTGTGAAACAGACACGAATACATGAGTCAAAAACATGTAAAATGTCTAGAACAATGTGTACCACATGGCAAGTGCTCAATAAACAGAAGATATTATTCATTTTTGAGTAATACCTTGACTCTAGGAAGGGAACACTAATCAGACATGTTTTCCATGTCACAGAAAAGACTCCCCCCTCAAAATACATTAATTAAATGGCATTCTGGTTTATCTGTCAACCCTTATGAGTTTAGTTACTTCGCGTGATACCTATCGACTCTAGTAACAGGGAAGAAACTGCATTACCAACAAAACTGAGGGACGAGAGCTGACTCTGAGAGACCCTACTCAGTTAACAGCACCCTAAGAGCACCCGTCAGAAGACCTTGCTTGTCACCTTAGGATGCCTTACCTTGGTTCCCCCTAAAATGCAATATTTGGGTCAAAAGCAGTACAGTTTTGTCAAAGAACATGATGCTAGAAGAGAAATGCTTAAAGTATGCCACTTATTAGTTTTGAACATGATTATGTACTTTAAAGAGAAAGTCCTTGAATTTAAGAAAGATCTAGTCCTCAATTATCCACACGTAGGGAGGTAAAAAAGGATATAAATAATTTGAAAGAGCAAAAAAAAAATAATATATATATATATTTTTTTTTTTTTGGTGGGTACCGGGGGTCGAACTCAGGACCTTGCGCGCCACCAGGCGCCCGTGCCGCTGAGCGATATCACTGGCCCTTTTTTCGTATGTGGGTACCAGGAGTCTAACTCAGGACCTCACGCTTGCCAGGCAGGCGCTTATGCTGCTGAGCTATCTCACCAGCCCTTTTTTGTTTTTTTGAGACAGGGTCTCACTATGTAGTTCAAACTGGTCTTTGAACTATGCAGCCCAGGCTGGCCTTGAACTCGCAGTAATCCTCCTGCCTCAGCCTCCCGAGTGTTGGGATTATAGGCATGCACCACCATGCCAGCTAAATTCTTAATATTTTGCTCTTAAATGCACTATGTCATTTTCCCTAAAGATTTACATTCAAAATTATCTTTTGGCTAAACTAATAAAAATGATGTATACAACCTAGACACTCATTAAAGACACCACAGGAGTGAATTAAAAAGATAGAAAAGGTTGGTCATGGCAGCACACTCCTGTAGTACCAGCACTCTGGGGCTGAGAGCAGGAGGACTGCCAGAAGTTCAAGGCCAACCTGGGCCACACGGTGAGTTTGAGGCCAGCATGAACTACATAGCAATGCCCTAAAAAAAAAAAAAAAAAAAAAAAAAGAAAGCCAGCATCAGATTTTTTGTTTTTTGATGTTTTGTTTTGGGTACCAGGAATCGAACTCACGACCTCACGCTTGCCAGGCAGTCGCTGTGCTGCTGAGCTATATCCCTGGCCCTGTTTTTTGAGATGGGGTCTTGCTATGTAGCTCAAATGAGCCTTGAATTCACTATGTAGTCCAAGCTGGCCTTAAACTCATAGCAATCCTCCTGCCTCAGCCTCCAGAGTGCTGGGATTACAGAAGTCACCACCATGCCTGGCTCAGCATTAGATAAATTTTGATGGATGATTTACATAAGAATAATTTAAACTATTATATGATAATTCCTCTTTACCTGCCAGGCATGGTGGCACATGACTGTAATCCCAGCACTTGGGAGGCTGAGGCAGGAAGGATCACCGCAAGTTCAAGGCCTGCCTGGGCTATATAGTGAGTTCAAGGCCAGCCTGAACTACATAGTTTGTAGTTTGTAGACTACGTCTCAAAAAACAAAACAAAACAAAACAAAAATCCTCTTGACCTCATAGCATCCTCTTGCAGTTGTCTTATAAAATTCTTTCCAATGAAAATCTGTAAAATGAGATTTAGAAATAAAATATAAGCCAGGTGTGGTAGTGCATAACAATAATCGCAGCTACTTGGGAGGCTGAGGCTGGAGGATTACAAGTTCAAGGCCAGTCTGAGCAATTTGGGGTGGTTGAGGCAGGGTCTCATTATGTAGTTCAGACTGGCCTTGAACTCACTATGTAGTCCAGGCTGGCCCCTAACTCGTAGCAATCCTCCTGCCTCAGCCTACTGAGTCCTGGGATTGCAGTCATGCACCACCACACCCAGCTAGTCTGAGCAATTTAGCAAGACCCTGTCTTCCAAATAAAAATGGGTGGGAATGTCAGTCAAGATATAGGTCAGTGGTAGAGTGCTTGCCTAGCTTGTACAAGACCCTGGGATCAATCCCCAGTGCTGGAAAAAAAAAAAAAAAAAAAAAAATGGGAGGGAAGGAAGAAGAAAGGGAGGGAAGGAGGGAGACAGAATTTCCAAAGGTGGGCTGGGGGTATAGCTCAGCGGCACAGCACCTTGCCTGGCAAGCGCAAGGTCCTGAGTTCAATTCCTGATATGAAAAAAAAACCGCATTTCCAAAGGTGTCAACCCAGGTCTGTCAGGCCATTAGAGAATCATCCAAATAGGATTTTGCTTCAAAAGATATGAGGGTGTATCATACGTACAGAGCTAGAAGTGTGTACCAACCTGACTCAGGTCAACTTATTTCATAAAATCAAGGTATTATTCTTCAAAGATTATGTAATAATCTCAATATCCAAAAAGAACTTCAAAAAAAACAAAAAAACGAAAAGAACTTCAGAGACACCTTGACTAAACCCCCCCCCTTTTTTTTTTAAAGACAGGGTCTTGGGCCAGTGAGATAGCTCAGCGGCATAAGTGCCTGCCCCGCAAGTGCAAGGTCCTGAGTTCGACTCCCGATACCCACATAAAGGAAAAGAAGGGCCGGTGATATCGCTCAGCAGCACAAGCACTTGCTGGCAAGGGCGAGGTACTGAAGTCGACTCCCAGTACCCACATTAAAAAAAAAAAAAAAAAAAAAGACAGGGTCTTGCTATCTAGTGCAGGCTGGCCTCAAACTCACAGTGATCCTCTTGCCTCAGTCTCCTGAGTGCTGGGATTACAGGTATGTGCCGCCACTTGGCTAAACCCTTTGTTTTATAGAAGAAATTAAGATCCATAAAAGTTGCCACATATCTACCAAATGATAAAGTAAAATAAATTTGTTACTGGGAAGTTCACTTTTTAAATAATTCACATATAATCAACCCTTCTGTATTTCTTATAAAAAGTGATTTCAAAATACAAAGTTTGCTTAAAATTAGGACACAACTACACATCTGCTTTATTTTATAGTTCCATCTTGCACAACTTAAAATGTGCTAAAAATAAAAGCAGTCCCCTGGGATATAACTTAACTCCCATACATGCCTTTCCATTATATCACAGCATTAACTCTCCTCTCCAATTACCTGACTCCAACCTGTTTGTCAGCTCATTCATACCACCACATGCCCTTCTGAAATTTATCCCCACCATTCTGAAAGCCAGGAATGAACTCCTACCTCTTAATGGAACGCTACCATTTCAGACCCAGGTCACGTTCTACCCCGCTACCTCAGTTCCCTTGAAATTCCTATCGTACTTACTGCCACTTTCTTGGCAGTTAGCAAGTGCTCAGGAACCGACAACATAGGATTGGAATTGTAATTCTTCTGCATATGTCTTTCCTTACACCAGCTTCTCTTCTGACAGATCTAATGAGACGCAGGAATAAAAACTTAAACAACTACTATCAGATAGTAAGAACAACTGCTACAAGAATGCAATTGATTTTTTCTTTCATTCGAAGGTCTTTAATGCTGGGCATAGTGGCACATGCCTGTAATCCCAGCACTTGGGAGGCTGAGGCAGGAAGATCACTGTAAGTTTGAGACCAGCCTGGGCTACACAAGCGAGTTCAAGCCCAGCCTGGACTACATAGCGAGACCCTGTCTCAAAAAACCAAAAACCAAAAACAAAAACAAAAACAAAAACAAAAACCCAAAACAACAACAACAACAATAATAAAAGGTCTTTACTGATATCTTTTCTACTATAAAAATATTTAAGGAATAATTAGAAAAAACGTAATAACATTTGCACACCCTTTAACACAGTAATTCCACCTTGTGAAATCAATCCTATGGAATCAATCTGATCAGTATATAAAGATTTATGTACAAGGATGGCCATTACAATATAATAATAAGCAAAAACTGGAGAAGAAAGAAGTTAATTGGTAAGGAATTAGCAAAATAAAATATAATGTACCCATACAACAGATTTCTAGATAGTTACTCTTTTCTTGGGGGGTGGGTTGAGACAGGGTCTTGCTGTGTAGTCCAGGCTGGCCTTGAACTCACTTATGTAGCCCAGGCTGGCCTCAAATTTACAGCGATCTTCCTGCCTCAGCTTCCCAAGTGCTGGGATTACAGGCGTGTGTCACCATGCCCAGCCATAGTTACTTTAAGATTTTTCAATGTCACACAAAAATATACTGAATGTTTAAAGCAAGTTTTAAAATAACACATATAACTCAGTAACGGTATCTCATCATATGAATATATAACACATGTACATATACATTTAGAGAAATGCCCAGTAAGATTTTAAGAAATGTTAGTTGTAAACCAGGCGTCGTGGCATTCATCTGTAATCCCAGCACTTGGGAGGTCAAGGCAGGAGGATTGCTGCAGGTTCTAGGCCATTCTGGACTACACAGTGAGTTCAAAGTCAGCCTGAACTACTTAGTGAGACCATGTCTCCCGGTCTCAAAAAAAAAAAAAAGTTAATTGTAGTAAACTCATGTGATGGGATTTTGTATAATTTTATTACTTTTTCCTTTATGTTTTTCTTTTTTTTTTCATGACTTTATAATAAAAAAGCAAATACTCTTAAAAATACATGGAGTGTAGATTTTGTTTTGTTTTGTTGTTTTGAGATAGGGCCTCACTATGTAGTCCAGGGTGTCATTAAACTCAATATGTAGCCCAGGCTGGCCTTGAACTTGTGATCCTCCTGCCTCAGCCTCCCAGGTGCTGGAATTACAGCATGTACCACCACGACTGGCTACAGTATAGATTTTTAAATTACATGCAACACTTTTTAAGTAAATGAATTACTTCCATTTACTATCACCACCATTAAAGGGGGGACATCGCTTATAAAGAGCAGTCATCCCTAACAATGTGTCAGTTGGTGTATAACTAAATTCCCTACTGTCTTCATATTGCTTCTTCAATCTAGAAGTTTCTGAAGTAAACTGACAATAACTCTCACTAAAGGAAGTTTCTCACCTACACAGAAGATGTTTCTATTAGCGCTAACAGGATGAACAGCAACATATCAAGTCATCACCAAGTCAAGTTACACTCCAAAGGTCCACCATGTCCCAGCACTCGGGAAGCTGATAGAGGAGGACTGCTGTAAGTTCAAGGCCAGCCTGACTACCTAGTGAGTTCAAGGCCAGCCTGGGTTACATAGTGAGTTAAGGTTAGCCTGAACTTCATAGCAAAACCCTGTCTTAATAACCAAAAACAAACAAAAAGAACAAGCCAAAGGTCAACCATCACCACTGCTACCACCCTATCACAAACCACCAAAGTAGAGGTCGACCACCACCGCTTTGGCATCATAGGGGTACACCAAGTCAAACATGGTACTCGGTCACTGTATTGGCAGGAGTTCAACTTCCTGGGCTCTCAGAATCATTCCATTTCAGATACTCATCCTTACTCCCATACCTGAGCAAGATCTCTTGGAACCGTCTCCACTTCCCAGATACGAACTTCTGAATTCTCTCCGCATCCCTACCCCTCTACCAAGAGAACAGGAAGAGTCAAGATGAGAGAACAAGCAGTACAAAAGCCCTTCGAGGGGACATAGCTGGGTATACTGGAGGAAGAGAAAGTGAGCAGTGCAGCTTGAACGTGGTGCCCAAAGGAAAACACCGTACTGCACCAGACGCAGTCCGGGACCACGGCACAGAGGGCCTCGCAGGTCATAATAAAGACTGGATGCTGCCGTTTTCATGGATCTTGCTGTTCCCAGGGTGAATCAATTTTATATAAATGAAACTGTTTCATTTTCAATGTATGAAAATGAATTTCTCAATCTGTATTTCCAACCTCATCTCTTCTTTCATCACCCAATATGAAAGATCCCATGGCCTGCCTGCAGGGGGATCTCTCCTAAACGTCAACATATCCAAAGCCAAACGTTCTTGTTTCCCAAACCAGCTCTTTCTGCTTTATATCTGCTACTGGATGCGTCATTTATTCAAGTGTGATATCTCAATGTTATCTTTAATTCCTTGCCTATTGTCCACCCCCACTGAATACAGGTTCCACAAGTCCTCAAATCTCCAACCTACTTTTATCTTCTCTAGTCCCACTACCTTTATCCTAGTTCATGGTAACACCAATACTTGTGCAGATTACTGGAATAGGCTAACTAGTTTCCACACCTCCAGCTCTTTCCCCATCAAATTTATCCTATATGATGTCATTTAGATACTTTAAAGCCCAATAAGCTGATTATATACAAATTTACGACCTCAAACTGATTTCACTCCAAGCTCCACTCATATATCTGCCTACTGAATATATTTATACTTAGCCTCATTCGCATCTCAAATTTAACATGTCTAAAATTGAACCCCTGATTTCTGATCTTCCCTCCTATCCCACACCTACTTTTCCCATTCCTCTTCGTCTCCCACCCTCATATAAGTAAGTGACACCTCTACCCATCCAGCTGCTTAAGCCAGAAACCTGGGAGTCATTCTTGACACTTTCTTCTTCCTCAACCCCCACATTCAATCTATAATTAAACAGATTCTTTCTTAACACACTTTTCAAATCCATCCACTTCTCTCCATCTTCTCTGCTGCTGAATCCCACCTGCAAAGACTCCTATTTCTGAGGTACAGGTGCAGCCCAGGCATCAGGAGTTCTAAAAGCTCTGCAGGCGATTCTAGCGCTACAGGATCTGGACTTCACGAACTGCTCTGCAGGATCTGGACTTCTCTAATTCTCTGGCTCCATTTCCATGACTTCTTCCTTGTTTATTTCACTCGAGCCATGCTGGCCTCCTGGACACTTTCTTGAGTGTGCCAGGCCCACAGGCACCTCATGGCTTTGCCCTGCCAATGCTTCTACCTGGAAAGTGAGTTCACTCCTTCTCCTCTGGCAGACATGTATTCAGATAGTGTTTCTGCAGTGATTTCAGCAGGCCTTCACCTACCTAACACCGGAACCCCTACTTCTACCCCAAACTCCCTACCCCTTCTCGGGCTCTATTTCTCTCCCTGGGATACATCACCATAACATGCATTATATTTATCTTGTTGCTGCCTCAATATGAGCTCCACAGATTTGGGGTATTTGTCTGCTTCGTCCTTTAACTACATCCCCAAGGCCATGAACAGCATCTGGTGCACAGTAGGTACTCAACATTTAGTGACTCAGAAGGCCTCCCCTGGCTCCTCAAAGAAATCTGATCTCTCCACTATTTTAACAGCAGTTCTTGCCTTTCCTTCACAACATGTATAGTTTGTTATTTGTGCTTCCTTGTTGAAACTCCCTTCCTAGGCTGCAGGTTCTATGAGAGTATGGATTTTCGGTTTGGTTGGCCACTATGCACCTTGCCTTATGCTTACAAAGCACAGAGTACCTATTCAAAAACTAATCAATGAATGAATTAATCAATGAATGAGGTCAAATAAATTTTCTGAACGCACACTCTAACCATATTATTTCTTCAATCAAGAATTCTCAATGCCTCTCCATGACTTACCACATTAAAGTCACCATGCTTGGCAATGATAGGAAACCTTGCACGTTTTGAGCCGACTGACTTTCCAGTCTTGTCTCCCAACTCCCTACGCATCTTCCGCTTCAGCGACACCAAGCTCTTCGTGGATGCCCTTCATACACACCCTGTCCTAACAAACACAGCGATTCTTGATCCTAACAATTTTGTTCATGACATACCTTGTGTCTGAATTCCCTTTCCCATTTCTGCCAATCAAAACTCCAACCTTCAGAATCCAGTACAAATACCACTTTCACAAAGACAGTTCTCTAACCTCAGCTTCCCCAATTAAATCATCTCTTTTTCTAGACACCAAATACATATACTGGTTTCACTCTCCACTCACTTCAGAAAATGCCCCTCCCTGACCATTAATGCCTTTTGCTTTCAGTTACTCAGTAGATATTTACTGAAATGAAGTCAGTTAATATCACTACTCCCTTCTTTGCTACAAATCATATTTAAATTACACACGGGAGGTGCTGTTCTTCTTTAGCAAGACCCTTTAATGACCAAAAGGTATAAAGCTGGAAGGGACTGCCAGCCTTCCCTCTATCTCTTTCCTTCTTCTATGCCTCTTCTGGAAAGGCAGGGCCTATCCAAATGCAATTTTTAGAGCAAATTTTCCCAAATGCAATTTGGGGGTGGGGTGCTAGAGACTAACTCAGGGGCACTTCACCACAGAGTGACATCCCCCAGCCCCAAACCCGAGGGTCTCGCTTAAGTTGACCAGGATGGCCTGGAATTTGGAATCCTCCTGCCTTGGCCTCTCAAGAAGCTAGGATAACAGGCATGCACCACTGTACACAGCTCAAAAGGCAATTTTTAAAATGCATTCAAATTGCCAGATAAGGGGAGCACACCCCTAGTCCCAGTCACTCAGGAGGCTGAGTCAGGAGATTGTTTGACCCTAGGAATTCAAGGTAAGCCTGCGTATCATAGCAAGCCCCCTCCTCAAAACAAAACAAAACAAAACTACTTGAAAAAATATTAAAAGTATTATTGCATGATACAAATGCTATAAGTTTTACTAAAATGGTTTATGCTGGGATTACTATGTACTTGAAAAACTGGCTGAAAATCTGAAGACTCTAAACTCTGATGTTTGGAAACATTAATTCCTAAGGATACACTTCTGTCCTACTAGAAACTTAAAATTTTTATGCTCTTTTAAAACATCCCGGGCCATCGCAAGCGCGAGGGCCCGAGTTCGACTCCCAGAACCCACATACGAAAAAAGGGCCGGTGATATCGCTCAGCGGCACGGGCGCCTGCTGGCGCGCGAGGTCCTGAGGTCGACCCCCGGTACCCACCAAAAAAAAAAAAAAAAAAATCCCGTTCATTCTGACATCGTGTTAAGGGATGTTAAGTGACTACCCTAGCAGTCAGGTAAATTAAACCATGCGACAGCTGTTGTACCTCAAGTGCAGACTTCTGTTTCTCCACCCGCCTCCTCTCCGGGGACTGCAGTGCTACGTGTGGTCCACAGACTCCTGGAGCTCCTTTCAAAGGCTCTGTGAAGCAAAACTATTTTCATAGTAATACTAAGAAACTGTCTTTTTTGATTGTGTTGACATTTGCTCTGATGGCACAAATGCGACAACGGGAAAACTGCTGGTGCTTTAGCATAAACCAAGGTAATGCATCGAACTGCACTGGTCATTGTCTTTCACCACTATGTACAGTGAGTAGAAAAAAGAGTCATCTGCAGTGAGAATGTTCTTGATGAAACAACAAGAATTATTTTATTAAATCTGAACTCTTGACTATAGGGCTTTTAAATATTCTGTGTAATGAAATTTATGCACAAAGCACTTCGCAGAACACTCAAGCACAATGGTTTTGAGGAAAAGCACTGTGCTGCCAGCTCAACCAGCTACTTTTTTCATGGAACACTACTTTTTCTTAGAACAAAGGACAAACGAGTTATTCACACATGAATATTTTACAGACATTTTCTTGAAAATGGAGTAAGTCTGTCACGTCAGGGAAAACAACTGACAGTATTTGTTGCCAATGATAAAATCCAAGGTTTTAATGAAAAAATTTACAATTTTGGAAAACTTGTAGCTGTTTGACGGCTTCGTAGTACTGCCAGACTTTTCTCATGAAATGGGTGGTGATATTAACTAATAGAGGGTTTTTTTGATCTTGTATTATGAAATGTTTAAACATTTGGAAGATCTGCTAACCTCAACGAACCAACACTTCCTAAATGACCAATGCCTGATATTATAAAATTATGCATGGGTAAAAGATCCATTCAGTCATGTACCTGTAGTCCCATCGACCTGGGAGGCTAAAGCAGGAGGATTACTTGAGCCTAGTAGTTTGGAGCCAGCCTGAGCAACACAGCAAGACCCTATCTCTTAAATAAAATAATCCATTCAAATATAAGACAGACCCATTGATTTCACGGTAACATTAACATTAAAATAATTTCACAGTCTACACTGTAACTGAACTTATAAGAAACTAACACTTGTCAAGTTTTGGTACAGTATCAGAGAATGGGCACAATTTCTTAAAAGCCTATGAAACTGTCCAATTATCTTTTAGGTTATCTTTTCTTCATGTACCTTTTACATAGCCTTTGAAGCCATGTTTTCTTCATATATCTCAATCGAAACATATCAGATTGGATTTGAAGCAGACATGAGAATCTAGCTGTCTTCCACTAAGCTGGATACCTAATTTCCAAAATTGTATAAAAATGGCACTCTTCTGACTAGTTTTTTTGAAGATGTTTTTTCATAAAAATATATTGTTAATATGAGGCGATGTCTTAGTTACTTTCTCATCACTGGGACACAATCCCCAACACCCACAGCTCTCAGGAGGAAAGGTTACTATAGCTCACAGTTTGTAGAGGTTTCAGTCCAGTTGCTGGCTCCAAGGTTGGGAGGGTGGTGCAGCAGTCAGGAAGTAGAGAGAGAGAGATTAAGGGAGGAGCTGGGAAGAGGCAGACCCAGGCCACACCCTCAACGAACCACCTCTTCAAATCAGGCTTCCCCTCCCAAATCCCATTTAGCTATGAACTTGTCAGTGGAGGAATCCACTGATGAGTATCACAACCCATGATCCAATCACCTCCCAAAGCCCCACCTATGATCCCAGGAGGCTTTGGGGGGGGCAACCAGATAGGTTTGTTGTTTTGTTGGGTGTCTTTTGTTTTTGTTTGTTTGTTTGAGACAGGTTCTTGCTATGTAGTCCAGGCTGCCTTGAACTCACTATATAGCCCAGGATGGCCTAGAATTCATGATGATCAGCCTGCCTCTGCCTCCCGAGTGCTCGGGTTACAGGTGTGTGCCACCACCCCAGTTTGGTTTATTGTTATTTTTAAAGTAATATTCCTAAAATGTTTTGTTTTAATTTCTAATTTGGTAAATATAAGTATCAATATGTGGCCCACATAAACCAAGATCTTTAGGGTACTCAATAGTTTTTAAAAGCATAGAGAGTCCTAAAAGCAATGTTTGAGAGCCACTGCTTTAAGAAAATCTATTTGTTACATGTTTGTGTTTTTTTTTTTTGTGGGTACCGGGGGTCGACCTCAGGACCTCATGCACTACCAGGCGCCCACGCCGCTGAGTGATATCACCGGCCCTCTTTTCGTATGTGGGTTCCGGGAGTCGAACTCGGGTCCTCGTGCTTGCCAGGCAGGCGCTTACACCGCTGAGCCATCTCACCGGCCCACATGTTTGTGTTTTGGCCAGTATAGAAATGAAATTATTTAAGGAGGACTAGTTAAACTTGAAAAAATTTAAGGTGATTTTTTTTCTATGCAGATGCTTGATTTTAGAACTTGAATAGCTGATGCACCTCTGTACATTTTACTCGGATAAAAACTTATGATGGTCTCGTGTGTAAATGTTATTTATTTAGTGAACACATTAAAGTTAACTTTCTGGGAAAAAAAAAAATCTATTTGTATCTGATTTCAACCATGCCCAAAACTGCTGTGTGTAACAAACCTTGCCTTTCTCCCCCTACATTGGAGTTGAAGCTGGGGCAGATAGCTGAGCCAGGGGAAATCAAGCCTTAGCCTCACCAGCGCAGATCTCCCTCAGGAATCTGAATTAATCCTCCTGGAGACTAAAGTTCATTTACAGCAGAGCACAGGAGTCCATTAACTATTGTTGCTGAAATCCCTGGAACAGTTTTGTTTCCAGCCCTCTCTGAAGGCTGGTTGTTCAGCTTTTCTTGGTACCCTACAACCAGAAAACTCCTAAGGAAATGGAACTTCAGTGTCTTTACCAAAACTGTTCCATTTGATGTCTTTATTCAAGACACTAACTCATAACATGGTTCCCTTCCATTTTAACATCATAACCCTACATAAAATTAAACACCACTCTGGCAAAACTCATACTTAAATGGAAATTATAGATTCAGAATAAGTAATTAGTTGCTAGGTAATTAGTTGCTAGATTGATTTTTTTTTTTTTTCTTTTGGAGACCATTATACCATATATACATCCTGTGAACGCATTTAGACAGCAAATGGCTTCAGTAACATGTACCAACTTGACGAGGTTTTTCAGGGAGCTTGCTGAACAGAAAAAGGTCCTGAGTCTTGCCCTTCCAGCTAAGAACCATTATTGCAAAGTTCTTATAATGAAAGCAGTATAGTACCAGTACCAAGCAGTATAGTACCAGAGAGCCAAACAGTCCAATGGAATAGAATAGAGAAAACAAAGATAAAAACCCTCATCTACATGAAAACATACAGAGCAGTATGGAACATACAAGCTATTCAAGCCACGATGCTGGGCCATTAGGTTTTTCTTATGGAAAAAGAAAAAGAAAATTAGATCCATACTTCAGGTTATCCTTAGGGAAGAAAAGTTTTGATTCCTACTTCATACCGACTATCAAAACAAATTCCAGGGGGCCGGTGAGACGGCTCAGTGGCTTAAGCGCCTGCCTTGCAAGCGCGAGGGCCCGAGTTCGACTCCCGGAACCCACATACGAAAAAGGGGCCGGTGATATCGCTCAGCGGCACGGGTGCCTGTTGGTGCGCGAGGTCCTGAGGTCGTCCCCCCGGTACCCACAAAAAAAAAAAAAAAAAAAAAAAAAAAAAAAAAATTCCAGGTGGACTAGACCTACATGTGAAAAGCAAAACTGTAAAACTTTTAGAAGAAAATATAAGACATAACTATTACCACAGTACTGTACAGGAGATTTCCTTCACTAGGACACAAAAAAACAAACCATAAAGGGAAAACATAATAAATCTAATTAAGTTAACATTTTAAATTTAGATTCAATAAAAGATAAAGTTAAGCAAATTAAAACACACCCATTAGGATGACTACTACAAACAAAACAATGCCACATATTAAGTGTTGGTGAAGATGTGGAGAACTTGGAACCCTGTACACTGTTGGAGAGAGGGAATGTAAAATGGTGCAGTCACTGTGGAAAAGAGAATGGAGGACCCTGAAACAACTAAAAATAGGGGTGGGGGATGTAGCTCAGGCAGGCCTTGCATGTGTGAGGCCCTGAGTTTGACCCCAGCACTGCGAAAGAGAAAGAAAGAGAGATGAAGAAAGACAGTCTGTATGACACAGGAATTTCCAATCTGGGTATGTACCTGGAAGAACTGAAAGCAGGGTTTTGAAAAGACACTGTACCGCCATGTTCACAGCAGCACCACTCAAAATACGCAAAGGCAAAAACAACCCAAGTACTAATCACCAGATGAATGGATACACAAAATGAGCTATTATTCAGCCTTTAAAATGAAGGAAATTTTGATACATGCTACAACATGAATTTTTAGGATATTATACTAAGTGAAAGAAGCCAACCACACAAAAAAGACAAATTTTGTATGATCCCACTTGGATGAGATGCCAAGAATGGTCAAATTCCTGGAGATAGAAAGTAAAGGGGTAGCAGTTGTTTAGCAGGTATAATACACTATAATAAGTAATAGAAAAATTAGGACTATCTTACATGACAACACAAGATAGATAAATGGTACCACTTATTATTCATGTAATAAAATACTCCACAATTAACAGACTCAAGTTACATGTATCAACCTAAGCAAAATCTCAAAAACTTTATTAAACACAAACATTAACTATATATAGGATTATATAGTACGTATTGGTCTATAGCACAGTTGGAAAATGGTGAACACTGAATTCAGGACAGCTGTTACCTCTCTCAGGAGGGAGAGAAGAGGAAAACAGGGTCACACCAAGGTCTCTCCATTTCTGTAATGTTTTATTTATCAAAATATCTAAGAGCAAATATAACAAAATGTTAAGATTTGCTATAGCTGGGTGATAGGTATATGAGTGATATTATTCTTTATATGTTTCTGTATGTTTAAAGTATTTTATAATTTAAAACCTAAGGCAGCAAAAATGATGTTCTACACTGAAGAACTTAGTTTTTTGGGTTTTTTCAGCCCTCACCCCAGCCCCAAACTTAGTTTTTTTACACCAAACATCTACATGGCTACCTGTTTCTGAATGTCAAATAACAGAGTATATAAATCTCAATTTAAGATGAATTATTACACATACATTTTTCTTCTTACAAATAAATAGATACACAAATAGGAAAAACCAGAGAAATTTCAGAAAACAACTGCCAAGTCCTTCTCTGGTATACCTGCCATGCAAGAAGATTTACACCAAGAGCTTCCTGGAACTATCCATATGCAAAGGTCTTCTCTGTGGGCAAAAGGAACTGTATGAATGTGTCATTCCCACTCCAAGGCCTGCATCCAACTCTCCCACAGCTGCAGGACCAGCTTTGCCATACGGAGCAACAGGACAACTCCTTACCAGTTCTATCTAATTGTGGCTATAATTGTAAGGGTGATCACCTCAAGCCAGGCATGGTGGCACACGCCTGTCATCCCAGCACTCGGGAGACTGAGGCAGGAGGATTGCCGTGAGTTCGAGGCCAGCCTGGGCTACAAAGTGAGTTCAAGACCAGCCTGAACTGCATAGTGAAACCCTGTCTCAAAAAAGGAAAAAAAAAAAAAAAAAAAGATGATCAGCCCAGCATTTTCTAAAGAGTTTGTACTTTAGAATTTTTTCCCTGTGATATGAGCTTTACAGAAACAAAAGCAAAAGAAGCTACCGCATCTTACTAGAAAATGTGTCAGCATAGCCTTTTGAAGTGATTTCATGATGCCTGAAAACAAACACAAGAAACAGGTGTGCTTCCCCAGACACACAACCAGAATTAATATGGAGCCAGTATTGTTACGAAACCGGGTTGACACTAATAACCCTGTAAATATGACAAGATTGTAAAAAGAAAACAAAAAACCCTGTAAATATGACAAGATTGTATAAAGGAAAAAAAAGGGCCGGTGAGATGGCTCAGCGGCCATAAGTGCCTGCCTGGCAAGTGCGAGGTCCTGAGTTCGACTCCCGGTACCCTCATAAAGGAAAAAAAGGGCCGGTGATATCACTCAGCGGCAGAAGCGCTTGCTGGCAAGTGTGCGGTCCTGAGTTCGACCCCCGGTACGCACAAAACAAACAAACAAAAAAATGAATTTCCAGTAAGTATCAGAATGCTGTTATTGTCTGGCTTTATGTAACCTGAAATCTGTAAGATTAGTCAAAATGCCACTGTGCATGGAAGAGTCTAACATTTTCACTGGGACAGGAATTAGCCCAGCCCCTGAACGCAGCTGTAGAATGCAGTTCTTCTGTGTCAGTCATCTGTATTAACCTTCATTAGTGGGGTGGATTTTCAGAAACACTGGAAGCACCAACACCTCTCCTGAGTTCACAGGACAGGATTCAGCACTGTTCCAAACCCCAAATTACTGGATAACAGAGTTCACGGCCTTGCTGAAAATTCTTCCTCATTAAAAACAATTTATCTTACTCCCTTTTTATGATGAAAATCTAGTGATAATGAAAAAAATATGCTATTACAGCATAATCTTACATAACACTCCAACTGTGTAAAGAAATGCATGCAAATGAGGAAAAGGGAAGAAAAACATACTGATGCGTATACACACAAAGATGTTTTTATATAACAATAAAAATGCCACATCCCCAACAGAGCTTTACAAACACACGATTTCAGTCTCTCAATTTCATTTAGTGTACTTTTCATTCCAGAAAAAAAGGATTTTCTTCACGAGAGGAAAACATTCCCCATCTCTTCTTTGCTACCCTTCTGTTAAGATGGAGTAAGAGCAGAGCTATCTTCAGATTTACCACCTGTGTTCCGCAAAGAAAATGAGTTCTAAGATCTAGAAAACAGCAACACCAGTGGCACGGAAGTGATTCAAACACTAGGTCCATGGGTCAAGATAAAGGCAGCTGCACCTTCTAGAATTTGTTTCCAGAAGCTCTGTAATGAAGATGAACAACCTAATTTACTGAAAAGGAAGATAGATATAAAAGTAAAGCAAGGACTCCATCTCTGGGACAGGAAAAATACAGAGCAAGCCAGGAACTACTTGTGCCAGAAAGCAAGGAAGCCCTCACACACACTGAGCTGAAAGGGTTCCCACAGCCAAATATGGACATCTTGTGCATCACCAAGATTGCCTGTAACTGTTGGTAAAACACAATAAATTAAAATTCATGAGTTCATGATGCTACTAAAGGAGAGAAAAAGAAATGATTCATTTACTTCCATTAAAGATGACCATTATACCATCTCCTCTCTCAGAAAATGTTAAAGGGAAAGAATTAAGAAGTTCTCCCAACTTTTTTTTTTTTTTTTTTTTGAGACAGGGTCTCACTATGTAGTTCAGGCTGACCTTGAATTCACTATGTAGCCCAGGCTGGCCTCAAACTCCCAGTGATCCTCCTGCTTCAATCTCCCAAGTGCTCGGATTACAAGCGTGTGCCACCATGCCCAGCAGTCCCAACTTTTTAGTGGGAATTATAATTTATTCCTAAGAGATGAGGAAATCTTTATAGAAGACTGAAAACTAATCAATGTAGAAGGTATGGAAGAACTAGAAAATCATCATTTTGGGGACAACCAGTCAATTAACTGATTCAGGCAAGGACCATCATCCTTTGGTGAAAGGTTGCTGGAAAAGTATAAATGGTGCAGTGCCAGAGTGGCATTGCTCAAGTTGCTAACTACAAAGGGAAAAACAATGCCTCTAGATGAAAAGAACCAGTATTTGTCACCTAAAACACATGATCAAACCAACAGCATTAGTAGAGAGAGGACTGTGACATATTTCTGCTAGTATGATGGAATGAGGAGCAGTACTCTTAGCAAAAATGTTTCATCAGAATCTAAACCTTGCCTAATGTGTTGGCACACACCTCTAATCCCAGCGTTGGACAGGCTGAGGCAGGAGGATCACTGCAAGTTCAAGGCCAGCCTGAAGTACACAGTGAGACCATCTCAAAAAAAAAAAAAAAAAAAAGAATCTACATAACACAGGGATAAAGGAACAAATTAAATGAAACTGTGAGGAAACAACCAGAATATTCCAGAAGCAATACATGCTACAATACAAATGGTCTGGTCTCTTCAAAAAAACAAAAACAGGGGCCGGTGAGATGGCTCAGCGGCGTAAGCACCTGCCTTGCAAGTGCGAGGGCCCGAGTTCGACTCCCGGATCCCACATACGAAAAAGGGGCCGGTGATATCGCTCAGTGGCACGGGTGCCTGTTGGCGTACGAGGTCCTGAGGTCGACCCCCCGGTACCCACAAAAAAAAAAAAAAAAAAAAAAAAAAACCAATGTTATATGGATTCTAAACTGGCATTTTTAAAAAGACTAAAGAGACATGTTTGAAGAAAAAACTACAAACAGCTAAAAAAATTGTCATCTTCAAGGCAACTGAAAAAAGGTGACCATGAACTGAATACTAGATAGTACTAGTATTACTGGTAATTGTCTTAACTGTGACAAATATTGTAACAATAAGTAAAATAATGACTACTTCAAAGACATGCATCTAAAGTATTTATGGGGGAAGTGTTGTGTTGATCTGCAATATAAAAATTTTTTTTGATTTTGTTTTTTTTGTGGGTACCGGGGGTCGACCTCAGAACCTCGCCCGTGCTGCTGAGTGATATCACCGGCCCTTTTTTCGTACGTGGGTTCCGGGAGTTGAACTTGGGTCCTCGCGCTTGCCAGGCAGGCACTTACGCCGCTGAGCCATCTCACCGGCCCCTAAAAATTTATATATTATATATCTAAACTCATACATACATATACACATAAAGCAAATACAAAATATGAACAGCTGTTGAATCTAAGTGATGGTTATAGGGTATAATTGTACTATTCTTTCTTTCTTTCTCTCTCTTTTTTTTTTTTTGTCTTTTTGAAACAGGGTTCTACTATGCAGTTCAGGCTGGCTTTGAACTCACTATATAGCCTAGGCTGGCCTCAAACTCATAGCATCCTCCTGCCTCAGCTTCCGAAGTGCTGGGATTACAGGCATGCACCACCACGCCCGGCAGCAGTTGTTTTTTTCTATTTAAAAAAAAAAAAGGGCTGCTAACAGCAGCACACACCTGTATTTAGGAGGCTGAGGCAGGAGGATCACAGTTTAAAGCCAGCTTGGGAAATTCAGTGAGACCCTATCTCAAAAGAAAATAAAATAGCCAAGAGTTGTAGCACATGCCTATGTTCCCAGCACTCTAAGAGGCTGAGACCGGAGGATCCCAAGTTTGAGACTATCATGGGCAACTTAGTGACTTAGAAAGACCCTGTCTCAAAATAAAAAATAAAAAAGGGGCTGGGGATGTTGATCAGTGCAAAGGCCCTGCATCCAATCTCCAATAACAAAATAAAATAGGACTGAGGATAGAGTTCAATGGTAGAGTGCTTGCCTAGCATATGCCAGGTCCTGGGTTCATCCTCGGTACTGCCAGAAAGGATGGGGGGGCTCAAGATGTACTTGCTCCTGGAAGGCCTCTGAAAGGAGCTCTCCATTAACCCTGATCACGCCTTTGTGAGGTCTTCTTATACATTCAGTCAATTTGGTTTTCCAGTAAGATTGCAAGTCCCTTTAGGCACACACATCTTTTCATTCTCTTCTACTTCTCCACAGCTCTTTGTGAAACATTTTGCAATCAGCAGTTCTTTAAAGGTCTGAGGCTGAGGCAGGAGGATCACTGCAAATTTGAGGCCAACAGGGCTACATCGTGAGTTCAAGGCCAGCCTGAACTACATAGTGAAACCCTGTCTCAAAAAACAAAAAAAGAGAAATAGAGAGAGAGAGAGCCCGCTGAATTGATGGTACAAGTACACAATGCAATACCCGTCATCTTTTAAAAGGTGGAGAAACTATATTTAGTATATGGAATGACCACCAAGATAAATGAAAAAGCAATAAAAGGCATAGTATCTACCATTTGTGTAAAGCAAACAAATAGAAACAAAAAATAGCAATATATAGGCTTTGTGCTGGTAGCTGCAGGCTCTCTCTGGAAGGATAAACAAGATGCTGCTTTGCAAGGGCACGAGACAGATGAAAGGAGGGTGCCAGAAGACTTTTTCACTCTCTCATTGTGTACCTTCTGAATTTTGTTTCATATGTATGTACATGTGTTACCCATTTTAAAGAGTGATTTTTAAAAACAAGGCTCTACATCAGTATGAATTAATTAACAATACTTATCTTAATCCCAAAAGCATTCTATGCCTTTGTACCATCAAAATTTTAAATGAGGCCTCAGTGAATTCAACTAGATGAAACGTTTCCAGATAAGAACAAAGCAGCCTAGATCACAGAAGCCAACAAAGACAGACAGACATTACCATAATAGTTTCACTTCTACATTTTACCAGAACCTTGATCCAGTCTGAACATTAGGCAACATTAAATATTATCAATTACCAAATCAGCTACTGTAAAGATTGCTCTAAAAGGAGAAGTCACCAAATTACCAAACAGAAACCAACTGCCCCAACTGTAAGTGTGAAGCTGTTACAATAACATCTACTCCTCGGTCTTCACACAAGGAAAGGTCTCCAGCTTTTTCCTAGCAACACAGGGTGATATATGCTCCCCAAATCCCTATGCTTCATATCATCTTTTAGCTCCACCTGTAACATGGCAACGAGAGAGCACAAAAGACAGCTGAACCATTTAAAGTCCAGAGCTAATGAAAAAATACGTATGTTTGTTTGTTTATTTATTTAAAAGTCTAAGAGCATGAGGTCCTAAAGCAGCAGTGGCAAACTTATGGCACGCATGCCACAGCACACTATTTGTTATCATTGAAAGCGCCAAAAGGTTTACCATCACAGTCCTAGGGTTAAGAATGGTAGCCAAAAACAAAACAAAACAAAACAAACAAAAATCTTGGAAGAAGAAAAGGAAAGTAGGACACAAAGGGAAAAATCCAAAATAAAGCTAAAATGTGCCATTCCCAGTTGTTCAGAAGATAAGGGTAGCAAGGATAACTGAAAAACACAGAAAATGTCCCTCCCTCCCTCTCTGTGCGCCCCCTACAAGAATTTAGCTATTCAACACTCTTTAGCTAACTTTTGCTAGTAAGAGTTCATCTTTTCTTTCTGATGGCAGAGGTAAGACACAGTCGAGTATCCAAGAGTACCAACACAGAAGCAAATTAAAGGACCAAGTGTTATCTGCCAACTGAAACCCAGGTCCTAAGTCACTGGAATATGACTGAATTTTAATTTATTTTAGTATTTGCCAATGTGAAAAAAACATCACTCTCATTATTTAAAACCTCCACCAGATAAATTATTGTTCATCAATTGCTTCAAATTGCCTTCGTTTTCATGTGATGGTCACAGACATCAATAACGCACAGCTTGAATGAAAGCACTAAGGAAGAAGGCAAAATAGAGGCAAGTAAGTCACACAAAATCGGAAGACTGGTAGATTAAAATCTTGACGTCTTGATTCACAGTTTATGACCTTATGTCTATCCAGTGCTGTGAGAGTAATTAAGAATTTTACTAAAAGGAATTCCCTCCTTAGTTTCTTTTCTACGACCTTTAGTCCTTAGCAATCCCCTGCCAGAATAATATGTTGGGGTAGCTACCCCTAAATCTCAGGGCAGTTTGTATTAAAGGTACAGCATGACGATGAGAGTTGAGAAAAGTAGAAGTAATCCTAGAACTGGAAGTTGTAGTGACAGTTTCAAAAGAAGGGTCAGCGTGGGACACATTGGCTCTGGAAGATGTTGGTAGCCTGAAAGTCTCTAGGACAACAACACACTCGAGTAATGCTTTGTCCTTAAGGCCCTCACATAACTTCAATTCTCCCTCTCGGACCTACAGGCTTACTGCTGGGCAGCAAGTCTAGCCCACTGGCTGGGAAGAAGGCGGCGCACGGTCCAGGAGCTCTTTATCCCGCAGGTCCCCGCAACACTGCGATGCGCATGCGCCCCGAGGGCACCGAGGAGGCAACCCGAGCGCGTTCACACTCGCGCATGCGCAGTCACCCATCTCGCCGCAGGCGACAGCTCACTATTTGGCAAGGGGGATGGGGCTGGGCGACGATGGGGGGGCCGGAGGCGGGGGGCGCGTTTGTGTCTCCTGAATGCTTGGGATAGGGAGAAGGAACGGTGGACTAGGTTCTGGCATTCGCAGGCCACGTAATCCGAGTGTAGGAAATGGGACAGAGAAGACTGTGCGGAGGGGGGCAGTGGGGTCAGTCACCTCTGACGGGAGGCGCCCCCCACCCCGACAGGACATCCTCCGCCATCGACTCTCCTCCCCCCAACTCACCTGAGAGCGGCGGCGACAGCTGCTGGTCCCCGTCCCCCTGCGCTCGCCTCATACTGTCCGCAACATCCGGGGCCTGCGGGACCGCCGATACACAAATACACACTCGGAGCGCGCACACTCACACACATACACACACACATACACACACACACCCCGACACACACCGGCCGGGCGTCCTGGCGTCAGCACGTCGACGCACGAGCGCGTACCCGCCGGCCCCACCCCGCGCGGCCTCCTCCTCTCCGCCCCCCCTCCCCGAGCGCTCCTGCCCCTCCTCCCTCGGCCTCCAGACCCCGCCTACCTTCCCTACTGCGCAGGCGTCCTGGGGCCCAGCCAGGGACTGGGGATTTGAGGGGAGGGAGGGGCCTGAGTGAAAGAGGCGGGAACTCGGAAGGGGTCGCGTGCAGGGTGCCGGAGCCCGCGCGGAGGTGCGAGGACCCAATAAAGGCGCCCAGTTGAGGGTCCAGGTGGGCATCAGAACAATAAAGACATTTTGTGGCAGGGCTTATGTTTGCGAGTTTATAGATTACTAAGGACTTTTTTTTTTTTTTTTGTGGGTACCGGGGGGTCGACCTCAGGACCTCGCGCGCCAGCAGGCGCCCGTGCTGCTGAGCGATATCACCGGCCCCTTTTTCGTATGTGGGTTCCGGGAGTCGAACTCGGGTCCTCGCGCTTGCCGGGCAGGCGCTTAAGCCGCTGAGCCATCTCACCGGCCCGGATTACTAAGGACTTTTACATGCATTTCCTTTAAAAAAAAATCCTAGCAGTGAAATACTTTTGAATTTAGCCAGAGGTGATGGCACATGCCCCTAATCCCAACACTGGGGAGGCTAAGGCAGGAGGATCGCCGCAAGTTCGAGGCCAGCCTGGACTACATTCAAGCCTGACCTGTCTCAAAAAATATATTTTTTTAACTTTCTAATGCTAGAGACTCTTTAAAGTGCCATTTAAAAATCATTTGGAAAAAATAAAAAATAAAAGCATTTGAAAACAAAACCCATGCTTTCCAGAGAAGGCAGGGTGTATAGGTGGCCTAACCGAAAGGAAATTGATTCGGTGACAATTTGTTGTCTTGGATACCTGGGTCCCCAGTCTGCCTCACATTTGAGCTCCCATGGGCCATAAGAGATTCCTGTGTTGAGTGAAAGTCTCAAAACAGCTTGGCCCTGAGTGGAAAAACAAAACAAAAAAAAAAATGTTGTCTGTGTTGGAGTAATAATGTCAGTGATGGAATATTTGTTGTTGCTATGATTCTTTAGTTTAATCTTTAAAAAAATATTCCTACTGAATCAAGTCAAATAATCCACAGGTAGCGCTTTTTTCCCTGGTGAAGTAGTATCGCACACACACAGTGCATGGGGCCCTGGAGGCAAGAGAACAACCCACCGGCTGTGGGGTAAGCATGTGGGCCCTGCCTGGGGAACAGCCTGCTGCCTGCCAGGCCTGTGGGACCGTCTCCAGGAGACAGTGCTCCCTGTCCCCTGCCACATGTGTCCTGGCACCAGGTGGCTGGTGAGCCAGTTCAGCAGGGAAGGCTGGCAGCCACGACCAAAGCCATGGGGGTTTGGAGAGAATCCCCTGACAGTGCTGGGCTGCCTTCCCAAGGCTCTCAGAAACAGACCCTAGGATCCCCGAGTTTAAAATTTTCTAGGGATCAAAAACAAAACACGCCGAACTCCTGGAACTCACACGACCCATATTTCAGCCAAAATGATGTATTTGTTAAATGGAATTCCTAAATTCTGCAATGATAGTGTGCCTGGCCCTACTTCAAAACAAAAAAAAAAACTTTGGTCACCTGTTAGGCAGATGCATGAAACTGTCCAGTTAGACTTTATCATCCTTAGTGCAAACATTCACTCCTTTAGCTGAAGCCAGCGAAGTTTTGGGTTCTTGTGGAAATTCAGAATGCCTCAGAGGTGTGCCTGTAACCAGTCAGAAGTAGCCAGCTCCTAGTCTCACTGAGCCTGTTCAGTTACTTGTTCTCTTCCCCTTAGGTTTCAGAGGAAGGCAGGGAAGGAAGGAAAAGATAGTCGTTGGAAATAGGGATGGCGAAGAGGTGCAGAAAGAGGGAACCAGCTGGCCGTGGTGGTGAATGCCTGTAATTCCAGCACTTAGGAGGCTGAGGCAGGAGGATCGCTATGGGTTCGAGGCCAGCCTGGACTACATAGTGCGTTTGAGGCCAGACTGAACTACATAGCGACACCCTGTCTCAAAAAAACAAAAACAAAAACAACAAGAAGAACTGCCTGGGGTGTAGCTCAGCGGCACAGCACCTGCCTAGCAAGCGTGAGGTCGTGGGTTCGGTTTCCAATACTGAGAAAGAGGGAGAAAGAGAGGAAGGAAGGAAGGAAGGAAGCACAAGCAGGGTTACCCTGCTTTAGCTTCTTCACCACTGAGGGTTTAGCCTGACTCTGCCCAGGATCTGGGAGCGGACGCCTCAGGGCAGGGAAATCTGTGCCAGCAGCTGGTCCAGGCTGGGCCAGAATCCCCCAGCGGTCTGAAAGGGCAAAGAGGTCCCAGGCCCATCTGCACGCTAAGGCTCCGCTTCTCCTGGAGGGACCGGCCCACCCACCTGAGAGGTGATCCTCCCAGCCTCTGTAAAAAGGACTTTGATTTGGTGTGGAGCTGATTAAATGATTGTAGATGTCCTTGGAACACTATGTGGAAGAATTTTAAACAGCTTCTCCTTTTTAATATGCACTTCCTCTTCGGTTTTAATTATTTTGTTCCTACATTTTCCCTTTCAATTTACTAAAATCTAGAAATGTAATTAGAGCAGAGGCCGGGCTCAGAGAAAGCTGCCAGGATTTCTACAGCATGATTAAATATACCAGGCATCCCTTTAGTGTGGAACTGAAAAATAGGATTCTCATTATATCTTTTCCTTATCCAGGAAAGAATCAGCACCACATACAGATACGGATTTATTGAAAATGCAGCACTAATTAAAAACTCACGCAGCCTCTTGAGGAGGTTTGGGTAAAAAAAAAAATTGCAGTTATTTAATTATTTCCTCCATTTAATGTTTTGTTGTTATAACCACAACAAGCAAGAAGCCCTCCTCGCCCCTCTCTCCTCAAAATGAAATTCTTTTCTCCTCATGAGGGACTTAATGAGGCTTTTATCTATGCAACAACAATCAAGCTTACAATGGCACCAATTCAATTCACTGCTCCTTGTAATGGTAGGAGACAGGGAGAACTCATTTTCTTAATCCAAATCACAAATGACCAAGTGTTCATTGGCCATCATGAGCCAGATCTGGGCAAGGCATCTGTCCCCAAAGACCCTGAGACGTCTGGTATTTATTTATTCTGCCAACAAGGATCTCCGGCTCCATTCCGTAGTCCAGTAAGCAAAGGCGCAGTGGTGTGGGGTGTTTGCTGATAATGATGATAAAGTCTAAAGCAAAGCCTCTTTTGAAGCTGTAGGGGACGGGGAGGCAGGCAGGACTGAGTAGAAGATAAGTACAAACCTGGTTTTGGTCGTCAGCTCTTCAGGAGGTAAGTCCTCTCTGTACAGCGCTTCCATCAATCAATGACCAACTTTCAATTGGGCCCCAACCCAGTGGCTATTGTGGTGAAAACCTTGGTGGGCATTGGAGATGGACAGACAGGAAGAAAAATGCTCGGTGGGAGTATAGTCCTGGGCTAGAGCCTAAAGGAAGGGAGGGAGATGACATGCTCAGGACAGAAGTGTAAGATCATACACAAGGATACAACAGGAATACACTGATGAGGCTGTGCTAGGGCTGAGTTGAGGTTAATAGAAAATTGGCAGTAGGGCCAGGTGTGGTGGCGCATGCCTATAACCACAGCACTTAGGAGGATGAGGCAGGAGGATCGCTGCGAGTTCAATGCCAGCCTGGGCTGCATAGTGAGTTCAAGGCCGTTCTGAATTACATAGCAAGACCCTGTCTCAAAAAATGAAAAAATAAAAAATAAATAAATATTGGCAGTGGAGAAACCTTTATTGATTGATTAAATTTTTCATTGCCAAGTTGTGGCTTAATTAATGAATAGCCTTCTTGTCTGGAAACTCAGGTTTAAACCTCACATTCACACTCGTTATAATATGAACTTGGATAAATCTCTATGAGAGACTCGGATTTTTCACTGGAACAATGGAGAAAATAATGCTCTCTTTATCAAATTGTGAGGAGGAACTAAAATAATATTTGAACATGGTGAGGTCCCTGGCATTGAGCAGACCCACTCTTTTATGGACGTGTCCTTGCATGTGGGTTTTGGGGGTAGCGTTCATAGCTGGTCTTCGATCCCCGTGCTGATCTGTGCACCATGCTTGCTCTCCGTCTCTGTGCTCTTTCGAATTCTGCAGGAAGTGTGGAGTCGAGGAAACAGCACAGACTTCTTAGCCCCAGCACCGCCTCTCGCTGGCTGAGGCCTCCAAACAAGCCCTTCTTCCTCTGAGTCTGTATCCCGCCAAGGTTCCTGGTGGCGGAACTGTGCTAACTCTGGTTATCTCAACCAGAACTAGAATTTTCTGAAGAAATACTATATTGCTGACTCCCAGCAGTGACAGACTTGGAAATTCAGCCGGAAAACAAGAGCTGGTAGAGAGAAAACTACGACCTTCTTTAGCAGGACGGTCCGGGAGGAAGGTCCAGCTGCTGGGCACTGCCACAGAATGGCACCACCAGCCACATCAGCACTGCCAGGAGGATGTGAAGCCTTACCTCCATCTGTGCCTCATGCTGGAGACCCAGAACCCCACACGGCAGTCCGCCATTGGCTGATCCTAGTCCACATGCTGGGCCTTGACCACAAAGAGGGACAAGCAGGGATGGCCTTGCTGTCACAGGGTCCAGGGCGTGGCGTACAGCCCTGCTGTTCATTGGTGTTGTCCGCAACAGGGCTCTCATCCCAAACAGGAAGCCGAGCAGATGCCGGACCACCTGTCCCCCTCAATCCTTGAAATGGACCATTTATCATAGGGTAATAAACAGCGCTGAATGACATTATTTGAAAGTGCTTGGCACCTAAGAGTCATCCTGTCACTTTACTGCCTTCTTTAATAAAACAAAAGGCTCGGAATGGAGTATTTACCTGAGAGTTTGACCAATATCCACATAGATACTGAAGTTCTCATTTTTAATCTGGAAAATGGCTGGGAAACAGCTGAAAGGTGGTGCTTCAGGCAAAAAAGCAAGAGAGAAAAAGCAGAGGCAATGGCAGATTTCGGTCCTACCTTTTTATTTTGTCTCACACTAGTGTCTTTGTTTCTTTTGAGAAGAGTCTTTCTGTGTAGCCCAGGCTGGCCTTGAACTTGTGGCGATCCTTCTGCCTCAGCCTCCCAAGTGCTGGGATTACAGGCATGCACCACCACGCCCAGCTCATTTATCTTTAAAATGGGTCTAAAAATTACCTGAAGTTATTACTTCGAAATAAGTCTTAGAAGGTTAATATTTGTTTTTAACAAAGAATATATCACTGAGCGTAGACCATATTCATTATTATGAATTACTCTCAGTGGGCTTTTTTGGTCCTATTCTGACTAGGATTGATTCACCACGTTAGCATTTACTCAGAAAATAACATTTACGTAAATGTGGATAATTGGTTTAGTAAAAACAAAAGTTTTCTTCTGCCTCCACTCAAATAGGAATTACTTTGGATTTTATAATTTTAGATTATCCTTGCCGTGGCTCTACATGATCAAGGTGAATTGATTTCAACTGAAAGTTTACTCTACGTTAGAATTCTATTGTTATAAAGGGAATTTAATCTAAAATTCAATTACAGAAGATCTGTGCCAAAATGAAAAGTCAACTGGCACTTACTGAGCGCTCCCTGGTACACGGCTCTACCAGGTACCACAGGATGAGTCAGAAGAAACAGAGCTACTGTCATTATTTGCAGACTTTTCATACCAAACAGAAGCATTTTTCTAACTGGAAGGAACTTTGGAGATTCTGTAACCCAGTGGCTTTGAAATGAGGGGGCTTCTCACACTCTGGGCTTTGGTGGATTTGTCCAGGGACTTTAAGGAAGAGAGGGATCAATGGGGAAGAGCAGGCTGAGCCCCACAAACCTGGTTCTTCCCATTCATTCAGGTCAGAAATCAGGCATCATCCCTGGTTCCTCTGTTCCCCCGGATGCTTTGCATCTGATCCATCAGGAATTCCCATAAATCTGTTGACTTCCCTCTGTCTCTCTTGTCCCATTCAAGTTCTAGCCACCATCTTTTGTGTGTTCCATCCTATAATCCCAGCACTCAGGAAGCTGAGGCAGGAGAATCGCCACAAGTTCAAGGCCAGCCTGGGCTACATAGTGAGTTCAAGGCCAGCCTGAACTACATAGCAAGACCCTGTCTCAAAAAGACAAAAAATAAAAATAAAAAAACTTTGATGGGGCCGGTGATATAGCTCAGCGGCATAAGCACCTGCCTGGCAAGTGCGAGGTCCTGAGTTCGATTCACAGTACCTGCATATAAAAAAAACAAAAAGCAAAAAACTTCGATGGCTACTGTACCAAGAATGAAATCCAGACTTGTTACTCCCAACTACAGGAGCTCAGCCTCATGTTCAGTCGTGTCACAATGCTTTGTCGCCTGTCCTCGTTCCAGTCACATAGGTCACCTGTAAGTTCCTAGAACCCATCTTTCAGGTCTCAGTTTAATCTCACCCTCTTAACACGCACCCTGTCCAAAATCAAGATCTTCTGTTGTTTCCTATCAGGGTACTCTGCTCACCACCTTTAAACACCAACAACAGTTTGTAATTATTTTGTGTATTCCTTTGTCTAGAATTAGTCTCCTCTACTGGACCATCAGCTCTCTAAGGACAGGGACCTATTTGGTCTTCATTATATCCAGCAGGACATGTGTCCAATCTGACACATGGACACACATGATTAGTACTCAATGGATGGATGGATGGATGGGTGAAATGGATGGACAGATGCATGGGTGGATGGGTGGGTGGAAGGGTGGATGGTTTGAAAGGTGGGTGGATGGAAGGGTGGAAGGGTGGATGGGTAGGTGGATGGATGGGTGGATGAATGAATGAATGAATAAATGTGTGATAGAACCTTGTCTTGAATGTCAGAGAAGACTTGGGCAAAGATTAGAAGCATGAATGAAAGATTGGTAGACAAAGGGGATGAAGACAGCAAATGGGGAAGAAAAATAGGCCAGATAAGAAGGGTGTGGTGGTGCATTTCTGTAATTCTAGCACTCTAGAAAGCTGAGCAGAAAGATCACAAGTTCAAATCCAGCCTGGACAACTTGTGAGTTGGTGAGAGAAAGAAAGAAAGAAAGAAAGAAAGAAAGAAAGAAAGAAAGAAAGAAAGAAAGAAAGAAAGAAAGAAAGAAAGGAAGAAAGAAAGAAAGAAAGAAAGAGAAAAAGGAAAGAAAAGTAGGCATGGTGGTGCATACCTCTAATCCCAGCACTCTGAAGGCTGAAGCAGGAGGCTCACCACGAGTTCAAGGCCAGCCTGAACTATGTAAACAAAAAAGTGCTGGGGATGTAGCTCAGTGTAAAGATGCTATGTTCAATCCCCAGTACAGCAAAAAGCAAACAACAAAACCAACAGAGCTCCTAATGGGAGCAGGCTTGGTGTCTTTAAGCAGCAGCATGGCAATCAGCGTGGCTGGAGAGCAGAGGGCCGTGTGAGACGGGTGGAGGACAGGCCAGAGCCAAGCCACATTTCCCCCCGGGAATGAAATCATAGGACTGAGAACAGAGGAGCGAACCTCGCAAAGGAAGTCAGGGTGCTCTGGGCAGGAGAAGGGGGCAGGGGGCACTGGGGGCCACCACAGAAGACTTAGTCTTGGTTTTCCTCCTGCTCTCCTGGCTGCTTCTGCGGAGTCTCCTTTCTGTGCCCTTTTCTTAGCCATCTTTTGGGCTCTGGCTCACTTGCTTGGAGATCACCCCTCACTCTCCCTGCCCCACCGCCATCCATCGGCTACCAAACCCTCCCAGCCAGCCCTGGGCCAGCCCGGTCTCTCCAGCCACAGACTCATACCCAGCTACTCACATAGACCCCTAAGAGTGGGCAGATGGAAACCCTGCTTCTCCTCCAGTTGCTTCTGTGTTCCCAGCAGCTCAAGCTGGGAACTTGAAGCCCTTGACTTCCTCAGCCCCCGTCTGATTCGTCACCAGGTTCTGACAGTTCACCCTCTTCCCCCGGTTTTGTCTACTCTGGTCCATGTCTGCTGACACTCCACATTCTTCCCTGGAAGTCAAAAGGAATGAAGATGTCCTCCATACCTGTACCAGCTCTCCACGATGCATGTAATCATGGTGCACTGCGAACATGTACTAACGCAAATTTTAAAAATAAAAAAAAAACTAAGAAAAAGAGAAATCCAATTTTAAAATGGGCAAAGATTTTAATAGAAAGTTCTCCAAGAAGATATGGTCAATAAGCATAAAAAAGATAGGTAACAAGTGTTCATGGGAATGTGGAGAAACTGGAATTCTCGGATGCTACTCTTTGGAAAATTGTTTGGGAGTTTCTGAAAATGTTAAACAGAGCTGGGCATGGTGGCACATGCATGTAATCCCAGCCCTTGGGAAGCTGAGGCAGGAGGATCACCATAAGTTTCAGGCCAGCCTGCGCTACATAGTGAGTTTGAGGCCGGCCTGGACTACATGGTAATACCTTGTTTCAAGAAACAAAACAAAACAAAAGTTAAACATACAGTCCTTATGACCAATCAATTCTATCCCTTCACTCCAAGTTTATATACAAAAGAAACAAAAATATATGTCCATTTAAAAACTTGTCAACAAGCCAGGCATAGTGATGCAGACCTGTAATCCCAGCACTCGGGAGGCTGAGGCAGGAGGATCACTGTGAGTTTGAGGCCAGCCTGGGCTACATAGCGAGACCCCATCCCAAAAAAACAAACAAACAAACAAAAAACCCCACAAAACTTGTCAACAAACATTCAAGGCACCATTATTCATTCTATTCCAAAAGCCAAAATGATCCAAACATAGATCTTCCTATTATAAATGAATAATAAAATGTGGTACACCTATAAAGTGAAATATTATGTGGCAATAAAATGAAGTATTGACACATGCTATTCTTTGGATAAACCATCAAAACATTATGCTAGGTTAAAAAACCCAGTCATAGGAAACCATATATTAAAAATTTATATACATATATTAAAGACTTACATAAACTCTCCAGAATAGACAAATAGAGACAGAAAGACTGGATGCTTAGGACTAGGAGGAGGCTAGAGAATGGCCATTTATGGAGTTCCTCTTAGGGAGGACAAAAAATGTTCTGAAATTAGATCGCAGTGATATTTGGATGACCCAATGAATATACAAAAAAGTCAGTGAGCTGTACATTTAAATGGGTAGATGATATGGTAAATGTAGTAGTTTTTCGTAGTTGTTGTTGTTTTTGAGACAGGATTTCCCTATGTAGTTCAGGCTGGGCTTGAACTCCCTGTGTAGCCCAGGCTGGCCTCAAACTCACCACAATCCACCTGCCTCAGCCTCCTGAGTGCTGGGATTATAGGCATGCACCCCCACGCCTGGCACAGTAGTTGTTTTTACCAAGAGATGGAGTGAGTGGGGAGGAAGGGGGAGAGGAAGGAGAAATAAAAAGAATCGAAATGTGTACAAGCACCAACTCCCCATGGTGAATGTAATCATTATGTACTGCAAACATGGACTAATGGACTAATACATTTAAAAAAAAAATTCGTCCCTGGACCACAAGTTTCCCAGCCTCTGGTCTCCCAGCCCCTGCCTCCAACTTCCAGTTCGTTCCCGACTCTGTAGCCAGAACTGGCTTTCTAAGGCCCTAATCCGCTCGAGTCACTTGCTTCCATACAACTTTCTGTCAGTGCCCATTGCCCGCAGGAAAACAAGCCCCAACTCCCTATTAGAGGAGAAATTCTCTTTATCCACTAGCAGCAGGGCTTCCGGTCAGACACAGTCCTCTCCGTTGGCCGAGTCCATGAGTTCAGTCTTCTTCTCACCTCTGCCCGCCCTCACCCCCACCTCACCCTTTTCAATTCTCTGCAGATTCTTCAGGCTTTGACTTATCTAGCTGTTGCCCCCAGGGAGCTGTCACCTGTCCCACAACCGTGATGGAAGCAATTCTTCCTCTATTTCTCCTCCCCTGCACTCGCCCTGCCCTTGCGGTTGCCTGATTCCCCGCTGTGCTCTTTTGGGGGGGGGGGACTCTCAGTGTTTTCAGCGCAGAGGTTTTCTTTTCTTTTTCTCTATGGTGATTCCAGCACTGAGCCACATTCCCAGCATATAGCAAGCATTCGGATAAATGCTTGTGGAATGAATAAGTGACCTAGCGAAGGAAGTAAGTATTCCTTTGAAGAACTTGCTTCCTGGGGTTCCAGGCACCAAAGCCTCCACAAAAGCCTCCGGTTTCCTCTTCCTGCCTGCACGGCTTGGTCACTGGCTGGTCAGCAGCCTGTGAGGACCCGGAATGCTTGTCCTAAAGGTGTCCTGACTCAGACCCTCTGCTGGGAGCCAGCTTCCCTTAAAAGGCCACCTTATCAGAAAGTGCCTGTGATGGCATTTATGAGCTCTATTTTTATCTAATGCTGGAGAGCCTCAAAGTTAATTCTCAAGCCAAAGACATTAAACTCAAGAACGTGGATGAGCAAGGAAACATCTTGGTGACGCCTTTGAGTCACAGCTTTGTTTTCTGTGGCAAGGGCTTTGGCTCCTCCCCACCATGGGCCCTTGTTTTTAAGCACCGGCTCACTCTAAAAAGCTTTGGATCCCACATCCGTCAATCTAGATCCCGCAGCCCTTAATGTCTGTGCCGTGGTGTCATCTTTCCTGAGATCCTCCTAACTCTGCTGGCCCCTTGGCCCCTTAGAGCAGAACCCCGGGAGGATTGCCAGACAGCTCCCCGTTTATCCAAGCTGGCTTCCCACCCTCACCCCCAAACGGAAATTAATCATGGTTGATGGAAGGAAGGAGGCAGGGCGGCCAGAGGGGAAGGCTCCCAACAAGCCCGGCCAGAGAGATAACTGGACAGAAGCTACAGAAATAGGGAGAGGAACCCAGCAGGGCTGGCGAGCAGGCGAGGGCCCGTGCCAAGGCAAGGATTCACTGTCGGAGCCGCAGAGAGTGAGGGGTGAGGAAGGAGAGAAAAGATAGAGACGGAGGGAAGGAAGGGAGCAGCAGGGAGGGAGGGATCAGAGGTAGCTTCGCAGTCAGGAAGAGAGAGGAGGGCTGCATTTTCCCTTTAATCCAAGGGGGTAAATTGGGGAATAAAGGGGTTACAGTCGGGGTGATCCCAGACAGACAGCCAGTCACACCCTCGGATGTGACCGTAAATCTGAAGGTGTGGATTTGACATCACTGCTGGGAAGGGATCAGAAATGTTGTTACTTCTGGATTCAAAACACCAACTTTGCCGTTATCCCTGCTTCTGGGAATGGAGGAATGCCTGGTGTTGTCAGAATGCTGGAACTTGGAAGACTCGAGGTGCTTTTGATTCTCTCCGACCCGTTCTTTAGCCAAAGCCTAAAGAATTCCAGGATCTGTGCCCCGTCTCTGGTCTTCCTTCCCCTTTCCCCTGGGTAGGGCCGCACGAACGCAACCTGGGATCACAGCCCTCTGGGTGCTGCAGCCTCCTGGTCTGTCGGTCGGTCGCTCTGGCCAGGGCTCAGACCTGGAGCTTGGCGTGTGGGTGGACTGGCACTGCCTTAGGGAGAGATCGCTTCCTGGAAAGTCTGGCTTCAAAGCTGCAGGCAGGCCGAGCTTTGGGTAGACAGCATGAGGTCCTGTGAAGGCTAGGCCTGGGTTTGGCTTTGAAGGTACCTCTTTCATCAGAGAGAGAAAGAGGGATGGGACAGAAATTCCCATAGTGCAGCCTGGAGAGCGACTCCAACCTATTTCGCTTGCCCCAGTAGATTCTGCTCTGTCCCATTCAGAAAACCATGTTTTCCAAGCCTCTCAGGAGATTTCAGGGCCAAGATGGAGGCTTTGGTTCCTGAGTGATCTAGTTACTTCTCAGATGAAATATATTTCCAAAGCCTGCGACATCTAGTTTCAAAGCCAAGTCCTTATCCAGCGGGGCAGTAAGAACGCACACAGTTGCTCCATGTGGGCGTGGGGCAGTGTCCTCTCTGGATAAAAAGGCCAGCGTTGCAGTGCAGAAAGTAGCAGACCACTACAGGGTCAAGTGTCTGCTCCGATTCTGGAAGCCATGCGAGGACTGGAAACCACCCCCATCCTTCTCTTTAGCCGGGGAGTCTTTATCCCTTCTAAGCCTCCTCCCTCAGTGCAGGGTGAAGGACCACTTTGATGATCTCATTTGGGACAAGCGAGAAGAGAGAATCTTTTAACTCTGACCACCATGACTGCTTGCTATGCAGTGGGCACTCCAGTGGGCAGGCAGTGGGTGGCAGCAGCTGCCAAACACCTTCCCCCAAGGATACATCAGTTGGTGCCAAAAGCCTCTATAAGCTTTTTCTGATCTTTGTGCCAATGGCTGCACGTCCTGGAAGGAAGCCAGGAGGTCCACTGCGAGCTCCACACACTCCGGCTCCCTCCATCCTGCAAGAACTGAGGGATAGCTTGAGAGCCCACTGAGAAAGGAGCTGATGGCTCTGAGACACATTTTCCAGCTGTCACACCTGCTAACATGGGAACTCACACTTATGCGCGCACACACACACATCCAGCAATAAAATCATTGTCAGGCTTTCTTGTTCCATCTGTCCCATGCCCAGAGCAATGGCAATAAGAACTTCCATCAACAAACTGTTGTTCCCAGTTTGTCTCCTCCTTCCCTTCCTCCTTCCTTTACTCCTTTCCACAAACATCTATGGAACAGCCAGTCACTGTATTAGGGGTTGAAGATACAAAGATAGAGTCTTGGGGTTCAAAAGACTGATAGGCACTAACCTGATACAAGTGGTACATGTATGGTAGGTGGCAAACTGGTGGCTCTAGGTCACTCTGATGTGCAGGCGGGTTTAGCTTCAGGCAAAGAATTCACAAAATCTGGAGCATTTGTGTAAAAATTAGGATTTCCAGGTTCTCTTAACAAAATTGGCAGCGACCAGGAGGAAGGGAAAAGCCACTGCACCCCATAGATAGGACATGCACTCTGTTTGCCACAGGTCTCACCCCCTTTGCTATTAACTTAAACTAGCTGTTTCCTTCATGCATGTGCCGGTGATAAGGTGTTAGGGTTTAGGACCCTCCATGTGAAAGCCAAGGAGGGAATGGTCAACTCTACTTGAAGAAGACAGATCAGTTAACCCTTGAACTAAATTCAAGTACCTTGTTTATTTGTTTGCTTGTTTACTGACTCCTCTCCCCGCCCCCCATGTGAGCGATGCTCTGCCTGGCATCCAGCTTCTGAGTGTGCCCGGCTCCAGGCACAGTGCATGCCACGCGGCCCCTCTCAGTGCAGACCAAGGAGAGGAGCTGAATAGTCACGACAAACACTGAATGGAAAAGGGAATTCCAAACAGCGGGAACTTTGGGCACAAAAGCATGACAATAAATAATATACAGGAACTGCAAATAGTTCCTGGTGAATGGGGGTGCTGAGAGTGGGAGGTGGGTAGGATCAAGCAGGCTGGAAGTAGCAGGGAAAACAGACATCACAGGGATCCTGAAGGGCTTTTGGTGCTGCATTGAGAAGTTAGCTGTGGAACGTTGGAAGGGATTTAGGACCAGAGTGACAGGATCAGATTCCTGATTCACAGAAATAGCTCTGGCAAGGTGGTAGGGTGAAGACGGAAGCAGCAGATACAACCTTCAATTCAAAACCCACTTCCCTTTCCTAAAGCCTCTGGAACTCGCCTAGGGATTTGAGTACGGTGCCCCCTGCTGACTAAATCTGGGACTGCACCTTCCCTGGGCCATCAGGGAAATTACATTTTTGGCCCTGAACAAAAAGCACCTGGAAGCCTTGCACACAGAATGGCAAGTTGTGATGTATGTGAGCTGCCTTCCTAGGAAACGAGAGGCCCAGAAGAACATTCGTGATAATGACTAATGCTATGAACTGTTGCCAGAGAATATACAGAATGCTGGCTGAATTTGAATCTGGGGACATACTTATACCAAAAACTCATGTGTTTATTTGAAATTCCAATCCAGCCAAGCATTCTGGGTTTTTTGTTGTTGTTGTTGTTGTTTGTTTGTTTGTTTGTTTTTTGGTGGTACCAGGAATCAAACTCAGGACCTTGTGCTTGCCAGGCAGGCGCTGTGCCACTGAGCTATATCCCCAGCCCTAGATAGCATATGCAGGGCCTAGGTGAGAAGTGGAAATTAAACTGAAGGGGTTAATCTCCCTGGGCCTCTGTGCATCTTCAACCTCATCTCTCCACCCAAGCAGAGCTGCAGATGACGCATTCTCATGTCTTGCGGTGGTGCCCAGTAATACATCTCTATTTGGGAAATCACTTTTAAATTAAATGAATTCCATGATTATGGTGGTGCCTGTGAATAGGACCCATAATGAATCTGCAGAAATGTGGACTTTCTATTTTTCTGAGACAGGGTTTTGCTGTGTAGCTCAGGCTGGCCTTGAACTCCCAGTGATTCTCCTGCCTCAGCCTCCCGAGTGCTGGGATTACAGGAGTGTGCCACCATGCTTGGGTACACCCTGTTTGTGGACTCTTTTTACAAAACAATGAACCTACCTGCTTGATGTCTGTCACACACACACACACTCACACACAGAGTTAATTTCAGGGCGCTCCCAGCCTTCCTGTAGGAGGTACACATCCCTGTAAGGCTGTGGTCGGTGGCAGCTTTAGGTTAAGAGTTGAAGGAAACGGCATCTGGTCAGAACTAAAGCTGAAACATGGTGCTCCTGTTCACTCTGGGCAGCCAGGCACAACAGAACCAGAAGCAGCAGGGAGAAACACACCGTCCCTCCCACGCAGTAAATGCTTTCAGCTACTTCCTCCTTCTCCTCTCCAGAACTCCCAGGGAGCCAGGCATATTCAGACAGAAAATCCACCAGCCCGGTGGGCTTGTGCCGTGGTGGAAGGGAAGGCACTGAGTTAATCTCTCTTCGCTCCAGGTCCCTCTCAGTTCTCCTTCCCACCCTTCTTGTCAGCAGCAGGTGCAGCCCACTGGCTCCCAGGCCAAGGACTGTGCCTGTCAGAAACTGGCTGCACCAGTCAGTGGCTCCCTCCAGAAGAGATCTGGACCCTTGGGCTTGTGATCAAAGCCCCTTCTGAATGTGCGGGCTGTGTGGAGCCTCCTTCCTGCCTTCCTTCCTGGGAAGCCCTTGAAGCCTCCGCAGCCTGCGTGCTCCTCCTGGCCTGAGGCGAGGCAGCAGGGGCCAAGGCCAATGGCTGTGATTTTTGGACTTCCAGAATGTTCTCGGTTATGGAAAATTCTCATTGCGGTTTGCTTCCATCCCTGTCCGAGAGTATCTGACTGACACTGTAGTTCCACTGTGGAATGCAGCTTCCAAAGTGCAAGTTGTGCCAGGCATGGAGGCACACGCTTGTAATCCCAGAACTTGGGAAGCTAAGGCAAGAGGATTGCTGCCAGCCTGGGCTATACAGTGAGTTCACGGCCATCATGAACTACAGTGAGACCCTGTCTCAAAAAACAAACAAACAAACAAAAAAACAAACTACAAACTGCAGGTTGTATCAAGCAAACAATCAATGATGTACCCTACTATGTAGATCATAGAGTAACGTCTGCTGAATGTTTTTTTTTTTTGAAACACAGTCTTCCCATATAACTCAGGCTGGTCTTGAACTCAGTGTGTAGCCCAGGCTGGCCTCAAACTCACAGCGATCCTCCTGCCTCAGCCTCCCGAGTGCTGGGATTACAGGCGTGTGCTGGGATTACAGGCGTGTGCGGCATGCTGAATGTTTTCTTCAGTGGACAATTTATTATAAACACAGTGGTATTATTTTTAATTACGATTTCGTTGGAGTAAGGTGGACAGCTTTTGCTAAAATTTTTGAGTTAAAAAATGTCCTCTTCTAAACTATAATAGTGAAATTCTTTTCTTCCCTAAAATATTCATATTTGAAAAAAATAAAAACCTGCATACTTGTGTCAGTCCCCCAAATTACTTGGAAATTCTACTGGGAATTTGCAGAAAATCCAAACAGCTAGGCAGTGGGAAGTGAAACAGGGCCTCACCGTGGTGCCCCCCCCCCACGTCCTGTGACCTTGAGATGCGCTTTGGTGGGTCTCAGGCTCCCTGTTCCGAATGCGGGGAGACGTGCTTCGGCCCCAGCTCTCCCGGGAGTGTCAGAGGATCGAATAGCATGCACTGAAGAGCGGTGGGGAAGCAGGAGCTCTAGAAATCTGTGTGCTTGATGTTCCTGACAACAGCTGGTGTGTTTTTGATGGGAAGGGCTGAATGACCCCACAGAGACCCGGGACAATCTTCCCGCCCAGGCATCTGGGGGAGATGGCCGGCTCCGCTCATAACTGCAAACTGTTCTTTGGCAGGGGAGCCAGGCAGCGGAGGCAATGGGCCTCCTGAGGCGCTGTGCTCTCCTCCCTCGGAGGGCACAGGTCCCGGGCACTAGAGCTCGGGACATACCCAGGGACGGACTGCAGGTCACCCAGCCCTCCCTCGGGTTTTTTCATCTCTAAAGAGTGCAGATGTTGTTCGGTCCCCTGCACAAGGGTGTTACAGAGCAGTAAGAAAACACAGTCTCCTCCTAAGTATCCACTTATAAATTATCTAGTTAATGTTTAATTCTTGACACTTTACATCCTTTCTAAAATAATGAGATTTTTTTTGCTGGGTACAATGGCACACACCTGTAATTCCAGCACTTGTGAGGCTGAGGCAAGAGGATCGCTGTGACTTTGAGGCCAGCTTGGGCTACATAGTGAGAACCTGTCTGGAAAAACAAAAACAAAAACCAGTGATTTTTATTTAACATGTAATCCCAGGATAGCTTTCCCTACGATTGTACCCCAGTTGACATTTGTGGGTTATTCCCCCTACTGTAGGCTAAGAGGTGCCCAGGAAACGGAAGTCACGTTACCACAAGTCTGAGCAGGAAGAGTGAAGGAAACAGACCTGATGCTTTGACCAAGACAGACATAAAGGGCCGGGGACATAGCTCAGCGGCACAGCGCCTGCCTGGCAAGTGTTAAACAAAACAAAACAAAAAAACAAACATAAATACACTGTGCCCCGAACTGAAAATACAGGGCCTAGAGCGATCTGTGTGCGGCTTGCCTCCCTTCTGCAAACAGCTGAGAAGTAACTGTGGAGGAGAGCTCTCTGATCTTCAGAAACCCGAGGCATCAGCTGCCCGGGTCAGTGATCAGCACTTCTGCCTGCATTTCATATATCAGCCGTTAGCAGCTTTTAGTCGAATCTGGCCCTCTCTGCTGTGGCAGGTAACTGTGCCACCCGGAAGGAGCTGGCAGCTTGTGACACATTTTGAGATTCAGTAAAACGACACCTTGCTTGAGAGCCCCTGTCCCACCATAGGTTCTCCCTGGAACTGACCAGAGGCCAGAGATGAGTGAAGGAGAATGCAGAGAAGGCAGCCGCAAAACCCTTTCCTGCTTGGCAGCGGGGCCCAAGCTCCATCTGCTCCCACTTTCACTACACTTTCCCTTCCAGCCTCACCTTGTCTGGATAGAACCAGGCCTCCAGCCCTCCGCTCTCTGTGCCGTCTCCCCTGGGTCAGCTGAGAGCCACACCAAGCTGTTCAATCCCCGCTCCCTGCCCATCTTGCTCTTGGTGACTAGAATTACGCATTTTGCTTTTTGGGTTTTGTTGAGACAGGGTCTCCCTGTGCAGCTCAGGCTGGCCTGGAACTCAGGGTGATCCTTGTCTGTCTCCGAGTACTGGGATTACTGAAGCGCACTGCCACGCCTGGCTTAGAATTAGGCAGTCTTGAAACCAGCTGGGAATGGCAGGGGGAAGAGGTAGAGGAGACAAGTCTGATGGCTGGGAAGATGTCACCCGTTAAAACAGTGGGCCCAGATGATGATGGTTTGTAGGCCCCTGGCCCTGCTAACATGCTCTAACCACCTCAGCAATCCACAGAAGCCAGCAGGAGCTATCAGTCTAGCAAGGAAGCAGCTCACCGATGAAAACTTCGAGACAAAAACGCCCATAAGGAAGGTCAGCCAGATGTGCTTAAAACTCTCAAGTTCAGAGTGAGGGGGCCTTTCGGGGTAGGGCTGCAGTGACACCTGGGACCCTGGGGAGCTCGATGAGTGCAAGCGGGGCAGAGCTTGAAAGGTTGGGGCGGCCACGCTCAGGGAGGAGGCTGGGCTCCCATCTGGACGGCCAAGGGGCTGGGGCTGCTGAACAGATGGAGGAAAAGTTGCAGCTGGTGGAAATGCACTTTCATGTGTAAAGTTTGGTCCTCGGAGGATTGCAGTTTCCAACTCAGAAGGCAGCAGGGGGCAGGCGGCTCTGCTCCATGCTCCGCCTTCCCCCCCACTGCCACCCAGAAAACCCGACAGCAGCTCTGTGCCAGGCCCCAGCCACAGTGCCTTCTGCCAGCATCCCTTTCAACAGGCAGGCGCTGGCATGGGGACACTTTGGAACAGCCAGGATGGCAGAGGACCGTGATGCTTCAGTAGCTGAAGGGGGCAGAGGAATAGGAGGGATTGATCCAGCCTCCCTGGAGGGGACCAGGTGGTCTGAGAACAGACGGAGAGACGGAGGGAGGGAATCGGGAAAAGTGCATCCGTCGACCTTCCAAAGCTGTTCACCCTTCACGCCCACATCTCCTGGGGGAACCGGCAGCAGGGGACAAGAGAAAACCCAGCAGAGGGTGACACGCTGGGCTCATTTCACCCCAGCCTTGAGGCACTTCTTAAGGGGAGAACACAGCTCTCACGTTGCCCAGCCGAGCTTTAAGAGAAGCGATTACTACATCCTCTGGCTCTAACAGCCAGCCACTGTCTCAGTGCATTCAGAGCCTCACACCTGGAACTGAGCCACTGCCGCCACCACACAACTGCTCCAAACGCCTGTCACATGCAGTCTCCTGGGGACTCACCCACCTGCCCGTGCACAGCGCACAGGGGAGCAGTGGGGTCAGAGCATCAAGCTCGGCTTCCCTCCCTGTATGTGCACTGGACGGTGCTCTACGCACCGGGAACAGAGACTGCCCACGCGTCTTATTATAATCCAAGTGTTTTGGTTTTTTTCCTTTTTTTTTTTTTTAGAATGTGTGATTTTGCTTCCTTTGATTTAAAAAAAAAAAGAAAAAGAAGACTGGAACCCAGTCCTGTGTCACTACTGAGTCCATTTTCCCAGGAGCTGGTGCTGCCGGAGATGTAAACCTAAGCCTTCTGGAGTGGAGGTAGTTTCTCTCTTCCTAGTGAGAAGTCTTCTTAGCTCCTTTCCCAAACTTGGCATCAAAACCGAGACCTACAGAAAGGAGAAAATGGGCTTAGCTTTCTAGGAGCCTATGAAACCTACCAGTGACTGAAGAGTCAGCTTCGGATCTTCAAAACTGGGGCTTTACATAAACTCTGAACAATGTCTTTTTGTAATTATCTGGGTGTGGTGGCGCACGCCTGTAATCCCAGCACTTGGGAGGCTGAGGCAGGAGGATCATCACAAGTTCAAGGCCAGCCTGGGGTACATAGTGAGTTCAATGTCACTCTGGACTATAGATCCTGTCTAAAAAAAAAAAAAAAAATTTCCTCAGAGACAACAGAATGGCATCAAATGAAAAAAAAAAAAAATCACCAAGCTACTGACTGATATTTATAGATAAAATGTTCAGTAAGACCAAAAGAAACTTGAAGAGTCAAAATTTCTAAGCTGCCAGGTACAGTGGTACACATCTGGAATCCCAGCTACTTGAGAGGCTAAGGCAGGAGGATTCCAAGTTCCAGGCCACTCTAGGCAACTTAGCAAGACTTTGTCTCTAAATAAAAAGTGAAGAGGGCGGGGGTGTAGCTCAGTGGTAGAGCACCACTGGGTTTGATCCTCAGTACCACACATACACAAAAAGACCTGCTAAGCTGTTTCTCTCTGCTCACCCAGAACATCCCGAGTAGGCAGGGAGTAAGCACAATTCCGCTCCGCTTGGGATCTGGAAGGAAACCACTAAAATGAACAGTACATTAGGAAGGCTGCATTAGAAATAATGGTTCCTTTGCTCTTTTTTGTTGTTTTTGTCCTTTGGCACACATTCTCCCCATGTAGTTTGGACTGGCCTCAAACTCACTATGCAACCCATTGGATCCTCCTGCCGCAGCTTCCTGAGTGCTGGGATTACAGGAGTGGGCCACCACGCCCGGCTGATTCCTTTGCTCTTTTAGGTTTTCTCTAAAATAATTATATAAATCTTATAGATACACAAATACATTTTAGGAAAAAAACTATCAAAACTGTTATCGTTCCTGCGGGTGGCCCAAAGATGCCAGCTCTGGGTGCTACTTACCCAGGAACACAAGCACGGTGCCCACCCACTGCATGGGGCTGATGGGATTGGTGAAGAGGATCACAGAAGCCAAGATAGTGAAGAACTTGCGAGTTGTGGTGATGATGGAGCAGGTCAGGGGACCAAAATACACAACTGTCATGAAGATGAAGCTCTGGAAGTGAGAGGAGGGGGTCAGGCTGACTCCTGGCACCGCCGAGGTCCACAGCGCTAGGCTCCCTGGCTGATCCTGCCATGGCAGGAAGGCTGTGCTGTCCCCCTCAAGAACTCACCTGACCCAGGGCACTGGTCAGGCCAAAGAGCACAATGTTGTAGATGATGGTTGGGTACCTTTCAGTGAAGCTCAAGAACTCCCAGAGTTCCCCAGTGAACAGGATTCCTAAAAGGCAATGTCAAAAGGGGAATGGTGCACCTTTTGCTGGTGGCCAGGGGTGAGGCAGCGCACGCTCCTGCCCACGGCCCACTACAGCACTGTGAAGGAGGCTGGGATGAAAAAGTGTGTGTGTAGGAGTGTGTATTGTCCCATCATGCATCCTTCTCAAATGCATGCATGTGCACGTGTGTAAGCGTACACATGTACATACATATTTGCAGGGGAGTACTGCGAATCGAACCCAGAATCTTCACACTCATCCCCGTCCCCACACTTATTATTTATTTATTTTTTTATTTTTGTGGGTACCAGGGGTCGACCTCAGGACCTTGCGCACCAGCAGGCGCCCGTGCCACTGAGCGATATCACCGGCCCCTTTTTAGTATGTGGGTTCCGGGAGTCGAACTCGGGCCCTCGCACTTGCCTGGCAGGCGCTTACACCGCTGAGCCATCTCACCGGCCCAGAATTATTTTTTGAGACCGGGTCTCACTAAGTCACAAGTTTCAGGCTGGGATGGAACTTGCGATCCCTCCTGGCTCAGCCTCCCAGAGTGTTGGCATCACAGGCCTGCATCACCAAGCCTGGCTCCTTTTTTCCCTCTGGTAAGACTAAAGACTTGATTTTGCGAGAAAGGCTTCAAAGCTAATGAGTTACTTCTACCAAAGGGATTGAAAGCGGAGACCCTTTGATGTTGTGGAGATAGCCACCCACACATCTCTGTCTCAGAGAAGCTCCTAGCGCTGGTCACCTCAGGCCACCAGCAGCACCCTCCTTTAATCTCAGTGTGCTGCACACAAAAATTTCCCACATGCGCCCAGAGTTGAAAGTTAGGAAACACTGTCAGAGAAAATCCTTTCATGTTTGAGCTGTATTCAGCGTACACCTAAGTCTATTCCCTACGACATTATATCAATGTCTCATTTGCCTCCTGCGAGGGAAGTCTCGGACACCCCACGGGCTTTACTGCGTGCATCTTCCCTGACAGTGGGCACAGGTCCATCCCTTTTGTGCAAGTAACAGGTGGCAGGCAGACCCTGTGCCACACAAGTTTGTCCAGGAAGGTTTCTCAGGGCTTGGACAGAAGGGCATGGAACCAAGTGAGAGCCTCAGTCTACGCAAGGTCAGCACTGGCAGCTGAGCTTAGGGGTCAACCGCACGAGAGCAGTCCGCCCCCTGGTGATCCGCAGGAAGAACAGCACAGCTGCTGCTTACCAGCTCCCAGCAGCAACGTGGACCAAAGGTTGATGTTCAACATCATGTGGTTGGAGCCTGTTTGGTAATGTGCCCGCATGTGGTCCTGGGAAACGCCCGTCAGTCCATCCAGGGTCAGAGACAAGAGCTGGGAAGGACAGGAAGCGGACTGCAATGAGGTGGCTGCCAGGGACCCTCCCTAAACCAGGACACAAGACTCTCACCCTCAGCCTCCTCCAAAAGCCACTGCCTGAAGACAGAGCCCTTGAACAGCTGCCATCTGGTCCCAGATGGAGAGTGGGGAGAGACCATGCTAGCTGTCTCTCCCCAGGCACTGGACTGACAGGCGCACTGAATGCCACGATGACACTGTAAGGACAGCAGAGCTGGAAGCTGAGCACTTCCTCCCATACTGCTTTCCGGCCGGTGTCAGGGGTTAAAATAGGCTGCGGCGAGCCATCCACTTCCTCCCGTTAAAGCTGCCAAGGTTACTTCTAGCTTAGAGGAAAGTGTACAGTGCACACAGACTGGAGTCTGTGGGTAGACTGCCTGGACCGGAATCCTGACTTTCCCACTTAAATAGGACGGGATGATGGCAAGTGACTTCATCTCTCTGGCCTCAGTTTCTTCATCTGTAAAATGGAGATAATACCACTTGTGTCAAGAGATTGTTGTAAAAATTAATCAATTAATATGCAGAACACTTGGAATAGAGCCTAATGCGTAAGCCAGGGCTCTGATCGTGTTTTCTTCACCGCTGGCTCCCATGCCTCTTGGAAAGCCACAGGGAGTGCCACGGTACTCCTTCCCTCTCAGCTCTCAGTGACGTCGCAAGAGGAATGGCACACGGGGCTCAGAGGGATGTCTTCCTCAGAAGGAGAGCTGAGTTGTAGCCAAATATTTCAGGCTTCCCACCACGACCTTAGCAGAGACCAGACGCGGGACAAGGAGCACACTCTCCCTTGAGACATGTAACTGGCCTTCTGCCTGCCTAGGTGGGGCTGCCCTTCGGTAAATTTGCCAGAAAATGCTGCAGGGTTGCATACCAGGAGCAGCTCTCCGTAGCCGACCGTGTGTTCTTCCATCCCAACTACTTTCTTGGGTTTGTACATGAAAAGGGCCACTCCAGCCACAATTAGCAGCACACACAGGTACTTGGCCAGGGGGTACTTTTTCTTCAGAAGAGTCACCCCAAGGAGCATGACTACAGGGGGTGGAAAAAAGAGTGGAATATTCAGGTATGCACAGGCATCAATGACCCCAGTACCCTCCTCGCAGGAGCCAAGGAAAGACTCAGGGAAGAAAGAACGTCTGAGAAGGAAGGTCTACAGAGGGTAAGAGGAGGAGTGGCAGGCTGGTACCCAGATAAACAGCAACAGGGCTAAGTGGAGGATACGATGGGGAAAAAAGAACAAAGGTGCAAGGTCCAGGAAGGAATAAGGCGAGGGTGTGGAAAGAGGTTGAGAGAAAAAAACTGATCACCAAAATAGAACCTGGAGCATGTGATGACCATGGAGATGCATGGGACACCCATAATGACTGCCCATGCGCAGCACATTGAGTCTCTAGTGCCCACTGACAATCACCAGCCTGTGCACAGCACAGGAAGTGGCACAAATGACAGATGACAGAATAGGCAGGGGGGAAGGGCTAGAGCAAAGTTCCTGGAGAGAGTTATAATGGGATGATGAAACCCAGAGGGACACAAAGTTCTAGCAGAGGGAGAGAGCTTACTCCAGGAAAGGTGAGGACAGAAGATGGAGATCATCTTCTTCTGCTTACCTGGGATTGGCTTGCAGGACTTTCCAAGGACCTGAAATTAAATTCAGCAAATAATTCCTGAGCATCTGTGATGTGCCAGGAACTGTGCTAAGTGCCACGTTAAGTTGAGCAAGTACAGGGCTTACACCAGGGACCTCAGCCTCAGACGCAGCCCTAGCGCTGCCCAACCCACCACTAGAGCCCAGCTTCTCAAACAGACTCTCCCAGCATCGTTCCTTTTTATTTATTTAAGTCACAGACCTGAGGGAAAACCCCTTGGTCCTTTTCATACAATTTCTGAGCCAACCCTTGTCCCACCCTGAGGTTTCACCTGAGTCGGGTAGTTGACAAACTGTAGTGCCGAGTTACTGGAGACCATGGCACCCAGATAGGAGACAGAACAGGCAGCATAGAGCCAGCTCCGAGTACGATCCACCCTGGCAGTGTCAAAAAACTGGATCACTAGGAGAAGACAAAAAACATACAAGAGAAACCTGGTGGAGCTAGGATGACCACTAAGCAAAAGTTGAAGCTGAATGAAAGGAACTCATCTGTCAAATAAGACATGAGCTATTTCTGTCTTCTTAGACTGAGAAATCTCTGCAAATTATTCAATTCTCCAACTCCATCTAAGCCTCCCACAAGATCACATGCAGAGAGAGGTGGAGGTCTCATTCAGGGATAAGAGATGACTTATCCCTGCTGTTAGTCTTCAGGGAACAAAGAAAGCTCAAAACATGTTTGAAGCTGATGCATAAAGTCAAAAGGACAAAGGGAAAAATGTTTAAAGTATTCTCAATGGGAATTTGGACCGCAGAAGACCATTCTCTGCACACTTCTGACTCAAAAGTTGGTCTAATTTAAGAAAATAACATTTAATCTCACTTCAAGGTCATTAGTTTTATAGTTTAAACAGAAAGGGGGTGGAGGTCTGGAAATTTAAGACCTCATTAGTTGACTGATTCAAAGTTGAATCAATGCCTAACACCCAGAATATTGGGGGGAGGGGAGGACACCTCCCAGCAAAGTACTATCTAGGTACTCACAGATCTTGGCAAACACTGCATTGATCGCACACTGGATGAAGACCAAAGTTAAGGCAAAAGTGAACGTCTCCTGTTTGGCTCCCTCCCCATACTTTCCTCTTGTTCTAAAATGAAACAGAGGAGCAAGAAGAAAATAGTATATTTCACTCACTGTCATCTAGTATCCCCAGAGCTACTGAAAACTTTGGAATTTCCTTGCCCTCCTGGGTGTATGAAAAATTAGTAAGGATAATTGGGCTCATTTACAAAGTGGGCTGATTTCATTGGATCTAGGAACTAGACGTCCCAGCCTAATATCATTGTCTAGAGAAAGAATATCCGTAAAGGATAGAGCTAGAGGAAATACGGAAAATTGGATAAAGTACCCCAGCAGAAGGTATTTGAACTAGGCAGAAAGCCCAAGGGTGAAAGAAAGTCTGCAAGCATCTGCAAGTTCCAAAGTGGAGCTGGCTCAGGTCACGGAAACCTGTTTGGGGTAGAAGTCCCGGAATCTTGGAACCAACGAGAGTAAAAAGAGATAAAGGAAGAAAAATAACCAGGTTCCGAAACCACAGAGGGCAACACTGGCGTTTTTTAATTATGGGGAGGCTCAGCCCAGGAGGTAAAGGTTAGAGGGATACTGGTACAGCCAGAGACCCGGGCGGGAGGACTACAGGAAAGCCCGGGGCCAGAGATGGGAGTCCTGAAAACCGAGCCAGGGCCCGACAGAGGGGGCTGAATGGGGAAATGACTGTGTTCCCACCCGGGGGTCCACTCACATTTTTTCCTGCAGGATCCCATAGTAGAAATAACAGACAAAGACACCCAGGAAGCAGAGCGGCAGGCGCAGCCGGTCGGGCACCAGGGATTTGCTAGCGGCCATGAGACGCCCAGACGAGCCGACCGGAGACCCGCTCACAGCCTGCAGCGGGACCGGCGGCGGCGGGGACAGCTCCAGGCGGACATCGCCGACCGGCGGCAGGGGCCTCATAGGAGCTGCATGCGACCGCCGCTCCGTAGGGCCCAGCAGCCACCTCCCGAACTGCCAGCTCAGGTTTCCCAAGAGGAAAACTCCTCAAAACCCAGAAACCATTTTCTAGGAAAGAAGACTGCTGTGGGGCCTTGGCTCCATTCCTGGTGGCCAGGAACGTCAGCTGTCTTGAGATTGTGGCCTCCCCTTTGAGATTTTTCCGATCAGGCAACTCTGAGGACAACTATGACCCAGAGTTCGGTGGGGTGGCTTAGGAGATACCTGGGCGTGGAGTGATGACGTATAAGGATGTGGAGGTCACTAATTGGCTGCGCTGTGCCAAGATGAGACAGTAGGGCTGGCCGGAGGCGGTGCAGCCTGCCATGCAAATCAAATTGTCTTTACACCGGTCGGCCGCCGGGGTTTTGCTGGGTCCTAACGCCAAAAAATTCTTAATGGCACCCCAACGCCCTCTAGCTGCTGCCCAGCGTCATAACTCCACAGGGGCACATCATTAGGCTCCCGAAAGAGACGCGATGAACTTCTGCTAGGTCAGGGCCCTTGCCACTTAAAGACATTTGCAGACCTACACGTGTCTGCCTAAATTCTGAACCATAGTTTTCCCAGTCTGTAAGCTAAGGGTTAATAGTAACAGCCCCCCTCCCCTGTCGCCCCTTCACCAGTCTGATTAAATGAGCTGAGGTTTGTGAGAGTGTTTTATAAACTGTAAAGTGTGCTGTTCAAGTTTAAGGTATTGTTAGTCATTACTTTCTCAACTCTGATTTTATTTCCTCACATTCTGGAGGGGGAAATGCAAGCTTATTTAAATGAATTTTTGTCAAGGACTTCCAGTTCACCAACAATGAAGCAAACCCTCTGGGTGCACCCTGTAACCCTCAGATGCTTTTCCATTTTTGAGCGTCTCCTCTTGATCCAAGTGTTGGGTCTCCACCTGGGGGACGAATTGCCAGGGCAAGACTGACACCAGGTCTTCTTTACCATCTCAAAACCCAAACCTCCAGCGTCTCTCCCAACCTTAATAATGGGCCAGTTCTCAGGCGCCCGTTGGACTCGCGGCTGCTCTTCTAGCATCCTGCTCCTCTGGCACAGCCTCAGACAAAGGAAGGAAACACTGGGCAGCACCACACCCATTGCTTGGAGCCTGACTCACTAAGGCTTTGGGGGCAAGCCAGACATCATTCAGGAGGAGGGAAGGGTAAGAGAAGATAGGGTCTCATATCTTTCACCATGCACTAAACTAAATTCAAAATGGATCAGAGATCTAAATATTAAAACAGAAACATTAAATCTGCTGGAAGGTAGGATAGGTAAAACCCTTGGAGACATTGGTGTAGGCCAAGACTTTATGAATAAAAACTCAACCGCACGGGAACTATCCCAAAGAATCAATAACTGGGATCTCATTTTATTAAAAAGCTTTTGCACAGCAAGAGAAACCACCAACAGAGTGAAGAGACAACCCACAACGTGGGAAAAAATGATTGCCAGCTGTTCCTCAGACAAAGGATTACTATCGAGAACATATAAAGAACTCAAAAAAATCAGACCTCCCAAATTTAAAGACCCACTCCAAAAATGGGCATCTGAGATGAATACACATTTCTCAGATGAAGAAATACTAATGGCAAATAAATATACAAAAAAATGTGCAACATCACCAGTCATTCGAGAGATGCAAATTAAAACAACACTGAGATACCATCTCACCCCAGAAAGAATGGCTACTATAAAGAAATCAACTAATAACAAATGCTGGAGGGGCTGTGGGGAAAAAGGAACCCTTCTTCACTGTTGGTGGGAGTGTCGACTGGTACAGCCACTGTGGAAGTCAGTGTGGAGATTCCTCAAAAAACTAGGGTTGGAGGTCCCATTTGACCCAGCTATTCCCCTTCTGAGCATCTTCCCAGAAGAATTAAAAACATCGTACCACAGCGATATATGTGCACCCATGTTTATAGCAGCACAATTTGTAATAGCCAGATCTTGGAAACAACCCAAATGCCCATCAACTGAGGAATGGATAAGAAAGATGTGGTATTTTTATACAATGGAGTACTATTCAGCCATAAAGAAGGATAAACTGGAGACTTTTATAGGTAAATGGATGCAACTCGAGAAAATACTCATAAGTGAAATAAACCAGAAGGGCCGGTGAGATGGCTCAGCGGTGTAAGCGCCTGCCTTGCAAGCGTGAGGGCCCGAGTTCGACTCCCGGAACCCACATACGAAAAAGGGGCTGGTGATATCGCTCAGTGGCACGGGTGCCTGTTGGCGCGTAAGGTCCTGAGGTCGTCCCCCTGGTACCCACAAAAAAAAAAAAAAAAAAAGAAATAAACCAGAAGCACATGTGTAAGCATCGTATTGTCTCTCTAGTATGAGAAACTGAAAGAGTAAATAAGATCCAAAATGTACAATAGACATGGTGAATCAAAAAGAAACTGGTCAAAAGGAAAGAGAGACTGGAATAGGGAAAAGAAAGAAGGGAAAGGGGAAAAAAATTGTATATATATATATATATATAAGATGGTTAAGATAGATACATTACCAATTTTACTTAGTTCATTGAAGAGTAAGGTTTGTGCCAATAATGTTTGGACAATTGAATGCTAATGTCTGGTATCCTGAATAACTAACTTAAAGATAGTAATACGTAATGTATTAACCATTGTTACCCTCCTATTATGTTGTTTTGAAAATTTGTTCTTCTTTTGATTTGTTTTGTTTTTTCTTCTCTTTAAAATAAAAAAAAAAAAAGAGAAGATAGGGTCTGTCCCCAACGCTGTTTCCTTTCCGATGGAGGAGGGGAAATGCCCCAGACATTTGCTGTCTCATCCTATGGTTTACTTTACTGAATCAGCTGGCACCTCAAGGGAACCAAATGGTGGTGAGAGACCTGGATTCCAGTCCCAGATCTGCTTCTTTACCAGCTGGGACCTCAAACAATTTACTTGACCTCTGAATCAAGTTTCCTTCTGTGAAATCAACAGGAATATGACAAGCAGGAGAGCGCTATAGTTAGAAGCATGGGCAATAGCTTCAAATGATCGTTTCCAATCTTAACTCCTCCACTTTGTATCTGCCTTTTGGGGAAAGTTATTCAATCTTTTTGACCTCCCCTCATTACTACAGTGAGATTTACCACATTTCTCTCATTAGATGGTTGTCATATTTTAATGACATTTCATGGAAAGCACCTAAGCTGACATCTAGTGCTTTATCAAGCCAATGAATGGTAGTTGGGACAGCCTGGCCAAGGGATCTGTCCCAAGGTCTTGTGAGACAAATACAGCTGTACTTGTTATGACTGCCCTTGAGGTGGTCAGCTTTCCACTCATACAGTGAGGATAATAACCTTTTGTGAGAATGTTTTGTAAATTCCAAAGCACTATCAGAATGTGGGGGTGGTTATTCCATTTCCCCCAAAAGCCTAACAGCTCTTAACAGGTGTAGTACTGGACTGAGAGGCTGCAAAAGGACAAGAACAGTTTCTTTGTGCCCTCCGAGGCCACGTACTGTTGTGGGTACTCACTGAAGTGGGAATACCCAAAAGGATCCAAACTTCCCCTAAAACTGTGCCAAGAGAATCCAGCTGAATGCCATGCCCTGGTTGTGTCCCCCTCATCATTGCAAGAAGCATGCACGTCAAAGTCTCTCCCTTTGATCATCCTCATTTCCTCTCCCTAGGGGGCTTTATCAGACTCATGGAATAATGGGGGACTTCCTCAATGACTCCTCCAGGACATGCCACACTTTCCATTTTGGACAGACCTTTCCTGGGTGTGTTTATGGGTCTTGTGAATGAAGAGTCCAAGCATGGTGTCCATCCATCCAATACCCAGACCACGTAATTATGTGTTAAACAAGGATTCTTTCCCTTGAAGATGGGGGAAGTCATCAATATACTACCCTTCCCCTCCACCCCACTCCTCCCACCCTAGATATTTAACAGAACCTCAAGCTGCTGGGAATACTTATTTATTTATTTGGTCTGTTAACACCAAGATCTGCAAAAACAACCTCTAAACACAAGATAAGAAAACTCGAACATTAACATTCTTCAATTTTCTGTAAGCTCTGCAGTACGGAAAATATACAAACTTCAAACAGCTGCAAAAATAGTGTCTTTGGGAGAAAATAGAGTTTCTACATTGATACAAGAAAAATAGGCATTTTTCTAATCCAACCCAGCCCTAGGGCAGGTGGAGGGTGCAGAGCCACCACTTGCCACTGAGAGGAATGCCAGCTCTTCTTTCTCTCCTCGCCAGCCACCTGGGGCCAGGCTGCTGCTTAAGACAATCTTTAGTCAGGGTGAATGTGAGATGAAAATGCCACTTGGGAAAATGCTTGGTTGCCCCCTTTGTCGGCAGCTGAATTGGTCAAGTGTCCTGGCCGTCTAGGGCCGCTTTGGTCAGCTCCTCCAAAGAGGGAGGCATGGGGATGGGGTTTCTGTCTTCTCGTCTGCTCTTCTGTGGTCTCTGGAGGTGGAGAGGGAAGGAAATCTGTCACCAGCTTCCTCCATGACAATGACAAGAGCTTCCTGGAAGTCATGTGGACTCACACCCTGGGATGGGGGACGGGGGACTCAAGCTCTTCTGGCTGAGTGTCCACCAAGGGAGGGAAGTGGCGGGGACACAGGTGTAAGCTGTGAGCCACCAGCTGCGAATGAAGAAGGCAGGTCCCCTCACATTCACAGGGGCTGGTGTCCCTCAGAAAGAGGACCCAGGGCTATGACACAATAAATGAAAGTGCTCAAAGGCCAAGAGGGAGGGGGTTCTCCATCCCCCAGCTCAGGAAGCTAGAGTGGCCTGCCACCAAGGCACTGGTCTCCATGGTAAAGTGTGGGAGGGCATGGGGGTGTCCCCTCAGACCACCAGGGAACTCTGGAAAAGCACGGACTCTTCTGATGGTGGGGTGCGCTGCCATGGCTCGAATGGCAATGGGGAGGCCTTGGAGGCCTCCGGATCCTTCCGAGGTGGTGCTCTGGGGCTGGCAGGGGGAAGGGGAGAGCCCGGGTTGGAGGGGCAGTTCCGGAAGATGAAGCCCATGCTGGGGAAGAGGGGCTTCATCAAGCTGACGGGGCAGAAGGCCGAGCCGGTCGGGTTGAAATGGACTTTGTTCTTGTCAGGACAGGAAGTCAGGAAGGCCAGGTCAGGACCTGGGGACCTGGAGGATGGAGAGAGACACAGACCCACACGCACACAGAGAGACAGCCAGTGAGCTAGGGTGAGAGACGTCGCCACGGCAGGGCGCCAGGGGAGCTGGGTCTCTGACCAAACAGAATGGTAACTTGGCCAAAAAATGAAAGGTTATGGTCTTCAGACTCCTCGGGTCTACATTGTGTTTGTTTTGTTTTTGGTATTGGAGATTGAACCTAGCACCTTCACACTGAGCTACACCCTCAGCCCCTTTTCATTTTTTTTATTTTGAGACAGGATCTCACTAAGTCATTAAGTGGCCCAGGCTAGGCTTGAACTTTCAATCCTCCTGCCTCAGCCTCCCTGAGTGCTGGAATTACAGGCCTGCACCACCATGACAGGCTTCTATTGTTTTATTTTTATTTATTTATTTATTTTTGTGGGTACCGGGGGGTCGACCTCAGGACCTCGCGCGCCAACAGGCACCCGTGCCGCTGAGCGATATCACCGGCCCCCTTTTCATATGTGGGATCTGGGAGTTGAACTCAGGCCCTCGCGCTTGCAAGGCAGGCACTTACGCCGCTGAGCCATCTCACCGGCCCCTCTATTGTTTTAAATATGGCTAAGCAACAGGAAATACCCTTCAGCTCAAAACAGAAGGGATAACTTCCAACAGTGTGATTCCAGAAGAGAACAGGGACCTTTTCAATGCAAGGATTTCATCAGGGAATGATGGTGTTTTGGGGCAGAGCCAGGCACAGTGACTTTCTAGGACTCTCTGGCCTAAGGTAGAAGTGGCAGCTTAGCCCCATGGACAGTGTGCATTGGCTAATTCTCTGTCGCAGGGGTGAGAGCGCAGATGCATTGTTCTGAACGTTGCAGGACGTTTAGTGGCATCCCTGGCCTCTCCCCTCTGGGTGCCAGCAGTACCATGTCCTTGCTGTCTCTTGACATTGCCAAATGTCCCCTTAGAGGCAAAAATGTCTCCCGTTAAATCTATGGGCCTCAGGAATCTAATTCATGAACACATTTGCAAGGCAAAGGAGTAAAGCATAGCAAGGACCGTGAGAAAGGCACTCAGACCTCTTGGAAGATCCAGGTCCCAACTTGCCATGTGGTCTTCGCCATTGCTACCTCGTCTTGAACGTGGGAAAAATCAACCCTGCCCTTCTGACCATTTGGGAGAAATGAGTGAAGGAGGTTGGTCCATGAGTCCCTGAGTAAAATCCTTGTGATGATGAAGAAGAGGTGTTGGTCAGGACTGGAGGCCCAAGCAGCTGCTGGCAGGGAGGCTTCCAGTGGGAAGACGGTGGGGGGGGGTGGCACTGTCACTAATGGCCCCCATTCACTACCTTTTTTTTTTTTTTTGATACTGAGTTTTATTTTGTAGTTCAGGCTTGGCCTTGAACTCATGGCACTCCTCCTGTCTCAGCCTCCCAAGTGCTAGGATATGGGCATGTGCCTCCACGCCTGGCCCTTTCTCTTTTTTCACTTTTTACTGATATATACCATAAATGAAGAATAATACACTCTGAACAGATTAGTATATTCAATTCCATTTTAATCCTAGAATTCTAATAATCCAAGGCCCCCAAAAGAAAAGCGAGGTGTGAGAAGGGCAGAAATCTGGCAGACAGAAGAGGTGGCAGGCAGTGCCAGGCCACGTGCCAGGGCTGTGCGGGGAGGGGGTCTCCATAGCAGCAAGGTGTCACCTGGCAGAGAGGTCACTCTATGAAGAGTGGGGGCACAGGCAGGAGAGGAGACCTCAAGCAGTGCTCAAGGAATGTGAGTGCAACCAGCATGACCCTGGGCAGCTTGACTCCTTCCCTGGGGAATCCAGGTGACCTAATCCAGGGACAGCAGCTAAGAGGAAAATGTGGTAAGAATCACTGTCCACAGGAACTTTCCAGTGGGAAAGTTGGTAAAATGAAGAGACCCCATGAGCTGCGGAAGAGCAAACCCAGGGTGTCTTAGAAAATAACCGATGATCACCACCTCTCTTACAGGGAGGAAGCAGAGGCAGGAAGCTGGGAAGATGGCTTCTGGCATTAGGAGTCTGGGAAAGAGTCAGGACAAGCAACAGCCTAGTTTCTACCAGCAGTGCCAGGTTGTGCCCACTCAGCTATAATGTGGAGGGAGACAGAGAAGGACAGGAACCCAGGTCTGCTTGAGCTATGTGAGGTGGCCTCTTCCCTCCACACTCTTTGGAGGACCCAGGCCTGGAAGGGACACTGGGCAGCAATGACAACAGTAACAAAGCCCCTGCTGGTGGCGGATCGCTCCATAACTCCTGCAGCCAGGGGCTGTGCCTTCCTCAGCTGAGATACGAATGGTGCCCTCAGCCCCTGAAACCCAGTGCCAGCTACGGCTTCACTGACACACCGTGACTACACTTCCTGCCTGCCACGAAACCACAGCTTCCAGTGTGAATCTGGTCTGGTGAAGATGACGCCAGAAGATGACGTTTTGGGGGCTGTGTGGGCCTCTGGAGAGCCTGGCTCTCAATTCTCTGTCAATGGGAGGGAACCATAAGAATCGGCAGAAGAATGGCTTCTGAAATAGTCAGATTCTAGAATATTCTACAGTCCTTACTTGCAAGGCCTGAAGTTTCTATCTGCGAGTTCATGACACTTGAACTATTACACCACAGGGTGCAGGACTCGTAGTGTGGGCCATCTGTCTGTCTGTCTGTCTCCCTCTCTGATTCTGGACTAGCAAATTCTCACAGCTTTCTCAGGAGTGGAAAAAAAATAGAAGAAACAAAGGGCTTGAGTTTCGGGTATCTTCCCTTTCCAGCTCTTGCTGCCCCTGTGGCTGGCATGTGGGCAGGGAGCGGGTTTCTATGGGGATAATGATAAGATTTAAGCGCTCCGAGTAGGTAATGTCAACAAGTTCGATCATGGAAAAACTGCAATACTGTTAATCTGATGTAGACAACACCGCTAGACAGGAGGAGTCCAAGGCTGAAGAAGGGCTTGTCAGTGGGGTCACATGGGACTTCCCCCATCGGTGACTCTCCCTCTCCCACGCCGCCCATCGGAGGTACTCACGTCGCCTCTTCAAACACACGCACTCGCTCACAGCCTTCTGGGGGCTCCCGCTTGAAGACATAGCTGCGGTTGGGCTGAGGGGAGGCGGCAAAAGCGAGGACCGGAGATGGGCTGCCATCTTCCAGGGAGGCCAGGTGGCCTGGAGAGGAGGCTGCAAACAGAGTGGGGCTGAGTGCAGTGGGGACGAGGGACAGTCTCTGCTTTCTTGGGTGTCACAGCGCAAGGCTGGGAGCTACAAAGCAGATGGCAGTGGCTATGCTAATAAGGCTGGTTTATTTCACACTGTGCCTTCAAAAAAGCTTTGAGGCAGCTTACAAATATATATAGCATATAATAATACTAATACACAGCTGAACTGATGGGAAAATAAACTCTCATACCAATTCCGCATTCCCAGGAGGCAGGTGGGGACTGCAACTCTAATGGAACCCTACCTGCTGTCCCTCTCTGCCTTCACCCTGCCAGCCCACGCACCGCTGAGTCTCCTTGCTGCAGTCCTAAAATCTGTCCCTCCATCCAGAGAGCACTGCTGTCCCCGCTCTGAAGAGCAAACTTTACACAACTCCACTTAGAGGGTAAAACTCCTCTTGCTTTTCCCCCAGCCAATGTACTTTGCCTAGGTTGCAAATACTGACTTTATCTGTGTGCCACTTATTCCTTTGTAGCCCGTGCTCTATCTACCTCTGTGTCCTGATCCCATGCCCTCGACCAGCCCACCTCCAGGGGCTGCAGTGAGCCGAGGGCACGCGTGAACAGGGACACCTGGCTTCCCACTACAGCAGGCTGAACTTCAGCCCCAAACACCGGGCCGGAGGGATTGCTTTTTTGGGTTCCAGTGGAGATGAAGTAAAAGTATGGGTGCAGAGACTTTATAAACTACAAACCAGAATGTGACATAAAGGGACCATTATTATCGTTGTTGCTATAGTGTGCAGAAAGAAGGTAGTGCACAAAGATATTCTAGTGGTTCGTAAGTAATACTGCTGGGCCTTTGGGTTTCCGTGTAGCCTCCGCAGCTCAGGGTCAGCCCTGCTGCCTTAGCACTGTGCCTTACCTTTGTCATTGGGGACAGACGCCAGCTCCTCAACGGCACCCCGGTGGTCCTCACTGCTGGCCCTGCCAGAGGGCTGGGGGGATGCCAGCGGCATGGAGGGAGAGCTGGCAGGGTTGCCTGGCTCCAGGAGGAGGAGGGGATGATCGCAGCTGCCGCTCTGGGGAGGAGCCGGGGCACGGTGCCCATCAGGGACCTCAAGGATCTGATGAGGAAGGAGTGGGGAGACTCTCAGCCCCTCGACTTTTCAGGCCTGTGGCTCTGCAGTCACCCTGAGGGTATTCCCCACGCCCTCCCTCTCAACCTCTATTCCAACTCACAGTGATAACTGAATGCCATCTCCTCAAGACATTCACTCCCAGCCTCCCCTCCATCTAGGGGACCCCCCTGCTTCTCCCGTAGCACCCTGTTCTTTTCCCCACAGCACAGGCCATCCACGATAATCATACACCCCTGCAGTGGGGTGGTGTCGCCCGACAAGTTTACGAGCCTCATGGGGGCAGGGGTCTTCTGTGTGCTGGGCTCTGGGGTGACATACACAGGCAGACACATCAGAACAAGGCACTGGGACACTGCCAGGGCTATGCATCATGTCAGGACAGGCATGCCAGTGCCCATCACAGATGAAATACCCGTGTGGTGCTTGGACCCCCAGCTCGCTACATGGTGTGCATTTGGGGATACATGAAATCCTGCATATGCCCCAATTAAAAATTAACCAGTGGGTAAATCATGAACTGAGGAGTGTGCACACTGGTATCCTATTAATACTGCCTAACTGGCGCTCCCTGACTGGCCTGCAGGAAAGGTAGCACATGTTTTGGCCTGGGAGTGGGGCAGGAGACGGCCACACGGGGGCAACTGGGCACGAAGGATGAAGGATGGGTGCGTATCACCAGATAGAGATAGCAGGAGGGAAATAGCAGTATGGCCGTAGGGTGGCATGAGCTGAGGTACAGGTGGGTGACAGTGCCGAGGATGCGGGGAACATGAGCTAGCGGCTTGGCAGATGAGTGATGCCCAGCCTGTCTGTCCTGGCTGGGGATCCTGCTCTCTACTCACCACCCCACGCCTTCCCCAGGTGCACCCACCCACTTCTGCTGTCCCCGAGCTTGGTCCATGGTCCTCTGTTTCTGCAGCCACAGCCCGAGAGGCCTAGGCGGTGACACCCCGACACTGCCGCCAGTGCCTCCAGGACACGGCCACCACTTACCCTCAGCAGCTCCTCTTCTCCCTGCTCCTTCACGAACACCTCCTCCAGCTCTTGGTTGAACCCCTCCAGGCTCCTGTGCAGGCAGGGGCTGAGTCGCAGGATCGGGGACCCCGTGGGGAAGCTGGGAGGGGACGCCTGAGGAGGGGGCAAGTGAAGTGATCACCTGTAGCCCCCCCAAGCTCCACCCCATTATCCATCCTGACTGGGGACAGCAACCATGTCTATCCACACAGCAGGACCAAGTGAGGAAAGGGCGCTCTGGGGTGGTCACAGATTGCAATGGCCCCGTTCCACTCAGTGGGGGTTTTCTGCATACTTTAGAACTTTGAGAGGTCTAGCGCTGCTCTTCAATTGTTGTCTCAGACACACAGGGCTGGGGCGGAGGAGATGGATGTGCAGAACAGCAAGGAGCCCTTCCAACATCACTCAGATGAGTCCAAGTTTGGACTAAAATGCCACCTCGCCACCCCCATGGCCACAAGAGCGTGCTCTGTGGTGGGGCTCAGTAGCTGCCAGACTCGAGAGAATTCTGCGGCTGCCATGGAGGCAGACAGGGGAGCAGGTTGGGGATGGTATAAAACTTACCCTCAGTGCCCCCCGCACAGCGTGGTCCCCTTGGAGCGGGGAGCCCCGCTCCTTCTCTTTCCCGCTGCGGCTCAGCTTCGTCCGCTGCAGTTGTTGCTTCAACTTGGAGATCTGGCAGCCAGACAGAGGGACAGGAGGGGTGGGTGAAGCAACACAGAAGGGCACTGGGTCCCTCCTCCCAGGTGCAGCCCTGCCACAGGCCCATGAAGGGACACAAAAGGGACATAGAATTTAACCTTCCATCTCAAAGTGGCTCAGCAGTCATTAAAACCCGGGAGACGGGTTATTCAGATATGCTGTGTACCTGAGCAACATATTCTACCTATTTCATTTTCTCAGTTGCCGTGTACTCCATAGGCAGATAGGGCTCCAATGAGTTCACGATGTGCAACTCTGGGACCATTTTGTGTTTCACAGATGGCAAAGGTGTGGATACCACTCCGAAGCAGCAGGATCGTGGTGTTTCTGAATGCCAACTGCAGTTCAGGCCTCGAAGCACCCAGCCAACCACCCCAAAGGCCTGACACCATGGAGGATAGACATGTGTCCCTCCGCCATTTTAAAGTTCATTGCACTACATCAGCATCAGCTGTCTAGAAGAGCATACTGTGTAGATGCCCATACCCTGTGACAATTCTGAATGCCCTCCCTGTCATGTTTGCAATTCTGGACCTTCCTGCCCTCCACTGGCGAATGCTCGTGGGAAGCAGAGCTACCTAAAGCAAAGCTTATAGGGAATTCCGGGAGTACATCTGCTGCCTGTAGCCAGAAAACGTCTGACCACAGCCTGACCACAGCCTCGTGCTTTTCTTTGTTTTGTTTTTCTCTTTTTGAGGCAGAGTCTTGCTATGTAGTTCAGACTGGCCTTGAACTCGCTACATAGCCCAGGCTGGCCTTGAACTCACAGCAATCCTCCTGCCTCAGCATCCCAAGGGCTGGGATTACAGGCATGTGCCACCATGCCCACCTTTTTGTTTTGTTTTGTTTTTTTGAGACAGGGTCTCACCATACAGTTCAGGCAGGCCTTGAATTCACTGTGTAGCTTAGGTGGGCCTTAAACTGGCAGTGATATTCCTGCCTCAGCCTCCTGGGTGCTGGGATTCCAGGCTTGCACCACTACACCTGGCTTAGAAAGTGCTTTCCCATTGGCCATTGCCATGAATCATGCCATGAACCCTAACCTGAGTGTGAATAATTTGCCTACTCTGATATGGAAGATTTTAAGTATTTTTAAAAATTTCCTCTTAAACTTGCATGTAACTACTTCATATTTTCTTACTGTTCGCAGCAATGAGGAGGACAGGAGCAACTTCCTTTTGGGATGGGGTTGAGGGTGAGTCCTGGCAGTGATCCTCTTAGGAGCTGCCACATGACCATCAGAGAAGCTGGCGTGGGAGCCCTGGAATCCCAGCCGATGGCCTTCTCTCCTCAACCTCAACGCCTACAGCCCTCCTGGAGCCAAAGGAGGGTGAGGACAAAGTGTGTGTGTGCCCCCGTCTTTGAAAAATAAGGCTGGTGAATAGTTAAGTAGTCAGTGAGGCCGGGGTCTCCTAATGCCCAGGGACTCATTCTCTGGCTTCCCTCAGCCACTGAACCACTTATCCTGATCCAACCTTCAAGCTGCACACCAGAGGCTCTAGCGCTGTGCCTGGCTGTGGCCTGGCCATTCCCTCATGGAGGCTCTGGGCTCCTAAGAGCAGCCATCTCCTCAGGAAGGGGCTGGGAAGATGCAGGGGACAGCAAGCATGGTCGCCCTCTAGAGCAGAGGCCCGGTGTGGTGTAGGGGTTAGAGAACAGGCAGCCACCCAGGCCACAGAGTCCAAGAGGGCAGGTACCTCTTTCCGGTGGTCTGTGCTGCCCCAGGACGCTGAGCGCTTGTGTGTGCAGGAGCCGGCCCGCTCACCTTCCGGCTCTTGCCAGGACAGGGGCGTCTGCAGGGGGAAAACAGTGACATTAGCCAGGTGTGGTGGTGCACACCTGTAATTCCAGCACTCGGGAGGCTGAGGCAGGAGAAGTGCCATGATTTCAAGGCCAACCTGAGCTACACAGTGAGCTCAAGACCAGCCTCAACTACATAGGGAGACCCTGTCTTTTAACCACCCCCCCCAAAAAAGGAAAAGCACAGTGACAGCTCTTGCAGGCAGGCCCAGGAAATAGACAGTTTCCTTCTTGCGTCTGCTCACCCTCCTCCTGAACATGCCCAGCCTGCTCTTCCCTCCAGGCAGAGCCACCTGCATGGACTCTCCTGGTTTATGTCCTTGTGCTGTCCTGATGGGCCAACTCCTCTTTTCTCTGTGCTGACCTGCATATGGGTATTAGACCCCCCCCATTACTCCAAGTGCTCCCCAATGATGGGGATAAGCACCACCTCCTCTCCTAACCAGATCCAAAAAGAGCACGGGCTTGACAATCTTTGCCTTTTTTTTTTTTTTTTTTTTGGTGGATACCGGGGATCGACCTCAGGACCTTGCGCGCCAGCAGGCACCCGTGCCACTGAGCGATATCACCGTCCCTTTTTTCGTATGTGGGTACTGGAAGTCGAACTCAGGACCTCACACTTGCCAGGCAGGCGCTTATGCTGCTGAACCATCTCACCGGCCCAATCTTTGCATTCTTTATTCTCTGTGCCTAGCACAGGCCTGGGTCCTGGGAGCCTAAGAAAAACAAGCTAACAGACATGACTCCTGAAAAGTTTTACTTGGTTAAACAGGAAAAAGGTCAACCTAGCCCCCCCCCCCATGTCTCCCAGTGAAGCGAAGGCTCCTTACCACTCAGGGCTTCGAGCTTGTGCCCTGATCACTTTCTGCACACAGAATGACCATGGGGACCCCAAAGTCATCCTGAATGCACAGGAAAGAGACATTTTCAGAAAGGAGGGAGCCAGAATTCTGAAGCCAGCCCTGATTTCTGACCCCATTTGGCTTTACTGCTCCTGCTTCTCCTAGGCCTCACCTGCCACGGCCCTCCTGAGGAAGAGCTCCTCTGCCATCCTCCTTCCCCTGCTGCACAAAGACACGGGCCAAGATGGCGAGAAGGGAGTTGCAGAACCACTTCCCAAGCTCTCCATCAAGGGAGGAAGCCGCTGGCTCCAAGCATGAGGTCAAAGAGGCCCAGATCCCTCCCGGCACTAACATCCCTGCCTCCATTCCAAGGGAGGGGCTGAGAGAAGCGCCCCAGGGGGACCAGTTCCCCTCTAACTTCTGTGCACAGGCTGCCAAAAACCGGAGGGCCTGGGAACGGGCTCCTCCAAGAGATCTGCTGACCTCCCCCAAGAGGTTGCTGCAAACAGGGGAGGATTGGGGGGGGGACACAACTGCTCACTACCAACAGCTGCAAGAGGAGCTTGGCAGGGCAGTGCAAGGCGGACTGTGACAGTGGCCGGCTATGTGCCACGACAGCTGCGCCAGAGGGGCCGCTGGGGATTGAGCCCCTGGCTCTTGCTGCTCCCAGCTGCCCACTGAGCAGGGCTTTGTGACATGGCCAGGGTAAGACAACCTTGGTCTAAGTTCCTCCTTGTTGCTGGAGACCCGTCCCTGTGCTAGTGTGGCCATATCCCCTGAATATGCCCGGGATGCCCGTGTCTCCCGAAACCAGGGTGTCAGAGCCTCAGCAAAGGCGGCCGAATGTGCAGCTGAGGAGGAAGAAGCCCATCTCTCCTGCAGCCACCTGGCACGGAGCACCCTCCCTTCCCAGGGCACCAAGCCACACCTGCAGATTACTAGCTCGATAGTCAAACCTGAGTCCTACACAAGCCTGTCTGCCATCCCCAGAAAAGTGGCACGTACCCAGAAAAGAGGACACAGAACAGAGAGGACAACGGTGAAGGTGGTGATGCCGTTCCCCACCGTCTGGGAAGATACTGAGCTCGCAGGTGGCGACAGAGAAAAACAGCCACACTCAGAATGCTACCCGCCACTAAGTAACATCTTCTCTTCAGATTCTTCAGCTCCCTCATCTCCTGGGACATGCGGAGTGGGGGGAGATGTGTGGGCTTGCATAGGAGTTTAGAAAGGGTGTGGAAATTAGAGCAGCTGGGATCATCTCCTTGCCCAATGCAGTTACCCACTTCTCTCTGCTTAGCAACACTGCTGCCCACTTGGTAGATGTGTGTCTTAGGCCGTTGCTTTGTCTTAGCACCCACCCCAGGCCCTGGGCGTCAGCATCCCCCCTCTATCTCAGGGGCTGTCTGTCTTGCCCAGGCAAACCCATCTCCATCTCCTTTTTGGACCCCATCCTCTAAGCCTGGTCTCTCTGCCTAGGATGACGTACCCTAGGGCTATCCCCTGTCTCGTCCTCAGGGAGCTGTCCTAACTTGTCTCCTCGGGCTCAGGGCTTCTCTGTTTCATGTCCCCTCTGTGCAGATGGGCTTGGGGTGTACGTCCCTTGTGCACTTAATAAACAGTTACTAGATGCACACAGTGTGTCAGGTCCTGCTCCAGATGCGGGAGACCCAATAATGCCCAAAACCACAAAAATCCCTGGCCCCTAGAGTTCACACTGTATGTGGGCCTACGGTTTAAACAGTGATATGTGCTAGAGAGAAAAACACAGCAGGCAAAGGGGACAGGAATCCTGGGCAGAGGAACTCAATTTAAACTGCCAGGGAAGTCTTTGATGAACAGGTAGCATGTGAATAAAAACAGGAAGGCAAGGGAGTGGGGCCTGGGGGAATCTGATGTAAGGTGGCTGCAAGTGGACAGACGAGCCTGTGGGGGCAGCCCGGTGTGTGAGGACCCTGAGGCGGCAAGGCCGCAGGAGGATGAGGCAGAGGCCGAGTAGCAATAGAGGGTGTCATTAAGTGTGACAGTTCGAAAACCATCCACAGTGCGGTGGTGATTTTTCTTTTCTATTCTGTGCTTTTCAGGATTTTGCAAGCAGTCTCTGATGCTTCCCCATCCCTACCAGCAATAATATTGGTTCTTCTGATTATAAAATGAGATATACCCATAGGAAAAAATATCAAAAGATTATGAAGCAAAACTAAGCGTAAGTGGTGTATTGTAGAGTGAACATATAAGATCATTATTTTTTCTTAGTCCTTCAACCATCTGTTGAATTCCCCTGAATAAACAAATGGGGGGGGGATAGCCTCCAAAGATATCAAAAACCCATAAATGTTACCTTATATGGCAAAGTGTTTGCAAATATGGAAAGGATCTTGATTAGCTAAGGATCTTGAGATGGGAGGATGGTTCTGGGATTATGTGGGTGGGCCCTAAAGGACATCTGCCATTCTAAATGTCCTTGTACAATAGGGGCAGAGGGGTCACACAGACACAGAAGAGGATGAGGTGATGTGACCAGGGAGGCTGAGATTGGAGTGACCAAGTGGCTATGCGCCAGGGAGGGCAGGAAGCCCTGGAAGCTGGAAGAGGCAAGGAACGGACTCCCCCAAGAGCATGCCGGGAACATGTGACCTGGCCGGCACCTCGACCTCCCAGCCTGCTGAGAATGGACTAGGCCTTCTGGTCTCCTGAGCTGCGAGAGAATAAACATCTGCTGTTTAAAACACTAAGTCTGAGGTGATTTTTAGCGTAGCCTCCGAATCCTGACCCGGCAGGGTGTCCTGCATTTGAAGCTGTTCCCATGTGGCACTGAGTGTCGCTAAGGCAGGTGTGTTCACAGCTGTGGGCTTTACCCACTTCCACTGGACCAGGCACATCAAGTGGGCACCATGCCCCCCTATTTCCAGTGCCCCAGTGAGCCAAGACCCTCCTCACCACAGAAGTCAGGATCAAGATCTCTTCAGGGCACGAAAAGTCGCAGTGAAGGAAGCCCACCCCTTAAAGAGGTGGCCATGGCAAGGGTCACACCAGGAGGCAGGGAAGCACTGGAGTGGTCATTCGAGATGACCCCTGGGAGGCAGAGCAGAGCTTGAGCAAGAAGACCAAAGAGTCCTTTTTGTCAAGGGGACTCACGCACCATGACACACTTAGGTCACACCCTGGCCCCAGCCAAGGGAGAAGTGGGCTGCTTCCTACCCTCGAGTGGCAGCAGCCAGCTGTACCGCTGATGCCTGGGTTGCACAACACTGGACATGGTTACACTGAGGCGGCCTGGGATTCTGAGGTCCCAGAGCAACATATGGAAGGATCACTGGGCATGGGGCAAAGGACAGCTTCCCCAAACGCCGCCTGCTGTGGCGAGGAGCAGCTGAAGGATGGAGCTGGAAAGAGCAGAAAATGTTTCTCAGCCTCCAACCCAGCTGAGTTTCTACCCAGACCCCCCACAAGCAGAGGCAGTAAGAGCCCTCGCCATGCTATCTCCCTCAGCGTCCTTGGCACTTGAGCAAGCTCCACATGCAGACAGGGCTGGCTCCGGGGACATCGCACCTATGTGGGGGCCCGGCGTGGCGCCCGGCTGGGGACTATGTGATACGCTCCAGTTCAGTGGCGACTTGGCCCTTAGGACTCTGGCCAAAAAAAAGGTAGGGAAAGGCTCTGAGGGTGGTCTGTGGCCAGCACTGAGAACTCCAGCTGCAGGTGGCTAAAGGCCACCATCTCTGGCCCTGCACTGACTAGGAAATCTCAGATTTTCCATCATGGCCCCAGTTTCAAATATTTGCTGCTGTTGTCAAACCATAGACTGAACAACTGGTCCTGGTCGCCAGTTCGGAAAACAGGCTCAGTGCCCAGGCCCCTGCACCCACAAAGAAAAACATTTTTTTAAAGGCCTGCAATGGTCATACTGAATTGTGGCCGAATGTTGAGACACTGGCTTGGGGAAGGGGAGAAAAGATGGCACGTGGGTAGGGGACGTCCCCCCACACCAGCATGCCCATCTCTGTCTCTCGCCTTCCGAGTCAGGGGCCTGAGGTTTGTCAAGAACTTAGGCCCCTTTCTTCCCAAAGGGTTCATATATTCTCGGACCAGGAGACTGGAGGGGGAGAAGAGGGCAGGGCTGGCACCCAGGGGCCCGTCTGCGGGCAGGATGACACCAGAGGGGAACTTTGCTCAAACAGTCACCCCAGCTGTGGCGAGACCACTTCCTCCCTCCAGCAGAGCGCAAGGAGATGCAAACGCTTTGCAGAGCAAGAAGGGAGCAGGTGAGCACCGCACCAGCGTGTGCTGCCACCCCTGGCTCATCAGCCACCAGGTGCAGTCAGGCCAAAGAACTTGGTGGCTGGCTCTGACCTGCGGATGGGTGGGCTGGAGAGGGAAACACGTGCAGATATACCCTGGGAATCCTGAAAAAGTGCTCCCAGACATAAAGTAGCCCCCCACAAGTGGTGCTGATACTCACGCTACAAATGGAGACGTCCTAGGGTTTCTGCCTGCTGCTCTGTGTCCAGCTCCTGCTGGGCCTGAACCCTTCCCTGCACTCACTACGCTGATCTCGGGGACTCCATCATCCCTCTCATTGCTTCTCCTAGCTCAGCACACATGAGCTCCACCCATCACATTTACACCTCCTTCCTAGAAGGACCAACTTCCCAAATAAGATCCACATGCGCTCCCCCACCCCTGCTCCCCTTGCCCCAGATATGCGGGTAACCCAGCTCTCCATGTTGGACTGTGAATCACCTGAGGATGAGCCTCTGTGCCTGCCTAAGAGCTTAAAACACAGCCAGGAAGCCTGGTGTGGTGGTGCATGCCTGGAATACCAGCGCTTGGGAGGCTGAGGCAGGAGGATTGCCACAAGTTCGAGGCCAGCCTAGGCTATACAGTGATTTCAAGGCCAGTCTGAACTACACAGTGAGATTCTGACTCAAAAACAAAACAAAACAAATCAAGAAGGGAATCCTGGGATTATTGGCAACACTGGGATAGGCACTGACTCATGAACTGAGAGCTTGGAAGTCTCTCCTGCCCTCTGAAGAAGTTTTGTGCACACACACACACACTGAAAGCCTAAACACTGGCAGGTGTTCTGTGCTTGCTGCCTGGGTCTGAACCTGGCTCAGACAGTACAGCGCCCTTGCTCACTCTAAGGGGTTCAGAGGAAGGGACCGTTCTGAACAACCATGACCATGGTGCTGACCTCGCTGCAGGGCCTGCCCGCCACCTCCAGGAATACCAGGGCTGAAGTGGTCTCCAAACACACCTGCTGGCTGCCAGCTCCAGTTGGGACAGGGGAGCTCAGGCAAGTCAGAGAGTAGCAGGAACTGCCTGCCAGCTATGGTGGAGCAAGCAGGTAATAAACTATAGCACCTGTGTGGCTGGGTGAGAAAAGGTGGAAGGTGGTGTAAGGGGAGGGATAGCCCTCTGTCGTTCAAAGCAACTGGGGAAAGACCTGGAATCCATTCATTTTTAACAGCTTAAAAGCTTTCAGTGGTCTAGAGGTGTAGCTCAGCAGCAGGGCATTTGCCCAGCATATGCAAAGCCCTGGGTTCCATCCCTACACCCCATAAACCACCTTTCAAGGACTTTGGAAGGTCCTGCCTCACTCCCCGTCCCTCTCCCCTCATCCACACTCCCTGTACCCCCCTCATAAAAGCTCCCGTCCTCTCTGGGGGAGGCAGGGAGATGTCCTGCACACCTCGGGCCTTCACAGTGTCATAACAGTGTCGACAGAAGCAGCCTGTGCCAGGCCAGGGACCTCAAGCTGGAATTTGAATGGAGCCAAAAACCTAGAAGCAGAAAATTCCCAGAAGACCGGGAATGAAAGACGGGCCGAGTGCATATTTTGGTTTGGATGCCTACGCCGCCGAGAATTCTCCCACCTCCTGCTGCAACCACAATATTGACAGGTTGCTAAGAGTTCCTCGAGGGCTGGAGCCCATCCTGGGGCAAGAGGAAAGCTGTGTGGCGGGGCCTTGCCAGACCCATGGAGGCGCATCGCTGACCTCTGTCTTGCCGTGGCAAGAAGCCCAGACGTGTTACACAACAGAGCTGGCCTGCAGCTGGAGCCCGAGCAAAAACACACAGCCCAGAGCCCAGGTTCTCACCCGGTCAGGGACCATCGGAGGCCAACCTGCACTTAGGGGACCAAAAATTCTTAGGAGTGGGATGGCGACTTCCTGGAGGCTGGCAGGAGAAAATGACAGAGGTGGAGACAGGTGGGCTACCGTTGTGACAAAGGGCATGAGCCTACGTCTTCAAAGCAACCTCCGGCCTGCTCTTGCAGTAAGCCCTCTTTGATTCAATGTCATTGGGCCACAGCAGTCGCCTCCAGAGAACCAGGCCTGTGCTCCTGGCCTGTACAGGAAAAGTATAGCCTGTTCTACCTGACTTTGACAAAGGACAAAGGGCAAACCCTAGGGCTCCCAGAAAGTAGGCCTACTCCATCTGCTACCTGGAATGTGTTCTCTCTTCTCTTTTTATTCATAGATTGCTAAAGAAGGCCACTGATATTTTCGTTTAGAGACAGGGTCTTGCTATATAGTCCAGGCTGGCCTTGAACTCACTGTGGAGCACAGGCTGGCCTTGAACTCACGGTGATCTTCCTGCCTCAGCCTCCTGAGAGCTGGGATCACAGGCATGCACCACCATGCCTGGCAGAAGGCCATTGTTTTTTTTTTTTTGTGGGTACCAGGGGTCGACCTCAGGACCTCGCGCGCCAGCAGGCACCCATGCCTCTGAGCAATATCACCGGCCCCTTTTCTCGTATGTGGGTTCCGGGAGTCAAACTCGGGCCCTCGCACTTGCCAGGCAGGTGAATACACCACTGAGCCATCTCACCGGCCCTGATTTTTAACCTGTTATTTAAACTTGTTTTAAAATTGTCTTGGGCCAGTGAGATGGCTCAGCGGCATAAGCGTCTGCCTGGCAAGCACGAGGTCCTGAGTTCGACTCCTGGCACCCACATACGAGAAAAGGACCGGTGATATCACTCAGTGGCATGGGCGCCTACTGGCGCGCGAGGTCCTGAGGTCAACCCCTGGTACACACACACACCAAAAAAAAAAAAATGTCTTGGTTCAAGGTGGAGTATTCCCAGGAGAAGTCTCTTCCTGGAAACTTTGCCAGACATCTGGCCCCATCTCATCCCTTGGCTGTCTGTTCCCTGGCCTTCACGGAACTGGAATCCAGGTTCACAGAGGCCAAAGCTTGTCTTACTTCCTTAGCCTTCATTCCAACAGCCAAGAACAGGCCTGGGTATTCACACGTTCATTAGTAACATTTGAAAGTGGATGTAACAAAAAATAGATGAAGGAAGCAACAGGATGTGCTCAGAAGGGGAGGTAGGGTGACCCACACAGGGCACTTGTCACCTGGCCACCATGCCCCCCACAAATAGGCAGAACAGGCACACCCCACCCTGTGCAGAGAAGCACTGGCCTGCCTGACTCACCCCAGGTGGGTGGGGGGCTGACTCCGAGCCCTGGGCTCTTTCCTTCCATTTCCACCTGCACCAGCAATCAGCTTAAACTGCGTCAAAATGCTCGCCTCTTACCAATTTAACTGCTAAGAACACTGAAGTCCCAAATCTGATTAAGAAACAGCTTCGCAAAACTTCACATAGGATTTCTTGCTCAGGTTAACACTATCTTATCCAAAAACTGACAAGTGGACGGAGTGGTCTGTTCGATTCTTAATGAGAAGGCCGCACTAGAGGAACCTGGGTTCCATGGGACTCAATGGGTGCGGTGGAAGCCAAGACAAGTCTCATCTTCTAAAGGCTAAATCCTAGAGTCCGCTGTAGATTACCCATACATGAATACTAAAAGCCAACTGAAGTGTCAGGCGTCATAGCACACTCCTGTAATCCCAGCACTCGGGAGGCTGAGGCAGGAGGATCACTGTGAGTTCAAGACCAGCCTGAACTACATAGTGAGACCCTGTCTCAAAAAACGCCAAAAAGAAAAAAAAAAAAAAAAAAAAAAAGCCAACTAAAAACCCAGCTTGACCCTTCTCTTCCACCAGGCAAGTGGAAAGCAAGTTCACAGTCGGTCGTGTAAGGTTGCAAAGAGACGAGCTGGTGAACAACAGGAGACGAAAAGCTGCCGTGCACAACCCAAACCCAGGAGCAACAGCTCTGGTACTGGCAAGAGGCCCCCGCAGCCAGCCTCCCCCACCCTGACCCCGCCAGCAGAGCGCCACGTTACCTGGGTGGCCTTGTCATTGGTACAGCAGGCGAAGGCCCCATCGGCTTCTCGTGGCCACTGGCCCAGAAGGTAGGAGCTGAGGATGGTGTCCAGGGAGAATGTACGCCGGACCTGGGGCAGCTGAGGCCTGCACGCCGACTTTTCTGAGGCCACCGAGCATGGGACGCTGGCTGGAAGAGAGCACAGGCCGCACACCTCGCGTCAGCACCCAGGACGGAGGTGTGGCTGCCAGCCTTCTCGAAGCCTTGCCCGAGCGCCACGCCTCACTGCCCTCCTAAGAGCTGAATGGCCTATGAAAGGGTAGTCTGCCCAGAACTTCTCTGATAGACCCGGGAGCCTTCAGCGTTGCAAGCAAGTTGTACCATTTTACTTTGGATTTAGGGTTTACTTCCTATGTGACTTGTTTCCCTATTCCCAACAGAGCGTGAATTTCTAGGTCTCCACAATGACTTTCCTGGGAGTGGCAGTTTCTCATCATTAAAGAGAGAACTCTTGCCAGGCGTGCCTGTAATCCCTGCACTCGGGAGGCTGAGGCAGGAGGATCTGCGCAAGTCCAAGGCTATCGTGGGCCACATGGTGAGTTCAAGGCCAGCCTGAACTACATAGTGAGATCCTGTCTCAAAAAAACAAAAACAAAAACAAAAAACAAGGGGCCGGGGATATAGCTCAGTGGCACAAGTGCCTGCCTGGCAAGCACAAGGTCCTGAGTTTAATTCCTAGTACCAAAACAAAAACAAAAAAACAAAAAACAAGCAAACAAAAAAGAGGGATAAGGTGGGGGTGGGGACTCTAAGTGGACAAAAACCAAGTTTCTTCCATCTTTTATCTCCTGCCGCTTCCTCCCTCCCCCATCCACAGCAGGGCTCTTATGCACTACACAAATTCAACTCAGGCAACTGAAGGAGTCTTCTAGCTTCCTTCAGGACTAGTTGGAACCCAGGTGACTGAGATGAACAGTACAACTACTTTCAACTCTCCAATCCAGGACTGAGAAGTCCTCCTTAGGAAAATATCCAGGTCTTTGGTTCTCTCCTGTCTCTGACTTTTGTCTGAATGGGACAAAAATATCGCAGTTAGAAATCCATTCACTTTACTTTACCTTGGTTGAAGATTTCTAGGAGAAAGTAAAAGTTGAAACTATTGATAAACTGTAACGGCTCTGGAACTATCTAGAAGTTTCAGCAGTCTGGGTGGCCCCTGTTTTCCATGGCCAAGTTCAAAACACCCCACTATCTTAATTCTATAAAGGCTCACCCCCTTAAGTAGAAGAAAACGCTCCCACATGTAGAATAATTCCTTGATAATTTATGTGTATATTAAGCTCACCAAAAAGAACTGGGGAATGTAGGTATAAGCAGACTTGAAGAGCTTTATACTAAAAAGGTACTGAAAGGTTGGCAGTTCCTCAAAGATTTAAACATAGAATTTCCTTATGATTCAGCAATTCTGCCTGTAGATCCATACCCTTCAAAAGGCTGAAAGCAGGGACTTGAAAAGGTATTTGTACACCCAGGATCATACCAGCATCAATCACAATTGCCAAAAAGTGTAAGCGGCCCATACTATGACACAGAGGACACCAAGTGAAACGAGACAGGCATGAAGGACAAACATTGTATGAGTCCACTTAGAGGAGGCACCTAGGACAGGTAGATTCATGCTGGGGACAGAAAGTAGAACAGACTTTACCAGGAATTTAGGAGGAGAGGGAGTAGGAGTTAACACTTTAATAGGCATAGAGTTTCTGTTTGAGATGATTAAAAAAATAGTTCTGGCCCAGCATGGTGGCACAAGCCTATAATTCCAGCCACTTGGGAGACTGAGGCAGGAGGACTGCAAATTCCAGACCAGTCAGGCAACTTAGTGAGACCATCACAAAAAATAAAATAAAATAAAATAAAAAAGAAGCCAGGCATGGTGGTACATGCCTGTAATTCCATCACTCTGGGAGGCTGAGGCAGGAGAATCAAAAGTTTGAACCCAGCCAGGACAACTTAACAACTTAGCAAAACCTGTCTCAAAATAAAAATATAGCAGGGAGGGGCTTCTGGGGATGTAGCTCATTGTGAAGGCCCTGGGTTCGATCTCCAGTAGCAAAGAAAGAAAAACTAAATTCTGGCTGGGCATGGTGGTGCACACCCTTAGACCAAGCATTTGAGAGGCTGAGGCAAGAAGATCACCAAGTTGGAGGCAACCTGGGCAACTTAGAGAGACCTCGTCTCAAAGAAAACAAAACAAAAACCCAAACGGTTCTGGAAATGGACAATGGGAATGGCTACACAACATTGTGAATGTACTTAATGCCACTGAACTGTAAGCTTAAGACGTTTACTGGTAAATTCTGTTATTTATATTTAACCATGATAAGACACCAAGCATATTCTCTAAATTCATTGACACACTTTTGACCAATAGAAAATGTATTACATTATTTTCTGCCTTTTTCTATCCATGTTATAACCTATTATTTCCAAGCGTCAATAACCTACATATTTACCATTTTAAAGACTGTGATTCTCTTCAGTAATTGCTTAGCCATTCCCATAGTATTGGACATTGAGAGGTCCCCTCATCTGGATAATATCAATGTTATTGAGTAACAACTTTTTTTTTAGTTTAGTTTTGTTTTTTTGAGACAGAGTCTCGCCATGTAGCCAGGCTGGCCTTGAACTCGTGGTGATCCTTCTGCTTCAGCCTCCTGAGTGCTAGGATTACATGCATGTGCCACCACGCCTGGCTTTGAATAGCCAACTTTTTACTTTCAGGTTTTATCAAACCCCTGGCATATTTCTAATCATTTCCCTCAGTCATCATATAATATGTGCCCACTTAAAATAACTTAACAATGACTCAAAACCAGGTGTGATGCAAACCTATAGTCCTAGCACTTTGGGAGGCTGAAGCAAGAGGATTGCAAACTGAAGCCCAGCCTGGGCAACACAGTGATTCAGTCTCAAAATAAAAAGATTTTAAAAAGAGCTGGGGAGGGCCAGGGAGATAGCTCAGCAGCACAAGCGCCTGCCTGGCAAGCACAAGGTCCTGAGTTTGAGTTCTGGTACCAAAAAGAAGAGCAGGGGACATAGCTCAGTGCAAAGGCCCTAGGTCTCATCCTCAGTACCAAAACAAAGACATAATTATAAACAGTGTGAACTGTAGAAACGTTAAGATATATTTTATATATACACACATGTCAACATCCAGAAATAACATACTATGAGATATAAATTCTTGTAGTCCTTGAGTATTTAAATATGCTTTAAAATAAAAATGGGACCGTACTGTATATGTCGTTTTGCTATATGTTCTCTCCTTATATCATCAACATCTTTCTAAATCAATACATATTGGCCTACAACACATAATTTTCAATGATCTTGATATTTCTATGTTTTAACTCTTCCAAAGCTCTTTCAAAGATGGGAGTCAGAGGGTCCACGTTCCGGTTCCACGTGTATCTCCTTTACGCTTCCCCACTGGAGCCCAGACAAAGCACACCAGGGCACATGCCATTTCCCCATGGCCTCAGCCTCGCGCCACCCGCCTGCTGGATCCTGGGAATCCCCTGTGAGGCTTGGCCCGGGAAGCCCTGAGTCTCTTCCGTATACTTTGTCCTCTTCTAGTAATTAACCACCCGGGGTGAGGGGTTTGTGACTCCAAGATAGTAAACAACCAGAGGCCCAGGCCTGGCTCTGATTTTTTTTTTTTTTTTTTTGTGGGTACCGGGGGGTCGACCTCAGGACCTCGCGCGCCAACAGGCGCCCGCGCCGCTGAGCGATATCACCGGCCCCTTTTCCATATGTGGGATCCGGGAGTCGAACTCGGGCCCTCGCGCTTGCAAGGCAGGCGCTTATGCCACTGAGCCATCTCACTGGCCCCCTGGCTCTGATTTATCTTTGTGTCCCCCACAGTGTCTATATAGGGCTGGCATTTGGCAGGGACCCAAGAACTTCCATAAAATAGAGAAATCGTTTCTAGAAGGGGAAGCCCGCTCTAATTCCACCACAGAGCCTAAGTTTGCTTGACGTATCCATCCCCAGCCACTCATCTTGAGCAAAGACCCCTCAGCTGCTTGGCTTTTTCTCCCTGAGGCTCTGGAAGGCCCAATCTCTCTCTTACTTTCTCTGCAAACTTGCCACCCAGTAAGTTTGTGATAGGACCCTAGTTCATCCCCGACTTTATCTCCCACATTTCATTTCAACCTTCAGACCTGCAAGAACGTCACCACATCTAAGTCCAGCAGGAGGAGGACGCGCCTCGGTTTCTTTTCTTGCAATGAGGAGATTAGGTCTCAGCTTCGTTTCCACAGTGGACAGGTCCCAGTGCAGGTGCCGACTCAGCTCCTAGCTAGCCCGGGACAGGACATTCTTCCGTCTCAGAGCCCTCAGCACGGCTCCTATGTCCCTCCCAACCCCTCCAATAATTTGCATGTCCCAACCCCCTCCTCCTTTATTGAAACAGGGTCTCACTATGTAGTTCAGGCTGGCCTTAAACTCACTATGTACTCAGGCTGGCCTCAAACTCAGTGATCCTCCTGCATCAGCCTCCAAGTGCTGGAATCACAGGTATGTGCCACCATACCCGGCCCACCTGGCCCCTTTGAAGAGACTAAAATGCCATGTTTCTCTCACATCTAGGAAGTAAGGGAGGGGGGCGCTTAAAAAAAGAGATTAAAAAAAAATTTTTTTTTTTTTTTTTTTTTTTTTTTGAGACAGGGGCTCACTACATAGTTCCAGCTGGCTTTAAACTCACTGTGTAGTCCAGGCTGACCTTGAACTCACAGTGGTCCTCCTGCCTCAGCCTCCCAAGTACTGAAATTACAGGCATGTGCCACCATGCCCAGCCAGAGATTTTGACAGGAATAAAATAAAGAAATCTACTGCTTATGTCATGAACCTCCCCCAAATGGTTTGGTAAGCACCTGCTAGTTTGGGCACCAAAACAGTAAAGGTTAAACCAAAGGGTCACTTTCCCCCAAATCAAATACAAACCAAAGCCAAACCAGACACTGCCATCCTTCAAGGGACCACAGCCCGGCAGAGTGCACTTCCCTAATATCTAGTTGGGCCCAAGATGGGGACAGCACCAGTCTGATCACAGCTCTGCCACTACCACCAACCTCCCCAGCCCACACTCCCTCTGCGAACAGCACGATCCAGCCTCTGGGACCTCTTAGGGATGCTGGAAAGAAAAGGGATGCAATCACATCTTTGTCCTCCAGGACTGAAGGTGTGGGTGAGGGAGTGGAGGAAGAGGTGACTACCCAGGAAAGATGTGCACCCTAAATTCCAGCCACCGTATCCCTAGGCCTGTGCCTTCTCATTCCCCAGGAAAGGTGCATGCCTGTGTCAACCCCCTCTCTAGTGACAGTCTCACTAGTCATGGATGTCACCTGCGATAAATAGTGCAGGGGGACACAAAGCTGCCTGGAGACTTTTGCATCAGCAGCTGCAGATCAGCACACAAGTTCTGCCACCTGGTGACACCGGCCTCCATTGGGAACCTGCCCGCAGAAATCTCACCGTGAGAGTAGTTGAGATAGGAGCCCCGGGATTATCCCACAAGGGCGCTCCACAGAGATCTGGGTAGGGGTCCTGCCCTGCACTCGAGCGATTATGGCTAAAAGGTGGAAGGCGCTGAGGAGTCACAATGCTTGGCTGTGGTTGGAAGATGAACTGGTTTCGTTTCTGGAAAGCACCCCTCTCAGATTTAGGGAAGAGGGAGGGAAAGCATGTAATCTGCTTCCATATCAAAGCTGACCATGCAGCAGGCACAGGGCACTGGCTGGTGGCCGCGGGAGGGTGGGGTGTCCTGTTTACAGCACCGTGGGGCATTATCGGCCCATCGCACGCTGCACCTCCGCAGCCCAACCACCTGGCGAGGCACCTGGCACCAGGCCAGGCTGTGTCACCACGCAGCTGAGTCCTGCCGGATGCCTTGGGTCTTGGGCAACGGCAAATGGAAAAACCAAAACAAAACAGCGCAGGCTGGTGATAAGACGATGTAGGTGCTATCTTCCAGAGCCACTTGCCCTGTGTCCCAACTGCTGTGCTTGTAGGCTTTGGGGAGAGGGGAGAGGGGCTGTGAGCAGACAGGCCTGTTGGGGGACAGTCGCCCAGGCAGAGAGCTCACACAGCAGATGAGCTCCTGAACCAAGAGTGGGAGAAGGGCCCAGCACACCACAGGAAGCAGGCCTGAGTGCCCACTCTGCACCAGCCTGCGATAAACACTGCTGATGCGGGAGGAGAACACAGGAAGCTGCTGGCAGGGCTAAGGCATCCGCTCCCTAGGTGCCAGCCACAGCCAGGTACAAGCCCTGGAGGCTGCCCCTGGCAGATGCCCCTTCAGGACACCAATTTGTCTCTGCTGCTCCCAAGACCTTTTGCTGGAAGTCAGCTCTGGCCTGACCACACCAGGAAAGATAAAGTGACAGCTCTTAGAAGGCCGGAATGGGGTCCAAGAAGGAGGAAGGCAGCAGAAGCTGCAAGAGATAAGACACCTCTGGCTGCTCTTCTCAGGGCAACCGGAGAAAGCGTGTAGGGTGGGCGCAGTGATTTACCTGGAGAAAGCAGCCCCTGACCAGCGAGTTCTGGCTGGGCATGAAAGAGGCTTTTCCACTATTATCTTTAGGTCAAGGTAGAAGAGAGAAGCCTGAGACATGGAAGACAAGACTACTCTCCACCCCTCCAACGGCATGAGGCCTAGTCAGCCCCAAACACCAGGAGAGGATTCCAGAAGGGACAGTCAGTGAGAACTGACACATGGCAAAAACTCAACAACGAGCTGTTCAACAAACAAGTTATGAGTCATTTTCTCATGCTGCCGGGCTTTGAAGCATTATTAGCACTGTTCTTCTTACCTCCCCCTTTTCTGGGGGTGTGGGGATGAGGCCGGGGCTCAAACCCAGGGCCTTATGCACGCCAGGCAAGCTCTCTACCACTGAGCCACACACCCAGCCCTCACTTCCCCTCTTCAAGAGAAAACAACGCTTCTCACAACAGAAGCTGTGCATGTGTTACAGGAAATTAGAAAACTCAGATGAGCAAAAACTAACAAATTCAAACGATGCATGCCTCACCCAGAGGCCAGCACAGTGAACACTGGCCCTCATCTCCTCCATGCATATGTGTATGCATACAGGTTTTTAGTAAGATGAGGTTGTATTGTACATGCTTTTGCACAACCTGTTCTGCTGTTTGTATTTGTCTATCAGTGAGGCAGAATGGGACACAAAGGGAGCAGGTCCTCCCCTGTGCCATCCCTGTGATGCAGCACTTCTGTTGTAGGAGAGAAATGTTAACCTGGAGAAGAACAAACTAACACAGGGATTCAGAATTTCTAAACATTTCCCCAAGAACAGATCTGCAGTGAGCAGGGGAAGTTCCTCCAAGCAGCCTCATAGGGATTACTTTTCTATTTCGGTACTCGTGCTGGGATTAGCAGGGCAGGCTGTCCCCTGAGCGCCCTGTGGTCGGGTGCCACTTAAAACTGCTTCACTCCAGGACAGGGCTCAGAGGGAAGTTGTGGTGAAACTGAAATCACTGATATGACGGTACAAGAGTTAGAAGTCCTTCATGGAAAGTCCACGGAGACCCCATCCGTCCCGTTTTTCAGGGAAAACTGAACCTGGAGCTTTGGACACCTCTTCAACACCAGGCCACCACTGACTCCAACCTCAACAGCGAGAAGAAACTCAGGACACTTTGAAAATACGGGCGAGAAAGGAGTAACATCATGTCTTCTACCAAGAAAGCTTATTCCCCCCCAAAGAAGAGCAATGGCACGTAGGAAGAACTCAGTCAGTCACCGATTCCATATTTAAGTGTGCCGCTCAAGCGAGAGCCAGTGAAAGCCATTTCTGGCTGCGTGTCTGACTTCCCAAGATGTAGACCACATCTGGAGGCAGCTGGAGAGTCGGGCCAAGAGAAACCCTTCTGGAGATGTCACTGTGGGAAAAAATAAGGGATATGCTAACCACACAGCTAGGGTGCCACGTGTAAGGCCAACACGTACGCTTATGTGTGCATCAGGCACGGACAGTGGCCATTCTGACATCTGTTCAGTTCTCAAGAAAAGGAAACCGTGTGAACTTTTCACCTTTTACCTGAATTCTCTGAAGCGTTCTGTAGGATCTCAACATTCTCAAGACAAAACAAAATACCAGCAGTCAATGATTGGAGCAGGCTTTCCTTCAGGATCCATGAGGCCTTTGCAAGAACAGCCGACATAGCACGCAGGCGGCCCCCTCCCCCTAAGAAAGTCCCCACCCCACGGTTATTTGGGAGTGGTGGATTTCTGGGCGGCCTATACATTCAAAGAACAGGCAGACACCTTTCATATCTTCACTTCTCCCAGCAATCTGATTCCTACCAGTCAGCTCTTGTCTTTTAAGGTAAAGCAGGTGAAAAGAGAAGCAGAGATTAAGGAGGCTCATCTATGATGAGAATCTTGCTGGAAGACCCTGATTTCTGTTCTGAATTCTCATGAATTCTCCCACCAGGCAGATATTACAAATGGAAGGAGGGCGACACTCTCCATGTAGACAGGTGAGCTGATTTCTCCAAGGCCCTTTACTGCTCAGAGGGTTTTCAAAGTACATTTCCCATCCTCGTATTTCACTGTCAGACTCGATTTCTGTCTGGACCTCTTGGCTGCCTTGGTTCAGGAGCTACTCTGTGGACTGTGCCCCGCCCTTGCTGGAAAGAAGGGTGATCCTCCCTGAGTCTCAGGAACTATTTTACCCACTGCGCCTGCTGGGTCAGTCGAGGGAAGGGAGATGACAATTAGAATGAAGGATTCCTAGTGCAAGGACTGGTGGCACATCCCCGTAATCCCAGTTACTCAGGAAGCCTTAAGAAGTTCAAGGCCAGCCTGGGCTGCTCAGAGAGACTGTGTCACAAAACAAAATAAAAATCACTGGGGATGGAGCTCAGTGACAGAGCATTTCCCTGCCATGTGCAAGGCCCTGAGGTCAATCTCTCCATGCAAGAAGTCTGTGTGTGTGTGTGTGTGTGTGTGTCTGTGTGCATGTATGAAGTGAGGAAGGTAGAAAATGAGTAAATGAAAGTAAATAAGAATACAGATAATTTCCAATAATCAAAATAATCTCTGCTTTGGGAACACACCATGATTTCTTTTTAGCTCCATCCAGCCTTCTTCCTGACTTTGAGCAACCTTCCAGCTAGTGATATAAGTTTGAGCTTCTAATGCACAATTTAATATCAGCACAAGTCACACAAAATGACAATCACGCTGGCAAAATTTGATGGCGCCATTCCTCCTAATGATTTCAAAACCCAGATGAAATTTTTTTTCTTTTCTGAATTGTTCACATCAATACTCATGGTCCATTAATATTAATTCATAACTGGCTTTACTCCCAAAGTAATAGCTCAATCAGGAGGAATCAACAGATGCCAAAACCCCTGGGCCAAAGGCTGTGGGAACAGAATATTTACAGAATGCCAGAGTATCACCCACTAAGCACTTACTAGGAGTGTCATGTACTTTTTTTTTTTTTTTTTTTTAATAATGTGGGTACCGGGAGTCAACCTCAGGACCTCGCACTTGCCAGCAGGAGCTTGTGCTGCTGAGCGATATCACAGGCCCCATTTTTCCCTTTATGTGGGTTCTGGGAGTTGAACTCAGGACCTCGCGCTTGCCGGGCAGGCGCTTATGCCCGCTGAGCTATCTCACCGGCCCTCATGTACTTTTATAGTGAGAAACCTGGTGGTTGCCGCCTCATGCGATCAATCCTAGCGTGACCAGGTGTAGCTCAGTGGCACAGTGCGGGCTAAGCATGTGCAAGGCCCTCAGTTCAAATTCCAGCACCAATAACAGAAAAAAAAAAAAAAAAAAACTTAGCATGATTAGTTATGAACTAAATTAATATATCATGAAGTACACAATTTTACCTGTGAAATGTTCTTGTCAGGAATGTTTAACCAGGCCCAAGATTTAACTTCCCATTTAGAGGAAATACAGGGATGCAGGAACAAGTTAGATACTACCTCAAGGAAACAGAAAGAAAAATCCAGAGTGTGGAACAGATGGAAGACTACTTTTCAAATTGTCATAAATGAAACAAAAGGGTATGGAAGGTAGTGCTAACCTGAGAGACTAGAAGTCTCTTTTTATTTATTTATTTTATTTTATTTTATTTTTTTGTGGGTACTGGGGGGTCGACCTCAGGACCTCACGTGCCAGCAGGCGCCTGTGCCGCTGAGCGATATCACCGGCCCCTTTTTTGTATGTGGGTTCCGGCAGTCGAACTCGGGCCCTTGCGCTTGCCGGGCAGGCGCTTAAGCCGCTGAGCCATCTCACCGGCCCCTAGAAGTCTCTTTTTAAAAAAGACATAACCAAATGCAATCCTTGTCTGGCTGCTAAATCAAAAACAAACCTACCGGGCCGGTGAGATGGCTCAGCGGCATAAGCGCCTGCCTTGCAAGCGCGAGGGCCCGAGTTCGACTCCCGGATTCCACATATGAAAAAGGGGCCGGTGATATCGCTCAGCGGCACGGGTGCCTGTTGGCGCGCCAGGTCCTGAGGTCGACCCCCCGGTACCCACAAAAAAAAAAAAAAACCTACCGATGGGGAAGTGTAGAAAAAGAGCTATTAAATGAGGAATCATGGTTAATTTCCTTAGGCATAATGTTATGGTTCTATAGAAGAACGTCCTTATTCTCAGGAGGTGCCACTGGAGTAAAGGGCAAAGTGTCGTGATATTTGCATACATGTGAGCACGTCTAGCCACAAACATACAAGCACAGGAAAAAAGATAAGACAGTTGTGCCGAGAAGTTATCCATGAGTCCAGGGGAGGATAAATAGGTGTGAGGAGTGCTCACGACTTTTCTGTAGGCATAAAAGATTTCCAAAATAAAGTCGCGAGGAAAAAGGAAAAAAAAAGCTGGCTTAATGTGAGAAGATAGAAATTCCATATACTATGCAATAAAACCTCACCCCTTTAGCATTTCAACCATGGCTGGTAACACCCAAATTCAACTGGGTCCCTGCTCTTGACTTCTAATTAGGGAAAAGGGAAGGTGGGCAGAAGAAACGAAATCATGAATAGGACTTCATCTGAGGCAAGGAATGGAAATTTGCAAGATATAATTTATACAAAGCAGGCGGGGCATGGTGGTGCACACCTGTAATCCGAGCACTTGGGAGGCTGAGGCAGGAGGACTACCATGCATTCAAGGTCAGCCTGGGCTACCAGTGAGTTCAAAGCCAGCCTGAACTGCATAGCAAGACCCTGTCTCAAAAAAAAAAAAAAAAGTTAAGGGCCAGTGAGATAGCTCAGCAGCATAAGCACCTGCCTGGCAATCGCGAGGTCCTGAGTTCGACTCCCGATACCCACATTAAAAAAAAAAAAGTTAACACAAGGCAGAATAAAGACATGAAGGGAAGGAAGACATTAAGAAGTGTACTGTCATCCTAGGAATGAGACTAAGATTATAGGTCGAATTAAGGAGCTCTTAGGGGTCCAGAAACATGGATGTCACTGGATAGAACCTCAGATATACCCAGCCAAGTGACCCTGAGTATCCATTTGTCCTTACTGCTCTTCAAAAGGAAACTAGTGAGGCGGAGAGAGATCCCAGGGAAGAGGAGTAAGCATGGTTTTAGGGATGGTCGCTAGATCCCAGGAGGTAAGAAAATGAATTTGAATTTATCAGTAGTCTTCTGCATGGGTGAAAAATGAAGGACAGTAAAAAGGCTTTCGCTGGAATAGGAGATAGTCTAGCGTATCAGAAATGAATGAGATGGTAGAGTCTGTCCCTGAGCAGCACCAGGAAGAGAGAAGAGAAGATGGTAGAGTCTGTCCCCTGGTAGCCACTCACCCCCTACAGAGAGGAGGTCACGCCAAATGAGTCTGAGTTCTAGAATTCCCCAACTATTAAAGGGTAAATAAGAGATGGCTACTGACCAGTGCAGCTAAACTGACATCCCAGAGCCCATGCTATTATCGAGGGCAAGGTAAGTTAAGGTGAAAAAGAAAAAAGGCACAAAGTGAAAGGGAGAACTGCCTTACCTACGATGCTCAGACAGCTGTGTTATGGGCTCCGAGGAGCTCCTACCTCCTCCCCCAAGCAGCATATAAATAGTGCTCAATTTACCTGTGGCTAGCCACACGCAGGAGGTCACGTGACTGGGCAGGCTGGGCGGAACCCAAGCAGAATTCGGAGCTGCCCGCTTGCTACACCTCACTAAGCTGGACCCTATCGGGATCATCTGCTTTTCACCTTGACTTTGATTCATTCTGCTCTGGGCCGGTGGGTGGGGGCAGTGATAGGGAACAGCTGCTCCATTAGGTTCCTGGGCGCCGGAAAAGTCACAGTCAAGGAATCTGCTTTCCCTGGCACTGACCTCTAATCAGTGGCAAATTCCTATGCTGGATCTCAGCGGTGGAAAAACCCCCATGCGCTGGGTGACACTCCAGGGTACTGGCCTTGCCGGGTGTGCAGAGTTCCTGAGAGGCACAAAGGTTATGCAGCATCTCGAGGGTGAACCAGTCTGGAAGGCAAGGAAGAGCCTGGAAGGTGTCACATTGGGAAGATTTTCCTGCCCGCCACAGATACTAGACACCTCTGATGGCTTTGGGACAGAAGGCTGTGAGCCAGGTCACCGCTCCACATGTGCTTCCAGAGGCAGAGGAGGGCATGGCAACACACGCATCACTGGAAGGTGACATCATCATCCCGGTATACAGTGGCTTTGGACTCAGTCTGAAATCAGGGTTGCTTCATGGTAATGTCACCTTTCATAAATCAGGTAAAAAAAAAAAAAAAGGCTTACTCTCCTGAAGCAAAAGGAGAATTTGATCCAGGGACACAGTGTAGGACATTAAAATACTGAGGTGTTGGGTTGGGCGTGTAACTCAGTGGGTAGAACACCTGCCTAACATGAGCAAGGCCTTGGCTTCAATCCCCAGCACTGCTGAAAACCAAAACCAAACCAAAACAATGTCTTATCCAAGTCCCTAAGAACCACAAGGTAAAGGCTCAGCTGCCACAGTCCCCTCCAGGCAGACAGCAGTGCCACTTACAGCAGCTCATCACAGGCATCTCAGCTTCCGATGCCCCTACAGAAACTGGGGGCAGCCTTTCTCACCCTCCTCCCCCTTGCCCTGATTCTCGTTGTCATCCACCCGGCACTCAGCTTGATAGGACAGAGCCAGAATAGCAGAGGATAGAAAGAGTATCACAGCATCCTGGGGACACTCTATATAAGTTGATAACCGCCCAAGGACAGATAATCTACGTGAATAAGCCAAGGCGATAGTATAGTGAATGCTCGCGAATCTATTTCATATAACTGGCTGGGGCCATGGGGAAAAAAAAAACCTTTGAGGACAACTAACTACAGCCATATTAATCAAGTCTAGGGCAGCAGCAGGTAGGCAGTTCAGATAAAGGACACGCACTAAACGTAAAGCACTGCAGAGAACCGTCCTTCTACATGAAGTTACTGACCCCAACTTTGGCAGCTGGGGGAAAAATACCAGTAAGGAAAAAAGGCAGGAAAGATTCAAGGGCCTTCAAGGAGCACAGACAAGACCTAACACGCTGGATGGGAGAAGAAAGTCTGATCCCTGACTCTGCCTGCCTCACAGTGACCCCCAGATCCAGCCCTCCCTGGGCCCCGTGGCTAAGCGAAGGTTATCGTTGGCTAAAAGCGAGCCTTGTCTGCGTGTGACAGTGTAATGCTGGCCCCTGGGTGTGCTGTGCTGCACTAAGCCACACACACCCCCTACCCCAAGGCCAGAGACATTCCCAAGACAGCCCAGTGAGACGGGAGGTGGGGTGGTTCTCCCTGGAAGGCACCTGCTGTCCCAAGCACGGTCACACATGTTCCAGCTCCACCAGGTCAATGTGGACCATAGGCGGAATGTGCACCTGCAGCAGCAGCAGGTACCCAGTCAGCTCTCAGAACCTGATGCCAGCCCTGTCCAGCTTGAGGACAAGCTGCAGTGTCCTGAGAGGTGGCCTGCCATAAGCTCAATACCTAGGCCCAAATCCTGCCTCCGCCCCAGGGCGCTATGTGAGCTCCCACAGGTCGTGAGACCTGGCTGGGTGCCAGTTGTTCCATCTGTTAAATGGGGGAGAATAAGAGATGTTATCAGGATAGAGAAGAAAACTACCATTTGAGGGCCGGTGAGATGGCTCAGCGGCGTAAGCGCCTGCCTTGCAAGCGCGAGGGCCCGAGTTCGACTCCCGGAACCCACATACGAAAAAGGGGCCGGTGATATCGCTCAGTGGCACGGGTGTCTGTTGGCGCGCGAGGTCCTGAGGTCGTCCCCCTGGTACCCACAAAAAAAAAAAAACAAAAAAAAAACTACCATTTGAAAGAGCCCCAGATACACTCAAATTAGACTGGCATATATTTATTTGTTAAACATTTTATTTGGAAATAATTTCAAGTATATAGATAAAAAACTAAGAATAGTATACAGAACACCCATGCAATCTTTACCTACATTTGCCTATTGACATTTGCCCCGCTTGCTTTACTGCTGGCTTTCACATGCATTTTTTTTCTTACACATGCTCACACGTTCTCCCACATTCACACTTGACGCCCACTCGTACACACACACAGACACACACTGTCCTTTGTGAGGTTTGGTGTGATGTCCTGTTTGAAAAACAACACAGAATTATGGAGAGGAGGATGCGAGACTGGAGAAGAAGAGAAAGCAAAGGAGATCTTGCTGCTTGCTGAGGGCTCCCTGGCTCTGCTCCTCCCCACCTACCACACCAACAGCAAGCACGGAAGCACTCCACTTCTGAGGGGAACCGGTACAAAGACAGGGCCCAGCAAACCTACAGAAAAGTTATGTAAGGTTGCTGGTTACACCTTTTTTGTAATAATGAAACCCACAAAAACGCAACAACAAAGCATGCATATGAATCATGGAAATGGCTTTATTATACAATATTTATTATATGGAGATTTTAGTTCATGAGGTTGGGAGGTAATTGGGAAAGAAAGGTTCTACAGAAGCATATGGATACTAGAATATTACAGAATTCATTGCAAGCTGGGGATGGTGGATGCCTGTAATCCTGGCACTCTGGGAAACTGAGGCAGTAGGATACCAAGTTAGAGCCCAGCCTAGGCAACTTAGCAAAACCCTGTCTCAAGGGCTGGGGATATAGCTCAGTGCGAAGGCTTTAGTTTCAATCCCTAGTATGAAAAAAAAAAAAATCTATACAAAATCTGATTGGTAAATCAGACGTGGTGGCTCACACCTGTAATCCCAGCACAAGGGAGGCTGAGGCAGGAGGATCACTGTGAGTTTAAGGCCAGCCTGGGCTACAAAGTGAGTTCAAGGCCAGCCTGAACTCCATAGAGAAACCCTGTTTCCAAAAGACCAAAAAAAAAAAAAAAAAAATCTGATTGGAGGTAAGAGCTGCCCATGACCCCTCAGGAAGTTTATATATCTCTAAGAAGCAGGTCAGGCGATTCTCCAGACACCACATGCCCAGGTAGGGCTTTGTCCCAGAGCTCCGGGCCCTGCTGTTCCCCTTACTGGGATGCTCATATATCACAGGACCCCTTTCCCACTTAATCCAAAGCAAGAAGGGGGAGTGTGCTCAGGTAGATCACATGGCCCAGGCTTCTTCCCCACCTCAGGTGGGGGAGGGTACACCAGGGCTTTCCTACATGCAGGACTAAGTTGTCATCGTGGTACAATGCCACTTGCACCTACCCCTCACCACAGGAATGCACCACCACATTTTTTCCCAGGTGCTTTTTTTGGTTTCTCATTGTCACAAATAAGAAAAACACCCTCTCCTATAAGCTCCATCTTAGCATGTGTCCTTTGACAAGGCCCAGCTCAGCAACCACGACCCCACAGAGGCAGGACACACTTCCCTCTTCTGTGCCCAACCTGTCCCTGGCTACCCACTCATTCCACATGGAAAATGCATATCTCAAATCAGCTAGAAACACTAGCAAAGCCACCACCAAATCACACACACAGTAACATGGTCACCATCTTCTTCCAATTTCTACACCTATCTGTATCTCCTAGGGAAGCACAAGGTGTAAAAGCGCGCAGTACGGACGGTCACGTAGGGTGCTGGAGGAACAGACTTCCCTGCAGCCCGTTTTCCAATTCATTTTCACTGTGTTTAACCCAAGAGTCTTGGCTCCCGGAATACAGGTACACAAGTGGAAGGAAACAAAGGCTGGAGGTGTGTGGCAGGCAGGAAGCAGGAGTGCCAGCCTTGAATGACACTTACAAGAGACTTTTCATACATAATGGAAGGAGCCCTTGCTTAATAAAGCAAAAGACCTCTCTCAGTTACGTGGTCTTGGGTAAGTTACTTCCTTTCAGGGCCTCAGTTTCTTTATCTGCAGAAACGGAAATGCTCCCTGCACCTGCAGGACAGTTGCGAGGATGAATGAGAAACCGATTATCAGCAGCAAGAGCTAAAAGAAAGCTATCTTTAGTTTCCATTTCACAGAAAAATACAAGTGAATTTTGGGGCCTTCCACAGTTGGGACTCACACTCTTTCTATGGTAGCAGCTCTTTTAGTTTTCTGCTGGGAACACAGAACCACCCAGGATTAGGGTTCCCCGAGAAAGTGCCCAGGTGCCGCTCTGGGCATTAGGACACACATCTCCACCAGGTGGCTTCGCCACCCTCCTCTCCCCACTATCTCCATCCAGACTCTGCCGTATCGCCTCGAAAGCCCTCTGGCGGTGTCCCCTCTATCATGCCACATGCTATCCACACCCACCCCACCCCTAGCTTGCACGCATCATATCTGATGGGCTCGAGCTAAACGGGCCATACCCAAACGGGGGCTGGGGCAGGTTTCTGCCAGCCTGCAGCTGTGGGACCGGGAATGCACGTGTTATCAGGGGTGGTTCTCGTGAAGCTGCGTGGGCGACACAACAGGCTCTAAGCACGGGAGAGAGAAGAGGAGTAGGAAGAGAAAGCTGCCTGCCCTGCTAATCACATGTGTACTCCATTCCAAGAGACACCCAGCTGGGCAGGTTTATAAAACCACTTTGACTAGGCCACCAGACCCACAGTGGCCACCGCATGTGCACCACATGCACAGGCTGTGGTGACAGTGCATGTCCAGCGGATGGGGAATGGTAACGAGCACCTCTGTCCTGCGTTTCTTGAGGAAGAGGAGGAATAGCAGCACCTGGTATCACAGGATGGTGCCTGGCGTGGGACAGGCCTCATACCTTGGAGGCCACCCGATGGCCCACAGTCTGCTCCCCGGCCTAGATAGTCACTGATTCAGGCTTTGTTACCCTGCTATTCCCTTGCCATACGGTAGCACTACTAAGAAGTGGGGACAAATCGATCTAGAATGAAAGGACACCCAGCATTCATCTCGGTCTCCTTGGCCTATCATTCAGATCCACTTCTAAGCCTAAGGCCAGGTGGTCTGGCTTTTTAACAAAATCCTACAAAACTGGCTGCTTCCATGCATCAACCTGGTAACTGCCCAAGCTCACCCTCCGGCTGTGTGTTAGGAACAGAAGCTACAGGCCTAGCAATGACATCCATGGAAATGCCACGTCTTTGCCACCAGCTGGGCTTCAAGCCCAATGACCAGGATGAATAGGAGTCCACTGATTTAAAGAGAGAAAACTAACACTTGGAGGAGGGTGGGGGTGCCTTGTAAGTAGCTGAAGAGAGGTATTATAGAGGGAAACCATGTGTGGAGACCAGAAATGGGAAAGACCATTACAAGACAGCCTGGGGGAGGTGTGGCTCCCTCCTTCCTCCCCACCGCCTTTCCAGCAGCTCAATCCAACAAGTATTTATTGAGCATGACACTCCCCATCTGCCTTGTCCCTCCCTCTGCAAAAACACTCAAATCTGTTCAAGCTGCAGAGTGAGTTCTACTGCACTTGAACTTGAAACATGAGGTGCCTACCTCTTAAAAAGGCAGGCACACAATTTCCAGGTTTGAGAAAAGCAAGAAACACAGCTGACTAAAACAATGTCATTTTTCTTTTTTTTTTTTTTTTGCAGTGCTGGGGATTAAATCTTGAGCCTTATACATGTTAAGCACATGCTGTCCACTGAGCTACATCCCCCAGCCCCAACAATGTCACTTTTGAAGGAGAAGGGAAAAAAGAGAGTAGAAACTTCATTTAACTTTAGGAGAACATACTAGCAGTTTTAAAAAGCCAACTCAAAACCTGGCAGTAGCTCCCTAATTAACCACACTGAACACTGAATATTCCTTCATTCTACGCCTCCTCCAGCTTGAATTTCTAATTTATTCACTTGCAGATGTGTCCGCAGCTGTTTTAGAGTTGTGCATGTAACCCTAACTCTGGCTCTTAAGGATGAGGTGTTACCTATACTTCATTACTCTCCTGCAAGTCTTCATTTAGGATGGGACAATAAGGGATTCAAGTGCCAGAGCTGGTGGTAGCCCAGGGTGTCGCCTAACAGGCACAGTTCCCCTTGAAATTTGCAGGATAGGAGCTCAAGGTCAGAGAGATAGGCACCCCAAATTTACAATGGTGCCCTGCCAAATACTGCCCATTGTCTAAAAAGCCACATTTAGGGGGCTTTATGTTTTTTTTTTATTTTTTTATTTTTTCAAATTCCATAAAAGATTTTATTCATCAAATATTCTATTGGCCTCCTAATATGAAAGATGCTAGGTTGGGTGCAGGGAGCTATAACAAAGGAAGATAAAGGATACAAAGCTCAGTAGGGGCCTTTAATAAGAGAATACTTCTTAACTCCCAATCCCAGGCTAACTGCTTCAGGGAAACCAGAGCCCTCAGAGGAGTCTTCCCAGCCTCCCTTCCCCCCGCTTTTGTCAGGAAGCTGGAAGCTCCAAGTGCGAATGTGCAGGCAGGGCTGAGCCCAAGGCACCCCACCCACCCTTGGGGTCAGCTGCTGGGGATCATGAGCAAACCCACAGGCCTGTGTGCCTGAACAGGGCCAGGTAAGTGTCTGTACACGGCCTGGACATCAGTTCCAGGGCCCCTGGGGCTCGACTTGAAGTTTTCCTGTTATGAAATACTTCGATAGCATTCTTCTAAGTTCATTAAAGCCGCCCTTGATTGGCCGTGTGCTCCCACACAGTGAAGTCAACGGAGGCTTATTTGGGCCAGAGGATAAGCATTTAAATGACTCCGAGCTAGGCATTCGGCTGTCATGACCCTCGGGGGAGAGCAAAGTGCCAGAAAGCCAGGAGGTCTGGTGGGCACCCTGAGCCGCAGTCACAGCCAGCTGCAGCAGGGCCTCCCACCACACAGCCGCGCCCAGGAATGCCAGCCCCTCCGCAAGCTCCCCCATGGCTGTGGAACTGGGCATAGATAATTTATGAATTTCAAATAGCCTCCCAAGCTCTTTCCTCTCTGAGATCAGAATTTGTTCTGGACTTAACCGTGTGAATAGATTTGGCTAACGTTTGGTTAATTCATACCTCGCTAATGTTTGGTTAATCCAAATAATGAAATCTGCAACTTGGGCAGCGGGGGAAGTGCACCAGATTTCCCACTCAGCCTTCTTGGCTTCCACTCACACTTCCTGGACAAGGAAGCGCAACTTTCATCTCAGAGGAGGGCAGAGCTTAATGAGCCACAAAGATTGTCCACTCTCGCTGCACTACTTGCTGGTGGGCGCTGTGCACTGATTGGGAAGAAAAAACCAGGTTCCAGCCCTTAAAAGGGTTCTACAATGCCTGTGGAATCAGAATCAGCCCAAGTGGGTCCAGTCAGAGCACTTGAGCCAGTGGCAAACAGCACTTAACGTATGTGACAGTGCCCTAAGAGCTTCCGGAACAGACCTGTCCCCCAGAACACACCGACGCCCTGTGACATCTGCATCCTTTGGAAGAAGGGCTCTACGTGAGATTCCTAAGAACCTGGAGGAGGACACGCTATTTCTATCAGCTCCACTAAGATCACGGAATAGTGGGGCTCCAGGATCCATCACACCATTGGTGATACATCGAATTCTGCAGGAAATGTAGACACAGCGTTCTCTTGGCTGTTAAAGCCCACTCCAATTAGCACCATTACTACGAAAGTTTTGCAATCCTGACTCAGATTTCCTAGAGATCCATATGTGGAACCAGAGAAAACAATGTCCTCTTCTCGCCATTCCCAATTGACGTACTGGCCCCTCCTCTACGGACCTTAGAGGGTTTAAGGTCTCTCAGCTCTGTGTTGAATAAGGGGAATACTTCCCATACTGTTTAATTCTCTGCTTTCCACAGTGCTGAAGAACACCTAGGTCCACAATCCTTTGGGATAAAAGGGATAAAAGGGATAAAAGGGAAGAGGGATAAAGACAGTTCAGCAACTGTCACTGGTGATGACATCCTTGAAACGCAATTCAAGGATGTCACGAAACGCAAGTCAAGGATGATCGCTGGTGATAACACTGAAGAGTTGGATGCTTCAGCCATGCACTTTGCTGACCATGTGCCTGGAACTGGCACCGCTGTCAAAGGCAACAGCGAACAGTGTCTGGCCTGGGGTTTTAATGATTCCCCAAGAGAAGCTGCCTCAATCACAGGTTGTAGAAGGACAACTGTAGTTCTTAAATAATTTTAACTGCACCCCCAAGCCTCATTCCAGCAAGATGGCTCCTTGGCACACAGTTCCAACTCTATTCTAATCCCCAGGCTGTCTCTGTCACCGGCGGCCAGTTTGATGAAGGGTTCCTCTTGAGATCTTTAATATTCAACCCCCTTGATAGGGCTCTGTACCTATCTAAACACCCTTCCCCCAAGGACTAAGTTTTCAAAGCACTGCAAGGAAAGGAGTTTAATAATTACCAATAGCATTGCTAATAACAATGCTGCCTTATACTCATGAAACAGCCATCCTGGGGAACCTAACCGACATTTGACATCATCTACCCTTCCTATGTCCCTGTGGGGAAGCCAGTATTTTAGGGTAACCATGACTACTGTTAGCTGTCAAGGAGCTGTTCAGAAAACTAAAAGGTAATGAGAAAAATTCAAAACAGGAGATTTGCCTGTTTCCATCTCATTTTGAAATGTGTTCAGTAGTCTGAGTTGTTAGGTGGAGGAGCACATAAAGGAGGGGAAGCAAATTTGCCTAACAGTTAAGCTTTTATGTAAATTCAAATTAGCGATGTCTACGGATCATGTCACCTGACAACCGTGGGGGTGGGGAGTCACATGTGCTGATCTTCCACAAAGACTGGGAATGGACTGGAAGCAGTTTGTCCCCTTTCCCCTAAAATATGAGCGGGGATATAGGCTTGTTAGTTTTCTTTACCCTCCTAGGGTTTTCTGAAGAGGCATACATTATACACTTTGGAAACTGACTTTTGCATAGGAATTATGGTCAGGTATATTATTTAGGGAAAAGGTAGGCAAACTTTTCTGTGAAGTACTGTATGTATAGTGAATCTTTTAGGCTTTGCGGGTAGTCTATCACAACTATTCAGTTCTGCCAGACAACATGAAAGCAGCCAAAGCAGCCATAGGTAATACCTACAGGAGGAGCATGGCTGTGTTCCAATAAAACTTTTTTTGTAAAAACAGGTAGAAGGCCCAACATGGCCTACAAGCTATATATGCCAACCGCTGGTTTTAAAAGGTTCTGGTGGGTAGAGGAGGTGCCAAGGCAGCATTTGGCTTCCCAGTCAGCCAGCAAGCCTGGTAGGGCTGGTCCCTGGAGGAGTAATTAGCACCACTTGATTAAACATTATCTTCATGGGGCTTGCCTAGCATGCCCAAGGTCCTGAGTTTGATCTCCAGCAATGCAAAAACCAAACCAAACCAAACCAAACCAAACCAAACCCCTATTATCTTCATCCTAGGGATATGGAGACTGAGACACTAAACAGGACAGGTAAGACTGGATCCCAGAAAATGCCACCTCCTAGTCCTGTTTTGTCCATAATCAGTGGTCCTGAGAGAACACAAAAGTTAGCAGCCTCTAACCAACCTAAGACACGAAAGAGAATTTAATTTATTATTTTTTTTTTTTTTTGTGGGTACCGGGGGGACGACCTCAGGACCTCGCGCGCCAACAGGCACCCGTGCCGCTGAGCGATATCACCGGCCCCTTTTTCGTATGTGGGATCCGGGAGTCAAACTCTGGCCTTCGCGCCTGCAAGGCAGGCGCTTAAGCCGCTGAGCCGTCTCACTGGCCCAAGAGAATTTAATTTAAGGAACAACTGCAGCAAGAAATTTATCCTGGGTTTCTATTACTCACTAGTGGCTCTGAGCTTTCTTAGCGTTGGCCCTCATTTCTCTCTCTGCTCTCAGCCTTCCTCAGTCCTAGCCCAGGCTCATAAAAATGACGCCATTCCTCACTCTCTGAAGACACCCCTGGTGGACGAATGGTTGCAGAAGGTGAATCCTGCTCTTTACACCATAACTCTCTTTACAAGGTCTAATATATTTTGTGGAGAGCACAGTAGGGTGTGTGGTGCAGAGATAACTGCACGACCCTGAGTGTTACATCATTTGGGGATGGGACACAGAAACAGTGACGACACTTAATTGTTCCTGAAACCAAGTCCCAGCTCACATTCCTTTTTGAACAGTTGGGTTTCAGAGCCCTGTTTAGAAAGCTCATTTTAAAAGACGAGGGAATAAAAATGCAAGAGGAGGCCTTGAAATTCTAAAACCTGCAGTACTGGTTTCAGAACCATCTGGGTTTGCTCTTTGAAGCCTGAAAAGGCAATGGGCTCTGGCCAACAGTGCTCTCACCCTGGCTCACTGGAGGCAGCAACAATATAAGCAGCAGCAGACACTTTGATAGCACCAAAAGTGTGCCAGGCCCTGTTCTAAGCACTTTACTAACCCTTTGGTTCTTATGATGCAGAATAATATCTGCATTACCCACAGATGAGGAAATTGAGGCACTTAGAAGTGAAGTAACTTCCTCAAAGCCACACAGCTAGTAAATGGCAGAACCTGGATTCAAAACTCCAGTGCCATCCCCAAAGGGCTTATGATAGCAATGGGTTTCCCCTCTATCACCTAAGTCCTACTGGCCTAGAGGAAATCTCCCCTGCTGCTTCCCAAGGACACAGAATGGAAACAACCTGAACATACATGAACGTTGAGGTTAACATGCAGACCTGCCGTATGTGCCCCCAAACCAAACGCCAGGTACATTCCTCTAACGCTTGGACACAACAAAATACACAGACCCACTACTCCTTTTTTTTTTTTTCTCTCTCTCTCTCTCTCCTACCTTATTGAAAATCTACAGATAATCCTACCACCCACTAGGCAAATGCCTTATTAATACCACTGGGATATTAATAGCGGGAGAAATGATCTATCAGCCCAAAACATAAAAGAGTCCATTCAATTGGTTCTAAGTCACCTGACAAGTTATGCAGAACTCTAGCTTCCCATGTTTATGCCAGTATCTTAGGGCCCCTGAGCCTAATAAAAAGAGTAGGCCATATTAAAAAACCTAAGCATCCAAACCTACTTTCTTCCCCTTTGCACAGGATCCATCAGAGTTTATCCTTTACTATTAGCTGTACGGGAGTCACAAAGGAACTGTTCTTAAAATGTAATTACTAATCAATTTCCAGCTACTACACAGGGAGGCTTGCTGTTGACTTCTACTAAAAGTGACTTGGGCTCTGGTGCTTGTTGTTCTAACTTCCTTTGGTTTCAAGGAAGGCCAAACAAAACCAACAGGTTTGTAGTCTTGTGGTTTCCTTTATAGCTCATGATAGGCTATATAGTTCATGAGTTTCCCTGGGCATTGCCTCCTTCTACATCACTGGATTCTACACGTACTTCTACTACTCGTTCACCATCTTGCTACCACATTTGACCAAGTTTCTGTGTTCCCAGATGTGATGCTAACATATATAGTGGGGTCCAGATACCAGGGGCTTTCTACCTGAGAAACCTGATTAATTCCATTCCTATTTAGTAAGGCACTGTAACAGCTATACTTTCCAGAGGGGGATGTGCAGCAACTAAGCTTAGTAACCACCACAAGCTCCAGACACCCTGGTTTAGAGAACGTCATTAACCGTTAAGATGGCAGGGATCATGACTTTTGTACATTTAGTACAGACTCGGGCTTTGGAAGTGTGCAATGATCTCCTCACATCTGGTGTGAATCAAACGCCAGCCTCACTTTCAACTTATTGCCAACCTCCTCGTGCAAGTACGTTCCTTTCTGGGCTTGAGTGCCTGCATTTGCGGGTCCCGGCAGGGTTTTGAGTGTGAACACAAGGTTAAGCTTGCTCCTCCCTAGCTTCCCCACACCCACACCAAGCTGCTATTAAGACACGTTTGAGTACCGTTCAGAAAGTGGGGTATTTGCCACACTGTCCTTGATTGTAGCCCTCACCCCACTGCCACGTTGGCTGGCAATGCTTAGAACAAAACAACCTGGGGAGTGGGGGGAGCGGGGGGGGGACTGCCCAGACCCTATCCACATGCATACACACACAGGATGGTTGGAATGAGACAGCCATATTAAGCAGGTCAATGATCTGGGAACTAAGAACTTCTGGGCCACTGCGAGAGGAATGTAGGCAATCGGGAGCGGAGCGCCTGCACCTCAAGAAAAGCCGTTAAACTAACTTACTCCAGCGAGCGGAGATCTGCTCCGAGAGGTGGCAGCAAGAGAAGCGCACGTGAAGTGCGCAAAGGAGCTCAAGAGCTGCAGAGAGGGATGCCGGGGCCGAACCCGAGCTGGAGAAGTAACACATGGCTACACGGGCTCGCCTCCATGCCCCTCCCCCTCCCCGTGCAGGCGCCCAGCGCCCACCGGCCGCTCGCTCCCTGCGCAGCCTCGGCACAGGGCGCCCCCATCCCACGGCACTCCTTTCCCGCACCTCGCTCCCACCCCCTCCGCCTTTCCATTCAGCCCATACGACACCCCTGCCCACTTCTCGGTTACGCCCCCAAAGCCAGCCTCCATCTGCCAGGTCTCTCATCGCTCACCTCCCGGCCCCCCGACTCCCTGCACACTGTCCCGGGGTTGCGCCCCACGTTCACAGCTCTTCTCTCTCCCTCCCACCGCCCTCGCACACTCTGCGCGCACCCCTCTTGTCCTCGCACCCATCCACTGCTCCCCTCACGCTTCTCCCAGTACCCTCCCCCCTTCCGCGCGCCCCTCCCCCAACGCTCCCCCCCCAGCACCCGCTCCGGGTACGGCTCACCTGCGCGGCCACCCCCGTCACGGCGCTGAGACGGCTGCTGCAGCTGGAATGGAACCGTAGCCCTGAGCGGCTGCAGCCCAGCCCGGGGGGAGCCGGCGGGCGCTGGTGGAGAGCAGCCCCGCCGGAGACCCCCGGCCCCTCCACGCCCCGGCCCCCAGGCACCTCCGCCTCTGCCGCCCGCTGCGGCCCCCGCCATCGCCCGCCCGGACGCCAGCCTGCCTCGGCCCCACGACAAGCCCCACACAGCCCCCCAACCCCCGCTGTCGCTGCTTATCTGTCCTACGGGGCGGGGACCGGCCCCCTCAGCCCAGAGCTCTAATTGGCCTACAGAGTCCCAGACCCACCCCCCTCAACCAATTGTCGGCGGGCTCTTCCTTTCCCGAGGATGATTGGTAAATAAGCCTAGAGATCCAAACTAAGACCCCACCTCCACCCCGCCCCCTCCGGCTGTCCTACGTCCGAGAGTCCGCTGATTGGGCCGTCCCGAAAGGGCTGGTTCTCCAGCGCCACCAATGAGAAGGCTCAGAAAAGGGGAGCGTCACACCCAGTCCCAGGTAGTATGCAAATATGATGTCACGTGACGTCAGGCTGTGAGGGGGCGGGGCCGGGCGTAGGTTGGAATCAAACACTAGTGAAATCTTTGTGGGGGGCGGAGTGTCAAACTTTAAGCTGTTGAGCCCCAGTAGCACGGAGAAAGTGATAGCTTCAAAAGACATTACATTTAACCTAAAAACGTTAGTTTTAAATCCTCGTAGGCTCTCAGCGCTGCTTGCAAGCTCCAAATTAAGATTCTACAATGTACTGTAAAGTTTGCATATCATTTGCATGATATTTGCATTCTATGGGTGCACTTAATGGCTACCTTGCCTCATGCGACGTCCACGTTTGTCTTCCTCCACGTTCCCAGCTTCCTACTGGGGGTTGGTCCAACCTTAAGAAAACAGATGTTGGCGTGTAAATTAGGTTGGGACTCGGAAAGGGAGCTGGGAATTTCCTGTCAGAATCGACCATTCCAAGTCCACCTCGGCAGAACAGAAGCACCAAAGTGACAGAGAAACTTGCCCAAGTTTGCAAAGGGACTCCATCAGCAAATCCTGGTCTTCCTAGTTCAGTGCTCTCTGACCTACAAGTCAAAATGAGACTGGATGGTCCCCAAAGAGAACGTATGCAATTTCGAAAATCACATGCTGTAATACATAAAGGCATTTGGGGAAGAAAACCACACTTAAAGTACCGTTAAAAATTACTACTCTTCAAAAGAAAACATATTGCTCTTGTATTTGTTAACCATTTGTTCTATATATGGAAAAAGCAAAAGTCAGTCAACCCTGGATTGTCTGCGATAAGGGACCATCCAAATAATTGGATAATTCCCTCTAGATTTATATTTAGCTATGAATTCTATTTTTGATCTTGCTACAGATTTATCTTGCTATTTCTGTTTTTGCCCAGTTTAATGTTAAAAGGAAGGTATTCCCTGAAGCCACCCTAGCGAATCAGAGTGAAGGAGGGTACGGGAGAGGTCACGCTGGGATTAAATATGGGAAGCAGATTTACTGGAAGCACAACTCCAAGGGTTGACTGAGTATTAAATCAGCCTACATACGCAGAACAAGTGAAGCAACGGCACATTCTGGAGAAAGGCTTTCTTTGCAAATATGGCACTCTTGCAGGTTTGAAGGATTTGCTTCAAAATCTGATGAGGGGGAAAAAAGTCTGACCTGGGAATTTTTTGGTTGACTAAAAAATTGCTGTCCTCCTTTTCCATGAAAGGGACCGCTTTATCAAAGGCAGATAGGAACAAACAAAAACTGATGAACTGATAAAAACTCAGTCATTATAGACTTAGTTTGGCTTTAAGAATATCTTGCATTAATGCTGTTTCTCAATTTCAACCATTCCAAGGTTTTCCTACACTTTTTAAGAACCCACATGATTACCTGGAAGAGGCAAACCATAGATCCTTACCATGGTGCAAGTAGGAAAACTAAAGTCCAAAGAAGTGAGTCTTTTTGACTCCTAGCTCAGAACTCTGTTATATCTTATTGGACCACCTTGCCTCATATCTTCATTAATAAAAGCAGAAATGGTAGCAACTAACATTCATTAAATTTCTCTTTCCAAGCCAGGTCCGTGTTAAGTACCGTGCATAAATTATCTCACTGAATGCTCACTATCACACCTGTGAGGCGGATCCTCTTTACTGAAGCCTCAGAGAGAAGCGACATGCCCAAGTTTACCCAGGCGGCTGACTCCAGAGCTGAGCCCCTAGTCCCTATGCTTGTAAAACCTTCTCATGAGCACAGAAGGTTTACTATTTGTATTTTACATAAGGAGTCTCTAAAGATGTGAATCTGGCTGAGATGTGAGTTAACATTTGTCTAGTGCCTTATAACTTTCCCATATATCATCTCACTTAATTTTCCCAGTAGGCATGTAAGGTAGGAAGTGTAAACATTATTGTCATCATTCTACAATAGGTGAAGTCACAGAGGCTAAATGACTTACCCAAGGTCATCCTGTTAATAAACAGCAGACTCAAGACTTGTGTCCTGGGGCTGGTGAGATGGCTCAGCGGCTTAAGCGCCTGCCTGGCAAGCGCGAGGGCCCGAGTTCAACTCCCGGAACCCACATATGAAAAAAGGGCTGGTGATATCGCTCAGCAGCATGGGCATCTGCTGGTGCACGAGGTCCTGAGGTCGACCCCTGGTACCCATAAAAAAAAAAAAAAAAAAAGACTTATGTCCTAATTCTGTTGACTCCAGATTCAAGTACTTTCCTAACCAACACTCTAGACTAGTGGTGGTGAATCTATGGCACACATGCCATAACGGGCTGTTTGTTATTATTGAAAGCTCTGAAAGGTTCGCCATCACTGCTCTAGGCCACTGCCTGACAGCAAAAGGGTGAACCAATTGGTCTATTAAAATCAGTCCTTGCCTGAAAACCTATACCATTGAGGACCCCTCAACATGTAGATTCTTAGAAGTCTTGGGAGATGATGAATGGTTTTTATTGATTGAATCATATAGTGTATATTAGAGGTAAAGAGCCTAGGATGAGGAATCTTGAAACACTTTGGGCAAATGGCTTTTTCTTTCTGTGCCAGATCACCCCTGCTCCATCGACCCCACAGGCTTGTTCTAAAGATAAAATGACAGGGCTGGGAGTGTAGCTCAGCGGTAGAGTGCTTGGCTGGCATGTACTAGGGCCTGAGTTCAATATCCAGTACTGGAAAAAGATAAAAGGACATATCCTTGTACAGATGTATTCTTTTTTTTTTTTTTTTTTTTTTTGTGGGTACCGGGGGGTCGACCTCAGGACCTGGCACGCCAACAGGCACCCGTGCCACTGAGCGATATCACCGGCCCCTTTTTCGTATGTGGGATCCGGGAGTCGAACTCGGGCCCTCGCGCTTGCAAGGCAGGCGCTTACGCCGCTGAGCCATCTCACCGGCCCTGTACAGATGTATTCTTGCCTTGGAGATGCTAAACTTTATTCTAAACCAAGGTACCAGGAATCAAAGGCCTGGACAGTGGCAAAAGAGCTACAGGAGGCAGCACAGCTGAAGAATTGAATCTTCAGAGTCCAGAAAGTTATGGTCTTTCCTGATAAGTTGCTGGCAAAAAACTGAAGTTGACCTTAGCTGAAGGAGTAGAAGGAGGCATGTGTAGGGAAATCTGTCCTCTCTTTACTAGGTATCATGCCCAACCAGGTGGCCCTTGTTCTCTCTCTATCCTGATAGCCTCCTCTGGCACGGGCATGATGGAAGGATAGGGACCTCGAGATTAGCCCATCTGTTTCCTCTAATGAAACAAGCTACTGCGATGGTTTTGGCAGGCCGTGTGCTAATAAGAGGAGACGCCTGGCATTATAAAGCATCTTCTTGCTTGCGAGAAAACTTTTGTTACTGTCCCTGCTTCCATCCTTATCAATACCATTCCCATTAGTTAATGCACTCATCACAGATTTATTGAAATGACCACTATGGCAGTCTCTGAGCTAGGCATTAAGGAATGACAGTAATGTTCGAGATGTGGTCCTCATCCTGGAATTCACAGCCCTGGAGGCCTTGAGGCTTGTACGGAGAAGTGGCACTGGGTTAGATGCAATTCCAGTTGAGAGGCCTAACCTTGTTCCTACTTTCAGAGACTTTGGGTCAGAGGCAGGCACTTGAAAAACTTCAAAATTGGAGGGTTCCCTACACCAAGTATATCAATAATTTTTCATCTCTGGGACACTTATTTGCTTTATGAGGTTCAAACAGCAAATGCTTAGACCCTGGATCCCAGATTGGTCTTGGGATGTCTATATCTGTCACAAATAAATGAGGACTCAAGAAATTGGACTTGGTTGGGCGAGGTGGCACACACCTGTAATCCCAGCACTCGGGAGGCTGAGGTAGGAGGATCACCGAGACTTCAAGGCCAGCCTGGGTTATGTAGTGAGTTCAAGGCCACCCTGAACTACATAGCGAGACCCTGTCTCAAAAAAAAAAAAAAGAAACCAAAGAAAAGAAATTGGACTTATGTTTACCGCAGTGAATCAGAGGTATAGTGACTCCCCCCAAGCAGTCCCTACAAGGCTTGAGGGTCTTAAAAATAGTAAGACCCTGAGGACTATGAAGGACAAGAGGCTGTGGGGGAATTGTGGCCTTCTCTTCCTGGCCACTGGAGTAAGCATGGCTGTCACAGGAACTTGACTGTTCTGAAGGCGCTCTCTGCCCTACATCCAGGACACCTGAATCCTGCCCCGTGCGCCCATTTATGCCACAATAACTCACAAGAATGGGAGTTCCAAATTTGTACCCTCCAAAATATGATAACTAGTAGCAACTGCTCAGCAAAGACTAGTCCTGATACTCCCTGGTCCTTGGGGGCCCATTGCGGAAGTTCTTGATAAATATCCACGCGCTTATGTTTTTGGCCCCCTCGTTCCAAAATAATAAAACAGCAAAGATGACGCAGGCACAATGTGCCTCTTTCCAACTTACCTCCTTTACTCAGCCTCTGTCTAAAATGTCAGGCCCGGCTCCTCAGGGAACCAGGGAACGAGATCCTGAGGAAATGGGGTCAGGACGGAAGGAGCAGAGCAGCCTGAGAGGGGCTGGGAAGGAGGTGTGCAGAGTGAATGAGGTTAAGGGAACAGGGTAGGGAGGGGTCCAATCCCTTAGCACCTCTGTTCTGGTAGCTGCCCTCTCCCTGAAACCCTTCCCTGCGACTCGCAGGGTAACCAGCTGGCCTGGATTTTGACCTTCTAGGCTTTGTCCCTCGCAGTGGCCCACCACGTCCTGCCTCCTTTGTCAGTCCTCTCACTTGTTCCTGCCTTCACTTGGATGGGATGCCATTCACTCCTTAGCTCTCCTGTTGCTTTCAGTGGGAATCCAATTTTCTTCTTAAATAGTAGCTTTTTAAAGATGAAGGGGCCTCATCCCTAATAATAATGATATGGTGGGAATTTTCAGACAGGTAAAGAGGAAAAGTGGGAAGAAAAACATTAAATTCTAGAATATTGGGCGGGTGAGGTAGCTCAGCGGCATAAGTGCCTGCCTGGCAAGTGCGAGGTCCTGAGTTCGATTCCCAGTACCCACATACAAAAAAAAAAAAAAGGCCCGGTGATATCGCTCAGCGGCAAGGGCACCTGCTGGCACATGAGGTCCTGAGTTCAACCCCTGGTACCCACACACAAAAAAAATATTTAGAATATTGGGCCTAGTGCCAGACCATGAAAAGCACATAGATTATTAAAAGAAAATAACTGGAAGGGACAGTAGAGATGTATATGATTTGTTCCTCTCAGGTCACAGTGGGATGGAGGAGCGGAAACGCAGACAAGGGAAGAAATTGCCAAAGGCCACTCAGAGAATGAAAGGGACCAGGCCTCCTGCATTCTGGGTAGTGTTGTCCCAACACATAAATGACTTTTACAAGAATTTAGATGGAATACTATTATCAATAGAAAGGAACAGAATCCTGATGCATGCTACAACATGGCTAGTACTTGAAGACATTATGCTAAGTGAAAGAAGCCAGACACAAAAGACCACATATTACATGATCTTTGTATACAGAATGTCCAGAAAAGGCAAATTTATAGAGACAGAAAGCAGATCAGTGCTTGTCTGGGGCTGGGGCTGGGAGTAAAGATTACCTGCAAACAGAACCAACAGAACTTTCTAGGGTGGTGGAATGTTCCTAAGCCACAATGTGATATTGGTTCACAATTCTCTTAAGTTAACTAAAAACAAAACAAAACAAAACAAAACAAAATGTAGGATTATACATGTATAATGGGTAGATTGTACGATGTGTAAGTTATACTTCAATCAAACTGTTTTTTAAATAAAAGTATAAGGAATTTATTTTTATTTTTTATTTTTTATTTTTTTTGAGGTCAGCCTGGGCAATTTTTTTTTTTAAGACAACAAGTAAACATTCTCATGTATTAACAAACTCAAGCATTACAGAATGTACAAATACCTTTTGGAGAAAAACATTACTCAGTATAAGATTAAGGCATGTAAAAGCTAGGTAAAAATAGAAGACTAAGGAATGGAATAGTCACAGTAATGAATTTATAGATGAGAGATCCATTATATGTGGGCATGTGGGAGACACTGCTAATCTTTATTTACTTATTCTTTTTTTTTTTTTTTTTTTGAGATAGGGTCTTGCTATGCAGCTCAGGCTGGCCTTGAACTCACTATGTAGCCCACACTGGCCTAAAACTTGCTTCGATCCTCCTGCCTCAGCCTCCCAAGTATTCATTATTATTTTTGCTGTACTAGGGATTGAACCTAGGGCTTTGCATATGCTAGGCAAGTGCTCCAACCACTGTGCTCTGTCCCTGAGTTACATCCCCCAGTTCTTTTTATTTTTATTTTGAGAAAAGGTCTTGCTAAATTGCCCAAGCTGACCTTGAACTTGCAATCCTCCTGCCTCAACCTCCAAGTAGCTGAGATTATAGGCATGTGCCACCATACCTGATGACCTTGCAAATCTTTTTTAGGGAACTGTTCCGGGAAACAAATATACCTGCCCCCTTAATGTTACTAAAAGGTCATTGTGGGAGATGGACCATTTGTCTCAGGAACACCTAGGCTGATATTTCTCATTTTTTAAAATAGAAAAGCTTCCTAAGGACAACAGGTATGTCTTTGTTATCACCCTACAATCTAGCACTATGACCAGCATGAAAATGTGGCCGCACAGAAAAATGGGTTAAATACACTCAGTTCCGCTGTGTGTGTGATTTGGTTTCCTGGAGGAGCCGACTGGTTTCGGGAGCACCTCCTACATCCACTTTCCCAGGCACCCCAACACCAGAGATGAAAGTCTTTGGAGCAGAAAGCTGGGCATAGTGGTGCACACCTGTAATCCCAGCACCAAGTTCGAGCCCAGCCTGGGCTACATAGTGAGTTCAAGGCCAGCTTGAACTACATAGCAAGACCCTGTCTCAAAAATAAAAAACAAACAAAATTTTTTTAAGAAAGGATATTATAAATCAATGTGGAGATTCCTCAAAAAACTAGGATTGGAGGTCCCATTTGACCCAGCTATTCCCCTTCTGGGTATCTTCCCAGAAAAATTAAAAGCATCATACCACAGGGATATATGTGCACCCATGTTTATAGCAGCAAAATTTGTAATAGCTAGATCTTGGAAACAACCCAAATGCCTATCAACTGAGGAATGGATAAAAAAGATGTGGTATTTTTTATACAATGGAGTACTACTCAGCCATAAAGAAGGATAAACTGGAGATTTTATAGGTAAATGAGTGATCCTTCTGCCTCGGCCATGCCCCTGTAAACCAATTATTTTATACTAGTTTGTAGGTAGCATTATAATTTCTCCTAAGCCATTTTACATCTGTTATCCTGAGCAAAGGGGTCTACGAGCTGCGTTATCTCCTATCAGCAACTAGGGCAAACCACTACATCCAGCAATATTAATTCAATGTCAGTTAGTTAAGTATTTGATTGTTTCTCCAACTAGTATCTCTGATCACTCCTGAAAATTAAGGCTAAAGTCCCTGCAGACTAGCCAGGCACGCTGGTGCATGCCTGTAATCCCAGCACTCGGGAGGCTGAGGCAGGAGGATCACTGTGAGTTTGAGGCCAGCCTGGGCTACATAGTGAGTTCAAGGCCAGCCTGCACTACATAGCAAGACCCTGTCTCAAAAAGACAAAAAATACATTAAATAAATAAATAAATAAATAAATAAATAAATAAATAAATAAATAAATAAAGTTTCTGCAGACTGAAAGCAGGGAAGCCCCCAGTTTTGTGAGGACTGATGCCTCTTCTTCCTCTTCCTCTTCCTTTTCTTCTCCTCCTCCTTTTCCTTCTCCTCCTTCTTCCTCTCCTTTTCTGCAGTGCTGGCGATGGAATCCAGGATCTCATACATGCTAGGCAAGTGCTCTACCACTGAGCTGCACCCCAGCCCTTCTTTTCTTAAACATTCACTTTGGACTTCCTCCTTAAGGAAAGGGAATTATAAACGTAGAATTAGGTATAGGGGTTTGGGAGGGGTGTGCGCCAGTGAGGGTCTCTGACATCAGCATCTCTGTAAATGTAAATCTGCCACTGACCAAAGAAATGAGGCCTGATTACATCCTGGCCAACATTTCAGTCCGGACTGAATTAGGGCTATTCCAGGCTCTTCCTGTGGATTTCCTGTACCCAACACATCTATTCCACAAGATGGCTCTGATTCAACAAAATGGCCTTGGCAGCCAAGTCTCTAACAAAAGAGTCCCCAAAGGCTGCGTTGATGCTCCTCCCACTCAGCAGCTTGGTGGCGCCTTAGAATAGTATTCCTTGCAGAGGGAGTGGTTTCTCCTGCCATGCATGTACAGAGTACAGAACCTGAACCCAATTCTGGAAGCCCCTGATGGCTCAATGCCTTGAGGGGTTTTGTTGGGGAGAGGAAAGGTCTGGAATGTTCCAGTACATTCCACCAGTGGCCTCTGTGACCCTGGCTTCCATTCAACTTTGGCAAAGGCCTGGTAATAATCTACAATTCTGCTGGGCTAGGAAGCCCCCTGGCCTTGCTTCTTCTATGCCACTCTAATAATATCGCACAAGTTGGCACCTTCCCTGGAAGTCCCACCCAAAAGCACCATCTAATTCTCTGGCTTCCTGAGGGTTGGCCCTGAATACCAAGTCCAGGTTTAGACACCAATTGTGTCAACTTCTTGGCCCTAAAACACTCAATTCAGAATTCTTCCCAGACAAGTAAGTAACCCTGGGATTTCTGAACCAGTGTGTGTGTGGGGGGGGGTCTGCATTCCTCCAAAAGCCCGAGGAGCCCCCCTCACCTGTGGAGACAATAACTTCAGGGATCCGGGAAGGAAGGATAGAAGGGAGGCCACGCACCCCCACGGCACAGTGTAGAGGAAGAGTTCCATTTGGTGTGTACTTGCTATAAGCTAAGCAACTTGCACACATGATTGGATTAAACTACTTTCTCCATGACAACTCTGTACCGTAGGTACAGTGGGGTTACCCTTCAGGGAGCAGTTAGGGGATGGCCTGCAGAGCATATGGTAGTTAGAAGCGACAGGGCCTGCTTTCAAGGACTGTGCATAATCACCACTGAAGTGTTCAGTGTACTGAGTCGCAGGGACTCAGACCTGGAGATCCACGCCTGAACCCAGAGGTTAGAGGTCAGAGTTAGGAATACAGGCCAGGCTCAGTATGTCACAGCCAGTTCTCTTGCTTCCCCAGCCCTGAACTCTCTGAAACTGATTGCATTTCTGTTGCTCAGAAATAATGGAGGCGAGTTTGCTGGTGCCTAGCCGCCTCCAGAATGGGAGTTGAACTCACAAAGGCATTAGAGTGTCCCTGCCTGCCCTAGCTAGCCTGCGGCCAAATGCGCTCCCTTTCCTCCACGCTTCCTACCTGGGGGAAGGAGAGAAGTGTAGGAGATGGAGGTGGGGGGTTCCATTAAGGAGAAGCCAAAAAAAGATGAAAGGGAGTGGCAGGGTGGTGCTGGCCTTTAAGAAAGCCTGCCAGGGCCGGTGATATAGCTCAGTGGCATAAGCGCCTGCTTGGCAAGCATGAGGTCCTGAGTTCGACTCCTGGTACCCGCATATTAAAAAAAAAAAAAAAAGAAAGAAAGCCTGCCAAAGCTGGGCATGGTGGCGCATGCCTGTAATCCCAGTATTCAGGAGGCTGAGGCAGTAAGATCTCCATGAGTTCAAGGCCAGTCTGAACTACATAGTGAGACCCTGTCTCAAAAAAAAAAAAAAAAAAAAACTGCCACGACTCTTAAGAAATACTCTTAAGTAGGGCCGGTGAGATGGCTCAGCGGCGTAAGCGCCTGCCCGGCAAGCGCGAGGGCCCGAGTTCGACTCCCAGAACCCACATACGAAAAAAAAGGGGCCGGTGATATCGCTCAGCGGCACGGGCGCCTGCTGGCGCGCGAGGTCCTGAGGTCGACCCCCGGTACCCACAAAAAAAAAAAAAAAAAGAAATACTCTTAAGTAGTAGCCAGGAGTGGTGGTGCATGCCTGTAGCCCAAGTGATGGGCACCCCAGCACTCGGAAGGCTGAGGCAAGAGGAGGATCACTGGGAGTTCGAGGCCAGCCTGGGCTACATAGTGAGTTCAAGGCCAGCCTGAACTGCATAGTGAGACCCTGTCTCCAAAAAAAAAAAAAAAAAAAAGGAAAAAGAAAAAACGAAAGAAAGACCAGTAGTGTCAGGGCAAGTGACAAAGCTTTTTGTGGGGGTCAAAAGAGAAGGCACTAGAGGAGGCCTTACATGGGACTTGGTGGGAGAGGAGGTAAGAATCTTCAGGAGTGGAAGTGTGCTTTAATTCTGCATCACAAAAAGATGAAAAGAGAAAAGGACTCAGCCCTTGACTCTGTCTCCCCGCCTCTGGGGAGGGGCAGCCAAAGGAGGAGAATTGGCGGACTGTGCTCTCCAGTGCTAGAAAACATGGGCTGCGTCCCATGCCCAGCCTGGCAGGATGCTGCGGGAAGGGCAAGGCCGCTGCCCCTGGCTGCTAAGTGATGGGCATCCCTGCCTGCACCCCGTTCTCTCCTCTCTCGCTGCTGTTTTCTTGAGGCCTGTGCCTTCAGGCCAGCTTTGAGCCAGGATGCAGCCTTCAACCTTCCTAGGGCCCAGGACTCTTTTACCACCCTGTGTGACATCGGTGGAATTGGCTGGAATAAGGCTAATGGACATAAGTCCAAATCCTCAACCTTTTCTTTAAGCTCCACACCGTTGGGAGAGGGAAGAAATAAGTGAGGTTGAACAGCTCGATAGCTCCTGTTTTGGGAGGATTTATTTTTTTTAACATACAAGAATTCTTTTGAACCCTCCATGGCTCCGAGAAAACTATTTGAAAGGTCCCTTCTTATGGGGCCAGGGGGTTAAATGCCAGCGATGGAAGGCTAAATGCCAGGGATGCTGGCTGTAGGGATTCTTGGGAGCAAGGCTTATGGCCTCCCTGCTGTGGACTCAGGAATACCAGGTCCAGGCACTGGTTGCCCTAAGAGATGCAGCTAGTTTTACTTCAGACCGAAGGGCACCACCTTCTGGGAGTTTCCCTTCTGTGGTGGGAAACAGGAGAGAAGACGCCCAAGGGACCAATGGACCCCGTGCCCAAGCGAGCAGAGGGCAGAGAAGGTGACGGCGCTGAGATCTGGGCTAGGGTGAGACCGGTCAGCGATTTATGCAGTTTAGACTTTGGCCTCTGCTGGTGGAAACAAGATGCATTTTGTGAGCGTGCGTGGTAACTGCTCTTTATAAGGATGGTCTCAAAAGGTCAAAGGATGGGCCTGAATAGCCCTAATGTCCCTGAAATCGTCCATTGTGTAGCTATTGTCTATGCTTGTAAAGGAACTCTTCTCGACCCTATTCATACTTGTCTTTTTGGGGGCCTCTGGAGTTTCCCAAGTGAATAATTGCATACTACCTTATCCCTAGGTTGAATCTGTCTCCTTAAAGCTTTAACAACCAAGTAGTTCAAAATAGTTCCACATGCATTTCTTGAACCCCTACTATGTGCCACACATCATGCTAAGTTCGGGGGGATATGCGGGGGAATAGAACATGGTGCTGTCTGTCTGGGGAGTCTGCTGGGTGGTTTTCAAATGACTTCCCTTTGCAGTGACCTTTGGGATTTGGCAAACAAATCTGCAATCTGTCCCTTTTGTATGTCATACACATGGATCAGAACCTCAGCCTCCATCTTTCCATAATCTTTTTCATTTGCCTCATATGGTGACATCCACTTTGACCGATCTGGAAGATTTTCTTTGGACTCTGATATGTCTTCCTTCACAGGTAGGGTAACTAGAATGAGGTGCTATATTTCATATGCAAATACTGTATGGATGTGTGTCACAGTATGTGGGGTAACTTCCTGCGCTTCTGCACTTGATTCACACGTCGATCCAGTAGTTCATGAGCTGCTATTACAGCAGCACAGGCACTCTGTGAGGCGCAGGTATGCAGTGGTAAAGTGGATACTGTCCTCGTGGGACCTCGTAAAGAACTCAAGCGTCACACACACGAATATATAACTGCAAACTGAGACAAGTGCTATGAAGAATGGTGGGACAAGAGTGTACAGGTGGGGACCCTGATCTGGTCTGGAAGTCTCAGGGAAGGGTTTCCTGAGGGAAATGACATTTGCGCTGACATCTGCAAGAAGAGGGGAAGGAGGTGAAGCGAGTAGCAGGGAAGAACAGGCCAGGCAGAGGAGAGTGGATGGGATGGCCCTGCGATAGAAGGCACCCATGTGCCCTCAGGCACCGCAGGAAGAGTGCGGAGGAGCGTGGAGGTTGCAACACAGGGGCTGAGGCAGAGGGCTGTGCGGGACGGCCCCGGAGGGCTGGCCAGAGCACTCACTGCAGGACCAGGCCTTGTAAGGATTCAGACTTCTCACTGTGGATACTCATGGGAGAGCCAGAAGTAGCTTTTCCCTCAGATACGAATGCCATTTCCACTTGTCCTGAAGGAACAGTTATGACAGTTGGAACTGCTAGGAACCTTCCTGCTGTCCTGGCACCATGTGGCAATGCCTGGTAGGCAATGATGGGCCCTCCTCCCAACCAGTGGATCAGCTCCATCCTACAGCCCTCAGGCAAGGGACAGCCTCTGGCAAGGGACAGCCTCTTTCATGGGACAGAGGGGCAGGGTAGAGGGTGGGTGGAGTTCTTTGCCTGAGGTATCAGCTTCACAGTGGCGTTTGGAACAACCCCAAGATGATAGCCCCTGTTCCTGTTCCTAGATAACTCTATCATGTGCACACCCCACACACACACACAAAGTGGTCTGATAGCACTGCCCCCTTCCTGCAGCAGCCATGCTCCACCCCCAATCTGGGGAGGCCGCTGGAGAAAGGGCTCCGACTCTGCCCAGAGTCTTGGGGCTTGCCCTGGTAGCTTGGGCCACCATACTGTCGTATGCGTTCATATCCTTCTCAGTTTGCAGGGGTATTGGTGGATGCCATGAGAACAAGGGTTTGGACTCAGCCTTCCTGACGCCCTTTCTTTGCTCCCAGACATCTCTTCAGAGCATGTGGTTTGGTGTAGTGACATCTGCTGGCAAGGCTGGGTTGGGAACAAAATGACCAGGTGCCCACTCATCCTCATGTCATTTCCAGACTGGTGAGAGAATCACCCTCAAGTCCTGAGATTGGGCTAGGGTCAGTAACTTCCTCTGGTGAGAGCAAAGCTGGGAGAGCCAGGGTGTGGGCTTGGACCGAGTACGGGCCCGTCTGTGGTAAGTAGAGGAAATGTGTGTGCTCCCTGCGGCTTGCATCCCTCACACTGGCCAGTTGATTCACATTTGGGTACAGTCAGTCACGAGTGAGTTTGGGTCAACATGTGTCAATGACTCAGGGGGACCCATTCTTAGTCCCCTTTCCTGGAAAAGCATCTTTCAACAAATAAATGGCAGAATTTTACAAATGGCAGAATGCAAGGTCATTTTTCATCCTCCTGTGATTGACTGGTTTGGGAAAATTTTTAGTTCCTCCCACTTCACCGGAAAAACGGTATCTACAGTACTCTCTTCATGGTTCTTATGGCCATGAAGTACAAGGGTGCTTTCTCCCCCCTGGTATGGGGGCTTGAACCCAGGGCACTGAGCTACATTCCCACTGAGACAGGGTCTCCCTATGTAGTTCAGGCTGGCCTTGAACTCACTATGTAGCCCAGGCTGGCCTCGAACTTGTGATGATCCTCCTGCCTCAGCCTCTCGAGTGCTGGGATTATAAGTGTGCACCACCACATCAAGCTAAAACAATTATTTTGAGACAGGTCTTGGTAAGTTGTTAAATTGCCCGTGCTGGGCTCAGAACTTAAAATGCTCCTACCTCATCCTCCCGAAATGCTGGAGTTATTTGTACCACCATGCCCAACTGACTATGGCTTCCTTTTTTTTCTTTCTTTTTTTTTATACAGGGTCTCGCTATGTAGTGCAGGCTGGCTTCGAACTCACAGCGATCCTCCTGCCTCAGCCTCCCGAGTGCTAGGATTATAGGTGTGTGCCACCATCCCCAGCTGACTATGGCTTTCAAAGTGGCCCATCAAACTTTCTGGGGTGAGACACAACCTGCCTCACCATCTTCATCCATATCATCTATACATTCTGGTCACAATCTCATTCTTTCTCAGTAGCATGTTTACTTTTTTTTAAAGTTTTTTGAGACAGGGTCTTGCTATGTAGCTCAGACTGGTCTTAAACTCACTATGTAGCCCCTGCTGGCCTCAAACTCACAGCGATCCTCCTGCCTCAGCCTCCTGAGTGCTGGGATTACAGGCATGTGCCACCACGTCTGGCTGTCATGTTTACTTGACAGAATTCACCACTGAGTGTAACTGGGAGGCCAAAGGATGAGAAGGAGCAGAAATTACTAGAGAAACAATTATGAAGTGAATGTCCTGTCTTATTTATAACACCGACTTTGTAACTGAATGTGGCTTGGACACAGCATTTCTCTGTTTTTCCTTCTTTCATTAAAAAAAAAAATTGGGGGGTGGGGGTTCCGGGAATTGAACTCAGGACTTCACGCTTACCAGGCAGGCGCTGTGCCACTGAGCTAAATCCCTGGCCCCTCTCATTCAAATTTTTTTTTTTTTTTTGGTGGGTACCGGGGGGTCGACCTCAGGACCTCGCGTGCCAACAGGCACCTGTGCCGCTGAGCGATATCACCGGCCCCTTTTTCGTATGTGGGATCCGGGAGTCGAACTCGGGCCCTCGCACTTGCAAGGCAGGCGCTTATGCCGCTGAGCCATCTCACCGGCCCCCCTCTCATTCAAATTTAAAAGAAAAACATCAAGACCCCACTGGCAAAATTAGCAGTGAGTAGGATTTCACAGAAAAGGAAACAAACACACAGATGATTGGAGCATATCTTCACTAAAAATAAAATCAAAACCCTTTTGAGGTACAATTTTCATTTTTATTAATATCACAAAATTAAAAAAAAATAGTAACACTTAGTTCTGGGAAGATCTTAAATTGGTATCCTCGAACTAGTGATGTTTTGGAGGAAAGAAATAAAGCAATACGTAAAAGGCATAAGTAAAAATAAGACAGTTGGGCATGGTGGCGCACACTTATAATCCCAGCACTCGGGAGGCTGAAGCAAGAGGATTGCCAAGTGTTCAAGGCCAGCCTGGGCTACATAGTGAGTTCGAGGCCAGTTTGAACTAATAGTGAGACCCTGTCTCAAAAACAAAAAACAAAAATACGAAAATACAAAAAAAAAAAAAAAAAAAAAAAACAAGTGGAGAACAATTGGAAGACTACATAAAAAAATAAAAATTAAAAAAAAAAATTGCTGGGCGTGGCGGCACACACCTGTAATCCCAGCACTCAGGAGGCTGAGGCAGGAGGATTGCTGCAAGTTGGAGGCCAGCCTGGGGTACAAAGTGAGTTCAAGGCCAGCCTGAACTGCATAGTGAAACCCTATCTCAAAAAGACAAAAAAAAAAAAAAAAAAAAAAAAAAAAAAAATTGCTTTGTGGTAATGGTAAGGTAAAAGATCAAAATTTTATTTTGTGTTATGGCACTGAGCTAGTAATTTTGAAAAGGTGGAGGGGGCTGGGGGCTGGTGAAAGTCACCCCCCCCACCCTCTCCCATATACACTTGCCCTAAATCTACCGAAGAAGGACCACGTCGGCTGCGTCACGTTGCATTCACAGCTCCCAGCCCAATGCCTAGCAAGTATCAGATGTTCAGGAAATATGTGTTGAATGAGTATAGGAACATGCCCGCAATCTAAAAAATCCCAATCTGTGGTTCCTGGATCCATTCCATCCTTGGGAATAAAGAGGAATTGATTTGCTGGGGGGGGAAATGAAGGCCCATCCATAATGGCAATTCCCTGGGCTTCTTGGTTAAGTGAGTTTGGGCGTGAGAACCCGGGGAGAGACAGTCTGTGAAAGAAAACCCAATTACACCGAGGAACATATGTTGCCCTGAGGCCTCTGCTGCCATAACAACATCATGTAACTATAACTACAGCCCTGGAGGGCTCTGGCCCTGTCAAATATGGAAAAGGATGTCTTCATCGTGAGATAGCTTTGTACTCAGGCAGAGTTCCCCAGGGGGCGTGGACCAGGGAAGGGAGGCAGATAAGTGGAGGGAGGGTAGATGAGGAGAGGGGCTGGGAGAAGAGCTGCTCCCGAGGCAGGCAAGAGTGATTTTTTTTTTTTTTTTTTTAGCAATTTTCAAAATGTGGTTGACTGTTTAGCTTTGGTAGGTTATTTATAACCCCAGCTGCAGAGGCAGGGAGCTGTGCCTGAGCCTGCTGGGCTCTGTCCAGTAACTTCCCCCAGGTGGGCTGGGGGTGGGGGCTAAGGGTGGGGAAGAAGCACATTAACAAGGGTCCCAAAGGTAAGAGGACTGCCAGGCCACACCCAGTGAGAGAAAGGAGGAGGAAAAAAAAAACAAAAAAAAAAAGAGAAAGGAGGAGGGTCCAGACTGTGCTGACTCTATTTTTGTTTGTTTGTTTGTTTGGTTGGTTATTTTTTGGTACTAGGGATCGAACTCAGGACCTCATGCTTGCCACTGTTTGTTTGTTTTTTGAGACAGGGTCTTGATATATAGCTCAGGCTGGCCTTGAACTCACTATGTAGCCCAAACTGGCCTTGAACTCATGGCTATTCTCCTGCCTCAGCCTCCTGAGTGCTGGGATGACAGGTGTGTGCCAACACACCTGGCCTTTTCTCTATACTCTCTCTATATTTTTTTAATCCTAGAATTGTTTATTTTTTTGTCTTTTTGAGACAGGGTTTCACTATGCAGTTCAGGCTAGCCTTGAACTCACTTTGTAGCCCAGGCTGGCCTTGAACTCACAGCGAGCTCCTGCCTCAGCCTCCTGAGTGCTGGGATTACAGGTGTGCACCACCATGCCTAGTTTTCTTTTTTTTTTTTTTTTTTGAGACAGGGTCTCACTGTGTAGTTCAGGCTGGCCTTGAGCTCCTTTATGTAACCCAGGCTGGCCTCAAACTCACAGCAATCCTCCTGCCTCCTGAGTACTGGGATTACAGGTGTGCGCCACCATGTCCAGCCCCTTCTTCTCTATTTTTAAGGCAGCTATAAATGAAAAGATTTTAATATGAATCGTGGTCACATCAGCAACCATCAGCATGCGAATCTCCCAAAACAATAGAGACTAAGTGAACACTTTTATTCAGAAGTTAGGAGATAGAGTCCTTCTACCCTGGCACTGTCTTGAAAAGGCCCAGGCATGTTTCAGTTTCCATTTCCCAACCTTAAGAGATAGTTCTGTGCACTCAGAGGAAACATCTCTCCCCAGCCCGGCCCGGGCACATGGCTGGTCAGAAAGAGAATTACAGGAGAGAGGAGGCTGGTTCTGTGCAGATCTTCATTGAGTGGATGGACACCTGCTAGGGGGGTCAGGAACAGTGAATTCAGTGCCACCCCATTTATTGAGCCCTTTCAGGCACCAGGCAGTGAGGGAGAAGCAGAAGACAGTGCTGCCCACCAAGCAAGGTTCCCAGCCTCCAGGAACTCTCAGGCCTTTGAAGAAAACATGAACAATTACAACTGTATTTGAAACATGGTACCTAACATTCAACTGGCGAAGGAACGTTTGAAAGGGAATTGAGAGATCTTTTAGGGAGCTTACAAATGTAACTGGGGAGACAAGACACGGACTGAAGTAAGACAATATACAAGGGCATGCACAAAGATTGACTTCACGATCACTGCTCACCTCCACTGCCCCTCATCTCTGGCTAAGGTTATCATTTTAGCCAATCTCTTGCCTTGCATCTCCCTGCCACTGTGATCATTCCTCTAACAGCTGCCAGAAAGAGATCTCTGAAATGAAAGTCTGATCATGGGACCTCTCTGCTTCAAGTCCTTCAGAAGCTGCCCACCATGCTGGGTGTGGTGGCACGTGCCTGTAATCTCAGCACTTGGGAGGCTGAGGCAGGAGGATCGCTGTGAGTTCGAGGCCATCCTGGGCTACATAGTGAGTTCAAGGCAGCCTGAATTGTATAGCGAGACTCTGTTTCAAAAAAAGAAGGAAAGAAGAAAGAAAGAAAGAAAGAAAGAAAGAAAGAAAGAAAGAAAGAAAGAAAGAAAGAAAGAAAGAAAGAAAGAGAAAAAAAAAAAAAAGAGGACAGGAAGGAGGGTGAGCCCACCACCTGGAATCCAGTTGCCTTAGCAGGGTGTTGAGGGCTATGCACAAACTGGTACCCAACAACAGTCCTATGCTTTTTCTAGCAAGCACCTCAACTCCACCATGCTGACTCAGTGACTCAATTCCCTTGTACAGAAAGTCGTATTTTCCATGTCCAGTGACCAAAATTCATCCCATAAAGTTGTCCCTTGCTTCACTTCTTCTATGAACCTTCCCTCTTCCTAAACCTTCCAAATGATCCACTCTGCTTCCTCCTCTGTACCACTGGACCTTACTCATCCTTCTACTTCCCCATGTGTTTTGGATCTTGGGCTTCCTGTGCTGTCATCCCTGCTGGGCTCAAAGCTCCTTTAGGAGGAAGAGGGTGTCCATCTTGGTGTGACTCAACGCCTGCTATATAATGCCTGGATGATCACTCTGTGTCGCTAAGCTGAAGGGAGGTCGAACAGACTGAAAGCAAATCACCACTGAGGCCATGTGAAGATACAGTCACAAACATTAGGATATTATGGCCATGATGAGGGGGCCTGGAAGTATAAGTGACAACAGCCATTTATTGAGCACTAACTCTATCTGAGGAACCTTGCCAAGTATTTTATTTATTTATTTATTTTTTTTTGTGGGTACCGGGGGGTCGACCTCAGGACCTCGTGCACCAGCAGGCGCCCGTGCCGCTGAGCGATATCACCGGCCCCTTTTTCGTATGTGGGATCCGGGAGTCGAACTCGGGCCCTCACGCTTGCAAGGCAGGCGCTTACGCCGCTGAGCCATCTCACCTTTTGCCAAGTATTTTATAACACTCACCTTCTTTATTCCTTACCACAACCTGTGAGGTGACCATTAGTGTCTCCAACTCACAGATGAGAAAACTAAGGCACATATAAGTTTAAAACACTTGCCCAGCTAGGAAGACACCTGTAATTCCAGCTATTTGGGAGGCAGAGGCAGGAAGATGGCAAGTCTGAGACCAGCCTGGACAACTTAGCAAGACCTTCTTCCAAAATAAAAAATAAAAGAGGGCTGCAGAGGTAGTTCAGTAGTAGAGTGCTCCTCTCCCCTTGATGGCTGCTGCCTCCTGCCTGCCATGCCACAGACTGTTTCTCCTCTGCCATGCCCTTCTGGTTTTTTTGTTGTTGTTGTTCTTGTTGTTGTTTTAAAACAGGGTCTTGCTATGATGTAGTCTAGGCTGGCCTTGAACTCACTATGAGGCCCATGCTGGCCTCAAACTCACAGCAATCCTCCTGACTCAGGCTCCTGAGTGCCGGATTACAGGCGTGTGCCACTACGCCTGACCTGCCAGGCTCCTCTACCATGCCGCCCTGCCTTAGAACCAGCTGACTATGGACTGAACCTCTACAAACTGTGAGCCAAAACAAACCTCTCTTTTAACTGTGGGTGTCAGGTACTTTGTCCCAGCAATGAGAAAGTAACTAAGACAAGATATGACATCAAAGTCCTATAGTGGACACTAGTACAATCGATGAATACAACAAATAGGATTTACATTCCTATTGTCTTAAGAGATGGAGGGAACAGAGTGTATAGGGAATCATATAAGGAAAAGTATATAAGTCAGTGCAATATATCACTATAATCTACTCCCTTAGAATAAATCAAGCAAGCCAGGTGTGGTGGCACATGGCTGTAATCCCAGCACTTGGGAGGCTGAGGCAGGAGGATTGTGGTGAGCTCAAGGCCAGCCTGAACTACATAGCAAGACCTTGTCTCAAAAAAAACCAAAAATAAAAATAAAAATAAGGCAAGCATACAAGACTTTCTGAAGATTTTTTTTGCCCCCAGTACTGGGGATTGAAACTAATGACTCTGCACTGAGCTATATTCCCAGGCCTTTTTAAAAAAACTTTTGTTAAATTTTGAGGCAGGGTCTCACTACATTTAAGCCATCCAGGCTGGCCTCTAACTTGTGAATCTCTTACCTTCCAGAGTGCTGGGACAACAGGTGTGCCCCGCCACATCCGGCTCTGAAGAAAGACCTTTTTAAAGAGGATTGAGAGGTGCATCCAAGCAGGAAGAAGTGCCCATGAGGAAGCGCGAAGGCGGGGCAAACTTCAGATCGTGCCTAGATGGGGTCTGGGGGATGAGAATGGGCAGGGGCCGCTGGACAAAGGCTTTGAAGCCAATAGTTCCTGCTTGTTGTGTTGTGATGAAAATGACCCTCAAAGTAAAGATGATAGTTGGTTAAAAAGAAAACTTGAGCTTTTAAGACTTTTCCTTCCTCATTCTAAATATACCTAGCTGGTCTACTGTCCTCTCAAGAACACATTTTTTCCTTTTTTTTGCAGGGGGGAACCGAGAATCAAACTTAGGACCTCACACTTGCAAGGCAGGTGCTGTGCCGCTGAGCTATCTCCCTGGCACCCACATTTTTCTCCTTATGATATTTCTATCCTAGGGGTACTAGTTTTTTCATCTTTCCAACAGAATATGCACATGCCAAGGATAACCATATCTAAGCAAAACTAAACTCTTTCCCTTCCTTTGCAGCACTGGGGATTGAACCCAGGGCCTTCACACTGAGCTACAGCTCCAGACCTTTTCTTTCTTTTTTGTTTTTGTTTTTGTTTTGAGACAGGGTCTCACTATGCAGTTCAGGCTAGCTTTGAACTATATAGTCCAGGCTGTCTTCAAACTTAGGGTGATCCTCCTGCCTCAGCCTCCCGAGTGCTGGGATTACAGGTGTACACCACCACACCCCGCTAGACCTTTTCTTTTTTCTTTTTCTTTTTTTTTTTTATGTGGGTACCGGGAGTCGACCTCAGGACCTCACACTTGCCAGCAAGTGCTTGTGCCACTGAGCGATATCACTGGCCCTTTTTTTTTCCCTTATGTGGGTACTGAGAGTTGAACTCAGGACCTCGCACTTGCCAGGCAGGTGCTTATGCCGCTGAGCTATCTCACCAGCCCGACCTTTTCTTATTCATTTTTTGGTACTGAGGATTGAACCTAGGGCCTTTACACGAGTTACAGCTCCAGCCCTTTTTATTTTGAGTCAGGGTCTTGCTAAATTGCCCAGGCTGGCCTCGAACTTGGAATTTTCCTGCCTCTGGCTCCAGAATAGCTGGGACTTCAGGCATGCACCATCACACCTGGCTGAAAGTGTAATCTTTTTTTTTTTTTTTTTTGAGACAGGTTCTTGCTATGTATTCCAGGCTGTCCTAGAACTCACAGTGATCCTCCTGCCTCAGCCTCCCAAGTGCTGGGATTACAGGTGTGGGCCACCATGTCCAGCTCTGAAACTGTAAGCTCTTTAGTGTCACTTGCAATGTTACAGAATCCAGTGTAGGAGATTAACTGAGTATCTGTAATGCTGGAAATGGTAATGATATTCTAATTGACTAGCAAGTATTTACTGTGGGTAGAACATAAATAGGGCACTATTAAGATGATACAAAGAATTGAGATATGCTTATAATATAAGACGTCTTTACCACCAGTTAGGGAGTGAGAACATCCAAGAATGATCTCACAGATACAGCAGCAAGTGCAAGGTAACAGAGCAATAGTGTGAAATTAAATGCATGTGTGCTGAAGGGATACAAAAGAAACATGAGCCATTTTCAAATAAGTTATGTGTAGTTCAACCTGTTATCAAAGGTATTTATTTTAAGCACTAAAAGCTAAATACTAAATACAAAAGCTGCCTGTGTCAACAATGGCCCAGGATATCCCCAAGGAGAGCGAGTGTGAGCCCAAGGTCTGGAACTTTAACTCTTCAGGGTCCTCTATCTAGCACATCAATCAGGTGTTTATCTTCAGCTGCTTTGTCCTTTAAGCTCTGTTACTGGTGGAAATCTCCACCTCAACTGCCCCAGGTCAAAACCGGGCTCCAGGATCCTAACTTAGGGACTGACCTTGCCTGGATCCCAGCCAGTCCTCTGCCCAGCCTTGCTGCACTCGTGTCTTCTTCTAGGGAGGTTAAATTCTCCTGCCTGCTCTCCATTTTCTAGTCTTTTCTGGCCTAATATTCCTGACCAATCTCTTTCCTAGGCCCTTTCATTATTATGTAAATATCCATTCCTTTCCCGGATCCAGCTTCACTAAAAATATTCCTTCCTCTTTCTCCCTCCCCCAACTCTTGGCTCAAGCAAGCATCTGGAATCCAGAGGTCATTTGAGCTAAGTGGGGTTCCACGCTTCTGACTCTGGTAAAGCACCCTCACATTCAAGAAATAGAAAGCAACCCCCCTCCGACCACCCACTTTCTGAAACCCACACATAGTGGGGCAAGGCGGTGGGCGCTCGCCACAGAGCTCAACTGGGAATTCTTTGGAGCTACAGTTTTTGGAGCAGGGCCCTGCCTCTTCCTGCAACGTGAACAACTAACTTAACTTGCTGTTCGCTCGCGGCAAGGACAATGTCTCCTCTACCAGACAAACTTCCTCCCGACGATCGCCACTCTTTCGTTCCTAACTTAAAATCCTCATTCCCATCCCTCTGGGACACAAGAATGGCATTTAAAACACAAAGTTTCTTGTGCAAAATACCCCTGCCCAACTTTTGAGTTTATATGAGAAACGTAAACGTCCTTTAATCAATTAGGCAACGAAGGGGTTAAATCTGGGCAACCTGATGGATTCTGGGGGTTTCCTTCCTTGACTCCAGAAATTAACACGACTGGGAAGAGAAATTTTGCCCAAGATAATGATGAAAACCGTTAACTTCCACAGTTGGGCTTTTGCCCCACACAAGAATGGCTACCCACGTCCACAAAGGGTGACACTTACCTAACTAAAAATGGTTGGCCCAAGGTTTTACTATGGGCGGCATTTCCTGCCCAATTCCAAAATGGCACTCGCTAGCTTCACCAAAAGGAGAGAACCTCCCAGAACCCTCTCTGGCCCGTAACGTCACGTGACGCGAGCCCCAGCCGGAAGTGAAGGAAAAAGCGCTTCAGCCCGCGGCGCCTGCGCAGACAGCTCTAGACGCTGAGAGGCAGGAGGCACTTGGGATCGTCCGCAGGGTTAGGACTGTTACAGAGGCCGCCACGGAGCCCGCCGGAGCCACCGTTCCTCCTGCTGCTGCCGCCGCCCGAATCGGAACCGTCGGGCCGCAGCCGCCGGCAATGCCGCGAAGGAAGGTGAGAAATGGGAGAAGAGGGATGGCGGGTTTCTAAGAACAGTCGACGGAGCAACGTGACGCAGTTGGCCACGCCTCACCGTGGTCGGGTACCAACTTCCCGCTCCCCCAAACCTAGCTCAGCTACCCTCTCTTCTCTTTGGCGGTACCCAACAGAAAAATGTGGGCCCGACCCTGGCCTCGGCCTATGCTTGCAACTATTCCCGCCCTCTGCTTGCCTGGATCGGAGGCGTTCTTATTGTTAATTGGCCGATGAAACGTCTTGAAGCATATGGATTGGCTGGTGACCCCGCCTGTTTGGCTCAACGGTCACCTCCCCGCGTGCGGGGGCGGTGTCTGGGCCCGGCCCCAGCACTCTGCGATTGGCTGTGGAGAACGATCCCTCCTGCCTTGATTGGCCAGGCTTGGCAGTCTGTCCCGTGGGGGCGCGGTTTAGCAGAGCCCTGATTGGATGGCTTGAGTCCCCGCCCTTCCGGGTGGGGATGCTGATAGGCGCAGAGGCGGGGTTTGTTGTGCCGCCTTCCCTTCCAGGTGGGGGCACAACAAAGCAGAGAAGTGTGTGCTGGGGAACCAGCGCCCACTCCCGAGGGATCCCACTCAGGGCTGTTGTGCCTAAGCCATCACCTTACGTTATTTGCTTAGTTTGGCAGTGCCTAGAAAATGCAGTTCGTAAAATTAAAAAAATCTTGCTAGGATTAAAGGGTCACACAGGAACACCTTCATCCTTTTTTCGCAGTTGAGCACACAGAAGTCTATGGGGTGTCCTGAGCCACTCATCAGGCAATGGGAGAGCCAGAGCTGTAGAACAATTGTGATTCAGTATATGTGTAGTTCAGGGTCAGAGGTCAGCGATTCACATATGGGTAACTGGACGAAGTGGCTTTAAGAGCCCCTTTGATCCCAGCGATTTGCTGTGACTCTTTCTGGGGTCTCTGGTCATTTTGGAAACATTACTCATGAAATAGCTGCAAAGCTGGTGGTATTCTGCTCACTTCTGCAGAAATCTTTCTCTTTACAGAAGCTTTCCAAGTTAAATATTTACACTTGTAATGTCTCCTAAAATGATCTAAGTTGGTAGGTGGTATTTATGTTAAAAATGCAGAAATAGTATCGGTGCCTTGTTCCACATTCCTCTTTCTGCAATTTCCAAATACAAGGCATTCTCGAAAATCTTAGTTTTTTCATAGAGTGTTTGGTGCCAGACCTGTCCCAAGCTATCCTAAACCCACTTACAGTTTATATGTGTCTCATTTAATGTGATTGTTTATATATTTTGCTATAGAAATATTGACGTGTCTGATTATGGAGTGTTATTTGCAGGATATATGTGAAATGTCCCCTTTTAGAAGTCTGAAACATTATAAATTTCAAACACAAGTGGTCCTAAGTAGCTTACTCTTTGAATAAAGAACCAGGTCTTAGAGCAGGGGGTGTGGCTGCTTGGTAGATGGTCTGCTTATAAACAGAAGGTCAGTGGTGCTTTTAGCACTGTGCGCTTTCCTTTCCAGTTTGGTGAAAGATATAGTGCTAATGCTGAATTAATCAAATAGTCTCTATGGCTTTATGGCTGTTCACTCTAATAATTAACAAGTAACTATTAACTGAAATATGAATTTGTAAAAACCTGCTTTTGAGTACCTGTGAGTACAAGTTATCTTTTTTAGCACTTCTGGCATTTGTATGGAGAAATGTCAAGGATCGCTGGGATAAGAAGAATTTTTATCTTTTTCTGCTTAAGTTCTTTTGCAGACAAGTTACAGGCCATTTTTTTGGTTTGACTGGTATATGTGTGTGTGTGTATTTTTTTTTTTTTTTTTTTTTAAGACTAAAGTCTCACTATGTATTCCAGGTTGGCTTTGAACTCACTATGTAGCCCAGGCTGGCCTCAAACACACAGCAGTCTTCCTGCTTCAGCCTCCTGAGTGCTAGAATGACAGGCATGTGCCACCATACTTGGCTCAGCTTCATATTTTGAATAGTATATGATTTTTAGGGGGTGTGTGTGTGTGTGTGTGTGTGTGTGTGTGTATGGTGATGGGGATCTAACACTGAGTCACACCCCAGCTTAATGTATGGTTTTTTAAAAAGTGTGATCCCTGTTCATGGAGACTTGGAAAAAAATTGTCCCTAACATTTTTTTTTTTTTTAATGTGGGTACCGGGAGTTGAACTCAGGACCTCGTGCTTCCAGCAGGCGCTTGTGCCACTGAGCGATATCACCGGCCCTTTTTTTCCTTTATGTGGGTTCCGGCAGTCGAACTCAGGACCTCGTGCTTGCCAGCAGGCGCTTATGCCACTGAGCTATCTCACCGGCCCAAGAATTCATTCTTTTTTCATTGATTTAGCAAGGGTGCCTGTGTGTAGGTTGTTCCATTTAAACGTCCCAAATAAAGGAAAGCTGGCTGTGGGCAGGGAGGGGAGATGCTTGCGGAGTTCTTTCTCAGGTTTGAACTTGGTGTTGCCAGTGTTGTGGTTCATTTTATTTCCAATGCTAATGAAAACCCATGCCGTCAATGCTTCTGTGCTAATGTCCGGCTCTGTGGTGTTGCAGAGGAATGCAGGCAGTAGTTCAGATGGAACGGAAGATTCCGATTTTTCTACAGATCTCGAGCACACAGACAGTTCCGAGAGTGACGGTACATCCCGCCGATCTGCCCGCGTCACCCGCTCCTCAGCCCGGCTCAGCCAGAGTTCCCAAGGTAAGACTTTCTTCTTGAGCAAGCCTCCCGGCGGACTAACTGGTCATCTTATTGTTGTGCGAGTGATGTGGAAACCAGCCCTCGGGTTGGAATAGTTGACGGAATCTGGTAAAATGTAGGGCAAATGAAGAAGCATTCACCCATTTTTACAAATGCTTCAGTTGGTGTAATGTCTGGTTTGCCGGCTTAGATGACCTGTGGCTGTGGGGCACAGCTGTGTCTTGAGTCATTTGATTTTTATGTTTTTAAGACCATGGTATCAGAATCAGTAAAACCACTCTGCTAGGAGGGTTGAGGAGCTTCCAATAGTGTCCTGAACTTGTTAATGCATGAGGCTCAATGCCTGTAAAAGCCTGTTTTATTCTGGAATGTACTTAGATACACATTTGATAGATAGCACTGTTTGTTCCCAAGTATCAGTGTGTAAATACCCAGAATTTTGCTTTGGTAGTAAAGAAAAGAATCTTGACTGACCAGGTATGGTGGCACACGCCTGTAATCCCTGCCCTCGGGGCTGAGGCAGGAGGATTGCCACAAGTTCAAGGCCAACCTGAATTACATAGTGAGACTCTGCTGCAAAAAATAAAAACAAAAACAAAACAAAACAAAACAAAAAAAATGGAAGACGGTTTGAAGGTTCTCTAGTGCAGTTAGCCATCGGGGCTTAGATTTGGAGGGTGGCTTTGACTCCTTGTAGTTCTGCTCAGGGATTCCCAGGGGATGAAAGGATTACAGTTAATATAGAAAGCTGATCAATAGATGATAATAGGTTATGGGAAATTTTTTTTTTTTTTTTTTGCTGTTTGAGACAGGGTCTTGCTCTGTAATTCAGGCTGGTCTTAAACTCATTATGTAGCCCAGGCTAGCCTTGAACTCACGGTGATCCTCCTGCCTCAGCCTCCCGAGTGCTGGGATTACAGGTGTGCGCCACTACGCCCAGTCTGGGAAAAATTATAATATTCTTTGAGCACTTGAATAGTGTTGATTTGGTTACTGCTATATGAGCATGTTACAAAATGAGAGCAAAACATCAGCAGGAATATTTGCTCGCTCTCTCTCTTTTTTTTTTTTTTTTTTTTTTTTTTTTTTTTTTTGAGCCAGGGTCTTGCTATGTAGTTCAGGCTGCCCTTGAACTCACTATGTAGCCCAGGCTGCCCTTGAATTCACTATGTAGCCCAGGCTGGCCTCGAACTCGCAGTGATCCTCCTGCCTCATTGTCATTCTCATTCTTTCCCGAGTGCTGGGATTACAGGTGTGCAGGAATATTGTCTCTTAACAACTGTTCCTAACTCTGTTTTTTAAGATTTTTAACTAGAGTATAGATATTTTGCCTTGATTTTACAACCTTTAAGTTTTTACTACAGCGGGCCTGATGATAAATTGCTGCTGTAATTTAAGAACTATGCTATACTAGGATACTGGAATAGAAAGATCATAATTCCTGCCTTAATGAAGCTCTGATTTTGTGTGAGATAAGAGATACGTGAACTGAAAATGAGTGAGTGTTTTTTGTTTTGGACAGAACTCAGGGCTTTTGTACTGATCTACATCCCCAACCTTTTTTATTTTGAGATAGAATCTGGCTAAGTTGCCCAGTTTGGGCTTGAATTTGCAGTCCTCCTGCAAATCCCAGCCTCCCAGGGTGCTGGGATCACAGGTGTGTGCCACCATGCCCAGCTGTGAATTGATAATAGGAATGCACTGTGGAAAGGGCTGTGAAAGAGATTTGCTTAGAGTGCTCTGGAAGCCTAGATGTGGGGCAGCAACTTAGAGCAGGTCTACCAGAGGGAAGCCTCACAAGAGCTCATAGGAATTGCGAGATGGGAAAATGTTATTCTAGGCAGAGGGAACAGTATATGCAAAAATAGGGACATAATGTTGTTAGAAAGTGTAATTGGCCATGCCCTTGACACCTGAAAATCATATTTGAGACAGGTCAGAAATGCATAAGCTCTGGGTCCCTTTGTAGCCATTTTACTTGGTGACCAGAGGATCACATAAATCCTGGGAGCATCATTCACAGTGCAGTCTAAGCAAGGCCACTTTCTCGAGAGCAAAATGTAGACTACCTCGTGAACAGATCCCCCAAAGGTGTGCAGACTTATAGCTCGCTGGGTGCTAACTTCCCACCTGAAAGTTGGAGGGTTTTAGTCTTCTTTCGAGAGTCTTTACAATTTATGCATTATTATTATTATTATTTTTAATTTATGCATTATTGTAGCATAATTTTGTTGTCTAAAATGTGCTTTAATTTTGGTTTGAATTTCTTTTATTTCCTTTGTCATCAGGTAGGAGGTATAAAGGGCTGCTGAGTCTTCAGAATTGGTTTTGCCGGCCAAAAGAATTTAACAAGCTGTGTTCTTGTCTTATCTTTAGGGTCTATTATGATTTTCTATTTTGAGGGACAAAAGCGGCCCCTAAAGAAAGGAAATATTTGTATGTCATTATACTATTGGGAGTAGAATATCTTTTTTATGCTGGGTTAGATTAAGGGAAGAAAGAGAAGACACAGCTAATATTTGTAAGGCATTCTATATGGCAAGGATTGTGTTATGTGCTTTACACACATTTTCTGACTTATTCCTCACCACCAGCTTTGAGGAATGTGCTGCTAGTACTTTCCTTATGGGTTCGTTTAGGGTTTTTTTTTCGCTTTTTTGAGACAGGGTCTCACTATGTAGTTCAGGCTGGCCTTGCACTCACTACATGGCCCAGGCTGGTTTTGAACTCACAGTAATCCTCCTGCCTCAGCCTCCAAAATGCTGGGATTACAGGCATGTGCTACTGCGCCTGGCATCTCCTTTTTTGTGCGTCAGGAAACAGGCTTGAAAGATTAACTTGCCCAGGACACCAAAGCTAGTTGCTGTGGTGGTGTGGAGTTGAATCACGCTCAGTCTAGATTCCAGATCTTAAACTGTTGACACTGTACTGTATTGTATCTCAGTACCTGTACTGAACTGTTTTTTTTGGTTTTTTTTTTTTTGTGGATACCGGGGGGTCGACCTCAGGACCTCGCGCACCAACAGGCACCCGTGCCGCTGAGCAATATCACTGGCCCCTTTTTTTCATATGTGGGATCCGGGAGTCGAACTTGGGCCCTTGCGCTTGCAAGGCAGGCGCTTACGCCGCTGAGCCATCTCACCGGCCCTGAACTGTTGCTTATGTGTTATTTAATAAAATACATATTCTAAAGATTTGTTGGATTTTATGCACTATGAAGAGGAGGAAGAGGAACTGCATTCTAATAAATCATATATAGATGAGAAGTAAAACAGATTTCCTTCTCTTTTATGATCTTTTGAAATCGGGATCAGACTCCAGCCCTGTTAGAAATTTGCAGTCCTTTGGCACTGAGGAGCCTGTGTATTCCACCAGAAGAGTGACTCGTAGTCAACAGCAGCCCAACCCAGTGACTCCAAAAAAGTACCCGCTTCGGCAGACGCGTTCATCTGGCTCAGAAACCGAGCAGGTGGTCGATTTCTCAGATAGAGGTGAGTGGGACTGGGGCGAGTGGCACATGTTACAGGATCTGCTGGGTCCCTTAAGGAGGGTGTGGCCACCGTAGGGATGCCTGACACAGACCAAAGTCAGCTGGGTGAGCACTGGGTGCCTGATGCTTTTGTCTTGCTAAGGATGGTCTGGCTGTGCGGTTTCTCTGAGCTGTGTGAGACTGGACTTGTAACAGGAGGAAAGGAGGGGGGCCTTCTTAAGCGCAGACAAAGAAGGCTTCAGCCACTTCTCTTAGGGCTGCACAAATCAGTCTCTCTACCTACAGATTTCTAAGCAGAAGGATCTTCACTTAGTTAACCAATGAGATTAGGATTCGCCAGCCCACAGCCTTAAAGATTAGAAGGCACTGAGCTTCTGGCCTACCAATATGGTGCGTTGCTTGCACAGTATTTAACATTTTTAAACTTGTTGCCAGTATTTGGAAATACAGGGATTTCATACAAAAATCTTAGTTGACCCAGATATGGTGGTGCACACCTGTGATCCCAGCACTTGGGAGGCTGAGGCAGGACGATGGCTGTGAGTTCAGGGCCGGCCTGAACTACATAGTGAGACCCTGTCTCAGAAAAAAAAAGTCTTAATTGCTTGTCTTTAAATTGGTCATTTACCCATAGTAGTAGTTGGCTGTGGCTGAACGGCAGTTGTCCCCTTTACACAGGGAGCTGTTTGAGCTTGCCCAGGCCCCATAGGCATTTGGTTTGCAATCCTTGATTTAGAGCCTAGAATTTTGAGATTGGATTGTTAGGGGATTGGTGAGCTAACTCAGGAGTCTAAGGCGCTCCTCTCTCACCATGCCGTTCAGTGCCATACAGAGAGACGATCACTCCATTTACGCTCCATTTCCTGGGAGGAAAACAGGATGGTAATTTTTAAAATTTTATTTTTGCCTATGGTTAAGCGTGTAGGAGAGACACGGAAGTGAAATGTAAGTCACATAAGAGGGGTGGCGTCGGTGTCTTTTTTTTTTTTTTTTTTTTTTTTCTTGTGGGTACCAGGGATCAACCTCAGGACCTCGCGCGCCAGCAGGCGCCCGTGCCGCTGAGCGATATCACCGGCCCTTTTTCCGTATGTGGGTTCCGGGAGTCGAACTCGGGCCCTCGTGCTTGCCAGGCAAGCACTTATGCCACTGAGCCATCTCACTGGCCCGGTGTCGGTGTCTTAAAACAGATTGGTAGCTAAAAGTTACTGGTGAAGTCATAGAAAGAGAACAGAAAAGCCCCTCAACTCTTGTGAATAGTAAACTTCTAAATAAATGAACCCCATTCACAAATTGTATGAATTACTTTTGCTTTAGAAACAAAAAACACAGCCGATCATGATGAATCACCACCGCGAACTCCAACTGGAAACGCACCTTCATCTGAATCTGACATAGACATCTCCAGCCCCAACGTGTCTCATGATGAGAGCGTCGCCAAGGACATGTCCCTGAAGGACTCGGGCAGCGACCTCTCTCATCGCCCCAAGCGCCGTCGCTTCCATGAAAGCTACAATTTCAATATGAAGTGTCCTACGCCCGGCTGTAATTCCCTAGGTCAGTGCGGCTCTGCGTCGTGGCCCCCAGCATTGAGCAGTTCTTTCTCCGTCTCTGGAATTGGGAGTATCCAGAAATGTTCTGTGTTCTGTTGTGATTTCGCTTCTTAGACTCTTCAGTGTTATTAGTAACAGTGATTTGTCCACTTGAATAAAAACATTTCAGCTTTTATTCATAATAAATCTAGTGCAAGGAAATGAACTATGATGGACCATTTAGTTTGAGAGATTTTCTTTTTTTCTTTTTGATTTTTTGAGACAGGGCCTCTCTATGTAGTTCAGGCTGGCACTGAACTCTTGGAGATTCTCCTGCCTCAGCCTCCTGAATGCTGGATCATAGGCATGCCCCACCATATCCGGCATTTGAGAGCTTTTCTCAGTGAAAAATTCCCTCCTTTTCCTAGCAAAACCAAAACAAAAGAAGACCAGATCTCATTATAAGGTGTGTAGTTCCCACATACAAGGGGCGGCAGAGTGGAGCTAGCACAGAGTGGGGGGCTCACGGCCACAGCTGCTACGGAAACGAGAAAAACATTTCTTACCGAGAGGCTGTGAGACTAGAGTCCGCATGAGCCCTTGGCCTTTTGTGACTTCAGTATTAGGTTTCCTGGCTTTGTGGACTTACTAATTATAAGCAAGATAAAAGATTTCTTCTTAGATAAATAAGTCTCATTGTTTCCTGAAGACTTTTAACCCTTCCTGAATCTTTCAGGGATTCTCAGGATGATCTGAAGCTCTGAGCTGAAGAGCAGATGTTGGGCTTAAGCCTTTGTCTAAAGTCGGAAGGCCCAGATTAGGAGATGAGGTGTCCTTCCCTACGAATATCCTGGTTTCCCAGTGCATGTAAAAGTTACATATACACTATGCTGTAGTCTGTTAAGTCTTAAGGAAAAAAGTACACACCTTAATTAAAAAAGTACTTTTTTGTTCAGAGATGCTAACAATCATCTGAGCTGTTAGAAAAAAGGTGTCAGTGGACTTGCTCGACAGAGTTGCCACAAAGCTTCAATTTGTAAAAAAAAAATGCATTCTCTGCAGAGCACAGTAAAGTGAGAGAATGTCTGTGTCTAAACAAGCGTGCAGGGCAGCAGCCCTACATTTTACACCGTGTCTGACCACCGAAGGGCTTTGCTTCCGCCAGTGTCATCAAGGGTATGAACAACGCCTCACAGTACCGTGTTGCCACAGCTGAGATGTCGGCAGGTGATAGTAAGTTTTCAGTCCGTTTTAATGTTACAGAGCCTCTGTCACATACGTCATCTGTTGTTGACTGAAACATTGTTACGTGGTACATGACTGTAAGCGTATGGCTTTCTAAAATCCCATGTTTAATAACACAGCCCCTGAGACCCAGCAGTCTGAATATCATCATTCCCCACCTCTGCCCATTCTTGGACTGTTTTTGCTCTTTAAAACTTACTCTGTAAATCATGTTATATCATTTTTTAAAAATTGGGTGGCACTGGGAATTGAACCCAGGGACTTTGCACTGAGCTACCCCAGCCCTTTTTATTTTTTGAGACAGGGTCTTCCAAATCAATAAGTTGCCCAGGCTGGGCCCAAACTTCCAGTCTTCTTGCCTCAGCTTCCCAGAGTGTTGGGATAACAGATACGTGCTCTCATTCCCAGGTGTTGCATAATTTTTAAAATCCCAGTATATCTTTTCCCTAAAATTAAACTTATTCTTTCCATGAAAGAAAGATGAAGATTTTTGTAGATGTATAACTCAGCTAATTTATCTTTTTACCCCATTAGTGTTGTCTCACCAACCTTTTCAGTCTTTGGTGTTTTATAAAACCCCTTGGTTGAGGAGATGTGTATAAAGGTGATAACGATTCCCTATTCCTTTTCTTGTTTTTTTTTGTTTTTTTTTTTCTTTTCTCTTTTCTTTTTTTGTTTGTTTTTTTAGGCACTGCAGATTGAATCCAGGGGCCTTGTATTGAGCTCCATTTCTAGTCCTTTTTTTATTCTTTATTTTGAGAGAGGGTCTTGCTAAAGCACTAATTTGCCCAGGCTGGGCTTGAACTTAGTATCCTCCTGCCTCGGTCTTCAAGAGTCCTGGCTTATATGACAGAATAGGCTCTTTTCTTTCCTTTTCTTTTTTTTGAGACAGGGTCTCACTCTGTAATTCAGGCTGGGTTTGCACTCACTCTGTATCCAGGCTGGCCTCGAACTCATGGCAGTCCTCTTGTCTCTTCTTCCTGAGTGCTGGGATTACAGGCGTGCGCTACCACATCTGGCTTTCTTTTCCATTTTTCGTGTTTCTTTTGCTTATTGAAAGAAATAAATTCAGATTGGATAGCATCACAAAGTAGAAAGAATAGTACACTTAATACTATGACATGATTAATTTAACATAGAATTAAATTCCACCGAAAGCAGGTGTACCTATTTGTAATTTTGTGCCTTATTATAAATGTATGACTTCATGATGACATTTTGGCATTAGGTAGTATTTACATTATCAGAACAGAAGGGACCACATTAAACATACACGGGTATGTTTAAAGATTGCCAGATGTGTCCTTTGAAAGAAAAGGATTTCGGTGGGCACAAGTTGTGATTCTAATAGCACTTACCTTTGGCAGGTTCAATCTGATTGATAAAAATGGAATAGCAAGCAGACAGTCTTATCGGAGAGAGAAATCTCACTTTCTAAGCTTAAATCTTTGCAGAAATGACCTCTCTCTCCCCTTCTTTAACAGGACACCTTACTGGGAAACACGAGCGACACTTCTCCATCTCAGGATGTCCACTCTACCACAACCTTTCCGCTGATGAGTGCAAGGTAACTGCTCCCTCCTCTCAGCGTCCCCCAGGGAGAGCTTGCTGGTAGCCTGGCGCTTGGCTGCACGCTGGGGCTACAGCAGTGCACAAGATGGGCAAGGTCCTCCCTCGTTCTTACGTTTTCGTGGAGAAATAGTAAAAAAAATTGTGTTCTTAAAAAAATACTGCTTGGACAGACAAAAGAGTTATATTTAGTGAGTGCTTTGGAAGAAAGGAACCGAGATTACAGAATACTGGGGACGCTCAGCGCTACTGCATTGGTATTTTCCATAGAAAATCAACTTCAGTGGCTGCTAGGAACTTGCTTGTTATGTGACCTCAGTATCTGTATGTTAGATTCTCTCTTTACAAATCCATGAAATTATTTTGCTTTTTATATATTTTTTTTATAATTCTTTTCCTCTATTTCTACAGAAGCCTTTTCCTTTTGGTTACTCTAAGTTACACCTATTCTTGGCTAATTCTTCTGTTAAATTCTTGAAAAATATAGCTCTTGAGACACCTCTGGGACACAGGTAGCGTATCCTAGCGTAGAGCCTGAGGTTCCGTTTCTATGTTCCTGTGTGTGTTGCTTCCACCAAGCGCAGAACCGAAGAACTAATTGTAGGGAAGCAAGAATTGAAGATGTTAGTCAGGTGGTTTGCTCGGAAGTATGTGGGCGCATTACCCTAACTAAACACTTCAGTTAAACCGAAGTCTTGCTTTTTGGTTGTTACTTTGCCAACAAAGCCTGTGTCCTTGTCTGAGCAGGTATCCTTTTGAGAAAAATGAGATTCCCAGCTGACATGAGTTCTTCTTGATTCAGGAACTTGTTCTCTTACTGACCGGCAGACCACAGGGTGAAAATTTCTTCACGCGTTCAGTCTTTCGGCACAGTAGTGTATTCTACTGTTTATACGGACTTTAAAGTTGAGGGCTCTGCTCTTATTTTACTTCATTCCGACTCTTGTTGTAAGCAAGGCAGTCTTTTCTGCTCAGTGTCAGCTCTTCCTGTTGTCTTCCTGTGGTCTTCAACAAGATCAGAGCAGCAATAACTGCCACCGTGATTCAGAAGCTGGCCAGGCGCTGGGTACATCTACCTCTGCAAATGACTGTGTTCTACTTCCAGTAGGTCCTCTTCTATGTCCCTTTAAATGTAACAGTTGATACTGTGGTTGGTTTTACATCAAAATCTTCCAAAGGTATAACTTTAAAAATTGTTAGCTGAGCATGGTGGTGCATGCCTGTAATTCCAGCACTTGGGAGGCTGAGACAGGAGGATTGCTGTGAGCTTGAGGTGAGCCGGGGCTACATAGTGAGACCCTGTCTCCAAAAACAAACAAACAAGCAAGACAAAACAAAACAAAACAAAACAAAACAAAACAAAATGTTGGCTTAACCTGGTGCAGTGGTGCATGCTTATAATCCCGGCTACTCAGGAGGCTGAGGCAGGAGGATTGAGGCCAGCCTGGGCAATTCAGCAAGATCCCATCTTAAAAAAAAAAGTGGGCTTGTAGCTGTATCTGCATGTTATTTAAACAGTTAAAAAAAAAAAAAAAAAAAGAATTTCAGTCTGGGGAAGAAAATACTGAAAAAAGGAAAACACTTCTGTCATGAATTTTCTTATTTTACAAGGAGAATGAGGCGTAGCATAATCCATCTTTACTTGTGGACCATGTGCTTGGAGGGTCAGGGGAATTTCTGAAGACGATATATCTTTGTTACACTGAGAATCCCAAATGGAAAGACCAGAGGGTTCCTTGCTTTTCTAAATAGTTTTAGTTTTTCTTTTGTCATTTTTGTTTTTTGCGGTGCTGGGGATCAAATCTTGGGGTTCACACATGCGAGGCAAGCGCGCTCGCTACATCTCCTGCCCTGCAAAAGCTTTAGCGTTTTAAAACTCTCTGCATGTGTATAACTGCTTTTGAGAATCCCAGCAAATCTTTCAGTCAGTGATGGTACCATTTTTATTCAGTCACCTATTTGTTTTTCTTAGTCCATGTCTGCCATACAGCATGTTTCCATCCTTGTGTGGAGTTGGTGCGTGGGCTGAACACGTCGAGATTCCTTTTCTCATCCTGTCCTGCTGACTCCATCTCTGATCCTCTTTGACAAAGACCCATCTTCCTACTTCCTATTGCCTGTCTTTTATTTTGCTCTGTGTATATATTTTGGGGTTCTCTCAGTCGTCTCTTCCTGTAGCTGTGGCTCGACACAGTTACAGATACGAGAATTCAGTGACAAAGGGAAAAGACTACATCGAGGGCGCGCCCCCTCTGAAGGGGGAGGCGGCGACACCTACAGATGACTGAGTGGCTAAGAATGTCACACTGGCAAATACTGAGAAACAGACTAAAGGCAGGGACTTTGGGGGCTGGGGATAACACACGGCTTGTGCTGCGGGGTGGTTAAGGATTTCTGAAAAGCTGACATTTGATCTGGGACGTGGATGGTGGCAAAGAGATGCCATGTAAAGCGGAGTAGAAGGACGAGGCCATGAGGCGCGGACACGCTGTTGGGTTTGAGAGTCTGGTGGGGGACAGGAAGCAGGATCCAGGCTTTGTGGGCATTGGTACAAGGAGTTTATTTTTATTCTGATGGCAGCGGGAAGCATTCGGGGAACTGAGCAGAGACAGATACAGTTTCACAAACATTGTGTTGAAATCATAACCTGCTGGAGAGTGGAGAACGGGCTGTCGGGGGACGAGTGACGTGGACAGGCAGCCTTCCGAGCTGGCAGGAGGTGGCAGCTTGGGCCCATGTGGGATCATTGCGGGGCTAACTGCGGCCGGGATTCGTGATGGCTTTCGGAAGGGAGCGAGGTACTAGACTGGCGGCTGGATTTCACATGAGGTCTGAGAAGAACAAGAACCAAGGATCACCGGATCAGCTTTTGAGGTGGTGGTTTTCATTTACCGATATCAAGGAGATGTGGGGGGATCGGATTGGTGGGGAACGTTAGTCACTCTGTTTTGACTGCTGGTTTAGTAGTGAAATCGAAGAGGCAGCTGGATGTGAGATCTTAGCTCCCGATGATGAAATTAAAACTACTGAGAGCTGATGGGATTTGTCTGAGATTATGTAACTACAGAGTTCCGTTTCCTTATAGATTTGAAGCCAGGTTTACTTTCTTCCTCCCTCCCACCCTCCCTCCCTCTCTCTCACTTCATTTTGCTGTGTTCCCCAGGCTCTCCTTGAATTCCTGGGCTCAAGCAGCCCTCCTGCCTCAGCCTCCCGAGTATCTGGGACTATAGGCGCGTGTCTTTGTGCCTGGCTGGTACCTAGGTTCTCTGTTTCTTGGTACTTCCTCACTCTATTCTTGCACTTCTTCCAAGTTTCTTAGCCATTTTATGTGGGAAGAGTCCAGGCTCAGAGCCATCAGACTTCATTAAAATCTTAGCTTTGCTGCCATTTAGCTGTGATCCTTTCGCTTCTCTGCTCCTCAGTTAATGGCTGAGAAGCATAACGTGAAGCTCGCTTGACTCTCTCTTGGAGAATATGATGAGTGAACTTTTGCTTTCAGAGTACAGCGTAACTTCAAGGGATGGTTGCTGTGTTCTTATGCTGTAAGTAAACACAGTCCTAGGAGCGGGTGGATTTATTGACGTTGTTGATGGTTGCAGGTGAGAGCACAGAGCCGGGATAAGCAGATAGAAGAAAGGATGCTGTCCCACAGGCAAGATGACAACAACAGGCATGCAACCAGGCACCAGGTACGGGCCTTGTGACAGCTCTGGCCGCCCACAGGAGGAGACCTGTGTCTTGGGTCTTCTTCGCTCATAACTGTCTTCATAGGCCTATCCGGGCCTCTTGTTTCCCAGAGTGCATCCAAGTAATTGCTCTTCCAGACATAAACTCAGAAAGATGATGTTTGTTTTCCAATAGTTTTCGTAAAGCAAACACCCTACCTCAGAAACGGAGGGATCAAGCTGTTCGCGATAACAACAGTAATAAGTAATGGTCTGATCATCTGAAAGCCTGCATCTGCTCTTCCATTTCCTCATCTTGCGTTCTTCTGTTGACCCATTACAGTTTGCCCTCAGACCCTGTTCCCTTCACTGGCACACATCCAAGGTCACCAGTGACTTTTCTTCAGCGTGTCACACTTGTCGATCGCGTCGATTCTCTCTTCCGTGGCATCCAGGCAGCCCCCGGCTCTGACTGTCTTCCTGCCTCTCTGAATATTCAGGCTGTGGCGGTTGCGCTCAATTCCTTCTCCTTCCGAAATGGCTTTAGTCTTTCTCTTGCTCTTTTCCTGCCTGGAACTCTATCCATGTACCAAGCAGAAGAGATCGTATTTATCCTTCGAGGCCTTGCGTAGCTCTCAGCTGAAATAAGACTTCCTTCGCGGTTTTCTGCTGCCATCAGTGAATCTCCGCCTCGTTCTTGATGTCAGCCTTTGTTCTATGTAGCTTATCACCTAAGTGCCTGTTAGGCAGATGGATGGCAGAGGAAACACGATGAAGTGAGGAAGGAGTTTTGCTTTGGGGACAAACAGATCTGGATCAGAACATTGTGATTCTCTTACTTGTCCTGGGTGGGTCAGCTAGCCTCCCCAAACTTTATTTTTTCATTAATAAAAAAGAATGTGGTGGGGGGGGGTGGATGCATATATCCCAGTACTCTGGGAGGCTGAGGCAGGAGGATTGCATTTGGGCAATTTAGCAAGACACCGTCTCAAAAAATAAAATAAAGAGCTGGGGATATAATTTAATGCAAAGGCTCTGAGTTCAAATCCTCAGTACTGCAAAGGGAAAAAAAAAAGAGGAACTAAAAATGCCTGCCTGGTGGGTGTGGTAGCACCCACACCTCAGGAGGCTGAGGCAGGAGGATCACTTTGAGTTTGAGGCCAGCCTGGGCGAAATAGTGAGTTCAAGGCCAGCCTAATTACAGAGCAAGACTCTGTCTTAAAAAATAAAAGGCTAGGTGTGGTGGCGCAAGCCTGTAATCCTAGCACTCAGGAGGCAGAGGCAGGAGGATCACTGTGAGTTTGAGGCCAGCCTGGGTCACATGGTGAGTTCAAAGATAGCCTGAATTACATAGCGAGACCCTGTCTCACAAAACCAAACCGAACAAAAAATGCCTACCTGGCTAGGTTATCAGCTACATTATATATATGTAAGTAGTATACCCCCAGTACGTGACAGGTAAGAAGCACTCTGCAAGTGTACCTATATCCTCTCATTGTCTATTTTAGGTTCTGTTCTTACTCAGTTTTTCTGTCTTAATTATTTTTGTATCGCTGTTAACTAGTAAGCATTACTTCAAAAACAGCAATTAATGCTTATTGCATTGAAATCATCTTTATTCCTATTGCTTTGGTGGAGGCTACTATTTTGGAGGGAGATTTGAGACAGGGTCTCGCTATGTAGTGCAGGCTGGCCTTGAACTCACTGTGTAGCCTAGGCTGGCCTTGAACTCAAGCTGATCCTCCTGCCTCAGCCTCCCGAGTGCTGGGATGACAGGCATGCACCACTATGCCAGGCTGAGGAGTAACAGCTTTTTTTTTTTTTTTTTTTTGTGGGTGCCAGGGGTCGACCTCAGGACCTTGCGCGCCAGTAGGCGCCCATGCCGCTGAGCAATATCACCGGCCCTTTCTTCGTATGTGGGATCCGGGAGTTGAACTTGGGCCCTCGCACTTGCCAGGCAGGTGCTTATGCCGCTGAGCCATCTCACTGGCCCCGTAACAGCTTTTAATAATAATACAAATTAAGAATAGTAGCCTTAACCAGGCATGGTGGCACACACCTGTCATCCCAGCACTCAGGAGGCTGAGGCAGGAGGATCGCCATGAGTTCAGGGCCAGCCTGGGTTACATAAGTGAGCTCAAGGCCAGCCTGCACTACAAAGCAAGACCCTGTCTCAAAAAACAAAAATTTATTCCTGAACCCATATTTAACTAGCAGTAAGGGTCTGATCTGGGTGCTTGGGGAACCTAATTTGGAATTATGAAATTGCCATATTAGTCACAGTGTGATTGTGATGTTCTGGTATTTCTTTTTCCTTTAAAAAATTTTTGCCAGGCATGGTAGCACATGCCTGTAATCCCAGTACTCAGGAGGCTGAGGCAGGATGATTGCTGCAAGTTTGAGGCCAGCCTGGGCTACACAGCGAGATCTTTTTTTTTTTTTTTTTTTGTGGGTACCGGGGGTCGACCTCAGGACCTTGCGTGTCAGCAGGCGCCCATGCCGCTGAGCGATATCACTGGCCCTTTTCTCGTATGTGGGTTCCGGGAGTCGAACTTGGGCCCTCGCACTTGCCAGGCAGGCGCTTATGCCACTGAGCCATCTCACTGGCCCGAGATCTTGTCTCAATAAACCAAAAAAAATTTTTTTTCTTTAATTTTGATACTTTTGCAGCCTAACTTTGTAATGAGTTTTCTATGTAGCTTTCTCAGTTGTTGTCGTTGTTTTTTTTTCTTTTAGGCACCAACAGAGAGGCAGCTGCGATACAAAGAGAAGGTGGCTGAACTTAGGAAGAAAAGAAATTCTGGACTGAGCAAAGAACAGAAAGAGAAACACATGGTGAGAAAAGTTCAGTACCTGATTAGCACAAACTCCTGCTATTGCATTTACTTCTCTTGCTCTGAGCATCTTTCAGATTTGCAGTTTGCTCTTTTCTCCAAGCAGCTAAGAGGTGAGAAGCCAGAATACCAAGTGACTGCTAAACTACGCAGTTGGGAGGACAACAGGCGGTTTAGAAAAATTAAATACAGTTAGAATATATATATATATATATATTTCTGGGGATTTAACCCTGTGCCTTTGCACTGAGCTGTGTTCCCCAGCCTTTTTTAATTTTTTATTTTGAGACTGTCTCTTTAAGTCACTGAATTGCCTAGGTGGAGCTCGAATTTGTAATCTTGCCCCCCAGCCTCCCAGAGTGCTGGGACAATAGGTATGCACCACTGCATCCAGTTTGAAATTTATATTTTTAAAACTGGCTGGGTGTGAAGGCTGAGGCAGGAGGATCACAGAAAGTTTGAGGCCAGCTTGGATTACATTGTGAGTTTGAGATGGGCCTAAACTACATAGTGAGACCCTGTTTCAAAAAAAAAACCCCAAAATACTGGCCCCAAATCATACAAGTAGAAAAAGCATGACATAAAAGTTTCTGTAGCTTTTAACCTTATAAACATCTGCTTTTTACTATATTGGGGTCAGTTTTTTTGGACCAGCTTTTCTTATACAAATGCTGGATAGGATTTTCTTTTTTTTTTTTTTTTTTTTTTTTGTGGGTACCGGGGGGTCGACCTCAGGACCTCGCGCGCCAACAGGCACCCGTGCCGCTGAGCGTTATCACCGGCCCCTTTTTCGTATGTGGGATCCGGGAGTCGAACTCGGGCCCTCGCGCTTGCAAGGCAGGCGCTTATGCCGCTGAGCCATCTCACCGGCCCAGGATTTTCTTTTAAAAGACCTTTTTTTTTTGTGTGTGTGTGTGTGTGGGTACCGGGGGTTGAACTCAGGACCTCGCGCGCCAGCAGGCGCCCGTGCTGCTGAGCGATATCACCGGCCCTTTTTTCATATGTGGGTTCCGGGAGCCGAACTCAGGCCCTCGTGCTTGCCAGGCAGGCACTTACGCCGCTGAACCATCTCACCGGCCCCCTAAAAGACCTTTTTGCCTGGTGTGACCTATAATCCCAGCACTCAGAAGCCTAAGGCAGGAGGACTGCGAGTTAAACCTGTGCTACACAGTGAGTTCAAGGCCAGCCTGAACTGTGTAGTGAGACCCTGCCTCAAAAAACAAAACAAAAAGATCTTTTTTAACACTCATGAAGCTAGAAGAAATGAGTAATACTTAAAACCCTAGTCTTAGGTAGGTGACAGAGTCCAGATTTCAAAAAGATCTACAGGATATGGAACCAGATTAATGGAAGCAGTTTTAACAGGGTTAAAGGTCCAGGTGAAAGGCCTCTTCAAATGGTAATGTATGTGTGGAATCTGGTTCTTCCAGGGCTGAGCCATCAGCTCCACTGCTCTCCCCTTCCCGGGGGAGGTAGGGCCGGAGCCCAGAGGGAGAGGCTAGAATCAGAGTTAAAAGAGAAGTTTCCTTGTCTGATTTCCTTCCAGGGAGTGGATACTTGCAGTGATGGCCATGGTAAGGTTTGAAAGTTAGTTAAAACTGGATTATTTTTGTGCTTCTGATTCTCTATGACTTTTCTCTTTTTTAGTCTTGCTTAATATTAATAAGACATTTTAAAAACAGTGTAGCCTGTTTTTCTTATGGACTTGGGTTGGAGTTTTGTTATTTATTTATTTTTTTTGGTGGGTACTGGGGGTCGAACTCAGGACCTCGTGCGCCAGCAGGCACCCATGCCGCTGAGTGATATCACCGGCCCTTTTCTCGTATGTGGGTTCTGGGAGTCGAACTCAGGACCTCGTGCTTGCCAGGCAGGCACTTACGCTGCTGACCCATCTCACCGGCCCATGTTTTATTTTTAATTTTTTTTCTTTATGGTTTTTGAGACAGGCTCTCGCTATGTAGTTTAGGCTGGCCTTGAACTCACCGTGTAGTCCAGGCTGGCTCTAAACTTGGCGGTGATCCTCCTACCTCAGCCTTCTGAGTACTGGGATTACAGGTGTGCGCCACCATGCCTGACAATCTTTTTTAAACTTTCTTCTTTCTTTCTGTCTTTCCCTCTTTCTTTCTCTTTCTTCCTCTCTCTTTTTTTTTTTTTTGGTTGGTTGTTTTTTTTTTTTTTTTTTTGTGGGTACCGGGGGGTCGACCTCAGGACCTCGCGCGCCAGCAGGCACCCATGCCGCTGAGCGATATCACCGGCCCCTTTTTCGTATGTGGGTTCCGGGAGTCGAACTCGGGCCCTCGCGCTTGCCGGGCAGGCGCTTAAGCTGCTGAGCCATCTCACTGGCCCTGGTTGGTTGTTTTTAAAACAATTTTTTTCTTTCTGTTTTTATATGCGGGTACCGGGAGTCGAACTCAGGACCTCGCGCTTGCTAGGCAGACGCTTATGCTGCTGAGCTATATAACCAGCCCTTTAAAACAATTTTTACTGTGGTAAAATACACACAACAAAATTTACCACTTGAATCCTGGTTTTTTTTGCGGGGGGGGGGGGTCTATCTCCTTACTGCAGGTATCCCTGACTTAGGGTAGTTTGACCTAGGAGTTTTGACTTGGTGATTCTTGGTTTAGTTTTGTTTTTGGCGGTGCTGGCGAAGGACTGCAGGGCCGCATGCAGTATGCAGGCGCTCTGCGACTGACTATATCCTCAGCTCAGAAACTGGCCTCGGAACTCTCTGGCTTTTCCCAGGCAGCCTCACGCCCTTGGTGGACAGGGAATCATGTGAAAGAATTTACACAGCACTGCTCAGTCCAGCTGCCCCTCCCGCCTGCAGACTTTCCTTCTGGTCTAACAATTTTAAACCCGGAGGCTTGGAGGATGTGTTCAGAGAGCATCACCAGATCTCAGGACTTGGGATTCGTAGTGTCTCTGGGCTTGCTGTAGTTCATGTTTTGCAATGTCCTGCACCATTTTCCTGTGGAGAAATGAGGCGTAGATTCTGGTGGCGCAGGTGTGCACTCAGAGATAGAAGACGTCCCCTTCCGGAGCTGTAGGAGCCTCTGGCCTGGGTAGCAGGCGTCCTGTGGTGTCGGACTACTGAATAGTCTGCTGTGGTCTCAGTCCCTGTGGGCTCGCGTGTAGACACAAAGCGAGTAGCTGCACCCATTGAGATGAAAGAGCTGCGTGGCTAGAGGCAGAGATGTCGCGCTCTGGTTATTTTCCTAGGAACACAGGCAGACCTACGGGAACACTCGGGAGCCGCTCTTGGAAAACCTGACGAGCGAGTATGACTTGGATCTCTTCCGCAGAGCGCAAGCCCGGGCGTCAGAGGATTTGGTGAGTATTAAAACACCTCCGAGCTGAGGCCCCTTGTGGAAGGCATTTTGAATGGCCAAGAAAAACGATTAGCAACCAGTTCAATGGGAATTAAATATCCCTTGCTGCTTAAATCTCCTGTCCTTCTTTTGAGACTGTCCTTCCCTTTCCTGTTTGAAACTAATCATATAATCTCCCTTCCCCATATTCTTTGGTTTTTTTCCCTGGCCTCCCACCCCAACCCTAAATTGTAGTTGGGCTCCACTATCCACGGGTGTTCTTTTGTGTCATTGGGTAATTTGCAATTCTGAGGACCCAGGAACTGGCAGGTGTCCTCCTTTGTCTCCTTAATATCCCAGCGGGACCTCCCCTGTTGCAGGGTTTCCTCACCGGTCTTTTAGTAGTTACCCTAAAACAGTGATGGCGAACCTGTTAGAGCTTTCAGTGATTAAAAAAAGCCTGCAGTGGTACATGTGCCATAGGTTTGCCATCACTGCCCTAAAACCTTGAAGGTAATAGCAAAGGCAAAACAAGGAAGGCTGGGGCTGGTGAGATGGCTCAGTGGCATAAGCGCCTGCCTTGCAAGCGCGAGGGCCCGAGTTCGACTCCCAGATCCCACATACGAAAAAGGGGCCGGTGATATCGCTCAGCGGCACGGGTGCCTGTTGGCGCGCGAGGTCCTGAGGTCGACCCCCCAGTACCCACAAAAAAAAAAAAAAACGAGGAAGGCTGTTGTCATTTTATGTTTTTTATTGTTTTTTTGAGATGGCTTTCCGTGCCACGGAGCTTATGTTGAACAGGTTGTCTTTGAACTCTTGGGCTCAGCAGTCTTCCTGCCTTGGCCTCCCCAGTGCTGGGACTACAGCTTTTGTGAATTAAACTCTGACAATGACGAAGCCAGGCATGGTGGTGCACACTTGTGTTCCCAGCACTTGGGAGGCTGAGGTAGGAGGGTCACCATGAGTTCAAGGCCAGCCTGAATTGCATAGCAAGACTGTCTCAGAAACAACAACAAAAAAACCCAGACTTTGACAAGGACAAGTTTTGCATCTCTTTCCTTTTCATTTACATTCAGCTCATACTCAGGTTTGATTCCCTGGAATCAAATTTTTAATAAATTTGAATCAAGAAAACTCTGCTGATTGGGCTTACATCTGATTTAACAGATTAAAATGTGTTGAGGGAAATTTAGTTTGAAAAATGAATCTCGGGGCTGGCGAGATAGCTCAGCGGCATAAGTGCCTGCCTGGCAAGCACGAGGTCCTGAGTTCGACTCCCGGTACCCACATACGAATAAAGGGCCGGTGATATCGCTCAGCGGCACGGGCGCCTCTTGGCGTGCGAGGTCCTGAGTTCGACCCCTGGTACCCACAAAAAAAAAAAAGAAAAGAAAAGTGACTCTCATCTCCAGCCCTGCTAATCTCCCCGCAGCCCGTTTAAAATTCTATCCAGTACTAGATTGGTTGGAGACTTGCAGGAGCAGGGTTCATTGGCTGCCCCCAGGCTGGCGTGGGCTGCCGCCACTGCTGCTGGTTTTCTCCCCGTTCTAGAAAGCAGTGTCCAGGCCACCCTCATACCGCCTTCCGCCGCGTCACCCTTCCGAATGCTTCTGGTCAGCTCACTGCTACCGAAGGAGCTGGGGACCCAGAAATATTTTCTTCCTTCTTAGACTGCAGAATTAAATTGTCAACCATGCTTCAGAACTGTTTTTTTTTTTGTGTGTGTGTGGGTACTGGGGGTCGAACTCAGGACCTCGCGCACCAGCAGGCACCTGTGCCGCTGAGCGATATCACCGGCCCTTTTTTCACATGTGGGCACCGGGAGTCGAACTTGGGACCTTGCGCTTGCTAGGCAGGTGCTTATGCCGCTGAGCTATCTCACCGGCCCCCAGAACTGTTTTTAAAGGGCCTACTATTTAATTTTAGAAGTGGGTATTGTGGGTCTGCATTACTGAGATTCACACAACTTTATAAAACGCTTCTGCAGGCAAGTAAGGCACTTTTTTTTTTTTTTTTTTTTTTTTTGAGACACGGTCTTGCTGTGCAGTTCAGGCTGGTCTTGAACTCACTATGTAGCCCAGGGTGGCCTCAAACTCAAAGCAATCCTCCTGTCTCAGCCTCCCAAGTGCTTGGATTATGGGCATGCACCACCACGCCCCGCAAGACGCATTCTAAATAATCTTACTTGTTTAGTTTTAGAGGTTTGTTTTTGGTAGATAACCTTTCTGATTCAGTTTGGTTTAAGGCTGATATCGGGGGAAATGTGTCTTCTGGACTCATTCTGATGGGCCCCGGCCTGTGGTAGGGACGCGGCTCTTGGGCTGGTGGTGGTTCCTACACGCCTGCCAACGTCCCCTGTGCATGGAGCCGCTTTAGTGTAGGTTGCTCGTGGCTAGAAGCCAAATCTGTCCCGAGCTTTTTCATCACCTTCGCATGGTGACCTGCACACAAGCTTACTATAGGTTTTTTTTTTTTTTTTTTTTTTTTAATGTGGGTACCGGGAGTCGACCTCAGGACCTCGCGCTTGCCAGGCAAGCGCTTATGCCACTGAGCAATATCACCGGCCCTTTTTTTTCCTTTATGTGGGTTCCGGGAGTTGAACTCAGGACCTCGCGCTTGCCAGGCAGGCACTTATGCCACTGAGCCATCTCACTGGCCCTAGGTTGTTTTTTTTTTTTTTAAGACAATAAATGCTAATCCTCCTTTGACTTTTGATTTCTCTTGACCACAGGAAAAGTTAAGGCTGCAAGGTCAAATTACAGAGGGGAGCAACATGATTAAAACAATTGCCTTTGGCCGCTATGAGCTCGATACTTGGTACCATTCTCCCTATCCGGAGGAGTACGCGCGGCTGGGACGTCTCTACATGTGTGAATTCTGTTTGAAATACATGAAGAGCCAAACGATACTCCGCCGGCACATGGTGAGTTGGCTTGAGTCCCTCTGCCTGGACCATGGTGGCCACGTTGTGGCATCTCTGGATTTGGCCCCAGACGCGACACCCTTCTGAGCAGTTCTCAGTGGTGACAGAAATGGGCCGAAGGCTCAGGGAATCAATGTCCATGTTTCTGGACCTGGTGTTCAGCCTGACCGGTGTGTGGCAGCAAGAGCACCAGCAGGCTCTTAACTGCCACCTGTCTTGGCACCACCCTGTTTTTTTCCTTCCTTCCTCAGAATATGAGTTACCTCTGCCCGAGGGCTTTCGGACTTTTCATGTCTGTATTAGCGGAAGTACAGGACTTTACTAGGCAGGGCAGGGACAGCATGGCTCACCTCTTGGGTGCCGAGTGAGTTCATACACGAGGGAGACCGGTGTGTGCCAGCTTGTGAAGTGAACAGAGCGCATCCTCGGGTGCCTGGGTCGTTCACCCCCTTCTGGTGTTTGAATACACTTCTTCCTGCTGAGACAGGAGTAGAGACTTGAACCTGACTTTCTCACTGATAAAATGTGCTTGCTAGATTTTTTTGCAGCTTTTAGCCATTTTTCTTTCCCTAGTCGTGGAATGAAAAGCTTTGTCTTAAGAGAACTTCTGCTACAAAGTAGGGATGGGGAACGCAACACAAAAGGGGTAAAGACCCCCCCCCCTTTTTTTTGAGACAGGGTCTCTCTGTGTAGTTCGGGCTGGTCTTGAACTCACTATGTAGCCCAGGCTGGCCTTGAACTTGTGGCTATCCTCTTGCCTCAGCCACCTGAGTCCTGGTATTACAGTCGTGCGCGGCCACACCCAGCATGGATTGTGATTCTTGATTGACAAAAAGTCACAATAAAAGTGTTTAATTAAAAATCTCCAGCATACATAGAATTTTTAAAAACATTTTTTGGGAGGTACCGAGGATTGAATCCAGGGCCTTTGCTCTGAGCTGCATCCCCAGCCCTTTTCTGTTATTTTTTATTTCAAGATAGGGTCTTGCTAAGTGGCCTAGGCTGAGCTCAAACTTTTGATCCTCCTGTCTCACCCAGATTACTGGGATTGCAGCCATGCACCACCATGACTACTTTTAAACTTTTCAAAATGTATTTATTTAAAACCTCTCAAGAATTCACCTAATTACAGCAATGGCTGGCTGTGTTAAAACTGTTGGCAAGGCTAGGGCTGTAGCTGAGGGGTGGAGAGCTTGCCCTGCATGCGTGAGGCCCTGGGTTCAATACCAGCACTACCAAAAAAAAAAAAAAAAAAAAAAAGAAAAAATACTACTATACCTGTGCACTTGAGTGAGGAAAAGGGAATGCCTTGTGCCCCCTTGTGGCCATTTGCCCCCCAGCATCCTGCTACTCTGCCAGGCTACTGGGCCTTAGTTGGGAGCTGCAGGAGTTCCCTTCTACCCTTATGTGTGACAGAGTCCACATTTGCATGGCACAGGGACAGATAGTGGCTAATGGTTTTTATCACTGTGGGTCCCTTTTCTAATCCGAAAAACAGCCTGGTGAAGGTGAGAGTAAAGTACACTACTTAGCAACTCTAAGCTGCTAGAAATAAGCTGCTTCAGAATTTCCTGTTAGTGTGAGGCATTTTATGATACGCCAAGGTGTTCTTATCTATCTGGCTTTTACAGAGTGGATGATCTTAATCTCCTGTGCTGAGACAGTGCCAGAACATAATCCAGAAAACTTGTTCCAAACTGCTGTAAAAATGCCTCGAGTATATTGCAGTGACTTTAGAAGGCTTTATTTGTTTTACTGGAAAAAGAAATTGTTTTGCTACGTGTTCTCAAGTTAACCAAATCTGACCTGTGCTGCTTTTTCTCTTTGAGGCGCCTTTCCCGTAAGTAGGCTGGGGTTCCCTGATGTAAATTCTTTCTCTTGCAGGCCAAGTGTGTTTGGAAACATCCGCCTGGAGACGAGATATATCGCAAAGGCTCCATCTCAGTGTTTGAAGTAGATGGCAAGAAAAACAAGGTAAAATGTGGCAACCTAGGAAAGGGTGGTTGTGGTGATGGACACGCACAGGTTTCCAAAGGAGCATGTTTTGTCTTCATCCCACCTTGTAAAAGTAGACAGACAGTTCATGTATTTTTGGCAATAGAAGAGAGTTCCATGTCCTGTGTGATAATGGCAGGCCCATCATTTTTAGGCTTTTATCTGATAGGTTTGGAAACCACTGCCCCCCCCGCCCCCACCCACAAAGACTTTCTCTGCTTCTAGATCTACTGCCAAAACCTGTGCCTGTTGGCCAAGCTTTTTCTGGACCACAAGACATTATATTACGATGTCGAACCCTTCCTGTTTTACGTTATGACAGAAGCGGACAACACTGGCTGTCACCTGATTGGATATTTTTCCAAGGTCAGCGGGTTCTGGAGTTGAAGTTAGTGGCTGGAGGAGGGTGATGGGTACATTTGGGGGCTCAGATTCCTGATGGGAAGAGGCAGTGCCCTGGATAACCATCAGCCCTTTCCTTAAGAAAAAAGGGAAACCCACGTATGATAGATAGCTTAAAGAAAATGTTTGCTTCTTTACTAAAAGCTTCTGGTTTATTTATTCATTTCTGGACTTGTGGGCTGGAGCTGCCTATTAATTACTGGCTCAGCTCTCCCAACTAACCCTCCAGCCCACATCTTGTAGCCAAGCCAGCTTTCCTGGCTTTGCCATCTATGTCATTAGCTTAAACCCAGGAATCAATTCCGATCACCTGGTTCTTTAGCTGGTCTAGCACAGCCCCTTGAGCATCAATGCCTCTGTGCCAGATTTGGCTTACGATGTTTTAGCATAACAACTTAATTGAAATAAAATTCATATACCATGCAGCTCACTGGCTCCAAGCAACGCAGCTCGGTGGGTTTCAGTATATTCACCGAGTTATGTGACCACTGTGCCGCTGTCACAGTTTTTATCATCTGGGAATGCTGTACACAGGGGCAGTGAGGCCCCATTTCCCCTTACCCCTCCCTGCCTGTCTCTGTAACCTTGCCTATTCCAGACATTTCATATAAACAGAATCATAGAAAATCTGATTTGGTCAATTTTTGATCCCTTTCCGGAAATAAGGACTTACATTTTGTTTATTTCCCTTCTTTTCTGGTAGACAGTCTCCTTTTGAAAATCTGCTTGTAAAGAGGGCTGCCATAGACTGACTCCATTGTCTTAACCTTGATTTGCTCTGGGGCTGTCAGGAAGCCAGAGCTAGGTCTTTAAAATGAGACTGGAGGTCTCAGAGCTAGAGAAACCCTGGGATTCAAGGCTTTGGCCATCAGAAAGGGTGTGGTGACCAACTGGGAGCCAGATAGCCACTCTCCAGGACTGGTTAGTGAGAATTTTTGCAGGAAGCCTTATTGAGTGTCTGTGGGGTGCTGAAAACTGTGGCCCAAACCCTCATGACCCGCTGATCTGTTTGCTTTTGATTTTAGGAGAAGAATTCATTCCTCAACTACAATGTATCCTGTATCCTTACCATGCCTCAGTACATGAGACAGGGCTATGGCAAGATGCTCATTGATTTCAGTAAGTGAAGCTGCTGACTCATCAGCTCCATGAGGCAGGGCCCCTGTGAATGTTATTTGTCGTCTCTGCGATTCCTGGCATGTGTGCAGCGAATGAATGAGCAAGTGGGGAAACCTGGACGTGGTCTGTCTGTCTGATTCACCTTGAATCCTGAATGAGTCCAGGAGCCGGAGCTCGTACTTAATTAGTAGGACTGTAGAGCAGGGCACTAAGCTCTAAGGGATTATCCCAGAAGAGGCTTGGAAACACAGCACATGCATATGTAAGGCCTCAAATCTGGGCCTTTGATATTTGGGATTTCACTCTTGTAAGGACTTGTCCAGAGGAAACCCAGGTACCTGGTGCAGGCTTTGAACATGACATGCTGTCCTCATTCACTGTGGACTCTGTGAATTTGTCTGCTCACAAAATTTGATTTGTTAGCCCAGAGTCAGTCTCCATGCTTTTGTGGTCACTCACAGCCAAGCACGGAGCAGGGGAAACTGAGCCCCTGGAAGTATACACTTCCGGCTGCCTTCAGATCAGGCACCCTGCTTTGGCTCTTCTGCTGTGAACGAGTAGCATTTGCAGTTCATTAGTGGTCCATTTTTGTGCCTTTTGTTGGTGATTTATAATGGCCCCAGCCCTGGCACCACATGGCTGTTCCCCAGCACGGGAAGACCCGGGAAGACTGAGGGACTTGCAGTGGTGAGGTGAGCTGCAGGCTCACCGTGCTGGGCCCCTGAACACAGTGTCTCTATGCAGCAGTTGGGTCTGCCCCATAAAAACGTTTGTTTTGCTGGTTTGGTGCTGCGTGCCGATAGTCCCAGCACTCGGGGCTGAGGCAGGAGGATCACTCCGAGTTTGAGGCCAGCCTGGGCTACATGAGTTCCAAGATTTCAAATACATAAAAAGCTATATAATGAAATGGCTTCCCCTCTGTTCCCCATCTATCTTGGAGTTTTTTGGTCTTTTTGTTGTTGGTTGGTTGGTTTGCTTTTGTGAGAGAGGGTCTTGCTATATAGTTCCGGCTGGCCTCAAACTCACCGTGTAGCCCAGGCTGGCCTCAAACTCAGGATGATCCCCTGCCTCAGCCTCCCTATTGCTGGGATGAGTAGGGATGTGCCGCCACACCCAGCTAGCACTTCTATATTTGACCTCTGGCTCTGGGGATTTTTTTCTAGTGGCTATTATAAGTAATGCAATTACGTATTCCCCCCTTCGGTTTATACAAAGGTAGTGGGTTACACACCACACATATCCCATTGAATGGCTGAAGCCTGTGGATATTGCACAATGGACTGTCCTTAATTAAGCCTTCCACGTTAGCACACTGATCTTTGCTATTAGGGTGAGATATAGTATTGCTAGAAAAAGTCTGTGTTTGTTCCCTGGCAGGTTATTTACTTTCCAAAGTGGAAGAAAAAGTGGGCTCCCCAGAACGTCCGCTCTCAGATCTGGGGCTCATAAGCTATCGCAGTTACTGGAAAGAAGTGCTGCTCCGCTACCTGCATAATTTCCAAGGCAAAGAGATTTCTATCAAAGGTTGGTTTTTAACTGGTTGGAACAGTTAATTGTCCCATTCGATACCCTGGCTTTCACACGTGGCCCTGTTCATGCTCTGTCGCCTGTAAAGACAGCGCTGCTGTTTCCTATGGCCACTGCAGGGCCCCTCCCCTGGGCCCTGGAATGGTTAGGAATTGTTTTTTCGTTTCTGGAGTTGCCCGCACTTTAATTCTTACAAAAGTCAAGAAGAAAAATTTCAAGTATTTTGACATGTGTGAGAGCTTCTAGGAAAGACATCCCTGCCTTTTTACACGTACGTGGAAGAACTGAGTTTGGTCTGTATTCGACCTTGATTTCTGAGGGGCCGAGAGTAGCTTCTTGGTGAAACACCAGCTTCAGCAAAGAGTTACTTGGACTGGTTACACTGATGCTTTGTGCACATTTTCTGAACAGATCGAGTGCCACAGATGATAGCCCTGTGGAGCCCCCCAAAGGAAAGGCCTATCGGGATGGGGTCTGTAGTCTGACCAGGTTCTCAGGAGCTCTTCTGTTTCAGAAATTAGCCAGGAGACAGCTGTGAACCCCGTGGACATTGTCAGCACTCTGCAAGCCCTTCAGATGCTCAAGTATTGGAAAGGAAAACACCTGGTTTTAAAGAGACAGGTGAGGCTTTTAGCTGCTTGCTCCTTGCCCAATGCCCCTTGAGGCGGAGCAGAGTGCACTGGGTCTGGCCACTGAAGAGAACTTCCCTTTTCGACGGGTTCGAGTACGAGCACCTTCCGCTGGCCTCATTTCTTTAGCTGGCGGTGAGGCCCACATTGCCTTTCTTACTAAGTTTATCTCCTACCTTGTTTGTTTTGTTTTGTTTTGTTTTGTTTTGAGACAGGGTCTCACTTTATAGTCCAGACTGGCTTTGAACTCACTTTGTAGCTCAGGCTGGCCTCAAACTCACTACGATCTTCCTGCCTCAGCCTCTTGAGTGCTGCGATTACAGGCATGTGCCACCACAACTGGCCCCCTTTATCCTTATCAGGAGCTTTTGGTAGACTCCTGTCTCAAATTTGGGTGACACAAGTTAAGCAGCTTTATGTTGCACGGCACTTCTATCATTAGATGGTTTTCCTAGACTAGGAAAAGTGGCCTTAGATGTTTCACAAATGCCATCTCAACTCATGCTCACTTTAAAATTTTTTAGTTGACTCCTACATGTAATAAACTAGGTGAATGCTTTTCACTCTTCACTCTGGGCAAGGTAGGAAGAAATGGATTATGTAGGGAAGCAGTTCAAAGATCAAAAGATAATATTCTTGCTGTTTGTGGTGGCACACACTTGTTATATCAGCACTCAGAAGGCCGAAGCAGGAGGATCATTGTGAGTTTGAACTCAGCACCAGTCTGAACAACATAATGAGACCCAGTCTCAGACAGACAGAGAGAGTATTTTCTGTACCTGCTGATGCTGTTGACCACTCGGTGATTCCTTCTTGTCTGGTAGTCGTTTTGGAACCTGTGTGTCTGGGCCTGCGTGTCACATGTGTCTAATGATGCTTCTCCTTGTTCTTCCCAGGACCTGATTGATGAGTGGATAGCCAAAGAGGCCAAACGGTCCAACTCCAATAAAACCATGGATCCAAGCTGCTTAAAATGGACCCCTCCCAAGGGCACTTAAAGTGACCCGTCATTCTGAGCCAGCGAACCCCAGCAGTAGGAATCTATCCCCTAGGGATCTGTCTGTCATTTCTGTCGCTCTGGTGATTGGCAAGTGCAGTACCCTTTGGGAAGGCCACGCCCCTCAGGACTGTCCTGGCTCCGCCCTCGTGTACACTGCAGACGCTGGTTCTGAGGAACTGTTGTTTCGGCCTCAGTGAGGTTGCCTGGATCGGACCGCACCAGCCTTGGATGCGGCTCCCTCATAGCACTGACCCAAGGAGTTCTGTTTTGGTACTGTACCTGTCCAGTCACTGGTTCCGCCTCGTGTCCTCTGCCCCATGAGGTGTGTCGTGTCCTCTGAGCTTCGTTCTAGTGCTTCTTGCCACCTGGTCACCAGACCTCCAAATATGGTTGCCATGGCCAGGACCTTTGCGGCAGCCCCGCCCATGCGTGTCTGGGGAGGGGTGGGGAAGGGGTGGCACTTGGGACCAGGCCCTCACCGGGAGGGGGCCAATCACCTCAGATTGCACCTCACTGTCCTTTTTTATCCATTTCGGGCTGACCAGAGCCAAGGACCTGCAAAGAGCTTCCTAGGGATTGTCTGGGGAGCAGTGGGTAATCCGTCTGAATCGGGATGGTGAGAGGAGAGAGGCGGCGATTCCATACTGGTCTGTGCTCACCTGTGGGCAGCGGGCAGCGTCTCGGTGGAAGAGAACGGATGCTGCTTTTCGCCTCACCAAAAAGTGCCCAGCAGTGAACGTGCTCTCTTTGCCCCTTGGCCCTTTTTACTTCTGCAGGTGCCAAAATAATTTCCGGTTCTCTCTATCATGCTACATGGTAACTGGTTAGCTCTGCTACACAAACTTCTACTGGCACATCAGCTGCACTGATGTTGCCCGGAGCCTCCGGGAGAAGTTGAGAGTGGTTGGAAAGGATGTCTGCATCGCAGCCCATGACTCAGCGAGCGAGGTGGAGCGGCCGCCCTCCCGAGGTTTGCTTCTCTTCAACAGCGTCGCCCCCTCCTGTAGGACGAAGTGCTCCCACCTCTCCAAAGCTCCTCCTCCTCTTCCTTTTTGGGACGTACTGCCGTCCTCTTCTCTGGTCTCCTATTTTTGGTGTTGTCCGAGTGCAGGAAGAGATGTCCCCTCTAATTTCCCCTGTGCCCGTTATAACCTGCTATCTTGGGGCAGCTTTTGATGTCCGACATGTCATCCTTCCCAACTTGGTCTCCTATGACACCGCTGTCTTCACGTGGCGTCCTCACCACAATCCTGACTCTGGTCATTTGTGCCTTTCTCTTGTCATCTCTGTACACTGCTTATATTCACTGTGGGTTGTGGGGAGCTGATTTTAAGCATGTTCTGTGGTGGCTCCCCTCCAGTGTCACTGTTAAAATTTATCCAAAAGCAACTTCACTGGGGGTTTTTTTGAGGGGTGAAGGCCTTTTCCAGATGCCACGTCCTTCTCCACATGTGGTAGAATGTGCTCTTCTATATCTACTCAATAAAGCATGTTCTCTGCTCACGGCTGCTTCCTGGGCGCTCATCTGTGGCAGTGGTGCAGCGGGCCTGCTGCTCTGTCACCACACTGGGGACTTGTTCTCTGTGGCAGGAATCCATGGAGAGAGGTGGCTGGCAGCAGTGAGACCACTTCTTCCTTGGGACGCAGCCGGCTGTAGAGCGAGTGCTTCCTCTGAGCTGTCGGTGGTGGGACGCGTTCATCTGCCTCCCCCGGTGCCAGCTCACCGGTGTGCGGAGCGATGGCTGCTCGGCATTGAGGTCATTCCCCTCTGCTCTTGGAGTACAGGATCCAGCAGGGAGTTTGGAGAGGTGCGGTACAGTGGGTACGAGTAGGAGGTGGCCAGCGATGTCACCTCCTATTCACCCAGCGCATTTACCAGTAGTGAGCTGTGTCACCTCTCATCCTTGTCCCTCTCCCAGTTTATGTTTCTGAACGTAATACATTTTCCTGTGGCATTCACCAGTGCAGGAAGGAAGGCTGGGCGCGCTCTCCTGGGGGGTGGGGGTGGGAATTGTGTTCGCTGGGATGCTTTTGCTCTCTGCAGCTGGGAGTGCTGAGAACCCATCCCTATGGGCAGACTAGGATCTTCCTTTAGAGCCGGGGGTCGGGGGCAGTGGCAGAACATGCCTGAAATTCCAGCTACTCAGGCTGAGTCAGGAGGATTGCAAGTCTGAAGCCAGCCAGGGCAACGTAGCAAGAAAACCCTTACTTAGATCCTATGCCTACTGAAGGGTAGGCAGTGAGGTGGAGAGAAGCTTACGGTTGTAAAAGGACCCTTGTATTCAGCTTTTCTTCATGTGTGCCCGAGTCTCCCTGTTGTAAATATTTGTAGCAAAGAGAAATTTTGCTACCACAATTTTGAAAAAATTGAAGTAGGTAATAATGGACCATGAGCGAGGAATCCTGGGAGGTAAATGTGTTGGGGTTTTGTGCACAGACCCCAAACCTGCAGGCTGGCTGCTCCCCTAAACATTAACTGAAGCTTCTGGCTTGGACCCCTTACAGGTATGAGAAGGGCGTTTGCTTCCCTTGGCTGCTGGGAGTAAGGTTCCGTCTCCCTATGATGCTTTACCTAAAAAATTCTTTGCATAAAAGAAGTTTAGCTGCTCAGGCTTCTTCCTGAGAAGGGTAAAAACCTGTGCTTACTGCAGGACCTGGTTCTGAAAACCCATCTGGAGCTACCTGCTCCATCTCCAGTGAAGAGACTGTGATTCTTTAATGATTAATCATCCTCTCCCTTCTAGAGATTGGGTATAGATGAAGCCGGTGGTAACTCCCAGAAAAGGAGTTGATTTTAGTTGAGCTTAGCAGCAGCAAGTTGGGGGCTAGAGGGTGAGACCAAGAAGCAGATGTGCCTCCCTGTGGCCCTGCTTCCGTTTTGGGAACAAACTGGCCCTTTGCCTGCCCAGCTCCCTTCAGTTCTCATAGCACTGCAAGTAGAGATGAAATCCCTTTTTCCACACGAGAAGGTCTGAGGCTCCCAGAGGTCTTGCTGCTGAGTCACAGCAATGGAATGAGAGCCTTGTGCCTCTGAGTCCAGATCCCGCACCTGGACAGCAGTGTCACGAGCTCTGGTCCCCTGCTGCTGCTGCTGTTTTCCCATTTCTCACATGGGAATAGTGAGTCACAGTGCTGCTTGGTGACACAGTGTACCTTTTATAGGGCAGGGTGCTTGGACTTGGCCTCTACTTTATTGGCCCCTGCACCTCTGGCAGGTGGCATGGCTGGGGTTGGGAATGACCCGGAGTAGAGTTGCCCACATCAAGCCAGTTGGTCCAGATCAAGATTGGAGCCACGTGGCGTCTAAAGCCAGTGCACAGAAGTCAACCGCAACTTCTCACAGTGCACATTACTTCTGGAACGCGGAACAGATGGCAATGGGCTCTCTGAGTGTATATTAGCGACTTCAGGGGTAGTCCTAGACGTCCCTGCCCAGTCGTCCTGTGAGGAGCAGTTGAGGTCCTGGCATTAAAGCAACAGAGTTTTTACGAGGTGGAGGTGAAGCGGCAGCCTTGGTCTTTACCCTTTTTGTTTGCCTCTGACCTTTGGGAATCTGATCAAAGCATTGGATTTGTTTTTTAAACACACCTATGCAAATAGCACATTTGCAGTTCAGGAAATTGTGCCTTTGAAGTCCATTCCTGGGCATAGGGTTAAGAAGCCCTGGTTTGAAAAGCCCTAGGAATGCTTTCTGCCTGCCTTCACGCTTATCCCGAGACCCTAAGCTGATTCCGTAGCGTGCCTGGGCTTAAGTACCCGGTTGTGCTGAGTGCAGTGTGGTAACAAGGACAAAGCCTGGCTCGCTGTGGCTTATTATCAGCTTCCTTCCTCCCGATGGGCCTCAGCGGGACACATGTACAGAATGGACAGGTCTGCATGGCATGAGAATGAAATACAAAAGCCCCTTTTGCTAAATAATAGTCTGCGATGTGTGCTGGGAATTTTAGAAACTACCATTGCTGTTCACTGGGAACATGGAATTCTAGGATTGGACCTCAGCTGGTTTTGCTCCAGCACTTTTGGCCGCAAACGTGGATGGCTGCCTCTTCCAGACCGTTTCCTGCTGATGGGGGCAGCGTAATTGCTCCCTTCCCTTGTGGTGTCTTCAACCATGCCAGTGAATGTCACTAAGGACACGAAGGATCACCCAGTGGTGAAAAATGCCCCGATGCCAGAACATCAGTGTCTCTTCCCTCTTGTGCAATACCATTAGATACAGGTCATGTTGCCACCATCTGGGGGCTTAGGGGTTTATTTTCTTGTGCCCAAGAATGGAGAAAATAACCCATGCTGTTGCTCAACTTTGGCTCTGGGGCTCCTCCCAAGTGTTCTCTGTGAGATATAAACACCTTTATCCTCAGCAATTCATCGTTCATTCCAAGAAGCCAGTCTTTGTTCTTGTTTCTGAGAACAGCACTCCCATTTATTCCAAATGATCGGAAAAATCTCTTCTGAGGTATCTCAAAGATGGCCGCCAACGGTTGCTCCATCCCTGTGTGACTGAGCTGCTCCTTCCCATAACTGGTCCTCTTTTCCTCCTCTCTGAGTCTGGGCTGGGCTGAGCTGGCTTGTGACATAACTTGACTGATGGAATGCTATGGAAGTGGTTTCTGGTAGCTTCCAGGTTTTGCTGTTGGCACTGAGCTGACGTGTTTCCAAACCAGAAGCTTGAGGTAGACTGCTGAGTGAGGAGAAAGCCTGTGACACCTTGGTAGGTGAGCTGAGGCACTCCGGCTAACACCAAAAACCCACCCTTGGGTTTCCTAGAGGTGGCAATTCTAGAAGACTAAACTCAATGAATGCAACCTTGTCAGTGTCCCCTGCTGATGCCACAGGAAGGTATGAAACATCTAGCTGATACCCACCAACCCATGAAATTGTGAGGTATGCTGTTCTAAGCCATGTTTTGGATTGATTCCATAGACAGCACGAAAACTAAAGGGCTAGAGTCAGGTTTGGCCTTGTCGTCGCCAGAAGGTGTGCACTGAGAAAGACACCCACCTTGTGCCATCCCTATGTAAATGACACTCAGAGTCAGCTCAGCCCCAGGTTGGCCACTCAGCATTATCCGCTGTTAGATTGCTCTGAGGCCTCTGCTTGACCTTAGGAATCGCAGCCACCTCCCTAAGTGGGTCAGGAAGAGTAAAGACAGAGCCTGCCGCTTCCTTGCTCAAGAATGTATGTGGCTCCCTGTGCTTATCGGCTTGGTTCATGTTTATCCTGGCTTCTGAGCCTTTCCATACGCTGACTCAACCCACATAGCTTCCATCATCCCTTACACATCGCCTCCGCCTGCAGTTGGATCAGCCCATTATCCCTCTGTATTTACTGGGAAAGCCTCTATCTCAGCCGTCCCCAAATGTGTTCCATTAAATACCAAAGTATGAGCAAAAAGGGTACTGTGGTCAAATAAATTGGAAAACAACTTAAATACTGGAATGTTTCCTTACTTACAGGCTTCTCAAAACCTTCAGTAAGCTAATGGGCATTGGGGTTTTGCAAGAGGGAGAGAGGATGTAACAGTTCCTAAAATGATTTCACCAGGAAGGAGCCTCTGGTATGTTGGGGCTCAGACTTTGGGAAATGGGCGCAGCCAAAAAGCAGTTCCTTTGGAGCAGTCCTTGTAATAACACCTGGGACTTGGAAGTGTCAACGCCCAGCCCTTATTTCCTGTGTAACTTCAGGTAAGTGGTTCACTGTCACCTGCAGAATGCTTGACATTCATTCAGTCAGTAAATACTCATGAATGCCATTGCAGTGGCCCTGGGGAGGACATGTAGTGGTACACAAATGACTAGCAATCTCCTGAAGAAAACAGATGGCTAAATGTGTATTATTTCTAACAGTGATCAATAAGGGGAAGGGACAAAGTATTGTGAAAGCACAGCAGGAGGGAATTAGCTTAGCTTGGGAACTAGGACGCTGAGTCTTAGGCCTTTATCCTGGGGCCTGAAAGCTGAGTACCCCAGCGTGAGCAGAGACACGGTGGCATGTGGTGTGCTAACAGTCACAGTGGAGGAAGGACAGGGTAGGCGGCTGGGGGTAAAACAGACAGCAAGGAGTCTGTCGAGAGGCCACCCTGCCCGAGCGATGGGTCGAGATGGCTTCAGTTAGCGGTGATGGTGAGGATGGCAAAGGTGGATGAGTCTGAGGTAGACTGGGAGATCAGCAGCCAGGGACAGATGGGTGAGGAGCGGGAAACTCCTCAGCAGCTGAGTATATCGGGTGCCATTCGAAGACATGCAGACCAGATGTTGGTGTTGGGGCATGCTGAGTTTGAGAACAGCCTGTTCACTAAGGAGCTGCTGTTACTTACCTAGATCACTAAGGAGCTGCTGTTACTTACCTAGATCAATGTCCTCCCTTCCTCCCCAGGACTGGGGATTGAGCCCAGGGCCTTGTGCCCACTAAGCAAGTGCTCTGCCGCTTAGCTTCGTCTCCCAGGATCAAACCCAGGGCATTTGCACTGAGCTACATCACCAGCCCTTTTTTATTTTTATTTTGAAACAGGGTCTCAGTCACTGAGTTGCCCAGCCTTGCAATCCTCCTGTCTCAGCCTCCCAGAGTGCTGGGATTACAGGTGTGTGTCACCACACTCAGCTCCAGCTCTTTTTTTTTTTCTGGGTACTGGGGGTCGAACTCAGGACCTCGTGCTTGCCACACAGGCCCTTATGCTGCTGAGCTATCTCACAGGCCCTCCAGCTCTTTTTTAGGATATTTTATTTTTGAGCCTGGGTCTTGATATGCGGTTTAGGCTGGCCTTGAACTCAGGCAATCCTCCTGCCTCAGCCTCCCAAGTGCTAAGATTACAGGTGTGCGTCATCACGCCTGGCTTCCAGCTGTTTTTTGAAACAGGGTCTTGCTAAATTGCTGATGCTGGCTTTGAACTCATGATCCTCTGGCTGTATCAGCCTTCCAAATAGCTGGGAATATTAGACATGTGCCACTGTGCTTTGCTTTTCTCTCCATCTATTTGTTTAGTTTCAGCTTTTTTTTGAGACAGGGTTTCACTACGTAGTGCAGGCTGGCCTCAAACTCACAGTGAGCCTCCTGGCTCAGCGTGCGCTGCCACGCCCGGCCTCGTTTTGGCTTTTTGAGAGGATCTCACTAGTTCAGGCTGGCCTGAACTCACAGCAATCCTGACTCAGTCTCTCGAGCTGGGATTATAGGCATGTGCCTTTCTTTTTAAAATACAGGCTACCCTGAGCTCCATCCCTGTCCCTTATCACAAAGAATCAAATGACCAAGCCAAGTACGGTGGCACAGCTTAAAAAATTTAGCAATGTAGCAACTTAGCAAGACCCTGTCTCCAAAAACAAAATTAAGAGCTGGGGATGTAGCTCAGCTCGAGGCAAGGGCCTTGGGTTCAGTCCCCAGTACCAGGAAGTGAAAAAAAAAAAAAAAAATCCCATGCCTGGAAAAAATAACACATTTTCTCTTTGGAGAGAGGGGTGCGGAGAAGCTAAGCACCGTGAAAGCTAGTGACCGAATGCCGCCTCTTTACTGCTGAGCCCCACATCCAGCTCAGCCCTGGCCCAGCCCCCCTCATTGCCTCGGCCTCCCCGTAGGGTTTCATTCGGGCCGTGGCCTTTCTAAGCATCCTGGAGTCCTCTGCGTCCCACCTGCCTCTGCACCCACACAGGGACGAGGGCCTGTCCCTCAGAGACTGATGGGAGGTGGGAGCTCTTTGCAGGGGACAACAACCTGTCCTGAAAGCAAAGCAGAGAGTTGCAGGGCCACCTTGTACTGGAGAACTGACAATGACCTGGGGCCCAGTTCTCCACAGGAGAGATGTGGACTTGAACCCCTGTGGTCCTGACCATGCGAGGAAGACAGTGTCTTCTTTCAGGCTTGGCTTTGGAGCTTCCGCTCTGAAATAACTCCTGCCCCGTGGTCTCTTCCCCGCTCTGCCTGTGTCCCAAGCTTTCTTCCCCACCTAAGAACAGTTCCTGGGCTGTGTCGTCTTTGCAGTTGTGGAAAAGCTTTCCTGCTGGCATCCCGCCCTCCGCCCCACACCACACAGGAAGCCACTCACTGGTCATTCATTTATTAGGCCCCGACTGTGTGCCGGATGTGGGGTACAGAGTGCAAGGCTGGCCCCGTGATGCTGTCATAGAAGTTGGAGGGAGGGCAGGGTCGCTCCAGCTCGAGAGAGTGACACAGCACATCTGTACACCACCACTGCTCAACGCCGAGAGTCCTGGAAGAAACTCACTGAGTTTGGTGAGCGCCAGTGTCAAGGACAGGAGACACGGGGTAGAGTCGGCCTGCCACCTGGTCCTCTGTGACGTCCAGGAAGAGAGGAGGTGGCATTCTCTGGGAAGCGTCCTGTGGGGCCTCTCACTCTAAACCTGGGTGCTCATCCTCCGTGCCTGGGGAGGGTGCTGTAGGAGGTCAGCAGTTAGGGGAGTCCTGTCTGGCCCTTCTACCCCATCATCTCCTACTCATGTTCCTGCTGTCTGTAGATATCTAGGGCAGGAAGCACAGGTTCACCTGCATATCTTCATCACTGCATCGTAAACGCCATGGACCAGAGAGGGAGCTGACCCCAGTTTTCCTCTCTAAAGAGGAGAAGAGCATTCCAAAGTCCCCAAGGTGCTCCTGGGGACATGGACCAGGAAACTAGAGACACAGCCTTGTCTGTTACTAGCTCACTTGTGACTTCAGACAACTTGCTTCCCCTCTCTGAAACGGTACAGCTTCTGAGCTTCACACCGTGCATGGAGGGATGCTCATTTCCATTTGGTGTTGGGGTGGCTTCCAGGGGCCTTTGAATGGATTGGTTCAAACACTTTGGGAAAATCTCAGGGAAAACAGAGGCCATTCCCATCTTTAGTCCCAAGAGCCAATGTTGGAATGGGGGGGCAGTGGTCCATGGCTTGGGGGACAAGGTTGGGCACTGGCAAACACAGTCCAGAGCTCAGATTGACCAGTTTTGTTGGATGCTTTTTTGGTTTTGTTTGCGTTGATGGGGATCCAACCCAGGGCCTCAATCATGCGACACTGAGCTCTGCCCCCAGCCCTGACTGCTTTCTCTGACGCTGGGACACCGGCTGCCCACAGCAGAAGCCTCCCACGGGGCCTCCGGGCAAGGGCTTCTGGGAGTCTTTTGTCTGTTCACTTTCCCATGTTGCCCACGCTGCCCACAAAAGGCTCTGGCCTACCTTTCCTTGAGAGTCCTCCCCTGCCCAGGAGGCCTTGGACCACTCGTCCCAGCTGATGCCCTGGCAAGGGACAGAGGAGAGGTGGAGAAGAGAAGCAGCAGAGATGTAACGAGAGACAGGCAGGGCCAGGCAGGGCCAGGGCTGGGCTTTGCAAATGCAGTCATTGCTCAACCACCCTGGGCCAGGTTGTTTATCTGTCCATCCTCCCTCCCTTCTGCTGCTCCTTCCACAACACCTCGTGTTCGAGGCGGTTGGATGTGATCCCAAGAGCATGTGCGGCAGGTACAGTTTGGTTGTTTCCTTTGGCTTTGTTTCCCCTGTTCTGCTCAAGGGTTTTTGCCAGGACACTGCTACTCGGCACTTTCCGAATCCTCCCTATGTGCAGGGGACTGAGCTCCAAGCACTCTTACCTTTGGTAGTGGACGCATTTTCCCCACTCCAGGCTTCATACTTAAGGTCATTTTGAAGCTTTGGTGCAGAACTAGACTCAGCCGTCTCCTCCTATGCCCCACACGCGCCCCAGGCGTGTGTAGACCACCCTCCTGGAAGCTCGGCAGGTGCATGGCCAAGCCACATCGGCCCTGCCCTCAGCTCCAAAATACCAGCCTGGCTCTGCCCATCTGCCTCTCCCCAGGGAGCGTGCAGGGGTGGCAATGCCTACCTGCTGGCTCTGGCTGCATCCGAGGGACACCTAGGGGAAGGAGGGGGAAACGAGGCTGTGGCACTTCCAGGGGGCTTGGTGAGGTGGGGTCTTCCCTGAGCTGCAGCTGCTCCCTGCTGTCCTCAGGTGGCAGTGGGAGTATGCTTGGCAGGAGACAGGGTAGAGCACGGGGTGCACAGACAATGCCATTGTGCCTGGCGCTGGCTGGGTGGGTGTCCTCGGTTACCTGAGGAGCTTTAGTCCCCACTGAAGATGGTGACGAGGGGACCTTGCACACGTGAGTGTCACGGACTCAGGAAATCTCCTCTACTCCCACCCCTGCTCCTCTGGGCTGCTGGATTTGGAAGAGATCTCTACGGTGGCCCAGGCTCAAACTTACTTTGTACTGGAGGACACCACGGCCAAAAGTGTTTGGTCGCACGTTGGTTTTCCCTATTTTTATATGCATTTTCCATTACAAAGGCAGTCCTTGAATCCATGCCCACTATTTTAAAAAATCAAGCAATGTAAAGGTTTGCACAGTAAAAATTAAAGCCTCTCTTCACTCACTCCCCTCATCACCACTTCCTGTTCTAGACAGAACCACTGTTTACAGTTCTATGTTTATTCTTCTGGAACCTTCCCTCTGCCTTTACATATGCATGTGTGCGTAATATGTAATTTTAAAGCAGCAAGTAGGCTCCTGTGATGCACATGGTTCTGTAACTTACTTGCTCAGTGTAACCATATATCTTTTTTTATTTTTTGAGACAGGGCCTCACTAGGTAGTTCAGGCTGGCCTTGAACTCACTATGTATGTAATTCAGGCTAGCCTCGAACACATGGGGATCTTCCTGCCTCAGCCTCCTGAGTGCTGGGATTACAGGCATGGGCCACCACGCCCAGCAGGAATATATCTTGGAGTCCTTCCCTCAGATCTGCCTCCCGACCTGCCCAGTACTCAGGATGGAACCCAGGGCCTCCTGTATGCTAGGCAAGCACCCTGCTGAGCTACATCCTAGCCCTTTTTAAAAATTGCATTTTGAGGCAGGGTCTTGCTAAGCAGTCCAGGCTGGCATCAAATTCATGATCCTCCTGCCTCAGCCCCCTGAGTAGCTAGGATTTATAGGTATGAACCACTGTGCATGGCCTGACTCATATATTTTTAATGTCCACAAAGGTTATAGATGAGCCTAATATATTTTGATCTTTCCCCTGCGATGGTTTTTATGTTACTTCCAAATCTTCCTATTACGAACACTTGGATGATGAATACTTTCGTGCAAACAACTCAGAGCTCACATAACAATATCACTCCCCCCGACAGATTGTGAGATGGTCAGAGTCATGTATATTTCTGACTTTGAGGGATATAAACAGTGACTATTTTTCCACACTCTTACCAACACTGAGCATGGCCACCTGAAACAATGGAATACTAAGCTGAACCTGATGGTACACGTCTGTAATCCCAGCATTCAGGATGCTGAGGGAGGAGGATCACAAGTTTGAGACCAGCCTGGGTAAGTTAAAATGATATTGTCTCAAAAAATAAAAAAATTGATAAATAAAAAGGTCGAGGGATGTAGCTCAGTACGAAGGCCTTAGGTTCAAAACCCAGTACTGAAATAAAGAAAAGAAAAGAATATTGACGGTACACTGAGAGAAAACGCTCTTCATCCAGACTATTTCCATCTAGATGCTGGCCTCTAAATCACTGCCACTCCCCAAAACCATCCAGATATGGAAGGCAAAGGCCTCTACCCTCAGGGCGACGGTACTCCTTGTCCACTGCGGGCAGCCCCTGCTTAAACCTGTCGCCTGTCATCATTATGGACATGCCCCACTGTCCTGGAGGACACTTGCCCCAGCAAGTCCAATCCCTCCCATCTCCCAAGTGGGCCCTGCCTGACTGGAGCAGATAGGCCCCTGGTGGGCGGTGCAGACGTGCTCAGAGCCACCCCTTGTGGGGCCCCGCCCACCCGTCACTCACCTCCCACCCGTCACTCACCTCCCACCCGCTTCCCCATCAGCCCAAAGAACCGCTTGGCCTCCTGCAGCTGGAGCTGAATGCTGGGGACAGCGACCTCCTGGAGAAACAGAGTTAGCAGAGGGATTTGGGGGAGGTTGACATGGAGACAGGAGGGAACCAGGAGCTGTAACAACTCAGCAACCACTCAGTTATCAGATGCCTGCTCTGTGCTGGCTCTGCCCTCTCCTGAGTATTTTCTTTCTTTTATTTTGGTTTTTTGAGACAGGGTCTCCCTATGTAGTTCAGGCTAGCCTTAACTATGTAGCCCAGGCTGGCCTCAAACTCATGGCAATCCTTCTGCCTCAGCCTCCCTGAATGCTGGGGTTACAGGTATGCGCCACCACGCCCAGTCTTCTCCTGCATGTGTTACACCACGTTATGTGTTATACTTAATAGCCAACAACTCACCTACTATGTTCCTGGCACACACAGTACCTGGTGCTCTTACTGTCACTTTACAGAGGGAAACAGAGGTACAGAGAGGTCCCACAGAGTGTCTGAAGCTCTCCAGCCAAGAAGTGAGGGATGGAGCCAGAACTGGAACCCAGGCCAGCTGATGCAAAGGCTGGGCTCTCAGCTCCTCCGGGCATTACGTCACTCAGTCTCCATGGCCACCATCAGACTGGGGAGAGGACGCCCCCCTCCCAACCCCCATAGGCGGACACTGAGACAGAGGGTGATTGAACCACGATTCACAAGTCTGACTTCCTGGCACAGGTTCTGCTCCATCCTGGGAAATGTCACCCACTTGGATGGACACTCAGATGGACGAGGAGGGGGCCACCTGTGACCTCAAGGGAGCACCTGGGAGGCCAGGTGGACCTGCTTCTTCCACCAAGCCCCCTCTACCTGGGCTCTGCCCCATGCCCCAGGCACTGCCCTCCTTGAGCCTGCACCTCAGGGTGGACCACTGCCATTTTAACCCTTACCCTGAAGGGACAAATGTCCTGACCAAGGCTACAGATTGAAGTTCTCACTCTTCAGTGACCTATGACCTCACCCCGGCCCCCCATGGAAGAGGGGCTCCTTTGTCCAATGGTCTGGAAATAGGCCTGCCCAGAGGTGGGGAGCTGGGGCTGGTGAGAGTCTCTGTCCTCCGTCCTCCATCCCAGGGACCAACGGGGACCCGGCTGGGGGCAGTGGAAACCCACGTGCCTTTCACAGCGTGTCTCGTCCCCACTGTCAGGATCCAGAGGGGCTGTTTTCCAAGCCCTAGACTAATTCACTTCCAATCTGTCTCCTCCCTGGATGTCAGTGGCTGGGGTGGCTGTCTCGGGCCTGGAGTCACCCAGCCTGGCCAGAAACCCGAGAAGACGCTTTGGAGATTTGGACCCATTTCTGAAAAGCTCATGAAAACCACTTTGCCTTGGTAAAAGGCAGCTTCAAACTTGAGTTGGAAAGAGTGGCCTTTTATGAATTAAACAGGGCTGACCCTTCTTCCTCTTGCTGGCTTTCTGCTGAGGACAGAGGACTAGAAAATCCTCCAGATGGGCCGGTGAGACGGCTCAGCGGCTTAAGCGCCTGCCTTGCAAGCGCAAAGGCCCGAGTTCGACTCCCGGAACCCACATATGAAAAAGGGGCCGGTAATATCACTCAGCGGCACGGGTGCCTGTTGGCGCGTGAGGTCCTGAGGTCGTCCCCCCGGTACCCACAAAAAAAAAAAAAAAAAAAAAAAAGAAAATCCTCCAGATCTGTGTTGACCTGAACCCCCAGCTTCAGAGAGGACTATAGTGGAGCCCTGGAATCTAGGGGGTGATGAGCTCACCCTGGAGTTGTCCTGACCCATTGGTCACTTCCTTCCAGGAGCCCCGATGCTTGACGTTGATGCCACAAAGTGCATCAAACCTGAGATAGAGCTTGAGGGTGACCTGCCCCTCTCTATTTTGCAGGTGGCAATACTGAGGTCCCGAGAGCAACAGGAGTCAGTAGAGAAGGTGAGACTTGAACCCCGGTTTCCAAGGCCTGCCGTCTTCTCCCCTCTGCCCACACTTTCACTGTCAAACCAGAAAGGAGCCCTGCCAGGGACACAGCTGTCCCTGCCATGGCTTCTCCTGTGGCTCCAGAGACCTCGCTGTGGCCCAGGACCCCAGGCCAAGGACACCTGCAGTGTCCTCAGCATGCCAGGAGTGATGTGGGGAGCTGGCCCCGGTGCGCCCTTCTGCAAGCTTCCCCAGGTGCGTCTCTCCCTCACCGGCCGTAACCGCTCTCCAGTCCGGAGGGCAGCTCTGGGGTCAGGGTCTTTGCCTCCCCATAGGATCTGCTCAGATTTGGGGTCAGGATTGGGTTGATGCAGATGCTGGGTCTCCAACTTTTAGCACCCGGGAAGTTTAGAAGAGAATGCTGCAAAACTAGGACTTGTCGGGAGACAAAAGAGTTGATCCTCTTGAAAGGAAATTGTGGACAATCTCGGACGCACTTTACACAGAATCACACCTTGGACAAAACGTGTAGCTGCCCTTTTAAAAAAGGAGCTATGCAATCCTGGGCAAACTAATTGATCTCTCTGTGCCTCAGTTTCCTTATCTGTGAAACAAGGAAGTAACAGTTGATAGAAGTTGATAGAAGGGTTCAATGAGTTAATGTTTATAAAGGATTTAGGAAACTATCAGGAACACGATATGTGTTTTTTTTTTTTTTTTTTTTGAGACAGAGCCTTGCTATGTAGTTTAGGCTGGCCTTGAACTCACTGCGAACTTCCTCCCTCAGCCTCCTGAGTGCTGGGATGACAGGCATGTGTCACCACACCTGGCAAAATGGTACACTGTTCCCATACTGGGAGTTGAACCCAGTAATGTGTTAAATAAGTGCTTCTTTGACACACGCACATGCGCGCACACACACACGCACACACTGCTGCTCCCATGTGCATGAGCTGTGAGCCCTTTGGTGGTCCACCAGCCCAGGGCTCATGGCCTTGAACCTGCCCACGGAGGGGTCAGCCCACCTGCCCTGCTCAATGTGCAACCTGCTCTTCTGCCAACCAGAAGGGATGGATCTCTACCCTCCTGCAAGGGTCACTGCCTGCCCTGGTCAGAACCTCCCCAAAAGGTACCTCCAGGGTCACGGTCACCCAGGGCCGTGCTTTAGCGCTGAATGCCAGTTCCTCTCCGCTGTGGCCTGCCGAGGTGCACTCAGAGAGCCCCGCCAAGAGAAGCAGGGCCAGGCAGGACAGCATGGTGGGTGCGCCGCTGGGTCTGGGGACCTTCAGGGAGCTCTCTCAGCCTGAGGATGCTGCCTGCAGTGGGCTCTGTCACCTCTTGGCTGCTGGAGTGTATGTGGGGACACTCCCCTGGTCTTTCCAGCTATTCTGCTTCCTTCTCTCAGCTTATCGGACCAGGGGCCATTTCCTGTGACCACCTTCCTCCCAGGCTGGAAAGGCCAATGGCAGCAGGAGCATCGTGGGAGGATGGACCAGCCCCCCCTGCCGCCCCCAACATTTGATCCCATGGCTCAGCCCTCTGATGCAACACCCACCTGGCCTTTGGCTGAGCTCCCTGGCTTCCTCCCTCTGCAGGTGCACAATGGGCAGTGTGTGGGGCTGCAACCCCCGGCCCTGTGCCTTCTCAGGTTGGAGGCTTCTCCCCAGAACTTAGTCCTCCTCCCATCACTTGCCTCCCCTTCTGGCCGCTGAGCCCCTCTTCCTCAGCGTTTCCCCCTTCAGCAGGTCCCCCCAAAGAAGTGAGGCTCCAGCCCAGGCAGAGTAGCACATGCCTGTAATCCCAGCACTTTGGACTGCTGAGGCAAGAGGATCCCAAGTTCAAGCCTAGCCTGGGCAACTTAGCAAGCATCTGTCCATCAGGGCTCTGTGGTCAGACACCCGAGTTCCAATTCTAGTCCCATCACTGAGCAGCTGTGGCCTTAGGCACATTACTTAACCTCTCTAAACCGCCATCTGCAAAGCAGGATGGATAATAGCACTGGGTCCAGGGTATGAGGAAGGGCTGAGCTAATGTGTGTGGAGCACTTAGCGTGGGGTGTAATGGTAAATATTTAATGCCCTTATTAGTTACTATCACTGACACCAGGTCACGAAAGAGGACTGAGACCCCGCTCCTGTCTGAGAGCAGCTCACACTCCATGTCTGGGGACAGATGCAAGTCCTGGTTGGCCAGTGACAGTGTAGAGGGGGAGCAAGGTGGGGCACACCCTCCCAGTCCACCCTGACCTGCTCCCAGCATAGGTTTTGCCCCTGCTGGGACCTCCATTTCCACCCAGCCCACTCCCCTTCCCAGCACTGGGGATGGAACCCAGGGCCCTCCACATGCTAGGCAAACGATCTAGTACTGAGCTACATCCCCAGCCCTTTTCAATTTTGAGTCAAGGTCTCACTAAGTTGCCCAGGCTGACCTTGACATTGTGACTCTCCTGCCTCAGCCTCCTGAGTAGCTAGGATTATAGATAGGTGTACACCTCAGTGCCTGGCAAGTTTGATCCCACTTACTGTTCACCTCCTTGCTAGAGTTTTCTGTCTCTGCTTCTGTCTCCAGCAAGAATTCATTGGACCCTTTCCCACTACCTCCCACTTGTAGCTCTTGTGGTTGCTGTCAGTTGTACAGGTTGTGTACTGCACAAGGGTGGCTCCTAGGGGGAACACTGGAACTCAGCACTCATTTTGATTACTGATACAGCCTGGGGTGAGGCCACAGCTCCGGAGAAGGTGCTGGGCTGGGGCAGTGCTGCTAGTCAGCCACATGGTAGTTGAAGGGATCCTGAGCTTTCTGAAGGGGGCTATGAGAGATGGGTGCCAGGCACATAGTAGGTCCAAAATAAAAATGCACCAGCTGAGTCCAGGCCCACCAAGACAGAACTAAACAAGGGAGTGTGTAGCACTGGGAGGTGGCCCCCTTCCCCATGCCCCTTCCACCAATCGCTAACGGGTCCCAAACCCCATGGCTTCAGAACCCCAGCATTTGCATAAAATGCAGATTGCCTGGCTCAGCCTAATTCCCAGAGCTGGGGCCCGTGGGAAGTTTCTTCTGGGCACACGAGGGAGGCCATCACACCAGCTCTCACTCAACTCTCCTAAGGGGAGGGCACCTAATTAACGTCTCACGTGCAGTTTTTGGTTTTCCATTGTTAAGTTTTTCCTTGCACAAAACAGTTTTGTCTTTCATCTTATTCATTTTACAGATGTGGAAACCGAGGCAGGGGGTGCTTATTTTAGGTTATACTGAGAATCAGCAGACTAACCTGGACCCTGCTGCCCTGGGCCCCGGCCCTGGAGGCAAACGCAGCTTAGTCCTTTGGACCTGGAGGCCTTGCATCTGCAGGTGCAAATGGGTGACCTTTGCCCCAAGCGGTATCTGAACCTCAGTTTCTCCTTTGGCAACTTGGAGCTGCCCGCATAGGGCTCTGAGTCCTGCTGGTAAAGTGCCCGGCTCGGAGCCCGCGCTCCATGGATCCTAACCCACCGCAATCACCAGTGTCCCACAGCCGGTCCCGCGCTGGTCTCCCCACCACACCGCGCAGGAGGCACCCTGACTTGGGGGGCGCGCAGCGGGGACGCGCGAGGCCTCGGCTGGGAGCGCAGGGCGGTGGGGAAGAGAGAGAAAACCCCAAAGCCCGGAAGGCCGGGAGCGGGCAGGGCACCGGCTGCAAACCGCGGCTATTTGGAGCGTTGCTCTCGGGCTGCGGTCAGGCTGGGGCTGGCAGGCCCGGGGCCCCGCCCGGTGCCCTCGGCCACCCGGGCACGGCCTGGCCCGGTGCGCCCCGGGGAGGACGAGACCCCGAGGAGGGCGGGCGCGACCCCCGCGCGAGCCAAGCCCGGACAGGTTCGGGTCGGGGATCCAAGGTCCGCGTGAGCGAAGCGCGTCGGGGCGCAGGTTCCGGTTCCGGCTCCGGTTCCGGCCTCCCGGACCCCCGGGTGAGCGGGCCAGGGGCGGCGTCTGGCCGCGGGGCGGGTTGCGGCCGCGGCGAGGCTCCCGGGGCGCCGGGTGGGCGCAGGATTGCTAAAGGCTGCGGTTTGGCTGGGATGGCGGAGCCCAGAAGAAAAAGTGCGCAGGAGGGAGGGATTAAAAAAAAAAAAAAAAAAGCTGGGGCCGAGCAGAGCCGAGGGAAACGCGAGACGAGGGCGGGGTGCGGGAGGGAGCGGCCTGTCCGACGCCTGCTGCGGCCGCAGGAGGTGGGACGAGCGGCCCGCGGCTCGGTCTGCGCCGGGGAGGGGAAGTGTCAGAGCTGGGATTCGAACGCGCGGCCTCCTCCCCGTGCGCTTTCACCTGGACTCGGAACCTGAAGGGGCTGTGGCGGGGGCTGGGAGGGGGCCCGGTGGGGTCTCCGCTGCCTCGTGGGGACCTCTGGGGCGCGGGACGGTCGTCAGCCGGCGACCTGGGTCCCTGCACCCCGACTCCGCCTCCGCTGGCCCGAGCTCGCGTCCTCCCGCGCCCCTCCAGCGCCCCCACGTGGAAGCGTCTCCCAGGCGCCTCTGCTTCCGCAGGCTGGGCGGGGACGCGCAAGAGGGGCACCTGGCAGGGAAGCGGGCGAGGGCACTCAGGAGCCCAGGGCTGGGACAGTAGCTCCGCCTGTGCTCGGACCCCTGCGGCCAGGATGGCTTGGACTCTACGCATCTCTGAGCTTCGGTTCGCGCGCTCGTTCACTGATTATGGATTTACCCAGCACCTTACAAAATGAGAGCTGCCAGGGGACAGAGGAAGGAAGCAGCCAGCAGGCAGAACAGGCGTAACACAGCGCAGAGAGGGCCATGGCAGGCGCCCTGCGGAGGGGTGACCCCCTGTACCACCTTTACAGTGCGGGCACGCTCGTCCTGCACAGGGTGCTGCGGGTTTGAAACTGGATCTCTAGCCCACGGTGAAGGCGGAGAAAGCAGTCTCTGCCCCTGTGCCCAGGGGTTGTGTGGGCAGATGTCTGTGCCCACATTCGTGGCAGACGGTTTGGCCCAAGCCTGCCTTGCCCTTGGCATTTCCAGCCCTTCGGTTATGTCCCTGGTGTCTCTGGAGGAGCCTGAAGGTACCACAAAGTTTCAGAGAGGTTCTTTTTTTTTTTTTTTTTTTTTTTTTTGGGTACCGGGGGGTCGACCTCAGGACCTCGCGCACCAACAGGCGCCCGTGCCGCTGAGCGATATCACCGGCCCCTTTTTCGTATGTGGGATCCGGGAGTCGAACTCAGGCCCTCGCGCTTGCAAGGCAGGCGCTTAACGCCGCTGAGCCATCTCACCGGCCCTCAGAGAGGTTCTTGCTGCGAGCGATGATCCGAGTTCTGAGAATAATCAAGAAGGGTCTGGGTCCTCAGCTTTACCAGCAGGTCTGGCCCCGCTGTCAGAGGCCCAGGGGTGCAGGGACCCCGGTCTCTCACCTGGCTCTTTTCCTTCCCTGTTATCTTTCTCCAAAGGGCCCACGCCACCCACATCTTTGCAGTTAAGGAAAGATGCTGAACGGGGTTATGGATCCACATGTAGGCTTTATGTCACAGCAGCAGGCAGTGTGGTTAAGAATACTCTGGGTTTGATGTGGGCGTGGTGGCACATGCCTATAATCCCAGCACTCAGGAGGCTGAGGCAGGAGGATCACGTGTTTGAAGCCAACCCTGTCTCAAAAAACAAAACAAAACAAAACAAAAAAACCCACCGTGGGCCGGTGAGATAGCTCAGCGGCATAAGTACCTGCCTGGCAATCGCGAGGTCCTGAGTTCAACTCCTGGTACCCACATACGAAAAAAAGGGCCGGTGATATCGCTCAGCGGCATGGGTGCCTCCTGGCACACGAGGTCCTGAGTTTGACCCCCAGTACCCCCCGAAAAAAAAAGAAAAGACCCACCGAATACTTTGAGTTTGAATCCTGGCTCTGCCATTTAATATCAGCGACCTTAGGCAAGCTGCCTCACTGTTCTGAACTTCACTCACCATACATGTAAGGTGGGATAATAACACGGTGCTTGTGTCAAGAGTTGGGGTGAAATAAGGCATGAAAGAGTGTCACGAGGCATCTGGTGTGTTGTAGGCATCTATTCGGTGATTATTATGGCTGTTACTAATAGAATTAAGCAGTGACATCCAGCCCTGTCCCATGGGAAGTCTTGATTAAGAAAAGTCATTTTGGGAATTCCTTGATCTTTTCCTAAGGGCAGGAACCAGTCCTTTCCTGCAGCCAGGTGTCTTCCCAAGGGGAGACTTGACTTAGGAGACCTGAAAGGTGGGCTCAGAGGCTCTGGGCCCCTTGTCGGGAGGTGCGTGTTTGCCAGTCCTGCCCCTTGCCTGGAGACATCTCCCTGGGGTGCTGGCTTCGCCCGGAGCCTGCCAGCAATAAAGGCACCCGAGTCCGACCCCATTAGTGCGCAGAGAGGAACTCATGATTAAAATTGGCCTTTTCTTCCTGGATCTTGGTTACTGAGTATGGGAGAAAAGTGAGCGGCTAATTGAAAATATAATTATAATGCACTGTCCTCTGTCTACCCAGGGGAGCCTCCAGACCCCGCTGTCTGCAGAACAGTTTGTTTCTGGTGGCGGGGAGGACTCTGGAGCCGGCCATGTGGAGACAGTGCCTGGAGGCTGGGCACTTGGCTGGATGGGCATGACGGGTGTGTGGAGCTGCCCTTGCAGGACTGGACCTCTGTTCTGCCCTCTCTCAGGGTTGCAGAGAGCAGCTGAGGGGCAGGCGGCCCGTGCCCTCCTGTGCCCTCCCTGGGGCTGCCTAGCCCTTCTATGGTCTGGGGTGAGGAGGGAGGGTGGGCCCTCGAGGTCAGCAGAAAGCTCCTCTGAGACCCCTGGGCCAGTGTAATCCCAGGAGGCTCCGGGGCTGGACTTGGGACACCAGGCTGTGCCACTCCTGGCTGGGCTGGCTCCCCGTTCTGTGCTTCTGACCCTGCGGATGGGAGGAAGAGCAAGGTTTCAGGGCACACTTGATCTGTGCCTGGCACCAGATGTGGCACTTAAGGAATTCCCCCTAGTGACAGTGTAGTCTTCATGTCTCAGAACTCCCCCCACTGATTTCCAGGCTCCTCTGTTCCCTCAGTCCTGTCCTCCACTTCCTGTTTCTCTGAGTGACCCTGGGAAAAGCCTCCTTTCTGTGACCCATCTGTAAAATGGACAAGTTTGTCCAGTGGGAAGATCTGAGATCCTGAGCGAGGTGGGAGGTGGGTTGGAGATGACGTTTGGGGTGTGTGCTTAGGATGGGGGCAGCGAGGGAGGCCAGGTGGGAGAGGAAAGGAATAGTCCGAGTTCCACCTTGATGGTTAAGTAACCGTCATGGATGGGGGGCTGCCCTATACAGTTGTTTGGGTTGAGCACTGCACAGTGATACCTTGGAAAGGCAGAAAGTAGAGGGTAAAATCCCACCCCTGCTCGCTTCACCAAACCCATCTCTTGTGTGGTTGCACCACATAAGGCAGGGCTGTCCTCTCCCAGCTCACAGAGAGGTGGTTTATGGGTAAAGCCTCCCAGAAGTGCAGATGATGAAATGTTGGAGCAGAAACCCAAAGGGAATGGTGGGATATACACCTTTGAGGTCATGCTGTCCCTAGAAAGGCATCCTTTGAACGCTGGATGAGGCATGGGAGCATCATTGGTGTAACCATGGCAACCACCTATGGCGACTCACCACTGGAGAGCAAGAACACACACTTAAGACTCATCAAGAGGGGTCCTGGACATTAGGGCCTTCTCGTCAACCTGAGCTGCAGTTCTTCAGCAGTTGTTACAGAGCTTTGCACAGAGCTTGGTGGATACGTAGAGGGGAGTTTTGCTGGGAGGGTCAGCAGAAGCTGTCCACAAAGATCTGGACTGGGTGAAGACAGGTGATAGGGGAAGGTGACCAGGAGGAGCGCGGGAGGCAGGGTAGTCTTTTTGACTACCCTGGAATTGTCCTGAGGAGCCTTGGCTGGGGACCAGAGGGCTTGATGGCAGCAGAGGGTGTCGAGGGTCTGAGGCCTAGAGGGAGGAGTGGGAGGCATTGGGTGCTGAAGGGAGGGGAGGTGGCTCTGGGGTGAGGAGCTGGGTGGCGCTTTGGACAGAGAGGGTGTGCGGCGCCTGTGACCATCCAAGGGGAGACTCCTGCTGTGGGTGCTCGGGGTGCCAGGGTGAGATCAGCATATGGGGTTGTGAGGTTGCGGGGACCGGGGCAACCCCAGGAAACCAAAGCTGTGGGCTGAAGCTGGGTCCCCATACAGGCTGTGGGCTGGGCGGTGGGCAGAAGCTGAGAGGGGCAGCAAGGGAGGGGTGATGGGGAAAGGGTGAGGCACAGACACTGGGGACAGAGATGCTCATGGCACAGTGCCTAGGATGAGGCTGGAGGGGACACCGAGGTTGTTAGTGGGCTGACTTCTCTTCTTTAAAAATTTTATTGATTGCGGTGCTGGGGATTGAACCCAGGGCCTTCACACTGAGCTGCACACCAGCCCTTTTCATTTTGAGACAGATTCTCACTAAGTCACCCGGGGCACCCTTGAACTTTCGGTCCTCCTCAGCCTCCCAGAATACTGCCATTACAGCTGTGCACCACCATGCCCGGTTGCTTACTTCTTTTTTTTTTTTTGTACCGGGAATTGAACTCAGGACCTTGTGCTTGCCAAGCATGCACTTGTGCTACTGAGCCATAACCCCGGCTTCTTCTTTTTAAAATTTCTTAAATTTTTAATTTTTTTGTGGTGCTGGGGATGGGATATGAGGCCATGAACATGCTAGGCAAGCGCTGCCGCCCGGCCCCAGTGGTGGTTACTGCTGAGATGAGTAGGTCCAGGGGACTCCTGAGGTCTATCCCAGATCCTGTATTTTACAGTGAGAATAGGTATGTTGCTTGCATAGTTAAAAACAAAGGAGAAACCATGCCTGGTGGCACATACTTGTCATCCCAGTTAGTAAGGTGAGGCAGGTCGGAGCCCAGCCTAGGCAATTTAATGAGACCCTGTCTCAAAATAAAAAATAAAAAGGATGAGGGATGTAGCTCAGTGGTAGAGTGCCCCTAATTTGATCCCCAATACTAAAAGAGAGAAAGTAAGCTAAATGCCTATTAAGAGGAGACTAGATAAATCATTTGTGACCATGGAATACTACACAGCAATGAACACGGGGCTGAGTGTATGACTCAGTGGTAGAGCACTTGCCTGGCACGCTCTGGGCCTTGGGCTTTTTCCTCAGTGCTGCAGAAAGAAAAAAGCAGCACAGTAAGATACCTAAACTACGGTTCCATCTATGTAGAATTCCAAACGATGAAATACATATATCTGTATTTTAAGGTGATACAACCAGGTCATGAGAGTATAAAGTACCCCTAGGAATAAATGATACATTTATAAAAGGGAGCTTACCTATGAGGAAGGAGTGAGGAAAAGCCAGAGAGGAGGACAGGATTGGGAGGAGACACAAGTGTTTTCAAATCTTGCTATAATTATTTAGTCTTTTTTTTTTTTTTTTTGTGGGTACTGGGAGTTGAACTCAGGACCTAGCACTTGCCAGGCAGGTGCTTATGCCACTGAGCTATCTCACCGGCGCCCCCCCTTTTTTTTTTTTTTAACTGGGCATTGAACTCAGAGTCTCACACGTGCTAGGGAAGTGCTCTACAACTAAACTATATCTACAGCCCTTTTTATTTTTTAAATTCTATTTTGAGATAGGATTTCACTAAGTTGTCCAGGCTGGCATTGAACTGTTGATCCTCCTGCCTCAGTCTCCCAAGTAGCTGGGATTCCAGTGTGCACCACTGTGCCTGGCTATTTGTTTTTTATTTTTTTCTAAGTGACAGGGTCTCACTGTGTTGCACAGGCCGGCCTTGAACTCCTGGACTCAAGTGATCCTCCTGCCTCAGCCTTCTGAGTAGCTGGAACTACAAGTGTGGCCACTGTGGACTTTAGATTGGTAGCCATTTGTCTCTTAAACTGTGTACTGGGTGTTTTTGTTTTGTTTTTGCAGCACGGGCTGGAACCCAGAGCCTCATACATGCTAGCAGCGTTCTGGTTTTGTTCTCCTGTTATGCCTCACACAATTGATATGTTTAAAAAGGAGAGTAGAAGAGAAATATGGAAGACCATGGGAGAGGGGTTTGAAGGAGGAGGGCAGGGTCAAGAGTTTCCAAAGCTGCAGGAGGGCCTTCGGAGAACAGGGGCCCTAGGTGGCTGTCCCACCAGTACTCCACATCCTCAGGCCGACCTGGGGGCTTCCTGCTGGAAGTGGCCACCATTGATGTTGATGACACAGAGAAGCTGTCCCCTGCCCTCAGCACAGAGTAAACAGAGTCACCCCTCCCCATGCGTTTGAAGACGTGAGGGGGTGACAATAGTCCTAGCAGCAGTGTGGCTGGAGGCCGAGCTGGCCCTGAGGCACTGGGTCGACCACGTTGACTTGCAGGAGTCTGCGAGTCTCCAGCACCCGGGGACGGGTGGGTGAGGATGGTGTTGAGGCTTGAAGATTTGGGGAGGCTGAGGCCAAGCCCCAGTGCCTGGGCATGGAGAGTGGGTGATGCCCGGGCTTGGCAGGCAGCAGCCTGAAAGATGTAGTGCCAAGCTGGGGAGAGGGGCTGCCAGGGGGAAGATCAGAGGCGCAGAGGGGGGGCCGGGCACTGTCGGGGCTTGAAGCGGGAGGCCGCCGGGAGTCGGTGAAGCCAGAGAGAGGCCAGAGGAAGCAGGCATTGCCAAAGGAACAGTGGAAAAGAGCGGGTGCCAGCTCGGGGCTGGGGGGCAGGGGGGCCAGGGAAGGCGTCCTGGCACTTAACATCTCCCCAAGTCTCCTCGAGTTCAGTTTTGTAACACTAAGAGATCCCCCTGCCATGGATTGTGACACCGTGGAGTTTCAGGGCTGTGAGGTTCTCGGGTCTGTTCCAGGCCCTTCTTGGTACAGATGGGGACACAAGGCCACCCAGTGGGACCGTGGCAGGCCCTGGACTGAGCCTGCCTGTGAGTCCAGCTCTGTCTACACACTGGTGGGCTCTAGGGTGGGGCGTAAGGGCTGAGCTGGGCCCAGACTGAGGAGGCTCCGATTTCCACCATGGGAGCCACAGTCCTGTTGGGGAGGGAATCGGCTAGTGGCAGAAGACCACAAGCACCAGGGGGAGTTGTTCTGGGGCAACAGTGGTGTGAACCCCATGAGCTGGGGTCTTTGAGGGAGGGGGCCTCATGGAAGCTGAAGCTTTGGCTGACTCCAAATAATGGCAGGCTTTGAAATCCATTGGGAATTTATTTTCCATCGAAACCAAATGTCCTACATAACTAGAAAAGATTTCTTTTCTGTCTTTCTTTTTTTTTTTTGTGGGTACCGGGGGTCGACTTCAGGACCTTGTGCTTGACAGGCAGGTGATTATGCCGCTGAGCTATCTCACCGGCCCCTAGAAAAGATTTCGAAGCCGGTGTGGTGGCACACACCTGTAATCCCAGCACTTGGGAGGCTGAGGCAGGAGGATCGCTGCGAGTTTGAGGACAACCTGGGCTACATAGTGAGTTCAAGGCCAGCCTGAATTACAGAGCAAGACCCTGTCTCAAAAAACCAAAAACCAAACCAAAACAAAACAAAATAGAAAACAAACAAAAAAGAAAGGAAAGGAAAGACTTTGAAAGACAAAGGCACATCATGAAGATGGGATTATTGCTAGTTGGCTAAAGCTGACCTTGGTGGCCCATGACACCTGAGGCCCCTTGGAACACTGGGGACAGAGCCTAGGGCCCCCTCTTGTCTTTCATCAGTGTAGCCTAGGGGGCACACACTGGGGCTCAAGGGCAGAGGCCCACTGGGATGTGATCTCCTTTTACTGTGGGGCACACAGAGGCAGGGGAGAAGTCACATGTCATCAGCGTTGCATTCATTTCTACCATGTGTTTGGGACCTTGAGCTGGCTGAAGCTGTTGACCTGAGCTAGGAGGCCCCAGAGGGCCATCACTGCTCCTGGGGTGGCGGCTCAGGGGAGTGGGGCTGCCCGGGTAGACAGGGTGTTGGCTGGGATCTGCCCTGCTGTCCTCTGGTCTGGGGAAGGGACAGCGGTGACCTGAATCTTGACCCCTCCCCACCCTCTCTGGCCTGGCTGCTTGGCCAGGGCGGCCCACCGTGGGGGGGGGTATCCAGCAACTCCCGGGGGCTGCAGGATGGGGCTCATTTAGCCTCAGTCATCTGACCCCCATGACTCAGGCCTGGCCCTGCCTGTGGAGGGCACCGGGCCAGTCTGAGCTCATCACCACTGCCCAGAGTAGAAGTGGTAAACAAGTTCGCCCTCCACCTCCCACCCCTGCAAGGAAGCAGAGGACAGGGTATGGGGGGGCGTCCCCCAAACGCTCCACACAGCCCAGGCCAGCTGCCCAGTTCAGGTGCATGTCCTGAGTGTGCCTGGGAGTGTCAGGTGTGCACTGGCTCTTGCTGGTATGTGACACTAGTGGAACACGATTGCCTTGACACACGGCGGCCCCTGTGGCCAACACATCCAAGGGGCTGAGATGGCTGGGCCATGTAGGACAATCGCGCCCGTCCCTGATGCGTGGAGGCTGGCAACCCAGGCCCCAGAAGCTGGGCCTGAGGACTGTGGTCCCTGTGGAGAAACACCTGATACTGCCTGCTGGATGCAGCCACGGCTCCTCAGGCCTCCTGGCTTCCCATGGCCACTGGGATCCCCAAGGTGGCATAGAACATCCTTGACATGTTTCTGTGACCTGCCTGGGCATCATGTGAGGGCGTCCAGTCTTCCTCAGCCCCTCTCTCTTTCATACCTTTCTCCTTCCTTTCCTTCCTCCTCTCTGTCCTCCAGACCAGGTGACTGTCATTGCTACTAGCTGCCACCAGATGGCACCAGCGCATCGTGTGTGTGTCCCTCCTTGCTGGGGGGCAGCCCTCAACCCCCAGGATGATTAAGCTCCTTAACCCCTCACAACCCCCACGCCCTGCCCCATGCCTCCCTGGGACTTGAGACAGGGAGGAGAACAAGGGTGGGAGCCAGAGTCTCTGCTGTCCCTTCAGGTGCCACCTGCCAAGGGTGTCAGCACCCTCACTCCTGGGTCCCTGCGAAGCTTGGCAGTGGTTCCCACTTACACAGGAAGGGAACAAAACTCAAGAGAAATGAAGTCACTCACAGGAGGCAGGACAGCACTGCGTATGAGAAGGGCACTCAAGTCTGAGCTCCGCAGGTTCTGAACCCGGGGTACCCTACCTCCTGGGGGTGACAGGAAAACACAGTCCTGCCCCAGGGGCCAGCTGAATGGGGGAGACAGGTGGCCTGAGCCAGACCGAGGTATTCAAGGCAGGCTTCCTGGGGGAGGCCGGGCATGGGCTGAGTGAGGGTGGTGCTCTCTCAGGCCCAGAGCTGCCCAGTGACCTTGAGGGTGGAGACCAGAGGGGGTGGGGTCGTCCCAGCCCTGGAGTCAGGGCAGTGCACTGAGCAAGTCAGCCCTAACTTGGGCCCATCCTCCACCCTGCACTTAGTGTCCCCCTGGGAGGCCACCCAGCTGTGGGCTGGGGATAGGGGGGCAGGGCGGGTCCTTTCCTCGGGGTCCAAGCAGGATCCTGAGCAGGCTGTGGCAGTGCCCAGGAGCCAGAGAGGAGCCACCGCCCCCACCCCCTTGGGCCCCTCTGTAATTAGGGCTATTTTTAGGACCCTTTTCCTTCCTATTTCAGGCCTCTGGACTGGGCCAGAGTGTGGGCTGTCCTGGGCCGCGGGCTGGAGCCGCTAAACTGGGCCGCGGCGTGGGAGCTGCAGCCATAGCCCAGACCACAGGCCGGGGCGGGTGCTGGCCAGGGAGGGTAGCCCAGGACGTGGCCGGGGCAGGGCCGGGGCGGAGCGTTCTTGGCCCACCCACCTCCCCGGGCCCCTGGATGATCTGCCCCCACCTGCCCCATGGCTCAGCCAGGAGCCCCCAACCCTGCCGATTTTGATGGTCAGTCCTGGGTGTGCAGCAACATGCATGTCTGTGATAGTGCAACCAGCACCTTCAGGAATGACCAGCATTTATTTATTATTAATTAATTGATTGACTGATTTTGTCTTTTTGAGACAGGGGCTCCCTATATAGTTCAGACTGGCCTTGAACTCACTGTATTGCCCAGGCTGGCCTTGAACTTATTGTAGTCCTCCTGCCTCAGCCTCCCGAGGACTGGGATTACAGGTGTGCACCACTACGCCTAGCTATGACCAATGTTTATTAAGCACTTACAGCGTAGCAGGGACTATCTCAGCACTTTACCTGTATTAACCCACCTTTTATAACATTCTGAGACCTGGGCTACTTCTCCTCTATTTTACAGCAAGGGAAACTGAGGCTCAGAAGCACTCTGTTTTGATGGGCCAGTCTTGGTTTCATGTGACCTGCCTTCAGGGAGCATCCTTATCTTTGGTAGGGTTTTGGAGGAAAGGGTTGCTTGCATGTGGCTTTCTTGCCTTGCTGTCTCCGGGCTCGGTTCCGTGGCTCCAGGCAGCCGCCTGTCGACAGCCTGCCGGGCCATCGAGTGCTGGTCCACAGTGGGTCCTGCAGGCGGAAGGGTGGGTCCTGCCCAGCTGGTTCCAGTTAGGCATAAGAAAGCAGGCAAGGGGTATATTTAGCCCTGGTCTCTGGAGGAGCCAGAGGTCTTTCATCCTCGGAGGCACCGGCCACAGTGGGGCTCGGCTTGCCAACCCGGGCTCCTGGGCTGCAGGGCAGGGAGGAGAAGGGCGACCGTGACCTGACCATCCCCGGGACCAGGGAGAGCGCTGGTGGCAAATGTAGATGCCAGCCAGGGTGACTGAGGCTTGACTGTCACACAATATGTCCCTGAGCCTGAGGGGGATCCTGCACATGTCGGGTGCATCTGTCCCCTGCAGCCCAGACCCAGCCTCAGCCTAGCAGGTCCATGATGCAGGGCTTGTTTTTTTTTTTTAACGTGGGTACCAGGAGTCGACCTCAGGACCTCACGCTTGCCAGCAAGTGCTTGTGCCACTGAGCGATATCACCGGCCCTTTTTCTCCTTTATGTGGGTTCCAGGAGTCGAACTCAGGACCTCCCGCTTGCTGGGCAGGCACTTGTGCCGCTGAGCTATCTCACCGGCCCCCTGCAGGGCTTGTTCTTAATGCTCGGTCACGGCAGTGAGTCCTGGGCCTGGCCTTAGTCCGGAGAGGGGAGCAGAGGCAAGTTCAGAGAGTCAGAAGGGGTGGCCTTTTTATGCTCTCTAAGGAGACAGACAGATGTGTTTGGGCGTTGTGTTTGGAGAAGGTGAGAGGGCTGGGGCAGGTACACGCGTGCAGGAGGAAGAGAAGCCGGGCCAGGAGGCCACAGCCTGCCATGTGCGTGTTGGCGTTGCTGGACGGTGCTCGGTGGTTAAGGGGACCCTGCACTTTTTCTGTGAGCAGCGGGGCTGGGGGCCACTGCCATGTCGGTTGGGTGGTTGCATTGCTGGGTACTAGCGGTGCACAGGGGAGGGCTGACCTGCAGGTGACCATGGCACCGCTTGCTGTGGGTGACCAGGATGGTGGTGTTTCGGGGGACAGCCTGTGAGGGTGGTGACGGAGGAGGGACAAGGGCTGCTTTCAGCTGCCCCACTGTGATCTTGCAGGGCTGTGTGTGTAATTATCCCCTGCCGTTCGGTCTCCGTGTGCGGCTGCGAGTAAACATACGTGTACAAGTAACTCTGGACTCTGGCTGTGTGTGGATGGTTGAGTGTGAGCGGGTTCATGGGCGCGCAGCCGTCTAGCAGCTGTCGGGCCCTTCCGCTGCAAGCAAGGCCTGCTCCCCGCCGGGGTTCATGCCCCGTTGCCCTTCCGGGGACCCCCACCCCAAAGCCACAGGCTCCCTGGGCCTGCGGGAGGGAACCCTCCTGAGTTGTAAGTGCCTGTCTCTCCCCTAATCCCTTTCCCCCCACTCCCTCCGACCCGTCCTCAGACGGCAGGCTTCTACCTGCCCTGGGGCGGAGGCAGGGAGGGAAAGAGGAGCCGGCTGCCTGCCCGCCTGCCGCCGCCCTCTGTCGTCTCTCTCAGACAAAGAGCTCACCCTGGTCTCTGTGGGCGTCTGGGAGACGCTGGGGGATTAGCTCCTCGCGCCGCCCTCTCCCCTCCTCGTGCCAGCCCACCCGGCTGGCACCCACACCATGAGCCCAGGGCGGTGCCCTTGTTGCTGCCACTGCAGCAGGGAAAGTGTGTGCATGCACGTGTGTGTCCCCTGCTCAGGGGGACAGGCATTGCTGGCCTGGGCTGGATCTTGCCTTGGTTTCTCCTTCCTGTTGCCCCAGCAGCTCTTGGCAGGCTGGCACCTTGGTTGGCACCTTCAGTCTTTGGCTCTCTTTCCCTCCCCATGCTGACTGCAGTTTAGGACTCCTGTTCTTTCCTGAGGGGAGGCAGGATGGGCCAGATGGGGAGGCCTCAGCACCCTGAGCTCTGGTCAGGAGGGACGAAGCTTGGTGAGGGGACCTGGGACTGGCACTGGGCCTGGGTCACTCAGTGTGTCTGGGGCCTTCCCTGTGGTTTCTCCATCTGGACCAGGACTAGAAAGCCTAGCACTTTCTTTGTACTGTGTTATGCAAGCCTCGAAATGGTTCTCCAAGTCCTTCCAACATGTACTCATCAGATTTTTGCAACAGATAGGACTGGTATTGCTGCTTTTTCCATTTCAGAAGGGGTTAAATCAAGGCCCCAAGGAGTTGGGGATTTACCCCAAGTCAGATGAGTAGCAGAAGCAGGCTGGAACCCAGGGTCTCGCTCTGTCGGACACTTAGAGCCTACATAATCCCTGTTGCATGGCCTTTGCCTCCCAATGCCCTGTCCCCTCCACTCCGAAGACCTGGAATCTCTTGGGAAACTCTGGAATGGAGACAGGTGTGTGGGAGCTGGCTGAGATGACCCGGGCCCTCCCTGAGTCACACCCCATCCTTGAGCAATCAGGGCCCATTCCATGGCCAGTTCTGCTGTCTACCCCGTACCTTGGGGCATTAATGGAAACCTCCTTCCTCTTCCCAACAGGTGAGTTGGGATCTATTTTGCTCTTCAGACCTCTCCATATTCTTCCATCAAAACATCAGAGCTCACTGCAGCCCCCAGCCCTGCAGGTGAGGTCTGGCTCCTAGGCCCCGTCCTCAGTGGAGGTGGGAGGTGCTGGTCCATCCCTTCTGGAATGGGGTGCTGCGAAGGAGGCTGGGGTTTCCCAAGGGCTGGGGGAGGCCATGGAGGTCAGAGACCTGGCACAGTGCCTGGGATGGAAGAGATGATCAATAAATCAGACTTGCTCAGGTGAATGGGTGGGGAGATAGCAGGTGCTGGGAGGTGAGCGGCCGGATGGCTGAGTGGGTGGGTGGGGTGTGTGGATCGGGGCGGTGTTGGGCTGGGTGGGTAGGTGTGTAAGTAAGTGGTGTATGGGAGGACAGAAAGATGATTAGGTGGATGGAAGATGGCAGGGTGAATTTATAGAAGGAAGGAGGGAGGAGGGAAGAAGGGAAGGAAGGAAAGAAGGAGGGAGAGAAGAATGGGAGAGTGGATAGATGGATGAGAGAGATAGATGGATAGATGAGGTGGATAGGTGTGTGAGTAGATTTGTGGCAGTCTTTTTTTATATCATTTTATTTTTTGATTTTTTGAGACAGAGTCTCACTATGTAGCTCAGTCTGGTCTTGAGCTCACTGTGTAGCTCAGGCTGGTCTCAGACTCATGGCAATCCTCCTGCCTCAGCCTCCTGAGTGCTGGAATTACAGGTGTGCACCACCTGCCTGGCTTTGAAGGTGTCCACAGAAGACAAGTTATATACAGGGAATGAGTTTTTCACAACTGCCTTGGCTTTTGTTACTCTTGGTCATCGGGACCATGGAGAGAAGCTATGGTGTGGAAAGACTCGGAAGATGCTGGCAGATTACAGCCTGACTGACACCCCATCAGGGTGAGTCTCGGCCCTCGCCTGCGCATGCGGGTCTGAGTGTTGGGAGTGCGGCTCCCGGCTGCTCTCTGGTCTGGGCCTCCATCTCCTTCCTTGGGTAGCAGGAAGGTCGCGCTGCTCCTGCTTGGGTGAAAGCGGACGAGCAGGTGTGAGTGTCCCACACAGGCCTGCCGGCACATTTCCCCTCAGGACAGGGAAAAGCGATGCCCCGGAGCATGTCCTTCTGGTTTCGCCGAGTCACAGGGATGGAGCCGGCACAGTGGAGTGGTGAGACACTGCAGGAAATCTGCCCTGACTGCAGTACTGGACTCTGGCAGGAACTCTCCATCTGCTTCCCCGCTGAGAGCAGCCTGGAGCTGTGCAGCGTGGGGCTGGGGGCAGGGCGGGTGCCCATGGGGGATCATCTCTCATCTCTCTGTCCACCCTGGGTGCCAGGCCTAGTCCCAGGTTTGAGAGTCTTCTCTGGGAATAGTTTCCCTGGCACTCTGAATGGCCACTTTCCACAGCAGCTCCATCATGCTGTGAGAGCCTGCTGTATGCCAGGCTCCGTGTGTGTGTATATATATATGTATGTTTTGACTTTTTTAGACAGGGTCTTGCTATGTAACCCAGGTTGGCCTCGAACTCGCACTGATCCTCCTGCCTCAGCCTCCTGAGTGCTGGAATGACAGGCGTGCCCCACTATGCCTGGCTGTGAGTTATTATATTTAACTATCTCAGCACCCCTTCAAGGTAGCAAGCATCCCCTCTCTTTACAGGTGAGGAAACAGGCTCAGATGTTTACAGAAGGAGCCTGTACTGCCCCTGGAGGAAGCTGGGAGATCATGATTTCTATTTAAGGCAGCATGGCTTCTACCTCACTGATACCTCTCATTCTGAGACCACTGCCCCTCATTGTGGTCCCGGGTCCAGCAAGGGAGAGCAGGTCTGAGGAGCCAGGAGAGGTGGGTTGGCACTCAGGGAATGAGAAGCCAGAGGACAAGGACATGAGCCCTTGTGGGGCCCTCCAGGTTTCCATGCTGATGTGCAAGGCCAGTTGTCCTCTGTCTGAAAGGAGACGCAGCATGAAGGATTTGGGTGAGACCACCAGAAGGACCAGTTCCTTGGAGACCTGAGGAAGAAGATCACCAGGGGTCATCTGGGGACCTCCCCTTCCCACCTGGGTGGGAAATGGAAATTTTGTTTGTTTGTTTGTTTTGAGACAGGGTCTTGCTATATAGCCCAGGCTGGCCTTGAACTCGAAGTGATCCTCCTGCCTCAGCCTCCTGTGTGCTAGGATTACAGATGTGCACCACATGCCCAACTTGGGAGTTGGAGATCTTGAGAGCTGGTGTTTTCTGGATCCAAGGAAAAGCAAATTGAGGGGCTGGTTCTGGGGGGCAGGAAGGGAGTGGCTCAGGCCCCTCCTGAGGCCTGCACACACGGGCTGGGAAGTGCCAAGACATAGTTTCTGGGAGACCTGGGCATAGCTGCTGTAGGGGCCATCGGAGAAGCACGACCAGTCCCCAGACCGGGGCTGCCCCTGGGCCGGAAGCCTGGTGTGCTCCCGAGCTCCGCCGCAGTGGGCAGCTGGCGAGCAGGCTGTGGTGCAGGGGCTGTGGGCCCAGGTGGGCGCACAGGGCGGTTCCTCCTGCTCTCCCCGCTGTGCCTCCCGCCTGGCCTTTGATGCCGCTTGCTCACCACAGACTTCAAACAGGCTGCCCTCTGCTCTGCCGCCCGCATAATTAGCGCTCAGGCCTCTCCGCGCTCCGATCTCCACCGGCGATGGCGCCTTTCATCTCTCCCTGTCCTCCGCCTCTTTCCCTCTGTTCTTGGCTCTCGTCTCCGTCTTGGTCTCTGGTCCTCTGTCTGGATCAGGGCCCAGCTCTGGACCAGTCTCTCTGGGCTGGGGGTGGGGGAGCGATAATAGGAAAGGCCCGATGAACCCCGAGGGTGGGCATGATGTTTCCCAGGTGACGGTGGCCTCCATCATGGGCAGGGAATGCGTGACCCCTGCCCTCATCACAGCGAGGTCATGCAGGCTGGGTGGGCCGAGTGCACTCTCCAAACTGCCCCCTGGAGGGGCTACTGGCTGGGCTGGGGGCTCAGGGCTCTGACCAGGGTGGGGGGCAGGATGTGTGCCTCTGGCTGGGACCTCAGTGGCCTCAGATCCAGGAAGTTCTGGCCAGTTCTGAGAGCCAAAATGGGTGCCCCTTGGATGGCTGGGAGCTGAGGAGTTGAGTGTCTGTAACGGGGACCTCAATATTTATTGGACATGCCAGGCGTAGTGGCACACACCTGTAATCCCAGCACTCGGGAGGCTGAGGCAGGAGGATTGCTGTGAGGCCAGCCTGGGCTACATAGTGAGTTCAAGGCCTGGCTGAACTACATAGTGAGACTCTGCCTAAAAAAACTTTATTGGACATTTCTGGGTGGACCCCAAGAATAGGAATACTAAGGGAGCAGGAGCTGCATGGACCAGGGAGCATCTCTTGGGTGACCAGACTTGGAACAGAAGACTCAATCTGGCAGCCCAAGGATGTGCGTGTGTGCACACGCATGTGATTATGGGTATAAGGGATTGTGTGCACATAAGCGTGAGCGACGGCAGTGTACTGGATATGCGCACACATGCCCATGTGAGAGAGTACTTGTGATTGCGTAGCGAAGTGTGTGTGCAGGTGTGGTTATGTGGGCAATCGAGGGTGAGTGAGAGTGATTGTGTCAGCGTCTGAGTCCCGAGTGTGCCTGTGCGTGTGGACGGACTGGTGCCTCTGCTGGCGAGGGGGGTATAATAAACACAAATCCACGTGCGTGTGAGGGAGAGCAAGCGGGAGTGAGCAGGAGCATGCGCACTGTGTTGCAAGGGTGTGCTACTGGGTGTGTGCTGTGTGTACAAAAATGTGTTGTTGTGTATGTGGGCAGGATTGAGCAGGAGTGAATATGTGCACGTGGGTGTGTGTGAGAGTACTGGTGTGTGCATGTGAGAGCAGACAGGTGTGAGCAGGTGTGCACATATGTGTGTGCATGAGTGTGCTGGTGTGTGAGTGCCTGTACATTTGAGAGAGCAGGTGGTAGGGAACAGGCATGAGTGTTGCACGTGTGTGTGTACACATGCATGTGTGAGTGTGTCACTCCCAGGGCTTTCTTCTCACACCTAAAGTCCCGCACACTGGGCCACCCTCTCCCTTCCTCAGTCCCTCCCTCCTGTCCTGCTCAGGCCCCTGTGGAGACCCTGTTCTGGGCCCATTCCTCAAGCCAGAACCCCCTTTGCTGCCAGGACATTGTCAGCCCAGTCAGGGGACCCTTTGGGGGGGTGGCATCTGTGGGAACTGAGGGCCCCAGAGGCTGGGGCTGTGGCCTTCCTTTCCCCTGGCATCCGAGGCCCGGTGTTGGGAGCATCAGTGTGCATGTGTGCGTGCGTCTGTGTCTGTGTGGGCCCAGTGTCCTGGGCGTCACCTCTCACCTCTCACCTGTGAGGCCCGTCCTCTGGCTCTGTCCCCCGGCTGCCCAGCTCTCCCCTCTCCCCCAGCTCCACGACGCTGGCCTGTTTTCCCTTGCTCTGCCACAACCTGGCGGCTGTGGTCTGAGGTTCTTGGCGGGGGAGGCCGGAGCAGCAGGGAGTTTATTTTGCCTTTAGAAATCGGGGATTGGGCTGAGGTTGGCTCACTCTTGCAGACAGACTTGTCAGAGCACACCCTGCTGCAGGGAGAGACAGGCCCCTCTGGCCCCCGCCCTGGGGGTGGCTGCGGGGACACTGGGCACTTGCTCTTCCAACTCATGGTCGGGGGCTGAGTTGGGCACAATCCTGGCCTGGGGACCCCTTAGTTTCATGGGTAAAGCAAGATACATCAGATACCCAGAGAGCTGGACGCAGTTTCCAGCCAAGCAGAACCTCCATGGCAAGTAGAGTGAAGGAAGGAAGGCCACCAGAGCCAGGGGATGGCAGATCGGTGTCTTCCTGCAGAGCAGTAGGGTGCAGGGAAGACGGTCCCCGGAACTCTGCACACTCCAGGCCTCGGGGATTTTTTTTTCAGGTTTTTAGATGGGGTCTCACTCTGAAACACAGGCTGGCCTTGAATTCACAGGGATCCTCCTGCGTCAGCCTCCCGAGTCCTGGGATTACAGGCATGCGCCAACACGCCCAGGTTTGGGAATTTATTTTGACCAAGGGGCCTCACCAGGCCTTGAAATCAAGGGCATGCTGAGGGTTCCTGCTCGGTTCTCTCTCTTTCTGCCTCAGTCTCCCGCTAACATCTGGGGGAACTCCCCTCAGCAGTCAAGAGCCTGTGAAGGTTTTTCCCTGAGGCCTGCTTGGTGGGATCACTCAGCTTTTGAGGAACAAGTATGGTCTTCAGGAGTGGAGACTGGGGGACAGCTGGGGTCCCCACTTTGCCCAACATCTGGGTCACTTCAACTCCCAACCCTGGAAATTGCAGCCTCCTGGAGCAGGAAGGCATGCAGAATGGGGAGTGGCCAGTTCGGGTTGGAAGAGTCACCTAGCCATCCTGTGTCCAAGACCTGGACACTGGGCTCAAGGACTGCTGTGGGGGACATCAGGAGGTCAGGAGCCTCCTGCGGACCCACCCATTCCCAGGCAACCTGAGAGGCGCAAAGAAACCCAGAGGGGAGCAGGTGGGAGGCATCGGATTCCAGGCCATGCCCCCGCCCACGTCCCCAGCCTGCCTTGTGGACCTGCAGTGTCTCCCATGCCCTGGTCCCTCTCCAGAATCCAGGATCGGGAGGCAAAAGGTGGGGAGGACCCTGAACCTGAGCCTCCGGTACCCAGCAGCTGAGGGGCGCTTGGGTGCAAGGAGTAGGTGTCCCCATCTGACAGGTTCCAGCTTCAAGGAAGAAGAAGATGGTGGGTTGACCAAAGGCAGATAGGTCTAGAATTAGATTCTTATGATGGGGACCCCCCACACACACACCCCTGCCCCACTCCTCCTCAGGTAGAAGGTCAAGATCCGGAGAGCCAGGGGTCGGGTGTGGTGGTGCATGCCTGTAACCCCAGCACTTGGGAGGCTGAGGCAGGATGATCATAAGTTTGAGGCCAGTCTGGGTTCCATAGCAAGACCCTGTCTCAAAAAAACAAAACAAAAACACAAAAAGCTTGGTGGAAGCCAGATGTTTCAGTCTATGGTCAGTTGGCTTCACAGCTTCTGGGACCCTGCGCGGCAGTCGCTCTGATAGCTGCATTTGCTGTGGACGGATGCACGCACATCTCGAGTGCTTTGTAGTCCGCACATGCGTGTGCCTGTCCCCACCAGGAGAGTCCCGGAAATTGTGAGATGCAGGCGGGAGAGGAGCCGAGCATGTCTCCTATTTGCAGATGAGGAAACCGAGGAATTGCTACATCAACAGTTCAGGAACTGAGCCAGGAGGCCAGACCCCTGCTCAGGTTCTGGGACCCCAGCTCCTTCTTCACTACCACGCCTTCTTATTTGTCATATTTGCAGGATAATTTGGTGTCTCTGGATCCCCCGAGTCTGTGTCTGGCTCAGACCCAAGGGCCGGGGCCAGTGAAGAGTGGACGGGGTGGTGGCAGGCTGAGTCCAGGCCCGCCATGTCCCAGCACAGCCATGGGCCCTCAGTGCCAGCCTGTCTCAGCCTCAGGCCGTGGGTTCTGTCTAGGGAAGTCCCCAGGGTCTGGTGATAGCAGCCGATGTCCTGCAGGCTGTACCCTGCTCAGGGATGAAGGGGGCAGAGAGGAGGCACAGGGCCTGGTTCTGGTGCCAGCTTGCCCTGGGAGCACAAGGCCCAGCGTGGCACCTGCTGGTCCCTTGCAGGCCTGGCTGCTCCAGTAGTCTACCCAGGTGACCTCATGGGATCTAGGCAAGCGCTCTGGCCCTGAGCTACATCTCCAGGCCTAGGCGAGGGGTTTCAGGCAGGAAAGTTACACAGGGAGAGCTAAGAGTCAGACTGGTGGATTTAGATCCTGCCTTGAGCACCTGGTTGTGTGACCATGGGCAAGCTTCTAAACTTCTCTGTGCCTCGTTTTCTCACCTGTAAAAGGGGAATGGTAATCGGGTCTACGTCACAGGCTTGCTGTGAGGAGCGAGTTCAGCAGCCTTAGCCATTTGGGGCAAACAGCAGTGTGTGGCACACTCTGGGCACCTAAGGCATCTATGTCACCTCTGGTGACTCCCGACTGGGCCCCGACCCTTCTCACTTTTTTACCAACTCCCAGCTCCTCCTACCCCGCTATTGTTGAGAAATGAAGACGACTTGAGGAAGGACATGGGCCTGGGACCTGCCGGGGTGGCAGCCTGTGTGCTTGGTGAGCTAGCCATGCCCATATCTTGCTGTGGCTGGCAGGTGCCTGGCAGGCAGTGAGGGTCTGCAGGGGAGGGAGGTGAACAGAGAAGCCACGTGTCTGACATGGTGCGGGAACAGTAGCCTGCCTGTCCGTTCTCCCCGGCACAGCCCGAGGGACCGAGGTTAGGCGTGAAGGGTGCTGTCTCCTAGTGCCCTTTGGCTGGGCTGCTTCCCGTCAGAGGGCGGAGGGCTGGGCTGGGGAGGACCAGGAAGGGGAGGACAGGCCTGCAGCAGCCAGTGCCCGGAGGCAGGTGCCTGGAGACAGTGCCACTGCCCAGGTGGGAGATGAAAGCTCTGTTGCCATACCTCCACCACAGCCACCGTGTCCCCAAATCCCAGCTTGCTTGAAGAGGCTGGGACATCCTCCCTCACTAAGTCACTCAGTTGCCCAGGCTGGGCTTGAAGTAGCTATCCACCTGCCTCAGCCTCCTGAGTAGCTGGGATTATAGGCCTGCACCGCCACACCCAGCAAGGGTCAGCACCTTGAGACAGGAATGAAGCAGGCGTTGGTGCTGGGAGGGAGTGAGAGTGAATCAGCCAGAGACAAGGAGAGCTCGCCCAGGGCTTTCCGCATCTGCCGAGACTGGGCCGAGCAGAGGACGGAGTCACAGTCTTTGTACCCTGGGATCTCTAAAGTCAACAGATTTGATAGCAACCCACTTTAAATGCACTTCTCCATGCCTCTGTTTCCTCATCTGTGAAATGGGGATGATACTGGACCTCAGAGGGTTATTGTGAGGATTCAGTGAGCTGGCATTTGTAAAGTGGCCACGAGGTGTCTGGGCAGAGTCCATTCAATGAGTGCTTGTTAAATAAAATAAATAAACATCTTCTCCCTCTGCCCCTTCTTCTTCCTCTTCTTTTTTTCAGTACTGGGGATTAAATCCAGGGACTTTCAATGGAGCTGCATCCCCCAACCCTTTTATATTTTGAGACAGGGTCTTGCTAAGTTGCCCAGGCTGGGCTCCGACTTGTGATCCTCCTGCCTCAGCCTCCTGGAGTGCTGGGGTTACAACCTTTCACCACCATACCTGGACCAAATAAATACTTCTCAGCAATAACACCTGTGACATCATGGTTTGGGCACTAGTTATTTTTCCTTACACACATTAAAATTGAGAACTATTGGGTTGGGTGTGGTGGTCCACGCCTGTAATCCCAGGACTCTGGGGGGCTGAGGCAGGAGGATCACAAGTTTCAACCTAGCCTGGGCAACTCAAGTGACTTAGTGAGATGTTGTCTTAAAATAAAATAAAATGAAATAAAATAAAATGAAATAAATAAACAAATAAATTAAAAGGCCTGGGTATGTGGTTCAGTGTGGAGGCCCTGGGTCCAGTCCCAGGCTGCAAGCTGGTGTTCGGGGGGTTGACTATCTTAGTGCCTAAATCACCCTCACACGCCCACACCAAGCAGGGCTGTGAGTGTCGCCGGCAGGCCTCCCTTCTGCGGCTGTCTGGTGTGCGCACACCCTCCATGTTTGCACTCTCCGTGGCTGCGTCCCATCCTAGCCTCAGCAGGACCCTCTTCCCAGTCTCACGGTCACCAGGGCTTTGTTCCCACACCCACGTGGGATGGCAGGGCCATTTGTACCCATATTTTCTGTTGAAAATAACCCTGTCCTCAACAGAGCATCAGTGCACTTGGCCATCTGACCTCTGCACCTGCAGCGTGTGCTCTGGTGAGGGTGTGAGTGGGAAGGACCCGGCCCTTTATTCCTGTGTGTGTGTGTGTGTGTGTGTGTGTGTGTGTGTGTGTGAAAGAGAGAGAGAGAGAGAGAGAGAGAGTGAGCAAGGGGGGGTGGGGGAGCGCTTCTCCATAAGACTGGGGGTCCTGAGCAGGGCTGTCTTCTCCATAACTGGGGGCTCCTGAAGGCAGGGCCCACACAGTTGGTACCCACAGAGGTGCTCCCTGGAGATGGGCCCCGGGTCCCGAGCCACCACCTTGGTCCCCGTACCCCCCACCTTCCCGCGCATGCACACCTGGAGGTGCCCGCAGATGTCCCCCTGAGTTGTGCTGTTCCTATGACAGAGTGAACAGGGGACAGCAGAGCCCAGTGCCCGCTCTGGTGAGGACAGCCCACCCCCACCCCAGCGGGGCTCCCGTGGGGTAAGACAGCCCCGTCCTGCCAGCCCTACCCCACTTGCTGGCCTGGTGGGGACCTTGGCTGCCTCCCACACCTGAAAAGCTGCTGCGGTGCTGTTGAGAAAGGACCTGGGTCAGACCTCAGGAGGAACTTCCCTGTTCAGTGAGCCAGATGCCAGCCTGCGGTGAGCTACAGCCAGGGGGCCCCCGCCCCAGGCTTTGGGGTCCACCCTGCTGCGTATGCAGCAATGCAGGGTGTTTGGTGGACAAGACAGTGTTCTTGGTCCGCATAAAAATGCTGGGACAGAACGGTGACGAGGAGGTCAGGGAAGCTGGGTCCTTCAGGGATACAGGGAGAGGCCTCAGCCGGCTCGGGTGGCTGTCCCTCCCTGGAGCCTGGTTCGACCCCCACGGGCCACTGTGTTAGCCCTTCCAGAGGGCACTCAGGAGCCCCCAGGTCCCCTCTGTCCCCATGTGCATTGTCCCTTGGCGGCCTCTGCAGTGAGACTCCCTGGGCTCGAGTCGGGCACCTCCACCTGCTTATCCAGTGGTCTTGGGTGGCCTCAGTTTCCCCATCTGTAAAATGAAGCTAAAAACTACAGTGCCTAATCCACTGGGGGACGGATAATTCCAGGAAAGCCCTTGACCCAGCGCTCTGCACCTAAGTGATATGCATGGGGCACCGGCGATCCCGGAAGAGGCCACTCAAACGAGCATCTTCTCGGTCCTCCAGGAAGTTCTTTCACTGTCTGACCTCCAGCCCCCCTGGGATCCTGACCGCTTAGTCCACATGGGGAAGCAAGGCAGGGGGCAGTGTTGGTCTTCTCTGGCCTCAGTTTCCCCCTTCTTAAATGCTGCCTCCTCACTCCTGCCTCCCCGCCGCACCCCTATGGCCTGCAGGGTGAGATAATGTCTAAGAGATGCTCGGAGCTTCTCGAGGAAGAGGCCAGACGGAGAGTGACCAGAGGTGATTATCTGGCGTGACTAAGGCAGTGGTTTCCCTGCCCGGCCTGGGCAGGGGGAGGGGGCATCTGAGCTCCTGGGGTGGGGGGGTGTCCCAAGGGGGAGGGCCTCGGGGAGCCTAACTTGGGGTGCCTGTGGGAGAGGAAGCGGGCAGCTGGGGACTCTGCGCCGGGTGGATTTTCACAGGCGACACATCACAGATCATGCCATTCGGAAGGGGCTGGGCGGCAGGGGCCTGGGGTGGAGTCTCCCCTGAACCCCAGCCTGTCTGTCCTCACTGTCCGGGTCTCCCCTGCAGAGAAGCCTGTACTCGCCCTAGCTGACCACCCCACCCCCCACCCCCCGCCTGGACCCAGCCCCCTCCTGTGCCCCCACCCCTGGCAGCCTCCACTTTGGGGCGTGGCTCCCTGCAGGTGGGACCCAGTCTCCAATCTCTGCGCCTCCCTCTGCTGCAGCCCTGGGGTTCTGGTTCTCCAGCCCCCACCTTTGAGGAAGGCACGCAGTTCCCGCTCCCGCCTCTGGGTGCTGCTCGCCAGCTGTGGTTGGTCCCTCCCCCGACGTCCCCTCCTCACCCCTTCATTTATCTTCACCCACACTCCCTCCTGCTCCCCAAGAGGGGTTCCCTGCGTTTAGAAAAAGAGAAACAGCCGCGAGCACTAAGGAGTCTCACAGATCCTAGTTGTTAGTATTGCTGAGTCCCGTTTTACACCGGGGAAACTGAGGCACCGAGCAGCCACAGGGCTTGCCAAAGGTCGCACAGAAGAGCCAGGGAACATCTGCAAAGCCTCAGGAGGAGGGTGAGGGCAGGTCCTACCCGCCATGCCCTCTTCCATCTACCCCCAAGTTATATTCATTTAGAAAATGTTTGGGGGCTGGGGGTGTAGCTCCGTGGTAGAGCACTTGCCTAGGCACAGGAAGAAGGAGGAGAAAGGAGGAGATGGAGGAGGGGGGATGGGAGGGGTAAGAAGAAATATTTCAGTTAAGTAGTTACAATCATAAGCAAGGTGTAGTGGCTCCTGCCTTTAATCTCAGCTATTCAGGAGGCTGAAGCAGGAAAGATTGCAAGTTTAAGGCCAAACTAAGCAATTTAGTTGGACTCTGTCTCCCCACCAAAAGTAAAAAGGCTGGGGATACGGCTCCCTGGTACAGCCCCTGGATTCTCAGTACCACACGTACACAGAAGTTACAAAACTACTACAGGCTGGTTACAAACTTCAAATATAGAAGTCAATATCAGTGGAAGCCAGGCATAGTGGCACACACTGTTGTAGTCCAATCCCAGCACTCTGGGAGGCTGAGGCAGGAGGATCATACATTCCAGCTCAGCCTGAGCAAATTAGTGATTTAGGGAGACTCTGTCTCAGAAAAAAAAGAGAGAGAAGAAAGAAAGAAAGAAAGAAAGAAAGAAAGAAAGAAAGAAAGAGAAATCTGGGGCTAGGGCTCAGTACAAATACAAAGCGTCCCATAAACCCATTGCCCATCTTAGCTAACTGGCTAACAGTTGATGTGCTTTGTTTCAGATCTTACTCTTTTTTTGTCTTTTTTGAGACAGGGTCTCACTATGCAGTTCAGGCTGGTCTTGCTGGCCTCGAACTCACAGCAATCCTTCTGCCTCAGCCTCCTGAGTGCTGGGATTACAGGCATGCGCCACCATGCCTGGCTTGTTTCAGATCTTTCTAAACATTAAACATGAATTTTTGAGCATAAGTTGATCTGTAAGCAGTTTTCCGACAGGTTTTTCTGTGGTGCTACACACAAGGGTGATCTCGGTTTTAGGGGTGCAGAGCATCTACCTTAGAGTGGGAGGACTGTAGCTTGCGTAACTCCCTTTTTGGGGTATCGGGCATTGGGGCATTGGGCTCTCTCTGCCTGTCCTTGATCCTGGACCCCTGCAGCCAGAAGGCGGCTGTGCCCAGGGGGAGCATGAATGCGCTGCCGTGGCCAGAATGCTGCACCCGCAGAGTGCGTGGCTTCTTACACATGCCGGGCATTTGCAATGCCTCAAGACTGGCACCCTTGCTTCTCCCTCGGTGGCACGGTCCCAAAGGAGGGCGTCCTGTTCAGGAGGTCCCTCGGCAAGTCAGACCCCAATGCCCTCCAATGGAGCTGCGCTCTTCCCTTCCCACGTCCCCCGGCCAGGGTCCTCTGGGGGGCATGATTCAGGGGAGGCCACCCTGTCTCGCAGATGGGTATCTGTGGGCCTTGGGGGTTGGAAGAGGCTTCTTCATAGGAAGATTCTTGGCAGAAAGGGAAGCTGCAGAAAGGAGCAAAGCAGCTGTGGGTAACCAGCTTGTTTTCTGAGAGCTGGGGTGGCAGTGCCACGAGGCTCTTCCTGACTCCTTGGCTCTGTGTTTGGGAAATGCAGGAAGTCTTTTAGGGTAGAATTCTCTAGAAATTTCAAAGCACTGTCCAGATCCCTAACAAGGCTTCTCTCAGGAAGTAGGGGGTGCAGGCAGGGCTTGGGAGAGGGCTGGGCGTCCCTCCCTCCTTGGTGGGCTCTGGCCCTGGTTCCTGCCCTGTCCCTCTGGTCAAGGCCAACAGGTTTCTCCATGTGTTTGTCTCACGCTTGTCGGCTCAGACCAGTGGGTCAGCGGAGTCAGCTTGGGGCCAACCTGATCCACGGGACAGTGGTGCTCCCCACAAATCCAGCCAGTGTGTGGAGCCAAGGCCAGAACCTTCAGCCTGACACCCAGCCCCTTGCTCAGGCTGCTGCTGATTTTGCTTTCTGAGCCCTTTTGCACGGTAGACCCCTACTGAACACAGGTCCCTGGCCGCCATCGTGGAGATACAGCGTCAGTTGTTGTCCTGGGCAGACAGGGGGCCAAGTCCCTGAATCATGGGGACTGTTTGGATGGAAGCAGCAGCAGCAGGAGAAACTGCACATTAAAAACTCACTCACAGCTGGGCATGGTGGCACATGCCTGTAATCCCATCACTCAGGTGGCTAAGGCAGGAGGAAAGAAAAAGAAAGAAAGAAAGAAAGAAAGAAAGAGAAAGAAAGAAAGAAAGAAAGAAAGAAAGAAAGAAAGAAAGGAAGGAAGGAAGGAAGGAAGGAAGGAAGAAAGAAAGAAAGAAAGAAAGAAAGAAAGAAAGAAAGAAAGAAAGAAAGAAACTTGCTCACTAGAGACTGACAGGTTATTATCTCAATTGCTCTTTAGGTTTTTTTTTGTACCGGGAATCGAACTCAGGACCTCATGCTTGCCAGGCAGGTGCTGCTCCACTGAGCTAAATCCCCAACCCTCAACTGCCCTTTAGTTGACGCTACTCCTGGGTCTTAATCCAGGGACATGCAAGGCACGAGGTACAAAGCCGGGTATTTTGTTTTTGTGTTTTTGAGGCAGGTTCTCACTATGTAGTCCAGGCTGGCCTTGAACTAACAGCGATTCTCCCACCTCAGTTTCCCGAGCGCTGGGATTACATGAGCGAGCCACAATGGCTGGCCTAAAACGCTTTCACCGGAAGCCACAAGTCTACATTCAAACTCAGATCGCGAGACTGCAAAGTCCTTGTCCTTGCACCGTTTTGCCTCTGACAGCAGCGCTGTGGGTGCATGTCTGATGAAGGACCGAAGGAATGGTTGACTGCAGGTGTCATTTCACATGTGATGTCCTGTGAGTACACTGGCCGGCACAGAGCAGAGCTACCTTCTCGGCACTGGAAGTCTCAGTTGCACCCAGGAGGGGCAGGTGAATGAATGAAGGAGAGAAAGAATGACAAAGCCATCGGTTAGTTCTGGGCAGCAAGCTTCCGGGCAGGCAGGCAGGCACAACTTGGCAGGAAGCCCCTGACAGTGGGAAGCACTTCACCCTCCAGGAGGTTTGGCATCTGCTGCGAGTTCCAGTCTCATAGGAGCTGGCCAGGGACACTGCGGGGTCCCCAAGGGACCTTAGGGGGCCATGATGTCCACCCTTCAGCTGCCTGCCCTGTGAATGTCACCCACCCTTCGCCACTTGGGCAGGTGAGGATCTCTTCTGAGATGACCAGTCTCAGGCACAGCATCCAAATGGGGAAGGACGCTCATGACTCAGGCCACTCGCCATGGGGACAACATCTTCCCTCCAGTCACACCTGGGAGGCTGCAGAGGCCTTCTGCCAGCTGGTCTGAACGGCTGGCCTTGGGAAACAGCATCCGAGAACTCCCAAGGACACCCCCACCCCGGAACTGCTCAACCAGCCGGTCCTTTGTAGAAATTGTTTTGTTTTGTTTTTTTCCAGGCTGGCCTTGAACTCACTATGTAGCCCAGGCTGGCTTCCAACTCTGAGCAATCCTCCTGCCTCAGCCTACTGAGTGCAGGAATAGCAAGTGTGTCCCACCATGCTGGGCAGAGATGCTTAAACAGCTCAGAATCACGGTTGGGCTTGGCAGTGGGGACCCTGATAGGGAAAGCTCTTCAAATGTAGGTTCTCTGGCCCAGTGAGTTAGAGTGGGGGGCTGCGGGGTTCCCACTTTGAACAGTGCTCCCTTGAAGCTGTGCTCCTTGCTGGCCCGGGATGCCTCCAGCCCGGGGTCCTGCCCCTTTCCGCCCTCTTCCAGTCTTGTCCCAGCCCCCTCCCACCCCATCCCTTGCGGAATTCAGGGAACCTCCTGTTCCTGCCAGCACGCTTGCCTCGCCTAGAAGCCAGGCTGCTGCAGGGGGGGCAGGAGGACCAGTTTTTCAGGCCCTAAGACAGTGGCGAGACCTGCCCGCCCCCAGGGGCTCTTCCTCAGTCGAGGCCATCTGAAGGCGACCCAGGCGTCGGCGGAATGCGGCAGATCCGGCTCAGCGCACCACCGACAGAGGGAGGTCGAAGGTAGCTGAGCCCAGGACCTGGGGGTCGAAAGCCAACCCCTCCCACTTGACTCAGCGGGTGCCAGGCCTTTGGGGCCGTGCGGACCCCTTTCTTCGAATCCCCCTTTCCTGGTGGTGCCAGTGGGGTCTCCAGCTGACCCATTCTGTCCTTTCACATCCTAGTCTCCAGCCGGTGCCCTCCTTCCTGCTGCCCTCGCTCCCCATGCAGCCTTCTCGGGTGGAGACTTCAGTACCTGGGCTCACACACACTGCCTGCCTCAGTTCCCATCACACCCCCAGCCGGGCACACAGCCTGGCACAGGCTAAGCTCCGTCCACCTGCCAGCTGCACCCTGTGACCCACTGGCATGGCTCACTGTCCCCAGCCTGTCCCTGCTCTTTTGACCCCTCTCCTGCCCCTGTGCCAGGAACAGAGCCACTTCCTCAGCCACTTCCTCAGCTGCCTCCTCCATGAGGCCCTCCTGGAATTCCTCTGGGGGAGACTTTCTCTGGTGTCTTTGTGTGTGTATAAGTCAAATGTCCCCACCGGCCATTCCTCCTCTCCCTGGGGGCTGGGAGTCCCTTCTGGTAGATGGATGGGCCAGTCTGAATCTTGGGGTTATTTTGGGATAAGCTGGGGGTACAGAAGCCCTGGTTAGGGGGAGGAAGCCAGAGGCAAACCCTGGATTCACACAAAGACCTGCCCATTTTGTGGGGTCCAGTCCTGTCCACAGTATCTGCGGGTCTTGGGGTACAGTCTCCCCCACTGGAGTCATATTCATATTAACAATGACACTTGCCACTTATTGAGCACCTACTATGTGCTAGGAACTAGGAACTTTATTTTTTTTTTATTTTTTTATTTTTTTGTGGGTACCGGGGGGTCGACCTCAGGACCTCGCGCGCCAGCAGGCGCCCGTGCCACTGAGCGATATCACCGGCCCCCTTTTCGTATGTGGGTTCCGGGAGTCGAACTCGGGCCCTCACGCTTGCCGGGCAGGCGCTTAAGCTGCTGAGCCATCTCACCGGCCCTGGAACTTTATTTTTTTGAGACAGGGTCTGGCTACATAGTCCAGGCTGGCCTTGAACTCACTATGGAGCCCAGGCTGGCCTCAAATTCACAGCAATTCTGCCTCAGCCTCCTGAGTGCTGGGATTACAGGTGTGCACCATCACACCTGGCTCCAGAACTTTAAATAGTATTTCATTTAATTCTCGCAACAACCTGATGATAATGGTAGCTACTATTATTGGTCCCATTTCACTGAGAAGCAAACAGGCTATTAGCTCCCTGTTTGAAGGGGAAAGCTTCAACCTTTTCTTCAGCCCCAGTGCCCAGATGTTGTGAGCACCTGGCACTGCAGGTGGGAACTGCAGATGTTCACCTGACGCGTGGTCCCCAGGGCAGAGGGGAGGCTGCTTTACTTTGCGCTGTTCCCTAAGGATTCTGGGAGGAGGAGTTCTGTAAGCAAAGCTAAGTGTAGGCCTCCCCAGCTAGGGGCTCTGTGTTTGCCTGTGGGTGACGGGATGTGCCAGCTGGGGTACACAAGGCACAAGACAGCTGCCAGGCCTCCATGCCTCAGGTCCCAGGTCTTCCTCCTGCACCCCGGGGGTGTCCCTGGTGGGTGGGGCAGCTGTCAGGCCTGTGTTGTGATGTTCTGGGCAGGCGGGCGGGGTGCAACGCAGGCCCTGACCTGGTTGGGCAGGTTGGCCCACCCTGAGTGGCACCTGTGACCAGGCGCCAACCCCACCCACCGCCTTTGAAGCCATCCAGGCTGCACTGAAGACCCAGCCCCTCTTCTGGGCTGACTCCCTGAAAAGACTTGGGGTCCTTGGAAGAGAAAACTTCTCTGGCCTGCGACCAGACGAAGTGGGGGTAGGGGAGGCCTGGGCCTGGTGGGAAGAGGTGGCTGCCCCTCCCCCACATCACGGTCACCTTGGAGCAGGTGCCTGGGCTCTGCAGGGAGTGCAGGAGCCCAGGCAGATGGCTGAGAGGAGATCTGTGAGGGGAGGGGGCTAACCTACAGAGGGGAGGGGCTCCTCCAGTGTGATGGAGACTTGCTAAGGAGGCCCCTTCCTGACCCTGAACACAGAGCCTTCCCACTGAGCTACATCCCCAGCCTTTTAAAACTTTTTTATTTGTTTGTTTTTGGAGGCAGGGTCTTGCTATGCAGTCTAGGCTGGCCTTGAACTCACTATGTAGCTCAGGCTGGCTACAGTGAACTTGTAGTCATCCTCCTGCCTCAGCCTCCCCAGTGCTGGAATGACACGCGTGCGCCATCACTTCTGACTCCCAGACTCTTGCAATCACCTATCCAGGCTCAACCACCAGCACAAGGCAAGGTGGAGAATTTCAGCCCCCCCCCGTCTTCATCAGCTCCCCCATCGGTCCCTTCTCTTTGACTCCGCCATTGGCATTTGGGTTGACAGGGAGAGTATGACGATCGCAGCTTTGAGATGAGCCCCCAGGACACTCGCAGGGGCTTCACCATCCTCAGTGGCCTGGAGGCACAGCCCCCGCCTGCCTCTGTCTACACAGTACAAAAAGCTGCCCAATTCTGCCTGCCCTGCTTGGCACATGCAGAACAAACCCAGGTCCTCTCTCCACCCAGCCCGGTGCAGGCAGCACGACCGAACTCCGGCTTCTCTGTCCTCTCTGGTGGCAGTGGTGGCAGTGAGCAGCCCTGTAATCCTCCAGAGCCTCCTCCAAAAACCATTAGGCAGCCGGGCCCCAGCCCTTCAGGCCTCCAACCCACCCTCTCCTGGTTGGCTCCTGGCCAGCATGGCCCCAGGCCCCAACACAGCAGTTCTGGGCGCCTGGCCCGAGCTGACCCCTCTATTTCTGCACCAGGCTGCCTGACTTCTGCTGCAGGCTGTCTTCTTAGAACAGGACCCCAAGGACGATGCTTCTCCTGGGAGTCCCGAGTTTCTGGGGAGGGGTAGAAGAGCCCTTACTCTAGGCTTTGGAGTCTGCCACTTCCTGCCCTAGTCCCACCAGTTTGGAGGTGGCCAAGGAGTCACCGTTAGGGCCCAGGCCCAGGTAGCCAGGCTGGTGGCAGGGACGTCATTGGGTCCCCTCCCTGCCTGGGGCCCGCCCCACCCTGCCCTCAAATCCAAGGCGGCACAGGATGCACCCCAACCCCTCCTCCCTCCTCTCTGCCCCATGCCACCCTCTCATCCAAGCCCCAACCTCCTCTTGCCCTGGGAAGCCTGCTCTGGTAGTCAAGTCCCTGCCCACCCTGGTGTGACCCAGCAGCTGGGGTGGCAGAGACTGGGCCTGTACTTTGGCCTTGGGCAAATCCTTGACCTTTCCTGGCTGTTTGTCCCACTGTAAATAGGGCTATTAACCCCAACTTGCGTGCTAGGGTATTAAATGAGCTTGGCCCAGTGAGTGTCTGGCGATCTTAGTGTGGCCACAGAGGGCAGGAACCTGACTCTCCTTCAGACTGGTTAGGGACTGTCGCCTTCTGGTCTGAAGCTGCCACCCGCGACTCCCCTGCCTCCCGGGTCACGGAACACCAGAATGAGTTGCTTGGCCTGACCTAGAAAAGGGAAGACAAGGCGGGGTTGAGGGTACCCTTGGGTAGGGCCTCTTTCCTCTCCCTCTCTGCTGGGGCTTTGGGGAAGGAGAGACTTCTATTGGGGGTGGCGTCTCAGGCTCTGCTGTTGCTGATCAGCAGCTTCGGGGGGGCCATGGAAGTGACACCCCACCAAAGGTCCAGGTCATCTGCTCTGAGATGGACGAGGGCTGCTTCAAAAAGATTAAGACTTTGACAGTTGCTGAGAGGGCTGAATTTTTGGAGACCATCGTCTTCTAATCACGATGATTGAGTGCCACGGCAACAGAAATATTTGTTGCATGGAGCAATATATATAATTTTGCTTTTCTCCATGTGGGATTCCATCCTTTCTCAGTCAGGCCCCTTGGTATGTAAGAATAACAGTGAGCATTTACTATCGCTTGCGTTGTATCCGTGACTGTACAAAGTACTTTGCAGGCTTTAGCTACTTTCATTTCCACATCTCACTACTCATGTACCCAAGATTAATTCCAGGAAATGTTTACTGAACATCTACTTTGTGCCAGGCAGTATTTAGATGCAGGACTGGGGATATAGTGACAATAACAAAGCAGGCAAGATCTCTGCCCTCTCGCTGCTGGTATTCTAGTGAGGGAGGGGAGAAAGCAGCCAAGAAAACAGATATATAATGTCAGGTACTGATGAGTGCTCTAAAGAATCCTGAGGGCTGGGGATATAGCTCAGTGGCACAGTGCCTGCCTGGCAAGCATGAGGTCATAAGTTCGATTCCCGGTACCAAAAAAAAAGAATCCTGAGCAGCACAGGGGGACAGAGAGTGACCTGGAGCCTCCTGAAGGTGAACATCCTTGAGCAGAGACTTGAATGAAATGGGGCGTGGTAGTATGTGCTTGTATTTCCAGAGCTCTGGGAGGCTGAGGCAGGAGGATGGCAAGTTGGAGCCCAGCTTGGATGACTTAGTGACTTAGCAAGACCCTGTCTCAAAGTAAAAAATAAAATAAAATAAAATAAAAGGCTGCAGCTGTAGCTCAGTGTGCAAGCCCTGGGTTCAATTCCCAGTACTGAAAAAAGGGGGTGGGGAGTAGCCATTTGAATGTGGGGGTCCCAGCAATCCAGGCAAGTTGAATGGCCTGACGTGGGTGTTCGCTTGCTTGGGCACACTGGCACGGCCAGAGGGCCAGCATTTGGGAGCAGAGAGAACGCAGGCAACCTGCCTGGAGTCCTGCCACCCGAGGTGTCAGAACACAGGAAGAGCGGTCTGTGAGGAGGGTCCTGTTGTGAAGTGTGTTTCACATTCCGGGAAACCGACTAAAGTGTGGAGGCTGGGCCTGGACCAGGCGTCTGGATCTCAGCGAGCACTCAGTGACAGCATGCTCCTGTGTCCCAGTGTGGCATCACTCGGGCCAGGGGCGGGGGCAGAGCTGGATCACCTGGCAAGCTCTCCCTGGCTTCGGTACTGTAAGATTTCGTGAGTGTTAGCAATAAAAGAGAAAGGCGGGTTCTGGCATAATATGACCCAGCCTTCGAGTTTGCTGTGAGTGGGAACCACGGTCCCTACCTGTAGCCCTGGCACCTGGCACTGAGCAGGGCATATAGTTGTCACTTAGCAAAGATGGGATGAATGGAGGAATATTAGTTAAGAGGTGAAGAGAATGATTTTCTAGCCAGGCCTCCAGCTTCTCTAAGGAGATGAAGATTCTTGCTGTGGGAGGGACCCCGAGGAACCTAAATTGAACTCCGTTTTCACAGATGAGGAAACTGAGGCGCAGAGTGATGGCAGATGAAGAATGCTGCTGTGTGGGAGGGCGGTGAGGTGGGCCAGCCTCCTTTTCAGGGCTGCCCCGTGTTGGAGCTGCCAGGGCGTCCTGAGTAGAAGCGAAGGCTCGGACCGGCTGGTGAGATGTGAGGAAAGACATGCTGACCCCTGCTGCGGAGAAATCCGGGATCCACAGGGCAGGGTGGGGAGTCAGAGCTGGAGAACTGGGTGTCGGGCAAAGGTCAGATTAGCAAGGGAAGAGAAGAAATGATGGTCTGCTCAGCCCCGAGGAAACGGACTAGGATTTGTCCCCAAACTCCCTACCGCCTTCTCAACCTCCCTCGTTTCTCAGTCCAAGCTTCTCACATGGGGACATGGATGTGCCCTGGCACAGGGGGGTGTGGCAGGGGATGCCCAAGCCACTGGACATTTTTCTGGTGTGTCTATGTGACCCAAGGAATTCTGGAGAAAAAAAAAAACTGCAGCTAGAAATGTTTCAAAACCTGCTCTTTGTATTAAAGGGCACTTGGAGTGGATATGGAGTAAAATGTGCATAAACGTACATTGCTCCTAAGGACAATGCAGAAGCCTGAAAGGAAAGCATGAGCAGGAGGCCTGTGGGTGCCATCTCCCCACCAACTTCTCCCTAGCTCCTGCTCAGAGGTTCCTCCAGCAAAACTTTAAGAAACACTGTTGGCCGATAGCCCACTGCATTTCTCCTTCTATCATGTGGTGAGCTCTTGCTTTGCTAAAGTGAGGTCTGTATGTTAAGGGGAAGGGCTAGAATATTAAGATAACTGGTGGAACTGTTTTTTTTTTTTTAATATATATTTTTTCCGAGACAGGGTCTCATGATGTAGCCCAAGCTGGCCTCGAACTCAAGATCCTCCTGTCTCAGCCTCCCAGAGTACGGGAATTACAGGGGTGCGCCACCATGCCTGGCAGTTCTTCTATCATTTGGGACAGGGGCTGCTCCAGAATGAGGGTGGGTCAGCCCGAGGGATCAGGGGATGACTGTCCAGAAAGGACCAGAACCTAGGCAAGCACCACGGGCTCCACCCTTGGTGACAAGCTGGAACGGCCCTCCCAGGACAGAAGCAAGATAGGGAGTGTTGGTTTCTAGCTAGAGGTGTTTGGAGCTCCTTGCTTCCCGACAGCGGTGGAAGGGGATGAGTGTGTGTCCACGGGGTGCTGGGAGGTGGCAGGTTTCAGCAGGAGGAGGCCTAAGCCACCAGCATGGGCTGAGCCTGGCACCCGATGCTCCACCCAAGGCCTGCTGCAGGTTCAGTCTGCATGCCACCACCATGCCTCCTAGGAGAGAGAGGCCCAGATGCCCACTCAGAGTGGCAAGAGAGGAGGGCTGAGACAGGGAAGTCACTGGCTGAGAGCAGGGCAGGGACAGTGGAAGGATGAGTCCTGGAGACAGAGGTGGGAGGGGAAGGTGCTGTCGCCAACCTCGGCCAGGGTAGGGCCAGGGAGCTCTGAGGAGTGGCATGGAACCTGCCTGGAATCACTCTGGTCTTGGAGACAGTGCTGCTCAGAGAGCAGGAATTTTGATCGCTGCTGAGGCTAAGGACTGGGGCTGTGGAGGCCTAGGATTGGGGAGAGAGGAAGCTTGTTCCTTGGCCACATGACAATAGGGTGGCACCAGCCGGAGGAGTCCTGCCCTGTGAGTTACGGATGCACAGATTAACTCGTTTAACCCTCGACATAAACCCAGGAGGCAGGGACATTGGGTATCCCCATTGTGTAGATGAGACAGGAGGGGTGAAGTCCCGGTTCCGTGGAGGAATCAGACACCTGTTCCAGATGGTGCTCAAGGATCTGTAATAAAATCAGGCAAAACTGTAAGCAGAGCCCCTCAAGTTCATTCCCTTATCCCTCTGTCATTGACTGACCCATGTCACCACACTGGCTCTGTGTGCCCAGTGCTCCCGTGCTCACATGAGCGATGACTCTCCTCCTCTTCACAATGTCCCAAAGTTGATTTCCCACTTTATAGATGAGGAAACTGATGCCCAGGTTACATCATCACTCAAGGTGATATAATACTAGGTGGTGGTCACAGAGCAAGGAAGTGGCAGAACTAGAATTTATCCCCAGGTCAGTGTGACTCCGAGGGCCCAAGAAAGGGCTCTGGGCCCACCAATCAGCAGGGAATTGTGCAGGAAACCAGAAGGTAGAGAGTATGTTTAGGAGAAATCTAGGGACTTCCGGGTGTTCCTCCTTGGGCTGGGCTCCCTGGAATCCAGTCTTTACCCCTGCCAGGAGGGGGCACTCTGCTCAGCCAGAGAAAACTAGAAAGCCTTGAAGGAAGAACCTCAGTTTAGGGAGGCAGGTGACATCTGGAGGAGTAGGGGCTTTTTAAAAAAATCAAGTTAGGGGGCTGGGGCTGTAGTTCAGTGGTAGAGCACTTGCCTAGGATGCACAAGGCCCCAAGTTCAAGCCCCAGTGGCACAAAAAGAATCAAGTTGGCGGTGGGGCAGGCTGGATTCTGCTTAAGTGTTGCTCTCTCTCCGTCTGTTCCCCAGGACAGACTGGCCTCTCCATGCAGGGTCAGCTGCCGCTGCGCCACCTCCTCAGCTTGTTTCCAGCTCTGTCCTGCTCCTTCCTCCAGGGCAGGTGTGGCCTGGTCCCGCAGGCCATCGGACCAGGTGCCTCCCTGGCCCACCTGGGAACAGGTAGGGGTGGCTGTCACCCCTCAGGTTTCCTGCGCTGGAATGTCCTCTTAGGGAGGGGTGCTGATTGCAGTAAGATAGGGCCTTGGGAAGGTTTAGGATTTGGGATGAAAGGTGATCTGGGAAAGTTCTTAAACCCCATTCCCAGGGCCAGGAACATCCTTGCCCTGGGGTGGGGGAGAAGGGTGGAGAAGGATGGGAGGGGCCTGCTTCCCCAGAGCTGGCCAGGCTGGACACCCGAGGCCTTCGCCCTGGGCCCTTTACTCTGGCCTCAACAGCCCTGTCCCAGCCACCCTCCGGCAAGTTTTCTCCTAAGAGGGAGGACTCTGTGAAGCCAAAGGGATTTTGCACGATCCCCCTTCTAGACCCCAGAACCACAGAATTGCTGCCTGGTATGCCTGGGGCTGCTGTCAGGATCCGGCAAGAGGCTTTATTCTGTCCTCCTTCTTTCCTGGCCCCGCCTGGCCCCAAACCCTCGGGCCCCAGGTATCAGTGTGAAGCAGGAGGTCAGGGAGCAGAAGGGCCAGGACTGGTGACCTTGGGTGCTGGCCCAGGGAGTCAGCTCCCTTTCCTGGCATGGGACATGGAGGTGTCAAAGAGGCCAGGTCACCGTTTATACTCCATCTGCACTCCTCCCAGCCTGCCTCTGAGAACCCAGCCCAGAGCACACATGCACATGGAGACGAAGGGGACCTGCACGTGGTTTTTGGTGCAAGCGTTCAAGAGGCGAGTTTGGCTCAGAAACTAGGAAGGTACAAAGTCAGTCTCCCCCCTGTCTCTGTCTCTCTCTCTCTCTCTCATTACTGAGGACTGAACTCAGGCCATTCTCACTGAGCCGTATCCCCAGCCCTTTATTGAGACAGGGTCCCACTAAGTTGCCCAGACTGGGTTCGAACTTGCAATCCTCCTGCCTCAGCCTCCCAGAGTGCTGGGATTACAGGCATGCACCACCACGCCCAGCGACAAAGGCTCTCTTTGCCCCCTTCACCATCATGTGAGTCGTACCCTGGAAGGACCTAGGAAATCCCTGCGTGTAAGAGATGACATGGTCTTGTGTCCTTAAAGCATTCCCTTCTCTCTCCCAAGACTGCTTCCCAGGTCTTCCCGAGAGCGCACCAGCTCCCCAGTTCCTGCCTGTACCACCCATTTCCAAGGGAGCAGATGCCCGGCCCCCTTCTCTCTCTTCCCCCTCACCCCCAGGACCCAGGGGCCGGTGGAGATGGGAGACAGGCAAGGCAGGCCCTTTCCCCCAGCCGGGCTGTCAGCTGGCCAGCCCTATCACTAGGGCAAAAGTGGGGGGGAACACTCAGTGGGAGAAAGATGAAGCTGGTCCTCCCACGTGTCAGGGAACAAATTGGGCCAATTTGGTGTGATTAGTGAAGAATTCACATCTGGCCAGCAGAGGCCTCCCCCTAACCCAGCCCAGCCCGGCTCCTGCACCCCATTAGAAGCTATTTTCTCTGACGGCTCCATTTGTCTCTATAGTGGGGGATTTGACAGCTCTCTGGCCAGCCTGGGGGGCCGGGCTCTGAGTGAGAGGCCCGAGGCCAGGCACCCTGCCCACTCCCCGGACCTGATACGATGAGAGATGCCAAGCTCCCAGTAGGGCCCAGGCACCTGTACACCCCATCTGCTGCGGTGTGCAGAGCCCCACAGCTGAGCGGGGGCTGGGGCGCGCCGCTTACTGAGCTCCCTACCCGCTGTGCCTTGGACCTTGGTTTCCCTTCTTGCACGGCGAGCTTGTGCTGTAAGCTTGATGGAGACACGTATGTGTGTGCCTGGTGGTAGAGGGGGCAGGGGTCTGGTGTTTTCTAAAAGAAAACAGCTGGGCCTATGGAAGCAAAGGCCTGCCCCCCCCTTCCTTCACCCCTTCTGCGCCCCTCCCAGAGCCCCTCTGAATGCCGGTGGCCTGCTGTTGCACAGCTGGAAGATTGGGCCCCCAGAAGTGGCTTCAAGGTAGTGCCATGGGGGGTGTGGCCTTCAAAGCCTGGATCTTCCTCCCCCAGCAGTGACCCCAGGTTGTCTGTGTCAAAGACAATTTGGGGCTACTTAAAGGAGCCTGACCTAGGGTTCACCTGGGTGAAGAGTCTCCCTGAGGAATAGCCACCAGATGGCAACCTGGAGCTGGTCTCCTCCCAGGGAGCCCCAGGGTGCAAGTGTGCCTGTGTGCGTGTGTGCGTGCATGTGTGTGCACACGTGCATTTGTGTGTGTACATACATGCAGGCATCCAGGACTTCAGTCTGGGGTGAGCATTCTTACTGGAGGAGGGGTACCTGGGGGAAGGGGCCCTAGACTTCAGTGGGGAGCATTTCACTGCAAGGTCACATGGCTTTGGGGGTGGACTGCGCCAGCTTCTCCGCGCCAGCATTTTCCATCACCACACTCCTGAGAAAACAAGCAGAGTGAAGGAGAAGGGACATCTGTGATCTCTGCAATCGCCAAAACTGTCTTGAGAAACGGTCAGCAACCGTTCCAGTTTGCTCCAGGAGGAAAGGTTTCTGGGAATGCAAGACTCTTGGTGCTAAGGCCACAACAGTCCTGGGCAAACTGGGACAACTGGTCACCCTAGCTATGCATGAGCCCGAGAGGCCAGGCAGAGGGACGGAGGAGAAACCAGTTCTTCTGAGATCTGCTGGTTGATTTCTTATTTGATCTTCTTTAGTCTTCCCTTGAGTTTAGCCTGATGCCTTAGTAGTCTTCATAGGTCCTTGACTTTTCTTCCAAGGAAATGCTTGGGCTGTTGGAAGGGTGTCCCGGGTTGGGGAAGGGGAGCAGTAGAGCTAGGGGTGGGCGGCTTGGTGGTTTATCTCAGTGGAGCCGAGACCACAGGCTTGGGGTGTGGTCACCCAAGCCAGGCTGGCCTGCCCTCCCAAGGCGCCGACCACCCAGCACCCTCTCTAATTAACAGATGAACCTCCGAACACCCACTGCGTGGTTGCTAGGGTTATTATCCCATTTCAGAGATGGGATAACTGAGGTGGAGTCATAGGCCCCAGGGCTGAGTTGGGGGAGAGCAAGGCAGGGTCCCCTCTTCCCGGGCTCCTGTTCAGGCGAGGGGGCTGGAGTAAGGCTCACCCCCGGGAATGGGCAGTCTGCAGGTCCTCCCTGAAGGTGACCTCAGCCCGACTCAGCAGACACCGATGACATCATTAAGGATGGGGAAGGAGGAGGAGGTCAGCCCAGCAGGACTCCAAAGCCCAACAAGGCCTTCAGAAAATGTAGAGATATTAGACCAATCTTCCATCTGGTCTCCCAGCAGTCTTCAAGAGATGGAAGTGGAAGAAGCCAAGATGCTGAAAGGACTTCAGAGGATGGGGCATCAGGGGCAGCACCTTGCTTTGCTCTCCGTACAGCCCTCTTTCCCCCTCAGCCTCTCTAGGCCCCAGCTCTGCCCGCAGAATCCAAGCAAAGAGGCTGGAAGCCAGCTCGGAACTTGGGCTTCAAATTGAGCTTGAAGTGCTGGTGGGAGGGGGCTTAGGAGATTTCTGGGTCCGTCTCTTCTGGCTCACTGGGGCCTTTGAGAAGCTGTGTGTTATCATTATTAGATTTGCGGTGCTAGGGATCAAAGACAAGGCTTTGTGCATGCCAGGCAAGCACCCCTGGGCTTCACCCGTTTATTTTAGAGCTGGGCAGCCCAGCCCCCTTTTCTAGCTGCTCCTTTCCCAAGGGGTTGGGGGGACCAGATGACCTGAGGAGGCTTGAGAACTAAGTCTGGAGGACTTGGTGCTGGGCAGGAAGCTGAGCATCCCCACTTTGGTGGAAGGTGCTTTAGAAATCGCATCCCTCTCCAGTGCTGAGGGGCTTGGTGGAGAAGCAGGTGGGGGTGGGGTGCCATGTGGGTTCCTGACGCTGGGGTTTCCATCTTGGGTCGACTCCCACTCGGCTCCCGAGGGCACCCAGGTGAGGTGGGATACTTGCTTGTTTACATCCTTTGGGGTTTGCTTCCAGCCCAAGGCCACTTCCTGTTTGCACTAGCAGGCCCCAGGAGAAATCAAAGTCAGGGCTGGTGAGTTCAAGGCAGAGGAATTGAGGATGGCCTTCCAACCGGTGTAATGGGAGGGTTGGCATTTATGTGGAGTCCTGGAGCATCGAAAGGACACGGGGGACAGAGCCAGTTCTCTGGGCTTGACTGCTCCTCCAGGCAGCTCTGGGCATCTCTCCATCCTGAATCCTGATCCCAACGCTGAGCCTCCTCTCTGACCGCCAGGACAGTCCTCCAGTTTTCCTGATCCCTCTCCCAGAACGGGTCACCTCCCCAACCAGGGCCCCAGCAAGAGGGGCGGCCCCTTCCCCCTCCCCATTCCCTCTTCCCTTCCCCGTGGTGGGCCCGCCCCTCCCCAGCGCGGCGGGCGTGGCCGCGCAGCTGTCACTCACGCGCGAGGAATGCAGACGGCAGGGTGTCCTGTGGTTGCGTCTCCGCCCCACCAGCGAGGTAGGCGCCCAGGTACCCAGCCTATGGGCCTTGGGAGCCCGCCAAACTGCTGATGAAAGGCACAGCCAGATTAACCCTTTCTTGGCTGCACCCCCTCACTGCTGCCGGCAGTTGGGTGGTCGCTGACTTGGAGGGGCGCCCCAGCCAGAGGGGAGGGGCGGCCTCAATCTCAGGGCTCTTGCAAGGGGCCCCCACAAGCCCAGGAGTCCTTGGCTCTGGGGTTGTCACAGATAAGGAACAGGATTCTAAGTGACAGATGATAACTTCTACCCCAGGCTTTTCCACTGGGCGCCAGCTAAAGAAAGAGCATTGGATAGAGAGTCCAGAACGTTATGCATTCATTCAACATGCACATTTTAAGAGCTCAGCTATTAGACTCGGGAACCAAAGCTGTAGAATTACAAGGCTGGCAATTCAAACTGCGGGTTGACTGTTTCAGTAGCGACCTCCATTTCTCCCTTACACAGAGCCTCAGGCAGATGTTGAGGACATGCATGGAACCAGCACAGAGTTTCCTTCCTCCATGCCTCTCCTGAGAAGCCCCAGGGAAGATTCCGGGGAGCAGTTCCAGAAACCTTGAATGAGGCTGAGGCAGATGCATCTCTGTTCAGTGGAGGACCCTGGCAACCCAGGCCCTTGCAGCAGCCTGGGCTCGTTGGGGGCATCTGCAGAGCCCTGAAGTCTGCCCCCACCCCAGGCCTGGCACTGTGTCCCTGCAGTCCACGGAGGGCTCTGCCTTGGGCCTTGGGATTGTCACTCCTTGTCTCTCTCCTTCACGTGTTGCTTTGTCCAGTGCACCGTTAGATGGTGCCACCCTCAGCGCCCCCCCGTCTATTCTGCCAAGACTTCCAAGACCCAGGGGCAAGGCCACATCCTTGGTTTCATCTTGAGTAGCCGTGGGCACAGGGGTATGTGGTGAGCAGTGCGGAGGGACCCCTGCTTCCCCATAACTGCAAGTGAATCTCTTTGATCCATCGGTAGCCCCTCACTGCATGGCCCGTGGCCTGGAGCACCCCAATTGCTTCCCTGTCTCACCCAGCCCTGCCCCCCCATGAGGGGCTGGGAGTACCAAGAGGGGCAGTGCCAAGGTCAAGTCAGGAGGCATTGCCAAGTGGAAGCAGGAAGCCAGGAGGCCTGGTGTCCAGACGTTACCGCCACCTCCTCATTCCCCAGGGTCCCTAGAACCCTACCCTCTGGGAGAGCTATGGCCCCCCCAAAGCTGGCTTCCAGGAGGACCTAGAGAACCTGGGCATGGGCTGCGGTAGAGCTAGAGAAGACCTCAGAAAGGACTTCCTGCCACACACGTCCGAGGGGAACTCACCTCACTCCCGCTCTGGCTGGTACCTGGGTATGCCTGGGCAGCCCATGGGCACAGTGCCCCCAAGACACTGCAAGTCATCCTAACGTCCCTCCGTCCTTGCCACCCACTGGCCACCAAGTCCTGTTCCTTTGGCAGCACTAGCGGTGCCCTCTTTTCTCCACTTCCGTTGTTCCTGATTCAGTCGGAGCCCTGGCTCATTAGTTCCTGACACTATTGCAGCCGTGGCCAGTTCCCCACGCTGGGGGGCAGCACACCCCGTCCTCCTTCCCCTCCTCTGCACTAGACCGAGACACCTCAGAACACAGGTTGCAGCATGCCACACTTACACTTGGAAACTTTGATTGCTCCCCATTGCCAATAGGATGAAGTTCCAACGTTGCCTGGCATTTACAGTCTGCCCTGATCTGGTGCCAGCTTACCTTGCCAGCCTGGATCCCCACCGAGTACTTCAAACCCTTCAACCCCAGCCACATCCTATGGCCCGTCTCGCCCTGGACCTGCCGTGTGCTTTCGTGGCCAGCCGCCTCGGCTCATGGAGAAGCTCGTTCCTGGCACTGAAGGTGCTGTGGGGGAGTAGGATTGATCCCATAATCCCATGAATAAATGTCTTTACGGACACTGCTAAATTCTGGGGGTCTTTAGGAACTCGAGGGGAAGTTACGATGAGGGTGGGACAGATTCAGACGGGGATTGAGATGTCTTCTAGTCTGGACAGGGACCTTGGGGCTTGGGATTCGAGTTAACCTTCCAACACTTGGGGTAGAGGTCTCTCTGTCTGTTTGTCTGTCTGTCTGTCTCTCTCGCTATATAGTTCAGGATGTCTTTGAACTCACTATGTAGCCCCGACTGGCCTTGAATTCATGAGGATCCTCCTGCCTCAGCTTCCTCAGGGCTGAGACTACAAATGTGCACCACCACGCCTGGCTATCTCTTCTCTTGGGAGTGAATCGCTCCGGGTGTACACTCCAATTTCTTGGCATCTCCCACCTAGTCTGCATTTCATTCTGTCTTGAACTTGAGTCTGTCTGGGGTGTGGCAGCCCGAGACTGACAACTGAGAGTTTACACTTCGAGTGCTGTCACTTGCACACAGTAGGCCCCGTGGGTGTCTTACTTCTGAGGCGTGAGCGTGCACTGAATGAGCGTGGCAATGCCCTTCGAACAGGAGACAGTCTCCGAGAAGGCGCAGTGCGGCCTGGCCAGGAGAAAGGGGTGGACAACACGGTCTCCGAGATGGCCCTTCCCACGCAAGCTCTGTACTCCGTCTCCATGGCTCCCTAGGCATCTGGAGAGCCCTCTGGGCTCTGGCCTCGCTCTGGGGTCCGAGAAAGGTGATCTCTACTGGGGTGGAGAAGGGCTGGGGTGAACTGGGGGAGGGGGGTGGACCGGGGGAGGGGCATCAGATGCCCCAGCCTTCCAGGGGTGCTCCCTGCAGGCTGTGCTTTTGGTCTGGCTGCAGGTGTGGGGAGAAAGGTGCCCTTTCCCCCTCGGCAGCACCCCCACTACACCCCATGCTCTTCCTGACTCTCCCACCCCATGCCTCCCACCCTAGCTGCCTGGGACAGAGCACAGAGAGGACTGGAAGGGGCTAGAGGCAGCCTGGCTGGCCTCGAGGAGGGCAGGCAGGAGGGTGAGGTTTATCTGGGCACGACCCTGAACCAGAGACCGCCCCTCGGCAATGCTTCCCCCACACTGGGCAACCTCCCCGCTCTCCCAGGGCCCTGTGGCTTTCCCCGGGATTTTCCCATCAGGAGGGAATCTTGGATCTGAGCACAAGCTGGGGAGGAAGCTGCTGAACCCACCATAGAGGTCCTGGCGAATCCATGCAGTCCCGGCCCAGTCCCCTTGGGCCTGGTTCCTGGGGAAGCTCCTCCTTCAAAGACGCCAGCTTCTGAGACACTCAGGAGCTGGCCTTGGGCGCCACCCGGTCTGAGAGTGGAGACCCAGCCCCTGTTCTCAGGGCACCCCGGGGCTGCCGCAGAGGGACACAGGATGAAACCGGGACACCGATGCACGCTTCTCCAGTGGTGCCCCAGCAGGCTGTCTGCGCTGGCCTGACGCCGAGGTCACCTCTTTCTTTGGGGGTGCCGTGTCTGGCCATCTCCCTGCACGCTATCTTGCTGCAGAGCCAGGCCCGAGGTGCTGCCGGTGGTACAGGTGACATCTGGCAGGTGGCGTGTGTGGGGAGGAGGAATGTGCCCGGGGCCAGGGCAGGATGCCACTGGACAGTCCCCGCAGCCCCACCCCCTCCCATGACTGCTCACCCCACCTCCTGCCAGCCACAGCCCCGGCTCCTATGCCAGGGGTCACAGGCAGGTCCTGGGTTCCGGGTAGCCATCCCAGGCCTCCAGACATGAGGGGCACTTGTGGACCATTAGTCACCTCTGTAACTGCCATTCCATGCACACTGACCCTGGGCCAGCTTAGTTCATCTTGGCAGTTAAATATTGTGTTACCCTATATTACAGGTAGGGAAACGAGGATGCTCAGGGAGATAAAGTCACTGATTCAGTGCGGCTTCTGCAGCCTGACCCAGAGCAACAGTGGGTGGGGATGAGCTGGGGGTCCTCTGGGGGTCAGGGGACGAGCTGACAGGTGGACCTGAGGCTCCCATGGGGCTGAGAGGCAAAGGGTCCTTTAGCCCAAGGAGGAACTTGTGCCCTCAGTGAGAGGAATTGGACATGGCTGGATGTGGGGATGACAGGGGCCAGGCCCACAAGACAGGAGCACTTTAGCCACCACCCACTCTGCCCAGAGGGACCTCCACCCCCTCCTCCCTCCCTTCCGGAAGCAAAGGGGGCAGATCAGCTCCTAATTTCAGCCTGGACCCTGCCCAGGGTAGGAGCTCAGACCAGGGAGTAGGGAGGACTCTGCCATCCCCCCTCCCTCCTCCTTCCCCTCCCCACCACTTCCCTCAGAGGCTCATGCAGACCACCTACAAACCACCCATTTGTGGACCACACAGCTCCTCTGCCCAGCTCAGCTCCTTACCCTCGCAGGTTGCACCCCCAAGCCTAATTACCACTCTGGCACCTCCGGGCCAGAGCCAGGGGGGCACTGACCTCTGTTTATGCTTAGAAATTTCTTGGGCACAGGAGGCCTGTTTTCCCTGGACATCAAGGGGCAGGAGCAAATTAGAGACCCTCCATGGGTCCCCTCCAGTGAGTCCCTCCCGCTCCACAGCAGTCTCCAGGCTCCGGCTGCTGGGCGTGGCAGGAAGGCGAGATAGCAGAGAGCCCGTTTGGAGCCTCCATCCTGGGCACAGCTGGGCATGGAGGAAGGTGCTGCCTGCCCCAGAAAGAGCAGCAGATGGGGAATCAGAGACGGGTTTTCATCAGCTTCTAATGGCTGCACGATACCCCCAGCCTGTGGGCCCCAGTTTCCCAGGGTGTGAAGGACAGAGCTGTCTCCTGGCTCTCCAAGGCCTCTTCCGGTTTGGGGCCCAGGACCTCAGGGAGGTGACCTAGAGGGACTGATCGAGGGCCTTGCACTGTGGAGGGACCCAAGGAAAGCAGGGGAGGCAGCTGCTGAAGGAGGACGGGTGGTCAGAAAGGGAGATGGCAGGCTCAGGCTGACACCTTGAGTGTCAACTGAGTGCCATGGCAGGAAGGGAGTGACAGAAGTCACAAAGCCCCTCATGGATCTGCAGCTGGTGTGGCCTGCCCACCTAGTGTCATGGGGTGGGAGAGAGGTTGATGGTTCTGTGGGGCCCCTCCTTCCCAAGGCTGCTCCCCCACAGTGTCCACCTTGACCCAAGTCCTGGCAGCCATAGGACAGTCTGAGCCCAGCGCCCAGTGCCCAGTGCCCAGCTCCCAGTGAAGGGCCTGGCTCAGAGGGGTCCCCCAGATGCTGAAAGAATATGAAACAGCTGCAGGGACACCGAGGCAGACTCACATACCTGTGGCTCAGGGGGTGGCGAGGTGGCAGCTGGTGGGTTTACGCTCAACAGGCAGGGCTGAGCCAGGCCTAGGCCTGGGGGACCAGGGCCACCAGGGCTGGCCGGGGCGGATGAGGTGGTCTCTGCGGGGTCCTTCTCAGGAACCCTTTCTCCCCCATAATTACTTCTGATTAGCTTCACCACAACAGCCAGGCTGGAAAGAGAGGGGCATTTGGGACATGAGGCGGGGGGGGGGACAAGGTGGAGCAGAACACTTGGGACAAGCCAGGGCCCCCAACTGAGCATGCGCATACGCATACACATGCACAGACACGCACACATGCGCCCTTGCACACCCTCATCTACACAGGACCTTTAGAACTGAAGATGTCCCTCCCTAGTTCCAGGGGAGAAGGAGGGAGGTGGGGATGCAGCTCCAGGCAGGGGGACAGGGGTCACCGTGAACACTGCAGGCCAGGAGGGCACTAGGGCAGGGTGGCTGTGTCATTTCCGCTCAAGGGTCCCGTGACCAGCGGCTTCAGTTGCCCTGCCTGCCTGGACTGCGCTCTGCAGCGGGACGCCGTGCCCGCACCCACCGCTGAGGTCACTGGGCTCCAACCCGCAGCAGGACCCTTCTTCCTTGTCCCTCTGCATTTAGGGTCTCCCAGTCCCCCAGACTTACTTTCTAGAGCATCCCTGGGGGGAAGGGACTCCACAGGGAGGAAGGTGACCCCTCCTTTCCCGACTGGGAAAGCCATGAGCCTGGCTGATGGATTGGGAAAAAGACAGGAAGAGAGGGGGCGTGACCGCTTCCAGCCCAGCCTCATCTTTGGAGAAACTTACAATGGAACGAATAATAGTATTAGCCAACCATATTTATTTATTTATTTATTTATTTATTTATATATTTATGTAGTTCAGGCTGGCCTTGAACTCACTATGTAGCCCTGGCTGGCCTCAAACTCGTAGCAATCCTCCTGCTTCAGCTTCCTTGGTTGTCCTAATTACTCCAGGGAGGCTGAGGCAGGAAGATCTCCGTCCTGGGCAGCATAGTGAGAGGCGACTGAGTTTGTCTCCAGCCCCAACCATCTGGCTTCCAAGCTTTACAAAAAAGCTTCCTGCCCCTGACCCCCACGCTGGCCATCAGGAAGCTCCCCGATCATGGCGGCTGCGCCACCTGGTACCTACCCTCACCAGCCCCTGACCTCAGGGCCCTCGGGTACAGGGAGACAGAGACCTGACATCAGTTCCCGGCCAGCCCCCTCCCCAACCCCTCCCAGAGAGGAGAGCGAGGCTGGGCTTTCCCAGCGCGGCGGGGCGGGACGGCGGGGGACTGCCTGGAGGAGGCGGCTCCCGGCCCGGCGGCTCCCACGACCCGGGCAGGGCCATCTGGGCGCCGTCTCCGGTCCCGGGCTGCGGTCGGGGCACCGCGGGGCCGCGTTTGAGCCGGTCAGCTCCCCGCGGAAATTACAGGGGCGCTCAGCGCTGCGGTCGCGCCCCCCGAGGCAGCACCGCTGGTTGGAGGCGTTTAAATTGAAAGCAGCTTTGGGGAGAGGGGGCGGCGCGCACCGCGCGCGCGGGGAGGGGGCGCCGGCACAGCGACCCCATTGTCTGCGCGCCTGGGGCGGAACCTTGCGGTGAGCGCGGGCCAGCGCGGCTCCCGTCGGTTCCCACGGCCCCTGCCCGCCAGCCGCCCTCTGCAGGCCGACGCCTCCTCCAGGGCGCCTTCCGGGCTGCAGACGCACTTCTGATCCGTGTGCCTGCGCTGTGGACTGTCAGGAGATCTGGCTTGAGTCGGCTAACAGGCTCGGTCATTTCAGGGATCACCTTTCCTCTCTGGGTCCCAGCAGCCTCTATAAAAATGTAGCTACTTCGCCGGGGATGGTGGCTAAGGCCCGTAAGCCCAGCACTCTGGGAGGCTGAGACAGGAAGGTTGTAAGCCTTTGAGCCCAGCCTGGGCTATTTAGCGATTTAGAGAGAACATGTCTCAAACACATAAAAAGGCTGGAGATGTAGCTCAGTGAAGGTCCTGGGTTCAATCCCCAGTCCCCAAATCAAATAAACAAAGGTAGGTCCGCCCCCTGCCTACCTATCTCTGGGCAATTTTGAAAATGATTTGAGCCAATGTATAGGAAAGTGCTCTGAAAATTGTAGGACCCTGCAAACATCCACCAAGTCCTGTAGAATCCTCCTTTCTACTCTTAGCAGGGGCAGGGGTGCTGGTGCGACTGAGGTGCTGGGCTGGGTCAGGGAGAGGAGAGGGGAGGCAGCCAGCAGAGTGGGGGGCTGGGGGGAACCAGGGTGGACTTCCTGGAGGAGAAGAGAGGGAGCGAGGGAGGGAAGGGGGAGGGAGAATTTTGAAAGGGGAGAGATAAGCCCAGTGTGGTGGCACTCACTTGTAATCCCAGCATTTGGGAGGCTGAGGCAGGTGGATTGCCATGAGTTTGAGGCCAGCCTGGGATACTTAGCAAGACCTTGTCTAAAAAACAAACAAAAAAACACCACACAAAATAAATGTAAGGAGGGAGATGTCCCGGCCTCTTGGGCGAAGGTGAGGAGGAGGCCAGGAACCAGAGAGGAGAGGCTGCTGCAGATGCCTGGGCTGAGGGGCATGCCTCTGGGAAGGCAGGTGGGGGCAGGCCCTGGTGCCGTCCCTGGGCGGTGGGTGGGCTGTGCCTATTGTCACTGGGAACATGGGTCCCCCCCCCACCGCCTTTCTGGTTCCTTTGCCGAGGGCTGTGGGCACCCAGCAGTGTCCCTGGGCTCCGGGTACCAGGTGCAGGAGCTGCGTTTGTTGTTCTCGGTGTTTTCCACAGCAGGCACTTGTTTGCCAGGCCAGTGCCCAGGGACGTGCCTGCTTGCTCTCTGCCTGGCAGAGCCGCACATTTCTGCCACTTCCTGGAGGCCCCAGCGGGCAGCCAGTTGCGAGGGCAAAGCCCCTAGTATCAGGCTCTACTACGGGAAGCAGAGGTCACTCTCGGAACCAGGAGAGCTGAGCTTCTGCGGACGAGGACCCTGTAGTTCCCGGAGCAGAGCCGGGCGGAGGAGCAGCTGGAAGGAGAGACAGGGTTGAGACCAGGGTCAGAGTGAAAGAGAGGCTGGGCTGGAGGTATTTTATTTTTTGAGACAGGGTCTTGCTAGGTAGTTCAGGCTGGCTTGAACTCACTGTGTAGCCCAGGCTGGCCTTGAACTCGTGACAATCCTCTTGCCTCAGCCTCCTGAGGGCTGAAATTACAGGCATATGCCACCACGCCTGGCTATGGGCTGGGGTTTTGTCAGAGGTGAGGACACTATCAGAGCTCCTTCCTTTTACTCTCCCCATCTCAGATCCCTCCCTCCCCCGACTCCAACTTTTCCAGAGTCCAAAGCTTCTCCAAGGCCTGCCCCAGTCTAGGAGCGGGCTGGGGGGCTGGGCTGGGGGCGTGGCCCATCCCCTCTTGGCCCCGCCCAGGGGAGGGGCTTCCAGTGGGGCCCTGTGCTCCTCTTAGCTAGGGTGGGGCAGGGAAGCCCTGAGGAAAGCTGAAGGCAGCTGAAGGCCAGCCCTGTGGGGAGATCTTGGCCTCCAGGCGCGGGACACCTGGACAGCACCTCTCTGGGGGCTGGGGCCCAGGTTCCCCCATGGTGTCCCTCCTGGAGAGCATAGTCCTTCCTGGCCAACCAGCTGCATCCTTGGCCTTCTCTTTCCCTGGGAGCCTGGCTCAGGGCTGACCCTTCCTTTTCCCTGGGGGACAGCAAGCTGACCCCTCTTGTTGCACCCTGGGGAGCCCCAGGTCCTGGAGGGCAGGGCTTTGAGCAGGAGGGAGAGGGTCCTGAGCTGAGACCTCTCCTGGGACGCACCTGCGGAGGCCACCAAGGGCTTTGGAAGCAGGTGGAGCAGGACAGGGATGGGAAGAGGCTTAATCAGCCACCTGGGTCGTCCAGCCATGGAAATGTCCCTGCACAGGTGCCACGGGCAGCCCCGTCACAGCAGAGTCCTTGCTCTCTGGAATTCAAGTCTGATGCTTCTGGGGAGGCCAAGCCAGAGGACAAGGAGGGGACCCAGCAGGTAGGAATGTGAGTGGCCCAGGTGGCCTCTGGGTCTTCTTCAACCAAGACTCTGTAGTCCCAGGAATCTCTGAGCCCAGACCGGGGTCCCCAGGTACTGGAATCACAGTGATCACTGTTATACCAACAGCATAGGCACTGTGACACGGCAGCATGTCCCTCTCCCAGCCACACGGGGAGGAGACAGAGGAGGCTGCACGAGGCGAAGGTCACCTGTCCCCTGAGAGCCAGGGGTTCGGGGTTTGTCTGACTGCAGAGCTGGCTCCCAGAGCTGCTTCTCTGTGGCTCTCGTGGCCTGGACCCTGCATCTCATCAAGTCCCTCGCCTGGTCATGGCTCAGCACCTTGGGGGAGGGGGGTGGAGAAGACCACAGCCATCTGTCCCCATCCGGGTCCCGGAAAGGGTCCTACGGGATGAGGATGGGCGAGCAAGGCCACAGAAGGTATTTCGAGGTGCTCAGGGTGGCCGTGCTGGGACATCAGGGTAGACACTTGGGGGAAGAGGGTTTGAAGGCCTCTGGGGCAGGAGGCAGAGAGAGTGTGGTTTGGCTGTGTCCCCCTGCACCAGCTCATGGGCATCTGTGAGCACTCAGACTTTGTGCTGTCCGGGTTCTTGGTGGCCCTCTGAGGAAGTCCCCGACACGCACAAGTCCGCAGCACAGCCTGGAGGCCATTTCTAGCTACTCTCCAACAGGCAGGGTGGCAGAGTCCCCAGGGAGGCCACGCTCCCTCCCCCCGGGGCTGATTAGCCTCGAACAGCTGGAGTAGAACATCTGTGCTTCCCCCAGGGGGCCTGGCCTTGTTCCCCCCCCCAAGGTACAGAGCTACACTTATCTTATGTCCCCACTCAGGGGACAGGGCTGCCTTCACAGGCATCCTGCCCAGAGAGAGGGAGAAAAGGGACCTTTAGTGAGTGCCAGCCCTCAGGCGAGTGGGGAAACCATGACAAGGAGGCGCAGGCAAGGGCGCAAAGTCCCGTGGGGGTCACAGAGGATCCACGCCAGTGGGTCTGGCTCCAGGGCTGGCCCCTTTCTGTCCCAGCCTGGACTCCCACTTGTGGGTTTGTCCACCGAGGAGCCCAAATGCCACCAAATGCTACCAAGGAGCTGTGATTGTTCCCTGGAGGGGGCAGGGTGGTGTGGGGGGTGCAGGGCACCTGGGCACAGCCCTGGAATCCCCCCTCCCCCCATCTACGCTGTGTTCTTCACAGGTGACCCTGTGGCCCTGTAACAGCCATGTGAGCGGGTCCCGTGGCTCTGTCCACTTTACAGGTGAGGAAACCGGGGCTCAGGAAGGTGACATTGCTTCCTCAAAAGGGCACAGCTGCCCACAGTGAAGGCTGGATACTACTCAGCATCTTCTCTGCTCTCCCACTTCTTGGGGACATGGTCGCTGGTATGTGGCTCTGTCTCCTCTGACCAGGGTCCAGCAGGATTGGGAGAGCAAACTTTCTCCTGCCCAGCTCCCTCAAGGGTCAGAAGAAAGTGACTGGTGGGTACCTGGCATTTGGAAAGTGGATAAAGCACAGGCTCACATCCTACCTCTTGCTTGCTGGGGGACCTTGGAAAACTGACCTCACCTCTCTGGGGCCTGGTGTTGGCCTCCTCTATAACAGAACTGACTTGGAAAGGTTTGCTGGCGCCCGGAATGTGCTGCTGCTGTCAGCTGGAGACTTTTTAAAGAGGGGAAGCCAGGAATTGTGGGCAGGTCTTCCCTCAGTGCCGATAAAGCACATGGGTGCCTGAACAGGGGACCCAGCAGGTGCCAGGGAGGACAGAGCTGGTCCTTTCCCCTGATGATGTCCCCATCTTGAGGTCCCCTGGGGGCAGGGTTCCCTGTGGACACCAGGGAAGGGCACTGCTGCCCCAGGGGCCATGAACCCCAGCTCTGTCCCTGCCCTGCAGCCCCCAGGCTGTATAGGGGGTGGGGCCCAGAGAAATAACGACCTAGCTGGTGAGATGGGGGAGAAGGTGAGCACATGGGGGTGTGGGCCAGGCTTTAGGGTGTGGGGACCCACCAGTCCCATGTGGGCTTTTTTTTCTTTTCTTAAGACAGGGTCTCAGTAAGATCCAAAATGTACAATAGATATTGTAAAACAGGAAGAAACTGTTCAAAAGGAAAGAGAAACTGGGATGGGGGAATGGAGAAAAGGAAGGGAAAAGCAAAAAAAAAAAAATATATATATATATATTATGCATAAGAGGTAGTTAAGGTAGATATACTGCTAATTTCTCTTAGTTCGTTGAAAAGAAAGGTTTGTGCTAATATTGTTTGGACAATTGAATGCTGATATCTTGTACTCTGAGTAACTAACTTAAAGATAACAATTAGCAATTTATTAACCATTGTTACCCTCCTATTATTTTTTTTTTGTGTGTGTGGGTACGGGGGGTCGACCTCAGGACCTCGCGCGCCAGCAGGCGCCCGGCCCTTTCCTTGTATGTGGGTTCCGGGAGTCGAACTTGGGCCCTCGCGCTTGCCAGGCAGGCGGTTACGCCGCTGAGCCATCTCACCGGCCCTATTATGTTGTTTTGAAATTTTGTTCTATTTTTTTTTTCCTCTTTAAAATAAAAATTAAAAAAAAAAAGACAGTGTCTCACTTTGTAGCCCAGGCTGGCCTTGACCTCATGGTGATCCTCCCACCTCAGCCTCCCAAGTGCTGAGATTATAGACATGTGCCACCACGCCTGGCTCCCATGTAGACTTTTACATCACCCTCTTCCTCCCCAGCCTCGCTACCTCCAATCTGACCTTTTACTGCAGACAGTGCTACTGCTGAGGGAACTTGCTGTAAGTGTGGACTTCCCTTGTTCAAAAATCTTCCATGGCTCCCTATTGCCTGCAGAAGAACATCCAAATGGCTCAGCCTGCCTTCCAAGGTCCTCTGTGAGGGCATCGCAGGTCCTTACCCACGTTAACATATGGCATTTGCTCCACCTTTGGTGCCCCCTGAATCCATTGCCAACCATCTTGCTTAGGAAACTCCAACTGTGACTTCTGATACGGGCTCAGAAATTGCCTTTCTGAGGAAGACTGTGGCCAGTGTTGCTGGTTTCCTCATGGGCAGGGGCACTGCTCCTCCTGTTTGTATCCCTGGCACCCAGGAGCTGGTACACAGTAGGTGCTCACAAGTGCAGGCTAACTGATTGCTTTTGTCATCTTCCCATCCAGCGACTTCCCCATTTCCCTGCAGGCTCCTTGAGGGGAAGAACTGAGTTCTCCTAAATGTAACTGTAAAGCTGGGCATGGTGGGCACACCTGTAATCCCAGCACTCGGGAGGCTGAGGCAGGAGGATCGCCGTGAGTTTGAGGCCAGCCTGGGCTACATAGTGAGCTCAGGGCCAGCCTGAACTACATAGCAAGACCCTGTCTCAACAAAAAACAAACAAACAAAAAAATAACTGTAACCTCAATGCTTTAAAACATTGGCCCACATAATTTAACTTTTAAAATGAATTCAGCAGCATCCGGGAGTGGTGGTGCACGCCTGTCATCTCAACACTCTGGGAGGCTGAGGCAGGAGGATCACAAGTTCAAGCCCACCCAGGGCAACTTAGTGGCTTAGCAAGACACCATCTCAAAATTAAAAAATAAGAAAGGGGCTGAGGATGTAGCTCAGTGCAAAGGCCCTGAGTTCAATCTCCTGCACAATATAAAATAAATAGAAAATAAATTCTGCAGACAGCAACTGGGAGTCTGTGGCGGGCATTGCTGAGCACCTGTCCAGGCCAGGGGCCCACAGCAGAGTGCCTCATAGGGGGAGGCAGACCAAAAACAGACCCTCTGAGGTGAGGCCTGTCTGGCCTCCAGCCCCACGCTGGAGCTGAGGGCCACCAGCCAAGGGTAGGAAGCCAGGCTAGACCCGTCCCTGTGGCCCAGTGGGAACCCTTTCACCCAGTGCCTGCCCCGGCTCAGGGCCACCCGACTCAGATGGTGCCCAGGAAGGGGAAGACTGGGTTTCTTCTTTAAATGATAGGAAACCAGGCTTCTTGTTTTATTGGGGCCTTTTGATTGGGAACCCAGCTGACACCCCAAGTAGGTGATACTCGTTTCTATTTCTACATGAAAACAGTCCTTGGCATGCCCAAGTTCCTGCCCAGTGCAGAGAAAGGCCCCATCCTGCCCTGCCCAGGAATCTGACCGGGTCCCTCCCAGTCTCCCCTGTCCTGTGGACCTTGGTTCCAGGTCTGAGTTCCTGCAGACCCCCTCCCCCGCTCACCTGCTTAGCCTCTGTCCGGAGGACACAGCAAGGTTACCCTGGGGTACAGACCTCAATGGGGGCATTGTTCCCACCTCTTCCAGAGGAGGATCAGGGAGCGGACAGGGCAGAGACTGGGAATGTCCCAGGTGCCACACAGGCTGGCTTTGTCCTCCTAGTCCTCCTTCTCCCTCCCTGCCTCCTACCCACTGGCCCCCTCCTTCTCACCCCTTCCTGGGCCCCTCCATAGGCTCTTCCATAGCTTGGGGCGGTGCAGCTCTCACAGGGATGGGGTTCAGTGTGGCCCTGGGCACCAGTGTGGGAGCAAGGTGTCCCCTCTTTCTGATGACAAAGCTGGGCTTTTCCTTGGCTAGGCACAGCCCTGTGTGCCCAACTTGGTTGCATGGCAGCCCTGTCTGGTCCTTGTCCCAGGCCTATTCCCTCCCTCCATGCCCCCCTCAAGGGGCCCCCAGGAGGCAGGACAGGCTGACCAGAACACCCAGGGCCAAGAGCCAGGACTCCTGGGTTCCAGCTGTGTGTGACCTTGGTAGGCAACCACTCCCTGGAGGCTTCCTTGGTCCTGTCTGTAAGGTGGCTGCCCTGGGCCACCTAAGCACCTGCTGGGCTTTGACCTTGTGCAGCTGCCTCTTGGGAAGTGGAGACGCTGCTGGAGACTGAGCCGAGAGAAAAGACCTCCCAGCCCCGGGCCCTCCTCAACCTCCAGCCTGAGCTTTGTCCCCAGAGCAGAGTGACAGCCAAAGAAAGCTAATGGAAGCCCGCCCTGCTGCAGGTGACACTGATCCCCAGCTCCAGATCCAGTTTCTGCCCTGGCGGCCCCCAGGCCCCCCTCGCACCTGCTCTGGTCCCTTTGTTCCCTAGGCCTGGAGCACGGCTGTCTTTCATCCGCCTCCTGCCCCATTCATGCCCTAAGCCCGGGCACCGCCTCTGGCCTCCTGGCTGGGGGCAGTGGCTGCAGGCTGGCCAGGCGGGCACCCAAGCTGAGCTGAGCAGGCTTTGCTGTCCCCTGCGAAGAACACAGGGAAGGAAGATGGGGTGCACAGGAGGAGGGCGCTGTGCCCTACTGGATGCAGCAAGTTCTCAGCTCTTGGGGATTTGGGTCCTTTTGCTGAAGAAAGTGCAAATTCAGGGGGGCTTCTTGCAGGAGGGGCAGTTTCTCCAAGGATTTGGTGCCTGTTTAAACCCAGCGGTGCCCGTGAGCAGCGAGCTGTCCTGCTCTTCCTCTCCAGACAGGCCAGGGCCGTTCATGTGTGCACTCATTTATTTATTCATCAGGTATTTATGGACTTTGACTCTGCAAAGCCCAGTCCTGGGTGCTGGGAATACAGCTGGAAGCCTGAGCCCTGTCCTGACAGGGGCTGGGGGAGACACACAGATAAGATATTGGTTATAATTGCTTAGGAGCAAAACTAAAAGAGGTGAAGGGACAGGGAGTGACCAAGTGATATTTTTGATAAGGAGCTCAGCAGGCCTTGCTAAGAAGGTGACACTTGAGCAGAGACCCAGGTGCAGAGCTGAGGGAGGACACCTCAGGCAGAATGAACAGTAAGTGCAAAGGCCCCGAGGCAAGGGTGGGGCCTGTCCCTGTTAAGAGGATTGTAAGGAGGCTGCAGGGGCAGGAATGGAGTGAAGAGAGGGAAAGGTAGAGGAGATTAGTCTGGAATTAGGTCTTATAAGGTTTTTATACTGGCCATGACTTTTGACTTTATTCTGAGTGAGGAGGAGTAAGAGAACACCAGGGTGATCCTTCTTTCAGGACCCCCTTCTTTCTTACTGTCCTCCAGGATTAGGGGGAGGTTAAGAGCTAAGTTTTGGTATCAGACAGACCTAGATCTATCTATCTATCTATATCTATCCATCTATCTATCTATCTATCTATCTATCTATCTATCTATCTATCTATCATCTATTTTTATCTATCCATCCACCCACTACCCATCCATCCATCCATCCATCCATCCACCCTCCCATCCATCCATCTACCCTTCATCTACCCGTCCACCCATCCATTTGACAAATACTCACTGTATGCCTACTGCGTGCTTGCTGCTGCCACTTACTAGCTGAGTGACGTCGGGCAACTGGCTTATTTATCTGTAAAGTGGGGCCAGCAGTCATCCTTTCTTCAGAGACTCAGGGGTTAAACAAGACCAAGTGCTTAGCTGCTTCGCATGCACAGGCACACAGTGAGCAATGGCTGCCTCCGTGGCTGCGGATGCCATCGTCTTTACAAGCTCCTCTCCGATGCCCTCTGTGTTCCACAGCTCTTCTTCCTCTGCCCAACTGCCCCACCCCTGCCCCCTGCCCCAAGTCTGGTACCAAAACCTCACAGAACCCTTTCTGGGCCTCCCTTTCTCCCTCACCCACTCTGCTTCCTAGCCTGCATCTGTCGCTGGGCCGCAGCCTGGGGTCACGCCTCCCCAGCAATGCAGGCGCCCATTTGGTGGCGCCTCCTGGGAGGCCCAGAGACGGAATGGAACCTTCTAGGGAGCGAAACGTGGGAAAAGCCCAGGCTTTGAAGCCCTAAGACCTTTGGAATCAGACCTGTTGGGCAAACCCTGGCTCCAGATCTAGATCCCCACAAGTCACTTCCTGTCTCCAGGCCTCAGTTTCCTTGTCTGTAAAAGGGGACGGGAACACTGCAGAGCCATTGGTGGATGGGAGCATGAGGAGCACACTTTATGGCTTGATGTCGTGGGTGAGGAGCTGGGACGCGTACCCTTTACTAAAGCAGGCGGTCTGGACCCCGTCTGGGGTGTGAGTCCCAGCAATCATGTTCACAAGTTATCTGGAGTAAGGAGCCAGAACTTTCTTCAGATTCTGCAAGGGGTCCTGAGCCAAAAATATGAGGATGGGAAATGATGTGGCCACAACTTGAAAGAATGTTCTAGAATGTTTGATTGAGTCCATTCATTTTTCAAAATTCATTCATTCAGAAAACATGTTTTTGGTGTTTACTCTGCACCCAGTCTTGAGGGGGAGTCAAAGATATCCACAGAGCTAGGTGTGGTGGCCACACCTGTCATTCCAGCACTCTGAGAGGCTGAGGCAGGAGGATGGCAAGTTGAAGCCTAGCCTGGGCAACTTAGTGACTTAGTAAGACCCCATCTCAAAGTAAAAAAGGGGCTGAGGATACATTGTAGCTCAGGGCAAAGGCCCTGAGTTCAATCCACAGTATTGCAAAAAGAAAAAAGACAGGTAGCAGTACAGCCCCCATCCCCACCCCAAGACGCTCCCGCTTAGCAGCGGGGACATGGCCCTTATAGTTTTGGGAGCATCCTGTTTGAGCGGTCTCCACTGGTCTCTTCTGCTCCCTGGTGGGAAAGGCAGTACGAGTGGGGGGCACCGTCTCAGGTGATTGGCTCACAGAGATGCTACTGACTGGCCCCAAGCCATACAGCGCCTCCTCCTGCATGTCCACTGGCCCACAAGGAGTGGACAGCCACTTCCCCCGGGCTCCCTCTCCTGTCATCTTTGGCACCTTTCACTATCCCTCCTCCTCTCTTTGCCCACAGGTTTTCCGTGCCAGCTGCCATGGGAATCGGCTGTAGCTGGGATCTCTGCTCACTGCCCTCCCTTTCTGCTTTGCCAGAGCTGAGCAGTGTTGGAAGAGGTAGACTGGCTTCAGAGGAGAAGGCGTGGGGGGTTTGGAGAGACAGAGGCACCTGTTGAGGGACAGTCCCTGCGCACGCACCCCCAGTCTCTCTGATGGTGCTGTGGATAAGCCAGGCCCCGGCCCACGCGAAACTTCGCACACACCTGCAGCTCCAGGCGGTCCCCTTGCCCTCATCAGGAGCTGGCCCTGTGCCCAGGTCCCAGCCCCGGGCGCCAGGCAGCGGTGAGGGGCGGGAGGCCCTGCATGTTCCAGTATTTATTTATTTATTTGAAGGGCCAGCATTTAACAAACCTGGCTCTGCTTCCCCCCCGGGGCCGGGAGGAGGGGGACGCTGCTGCTAGGGCCTTTGATGTCAGAGAGGAGAGATGGTGAGATGCTATTGAGGAGTCGCTGCACTGTGGGTGTGTGTGCGTGGGGGGAGCCTGGTGATGTCACCTCACCAGGCCAAGGACAGCAGGCCCCATGGCCCGGCCCAGGGGTGACTTGAAAGGATCAGAATTGGGGAAGAGGAGCAAGGCCCTTCCTGGGCCAGAGCCTCAGTCCACAGCCTGGCTGCCCCCCACTAGGGGTTTGGGAGCACACACGTCCCCCAAGGAAGAGCCGATGGGGCAGTAGAACTTCCTCTCACAGGCTAAGGGGGCCCACTGTCACCCCCAGGGAGACACCGAGGACCAGGCCAGAGGCTCACTCAGAGCCACCAAGACCCACCAATGGTCTCTGAGAGCCACTCACTCTGTCTTCTCCATAGGCTCACAGAGTGATGGGGGGGGCTCAGTAAGCCAGTGAGTAAGAGACAGGCGGATGGAGATGTTGACACGGATGCCCTGTCTGGGGACCTCAGCGCATCTAGATGTCACCCATGGGGGATAAGTGAAGAGAAATCATGAGGAGGGCCATACTGGGGAGGGATGCAGGGCAGCTGCAGAGCTGGGGGTGGTGGCGAACACCTGTAATTCCGGCACTCAGGAGGCTGAGGCAGGATTGCCGTGAGTTCAAGGCCAAGTTGAACTACATAGAGAAGAACCTGCCTCAGAAAAAAAGAAAAAAGAAAAAAAAGGGGGGGAGCGCAGTTAGGGCCAGCAAGGCTGGTCAGCCATTCTCTTTAGCCCTGTTCAGGAGGGATTTCAAAAGGTGCAAATGTGAGAACAGTATAGAGAAGCCTTGTAACTTTCACCTGATTGATCAACTGTTAATATTGTGGCCCATTTACTGTTTTCATTATCTATCTATCTATCTATCTATCTATCTATCTATCTATCTATCATCTATCATCTATCTACCTACCTATCTGATACTTATATGTGTTCCCCCCCGAGTCATTTGAGGGAATGTTGCATAGATTGTGGTCCTTTACCTCTAAATAGCTCCGTGTGTATGTCCCAAGGATGGGGACATTCTCTTCCCTAACCACAGTGTAGTTATCAATTTCATTAATTTGCTTTGACACGACCTTTTATCTAATCTACTGCCCATATATCCATATTCCCTTTTTTTTTTTTGTGGGTACCGGGGGTCAAACTCAGGACCTTGCACACCAGCAGGCGCCTGTGCCGCTGAGCAATATCACTGGCCCTTTTTTCATATGTGGGTACCGGGAGTTGAACACAGGACCTCGCGCTTGCCAGGCTATCTCACTATATTCCCTTTTTTGCTTCATTTTTTTTTAAGTTTTATTTTTGTTAGTCTACATGTGCAGTACACAATGACTACATTCACCGTGGAGAGTTGGTGCCTGTACCAACACATCTTATTTCTTTTTACTTGTCCTCCATCTCTTGGTCCCCTTCCCATCATATAGCCATACTCTGATTTTGTCACTTGGCCTAGGGAGACCCTAAAGGATTTCTCCCATCCCCTTCAGTTCACAGGAGCTCAAGAAGTCACAGAGGGACAGGGAGAGGAACAAGGCTGTGACATCCTGGCTTACACTTTGCAGACTTTGACAGGATGAGGAGGCAGCCCAGCCTGGACCCCTCAGCCACCAGTGCCAGGTGTCACTACCTCCTAGCCCCATTCCCAAAGTGCCCTGTGGCCCGGATGCCCTGCTCTCAGCCATCTCAGGAAGCTGCCTTGCACCCTGGCCCTTGAAAACCCTGCTTTGGGGCTCTGCTGCTGTGTCCTGTAAATCTGGCTGCTGCCCTCCCTGGCACACACTCAGCATGGGGGCGGGGAGCGGGGCCAGAGCACCACATCGGTTGTTCCAGATGTTGCAGCTGGCAAGGCCCAGGCTCAACAAGGCCAGCAATGGCCAGTGGGAAAGAGGGGGCCCCGTCCCAGAGGGCCTCTGGGCCTTAGGACGGTGGAGTCTCCCTAGAGCAACCCCCTCGCCTCTGAGGGCCCCATGCACACCCTCTGGTTCCGGCTGGAGGTGAGCTTCTGTGTGTCCTCCCTGCCCATGCCTGGAACAGTGCCGGGCACCTAGTAGATATCAATACCTGTTTGTGGAATGAATGAATATATCAACCAATGAACAGTTTTTCTATCTATCTGAGAGACCAAGTTAGCACTTAGCGTCATGGTTCTAGGACTCCACCCAACCAATTGTTGGGTCACTAACAGGGTCTTGCGCTTCACGCAGCACTGATTCCACCCTCTGGCCAAACTTAGCCCCACTGCGCATCACCTACTGGGGACCATAGAAAGAGCTGGGTAGAAGGCACCGTGGGATGGGGGCAGTGCCCACCTGGTCTTTACGCTGGCTCAAGGCCCAATAGGTGGGTTCGCGGCCAGAGGACTCCTGGCTTACCAAGGACCTCTCGGTGTATTTTGGTGTATCTTGGATGGTTTCATTGTCAACCTGTCTAGAGCAAGCAGATGTCAGGGATGCTTTCTGCACCCTCCCTTTGGGGCCCCCTAGGCCCAGCCAAGGCTCTGCCCACCCAGCGTGGGTGGCTGGACTGTGGAGGTTGACTCAAGCCTGCATCCTCGGTCTGCGCCAACCAGACCAAAGGTGTCCCATACCCTGCCTGGTCTGGGATGGTATCCAGACCCTGGTCCCCAAGGTCCTCCCACCCTTGCTGGACAGTGGCCTCTCCCAGTGACTCAGCCCTGACGTCATGGGGCGAGCGGAAAGGCCATGGCGTGGGAGGTGGAGGCTCCCTCCCTCCTGTCCTCACCTCCCTGGGCTCAGTCCCCATAACCTCCTTCCTTCCCAGTATCCCTGTCTTCTCCCATGAGCCTTTGTGCCAGGCACTGTTGCCCTTGGCCATGGAGCCATGACCTGGACACTGTGGGTCACATGTGCATGACGTAGCGACACTGTGTGCATCCCACTCTCCCCCCACCCTAGGGGGGAGCAGTGGGGCACAGACCCTTCCTTTGGTGGCCTGGGGCACTCTCTGTTCCCTCTGGGCCTCTCCTCGCTGCTGGCCCTGGATCCCCTTGTCTACCTCCCTCAGCTGTTTGATCTCCCCCAGATAGAAGAGGATCCCTGGGTCCCACCCCCTCACCCGCAGGCCAGTGCACTTAGCCTCCAACTCTGTCCTGTTGCACCCCGCCCCGCTGGCCCCCTCCTCCACCCCACTTCAAAGCCCAGAGCTAGCAGGAGCTAATTACATGCCCCCCACCCCCTTTGCTTGTTAAGTGTCATTAGCCCCAGTTTACAGATGAGGAAACTGAGACTGGGGAGGTGGAGGACGTCACCCCTTCCATCCCCACCCTGGCCCCTGAGCCAGGGCTAGCACAAGATCTGGGGGCCCTGCCAAGACTCCCCTTCTTTGGAGGACCTGGGGGCCCAAGGCCCACTTCCAGTTCCCACTTCCTGTCCCCCCTCCCCCCAGCTCTTGTCTCCTTCCCTTGGAGCCAGTGGAGGGTTTGGGCAGAGCCGGGAGTCCCAGGGATGGGGTGGGCAGGGAGCCACTCAGAAATCACACACAGGCAAAATGCAAATGTACCCCCAATTATTACCGAGTCAGGGCGAGGCGCTGCAGGTAATAGGACTCGGGGAGTGGAGGGACCCCCACCCTCCTGTTCATCGGCTTTCAGAGGCCCCACTATGGAAAAGGAAGGGCGATGTTCTCATTCTGAGGGGGCCTGGGTGAGCAGGGTGGGGCGGGCCGGGTGGTGCTGACGCTGGCAGGGCCTCGGAGGGTGCCACGCTGGGGCTGCCAGCCAGGACAACCCTGCCCTGGGAATGCGAGAGCCTTGGCTCCCCGCTTGGGACAGATCTCTGACCCTGTTTGACTTGGCCAACTGGGGCTTAGAGGGCTGGGGGATCTTCGAGACACCCCCAGTATGGACAGAGAAACTGAGGCCCAGAGAGGACACTGATTGGCCCGGAAGGGGCCACACTGTGCAGAGGGAAAAGCAGAGAATCCAGAGAGCTGAGTCAATGAAAGTAGGGAAAAGCAAAGGCTGGAGAGGGCGTGGAGAGTAGATGGGAAGTGGCAGGCTGTGAGGGGGAAATGCACTGCTCAGGAGGGTGTTACTGTCCTGAGTGCCGGGATCCTGGGTAGATTTCTTACATGGCTCTGGCTGGCAGATGCAGTGCTGGCCTACGACAAGAGATAGAGGCTGAGCTGCTCACTAGCTGAGGTTTTTGGTGCTAATGACTCCATGAGTGCAGTTGAGATGGAGGGCAGACTAATCCCAGCACTCAGGAGGCTGAGGCAAGAGGATCACCAAGACTTCAAGCCCAGCCTGAGCTACATAGCAAGACCTTGTCTCAAAAAAGAAAGAGAAAGAAGAAAGAAAGAAAGGAAGAGTTGGGAAGCAGAGAGAACCAACCAGTCTACTAAAAGCCCTCAGTCTGGGGCCGGTGAGATAGCTCAGTGGCATAAGTGCCTGCCTGGCAAGTGCGAGGTCCCGAATTCGACTCCTGGTATCCACATACGAAAAAAGGGCCGGTGATATCGCTCAGCGGCACGGGCACCTGCTGGTGCTTGAGGTCCTGAGTTCGACCCCCAGTACCCATTAAAAAAAAAAAAAAAAAGAGAGAGCCCTCTGTCCTTTTGGCCCTACTCTTCCCTCTTATCAGGGCAGGATGTGAAACTTCGGGGGTCTTTTTGGCCTGGTGACCCCTTGTGAGTGTCCAGGGCCCACTAAAGTGACCGGGAAGGAGAGGGCAGAAGGCAAAACACAGCGGGGTCACTGTCCTCCTCTGACCCTCTTCTGCTTCCATACGGTGACATCCACATAGAAAGACATTAGCGGACCTGCTCTGGGAGGTCCCGGTGGGCTCTCAGGGTCTCTGTGATATTCACATTCCCAAGCTCCATGTCTCCTCCCTGGGGTGGGGGGAGCCTTCCTTGAGTCCCCGCCCCAGAATGTGTCTCCTTCCGCAGCTCATTAGCGGTGAACTCCTTTGTCCCGTGGTCCTCCTTCCTGCACCCTATTGCTGTCTGCCGACTTCCGCCACCTCCCCATCTAGGCAGGGACGGGTCAGGTGCTCAGCTGGAGAGGTGGCAGGGCTGCTCTCTGGCCATCCCCCTGTTGGGGGGATCTGGAGAATGCCCCGTCCCCAAGAAGTTTGGCCTGGGGGCTGAAGCTTGGCCCTGGTCCCGATGCCCTGCTTACATGTTCTGGGCCTTAGGTGAGGCGTTTGCCCTCCCTGGGCCTCAGTGTCAACAGGTTGCCTGTACAGAGCCTGCCAGTTTGAATAGTTCATCAAATCTGTGCTCAGAAACTAATCTGGTCCCATCAATGACCCTGTCCCTCTTCAGTTCGTCAGAAATCGTAAATCTCACCGGTCTAACAGTCTCTAAGTTTCTGCTGAGCAGCCTTGCTTTGATTTCTCCCCTCAGTGACCTGAACAAAAGCTGTGCCATGAACAGAGAACATGAAGTGGCCATGAAGAAGGGCGTTGGGTGGGACAGGACAGCTGGGGGACAGAGTTGTGGAAGTGGCCTCAAGGAGGGAGGTGAGATTTCTATACCTGTAAACTTATCAGGCGCCTGCAAGGGGGTCCCCGAGAGGTGCGGGTGGCTGTCCAAGGTCATACGGCAGTTAGCGGCAGAGCTGGGACTTGAACCCTTGACTTGTGACTCCTCAGGATGGCAGGCTGAGGCTGGAGAGGTTTGGAGGTAGAACCAGGAGTGATGCAGTGGGAGTGGGGGGTCTCCACTTTCCTCCTAGCATCCCTCAGCCTGAAAGAGGAGCAGAGTTACAGGGGGCCAAAGATCTATGGGAAGGGTCAGCCCTTCTGGATGGCAAGGGGTCCCAGGCTGTGAGGTGGCTGTGAAAAACTGCCCGAACCTGGCTGGAAAGGTCAAAGGGCAGCCACCCTTCCTCCTGGTGTTCCTTTGGGGTCCTAGAGGGATTCAGAAATGGGGAGCAAAGCCCTCTCCCCTGGAGGGCTGGAGGGGTGAAGGAAACCTCCCAGTTCATTCTGGGCTGGTTGAGACAGTCCGGAGTGGTGGCAGGGGATGTCTCCAGCCCTGTGATCCAGGAGGAAGACCAGGGATGAGAGAGAGGGGCTCACGGTGCCAGGCCACCTCCAATAGCTGGTGTTCAAGGCAGCTACTTCCTCCTTCACAGCCAGGGTGGCTGTCAGGGCTGTCATTGGGGAAGGATGAGAGATTAGATTATATCAGGTCCCCCAAACTCTTAGAGGGGATTAAAGCACCCCTACTCTTGCAGGGCTAAGGGGCAGAGCCAAAGGGCAGGTGTGGAGGCTGGGATGAGGACACATCTGGAAAGTTGTTGGGATTCATTCTTCAGGGGGTGAGGGCCAGGGCTTAGCTCCTTCTCCAGCCTCCAGCCCTGTCCATCTCCTGTGGGCAGCCCTGCTTCTGGAGCTCTTCCCAGGCCATTCGTAGGAGACGGAGGGGAGCCTTTGGGTCTGGGTACCCCTTTTCTTGCCAGTGATTCTCTTTTTTTTGGAGACAGAGTCTTGCCATGTAGTCCAGGCTGGCCTTGAATTCACTATGTATCCCAGACTGGCCTTGAACTTGTGGTGATCCTCCTGCCTCAGCCTTCTGAGAACTGGGATTATAGGTGTAGGCCACCATGCCTGGCTTTTTTTTTTTTTTTTTTTTTTTTGACCTGTGACTCTCTATACAGAGCCCCTCCTGAGAAGAGACCAATCACCCCCACCCCACCCTGAACTCATCAAACTCGAGCCCTTGTCCTGGGGAAACAGTCACCAATCCAACGGGGAGGCAAGACTCCCCCGTGCTCAGGATATGGACACAAGATGACAGTAGAGTGACAACTGACTGAATAGTGATGGGCTGGGTCACACAGAGCAGGGCCTTCACAGGAGAAGGGAGCCAGGACACACACAGAGGAGGGGAAAGAGGTACTGTATACTTCCCTCCCCTGTGCCCACTGTGGCTCTGCCCAAGACCGGCCTGGCCCCAGCAGGATGGGACAACAGGGCCTCAGTGTGGCCTCAGGATGGGGCTCCGAGGTGCTGCCTTCAAGGCCCAGAGAAGCAAGCTGAGTGCCTGGGAGAGAGCGTGGAGGAGGAGGACTGGAAGCCAGAAAGTCGGGCCTTAGTCCCGGCCCTAGGCACTGAGGGGGCGGAGGGAGGACGCTGAGTCCTCCCGGGCACAGGGGAGGATGAGAGGGATGCAGGGCCCAGAGGCAGGCCTAGGCCAGAGTCCTGACTGCATGCCTGCGCTGTGCCCACCCTAGCCCACCCTGGCTCTACCCAAGGCGAGCCGGGCCCTGGCTCCCCCCACGCCAGCCAGCCAGCCCCCCGCCGCTGCCTGGAGAGAAGGTGCCGAGCTGCTGCGAGGAGCCTCGGTGGGGGTTGATGGGAGACCGCCAGGCGCCGCTTAATAGGATTTTAATTATACAGCTCCAGCAAGAATTTTTTCCCCCCTGGGCTTGGGCCCTCACAGATACCTCCATCTCCACCTCAGCATCTTCCCAGCCCTGGCAGCCCATGCTTGCAGGCCCCCGCCGCCTGCCCTCACCCACTGCGGGGGACTCTGGCCTGGCTCCTGGGCGCTGGGGGAGGGCTTGGCACCCGCCCTCAGCCACAGTGGCCGGGACACAGGCTCCTGGGGAGGCCTCATGCGGGAGCTCCTCCGAAGTCTGTCTGCGTCGGGCACTGGGCATGGCGGGCCCAACCTCGGCGCTGGGCAGGCGGGGTGTGACCGCCACTCAGCTCCCCCCGTGCATTCCATGCTCATTTTTCTGGGGTGATTCTGCCCCCCGCCAGGCCCTTTGGAGATGATTGTCTCATGTGATGTTACCACTCCGGGAGGCAAGCAGAGCAGATGGAACGATAATCTCTGCTTTATGGATCAGGAAACTGAGGCCCAGGAGTCGAGGTGACTTGCCAAGGACACGATGAGTAAGAAGTGTGGACTTCCTGCAGACTCCACACTCCCAGCTCTGTCCCAGGTCCCGAGCGGCTATGCAGCTGGGAGGAGCTGTGACACCCTGGTCCTCCCTCAGAAAGCCCCCTTCCTGCTCCCTGTCTCTCCCCTCTGACCTTCAGGCATGAGATGCTACACCCCCCCAAGTCTGGGGCTGGGTCCCTGATGTCACACTCCCCCTGCTCCCCAGTCTGACCGCCATAACCCATTACACTGTTGGCACTGGCTGCTTACCAGTCTGGTCGTCACCTAAATGTCCTTGACCCATCAGGATAAACCATTCTGTGTCCACCAGTCAGGCCCTGAGACCCTCTCATACGGCTGTGCTCTGTAAAACGCCCTCTGCCTTGCAGCCGGCCTGTCCCTTTGCTAGATTCCCCATCAGGCAATGAATGCCAGCCACCAACATGTCACCAACTTTCTCGGCAGCAGCACTTTTGAGGGCAGTGTTTTTTGTACATCCTTATTATATTTTTTACAACTACTTTTTTGTTTTAGACATACAGAAATGTTGCAAATATAGAACAGAGGATTCTCGTATACTTCTTGCCCAGTGTCCCCTATTGTTTTTTTTTTTTTTTGTGGGTACCGGGGGTTCGACCTCAGGACCTCGCGCGCCAGGAGGCGCCTGTGCCGCTGAGCGATATCACCGGCCCCGTTTTTGTATGTGGGTTCCGGGAGTCGAACTCGGGCCCTCGCATTTGCCAGGCAGGCGCTTAAGCCGCTGAGCCATCTCACCAGCCCTCCCCTATTGTTTTTTGTTTGGTTTGGTTTTGGTTTTGGTTTTTTGGAGACAGAGTCTTGCTATATAACCCGGGCTGGCTTTGGACTCTTGGCAATCCTCCTGCCTCAGCCTCCTCAGTGCTGAGATTACAGGCATGTGCCACCATGCTCAGCTTCCCCTATTGCTAACATCCTATATCACTAGGGTACATTGGTGCCGGCCAAGAAACAAACATTGGTATGTTAGTATTAATTCAACATTTTTTCAAAATTTACCATTTATTATATTCTTAATTGCCACAACTAATACATGAATACATTCTTGTGTACATTATGGACCTGCCATCACCCCTTCCCCAAGGCCTTTCCGCCCAGGGGTAATCCCTCTCCCCCCTCTGTGCCGCTTAGCTGCGGGGACTCCGTAGGTACTCGGCAGTGGGGCTGTGAACGCAGACTGAACCAACCGTGCATGCCCAAGGCTGGACAAGGCCTCTGCCCACCTCTGCCGGATGTGGCTTTGTGTTTTCTGCTGGAGGCAGGGCCTGGGCTCAGTCTCGCCAGAGGAGGCAGCTGACTCGCAGCCTCATGTGTCTCATCCATGCCTCCTTCCCTAGAGGGCAACTGTGAGCCACGGCTGCAGCCTACCTGCCCAGCAGAGCCTGCTGCCACCCTCTAGGGTCACAGAGGCCTCCACCGATACTGTGCCATCTTTCCCCACCGTTGGGCCTGCCCAGAGCTCTGCCATGGTCACCCAGCAGCCAGGGCAGGATGGGCTGGGATTCCTGCCCGGGCCGGGGACCCCTGAGGGCAGACCCTGGGTCTCCTGTACCTTCCTTCCTGCTGTACATGCATCAGGGGCACTGATCACTGCCAGTGACAGCCAGGTGACTTTGCTGAGGCCCTAGGAGCAAGGCTGGGGCTGGAAAGGGGCTGTGGCGGCTGAGGACCTGTCCATCTGAGGAGCCATTCATCTTGATGTGTCGCTGGCCATCCATCCACCCCTGCCTTAGTGCTTGCCCGCCTCTGCCAATCGCAGGGAAAAGAGGAAGTATGAGTGAAGATAGTGGCGGCAGCTGTCACCCACAATGGCCTGTCCTTCCAATTTCAAGCTTTCTCCTGGGCCTTACTGCCTTCCCCTTGGTGCCTGGGCCATCAAGTCAGAAGAGACAAGGCAGAAAAAGCGCTCTGGAGACCAATGGGGTCCTGGGGGGTAGTGGTAGAGGGAGGGAACCAGAGAGGAAAGTGGGGGTGTGGCTCAAGGTGTGTACACACATGTGAGTCTGACAGAGTGCATGTGTGTGCGTGTGTGTGCCTGTGCATGTGTGCAGACTGAGGGGCCATGTTCCCCGGATTACCCAGGGCAGGTCTGCAGCAGGGAGGGCCACCATGGGACTCAAGCTTAGGAGAAGCTGTGGAGCTGGCCAGCCAGGGGAGCAAGGGCCACAGCATCGCGGCCACTGCAGTGGCACGAGATGAAAGGCCAGGAGCAGGGCTGTTGGCAGAGGGACAGGCGGCTGGGTGGAGGCGGGGTGGGGGAGGGGAGATAACCATCTGCCAGGTGTAGACATGGCGGAGTGTGGAGGACGCGGGCGGAGTCTTAGCCCTTGGGATCAGGAGCCTGAAGTTGGAAGGGTTCCCTGTGAGGTCATCTGATCTGGCCTTGTGCCTTCGGGTGCTTGGCCTCAAACCACGCAGGCCCTGCCGGGGGATGGCTTCTGGGGCTGGGTGCTCACCCTGGCATTGCACCCAGCCAGAGCAGCACTTCCGGAGCTCTAACTCTGAACCTGGTGTGCACTTGAAGCCACAGCCCTCGCTGGGGACGGTCCACCAGGCCCTGCCTCCGCTGAATGCTGGAGGCCATCAACACCTCCAGACCACGTCCGCCTTAGCTATCTTTTGTCCCTGGTTCTGAATGTCTCTCACTTGGGCTTTGTAATTATTGGCCTCCCAACCTTGCAAGAGAAGCTTCCTAGACCGTGGGAAAAGGAGAAGGAACTGCCTTGCTTCCTAAATCTCCCTCTACCTTTCTAAATTCGCCCATACTTCTCTAGTCCAGTCTTCTACCTTTTGTCACCCAGAAATTCCTTCCCAGCTCCCCACTCTACCTCCCCAGCACTCTCACAGTAGCCTTTCTAACATGAGGCTCACAGCACTATTCTCTGCTCCACACCTGTTCATGCAATGCTGCCCGGAGCCAGGAGGGGAGCCTGGCTGGGCCCCCAGACCATAAATGCACAGTAAGACCTTGGCTAAAGCCCCCGGCAGCCCAGGGGTGCAGGGTCTGCTAAGTTCTGCGGAGCACAACACACCTGTGACCCCCCACCCACCAAGCCCCAATCAGGGGCTTCTTGTTCTAAGTTGTTGAAATAAACAGCAATAGTGTCTACATGCCAGTATCAGAGGTGGGATTTGTAGAAAATAAAAAATATATTGATATCCTTGTTAATCCTCCTTCCTTTCAGAGACATATGTATCACAGGGTTTTTTATTAAATTCAAGAATAAGGTGATGGATTCTTATGCAACAAAATTTCCTAGTAGTATTTTTGTGTGTGTGGGTGGGTACCGGGAATCTCCTAGTAGTATTGAACATGTTCTTGTTTCTCTGAGTCCCAGGGTACTCACGAATTAGCAAAGTATTCAAAATAGATGCACATGGCAGGTGAGATAGCTCAGCGGCATAAACACCTGCCTGGCAAGCGCGAGGTCCTGAGTTCGACTCCCAGTACCCACATAAAGGAAAAAAAGGGCCGGTGATACCGCTCAGCGGCGCAAGCGACTGCTGACAAGCGCGAGGTCCTAAGGTCGACTCCTGGTACCCACATTAAAAAAAAAAAAATAGATGCACATGGCAGGTGAGAAACATTTTGATCTGCTAAATAACCCCTATAACTCCTTTTGTGTAAAGGAGGGTCTGGGTGGTACACTCATGAAATTTGATAGTGAATATATATATATTTTTTTCTTTTTAGCACTAGGGATTGAAGTAAGGGGCACTCTACCACTGAACTACATTCCCAACCCTTTTGATTTCATTATTTGTATCTGTCTTGCTAAATTTCCCAGGCTGGGCTTTAACTTGGGATTCTCCTGCCCCAGCCTCCCTGAGGGTGGGATTATAGCTGTATGCCTCTTGTGCCTGGCTGATATTAAATCTTTACATTGTCAATTTGAAGGATATTGAACATTGGAATTACAAAGCATTAGGTTTTTTTTTTTTTGTGGGTACCGGGGTGTCGACCTCAGGACCTCGCGCGCCAGCAGGCGCCCGTGCCGCTGAGCGATATCACCGGCCCCTTTTTCGTATGTGGGATCCAGGAGTCGAACTCGGGCCGTAGCGCTTGCAAGGCAGGCGCTTAAGCTGCTGAGCCATCTCACCGGCCCCATAGGTTTTATTTTTAAAATCTGACTTAATTAGATTTACACAATTTTAGATTAAAAATGTAAAATTAATTAAACATTAACTTATTTTCTCCCTTTTAAGTAAGTTTTTTTTAAATTTGGAGACGTGTTCTCACTAAATCACTAAATTGCCCAAACTGGGTTTCAATTTATAGTCTTCCTGCCTCAACCCCCCAGAGTGCTGGGATTGTAGATTGTGCCACTATTCCCAGTTTAGAATATTTTAGTCACATAAATATTCAGCCATAGGAAAATCTTGGCTTTATGCAAATTTCTGATTTTGTTGTTACGAAGCAATATTGTCAAGCAAGGTAGAAAGACCATATTTTATTTAGCAATTTATTATCTCGACTTGTGGCCCTCCTGTTGTCCTGGGCCCCACACATTTTGGGGGTGGTCTCTCCATTTCCTGCTGGGCTCCTCGGCGTGGTCACAAAAGCCTATAGCACCCGGACTCTACCTGCTTCTCCAGGTCTGTCCAGGCCACCCTGGGCGTGGGAGTCCCAGGACACAGACACCTTGCTGGCCTGCCCCAGCGTGACAGGACCTCTCCTTCCCCTGCCAATGAATGATGGGCAGATGCTACTCCTGCTTGGAGCCTCAGCCAAGTTGTGCCTCCCTGGCCCCAGCAGGAAGAGGGGTGCCCTTCCAGGTGCATGGCAAACAGTTCTTCTGTCACATGGGAGGCTGGTCAGCAGCCTCTCCACGGTCAGGACCTTTCAGTGGGCAGGAATTTGGGGTTCAGTGGGCACTAAGGCTCAGTGCCAGGATGCTGGGGGCCTAAATACCTTGGAAGTCTGTAGGACTTGGCCATGAACATACTCATACTCTAGGGGAAAGTGGCTGAGGCCTTGGGCTTTGCCCAGCTGTGTAAACCGCTGAGTGGGCCCTAAAGAGCCACAGCTGGTCTGAGAAGACTGGGGTATCCCCGAATGGCTCCTGCCGCTGCCGTCATTGAGAGCCAGCTGGTAACTGGTAGCCAGGGGCTCCATAAAGAAGGCAGAGGGCAGAGCACTGGCTGTCCTGTCTCACCTTCCATCCCTTAGAGAACCATAGCCCGTCTGTCAGGCCACCTCACCCATCTCCCACTTGACAGAGGAGCAAAGCGAGGCTCAAGGCTGGGGGTGGCTTGTCCCTGGGTGATTGAGAGGCACAGCAAGGCTGGACTTGGGGTCTCCTGACCCCTCATCTAGGGGGTGCTCTGACCATCCCTCAGGCCTCTGGGATGACGATATTCTCTGCCCAGAGCTGGTGGAACCCATAGCAATGGGGACATAGCCCAAGCCCCACTGTGGTCGCAGGTCCTGTGGGAAAACTTCCCGACACTACCATCCTTGGGGCTCCTGTGGCACACAGTGCATAGCTCCTCCCACCCCTTCCCACCTCAGCCTCCTCTCCCTCTCTCGTGGACTGTAGACTCTGGCCTCCCTGTCCCTTGCTCCCCCTGCCTGACCTTCCCCCTGTGGGTCCCTGAGCCTGAGTCTCCATTCAGCCTTCAGCTCCCTGAGGCCCCGGCCCCTGGGATCCTGGTTCCTTCAACCCAAAGGCCACACAAAGAGTTTGAGGCAACCACGAGAGCTGGGAAGTAAGAGGCCATGCCCGTCTTTTGCTTTATTTATATATTTATTTAGTTAGTTATTGTCATCAACATCCTCCCAAGAGTGATAAATAACACCGAGGGCCAGCGGCCCTACTTACAAACAGGTATTATTATTTGCTCCACTTTCCAGCTGGAGAAACAGGGCTTAGAGAGGCTGCAGGAAGCCCAAAGTCATTGCATTAAAAACGGCCGGCAGGGCTGGCTCCAGGTCCACTGGGGCAGCCAGTGGCAAGCAGTTCTGCTCTTTTTCTCCCTGTCCTCAGCCTTTGATCCTCCTCCTCCTCCTCCTCCTCCTCTTCTTCCTCCTCTTCCTCCTGCTCCTTCTCCTTCTCCTCTTCCTCCTCCTTCTCCTCCTCCTCTTCTTCCTCCTCCTTCTCCTCCTCCTCTTCCTCCTCCCCTCCTCCTCCTCCATCTCTTCCTCCTCCTCCTCCTGCTCTTCCTTGTCCTACTCCTCCTCCTTCTCCCTCTCCCCCTCCTCCCAGAACACCTAAGAAACCTGCTGTCCAGGAGCCAGGATTAGGTGAAGACCCATTCAGGGAGGCAGCCCAGGTTTTCTCCTTTCTGCACTCTCACCCACATCAGGAAAGCAATGGTGCTGGCACCGTTTGGGGACTGAGAGGGAGAGAAGGGACTCCAGCCCCTCCCTAGCTGTGCCCACTCCCCTGGAGGGAGATAGGAGCTGAAATGGGAATGTGGAGTGCCTGAGTATCAGGTCCCAAAACACGAAGGCCAAGAGCAGACACAGTGGGACCTCTGACGTGCACCTGTGTTGTCCCGGCAGTTTCTGTGTGTTCCCAGAATGCACTGGGACAGTCCCGCACACACCTGGGCACCCAATCTTTGAGCACCAGTGCTATTCAGTCACCCTGTTCCCAACAGGCTCAGTGCCTCATGGAATAGCAGAGGCCTCTCCTGCCTCCCTTCCGAAGCACTAGCCAGCAGGAAGGCAGGGGGTGCTGATGGCGGAAACCTGGGCCAGAGATTGCAGGAGGCTTCCAGGAGGTGGCAGGAATTGAACCTGGCTGGGTTGGCCACCTCTGCTAGATTAAGCTCAAATAACTGCAGTTCCGGTAGTACAATAAAACAGGCCAGCTTGAGAAGGAGCGAGTTATTACCAGAACCTCACAGGAAGGCTAGGCAGTAACCTGTGAAGGGAATACCTCAATAGAGCTAAGGGGAAAATGAAAACAAATCTGATTGTGTTTTAAAAATCCAAATCAGGGGCCGGTGAGATGGCTCAGCGGCGTAAGCACCTGCCTGGCAAGAGCGAGGGCCCAAGTTCAACTCCTGGAACCCACATACGAAAAAAGGGCTGGTGATATTGCTCAATGGCATGGGCGCCTGCTGGCGTGCAAGGTCCTGAGGTCGACCCCCGGTACCCACACACACACACACAAAAGTCCAAATCAGGCATGGCAACACAATCCTATAATCCCAGCCCTCAGGAAACTGAGGCAGGAGAATTATGAGTTTGAGGCCAGCCTGGACCACATAGTGAGACCCTGTCTTTAAAAAAAAAAAATCAATTTATAAAGGAAATTCAAAGACTGGATTGGGCAATAGCATCAATGTCCTGTAATAGGGCTTAGGAAGTTGGAGAAGCCACTAAAGAACTGGAGAGAAGGGCCGGTGAGATGGCTCAGCGGCATAAGCGCCTGCCTTGCAAGCGCGAGGGCCCGAGTTCGACTCCCGGATCCCACATACGAAAAAGGGGCCGGTGATATCGCTCAGCGGCACGGGTGCCTGTTGGCGCGCGAGGTCCTGAGGTCGACCCCCCGGTACCCACAAAAAAAAAAAAAAAAAAAAAGAACTGGAGAGAAGAATGTGGGATGATCACTTGGACTTTATTTTAGAAGGCACTGGGGAGCCAGGTGGGTGTCAGAACAGCAGAGAGAAATCCAAGTGTTGGTAAGATGAATTAGACAGCACTATGCTGCATCAGATTAGGGTAAAGAGGGATGGGAAAGGGAGGAGATAAATTACAGTACTAGCCAAGTGCACACCAGGGCTGTGTGTGTGTGGTCACACTTACAAAGTTGTGCATGCAAAGCCCTCCAGTGTGTAGACACCCAACAGTTGTGACAACACTGAATGGTGTCCAGATTTGAAGCAGGGGCCGACGTACCTGATCTCCCACCCATTTCCAAAGTCTTAGGCATGTGCGGGAGTGTGTACGGATGTGTGTGTACAGTTAGGCACACATGAGTGTGTGCAGCATCCACCACTGTGTTCGTTGCTGAGGCTCTGTGTATTCATAGGCGTGCACACTACAGGGTGAGCTGGTGTTGGGGAGACTTTGCAGGCTTCTGTCTGGGGGAGAAGCTGAGGAGCAAATGTTACAGATGTGCACGGCCCTGCGGATTCTGGTGTGCCGGTGTGATACACAGTGTGTGCGGAGGTGGGACTGGGGGGGGTACGGATGATGAGTGGATTTTTGCTCTTATGGGCTGGGGAGTTGGGGGGTAGTACTGGCTGGTGTACAGCTGTGTGTGAGGCTCTGACTTGCATCTGGTCTGGGGACCCCTGTGTTGGGGGTGCTATGAGCCAGGGCCCTTCCTACAGCAGCCCAGTGGGTCATCCTGTGTCCTGCATGGTACCAGTTGTTGCCTGTCTCAGCAGGTGAGGAAGCTTGCCAAGGGTCACACTTCCATCCAAAGCAGAGCTGGGCCCCAGGACTCCAAGCCCAGTGTTCTTGCCTTGGTGGCCACCTCCAGCACGAGGGAAGGTGAATCCTGGGGACACGGTTGGCGAGTGGACAGGGAATGGGGCACATGGCTGCCTCTGAGACCAGGTAGGGCCCCAGGCCCCTGGGACCCCAGGTGAGTGTCCACCTGCCCAAGTTCTCTGCCTCCATGGGGGCCTCATCTGCACCACCTCCTGGGCTCATCTGTCCCCCGGAGACCTGCTCCCTGCCAACTCACATCCCCTCCATGTACCCTCCGCCCAATTCCACCCAGCTGGGTGCTCCAGTCATTGTTCTGGCGCAGGAGGGCGAGGGGGCGGCTTGTGGGCGTCGCGACGCCGTGCTGTCTGCTGAGCCCGTCCGCTTGTTATTACCTCTGCTCCAGGCTCCCATTAGCCCGCCTGCCCCAGAGGCCCGCGCAGCCTCCCTGCTCCTCGGCACCTTTGTTCCTTAATTATCACTGGGAGCCCTGCTCACCTGCCTGCCACTTTGTAAGAATCTGTCTGGCTCCCCTTTGCCGCCCGCACCCCCAAGACCTAAGCCCCTCCACCCTGGGGCGGGGGCTGGTGTCTAGCTGCGGCTTGCCCAAGGCTCCCGCGGCTCCAGAGCCTCAGGCCTGGCCCATGCCCAGCCCCTTATGGAGGCTTTTTCTCTTAGTCCTTGCCACCTCCTCTGAGGACCCTGTCCAGGTTAACCCTGTGTTGGGTATCAAGGCTGAAGGGACTTTAAACTATCATGTGACTCCCCAGTAACTGTCTGGATTGGGCAACCCACAGAAGGTACTCAATGAATATTCAGAGAGGATAATTAACCTTGCAGCCTCTACTTGAATGCTTCCTTTGATGGACAGCTCACTCTCTCCCAAAGCAGCCAGTGCCACCCCGAGATGGCTGGGACCACTACCAGTGTATAAAACCGTTCTCAGCCAGGAGTGGTGGCACATGCCTGCAGTCCCAGCATTCAGAAGGCTGAGGCAGGAGGATGGAGTTTAAGGCCAGCCTGGGCTATGTAGTGAGACTGCATCTCAAGAAAACCAAAATATAAAAAATAAATAAAATAAAATAAAGTAGAGTCCACATTGATGTGTTTTCAGAATCTGAGGCTCAGTGCTATCTTCCCTACTGGGGTTCACCACTGGTCACTCCAGGCAGGAAATCCCTAGATGCTGTCCACAGGGCCCTCGATTCTCCTGCTGGGCTCAGGGATGTGGTTTGGCTGAGCCCAGCTCAAGCCCCCTGGCTTTCCTCCTCTTGAGTCCCAGGCCTCTGGCTGCTGTTCCGGGCTTGAAGGTGAGAGGAAGAGCCACTGGGTGGGAAGCCTGCTGCCAAACAAGCTCTGACAGCGGCAACCACTGCGGAGGAGGGCGCTGGTGGCACTCGGCACTGGCACTCCCAGGCCAGGCTGGGGGTGTGGAGGTGGCCTCAGGGAGTCCATGGGTGACAGAAACCTCCCCTGTCAGCCAGCTGCCACTGTGCTCACCCCTGCTTCACTGCACCACAGGCGAGGTGGTTGGGGCCCAGCAGCCAATGAATGGCCCTGTCCTCCTAGGCACTGTGTTCTGGTCCTGGGGATGACCACAGAGGGCTGCCGGAGCTTCCACTGGTCCTTCTCCTATGGTCACACAGAGGAGGGACAGGCATACTTGGGGGACACTGTGTCCTCAAAGGGTCTCAGGGCCTGTGCCTGGGCCCACTGCCACCTCTATCCTCGGAAGAATCCCCTGAAGGGCACCTTTGTGTTACTTAAGTGTGTCTCAGTTCCTCTCTGAGCCAGGCCTGTGTGGGCAGGGTCAGGCCTTCCCTCTCAGACTGGAGGCTCTGGGGAGCAAGGTGGCGCAGGAAGGGTGGGACCACACCCCCCCCACGCTAGGCACGCCAGAGAGCCACAGGGAGGCCAGGGAGGCCCTGGCTCTGGTCGAGAGCCTTCTGGACAAACACCAACTGGGGTGGAGGACCGGTCGGGAGGCCACCTCTTGCCACCAGACCGTGACCTCAGCCCGGCTGCCTCGTGCAGCTTTCCGGATCTGAGTCAGTCCCTGCTCAGGCCGCTGTTGGGCGGCCATCCCCAGGGTCAGCCCCAGGGGGCCACCAGCTTCCACCACACACCCCACCCACACAGAGGCCTCGCCCAGTCCCGCCGGGCAGCCAGGGCTCTGGAGGGTGTGAGGGGACCGCAGAGGGCAGAGGTCCCCTGCCTGGCCACCCTCTCACCCCTCTAGCCTCCCCGCCTAAGACAGCTTCTCCATGTGGTGGAGCTCCATGTTGTGTGCAGCGGCCTGGTCAGGTGCCACCAGGACACAGAGGCACCCCCATAGCAAGCTGGGCACAGAGGGACCCCCCAAAATCAATGTGCATTTCTTCTATGATCGCCACTTCCGTGGGGTCTCCTTTCTCACTGACTGAAGCCAGACGCCTGGAATGTCCCCAGAGCCTGTGTGTGGCTGCGCAGGGAGTAGGGGACAGGGGACATGGAGCTCCTACAAGGGAAGGGTGAGAGGTGTCTCAGCCTCACCCTCAGCCCAAAGGGTCTTCCTTTTTTAGAATTGCTACTAACACATGTTTACAGCGCACAGTGATTGTGCTCATCGTGGGGAGTTGGAACACATCTTCATTCGTGGTACGCCCTCCCCCATCTCTTGGTCCAGAGGGATCTTCACTCCCAGCACTGCAAGTCCTTCCCTTGTTGCGACCCCTCCAGGACCCTCCTATGTCACTCAAAACAGCAAGGCCTTACCCACCTCTGACCTCATCTCCTCTTCCCTCATTCATTCAGCCCCAGGCTTTTCTTCCTCACACACCCAGCTCTCTGCCTCAGTGCCTTTGCACATACCATTCCTTCCAGGTACAGTGCTCTTTCCTGCACTTTTCCTTATTCTTGTTCCTGGAAACTCAAGAGACTTTGAGAGGCCTTCCTCAAAGACGCAGTCTGAAGTGTTGCCCCTTCCCGTCCTGCTACCCCACCCCTGTCTCTATGGCTCGCTCACTACTTTTGGTGAGTGTGGTAATGCCTTGAGCATAGTGTGCACTTCTCCCCTGCTGGTGTGTAAATCCCACAAGGACAAGGATGTGACTAAGCTCAGTGCCTAGCACTGGGCACACAGAGGGGCTGGGCACACAGAGGGGCACCCAGATAACCCATGGGCGGGTGGGCTGGCACATGCAAGGACCAGGAGAGCCATCCCTGCAGGAATTTAGGGACAGCACCTGGTCCCTTGGCTCCCAGGCCTCAAAGGCTGCCAGAGCTTCGGGACAAGGGGAGGAGGTGGGGGGTGACATGGAGCTGCCAGCCAGGGCCTCCCTGCAACACCCTACCACCTCGGGACACCTGGAAGTCCCCATGTGCTGGGCATCCCCAGTCTGGGGGAACAGGAAAGAACACCTGGCAAGTCCCTGGGTCAGGCCTCTCCACCGAGCTCTGAGCCCGGGTTTCCAAAGCAGGGGCTATTGCTGTTTGACCTAGGCTGGCCTCAGGCTTCCAAGTTCCAACCAGCACCTCCTCCTTCCTGGGACCCTCTCTGGCCCCTGGCCCTCAGCAACGTCCCCAAGGCAGCCACCAGACTCTCCACTGACTGCCACCTCTCCCTCATCTGCTGCCCTCCACACCTTTCCCATGCGCGTCCCTGGTCACCCCTGCCCTGTCCATCCCACAAGCAGCCAGAAAAACAACCTTCAGGGGCTTCGCCTCCGTGGACTCGGGACTCCCCAAATTGTCTGACTTTCTTCTCATTCTATAACCTCTGGGAACTCGTGCGGCTTCTCTTTCTCCATGTGTAGAACCGAGATAGTAGCATATTTTGAACATTAAGTGGGAAAACATCTAATAAGCACCCCACAAAATTCAGGAAAACAGGTGCTGTTTAATAAATGGCAGGCACATCCTTTCTTTCCAACCTTCACCTCCCTTCAGAGGAACCTGCTGTGGCTCCCTCTTTCCCATCACGTGTGACCTAAACTCAGCGTCTCCTGTGTCTGGCCTGATCTCTTCTTTTCCTCTGTCTCTCTCTCTGTCTCTCTCTCTCTCTCTTTTTTTTTTTCCTGTGGTACTGGGGATTGAACCCAGGGCCTTCACACTGAGCTATATCTCCAGCCCTTCTTCATTTCTTTATTTTTTTCAAATTGGCACTAAGTCACTAGATTGCCCAGACTGGGATCAAACTTGCAATCCTCCTGCCTCAGCCTCTCAGATGGCTGGAATTACAGGCATGCGCCACCACACCTGGCTGGCCTGATCTCTTTGATTCCAATCTTCACTCCCAAAATGTCTCCCCCTCTTTCTCTATTCCTGTGTCCCCAAGGGAGCACAGCACAGTCATCGCTCCGCCATTCCCTCAATCCCCTCTGCCCATCTTACTTGTCTAGCAATGCCCCCTCTTCCAGGAATCCCTCCTCAAATGAATCCTGCCCTGATAGTTCTGTCTCCTGCAGAACCTTCATGAGGGTTGTGCTGTTGGAGAGGCTGGTTGTTCAAGGATCTGGCCAGGCTGGCTGCTTCCATGTAAGCAGAGAGCCCCTCCTGGGCCCCTCCAGCACTTGCTGCTAGTGTGTTAAACACGTGCTAAGCACTCAGTACATATCTGTCCTTTGATTTATTACAAAGCTACATACAAGGCACACGGATGAGGGGAGGATTCTAGCAGGGGTGAAGTGTTTTTGGTCTTCTCCTGCGGCAGGAACCAAACTCGGTGCTCCATACACAAACTCCTCATTATCACCATGCTGGGAGGCTGCATTGACCCCATTTTATAGATGGGAAGACTGAGGCTCAAAGAGGCGCTGTGACTTGCCCAGGGTCACGTGGCTACAAGTTGGCAGGGCCAGACCTGACTGGGGGGAACAGAGGGTGCATGAGGGGGGGACATTCCGGAGGGGGAGTGGCCCATTCCTGTTCAAAGGCTCCAAGGGGGAAGCCAAACGGACGGTTGGAGGGGAGACCAGTGCCTGTCGGAAGTGCTGGTTTGCCTGTTTAAAGAAAATGGAGAAGGCTCTGGTTCTTCCCCAACCAGCCAAGAAAGGGGCAGCAGGGCCCTCCTGGTGACCAGCCACAACTCAAGTTTTCTCTTCCAGAGAAATCGACAGCTGACTCCATCACACCAGCTAACACGCTCAGCCTCTGGTCCCAGGGCTCAGCGCCTGTGTCCTCCCTCTGCAGAAGCAGGGACCTCAGAGAGGCTGGGGTGGCACCCAGTGGCCTCAGGTTTCCCAACCCCCCTCAGCTTCTCCAGAGTCATTTGTTCAAATCCCAAAGCCCTCATTTCACAGGCCCTTGTCCCTGGTACAGCCCTGGCAGGCCTGATCCATCCCCAGCCCTCGGTGGGGCGCCACACCTGGATTCTGCTGTTTGCAGCTCTTGGTGGCGCAGAGACCCTCAAGGTTCAGCCAGGCCCAGCTGGAATAACACCGAATAACACGGCCTCCCTCCCGCCCTCTTCCCACCAGCGCTGGACTATTTATGGCTCACCAGGGCCTTCACACCCATGAGCTCACTGGAGCCTCCCCACCTGCCCCGGGAACCCAGCAGCGCAGGCACAATTAGCTCCATTTTGTAGATGGGGAAACTGAGGCTGGGCCCTCCCCAGAGCCCAGCCTTCTGCCTCCTTAGCTTGAAGCTCCTCTTAATTCCTCCAGGTGGGTGGCCCAGACACCCCTAAGTTCACAGTGGGGGAATTTCGGGCCAGGGCTGGTGGGTGGAGGGGTAGGATCTGCTGAGCTGGCCAGTCCCCGGAGCTGGAAGGAGCCGAGGCAGGCGGCCAGGATGGCGGGGGCGGAGGGAAGTGTTCATGCCTCGGCCACTGGCTGGGCAAGAGCCTGGCAGGGACACCTTCGGGGTGGACGTGCGGCAGAAGGGCCTGCAGGCTGGCGAGCTGGCCGGGAACACGGTTGGGTGTCTGGTTCCCAGAGTAAGCAGAGGAAAGGGCCCTCAGCAGTGCAGCCAGGGAGAGTGGGCCCACCCTTGTCATCGTGCCCCTCAGCCTCCCCTCCTCTCCCCACCTCCTGTAGCTCCCGGAGTGTGTCCACTGCCGAGTCCTCTGTCACCCACCCTCCAGGACGTGCTGTCCCTCCTAGTCAGCACCGGAGGCCCTGACTCCCAGAAGCCCGCCTCACTCTGACCAGCTCCTGTCCCAGCCCAGGACTCTGCGGTTCCAATTCTCTCCGTTCGGTCTCAGGGCTTGTGCATTGGGAGGAGGAGCGCCGACTCCTCCACACAGGTGTAGGGAGTGGACGGGACAAGGACTGTGTCGCCCCCATCACATGGGGTCAGCCTCCTTCCTCTGCTCCACCTGTGTCGCACGGACAGGCTCTGCCCATAGGGGGCGCCCAAACAGTGTCGCAGAGGCACGACCTCGGGTTGCGGCGGACCCTGCGGGTGATTCACCTGCGCGAGGTGGGCCCCGAGATGCGTCAATGCGCCCCACAGCCCCAGCTCCCTTCCCAGCCGGCCCTGTGACTAATGGCGGGGAGAACTTTTAGATAAGGCGCGAGGCTGCTCCTTGGGTAGGAGGGTGGGGACCAGACAGTGAGCTCTAAAGAGGCGTCCTCCATCTTCCAGGCTCCAGGAGAGGGCCTAGGTGTCCCCACAGCGCCGGAGGGACCCAGATGTCTTCCTTGGCCCCGTGCTGAACGCCCGGGCTCTGAAGCAAAGTCCCCAACCCGGCAACCCCTGTTTCCTTCCCCAAATCTGTCGGAAAGAGTGGTGAGTCAGTTGCGGCCATGAACTCATCCTAGACAGTAAAAATAAGAAAACAAACAGGCCTCTCCCCCAGCAGGGAACAGGGCAGGGAGAGGGGAACGCGTTTTTCCCTTGCTGGGCAGAGAGGATCACCAGCTTTTGAAGTCCTCGAGAGTGAGGCAGGCGTCCTCACAGCCCCTAGAATTCAACCACATCAAAGACACCAGAGGAAGGTGCTTGAGGGGGATGCTGTGTCACCACACAGTCACAGTCACACTCAGTGACACAACTGAGTCCCTCAGAAGGACACACGGTGATACATACAGTTGGGTTGAGGCCATGACACCCAGCTACACACACGTGACATGCAAAGCCAGACACCCGCCAGGCGATCACTTAGAGGCGGTCACACGGAAGCACGGTGGACTCTCACAGGCACACCTGGGGACAGTATCACAGGGTCACACACTGTCCCGAACATCCCTGGCAGCTGTCTCCACGCAGAGTGGCACAGAGCTACATAGATAGCACCCCGGCGCCCTCAGAAGTGTCCCTGGACGTCTCGCACAGACAGCGCCCATCTCTATGCAAGGAGTCACACAAACACACAACCACTCAGACAGTCACATGCACCCACAGCCGCATGACTCCCACCCCATGCACGGTGTCACACCCAAGCCACAGCTGCACATGCACACAGTCTGGTACACACTCACCACATACATACTTGCACACTAGTCACATGGCCCCAGTGACACACGCAGCATCCACACAATTTCACACACAGTCACGCGGAGGCATGTTGTCCATGGGGCTGAGTCCCGGTAGAGATTGGCCCTGGGGTGGCAAGAGGGGTGTGTGACTCAAGGCTGGCTGCTCCACCTGGCTGCCCCTCCCCACACCCTGAGCCCCCATCATTTCACGTTCTCCAGCTTTGGTGAGACCCCATGGCCTGGCCTTAAGTGAGGCTCAGTTGGCCTTGGGTGCCAGGTGCTGGGCCAGGTACAGAGAGGCTGCTCCAAATCAGACTACTCTTTTCTACCAGGGGCATGGGATTTCCCAGGCATCCATGCGTGCCACGTGTGCTCCCAGCCCCAAACACCTACTTGCTCCCACACCTCAGCCTTGGGCACCCCACCACCACCCCCAGGTCTCCCTCAGCATATCTCTAGGAGGGCAGGTGGCTCTCTGGTGATTGATGCCCATTCCGACGAGCCATGGTGGTTAGACTATGGAAAGACCCGCCATGAACTTGTCCTTCTCTCTGGAGCTGTGAGCCTTTAACAGCATCTGGGTTGGAAAACATCTTGTACTAGGGTTCAGAGAGTCAGCTTTCATCCAATTCCAACTTGTCACCTTGAGCCACTCTTGTCCCCTCTCACTGTCACATGTAATCTAAGGGCAGGGTCCTTGAAACAGTTTTCTCAGCAGGTTTTTTTTATTGATATGCAGATTTCTAGGCCCACCCCAAACCTTCCTGATCCTAGAGTTTGATACCCACTGATTCTGGGGACCGCTGCTATGCCTTTCAGTTTTAAGAAGGCCAGGAAAGTTGAGCTGCCTTGCTGGAGGTTGAGGGCTTGTGCTGAGGCTGCTGAGCCCCCTCCCGGTCCAGTCCAGGGCACCTGGCACACAGGAGGCACTGCCACCTTCCAGGAGTGCCACATCATCGCTGTGATTTAGTGGCTTGGACCAGTTAAGGGCTTGTGGTTAGAACAGGTGGTGACCAAATCAGAACTTTCTGGCCCTGTTCTTGACCGAGGCTGGGCTTTCACGGTGGGCTGAGCTATTCAGGGATTCCCAGTACCTTTTCAGGACTAGTGATGACCAGGTCTTCCAGGAACGAGGAGAGTCCCTGCTCCCAAACCCAAGCCTGAGAGGGGGTGGGGCAAAGGCAGGAAAAGTCCTTTTGAAAGTCTCCAGTTCCAGGACTCAAATGAGGGTTTGGTTTATTTTTCACCCAGTTTCCTACCTTGAGTCACTCTGCTTCTGGGTTTCTACCTAGCTCCTCTCTTGATGCTCGTGGAATAGTCATGACACTGGCAGGCTCCTAGCCCATTCCTCCAGCCCATGATGTAGCCCCTCAAGGATGTGCATCATCAGAAAAGCTGCAGCGTCGGCCTCCCGTGGCTGGCATCTGCTAGTCACATACGATGCCTTATTTAACCCTCACAACCATTTCATGTGGTTGCCATGATTAACTCCATTTCTTTTTTTGTTTTGGTTTTTTGAGACAGGGTCTCACTATGTATTCCAGGCTGGCCTTGGATTCATTATGTAGCCCAGGCTGGCCTCAAACTTGAGGCAGTCCTCCTGCCTCAGCCTCCCGAGTACTGGGATGAGAGGCACGTGCTACCATGCCTGGCTGATTAACTCCATCTTACCAGTGAAAAAAATGAGGGTCAGAAATCCTAAGGAACCTGTCTAAAGTCTCTTACCTAGCACACAGCACAACTGGGGTTCACACCTCCTGCTTCCACTCCAGAGTGAAGCCCCACAACCCCAGCCCCTGCGGCACACCTTGCTGACGCTTTCTGGCGACAGACAGTATGCTCACGTGTTGGCAGAAGCAAAGCTCAAGAAGGGGCAAACCTGCCTCAGAATGTCTCATTCCAGCAGAGGAGACAAGATGCAAAATAAGCACACTGTACCCAGTAAAAGGAGTTGGTGACTAAGACTTGAGTGGAAAATGTGCTGTGTTTGAGAGCTTGCATTATTTAAAATGTTCTCCTTATATGAAACCTCGATCTCCATTCCTGTAGCTTCTTCCTTCTTTTCTTTCTTTCTTTCTTTCTTTTCTTTTTCTTTTTCTTTTTTTTTTTTTTTTTTTGAGACAGGTCTTGATATGTACTTCTGGCTGGCCTCAAATTTGTCACAATCCTCCTGCCTCAGCCTCCTAAGTGCTGGGATAACAGGCCTGGTTCTTACATTCTGGCTTTAAAAGTCACACAGAATTAAGTGAGAAGCCCTTAATGAATCTGCAGACAATTCTCACATCTCCACTGCCCCCTGTCCCTGGGGCTGGCTTCTTACCTCTCTCCAAGTCTTACTCCAGCCCTCATGCCACCCTCCTGCTGAGATTAGGGTCGCCCAGGCCACCACCACCCTATCACATAACCCAGAGGCCCCTTTGGGCCCATGCAATGCCCAGGCTGATACCCTGCCTCTGTCTCCTTCACCCCTTCAGAGAGAGGGGGGCTGTTCTGGAAAATCCCAGAGATCCTCAGAGCTGGAGGCCAGGGATCCAATCCCAGCTCTGCCACTGATGGTTGTGCAATGAAGGGCCTGCTCTGGGCATCAGTTTCTTCATCTGTGAAATGGGGACAGCAGTAGCAGTCCTGCCTGAGAGGGTGTTGAGGATGAGCCAAGTCCTGAGTGCAGGAGCATTCCTCATGTCACCCAGGAGGCACAGACCCCAGCATTCTGGGAGGCTGAGGCAGGAGGATCTCAAGTTTGAGCCCAGCCTGGCCAAGTTCATAACTTAACAAGACCCTGTCTCGAAAAAATAAAAAGGGCTGGGGGTGTAGCTGAGGGGAGGAGCACTTGCCTAGCATGGGTAAGGCCTTGGGTTCAGGCCCCAGCACTGCAAGAAAGACAAAGCAAAGCAAGCCAAAAAACAAGGAGGAGTTAATGCATGCGAAGTCCCTACTAAGCCTACTTACAGAGTAGTTTACTGAATCCTCACAGCCCTGTGAGTCATCTCACAGATGAGGAAACTGAGGCACAGGGAGGTTTTACTTGTTCAAGTCAGTGAGGGGTGGAGGTAGGATTGGAATTCAGAACAGTCTGGTTCCAAGGCTGGTGTGCTCCGCCTGGCAGGGAAAGGGCCAGGATCCAGGCGCAGCCTCCCAGCCTCCCAGCCTTGGGGAGCAGAGGCTGGGAGGGAGGGGGTGGTCCCAGGAGAGGAGGCAGAGCCCTTTGTGGCCTGAGAAGTGGGGGGCAACATCCTGAAAGTTACACTGTGTCCTGGGACAGCATCCCTGCGTCTGGGATTCCTGACGTGGAGACAGGCGTACACTGCTTCACACACCCTCTTCCTTTATGTAGTGCTCGTTTCCTGAGCATTGGTCCGTGCTGGCCCCGTCCTTGTACTGTGCTAGCTGCTGTCATAGACCCCGCCCCGTCCTTATGATGCAAAGTAGCAGACAAGGGTGACGCAACTCTAAGGAGAAGCAGGGAGGGAGGAGGGGACTGTGATCTTGGAGGGTCCCTGGAGGGTTTCCTGGGGAGGCAAAGTTTTATTTCCTGGCCTGAGTAACTAGTTCATAAGGTGCTTTTGTTCTTTTCTTTTTATGGTACTGGGGTTGAACCCAGGGCCTCACACATGCTAAGCGAGCGCTCTACCACTGGGCCACACCCCAGCCCTATAAGTCTTTCTTAACCCTGTGTATGTGCTTCTTTGTTTGCTTTTGGTTTTTGTTATTTTGTTTTTGTTTGAGACAGGGTCTCCTTATATAGCCTGGTCTGAACTTGTGATCCTCCTTCCTGCCTCAGCCTCCCAAGGGCTGGGATTCAGGTGCCATCATGCCTGGCTTTTGTGTATGCATTAAAAAAAGAAGAAATCACTATATTTCCCCCCACAATTTAATATATACAAATGGCCAAATTCACTGTTGGGTGGGACCTAGGCCAACCTCACAGGGCACCCTACACAGCCGCTGCACCTAGTAAGTGCTAAAAATGAATGAGGGAGCCAGAAGTGGGGTGCATGGTCCTGCCACACAGGTACAAGAGCTCATGTCCTCTTTGGAGTTCTCAAGCACCGAGAGGACTAAAACCATCTTTCTTATGATCGTCTGGGAAAAAGTGAGCTCCAGACTCCAGAATTCAATCCTCCTCCCCTCAGCCCAGCATGAAACCACAGAGTGAAGCAGAGCCCTGAGTCAGAGCCGGACTGGGGAGCCAGTTCTGTGCACACCATCAGGCTTTCCCCGGCCAGGCATGTCTCAACTGGGCCTCAGTGTCCTCGTCTGTAAAATGGGGCAAGTGAACCACCTACTTCACAAGTTAAAACGAGGCCCCATGTAGGCATGGATGTCAGAATGCTTTGTGGAACGCCATGTACCTTGTATACTTTCTTTGCGGGAGGAGTTAGAGACAGGGCCTCACTATGTAGTTCAGGCTGGCCTTGAACTGGCAGCGATCCTCCTGCCTCAGCCTCCTGAGTGCTGGGATTACAGGTGTGTGCCTCTGACGATGCCTGGCCCTTATGTACTTTTCAATGTCTTATTATCAGGCATACATCCCGACTCCGCCATTCCCCCACCCCCAGTGATTTTGGCAGGAGGGCTCGGAATAAATTCCTATTAGGATTTAGAAAGCCCTTCCAAGCCCAGCCTGGGTCCTCCAGCCTGTGATGTTCTGGGCTGGACTTCAGGGTGATTCCAGGAGCAAGTTCCCCAAGTTGGAGGAAGCCCAGCTGGGGAGGTGGCATTCCGGGCGGCATGTCAGCAGGTGAGTCAGGGCTGGGGCCCGCCCTCCTGTCCCTGGAGGGAGGTGGGAGAGGACCTGCCTTGCTGGCTTGGGGCCCAGGCTGGGTTCCTCTCATTTGCATACATCTGCATATATGCAAGTTTCACCTGTGCACACTGGCAGGGCAGGGAAGGACACCTGTGCAGAAGCTGTGGCTGGCTGCCTGCTGGAGGATGACCCGGAACCTTGTCCATGGTTCATGTGCCCATCAAATGCCTGAACCTCTGAACCAAATACATGGCTTCTTCCTTGGGTTCCTCTGGCTGCCCTGGCCAGGAACTTCAGAGATATTCTTCTTCTACTCCCCTGCCAGTAGTCACCAGGCGCACCAGCGTTTGTCAGGGCTTGTTTGTTTGTTTGTTTGTTGAGACAAGGTCTTGCTGTGTAGTTCAGGCTGGCCTTGAACTTGTGGTGATCAATGCTCCTGTATCAGCCTCCTGAGTGCTGGGATTACAGGTGTCCACCACCACACCAGGCATTGTCTTTGAGCCACTTTTCTTATGGTTACCTTCCTTCCCCTTGCCTCTGCTGCCACCCCCTTGGACTCTCCCTCTTCACTGTGCACTTGACCTATTGCAACTGCCTCCTCACTGGGCTCTGGGACACTGGATCTCCACTCCCCAACCCACTCCCATCCTGGCCTTCCCCCTGCCCAGGAGTCCCTTATAAACTCTTGAGAGGTGTTCGGGACCCTGCACAGTGAACCTCCTGCCCCTCCTTCAGCTCTTTCCCTGATTTCTTGCCTTCCAGCCAGGTGAACGAGGCCCTGCATGGCTTTTCTGTGCCTCAACCTCTGCACCTGTAAAATGGGGATAAGAACAGGACTCCCTCGCAGCTATTATGTGAGGATTTCCACGAGGCAGTGCATGCAAAGCATGTGTGGCGCACAGGCCCACATTACCACCAGTCGCTCTTAACAGCAGTTCTTCTCTTCCTGCCTTTCAGGAAGGCCGGCCCTCTCCTGGGGTCCCTTCCCCTCTCCAGCCCTTTTCCTGCCCTTGCTGAATGGTGCTTCGTGTGAGATAGCTCCATCCACCCGGGTTAGGAAGGCCAGCTGGCCTGGGTTCCAATTCCAGCTTCCAGATGAGTTATTTGCTTTCCGTGCTTCTATTTCCTCACTCAGAAAGTGCGGATAATATTAATATCTACCATATAGAATCTTGTGGTGATTAAATAAAAGGAGGTGTGTAAGGGCTTAGCATCGTGCCAGGAACTCACACAACACTGAAGTGTTAGCGTTTATTATTATTATTTTGTTACCCAAGGCACAAGGCCTCACATCACTCCCACTCCCCTTTGGGGTCCTGGGACAGGCTTCTGAAGGTCCCTTAGACCTTAGAGGTGTTGCCAGAAACTATGGCTTCATCTGGGTCCTCTACTGTGCAGACACCCAGAGGACCAGGTCGCGGCTCTCAGCCTTTCCAGGGAAAGCGAGGCAGCCAGTGATCCCCTGGGCCGACTGGTGGTCGGGATACGGGCTCAGCTCCCCTCCCTACTAGTTCTGCCTTTCAGCATTTGGGGTGCAGAGGACTTCTCCCCTCTCCTCCCCCTGCCCCCACCGCGGAGCGCTCCAGGAGAGGGGCCCTGCGGACTGGGCACCGGCTCTCTGTTCTTCTGGGAGTCCACGACCACCAAGCAGCCCCCACTCCAGGCTCGGGTCACTTATCCGCCCCCACCAGCCTCTTCCGGCAGCAGTTGGTGAACTTCCAGTGCGCTTTTTTCCGACGGGAATCAATGAAGGTGATGGACGACTGGGGTGGGCGCGGGCTGAAAGAGGTGCAGGAGGCACCGCCTTTCTTTGAAGCCGAGTGGGCCTGGGCCCCTCCCCTCGGACTGCCGCCCCCATCCCTGGTTGAGCCGGGTGGGGGAAGGGGTTGGGAAAGACCGAGGGAGGGAAGGAGGGAGAGAGGGGGGAGGGAGGACTGCGCTGCCGCTCACCCTACATCCGCCTACCCTCCCCCACAGCAGGAGCCCGGCGCGGGGGCGCAGAAGGAAAGGCAGCGCTGGGAGTTTTTGTAAAATGAGATTCTTTTTCTCACTTTGAGGGGAAGGAGCGGGATGCGTCCGAGGCACCATCCTCCCAGGCCCGGCCCTCTTCTCCCCGACTTCGCAGCCCGAATTAGGATTCCACACGAACCCCAATCCAGACCTCCAAAGGGTCTTGGTTCGGGAATCAGTGAAACCGATAACCCCATGCACAGAGATCCTTCGCCGAATCCGAAGATCCGCGGGGTGGGCGTGCGTGTGCCCGCGCGCGTGCACAAGTGGTGGGCGTGTGCTGTGTGTGATGAGGCTGTGTACACGCTGCGGGTGTCGTGCAGTTGCCAGCAGAGTGTGTGCAGAGGTTACTGTGGGAGTCCATTTCTGTGTGTCTATCTCGTGTGTGTGTTTTGGGCGATTTTGCAGGCGCCCGTGCACACACTCTTTTAGTTTCTTTTTTGGTACCAGGAATCGAACTCAGGACCTTCTGCTTGCCAGGCAGGCGCTGTACCGCTGAGCTATATTCCCGGCCCCTTTTTTTTTTTTTTTTTTTTTTTTTTTTTTGGAGACAGGGTCTTACTATTTAGTTCAGGCTGGCTGTGCCTCAGTCTCCCGAATGCTGGGATTACAGGCGTGTGCCACCACACCGGGCACTCCCTTGGTTTTTGCAGATTACACGCATCTTCCAAATCCCACCATGCCTATCTTTAGCTTTCACCCCAGACCCAGACGTCGGCGGAGCACCCTGATTTCCACGTCCGGGTCTGCAAAGGTCTGGAGATCCCCGCCCAAAAGCCTTCGTTCCAGGCAGGACAAATTCGTTATAGCCGGGTCCGCCTGGGGCCTCCACTAGCTCGCGGCGATCGCAGGGGGCACCAGGCGCGGGGTCCTGCGGTCTGTCCCCTCTCTCGGATCCACTGGTGGGACACTGGCTAGGGCACCCGGCGGCTTAGGCGCTCCGACTCCGGGCCATCCCCGCTCCTGCGCCCGGCAAAGTTCAACCGCGTGACTCCCTCGCCACACGGCGCCCCCAACGCACCTTCAAACCGTCCCACTTTTGATTAACCGTTTGCTTTGGGGGGCCAAAGAATTGTTCATGCCTTTGCTTTAAACGTGTTTGGCGATTTCATATACACGTGCACTTAAAACGTATCCGTCCATCTCCAATAGAAAAAATTTCCTGGAGCGGAGGCTGAAGTCTGGAAGTCCGAGACACGCAGAGAGCATGGCTGACATCTCATAGGGACCCCCATAGGCGTGCAGGGCCCAGACCAGGTGGCGCAGACCGCAAGGCCTCTCCCCTCCCCCGACAGCTTCTGGCGTGGGATTCGGAAAACGGGGCGCAAACTCCAAGGGGGGGTTCCTTGGAGGTGAGAACATGGGGAAGCGCGCGGCGGGGCCGGCGCTCATTCAATACTCAATCAAAAGAGGAAAAGACCCAAGGGTGCCAACTGAAGAGAAGTCAAATCGCAGGAGGTGCACAGGCCTCTGCCAGCCTTGCTGAATGCGGGGGCCCTAGGAGGCCAGGGGAAGGATTCCATTCTTTTCATACCCTCCTCCCTGCACAACCGAATTATTCAGCCTCTTGAAACCAAATTACTAAGAAAAACCCCATTTAAATTTAAAACCTACTGAGAATAGGTAAAACAAAACCAAAATTTCGTTTGGGGTTGGTGAATGGGATGGAGAAGAAAGTGCGCGGATGATGCCAGCATGGCCGAGGTTGCACGGCTGCCAGGCCTGGGGTACTGGTCACATTTCCTTTTCCCTGGACGGATCCGTGCAGGCAGCCAGTCGGCGCGGGGTCCCCTCCAGGCGCCCGGTGTGGCGACCGACTCCAGGCTCACAAGCCTCCCTTCGCTGGGGTGAGAGCGACCGAGCCGAGCAGCTACACCAAGACTCCTGCACATCCCGCGCGTCCTCTCGGTTCGGATGTCAGCCGGAGCCGCCGGGACGAGCGCTGGTTCCGGTGGAGTTCCTGCTACTGAGGGTCAGGGCTCAAAGTAACCTCGAGGGAGAAACATGTAGGGTTAATACTGCCTCAGCGAACTTTACCCAATGGGGTGAGCTGGTGTTTGTGGTGGACCAGCAAAGAGCCCAAGCCTCGCATGGTGGTGGATGCCTGTAATCCCAGCATTCTAGGGGAGGCAGGAGGATCTGGAGTTGGAGCTCAGCCTGGGCAACTTAGCAAGATCCTGTCTCAAATAAAAAATTGTAAAACGGCAGAGGATCGTGCCGGGGGCTGTCCCTGTGTGCTATTGCCCCACCCACCACCGGGGATTGAACGCAGGTGAAGGTGGGGTGTGGGAGCCGCCCACACAGAGCCCACAGCGAAAATCAACAACTCCCTGAGGCAGGGATGTTACCCCCAAAAAAACTTAGAACCTGTCCTCTGCACTCAGGGTGTGGCCTTGATGCTGGCTTCTCCAGGAGGACCCCTTTCATTCAAGCAGAAGATCTGTGTGGGGAAAACCTCAGGATGTCACTTTGGAGGCTTGGTGGTGACAGGAGTCGGTTCCTTTTGTCCTCTTCCCTTCCTCCTCTCCTCCTTCCCTCCTTCCTTTAGCCTTCCTTTCTTTCCCATCCTCCCTCCCCCCTTCTTCCTCTGCCTCCTCCTGGGTTTTGTGTTTTGGGGTTTGGGGTTTTGCAAGTCATCATATAGCAAAATGACAAAGGCTTGGAATCTTGGGCTAGCACCCCCCCCATTCCTTCTGGTAACCTCAGAGGCAGGAAATGGCTGACCCAGAATATCACAGCCAGCAACTTGGAGGATGAGCTGGGATGGCAACCCAGGCCTTAGGCCTCCCAGGCCAGTCATCCCACCATTCTGATTAAACACACAATTATGGTCCTTCTTGACTCTCCTCCTCATCACTTCCCCCTTCCTTGGGGAGTCTGCATCTACGGAGACCCCAAGTTTTCCCAACAAGGTGCCCCAGCCCCACGCCCTTCAGAGTATGGGAGGAGGGAGGTATGATGATGAGGGGAGAGGTTTCCTCCTTTGTAGAAGGGGTATCAATAGAACCTACTTGGAAGGGTTTTTGCAAAGAGGCACCAAGCGTGGACGTTGAGTGCTTGGTGGGGCACTGCCTGCTGATGCCTAGGGTGAGGGTCCTGTAGGATTCAGAGAAATCCCACATGCATCTAGGGGAGCTTAGGAAAGGAAAGCACTGTGGATCACCTGGCTTTGAAGGATGCCTGAAGCCAACTGCTGCAGGGCCTGCCAGACAACCCACCCTTGCCCTTGCTAAACTGGGCGCAGAAAGGACTCTGGGCGGAAGTAACCCCATCATTCTTTCAACCCCAGCCCCAAACACCTCCTTTATGTGAAACCTCTCAATTGCCAACCCCACCTCAAAGAGCATCTTTCATGTACCCAGAGATGCCATCTGTGCCCCCATGGCAATAGCATTTCTCCACTGAGCAAAACCTCCACACCCTGTTGGTTGAGAGGGGAGTAGGTTCTCCAGCCTCCCGGGGAGGGAAGGAGGAGCCCAAGGCTTCAGGGTAGAGAGCTCCAAGCAGGTGACAGGGAAGTGTTTTCCTGGAAAAACTCGTTTCTGTCTGTGGTGGGGGGTGTGGTTTGAAGTAGACTGCTCTCCACCCTGCAGGACACTCACGGGTGGGCTTCAACCATCCCTCAGACTCCTTGATTTTCTGTCCCTCCAAGGAGCATGGGCATGGCCATCCCCAAATCTTTTATGCTCTCTTCCAGGATGCCCTCTTTCTCTGACAGTTGTCCTTTCCCATCCCTCAACGCTGCTACCTTCACTCTGAGCCTTGATTATGAGAGCACACGTGTGTGTGTGAACAAAAAGATGCCTGCCAATTTGCACACGGTGGGAGAAGGTGTGTGGGGTGCTGGAGAATCTGTTCAGCTTGCTGGGTTTGGGGATGGCACACTCTTCGTAACTTGAAGCAGCTCACATATGTGCGGACAGGTATCTCTCCAGCGTAGGTACATGTACACAAGTGCTGTACTTGGGTTTTCTGTGATTTTGCATATTCACACAAGCGACTTGACTTGTACATTCATGGGTCTCTGTAAGAGACAAGTTCCTTGCTTTTATGCAGGGATTGACTATGCATCTTGGTTATGCAGATGTGTATACAACACAGCCTAAACTGTTTGTAGGTCCGGAAGGGAGCTTCTCTTTTCATGGAGTGATGTCACTGTGCACATCTGTGTGGACACCTGTGTACTGGTCTATGCGAATAAACACGTTGTATTTGAATGGAGTCCCCGTCCGTTGGGCACATTTGGCAATAGATGCTTGGATATATGGACACGTGTCTGTCCAGTCCTTGGGTGCTAATGTTTAGAGGCCAGTCCTGAAAACAGCCCTGGGAAGTGAAGCCAGGGAGACCAGCCTGCCGTATTTCCTGTGCCTTCCTAGGAACCACCGAACTGGGTTCAACCCCACTCCCAGATCTCCTCCGGGCTCAAGCCAGGCTTCAGCCGCATGCGGCGCCAGGAAAGGCAGGGTGCAGTACAGGCAAAAGCCCACACGGCAGATCCCTCCTGCAGCCGCTGCGGTGTCGCAACCACACCGGGGCCCCTGCCGGAAGCGGAAGCCGGCACCGGGGGCGGTGAGGCGCAGTCGCGGCGGTCGCGGCGTGCCAGGCCCAGGGCGCCCCGCGGGGGCGTGCGCGGCGCGTGCGTGCGGGGCCGGGCAGCACCTCCCCGGCCCGGCGTCTGTTTACCAACAAACTGCCAGCGCCGAGCAGCTCCGCGTTCCGACGCGCTGAACAAGCCGCGGGCGCAGGCAGGCTGCTCTTGACTCCTCTGCAGGTCCAAAGCGGCGGAACCAGAACCGGCTGCAACCCCGAGCGCGGGCAGCACGAACGCAAACCCCTGCGTCTCCGCCTCTTCGGCCCACTGCGCTGCTCCCCTCGCCCGTGGGCAACCCAGGTCCGCCCACTCTCTAACGCATGTGCCATTACCACCGAGGTCCCCTGACTGTACCAATCACCCTGCAACCCCGGCATCGTTCGTGGAGCGGACCCGGGGGCAGAAGCCTGGAGCTTGCGCAGCGCACCCCTCTCCTTTCCCTGCGCGCGCTGCTCCGGGGGGCGGGTCCCAGCTGCAGGCCTCGGTGAGGTCACGGCAGCCAATCCGGGGCGTCTAAATGGGAGGGGGGGCCCGTCGGGTCCCGGGATCCGAACCCGGACGAAGGTGGAGGGGCCCCATGGACAAGGAGGGAGGAGGGGAAAGCCATGGGAGCCCCCCCCAACCTCTTTTCCGGATGCAAGCTCTCAGCTGGAAGAGGCGCGGAGAGACACTTTCTGCGATCTTAAGTGTATGGGCGGCTGGTTGGGGGCTGCGGGCTTAGCCACCTCAGCACTGCGGGCTCGGGAAAGAGGGTTGGTGCAGGGAGCTGACGACGTACGGGCCGTGTCGTAGGCCCTGGGCACCAGCCGCAATGACCTCCTTGCCCTGTCCCCTCCCAGGCCGGGACGCCTGCAAAGCTCTCTTCCCAGACCTCTCCCCCGTCCCGTCTGTGGTGACTGCCTACCCGCTTGGCCTGTCCCCCGCAACCGCAGCCTCCCCCGATCTGTCCTACTCTAGGCCGTTTGGCCACCTCCTGTCCTACTCCTACAGCAGGCCAGCGACTCCAGAAGACTCCTACCTGCCCTGCCAGCAGCCTGCGGCGCCTTCGCAGCTCCTCCACGGCCCCGCTGAGCTCTCACGTGAGCCAGAGGCAGGTAAGTCTGGCGCGGCGGTGGCTCTTCCCACCTCTTGGGGTCCGACTCCTGTGCGCCCCTAAACCTCGCCCTCGCCTGTTTGCACGCAGCTTGCGGGGTTCAAACCTGACTCAGATTCCGCAGGATCTGGGATAAGGGGAGAGCTAAGGAATGGGGTGGGATGAGGCTGGAGGCGCCGGGGCGGGGGCTAGTTGATCTAGGTCTCCTTTCAAACCCGACCTGGTTTCGATTTGCAGTTGTGTGAAGCCAGGCTGGAGGGCTCCCTACCCCACCCTCTTGGAGCAGCGGAGTTGTGTGTACCTACATGTAACGGAAAACTGCACCAATCCAGATGCGGGGGTGGGGGCTCTGCCCTTCCTCGCGGTTCTCCCCATCCTGCGCTCTCTGCCTTCCCCATGTCGCCCCTCTCTGAGTTGTCTGGTCTCAAAAAGCAGTGGCCAGGCTAAACACTGCTAAATAGAAATCAACTCTGCTGGAGGGCTGTGGACATCCGGGCGGGGCTCTTTCATCTCCTTCCTGGGCGCCACCCCCTTTCTCCAGACCGTGCCCTACTTTGACAGGAAGTTGGCCTGGCAGTGTCTGGGAGTAGGACCCACCGCCCATTGTTCTAAGAATAGAGCTATGGGCCCGTCTGGTCCCACGGCCTCTAATCTTTCCCTGGCCACCTGAGCCTTCCAGCAAAGGAATGGGCCATGCCCACCCGCTCTACCCTTGATTTGGGGGTAGGTTGGGCCCCATTTGCTTTTGCCTGGAGACCTGAGCTCCTGAGAACACACTCCTTGCAAGGCCTCAATGGAACAGAGGAGCTAGCCTGCCTTCTTGGCTCTGGGCTTTGCCTTTGCAGGGCCAGTGCCCTATCCTACACCTAGCTGGAGCCCCCTCCTCTGCACTCCCTCCTCCTACCTCAGTGCCCCCACCTTTGTTTTGGCGCAGTCTCCAGCAGGGCACACATCCACGAGTGACTCTGCTGCAGTCCCTGAACCTCTGACAAATCAACTCACGAACCACCAGAGCCAGAAGTGATCCTAGATATTGGGAGCTCAACCTCCTTGATTTACCAATGGACAAACTGAGGCACGAAGAAAGGGTGTGCCTGTTTTCCAAGGCTCTTGGCCCGCCCTTGCAGATGCAGTTTCACTGCATGGGGACAGGAAAGAAGATTTTAGGGAATTTCCTCTAAACCCCAGAAAGTTAATTACCTTCCCTGGCAAAACTGAGGCTGCCTCTCCCAGACTTCTGGTTCTGATTGGAGCAGGGGCAGTTGGGGGTTTTCCTATAAATGAATCCTTTGGACTCTTCAAGTATGTGCTAATCAGGTGTGAGTGTGTGCATTCATGCACGCACACACGCATTTGGGGACACGTTTGAGGTGCAGCATGGGAAGAACCTGACTTTCCCTTGGGAGAACTGTTGGTGATAGGGTGGGCATCTTCCAGCTTGTCTTCACCTCTCTGTGCCCTCCCTCTGCCTGAGGACTCCCTCCTGGAGATTCCTTTTCTTTACAGTTTACCCGGATCCAACGAAAAGCCCCACGCACAAATGTCCTTAGGAGAGACAGTAGCATTTCTGTATTGGAACTGGGGCGGTCGGCCCACTCTAGAGTGAGCAATTGGGGTGTGAGCAGGGTCAGAGTTCACCTTCGCCCGAGGGACGGGTTTAGCCAAAACCCCTTGGAGCCCGTGGGTGTGGCGGCGCCTGGAGGCTCGTTTATCGCGACCAGAGCTGATCCAGTTGTGACTTGCTGTAACTGGTGTGTAGAAAAGGCTGCTGTCCCGGAAGGAACTTGGGAGATCCGCTCTGAGTTTGGGGCGCAGAAGCTCGGAGAGTTCAGCAGCCGGGGTGTCAGCGCAGCTCCGTGCATCACCGCTGGAATTGTGCGCTCAGCGCAGCCAGAGAGGCGCGGGTGGGCGCTCGGCTGCCAGCCCGAGGCTGCTCGCAGTGGGGTCAGAGCAGGGGAGGCTGGAGAGACGCGGGCGGAGCGGAAACCCGAGGGCTTTTCTGGGAATCGGCTGAGGCAGGGGTCGATGGTGGGGGGAGGATCTGAGAAGCCCGCAGCGCCTGAGGGATGCGGGGGAGGCAAAGGCAACGGGTGATCGCGGCGCTGCCCCACTCCCGCGGGTACTCTGGCTGCTTCATCCACCCAACTGTCCCACCCGCCTGGGACGGCCTCCGGATCCAAACAGAGTGGCTCAAGTTGGGGCCCCTTGCCCTCCACCTTTGGCGCCCATTCTAGGTCCCCGTGTCCCTGGCGGGGGGAGTGCTGGAGAGTGAGGCTAAGAGGAGGCGACCAGATCTCTGAGTGCCGACCTGCGTGGCCCCGCGATTTGCTTTCCCAATCCCAGTCACCCTGCCTATCACACAGGAGCCCCCTGTGCCTGTGCACACTGGCCCAACTTAGGACAGGACCGGTCCACACTGATCTGGTTTCTGGGGCCATGAAAGTGCCTCCGCCGAACTATCTAGTGGGGAGCAAGGGGGAGAAAATTCCAGGGTCACGTCTCACCTTCTGATGCTGGCATTTGAAGCTCAGGTGCCATGCAGACACTCTGCCCCTTCAACATTGATTTCCAGTTCCCTGCATTGGGAATGCCCAGAGTTTTGCCCCACCCTACCCCAAGCTGAGCCACCACACCAGAGCAGACTCTGGGTACCCTTACTCTTGACCCTTGGCACTCAGAACCCCAAATTGGGAGCTCCCTGGGGACAGAAACTGCCTTGTATCACTGGGTACACCCTGAAAGTGGAGGTTGAAAAGGTAAAGAAAGGCTAGGTGTGTTGGTACATGCCTGTAATCGCAGCACTCCAGAGGCTGAGGCAGGAGGATTCCGGAGAGTTCAAGGCTAGGCTAGGCTACATAGTGAGTTCAAAGCTAGCTAGAACTACGTAGCCAGACCCTGTCTCAAAGCAAAACACTGCGGGGGGGGGGCGGAGAAGGAAGGAAGGAAGAAAAGGTAGAGAAAGGCAGGGGCCAGGCTGCACTTTTTGCTAATTCTTCCATAGCATGCAGGCCAGGTGCAGATGAGGCTATGAACCCGCCTGTCCTACCCTACACACATACCTCCTTATGCTGCCCCCAGAATTGGTGAAGCTGCTGCTGTCTCCAGAGCCTTTGGAGAGACACCCCCAGATCCCCACCAAGAAGCTGCGCAAGCCCAGGACCATCTACTCGAGCCTGCAGCTGCAGAGGCTGAACCAGCGTTTCCAGCACACACAGTACCTGGCGCTGCCAGAGAGGGCCCAGCTGGCAGCGCAGCTTGACCTCACTCAGACCCAGGTGGGGCCAGTCCCGTCCTTCCCCAGCACTGACCTTCCCACGCCTGCGCTCTGGGAACTCTCCCTAAGGTGTGAGTGGCAATGAGTCCCTTGGCCCTGTCGCCCATAGTTCATAGCTGGCCCTCAACGAGGGTTGGAGGAATGTATTAGAAAGGGGTGTGGGGGTTCTAGTAGAGGAGGGCACCCTGGACAACAATGGGAAGTGAGTTCTAGCTCAGGGGACCTCCTGGGCTATGGGGGACCACAGCAAGCATTCCCAACCTCTGCTCTTCTCCCAGAACTCGCTGCCTACAGCTGGGTCCTTTGTCTTCCATGCACACTCCTGATCTTTCATTCTGGCCCCTCTTCTCCCCACAGGTAAAGATCTGGTTTCAGAACAAGCGCTCCAAGTACAAGAAGCTCCTGAAACAGAACTCCCGGGGGCAGGAAGGGGACTTCCCTGGGAGACCCCCCTCCCTGCTTCCCTGCTCCCCACCCCTTTCATCCCTCTGGGATCTGCCCAAGGCAGGTGCCCTGCCCACCAGTGGCTATGGCAACAGCTTTGGAGCCTGGTATCAGCATCACTCTCCAGATGTGCTGGCCATGCCTCAGATGATGTGAATCTGGGGCCAGGCAGCCCCTGACCCTCCTGCCATGCCAGGACCCTGAGCACCTGCACCCCTGCTGGGACAAGAAACCAGGTCCAGATAGGTTTTCTCCAGGATGAGGAGTTAGAAGAGAAAAAGGCATAGAGTTATGTCCGCCTAACTCCAACAGCTAAAACAAGGACTTGGGCTTCATCATTGACCCCTACCACTCCCGCTGGATGAAGGCTCTGGAGAGAGCATCCTGGGCAGGACTGCGTGGGGACAGCCGTCCCCCTTCACAGCTCTACTGCAACTTGCGGTCCGAACCAGGAGGAAACACCGCGTATTCTTTTCTCTGCATGCCTTGGGCCCTGTTCAACCCATTTGTGCGTGAAAGCAGAAGTGGACATCCAGAGTCTTCAGAGTTGGCTGCCAGCAGGTCACATCTGCCCATCCATCGAATTTTCTTGGTGTTCAGCCATTACTGCCAGAACAGGGGTGTAGCCCAGAGGCAGAGCATGCGCTTAGCACAAGGCTCTGAGTTCAGTCCCCATCACCCAGACGCTCAAATACAACAGATATTTATTAAGAGCCTCTCCCTTCCTCCTCCCTTCCTGGGATACTTAACAAACCCACATACTCATATTCCTGGGAACAGGAGGCTAACGGTATGGGAGAAATGGGGACAAACACAGTTTCTGGATGAGTGTGGGTACTAGCCCCCCCAAAGAGTGGGAGTGGGCCTGGCACTTCAGCTGCTTACCCTGTCTCTGTCCAGAGAAACTGCTCAGATTCATAACCAGTCTGACCGGCGTCCCCCAAGCTCGACCCTTCCACACATCCTGAGCTTCTAGCCAGTAAACTTTGTGCAAAACCTGGACCCGGCTGTGTTTGTCTCCTGACCTCACCAGGGTCGAGGCGAGTCACTCATACCTTCTCTCCATTCTCACTTGTCCTCCACCGAGCTAGGGGCTGGAAACACTGGATTCTGTGTCCCTGGCTGGCTCTGTGGTTCCCACTGTGCGATGTTCTGATACCGTCCATGCCTTCCTGTGCTCTGGTGGTGAAACCGGAAGACATTCACGCTGAGAAGGACCGAGACTGGAGTGGTCTTCCGTGCAGATTCTGTCCTGGCCCAGTTGTGGAGGGAGCCAGGTGCCTCAGCCCCTATTCTGCACCTGCAACCCAGATGGAGGCCTGCTTACCTTGGGAGAGGACACGCCCTTGAGCCAGCCCAGCGTGCCCTGGAGAAATGTGTCCTGGGGATGGAATGGCCTCAGTCCACCTTGGGAAAGGAAGGGAGAGAAAAATACCAGAACCTGAATTCTCCTCCTCCATCTAACACACATCTTAGATACCACGGTGACCAAGGCAGACCCTTCAGGCTAACCAGGAGCCTGATGAGTGACCAGAGGCCATGCGACAGGTGCCAGATGAAGGGCGGGACAGAAGGCAGTATGGACACTGTCCAGGCACTGCAGTCCAGCCTGGCTGGGGGTCAGTGCCCAGTGCAAAGGCTGGGGAGCAGCAGGGCCCAGCGGTGACTCCTGGCCACTGTGCCCCTTGGCACATGCAGCACAGGGGTTAGGAAGGCTGAGGACAGGGGCGAATCATTCAGGGAATCCAGCCAGGCATGGCCTTGGGGGCTGGGGAGGGGCCTCCAATTCCAGGCAAAAGGCTCCCAAATCCAGCTTCCCTCTTACTGCCTGAACCTGTTCCCAGGCACCGCAAACGAGGGGCTGGAGTGCCCCAGGCTGTAAAGCCCACTGAGGGACACCCAGCGAACCCAGTGCCAGCAAGAAGCCAACCTGGGGTCAAATGTCGGGCAGAGAGGGTGTCATTTCAACAGATGCACTTGGCCTGCCCGCAAGCAGGCCTTTCTTCTGGGTCAGGGACCTCCCTCACTCCCCAAAACACACATGGAGGAGTCTTGGGGTCGCAGATGGCACAGAGTGGGCCAAAGCTGAGGCCCAGGAGCAGCGGGGTGCAGGAGAGCCCCAGGAAACGCACCTGCTGCCTCCTTCCCTCCAGTGCCTTTGTGTGACCCTCGAACAGATAGGGCTGCACTGCTCAGGGGTGGCCTGGCCCCAGATGCCTGCCCTGGGCCTTCTCTGAGGCCACAGGCCCTGGGGCAGCTGTTCCCTCCACCGCAGGTTGCACACCTCTTTCCACACAGCCCAGATAAGATCTACCACCCATCTCGGAAAGCCTCCAAAGGCAGATTAATTGGACAGCCCAACTCCAGTCGCATGGTTAAAACAACAGCCCGGTTGTAAAGTTAAGTAGCAGAAGGAGTGTAATTGCTCTCCCAGCCAGTGGCCAGCTGAGCTGACAGCGCCCCTTCCTCTCACCCCTTCCTCTCACGCCTACCCACCCTTCCAGGGGAAATGTGAATCTCTCTACTTGGGAGCAGGTCCCATTTCTAGGGCTCCTGGGTGGCAATGTACCCCCAAACCCCCCGGGGAAGAGGCATCCCATTCCCTTCCCTCAAGCCATCAGGACTATAGAAGGGCAGTCCTGTCTAGGAGGAAGCCCCACTGGGGACTTTGGGTCAATAAAAGGAAGGAGCCAGGCGTGGTGGTGCACGCCTGTCACCCCAGCACTCAGGAGGCTGAGGCAGGAGGATCACCTAGAGTTTGAGGCCAGTCTGGGCTATATAGGGAGTTCAGGGCCAGCCTGAATTACATAGTGGGACCCTGTGTCTCAAAACACCATTTAAAAAAAAAAAGGGAAGGAGAACAAGATCGAGTGGGGACTTTGGTCTCCAAAGAGTTCCAGCTCTGCCACTGTGGGGCTGGGTGACTTGTGGCAAGATTCTTCACTGCTGTCTGGGCCCCGCTTCCCACCTTGCTTCCTGGTGTGGCTGCGATGGTGAAATGAGATTGTATTTGTAACAGGCTTGACACGGTGCCTGGAACACAGTAAGCACTTAATAAACGGCATTTATAGCCGCAGTTGTGATTATAGGGGCGGGGAGTTCACCCTGCCTTCCCTTCACCTCTGGCCTCTGGCAGACCTGCCTGCCCCCCTGTCACCAGCTGCCACCACTTGAGAGCAGGGCACAGGCAAGGTCCAAATGCAGAAGGCCCTGCGCATCTGCTGTCAGCTGACACTGGCGGAGGGGGTGTGTGTCTGAGAATGTCCAGGGCACGTGCTGTCACCTATGTGGTCTCAGCCACGGTGAAGCTGACGGGGTGGGGGCTTCCTCTCCCCTCCCTCTGGGTCGCTTGCCTCCCCTCTCCCCATATACTATTTTAAGGCAGGACCCCATTCTCTCTTCCAACGAAATGAGATTCAATTAATTCAATTAAAGCAATTTTGGAAGCAGCTCCCGAAGGCCTTCAATGTGAGATAATTATAAGTAATTTGCTTCTGTGAAGAGGAGAAGGTTACATGGGGTCTGGGGGAGGTGGGTTCCTCACCAAATGCATGCAGATCTAGGATTCCACACTGCAATCAGAGGTGCCCTTCCATTGGCCAAATTACTTGCAGGTGGGAAGAGGGAGGGGGTGGGAAGACAGAGTGACAGGCTGCCCCTCCTCCATTCCCAAGGCGGTGGTGCAGGGTGGGGGCGGGGAGGTGCTTGTTCCCGACAAAATGTCTGCATAGCCATAGCCGCCGATTACTCAGCTCCCGGCCTCATTTGAGTTAGAATGCCTGGACTTGCCTCTGGGATCCAATCCAGAGTCAATGGAATGTTATCCGGGTAGCTGAGGCCTGTGTAGACGGGGGGTCCCTGGAGATCGAGGACGACCCCAGCACTTACAAGGGATGAGGGGAGAGAGGGCAGAAGCCAGAGAAAGCCTGGCAGTGACTTCCTGCTTCCTAGGGGCCCAGGCAACTCCCAATCTGTCCTCTGCCCCCACCCCAGCACCAATTTCTGGTTCTGCCTGGAGTCCCATCTCAATTCCTTGCATTGTACTAGTGGCAGATCTCTCAGCTGTCTGTCCTCAGGGGCACTGAAGCCTCTTCCTTCCCAAAAGCATCTACAGCTGTCCCCATCCCCACCCCGCCTGGGGTCACTCCTTACCTTGCAGGCTTCCTCTGGTCTGGGAGGGGACAAGTCAGGGATACAGTGGGACCCAGAGGACTTAGAGGTAGGAGCTGAGGCCAAGCAGGGAGGGTGGGCTTCAGGCCTCCTCAAAGACCCTCTCTGCCAGGCGTGGTGTCGCATTCCTGTAATCCCAGCACTCAGGTGGCTGAGGCAGGAGGATCGCCTTGAGTTCTGTGCCACCCTGGGCTACATGAGTTCAAGGCCAATTTGAACTACATATTTGAGACCTTGTCTCAAAAATCATACACACACACACACACACACACACACACACACACACACACAAAATAAAAAAGAAATGAAAACCTAAGATACTATCAACCAACCCTGGCCACAAAGGAACTAAGTCCCCCTTCACCTGGGAGCTCCTAGCTCAGAAGGTAATGTTTAAACAATTATGGTGCAAAGGAAAACGTCACTGACCCCAAAATACCTCTTTCATGTCTTCCCCTCATGTCCGTCTCTCTCCTTGCTGCTTTCCTTCCAAGGAGGGGGTTCCTTTGGCTCCAGCTTCTCTGCACTCCACCCCATGTTCCCCCTTCTCTGATCTGCAGGGCTGTTGGGCCTGGGGACCCAGGGAGAAAATCCCTCAGGGAGTGCTTGGGGACTGCTGTCCCTGTGAGGTGGTCAAGCTGAGTAAGGGAGACACGGCCCATCTCAGGCCTCCCGTTCCTCAGCCAACTCAGATTGGGTGAAACCAAGCCTCAAAATAACAAAGGCCCAGTCAGGCATGGTGTTGCAGAACTGTAATCCCAGCACTTTGGGAGGCTGAGGCAGAAGGATCGCAAGTCTGAGCCCAGCCAAAAGGGAAGGTGGATGAAGTTCAGTTTGGAGTCCCTGGGTTCAATCCCCAGTACCAGAAAAAACAAAAACAAAGACCCCAGATGAGTCATAGCCAGGTACACTGTGTGTGCACAGAATATGCACATGTAGGCAGGGGACGCACACGCAGGATGCATGGCGTGGGTGGAGCTGCACAGAGAGACACACGTATGCATGTGTGTGCGAAGCATCCCTGGGGTTTTATCAGACACACACAGCTTCTGGGCTCGCGGAGAGGGAGAGACAGAGGATGCCCTGGGACTTCACAAGGGCAGAAGCAGACAGAAGCACGCGTGGAATGTGCCTGGCTTCCTAGGGTGGTGTGGGGGTGGAGCAGCTCTCATGTCGTGCCCCCCCCCCGTTTTCTGGAAACAGTTCCCTCTAGGAGGAAGCCTGGATGGCCACAGAAGCTCGATGATTCTGTTATGACTTTATTTTCCTTGTTCCCTGAAGTCCTGTCTGCTGCTTTTCCTGAGCTCTAGCAAGAAGAGCTCCTGTCCTCAGCCCTTCCTGGCACAACCCATGGCCCCCAGTCATGGCTGCGGAGTCCAGCTCTGCAGCAGGAACCCCAACTTAGCTATGAGGAGCTCAGGTGGCTCCCCAGGATCCCTCCAGCCCCAGGGAGCAGGAGGGGCCTGGGATCACAGGGTAGCGAGGAAAGCACTGCTCCTGGGGAAGGCGATCTGCATCTGCTGCTACTTGCTGAGGGACCTTGGGCAAGTTACTCTTCTCTCTGAGATTCGGGTCATTTCTCTTGCTAGATTCTGAGCAGTGGGGAGGTGGGGAGAGGGCACACCCACGTATCTATCACCACTTTCCACTCCAGTCTGAGGCCTGGGAAGGCAGACCCTGTCTCTCCCAGCAGATCGAGGGCTCTGCCTCCTCCATCAGGTTGGATGCATCCTGCAGCTCTTTCTGACTCCATCATGTGACGGTGCTGAGGCACCGAGCTGCACTGGCGTCCCGGGGCTGGGGGTGTCTGGCCAGCCCGGTGAGCAAGTGCAAAAGAGTCAACTCTGAGCTTCCTGCACACTTCAAGCTTTCTGATTCAGCATCTCCCAGCGCCAGGCCTTCCAACCCCTGGCCCAAAAGAGGACAGATGACTTCATTTCCAGGGTGGGTGCTGCTCCCTGGGGAACCATGTGGGCCGAGTTCCTCTAGCTCCATCTGAACCACCCCATTCTCTGTGGTTGAACTGCAGGTTGGATCCTTTGCCAGCGCAAGACAATTCTACCCTGGCCCCGCTTCCAGCTGGTAGATACCATACCAGCTAATGTTGAGGCAGGGCCCATGACTCTGGGTAACCCTACTTAGATTGTGGCTCCCTGAGGGTGCCCTCCACCCGAGCCCAGCCCAACCTTTTCTGTCCTGCTTTGCATATTAGCCTGACCCAGCAGGACTTGGCCTCCTCTTTCAGACTGGAGGTGGCCAGAGAGCAGGGCCCTGGCCTCCCCTCCCACTGGGGACTCCTGGGCTCCTCTTTCACCTGCTCATCCCTCCCCCAAGCCTGGTGCCCCCATCTTTGGGGGAAAGAGGCTCAGCCCAAGGGGGTGGGGAGAGGACAGAGGGGTGGGCACGTGGCCTTTGCCCAGACCCTGCCCCTCCACTGCCCCCCAGGCCCACGCAGGGCACCAGCCAACTCCACTGGCTGGACTCAGGCGGGAGCTGCTTCCTCTGCCCCTGCAAGTCAGGGCCTGCCGTGGACCCGTCCTCCCAGCCCTGGAGCCGCCGGGAATTCTTTGCTCCGACAAATCCTTGGGGAAGCCAGACTGCACAGCCCGCTGACAAGCCTCTGCCTGGCTCCTGTCATATTCCCTGAGCCCAGGGGGATCAGCTGGAGCCACTTAGTAGGGCTCCTTCCACCCTGTGACCCAGGTCTTTCCCTCACCTCCTTGGGGCCTTCTCCCTACCTCTCCACACCCGGGATTCTGCCCTGGGACTCATTCTGGCTCTGGGTCATTGGGTAGCCCCATCTGAGAAATGAGAAGTTTCCCCTCCGCCCTCTTTCCAGATAGAATTGGACTCCTCTCCAGATAGACCTCTTTAGTCTCCCTGGGTCTGCGCTCTGGAATGCAGATGATCTGCTGAGAGCCCTTGGGCAATCTATTTCACCTTTCTGGGTCTCTATTTCCTCACTCTGCAGGGGGATAATGATCAAAATTCACCAGTCACAGAGACTAGGAGAGAGCACCTCCAGCACCTCTAGGAGGAAGTTACGAAACGCACTACCTGTGCCAGGAGATACGGTGGCTTCCTCCTTCACCTGGCTGTGCGAATTTGGTGGCAGAAGTGTCTTTCTTCCTTTACCTGCCAAAGTTACCCTCTGAGCCACCAGCTTGCCACGTCACGTTGCAGAGTATAGTTCCTTCCACCCCAAGAGCACAAAATGATAAAGAGCCAGATTCCAGAGTTCAAGTCCAACTCTATGACCTTGGGCAAGCTTCTTAACCTCACCTTCATCAGATGGAAAATGAAGATGGTAACACAGCTTCATAAAGCTGTCATGAGAACGAGGGCTGGGAGCAGAGCTCAGTGGTAGAGCAGTTGCCTGGTGTGTGTGAGGCCCTGGGTCCATCCCCAGCACAGGGGGGGGGGAAAGTTGTTATGAGAACAAAGTGAATTAAAACAAAAGGCACTGAGCCTGGCCTGGTGGTGTATGCCTGTAATCCCAGCACTGGGGAGGCTGAGGCAGGAGGATCACTGTGAGTTCAAGGTCAGCATGGGCTACGTAAGTGAGTTCAAGGCCAGCCTGAACTACATAGTGAGGCCCTACCTCAAAAAAAAAGGTAATACAGCAAGTATTCAGCTAAAATCATTAGTAGTATCTCCAACTACCAAGGGCATGCCACCACTGAGCTATACCTCCAGCCATTTTTATTTTTTATTTTGATGCAGACTCTCAGTAAGTTGCCCAGGCTGCCTTCAAACCTGGGATCTTCCTGCCTCAGCCTTCTAGGCATTCACCACCACACCAGGCTGGTCATGAGGGATCTTATCCAAGGACTCCTGTTCCTCTGTTGTTCTTCTCAGCTTGGTGGGTCAGGGGAGATCTCTGTTCCCACTCGACATCTTTTTGGGCTGGGAACCACCCGTGAGGGGAGCCCTGATATGGGCTATCTTCCCAGACTCCCAGCAGCACGGGTGGTAGCTAGACGGAAGCTGCTCTGTGGTGAGAGGAGGAAGCTGTATCAGAGGCAGCTAGAGGGTGAAGAGGTGCTTCCGGGACAGTCCCTGTGCACCCTAGGTGGGAAGACAGCTGATGAGGTGAGGCCATTCAGGGCCTGCCTAGGGCACAGCTAACATAGAGGCAGACAAGGCCCCGACATCTTCATTCACGAACTATTACCTTCCAGTAACCCCAGAATCCCCCCCACATCTTGGGGACTGAATGAACCCAGGGCCTCTCAGATGCTAGGCAAGTACTCTACCACTGTACTATCTATATTCCCAACCTGTAAAGCAACTTCTTTATATTTATATTTGATTGAATACCTAGAAAACTCAAGAAATTCTAGAAAGGGGCAAAAGAAAGAAACCTTCTAGAATTAAGTGAATTTTGCTAAAGTGGCTGAATACAAGATAAATAAATATAAGACAGCAAAAGCTGTTCTCTAGTATAGCAATAAATTAGGAAAACATTCCTTTTTTGTTGTTTTTGTTTTTTTGAGACAGGGTCTTGCTATGTAGTTCAGGCTGGTCTTGAACTCACTATGTAGCCCAAGCTGCCCTTGAACTCTCAGTGATCCTCCTGCCTCAGCCTCCTGAGTGCTGGGATTACAGATGTGCACCACTATGCCCTTTGGAAAAACATTCCTCTTATAATGGAAACATAAAGCAACAGAATTCTGTAAGTAGATAGATGTGGAGAGCAGTTCTTTAGCTAAGCAGTAGCTTAAATATCAGTCCCGCCATCATCCCTTCAGCTGGTGCTAAGCACACGGTTTTGTCATAGGTGACTGTCCTATTATATCACAGCAGACTTACACTGGAATCAAGAAAGCACTTTCCCACCAAGTGGGGTGGTGCATGCCTATAATCCCAGTACTTGGGAAGCTGAGGCAGGAGGATTGCCTTGAGTTCAAGGACAGCCTGAATTATAGAGTGAGACTGTCAAAAAAAAAAAAAGCACTTTCCCAATAGAGGAGCAGCCAGCTAGGGACTTACTAAGGCCAACTAAGAAGTCTTGACTGCCCATGGCTGATTTAGTCTCAAGCTGACAGTACAGTTGGTTGAGTTTCCCATTGTTTTGCCAAGCTTTATGCCGCATCCTTTGTATGTGTTATCTCATTTAATTTCCCAGCAGCCCTGTAAGAGAGATACGATTAGCTCTATTTTATAGATGAGAGAAAGTAAGGCTCAGAAGGGGCAGGTGACAGCCCTGATGTTGCATAGCCTGTGAGCTCACCTGTAAGATGGGATAATAATGAGACTAGCCTGATAGTTGTAGGGAATTTAAATGACAGTGCCTGTGAAAGCTGCTAGCATAGGGCCTGGCACATGGTAGGTCCTCATTTAGCACCTTCCCTGCCCTTCCATTGGGAAGATCTGTCTGCTCTTGGGAGCAATTTCCTTCTCTGTCCCTTTCTTCCCAGCCTGGTCCCTGTCCCCTCCAGCCGGCGGTGGGACTTCAGCAGCCGCCCTCCCTCCACTGAGGACAACTCATCCTTCCCCGTCCCCATCAGTGATTCCTGAGCCCATGCCAGGCCTGGGTGGCCCCGGGAATGGGTGTGGGACAGTGCCACACGCGTTGCATGACGTGGCGGGCACCCTCCATGCATAAGGAAGGGCAGGCTGCTGCCGTTTGCCAGGTGCGCGGTGCACGGCCGGGTGGGGGACGCCCCTCCCCCACCCAGCTAATCCTCAGGGCGTGGAGTCGTGTTCCCTGCTTACTCAGCACACCCTTCCAATCCTGCTCCAATCTGCCCCGGGAGACAGGGGAGGAATTTGGGCCTCGGGGTTCCACCTCCCCTCTGTCCTCTTGCCCAGCTCTGCCTCCTCCCAGGGTGCCTGTCCTAGCTGCTCCCCCATTCCCTGACTCCCCACCTCTGGCAGAGAGACCCCAGGCCCTTCCTTAGTATGTCCCAGGCCTCTGAGCTTCCTGGGGCTTCCCTGGTCAGCAGACCAAGTCCCCACTCTCTGCCACCCCCAGGAAGCCTCTGCCATTTACCATCCAGGCAGACAGAAAGGCAGAGCAGGACTTCCGGTCCCTGGGGTTTCCTCCTGGGGCAAACCGCTTGTTTTCCAGAGCCCACGCTTAGCTCTACAAAGGTTAGTGGGTCCTGTCCAGGTGTGGCCAGGGGTGGGCAGAGGAGCCCCACTGCCTCTCCTTCGCCGTGTGACCCTGGGGAAGTCACACAGTCTCTGTGGGCCTGCATCCTGATGGTTGGAGGACATAATGCCAGGTGAAGGTGCAATCATTCAATTCCTGCAATTCCTGCGCAGGATCGGAGATTGGGTGCATTTGGGTGTCCTCTGGTCACCTTTTAACCCTGTCAGCCAGGGGGCAGGCAGTTACCTTCCCCGCGGCCTCACAGCCCCTCCTCTGAGGCTGAGAGGGGACAGTGTGAGCGGTCCCCAGAGCACTGTAGCATGTCCTGTATTTACCCATGCACCTGATGTTCCCTGAGCACCCTGCTTTTGCAGCCCATGTGAGACACGGCTGAGGTCCCTGCCCTTGTTCCTGGTGCCCCCAGTTGAGACTAGCTCTGCCCCTAGGGACCTCGGTTAAAAGTTGTCCCCAGGCCCCTTGCCTTCCAGTCCAGCAACCCTCCCCAGGCTGAACAAAACACCCTCCGATGCTCATGCCTGTGCCAGGAACTGGGGGCAAGCAGTGACGAAGAGGGCACACAGCTAGCAACAGAGGCCTGGAAAGTCCTGACTTGGTGGTGACAAGAGTGACAAAGGAGAAAGACAGGCTGGGGGCCAGGCTGGAGGACCCCAGGCCCTTCCTTAGTATGTCCCAGGCCTCCCCTTGCAGGGAGGTTTCTCTGAGGAAATGACCAGTGACTGCAAGGCCTTCTGGGGAGGGGGCGCTGAGCCCCAGGGAAGAGCTTGCCTGGCCTGCCCAACTTCCAGCCCCAGCCTGCTCCCCAAAGCACCTCCCCCTGTGCCCAGAGCCCCACCAGAGCCCTCAACATCCTCCTGCCCCCTTCCCTGGGGCTGAGGAAGCTCATCTCCAAGCACTTTTTGGCTTCCCCATCTCAGGCTGTTGGGTGGTTGGTAAACAGCTTATTAAGGTGATTAACGCTGCAATTAAAGCTGGAACAACAGCGGCAGGGTGCCTGCAGAAGGTCCCTCCCCTCCTGCACTCTCCCCTTCCCTCCATCCCCTCTGGGCTGAGTTGATGCAATTCTGCAGCCTTGGCCAACCAGGGCCCTTACCCCAGGGCTGGGAAGCTGGGCCTGGGAGGTTGGGGTGCAGGGGTCCCTGCTCAGCTGCTTCCCGTTTCACTCACCTAATCCTGGGGTTGGAGGATGCAGTGATCTGGGGAGGCAATGGTGATGGGATTGGAATTGGGGAAGGTCTCTAAGGTGCCCTAGGAAAGAACCTGGGACACCACTGGATAGGGTTAGGGCTTCCCCGGCAAGAAGGGCAGGAGCTATCTCCTCCCCAGAGAGACCAGGGGCTCCTTTTCCCAAGCCCAGGAGTCAGGGCAGTGGGGGCACCCTTGAGATGCTGGACACTTTGACCATGATCGTTCTGTAAGCCCAGTGCCCAAGGAGATGTCTACGGACCCTGTGGGTCTGTTCCTGTCCTCCCTTCAGCACTGGCTGGTGCGTGGAGCCCCAGAGAGGGGACAGGGAGTCACTCTGCAGATGAGGTCCCCAGGGAGACTGTTCCCTGGACCCTCACATTTGCCTGTGGCATTCCCTTCATCTTCCAAGGCATAATACAGATGTCACCTCTTCTGGCCCTGGAGCTCCTAGCACAGGGTTTGTGCCTTCCTTTCCCAGGCTTTGGCTGTCTATGCCTGGCAGATAGCAAGTGCTCAATAAATACTGGCTGATTTGTTCCAGGGCCTTCACATTGAGCTGCACCCCCAGCCCCTTTCTTATTTTACATTTTGAGACAAGTTCTTATTAAATTGATAAGTTGTCCAGGCTGGGCTTTAATTTGGGATCCTCCTGCCTCAGCCTCCCAGAGTGCCAGAATTACAGGCATGTGCCACCGGGTCCAGCTGACTTGCTCCTTTTTGAGTGTACCTAGAGATGGCAGAAAACCGATGTAACAGGTGCAGCGGGGTAGCAGAACTCACCAAATGCTGGGTACCTTGGTCAGCATTTTACCATGTAATGCTCTCTCCAGCTCAGCTAGGTAGGTACATTGCAGATGAGGAAACTGAAGTTTAGGAAGGTTAAGTGACTTGCCCGAAGTCACACAGCCAGCAGAGGGGTGGAGGTGGGATTCAAATCCAGGTCTGCTGACTCCAGCTCATGACCACAGAGTGGAGCTTTTCTGAGGACCTTTGCAGGGAGGAAGCCCGGGCCTTTCCTCCAATTCTCCTCCCCCAGGAAGAACCCAGGGAGGAGGGGCGTGGAGCGCTAATGGGGGCTCCAGCTCTCTGACCTCTGCCGCAGACATCTTGGGAAACTGATGCAGAAAAGCCCACAGTAAAGAGCACCTGTTCGCTGTACAGACCTGGGTTTGAATCCCACACTGTCAAGTAGCATTTGGTATGCGACCTTGGCAGGGACCGAGCCTCTCCCTTGTTTTCCCTTTCCTTTCTTCCTTCTTTCCTTCCTTCCTTTTCCTTTTTGTGCTGGAGACTGAACCCAGGGCCATGTGCACACTAAGCGCGTCCTGATCTTCTTGTAGCCTCAGTTTTCTCATCTGAAAATGGGCCCTGTACACTCACCTGCCATGCTGTCGTGTGAGGGTCACATGCAAAGTGCCTGGCAGAGTAGCAGATTAGCAAATGCCAGCTGAGCTGTCACTCAGACTTGGAGAACAGTGACCCTCAGGGCAGCCCGGGGTTCCCTAGCCTGCCCCTTTCTTCCCCAAAGGTTGTCATGAGATAGTGGGTGTAGTCAAGGAGACCCCACCCCAGAAGATGGGCTGAGTCGCCCCACCCTGGCATGCTGCCCGGCCCCCACCCAAATCCCTGTCCCCTCAGCAGGCTGGTGAAGAGGAGGAAGGGGAGGTCAGGGGTGGGGCTGACCCCCAGGAAGGTCACCTGGGCAGTTAAGCCAGCCTGACAGAGCAGGGAGGAATTAGGGAGCTTACAACACCCTTTCATCCCGCCTGTCTGCCTGCCCAGCCTCCCTCCTTCCTTCCTCTCTCTTTCTGCCCTTCTTCCCTTCTCCCTCCCTTTGCTGGCAGCCCAGCCCTAATAAAATGCAGTGTCTCCAGTGAGTCTGCCGACTGCCGCCTCCTGCTCCTGCTGCACGCAGCCCTCAAACCAAACTGCTCAGCTCAGCCCCGCCTGGCAGCTGCCACCTTAACCCTTGCCAGCCCTCTGGCGTCCCGTGGGCTGAGGCCTCCTCCCTTCCGCCTCCCTGGGGTGGGTGGGCGGGCGTGGGGGGAGCAGAAGGAACAGAGGGGGCCAGGGGGTTCCTGCCAGGAGAACCTGGCCTCTGTGTGCCCGGGACTGTCCACCAAGTCCTCTCTGCACTCCTGAGGTCCTTGCCTTCTCGTCCTTACTCTGCTTTGTGCCTCCCAAGATCCCCAGAGACCAGCAGGGTGGGACTGTTATTCCCATTTGATAGATGAGGACACCGAGGGCCTGGCTGGGAGGTTCCAAGCTGAGCTGGGTCACTTTGGCTGCTGGGTGGTGTTGCTGATTCTCTAAACAAGATTTTCCATTACAGGGAGCTCCCTCTGCCTCCGCACATGTGTGTGTGCGCGTGTACACATGTGTGTGTGTGTGTGTGTGTGTGATGCCTGAGTGACTTGAGTGCCTTTGTGTCCTTGCATGTTGGGGTCCTGGATCTCTCTGAGGGTCGTGGCTTTGACTTCATTCCATCTGTGTGGTGCTACCGTGTCTCAGGTGTGTGTCTGTGTCCTCAGAGGTCCCTGCAGATGACAACCTGTTGGCCTCAAGCAGGAGTACCTGGATGTGTGACGATAGGAAGCTGTCACTGTGTGTCTGACAGCAAGCTTACAGTGTGTGTATGTGTTCATGTGTCCCCATCTGTACCTAGATGTGGGCCTCCCTCACCCTCCATGCACTCTCCTGGCCCCGCTCTCCCCTGGGGGCTGCACTGGGAGCTGGAGGAGGGGTGTTGGGGTGTAAGTTCCTGAGTAAGGTCTGAGCCCTCCCTGAGCAGGTAACACAGACCCCACCCCATCCCTTCGCCTCCTCTCCCAGCCTGGCCACCCCACCAGCTGCGGGAGCATGGGGGTTTCCCCTGCCTGAGGCCCCACCCTCACCCCAAGCTGGGAGGGACAGACGGGAGGCGAGGGGCCGGGAGTGCCTGGGTGTGGAGACAGGGGGTTTACACGCGTGTGCAAGCATGTCTGCGTGTGAGCTCAGGATCAAAGAGCAGCCCCGAGGTGACCTGGCAGCGGCGGTGGCAGAGGGTAGCTGGCTGACAGAGGACGCCATGCTGTTGCTGCCGAGAGAGCAGAGTGGAGTCAGGGAGGCCACAGCTGGGAGCCTCCTGCCCAGCCCTGCCCAGATCGGGGCAGCCACAGGGCCAGGGGCACCTGCCACCTGCGGCCAGGCCCAGCCCAGGGTCCTGGCAGTGAGGTCTCCCACGGGCCCTGTCTCCCCCAGCCAGGAGCCCCTGAAGTCTCAGAGGTCCCCAAGTCCCCCCAAGAGCTGCCTGCCACCAGCCTCCTGTTCAAAGAGCACAGTGGTTCTTTTCTTCTTTTTTATTAACATTATATATAAAGATGGGTCCAGTAAGAAAGCAGACTCGAGAAGGCTGGGAGGGGTGGAGCTGGCTTCGTTCCTGTCCCTCTGGGATGGGACTTGCAGGCCCACACTTCTCTCCTCACCCCTATACCTCCCACAAAACCCAAATCCAGCCAGAGCCCACATCTCTGTCTTCTCAGCGCACAGGGAGATCCGTCCAGGAGAAAAAAGTTCACATAAATAGGAGACCACAGGAGGGAGGGGGCTGCTTCTCTCTGTTGCTCTTAAAAAAAATACATTATATATATATATATATATATATATATAGCCACAGTCTTTTACCTCTGCTTGTCTGCGATGTTTCACCACATCAGGGGTGGAGGCGGGTTAGCACTGGGGGGACGCCTGGGCCAGCTCTCCTGGCGGCCAGCCCTCACCCCTAAGGTACTGGGTCACAGCCCTGCCCTTCCCGCAGAGCACCACACTCACCCCAAACTCTCCAGCTCAGTGGAGCAATCTATTTCCGAGGCCACCGGAAAGGGGGTTTCTAGGGGTTTGTCTTGCCTGGTGTGTCTCCATGGAGATTTGGGGTTTGGCACCCAACCTGCCAACTTGTTGGAGGAGAGAAGGAGGAGGAGGAGAGGTGGAGAGGCAGAGGCAGGACAGAGCTGCCCACCAAAGGGGAGATTTGGTCCTATCTGGTTCACAATGCCCTTCGTTTTCTTATTTTTCAACAGCTTTTAAAACCAAGGTTGTGCAAAGTCCTGTACATGGAGGAAGAAATGGGGTCCTTAGGAGAAACATGGGAGACGCTCTCCCAGCAAAGGGGGGAAGGGGTAATGGCTCCTATAATTCTTCCCCCAAAAGCCCCCAGATAGTAAAAGATTCCCTCACTTTGGGCGGTTTCTTTGGTTTCACCCTCAAATCTTGAACGAGGGCTACAAGTGTGGGCTGGGTGGAGGTCAGGTCCCCACCCTGAGTCCCAGTCATGATGTCCAAAGTCTTTTTTGGCAGGAGGGCCATGCAGGAAGGAGAGGCCCCAGGTTGCTTAGGAGGAGCCCCACGTGGCGGGGGCCAGGATCCATCACGCCTGGCCCCCCAGCCCAGGCTCAGCTTCTAAACACTCCGTCCCCGTCCCCTGGTCTCCAGACTGGGGAGCGGTTAGGTTTGAGGTGCTCCAAGGTGATGAGCCCTTAAAGCTAGTCCAGGCTCCCCCTGGGGTGAATGCGCCCACATGTGGAGGGGCACCGCAGTTCTAAGCAGGGGGAGAGAGGTTCGGGGCGTTCTTGGTCTGTGCCAATTTCGCCTGGAGAAGGGGCAGGGGAGGGAAAAAGCTGGCCTTTCCCCGGTGCTCCTCGGTGATTCCTGAGTGTCGCTAGGACGGAGGCACTTCTGCCTGGTCCACCTCCTGCCTGGTCCCGGGTCCTTCGTGGGGGCACAGGCCAGATGGGGCTCAGTACACAGCTCCGGGGTTGGGTGGGGGTCCCGGAGAGGCGTGGTGCAGGGTGGCAGGCTGCGGCGGCTGCTGCTGTAAGTGGGGTCCGCTCAGGTTCTGTGCGTGGTACCAGGAGTTGGTGGGGTCATCCAGGTAGCTGGGGGAGGCACTGTACGGCAGCGGTGGGGGCAGCTGGCTGCGGGCAGGGGCCGGAGTGGAATGGGAGGAGGTGTCCCAGAGGGCTGGCGATGGCGGGGAGTTGCAGGCCATGGAGTCGCTATTGTTGGGACTGTGCTCCAGAGGCACCTCCCCGTTCTTGTACAGCTTCTTGAACTTGGATCGGCGGTTCTGGAACCAGATTTTCACCTGGGCCAGAGAAGAGAGGGGCAGCTGGTTAGCACTCAGGATACAGATGGAAGCCCTGCTGGGAATCCAGCGTGGACCAGGCCTGGCCAGCAGCTGATATTGCCTAGTGAAAACGAGGTGAGACCCAGGCTTCCTCACTCCCAGGCCAGCAGCCCTTTCTTCCTGTCTAGAACCGAGGCCAGGAACATTCGACTGCCTGGGCCAGGTTCTGCTCTGCCACTTACTAAGTGTGACCTTGGCACGTTGCTTAACCTCTCTGGTCTGGCCTTCCTCTCCTCTGCAAAATGGGGACAGTGACAGCACTGTTACCTCAGAGGGTCATTATGAGGCTCAAGTAAGTTAGGACACTGGAAAAACTTAGAACAGCCCAGTATACAGCAAGCATGCAATAGACCAGCGTAGGTTGGTATAAAGACCACTGCTTACCAATAAACTGAGTGGGACATGGGCAGTTTGTGGCATTTCACTCATGTTAGGTACCATAAACAGAGGGACGCAAATACGCAAACACACACCCACACACACATCTCCACGCGCAGGCACGTAACCCACACACAGACACCAGACTCCGAAGCGCCACACATACACAGATCCACCCAGATAAACAACGCGCGCACCCACATTCACGCGCGCGCTCAGGTGCCGGGTCCTCTTGGGTTCAGGCTCGGTAATGGAGGTGACCTGGGGACTCAGGAGCAGGTGAGCCACGGTTCCCCAAATTTCCCCTGGGGTATCTCCCCCTCCCCCTGCTGCTCCCCACCCCATGACTGGCACAAACAATGAATCAGCTCCTTACCCCGTGACCCAGATTCCCCACGGACAGGGCCCCACGCAGCCACAACCAAGGCCCGCCTGCCAACACCTGCAGCCAGCCAGGCGTCCCCACTCCTCCCCTGAGCAGGGACAGGCTGCTGGGGGCTTCAGGGACAGGCTGAGGGTGGCGGCTGGGCTCCCTGTCCTGACCCCTGCCAGAGGCAGGGCTGAGCACTTTGGTGCTGGGCGAGAAAGGGGTGTCTTGACACCAGCATGCGTTTCTGTACTCCTGTGCTCACAGGGGTGCAGCCCCCATCTTTGTGCACCGTGACCCCTGAAAGGCCACACTCCTCCTGTGAGCATCCTCGTGTGTGCACAGACCCTGATGTGCAAGCAAATGCACATGCACACCTGTATCCATGCCCGGGTACACCCCGGCACACGCACACCTAGCCCGGGGGAGAAGTACAAAGTGGACTCCAGTGATTCCAGCTGCACAGCTGGGGATCTTGGGACCTGGGCATCCTGGCATGGAGGGATTCAGGCTTCTCTCTCTGCCAGACATACACCATTGCATAGGATCACGACTGTGCGCGCGCGCACACACACACACACACACGCACACGCACACACACGCGCCCGTGCTAAAGCAGGACCTCTCTACAGAATCTGAGATGTGAAGTTCTCTATCCTACAGCAAGAGTTCCCAGAGCCAGCAGGGCCCTTACGGAGCCAGTCAGGCTCAGCTGCACCTGGGGGACTCTAGGGTCCTGCGTGTTCCCAGCGTTCCCCTCCACCGGCCCTCCCCGGGCCCAATACCAACCTGTGTCTGCGTGAGGCCCAGCTGAGCAGCCAGCTCGGCGCGCTCAGGCAGCGCCAGATACTGGGCTTTCTGGAAGCGGCGCTGCAGGGCGGCCAGCTGGTAGCTGGAGTAGATGGTGCGCGGCTTTCGGACCTTCTTGGGCTTCCCGTTCACCATGCGCACCTCGGCTTCCGGCTCCTCCTTCACCGACACTGCGGGGACGCATGGGTGGGGGACGGTTCAGCCTCGGCCTGCGACCCCGGCGGCGCCCCCTCCCACCTTCCGACTCGCCCCGGCCCGCGCCCAGGAGGGAGCCGCGGCGACAGAGCCGGACGGGCGGCCGCCCACGACGCGGCGCTCCCAGCCCCGGCCCAACAGCCTCCCGAGCGGGCGGCGAGGACCGCGGCGCTGCGCCCGGACGCCCTCGGTCGCCGGCTCGGGGCCCAGTCCCACCTTACGGGGGTGGGGGCTGCTTCTCTCCTCGCTCTCTCCAGCCCTCCCAACCCTGCCTTCCTATTTTAGATTTTCAGAAAAGTTGCAGGAATACTTTTTTTCCCTCTTTTTTTCTTTCTTCCTTCCCTCCTTCGTTTCTTTTCTTTCTTCTCTTTTTCTTTTCCTTTCTTTCTTCTTTCTTGCCTGCCTCCTTCCCTCCCTCTTCTTTCTGTTCTTCCTCCTTTATCTCTGTCTTTCCCCGTTTCATTCCTGTTTTCTCCACTTTTCTCGTTCTCGCTTTCTCCATCTCCACTTCCCCCTAACTTCGCTGTCCTTCTGGCGCCCCTCGCTCCTCCAGGTCTCCCCCGTCCGCGTCCCAGGCAGTGCCCTGGATCCCCGGGTCCCCGCAGGAGCGCCCGGCGGAGGTGCACGCGAGATCCCGGCGATCCCGGGTCTCCCGACAGGCCGGAGCCCGCTGCTCGCCCTCGCAGCTCACCCGGATCCTCGCCGAGCCCGGGGCGCACGGCGCGACCGTCCCAGGGACGTTCGCAGCCTCGGGACGGCAAGGTCGCCTGTCCCCTCTGGGGTCATCCTGCCACCCCCTCCGATCCCAGGCAGGTCATTCTTGCTCTGGAGCCTTCTCTAGAGTCGGTTTCCAGTCCCCGCCCGTCTCGGCGCCGGGAACCTGGCCGGCCCGCGCCCTCCCGGCACCCGCCCTCACCTGGGTCCTGGGCTGGCAGCGGCTGCTCGCGGTAGGCGCCGTACTGCCGGTAGGAGGCCCCGTAGGTGTATTCCGACTTGGGAGAGTAGGCGCCCGTGCCCGCGAGCCCGTTGAGGTTGAACTGGTGGTGGTAGGTGTAGGGGTTCACCGTCTGCCCGTACGGTTGGCCCGAGTAGTAGTCGTGCTGCGGCGCGCTGTAGTAGCCCAGGTCGGTGACCGAAGACTCGGGCAGGGTGGGCGAGTCCTTGGAGCCCGCATGGCAGCTGAGCGAGCTGGAGATGTCGGTCAGGATGCTGCTGAGCTTGCGATCGAAGGAGCCGCTCATGCTGGCGGGCGCCGCACCCCCGGGCAGGCTCGGCGAGGACGGGGGCGCGGGGAGGGAGGCGGGGGGCGCGCGCGGGGAGGGCCGGCCGCGTCTCGGGGAGGGGGCGGCCGAGGGCGCCTAGATCATCGCCGGCCGTCCGGCGGTCGCCTCGCGTCCCAAGCCACAAATGCAGCCAGCTCCGCCCGGCCAGCCGGTTATAGACTCAATGTTGGAGTCGCGGAGGGAGGCTCCTGCGCGCTGATTGGCTGCGAGTCCTGCCTTCCAGGCAAAACACGATCGGGCGCTCTCGCTCCCCCCCATTCTTTGTTGTTACCCAAAACGCAGGCAGACACACACACACACACACACACACACACACACACACACACACACGCCTTGTTTCTTCTACAGCTCCAGATAACCCCTCTGAATGAGGGGTGGGGGCGATTGCAGATCCCCCAGGATCTGTCTGTCTGTCTGTCCGTCTCTGTCTTCTTAGCTGGAGGTGGAATTAGGGAAGATGGGGAAGGAGGGGAATTTTCCCATTGGGGGCTTGTGGCAAGAGGTGGCTCAAAGTGAGTGTGAGAGAGAGTGTGTGTGTGTGTGAGTGTGTGTGAGAGAGAGAGAGAGAGAGAGAGCTCACTATGCTTATGACAAAGTGGTAAGGACCCAGCGTTCATGAAAATATCTTACTCTCCCTTAAAATCAAGAGGAAAAGAATTTCTAGGCTGAAGAAAACGTTTGAGTATATTAATATATTATCTTTACTGTAATGGAACCATAAAATGATTTTTTAAAAAAAAAATCAGGGACCCCCCCAGGCAAAAGCACTTTGGGTTTACAAAAGTCCTAAATTGGCCCTGGGACGATCCTACCATGGAAAAACCTGTGTGGATTTAGGGGATGAGGGGAGGGGAGGGATGATGCCAGAGGTGCCTCCAAAACTATGGGTGCACAGTTCCAGGGATGGCTGTGGCCGAATTGGGGGAGCCAGGGGCCTGGGGTCCCCAGGAGGTTGTCCAGGACACAGGTGAGCCTAGCTTCAGTAGTCTGAGGCAGATTCAGTGCAGAATGGAACGGCCCTGGGCGCGGGGTTGCCTCGGTGTGTGATGTGACGATTTCACACGTCCACAGCATACAGCTGGGATGCGGGAGTGCGTGTGTGGGTGAGAACAAGTGGCAGTGTGTGTGGCAGGGGCTCAGGCGGTGGGAGGGAGGGCTGTGGGAGCCACATTAGGTGTGACGTGCAAGTGTGTAGAGACCTCTCGGCTCCTTCCCAGTCCCCGATAACTGGGAGCCACAGCGCTCCATTATGAAAGCCCTGATGCTGAAAGGGCTCCCCTTTCTGGGGTCCCACAACTCCTTGTCCTGCTGGCCCACAAAACGCAGTTCCCAAGTCATCCCGGCTGTTCCTGACGCCTGGCTCATTTCTTTCTTCCGCCTCACTTCTGCTCCTCGCCTTGTCTTCGGAAGCAGGGGAGCTTCTCCCAGCCTCACTTCCTAGCTTACTCTCCTATCCCGCCCCTCATTCTCCTGTCCCCTGGCCGGGCCCAGCCGGGCCGAGCCCGAGGACACGCAGTGCCAGCGCGCCACCTCGTGGTCATTCGCGGGCTCCACAGCCACCCCCAGAGCAGCGTCTCGCCAGCATCCCCCCGGGGGCGGTCTCCTGCGAAGACCCCGCCTGCCAGAGAAGCGTGCGAGGGGCTCCGCATCCCTGTCCAAAGCCAGGGCCTGCAGCACGAGAGCGGCAGCTGGTGGGGACAGGGTCGCCGACTGCGCCCAGGGACAGGAGCTGGTTCGCGCCGGGCCCGCGCCCTGGGGCGGCCACCGCGTGGGAAAGGTGGGGGCGGGGGCGCGAGGGCCGCGCTATCTGTCTGTCTATCTGCGCGTCCCCCCAGCGCCTATCGCCCGCCGCTCCGAGCCCGTGGCGGGGCGAGTTGCCACCCGCTCTGGATGCCCTCTGTTCTGCTGCCAAGAGGGCACCCAGAGAGCCCGCAGCGCGGGGGCAGGGAGAGCACTGGGCGGGCGGGCGCCGCCCCCGGAGTGCCAGGGGAAGGCGGGCAGGGCCTGGTCTGGACCCCCAGCGCCCCACAGGGAAGGGACAGCGCCGGGCAAGCCCCTTCTGCGGCCCATTCATTGCTCGTCTGCGCCTCAGCTCTCCTCCCCCTCTGCAACCGTGGCTCCTGAGTAAAGCCAATGAGTTGCAATCCTGCATTCCGAGAGGGTGGTAGTGGTGGGTAATGTTAGGATAATTTCTAAGCTCCAGTCTTCTGCGCTCTGGAAATTCAGAGTTCTAGAAATGGACTAAAACTGCAACATCAGGAGCTTCAAACAATTAAATGAGCAATTAAACAACTGTTTGGTAATGTGGGGTTCACATCTGGTTCCCCATGGCATGGCATTCCAACGACTGCCTGTCCCATTCACCGCTATCTTCCAGGCACCTAGGGCAATGCTAAGTGGGTGTTTGTTGATTGACTAAATGAAACTCCCTAACCGGGATTCCTGGCTGAGGCTGAGGCGGGCCTGGTGGGAGACAGGGGACAGAGTCCTGTGCCTGCTGGGGAGTGGGGGGTGCGGGGGTAAAGAGAGAAAGGGCGGCGCAGCTTATGTCCAGGTCAAGGCCCACAGGCCGCCCCGTCGCTGTCATCGAGCACAGGTCCCTGTTGGAGCGAGCCGTTCCCTGGAGCCCAGGTATCAAGCGGCTGCAGTCACTGCGCTCCAGAGTGGCGGGCTTGAGGGCAGGAACTCGGGGGAGGACCGAGGCCAGACTTGCCTGGGCGGCGGGCGCCATCTAGTGGTCACCGTGAGGAGGCGGTGAGACCCGAGGTTCGGCCGCCACCTGCCGGGCAGGGGCATCTTACCCAGAAGGAGGGAGCCCTACCCACGCTAAATATTCCCTTTTGTCGTCACCTCACGTCACTCCTTGGCTGCCCCCCTTTCCCGCCCAACCATCTTCAGCCAGTGGCTCCTTCCATGGGGTTCTCATTTGTAAATCAAAAAGTGGATTGTTCCATGGCCGCTGAGGTCCCCTCAAGCTCTGTCTCTGATTCTAAATTCTAGGACTCCTAGGGCTGGATGTGGTGGCTCACGCCTGTAATCCCAGCCCTCGGGAGGCTGAGGCAGGAGGATCGCCAACCTGGGCTACACAATGTGAGGTCAAGGCCAGCCTGGACTACATAGTGAAACCCTGCCTCGAAACAAACCAAAAGATGAAAAATAAAAATAAATAAATTCTGGGACTCTTGACTCCTAAGGGGGACGTCCCCTCACCTTCCCTCCAACTCCCTTGGAGATGTGCCCCACCCCAGCATTCTGCAGCCTGGACATCCTTCGGGGTCCCCCATCCATATGGCACACAGATCTTTATGTCGTGCCAGCCCCGTGCCCACATGCCCTCTCCATGGAGCCCAAGTTCTCGCCGGGAGTGGACACATGGGTGACCAGTTGCTGAGACAGCCTAAGAGGGCCTGAAGCCTTCGCAGAGGCAGGAGGGTGTGTGAAGGACGGGTGGGACTCGACCGGGAGCTGCAGGGATGGGAGGAAGGAGGAGCTCCAGGCCATCGCCAAGGCCTTCGCAAAGGCTCATGGGACCCTGGGGCACAGCAGGTGACTAAAGGTGATGAGGGGTCAGAGACCCAGAACTGAGGGCGCAGAAGCCCAGAGTGGGAGACTGGGCTTTATTCAGAGACTTCGGGGAGCCGCGGAAAGGTTTTAATTACGGAAAGGTGCGCTTGCATTTTCATTCTAGAAGGATCTCTTTGGCCGCTGAGTGCAGACAGATCACACAGGTGACAAGGTTGGAGACTGGCAGCCCTGAGAGGAGGCCGCTGCACAAGCCCAAGCACAGGGCAGTGCGCTCTGGGGTGAGGAAGAGGCGGAGATGGTGAGGAGAGGGGTGGGCGGGAGTAACCCGCGGAGGAGAGGGGTCCGCTCTGAAAGACAACAGCGGACGAGGGGATGCATGGTGGGGAGGGGGTGCGTCCAGTTTTGCTGTAACTTCTCCCTGGGGTGTAACACTGCAGAAGGTGCGCAGCCGTGATCCACAGATTTGCACAAATCAAACTCAGCTTCGTACCCAGCACCCGGGCCGAGCACCAGGCTGGGAAACAACATCTGCCACACTCAGAAGCCCCCAGGGTACTCACCACCTCGACATCTAGCAGCGGAGACTGGTTTTGTGTATTTTTGACTTTTATATAAATGGAAGTATACCGTATATACTTTTTCCTGTTTGGCCTCCTCCCCTCCCGTTTCCCTCCCCCTCCCCCTTCTCCTTTTTCCTCCAGGCTGGGAATCAGACCCAGGGCCTCCTGCATGCAAAGGACCTGCTCTACCACTGAGTTACTCCCCAACCTTGTGCCTGGCTTCTCTGGCTCAACATTATGCTGTGAAATTTATCTTTTTATTTTTATTTATTTATTTTTGTCACATTGAGGATTGAACCCAGGACCTTTGCACTGAGCTATATCCCCAGCCCTTTTAAAATTTTTTATTTTGAGACAAGATTTTTGCTAAGTCACTAAGTTGCCCAAATTGGGCTCAAACTTGCCATCCTCCTGCCTCAGCCTCCCAGAGTGCTGGGATTACAGGCATGAGCCGCCATAGCCGGCTGAAATTTATCCATGGTTTTTTTGTTTGTTTGTTTGTTTGTTTTTTGGTACAGGGAATCAAACTCATGACCTCATGCTTGCCAGGCAGGCGCTGTGCCATTGAGCTATATCCCCGGCCCCATATTGTTGAATATGTTTGTAATCATTCCGTGTGGCCACTGTGTGTATCCCGTGATATGAATATATTAGCAGTATTTATCCATTCTACTGTTGATGGGCACATGAATCATTTTGTTTGTGACCCACCGCAGAGCGCTGCCGTGAGCACCCTTGTCCGTGTTTTGAGGCACACATGTGTGCACGTGTGTTGCTGTTGAGTGCCTGAGGGTAGAATTGTGTGTCATGAGTATACATATGTTTGGCTTTAGTGGCTACCGGCAAATAGTTCTCCGGAGTGACTGTGCTGTTAGCTCACCGCGATCATGTGGTTGTCTGAGTGTGCTGGGGGCCGGGGAAGGGCTCCCCAGCCGTCGATGGCTACAGGCTAGGCAGATGTGGAAAATCAGGAAAGAAGTTGGAATCGGAGGTACAAACTGGGCATCTTCAACATCTCGTAGTAAGTGGGACCTCTGGCGTGGGTGAGATGGCCCAGGAACACAGGGCCACTGAGGGTCCCAGCAGAGACCAGAGGGTGGCGGGCAGTGCAGGGAGGTGGCCCTGGGAGGGTAGGGGAGGGCAGAAGGCAAGGCCAGCAATGTTGCTGGGGACTAAGATGCATCGCTGGGTGACAGTGACGTCCAGAGGAGGTGGCTGGGTTTTTGTGTGTGTGTGTGTTTTGTTTGTTTGTTTGTTTTTTGAGACAGGGTCTCACTGTATAGTTCAGGCTGGCCTTGAACTCACTGTGTAGCCCACACTGGCTTCAAACTCACAGTGATCCTCCTGCCTCAGCCTCTCAAGTGCTGGGATTACAGGTGTGTGTGCCACCACACCTGGCTGGTGACAGCAGGCAGAACACACTGGAAGGAGAAGGAGGAGAGACTTGGAGGAACAGGGTTGGCAACCCTGTCCCCGCAGCGGTAGCTGGCAGGCATCCAGCCTGCTGGAGGGGGCGTGAGCGAGCTTTCCGTGGGAGTGAGACTGTCCATATCCATTCTATTCAGAAATAGAGGAGGTTAAAGGAGAGCGGCATCCCGGGTAGGTAGGTGACAGGGAGGGAGGATGGATGAGAGGAGAAGAGATGTTTTCCCTGGGCCAGGCTCAGCTCGAAGCTTTCTCCACATGTATTCACTCGCCACTCCCAGCCACCCCCCAAAGCAGGCACTCTCATTTCTGCCTTTTGGCAGGGGGAAACTGAGGCACAGAGAAGCTAAGAAAATCGTGGATTCAAGATCTGAGCCCAGCAGGCTGACCAGGTTGGTGGTCGCACGTGAGGTGAAAAGTCGGGGTACAACTGGCCAAGTGGGTGTTTGTGACATCCCTCTCTGAGCTTTTCTGTGTGTTTGAAACATCTCAGCATAAAAAGAATTATTTGAGCCACTTGGGGGTCCTGCACAGGTGGGCACGCAGAACAGGCGTGGAGTTAAGAGCCAATGAGAGGGAAGGGGTAGGAACAGGGGGCTTAGGGAGAGTGAAGGACCATGCACAAGTCAAGGTGCAGCTGTTAGCGGAGCATGGGTGCACACCTGTAATCCCAGCACTCTGGGAGGCTGAGGCAGGAGGATCGCACGTTCAAGCCCAGCCCAGGCAAATTAGTGACTTAGTGAGATCCTGTCTCAAAATAAAAAAATAATAAAAGGCTAGGGATGTAGCTCAGAGTAAAAGCTGTGGGTTAAATCCCAGTACCACCAAGAAAGGTTTCAGGGTGGGAACAGCTTCAGATGGTAGCCAGGTGCGGGCCGCAGCTGGAGGCAGATTTATTGTAACACTAACAAAATTTAAGCATCAGGGCCCATTGTAAGCTAAACAATGGCCCTTTCATTTTTGGCTATAATGTCTTAATCCCTGGAATCTGTAAATTTTTATTTGGAAAAAGATCTTTGAAAATAAGTCTCAATTAAGGATTGCAAAGTGAGGAGATGGTTTTGGGTTATCCAGTAGGGCTCAACTGACATTGCAAATGTCCCTGTGAGAGAAGCAGGGGAGAGAAGGCAGTGTGACCACAGACAGCGATCTGGCAATGTGGCTGCCAGCCCGGGCATGGAGGCAGCCAGCAATGGAGTCTGTGTGTGTGTGAGTGTGTCCTCCCTGAACCTGCAAGGGGCCGCAGCCCTGCTGACACTTGGCTCTGGCTCAGCAGAACTGGTTTCAGATCACTGGGTTCAGGTGGTGAGGGAATAACATCAGATTGTCCTAGGCCGCCACATTTGCAGCATTTGGTTGTGGCCACAGGAAATGAAGACGGGACCCTTCAAGGCTGGAAAGGGCCCTAGCAATGTGTCCACACAGTCAGCTGTTTGTGCACCAACTGGCAGAGTAAATCCAGTGTGGCCGTGGAGGCTGGAAGTGATGGGAGACAAGGTGTTAGGGTCACCCAGGATGCTGGTGCAGAAGGGAGGGGGGCTGGGAGCCAGCTGTCAGGGTCTCGTCTTGGAAGGTGATAACTCCACACTGGTGGGTAGCAGAGGCAAGGGAGGGTGGAAGTCAGCGGATTTGCAGGCTAGTGCAATAAGACAAGAAAAGGAAATAAGAGACACACGGATCGGAAAGGGAGAAATATACAGCCTTTGTTCCCAGATGACACGATAGCTATGAGGATAGAGCCGGGCGTGTGGCACACGCCTGTCATCCCAGCACTCTGGAGGCTGAGACAAGAGGATCTCAGTGAGTTCAAGGCCAGCCTGGGCTACATAGTGAGATCCTATCTCAAAAAATGAAAAATAAAAAATATATATATCATTGCACACCCATTGTAATGACTAAAATCCAGAATTCTGACCACCCCAAATGCTTGAGACAGTCGTGAGGAAACAGGAAGTCCCCTTCATTACACGGTAGCGTGAAACAGGACCGTCACCGTGGCCGTTTCTTAGGAAGCTGAGCATAATCTTGCCATACAACCCAGTCATTGTGCTCCTAGGTTTTTACCCAAACAAGACAGAAAATTATATCCACACAAAAACTTGGATGCGAATGTTTAGAGCCACTTTCTTCATAATTGCATTAAACTAGAAGCAACCAAAACATCCTGTAGTGAATGAATGATAGACAAACTGTGGTGCATTCCTATGACGGAATATTGCTCAGCAATGAAGAAGAAATGAGCCAACGAGAATAAGAAGCCAACAGAGGAAACTTCAATATCTATAACTAAGTGGAAGAAGCCAGTGTAAAAGGCAAACCCATAACTCTCTGAAAAAGACAAAACTATAGAAAGATTTTTTTTTCCAATCTGTGGCAAAGCTGGGCATGGTGACACATCCCTATAATCTCAGCACTCTGGGAGGCTGAGGCAGGAGGATCACATGTTGGAGGCCAGCCTAATCAACTTAGTGCCTTAGAGAGATTCTCTCAAATAAAATTAAAAAGGATGTAGCTCAGTGCAAAGGCCCTGGGTCCAATCCCTAGTGGTCCCAAAGGTTCAGGGGGCAGGAAGGAGGGATGCGTGTATGGAACATGGAGTTTTTAGGACAGAGAAACTGCTCAGTATGTTCTGCAATGTCAGATCCCTGAAATTGTGCTTTGGTCAAAATCCATCAAACTATACCATACACAGAATGAACTCTAAAGTAAACCATGGACTTTAGTTGTAATCATGTATCAGTATGGGAAAACCACATGTAACAAATGTATCCCACTAATGCAAGATGTTAAAAATAGAGGAAACTATGTATGGGAGGGTAGATGAAAACTGTATTCTACTCATTTTATCTGTAAACCTAACCCTGTTCTAAAAATGGTTTATATTCATTTTTTTAAAAATGAGACAAGCTGGGTGTGGTGGTGCATGCTTGTAATCCCAGCACTCGGGAAGCTGAGGCAGGAGGGTCACTGAGAGTTTGAGGCCAGCCTGGGCTACATAGTGAGTTCCAGGCCACCCTAAAACACATAGTGAGACCTTGTCTCAAAAAACCAAAAATAAAATTAATAAAAGACAAAAAGAGTTCAAAACCACGGAGGCCACCCATTCGGTAGCATTGCGTGGGAGGGACCATCCAGGAGCCGCTCTGCAGCTCCCGGCTCCCTGCCCCACTCTCCCCAAGCCTGCCCCACCGGCTCCCCATATTGCAAGGCAGTCCTTTTGGCTTTTAAGGAAGGTATTTGACAAAGTTAAAATTTTTATATAGAGATTCTCTCAAATAACATTAAATTGAATTAAAATTAAATAGGCTGGGGATGTAGCTCAGTGCAAAGGCTATGCTATTTTTATCAAACTAAAACTAGAGGGAATTTTTTAAATTTGTAAAAGCACATACAAAACAGCCATAGAAATACCATTCTCTTCTTCCTCCTCCTTTCTTTTTCTTTTCTCTTCTCTTCTCTTTTCTTTTTTTTTTTTTAATGTGGGTACCGGGAGTCGACCTCAGGACCTTGCGCTTGCCGGGCAAGCGCTTGTGCCACTAAGCGATATCACCAGCCCCTTTTTTCCTTTATGTGGGTTCCGGGAGTCGAACTCAGGGCCTCGCGCTTGCCAGGCAGGTGCTTATGCCGCTGAGCCATCTCACCGGCCTTTTTTTTTTTTTTTTTTTTTTTTTTTTTGAGGCAGGGTCTCTCTACATAGCCCAGGCTAGAGGCTGGCCTTGAACTCATGGTGATCATCCTGCCCCAGCCTCCCCAGTGCTGGGATTACAGGCATGCACCACCATGCCCGGCTCTTTTTTTTTTTTTTTTGGTACTGGGGATTGAACCCAGGCCCTTCTTATGCTAGGAAAGCACTCTGCCACTGAGTAGCCAAACACTATTTTTTAAAAATGTTACAGAGTCTATGCATTTTTTTTTTTTTTACTTTTTATTAGCACATGTTTGCAGTACACAATGTTTACATTCCTTGTGTGGAGTTGGTAGATGTGCCTAAGGTCTTAATTCTTCTTTCATCTCCTCCTCCCCTCCCTATACCCTCCCTCCACCTCTCGATCCCCTTCCCATTTAAGATCTCCCTACTTCCTATTATCTATATTTTATTTTGCTTTTTATTTATACTTTGGGTTTCTCGTATAAGGAAACCATGCAATATTTATGTTTCTGTTTCTGATTTATTTCACTAAACATGGTCTCAAGTTGCATCCATTTTCCTGTAGATGACTCAAGTTTGTCTTTCTTTATGACAGAGTAGTACTCCATTGTGTGTAAATACATTTTCTTTATCCATTCATCTATTGATAGACGTACGGGCCACTTCCAAGATTTAGCTACTATGCATCGCGCTGTTATAAGCATGGGTGTGCACGGATCACTGTAATCTGATGTCTTTAACTCTTTTGGGAAGATCCCTAGAAGGGGAATAGCTGGGTCAGATGGAATTTCTAGTTTTAGTTTTTGAGGACTCTCCACAGCTGGTGATTGTACTAGGTTACTCGCCCACCAACAGTGGAGAAGGTTCCTCTCCCCCGAGGGCCTCTCCAGCATTTGTTATTACTGATTTCTTGGTGAGGGCCGCTCTTTCTGGAGTGAGATGGAATCTCAGTGTTGTTTTGGTTTGTGTTTCTCTAGTGGCCAGCGATGGTGAACATTTCTCTATGTGTTTATTGGCTACTGTACTTCTAAGAAACACCTGTTCCTTTCATTCACCCACTTTTTGACTGGGTTTCTTCCTGGGGGTGGGGTGCGGCGTCTGCACAGCTCTTAAAGTTCTGGGGAGGAAGGACAGCGAGAGGATGGAGAAATGAAGAGAAGAGACAAAAGCTGAGGTCAGGCGGAGCTCTCTCTCCTGATGGGAGGAAAGGAACTGCTCAACCAAAGCAGTGCGTTTATTTATACATTTAGCAAGTTGGTGTCACCTGACACCCCTTTGCCTAGCAACCCATTGCTTGGATTGCCTTGGGTTCTCTGGGTTGGAGCAGTTCGTTTGTGTAGTCCACCTGGCCACTCTTTCTTGCTTTTTGTTTTCCAGCTGGCCTTGCCTTACCCTACACGTGTGATCAATTTCCAACTTCAGCCGCTCCCCACATGGTGGGGGTCTAATTTTCTGAGTACTTTATATATTCTAGATATTGGTCCTCAATGTGAGGAGCAGCTGGCAAACATTTCTCCTGTGGGCTGTCTCTTCTCTCTGTTGGTTGTTTCTTTTGCTGTGCAGAAGTTTTTTCATTTGATCTGATCCCATTTGTTGGTTCTCAGTATTATTTCTTGTGCAGCCAGGATTCTGTTCAGAAAGTCCTTCCCTACGCCTGTGACTTCAAAAGTTTTACCTATTTTATCTTCCAGCAGATTGTTTCTGTTTTAATATTTAGATCTTTGAACCATTTTGATTTTAGTTGAGTGCACGGTGAGAGATATGGGTCTAGATTCAGTTTCTGCATGTAGAGAGCCAGTTTTCCCAGCACCATTTATTAAAGAGGCTGTCTTTCCTCCAGTGTATGTTTTTGCCTCCTTTGTCAAAGATCAAATAGTTGAATGTGCTTGGGGTTGTTTCTGCTCCATTCTGTTCCACTGAGCCTTACGTCTTTCTGTGCCGGTGCCATGCTGTTTTTATCACAGTAGCTTTGTAATATAACTTCAAGTCTGGGATTGTGATGGCTCCCAAGGTGCTCTTGTTGCCCAGGATTGCTTTTGCTATTCTGGGTCTCTTCTGGCTCCATGTGAATTTTAGGGTTGTTTTCTCCAGTTCTGTGAAGAATGCTGTTGGTATTGTAATTGCGATTGCATTACATTTGTATACCAGTTTGGGAAGTACACTGTACAGCCGTTTTGACTATATTGGTTCTGCCTATCCAGGAACAGAGGATGTCTTTCCACTTTCTGATGTCCTCTTTGATCTCCTTTAGGTTAATTCCTAAGTATTGAATTTTTCTTGGTGCTATTGTGAGTGGTATTTTTTCCCCTAATTTCTTTCTCAGTGACTTCATTACTGGTGTACAGGAACATTATTGGTTTTTGGAAACACTATTTTTTGTATGTTTCTTAGGGAGGGTATTGGTATGTGGTTCATTCTGGTCTTGAACTCACTATGTAGCCCAGGCTGGCCTTGAACTGGCAGCGATCCTCCTGCCTCAGCCTCCTGAGTGCTGGGATGACAGATGTGCGCCACCACTCCCAGCCCGGAAACACTATTCTTTTTTTTTTTTTTTTTTTATGTGGGTACCAGGAGTTGACCTCAGGACCTCGTGCCTGCCAGCAAGTGCTTGTGCCACTGAGCGATATCACCGGCCCTTTTTCCCTTTATGTGGGTTCCGGGAGTCGAACTGAGGACCTCGCACTTGCCAGGCAGGCGCTTATGCCACTGAGCTATCTCACCGGCCTGGAAACACTATTCTTAATACAGAAATTTTATGTGTGGCCTTTTAAGATTAAGAAAGAGGAAGACATCATTAGTCTGCTGTCATTTGGCATAGTATTAGAAATCATAGATAGGCAAAGCTGTAAGACAAAGAAATTAGTATATGGTTTGGAAGAGAAGAGAGAAAACTATCATTGCAGATAATATAAACATCTTCCTAGAAAACCCAATAGAATCAACAAATTATCATAATTTGTATGAGTTCAATAATGTCACCACATAAAAGGTCAATATACAAAAATTTAGTAGCAGTTCTCTAATCTCCAGCAGCCAACTAGAAATTGAAATTAAAAATAAACCAGGTGTGGTGGCACTCTGGTAAACTGAGGCAGGATGATTGCAACTTCAAGTGCAGCCTGGGCAACTTAGCCAGTTAGTGAGACCCTGTCTCAAAATAAAAAAAGTAAAAGGGCTGGGGGTGTAGCTCAGTGCAGAGGCCCTGGGTTCAATCCCCAATACCACAAACAACAACAACAACAAAACCAAAAAAAGAAAACTCAACCAACCAACCAACCAATAAAACCCCCAGGGTCTTTGCATGAGCTCCGCACCCAGCCCTTTTTAAAAATTTTATATTTTGAGACAGGGTCTCGCTAAGTCACTGAATTAATTGCCCAGGCTGGGCTCAAACTTCCAATTTTCCTGCCTCAGCCTCCTAGAGTGCTGGGATTACAGGCATGCGCCACCACACCTAGATAGCAAAAAAGTATTTGAAAAATAATGCCTGTGTATTTTCAAAATTTGGTGGAAATTGTAAACCCACTAAAAAGAAAGCTCAATAAACTTCAAGGAGAAGAAAAATAAAGAGGAACAGCACCAAGTAATATCATAATCAGATTACTAAAAACCATGGTAAAGAAAATATGTTTCAAGCTGGGCATGGTGGCACATGCCTGTAATCCCAGCACTCAGGAGGCTGAGGCAGGAAGATCACTGCAAGTTCAAGGACAGACTGGGGCTACACAGTGAGTTCAAGGCCAGCCTGAACTGCATAGTGAGACCCTGTCTCAAAAAATTTTTTTTTCAAGGAGCCAGAGGAAGAAATGACACTTTGCATACACCGGAAACAAGAGCAGGTATGGCCTTCTGGTCAGAACCCCTGCAGGTGCAAAATGACAGAGTGACACTTTTAAAGAACTGAAAGCAAAGAAATAAAAACTCAAAAAGAAAACAGAACTGAAAAATGAAGGTGAAATAAAGATGAGATAACTAATAGCCGTAACACCTCTGCTGTACGAGATGCCAAAAGAAGTTTTTCAGGCACAAGCCAAATGGCACCAAATACAAGTTCGAATTACCTCTATGATTTAAAAGCATTTTCCTAAGAAAGAGTCAGAAAAGTTGCACTTCCAATCATATCCAAGTGTTTTTCATTTTTTTTTTTCAACACTGGAGAACCCTGACCTACATTCCCAGCCCTTTGGGTTTGTTTGTTTGTTTATTTTGAGACAGGGTCTCACATTGTTGCCCAGGTTGGGCTCGAATTTGTAATCCTCCTGCCTCAGCCTCCCAAGTAGCTGGGATTACAGGAGTGTGCCACCACACCTGGCCCAGATATTTTTGAATGATGGGTATTTTAGACAGGGACCATTTATAAGACAAATGTATAAGTACAAAGGATCTGATTGATAAGCAGCCTTCCCACCAAGCTAGGCCCGTGAAGGCAAAGTGGATGGACATTTTTGAAGAGCCATAAATGAATTTCTGCACACCTAAAAACCTGCCATTGCTGGGACCTAAATCCCTGGAAACTTTAAGTCTTTCGTCGAGAGGGTACTTAGCTCAGCATCTTTGCCCTGGATGGATGAGTGCACAGCCCGGGCCTGATAAAGGCAGAGCAGTGGTCCAAGCAGACTTTGACCACCTGCCTAGAGTGGGTTTGACATTTTGCCACTTCCTGAAAGAAAACAAGGTTCAAGTTCAGAGAAGTGTTATTAGACACGAGGCCAGAAGAGCCAAATTCTCCTCTTGTGCCGTGGGACAGGGAGATACGTGGCATTGTTTTTACTTTTATATCATAGATTAATAATCTGCTTAATTTAGCCTATTATATGTATAGTCCCTTCAAAAAGCCTTACATTTATGTAAGGTTTAGAATGTCTTTTTTTTTTTTTTTTTTTTTTGTCTTTTTGAGGCAGGGTTTTGCTGTGCAGTTCAGGCTGGCCTTGAACTCACTTTGTAGCCCAGGCTGGCCTCGAATTTACACCAATCCTCCTGCCTCAGCCTCCCAAGTGCTAGGATTACAGTTGTGCACCACCACACCTGGCCTTAGAATGTCTTAAGCGTACACAATAATGTAGTCTATAGAGTTTGTTTGTTTGTTTGTTTGTTTGCTTGTTTATCGAGCTGTCAAAGGAACTTTATTCATTAAAATCAGGGCAGAGACCCCTCGGGGCCCTGGCTCCTTCTGCCAGGACCCTAGTGAAATGCACACTGTGTAACGTCATGTGCGGCACGAAAAAGGAATGAGACCTAAGGCTCATCATGGACCTGGGGTCCCTGAGGATAGGGGGCCCCAAAGGCAGGTGTAGACATGCCCCGCCACCCACCAGCTTTTGGATCCGGTTGGGACAGAGGCTCACAAGAGCATGCCCAGGCGGAAGTGGCTCTAGAGGCGCCTGAGAGATTTTGTCCCCAAGCCTGAGAGGGCGCGGAGCTTCTGGCTGAACACAGAAGTTCAAGATCATGCCAGGCCCTGGAGTTGTCAAAATGCCTGGATGACACTGATGTGTGGTGGCTGCCAGCTGGAGCAGTGGGGAGGGGTGGAAAGAGGCAGGGGACCTACAAACCTCAGCAGGAAAACCAGCAGCAGAAGGGGTGGCCCAGAGGCTGGCATCCAGGCAGGCCCCAGGTCGGCAGGAAGAGACAGAGCCAGCAAGACAGGGCCTTTCACAGTGACATCCTTGCCACCCTCAGCATTACCGGGACCCACCAGGGACAGAGAAACTCGGTAGCCTGTCCCACCCACACTGCAGTCTTCTGGACGGTTCCATCTCCCGGTCCTGGCGGTGTGGCTCGAGGTGTGGTACTCAGCACAGGGCCAGAGGTGAGGTGCCAATTCCGCCCTGGCACAGGTGCCTGTATGGGGCACAAAGGGCAGCAGGCAGGGAGGGCGTCTTCCAAGGTAGACATGTGGCGTCTGCAGGGTGCCCAGCGTCAGATCGGGCAGTTGCCGTGGTAGATGGGTGGCGTCAGCACAGGCCTGGCATGGGCACGGGTGTCAGCAGGGCGGGGCGGCATGGTCCCGCTTTATGCTGGCAGATGCCACGTTCCTTCAGCTCCCCCTCAGCGGCTTCTGCGGGTCTCGCTCAGCTGCGGGCTCCTTGTCGTTGAGTCTCTCCCGGGCCTGGGCAGCGTTGGCCCTGACAACCCTGATCTCCTCCTCTTCTGCCTCTGATCAGGGTGCTTCTTCAGGAAGGGGGTCCTGTCCTGGGGTCCTGGGGCCCTCCTAGGGCCACCTCGGGGGGCCCTGGTGCCCTACCTTGCTTTGGCCAGCTTGGCAGCTATAGGATGTGACTTGGGACTCAGTGTCAGGCCTCTGATCCCAGTGCTGGGTGACAGAGCCAAACAGCATCCTCTTGGAGCCAGTGGCAGGATGGCCGGGCACAAAGCTGACAGTGCTTGGGTGGCCACGCTCAGGGTGATGTCCAGGTGCAAAGCAGTCACCGTCTCTGCCAGCACGATGCCAGCAATGCCAGGAGGCAAGCAGCTGAGGCCAACAGCCCCAGTGCTGGCTGGCAGCGGGTCCAGAGGAGGATGGCCATAGCCACAGCACTGCTGAAATGTGGGCTAGGAAGGCAGCCACCGTGCCTGTCACCCTCCACGGCACCCCCGTCATGGCGTCCCATGGGGCCAGCACCGGGGAGAAGAGGTTCTGGGCAACAGCAAGGCAGATGTTGGCCAGCCCGTTAGTCACACGGGCCACTAGGCTCTTGGCAGTGGCACATATATCACAGGCCTGGCATGGGAAAGCATGGCCACTGGGGGCCACCTCGAGGACACCCCTGGGGCAGGACCTGCTGGCTTTGCAGAGCCCCAGGGGAGGCCACGTGCCCCAGGCCAGAGAAATAGCATGGGAGGTGGGAGCAGAGGCCACAAGGCCTGCAAGCCCCCAGACATGAATCAGACCAAGTTTCCCTCAGGGCCAAGTGCAGGATCCCATGAGCACCTCGGGCCGCTGCCTATAGATGAAGGCCAGGAGCAAGGCTGGGGAGGACGCTGAGATCCAGTTGCAGGGTCAGCCCATCCGGCCCACCCCAGCACCTCCAGGTACGCAGGTTCCACGCTAGGGCTCCGGGGTTGGTCCAAAGACACCCGGCTCCAGGATGAGTGCTGCTGACTCCATCAGTACCTTGGGGAGTCAAGAATTCATCTGGAAGGAAAGTGAGCGGCCTCTGACCCAGGGAAGACCAAGATCTAAGGAAGAAATGGGCTGGAATGGAGTCATAGTAGAAGGAAAGGGACCAGGGGCTGCTGCAAGAATCCTGGTATTTTTGCTTTTTGTTTTGAGACAGAGTCTCGCTATGTAGCCCAGGCTGGCCTTGAACTCATGGAGATCCTCCTGCCTCAGCCTCCCGAATGCTAGCATTACAGGTGCGCACCACCACGCCCAGCTCCAATAGAGTTTAAAAAGAGTTAAGCTATGATATCAGAGGATAGAAAGAAGTATTATAAAAAGTGTTATATTTTCCTCACTCATTTGTTTAATTGACTCTGCTATCAAATAATACGATTGCCTTTTTTCCTCTTATTTTATTGAATAGCCTTTTTGGACCATAAAAGTACATAATAGAAAATAATATCCAATTCCAAATAAATACCTATATTCATATTTCACATTTTAAAATATATATACATAAAACACATGTTATCGTGCTTTTTAGTCTTGCTCTGGTGTGGCTGGGTCCCAGGGTGACTCTATGAAGTTGGTTACCGAGGGTAAGGAGACTCACTGCCACCTGCAAGCCAGGGCCAGGCGGCTCCTGACACAGTGACAGTGCTCGTTGGCATGATGTCACCAGGTCTAAGCTGTCTGCTGTCCTTGGGTCCCCTCTCCCAGCAGCCACAGCGGTGGAAGCACTTCCCGGGCTGCTGGTGGGATTGAATTTCCTGGGCTGCCTCTGAGTCATGCGCCTATCCCGGAGTCACTTGGTGTCTCCAAGGGATTGGCTGTGCCCGGGTCCCATGGAGACGGGGTTCCCTGCTGGGAGGCGCAGGAACCCCTCCCAGAAGCAGAGTAGATGCCACACAGCAGGTACAGCTACCCATGACCCCATGTCGGGGAGCCAAAGTGCTTTCTGCTAAATCATTTTTGCCAAATCCCAAGAGCCAAGCAAACACGCGTCCACTTTATCACTTACTGTAGTATGTTGAAATGATCTACCGGCGCGGCTCTCTCGCTGACGGCACAGGGACCACGGCTGGTCTCTTGCTCTGTCCTCTGCACAGACACACAGCCAGGCACATAATAGATGCTCAGCGGTGTCCCCCGGGGTCTTCTACCCTCCACTCATGGTTCACCTGCACCCTTTCCCAGAATTCAGAACTGTGTGTCTTGGTCCGGCATGGTGGTGCACACCTGTTGTCCCAGCCCTTGGGAGGCTGAGGCAGGAGAATCATTGAGAGTTCAAGGCCAGCCTGGCTCCTTAGGGAGTTCAAAACCAGCCTGAACTATGTAGCGAGATCCTGTCTCAAATAAAGAAACAAACGAACAAAAAATCCCAAAACTGTCCCCTGTCTTCTGGCCACTGAGACATGGACGCCCACAGGCGGCTTGAAGGCTGTTTGCAGGAGCTCGAACTCTTTATCCCTTCCAAGGTGGCACCTTCATGCAGTCAGTCACCTGCCTCTCCTGGGCTGCAGTGGGTCCCACCCCCGGTGTGACTGAGCCCGCCGCCCAGGTACCTCCCCAGCCCTGTCCTCCCCACCTCCCTGCCTCACCCACAACCTCTCCTTAAGGACTTCCTGCACCAGGCCCTTCCACTCTGCGTCTGCAGGGCTGAGGACGGTGGCCCCCAAGACCGTCAATCCCCCCAGACCTGAGCTCTGAGTTCACAGGCTTTGAGCTGGGCAGCTCTGCCCCACCTGGGGCATCATCTTTTGGCGTGGGAGCTCATGCACCCCCGCATCTGGCCCCCTTCCTCAGCACTGGCCAATGTCTTCTTGCCTGGAGGTGATGCTGGCTGCAAGAAGCCCCCAGTGCTGCACATGCAGCCCCAGCTGAGCACCGGTTCGGGGCTCCTGCGGCCCTGCGCGCTTTCCCCTTTCCTTCACGTTTCCACACGTCTGGATGTGGGTTGCTCTTGGGCACCATGGTAATGGTAACATGGGTCACCATGGCAGGGCCTCTCTGTCAACACAGGTACCTTCCATCTCCCCCAGCCTGTAGGCGCCCAGAGGCAGGGACAACGACAGGGACTTACCTACCCTCTGTGACACCAGCCACGTGGATCCCAGGCACCTAGCTGGTTCTCCTTGATGGTCACATGCATGAACCAGCAGACCGGAGACAGGGGAGACTGGCACACTTTACAAAGGGCCAGATGGCTTCTATCACAAAAGAAAGCAGCTACAGATGACACATAAATGCAATTGTATTTACAAAGCAGCCAGCAGGCTGCATCAGCTCATGGACTGGATTGGCCAACCCCAGCCTGGAGACAATGTCCACCCTCACTTTGCTTCCAGGGAGACCTTGAAGGTTTACACAGGTACTTGAGGACCAGACTTCACCCTCCTTCTTACCCTGGACTCCCCAGCACCCACATGGACACGATGACCAGCCTTGTGGGCAGAGCAAGGACGAGGAGCAGTCACTATGGACGGCCACGCAGCTCATGTCCTGGTGGAAAGCACACACGTGCGCCACCCGTCCTCTGCCAGCATTGCCTCGCTAGTCTTGGCCAGCCGGGTCCCTGAAACCTGTTCCCTCGAGCCAGGCCCTCCAGGACCTGGCCCTACTGATGTGCTGGGCATCAATTAGCAACCCTGGAAAAGGGTAGTTGGAGGAATCAGTGGCCTCGACAGTTAATTTGATGTGGCAACTTGACTGGGACACGGGTCTTCAGATACTTAGTGGGATGTGATTTGGGTCCTCCGTGAGCGTTTCTGATGACTTCTGCCCTTGTGTCAGTGGCCTGGGTAAAGCAACTGCCCTTCCCCAGTGGGTGAGCCTCATGCAATCAGTGGAACCAACAGGCTGACCTTCCTGGGAGCGGGACATGTCCTCCTGCTTGGACATCAGCTTCTCTTCCCTTCAGGCTTGGACTGAAGCAATGGCTCTCCCTGGGCCCCAACCTGCTGGCCCGTCCACTCCCCTGGGCCTCTAGCTCACAGATTCTAGGACTTGTCAGCCTCTGCCATCCTGTGGGCCACTTCCTTGTAATAAATCTCTTCACACACACAACACCCTGTCCTCGTTTCCCTGGAGACCCATGCAGTTGCCGCCCTAGGACACCTGGGAGGAGCAGGCGTGGGAAAGCACAGGGATTTTGTTTTATGATAGGAAGGGGACAGCTGAGGTATCTGGTGTGTGTGTGGGGGGGTGGTCACTGGCATGCTGCCCAGGACACCGTCAAGCTCCCATCAAGCCAGGCACACACCTGTGATTCCGGCACTCAGGAGGCTGAGGCAGGAGGATTGCCATGAGTTCGAGGCCAGCCTGGGCTACATAGTGAAGCACTATCATAAAAAAAAAAAATTAAAAAGCAGGTCCCATTGAGTGGCTTTGTGGGCATGAGGGCTTGGTGGGGACTGGGGAAGGGAGGAGCCATGTGGACACCCCTGCTGCCACCAGGCCAGCCCGTGGTCACCCATGGCTCCCTCTGAGGGCTCCAGAGACTCTTGCTTTGCCCCAAGTATAGGTGGGGCTGTGCGCTTCAAGAGGAAGAGGGAAATGGGTGTCCCGGGTGGGCAGCCAGTGCTGTCACCACACAGGGCATACGAGCGGACACCTCAGCACCACAGTGCGCTCCACAGCTGACCTCTGAGGCTGAGGAGTAGGACAAGGGGGGAGGGGCAGCTATGAAACCAGGGCTGGGGGAGGAGGGACGACGAGCTGTGGACGACAGCTGGATGTGGAGAGCCAGAGGCACAGATAGGATGGGGCAGAACTCCTCGCAGCTGGGACCGGGGCACTCTCAGGTGGACCCTCCTGGCCGGGTTGGGGGTGAGGAGCCTTCTCACTCTCTGTCTGCCTAGGATGAGAGGGAGAAGGAAGAAAACAAAAGTCAGACTGTAGGCAGGCTCTTCTAAGAGGCAAAGATGAAGGAGGACTCTCCTTCATCAGAAAAATTAACATTATATATATATATATTTTTTCTTTATATGGGTGCCGGGAGTCAACCTCAGGACCTCACACTTGCCAGCAAGTGCTTGTGCCACTGAACGATATCACCGGCCTTTTTTTTCCTTTATGTGGGTTCCGGGAGTTGAACTCAGGACCTCACGCTTGCCAGGCAGGCGCTTATGCCGCTGAGCTATCTCACCGGCCCAAAAAATAACATAATATCGCCTGCGTGTGCTGGACAACAAGGTGGTGTGTCTAGGAAGCTAGAGGGGGAAAAGGGTTCCCCCATCAGCCTTAGGGTGACAGCCCAGGGTCCCACCCAGTGCTGAAGGGTGAGGCTGGGTCCTGACCTGCAGTTTTCCCTGTGGCCACCAGGTGGCAGGCCCACCCACCTCTAGAGGACTCAGGCTGCTGGGAACCTGGGATAAACTTAGATGGATTTGCTTATTCACCCATCATTTATTTATCCACTCCTCCATTCATGGTTTTTCTTTCCCAAGCACTTTCAGTTTCTCAGGTGTCCCAGCAGGCATGGTGCTGGGTGTGGCCGGGACAAGGCATATGGTCCCTGGTCCTGCAGGCTGCCCTGGCAATGGTTGGAGGCCAGGGCTGCTGCTACCAGGGTCGTTGCCCACTGCAGCCACACGGGAGGGTGGCCCTTGACCTGTGCTCCATGCCAGAGCCAGCGGGCAGTGGGCCCTGGGTGAGGTTTGGATCGCCTCCCTCCTCAGCCTCAGGTCGTCTGCAGCCGGGCTCAGGTGCAGCCGCACAGCTGTCCCTAGGGCTGAGGTTTTCCGATCTCTGTTCTTCCTCCAACCAACCCCAACCTCAAACCGCCAGCACATCCCTCCTTCCTCCCTTTCCCCTGCTCCATGCTGGTGGCTTTCTCAGCTGTCCACCCGGACGGCACAGGTGGGCGCCCAGGGACTGGCCTCAACTGAAGGGGAGGACCCTGGGTCACCTCAGCGAGGGCCACAGGAGACCCTGTCTGCTTCCCAAGGACTCTAAACCAAGCCGGAGTGGGGTGGCATTCGTTGAGGGTTAACCTCCTCTTGGGTTCCTTGCCCATCAGCCCTGGTGCCCCATTTCCTGAAAGTGCGCCAGCCCCGGCCCTGTCTTGCTCCCCTTCTCGCTTTCTTGTCCCACCTTCTCGGCAGCAGGAACCCCCTCCCCCAGCCAGCCCCATCCCTAGTGACTCAACCTGCAGCTCAGCTGCAAGGCATCTGGCTGTGCTCACAGCCCTGGCTCCTGGCCCGTTTGCCCCACAGAAGGGGCAAACCCTTCCCCACAGTCCCTGCTTTTAGGCTATGCTCACTGAAATCCCCCCAAGAAAATCCTCTCTCAAGGGGGGTGGTCAGCACCACAGCTGTGCCAGGTGGATCCGGGTCTTATCAGCTCATCACATTCCGCGCATTCCCCGTGGACAGAGTGGGGGAGGAATCTGGCCCCGCTTCACAGGCTTGGGGCTGCTGTTCCTCGGGCTTCTCCGCCGCTGCTACCACTGCCTCCTGTGGCTCCCACTGTGGACTCCGGGTCTAGCGCTTCCTTCTCAAGGGCTGTCTTTCCTTTTCTGCTCTGTTCTTTCCCCTGCATTCTCTCCCCACTCTCAGCCTTCTCCTCTCTGTCATCCCTGGACTTCATGGAGACCAGGCCAGGGTTCTGTGTGGGGCTGTTGTCCTGTGGTCTGCTCTCCGTTTTACCCTGCAGAGGAAGATTCTCTGCAAAGCCTCCTTCTGAACTGCACAGGGCTGGGTTTGAGAGCCCCTCAGCCCTGCCTGCCACCTGTAGCTGGCACCCCTTCCTCTCAGGCTGGATGGGGTGCTGCTTGCCCCCTTTCTTCATGCGGATCTGTGGACCTTTCGTCCAGCACTGGGGCAGAGTGGTCCTCTCCTAAAACAAGCACATGTGCACCCCTCTGCCCACTGGCCGCCTCCCTCTCCTGACCGCAGCGCCGTGGCTGAAGGAAGCGGGACCCTAGTTCTGCCTTGACCCCTCCCTGGCAGTGTTCCTGAGTCATTAGAGTTGCCCCCTTGAAAGCAACTCTTTTTGGCATTTTAATTAAACAGGAGCAGCCGGTTCCCAGGCACTCTCCCTGCCTTGCTGCAGGGCTCCAGGTCTTTGGAGCCTTCTCTGATCAGAAAATTGTGTCCAAACAAGCAGCGCTATGAAGAGTTACTAACACACACACACACACACACCCCAGACCTAATGGTGAAATGTTCAGTGCTTTCTTACTAAGATCAAGAGCAGACGAGGGTCCCACTGTCACCCCTTCTGTCCAGCTCTTCTGACTCTGGTAGGGCAATGAGGCATAAAAATTAAAAGGCGAGTAAAGGGAGAAATAAAACTGCTAATATTTATACAACACGATGGTACATAGAGAAATAGCCCCAAAATATGCAGATAAACTATTAGAATAAATAAGTGAATTTAGCAAAGTTATTGGATGTGAGACTAGTATAAGAAAAGAAATGTTTTTCAGTTGCCTACCAATGTGCAATTAAAGAGAGGAATTGAAAGGACAGCAAGTCTCAGAGCTCTGGGAGGCTGAGGCAGGAGGATTACAAGTTAGAGACCAGCCTGGGCAACTTAGTGACTTAGAAAGACCCTGTCTCAAAATAAAAAGGGGCCGGGGATATAGTTCAGTGTGAAGGTCCAAGGTTCAATCTGAAAAAAAGAAAAAAGAAAAAGAAAGGAAAGGAAAAGGACAACGACATGTATGCAGCATAAAAATATCAAACACCTGAAATAAGTCTAACCAAAAAAGTGCAAGGTCACTCACTAGACAGGAAATTACAAAGCATGACTGAGAGATACTTAAATACAGGTACATTAATGAAAAAGTACCTTGTTCATGATTTGGAAGGTTCAATATCGTAAAAATGTCAGTCCTATCCAAATCAATCTCTAGGTTCAGTGCAATCCCAATCAAAATCCTAGCAGGAATTTTTTTTTTTTTTTTTTTTGGCATGGGCATGTGAGTGTATGTACATAAATTGATAAGTTGATCATAAAATTTATATGGAAATACAAAGAATAGCCGAGACACTTGTAGTTTATATCTGGATGTTCCCCTGGGAGCCTCATGAATCAGAGGCATGGATTTTGGCAGATGCTGGGTCATGGTGGTGTTATAGCGGACTTGCTGATAGGAGACGGGGTCTGTTTGGAAGAGGCGGTCACTGGGGATGTGCCCGGGAGGGTCTGTCTCCCTCCCCAGCTCCTCCCTTCCCTCCTGCTTCCTGCTCACCATGAGGTGGGTAGCTGTCCTCTGCCCAGACCCTTCCAACCCTGCCACCGACCATGCATAGACTGAAACTTCTAAAAAGTGAGCCAAAATCAACCTCTCCTCTTTTAAATTGTGGGCTTGGTATTGTGTCTTAGCAATGAGAAAGTGGCTAAGATGACACTCTTCAAAAAAGAGCAAAGAGACTTTCAGTATTGAATATTAACAGGGTGTAGTATTAGTGCAAGGATGGATTTGTGAACCATAACAGAGACCCTTGACATAGATACATGAAAATATTGTCATTTGATTTTTTTAACAAAGTAGATGTTGCTATGCTATGCTGGGGAAAGCAGGATCTTTCCAATAAATAGTGATTGATCAATTGGATATTCATTTGGGGAAAAAAAAAGATGTCTTGATCCCTACTTCACAACATACACAAAAATACAATTCTGCATGGAGTATATATCTAAATATAAAAGGTAAAACAACTAAAAGCAAAGACTATCTTCGTGACATTGGAGTAGACAAAGAGTTCTTAAACAAGACACCAAAAATACTAACTGAAAGGAAAAACTTGATAGCTTACTCTTAGTAGAACTTCGGATTGTAAAAACTCACCACTAAGAAGGTGAAAGGCGGGCATCAGAGTTGGAGAGGACATTTGCAACGCAAAGGGCTCGTGTCCAGAACATGTAAAGAACCCTGGGGGATCGATAGGGAAGACACAGATGGCTAAATGGCGAGCAAGCGGGCAGGAGCTTTGAACAGGCGCATCACAAACGAGGCTTTCCAAATGCCCTGTCATCGTGTGGGAAGGTATTCAATATCATCAGCCACCAGGGAAATGAAGAAACCACGATGCACTAAAATGAAGAGGCGGGATGAGAAGGAAGTAGCACGTTTGTACCCACTGATGGGGGTGTAAATTGACACAGCCACTTTGGAAAAGCGAGTATAACTCTTGACCTGGAAGTCCACGTCCGGGCACGTGGTCTACATTGTGCCCACGAAGACATTCATGGCAATGTCCACCATACCATCATCGCCAATGGCCTCAGCTGAACAAAAGCTAACCCAGATATCCATCAGCAGTAGAATGTGCTAAATGTTGATCTAGTCCCGTGGTGGAATACTATACAGCAGTGCAAAGGAACAAATCACACGCAAGAAACAACACTGATCAATCTCACAGGCTTAATACTGTGAAAGAAAGGAAAAAGCCAGACATGCCAGGCATGGTGGTACATGCCTGTAATCCCAGCACTCAGGAGGCTGAGGCAGGAGGATCACTGCAAGTTCAAAGCCAGCCTGGACTACAGAGTGAGACCCTTTCTCAAAAAACCAAAAACCAAAATATAAGGAATGTGGTCATTTCATGAAGACCCATCTGCTTTTCTGTTTCTGTATTACACCTCAATAAAATATCCCAATGAAATGAAATGGTGGCCCAGAGAGACTTATTTACTTGCCTAAAGCCACATAGCTCTTGGATGGAAAGTTAAAGTCCCAGGTGCTCCTTCCTGCTTTGTTCCTTGCCCTAAGCCCTGGGCAAGTTGCTTTCCCTCCTGGGACTCACTTTCCCCCTCCGTGCAGGCCGTGTAGCTGCCCCCATTACACATTTGCTGTGGTGAAAGCCGGCAGTGGAATTCCTGTGAGGGAGGCTGACAGCTCTGCCAGGAAAGACCTCTCCAGGCTCCAAGCCCACTCAGGACAGAGTCCCTGAGGAGAGACGTGGAGAGGGACGGAGACAGTGACACTGACGAGATGGTGGTGGCCCCGGGTGAGCTGTTTATGTGGCCCCGGGAGCCTGGGTCTGGGGATAGGTGGACAGATCAGCTCCCTCCTCTGTCACCCCACCCCCAGCCAACCCCCAGCTCCACTGCCTTGGGTGGTGATCAGCATTTAAGGAGGAATTGAAGAGGAGGAGGGCTGCAGTGGCTGCCGAGCTTCAGAGCCAACAGGTGAGCACCGGAAGTGTGGGTGGGGTGGCGCTGCAGGCGGAGTCTGGCTATTTGGAGGATTCAGGCGCTTGTGGCTGTCCCTCAGGCTCCAGGGGAAGCGGCAGGGGGTTAGATGTGGTTCCTGGCCTACCCCACTCATTGATCTTTCCCTAATCCCTGTCTTGCACGACTCAGGGCTGCCGAAGGTCGGGCCTTCCAGCCAGAAAGGGACGCGGATGAGTGGGGGGTGTTGGAGGCCAAAGGTGAGATGGCTGGAGGACACCTCAGGGACGGGCTTGAAGGAAAGCCCGTCCCATCCCCCAGACCTGGGCCTCTGTCCTGAGAAGCCTGGGATTCAGCTCAGGCCCCGGTCCCCAGGAGTCAGCTGGCCCAGAGTGGCGAGGAGCAAGCAGCCAGCTGCACGCAGCGAATACTGGGCAGCTTGCGGGGAGCGGGTACTGAGGGCTGGGGAGGCGTGTGGGGGACAAGCAGCAGTACCCGCAGTGTGGCACCTGCCCCTCCCAATGTGGGGTTGCAGGACTCTGAAGCCTTTGATTGGCTTCAGTATCCAGGAGCTGTTGCCAGTCCCATGCTGGCCATTGTCAGGACCCGGTCAGGGTCATGTTTTGGGGTTGCTGTTGCTCAGATGCAGCTTAAGGGCATCTACTGAGCAGATAAGTCTTGGGGGGCTCCACTCCTGCCTAAAGAGGTGCAGAGTATATAGGGAGGGGGATGAGGTGGCACCCACTTGCTTGCTGTGGTTAAGGAGGCTCCAGGCTGATGAGAGGGTAAGGGGGCAGCAGGGGTAGGTGTAGCCCCCTGGAAGATGGGACAGTCCTCATCAAGGCTCATCTCCAAATGCCACTTCCTCCGGCAAGTCTTCCTGGATGCCCTCATCCTATCTCCCCAACCTTAGAACCCAGAGTACAGCAAGGCCCCACCTGAGCGGGGTGTCTCCCAGCTAGTGTGGGCCAGGCAGCTGAACAGAAGCAGACAGTCCTCTGGGTGTCCCCAAGGCCCCTATGAGGACTTATTGAGGGGAGGAACCCCGGCCTGCTAGATATGCATTCTGCCACAGAGCCACGCATGTCCCCAGCCCTCTGCAGCACCTCTTGAGTCTACCAGAGGAAGGGAGGACAGAGCCAGGGAGAGACAGAAGTTGGGGGAGAAGGGGCTGGGAGGGCGCTTGGGTCTCCTCTGATGGCTGCATTTTGAGGATGAGCTGCCCTCGCTGTCCTGGCTTGGGACCCCCAAATGCATGGAAGGCCTGCTCTCTTGGCCTGGCTGAGCAGAAGTTGAGGATCTCTGCACCTCCCTGCTCCCCCTTTCCCTGCACCTGCAGGCAGTTCTGGGTGTGTCTCTGCGCTGTGGTGCCGGATGTGTGACCATGTGCCCAGGGAGGTAACTCCTGTGCCCCGGACGGCACCCCCACCCCTTTCAAGCTGCTTGATTATTTTTTCCTGTTGGCTTTGCCTCTAGGGACAGCCTTCCGCCCAGGATGCGAAGGAGGCAGCAGCTCGCTGGGTTCAGCCTGGCCCTGGGGGAGCCCTTGGCTGGGGGCTCAATAATCTGAACTGGGGACCTGGGAGAGACTGTTCCCACCCGCATCCACATCCGGGGAGCAGGGAGGCCCTCTTCCTGCCCCAGCCCCTCGACCTCCTCTCTGAGAGCAGCCCCAGAGCACTGGGGACTTGGGACGCAGCCAGCATCCTGCCAGGCGGTCAGCTGGGGGAGGGATGGAGGCAGCTACCGTTCCCCACCCCCAGAAGGCTCCTGCCTCTGCCGCCATGCCCACCCTGCTGCCCGAGTGAGAAGAGTAATGGCCACAGCTCAGGGCTGACCCCAAGGCCTTGGCTGTGGGCCCAGAGCTAGGAACGCTGTCCGTAAATATTTGGGGAGTGAATAATGCCCGCCGCTCCCCATGCAGCCAGCTCCTTCCTGCAGCCCAGAAGCCCTTCTGGAGGCAGGAGGCCATGGTGTCCACTCCATCAACATCTGGACAGCCAGACAGGTTTGGCCACAGGCAAGAACAACATCTTCTTTGTCAGCCAGGGGCCATTCCCTCTCAGCATCCCCTGTCTCAGGGCTGTCCGGCTCCTCCTCAGGCCTGAGGCCCAAAACTCTGTCCCAAGTCCAGGATCCCTGGCTGGGATGTTCTTTCTGATAGGCTGCTGCCCCACCAGAACCCCTGAAAGTGACTCTGGGACCGAAATGACACCTGGACTACCCTGCTCGTAACTGTGCCCTTCCTGGAGCACTGTCCCCAACCTAGAAGAGCTCAGCCCGGGGTGGCAGATGTTCCTGAGTGAGTTCTTGGGGTCCCCTTGTTCGCCCCTTTGTTTGCTCCTCGGAACTTGGAGGGGGCACAGCCCTTGACCTTCTCTGATCTTTCCCTCTCTGCTCTGGCCTCAGATCAAGGCACTGGTATATTTTGAAAGAAATCTCCGGACACTTGGCGTAGCAGGCAGCTGAGAATTTGCGGTCACTACAAGCCACCTGCCCAGGGATGGCTGGCGTAGCCTCAGGATGGTCTCTGTGCGACTCTTGGGCTTCAGAGAGGCTGCTCTGGGCTGGGGGGAACTGCGGCAAGCTGGGCAAAAGCAATGGTACGAGCTTTTCTAGCTGCCCCTGGGTACAATTCCACCTCTAATCTCATTTCCTGAGACTCTCTTGGCCCATTTCCTGGTTGTGTAATATTAGGCAAGTTCTTGCAATCCTCTAACACTCAGTTTTCTCATCTGTAAAACTGGAAATAGTAGCTGGCCCTGGTGACATAAGCCGGGTGTCCCAGCACTTAGGAGCCTGGCATTTGCTTCAGCCCAGAAGTTCGAAACCAGCCTGGGCAATATAGTGAGACCCTGCCTCCAAATAAAAGATAAGGGGCCGGTGATATTGCTCAGCGGCACGGGCGCCTGCTGGTGCGCAAGGTCCTGAGGTCGACCCCCCGGTACCCACCAAAAAAAAAAAAAAAAAGATAAAAAGAGCTGGGGATGTAGCTCAGTAGCGGAGCACTTGTCCTTGGTTCAATCCCTGGTACCGCAAAACTAACTAAATAAATTAGAATAATAATAGGACCTCCTTGTAGGATGTTTTTAAAGCACCAGATGAGATGCAACGCATCCAGCATACAAGAGGGTACACAGTAAGTGCTCAATAAATGCTAGCCGTGATGATCAAAGCTAGTAAGATGGAAAGGCTGGGCTCCCTTCCCTAGTTCCCTCAGCCCTGAGCCCTGAGCTATGGTGGGAGGAGATGTTCAAGAAGGATGTGCCCTGCTCCATGCACCTGGCCCTGATCAGGCCACCCTGCTTCCTTCCGCCCACTGGGCCTCCAGATTCAGTAGCTCCCTCCATCACCCGCCAGCCTTGCCTGATGGGTGCCCACCCTATACGTCCAGGAAGAGGGACATAAACACAGCTGGCATGGACCAGGGCCCAGCATCCTTTCCAGATGCCATGGCCCACTGGGGGGGCTTCAGTCTGTACCAGGGAGGTCTAGGGACTTCTGGAGCTGGGGTGTGGGGCCCAGGTGGGGAGGAGCTCCTTTCCTGGAGCTGGAGTGTGAGGGGTGCATCCTTTTGGATGCCTGAGTGGAAGGCTCATCCCCTCTATGGCTGTGTCCAGCCCCAGCCACCCCTGCCTGCACACCTGGTGGTGTGACACGGGATTTCTCTGGTTTGATTGCATTTCCCCGGTGACTAATGTCATTGAGCACCTTTTATATGTGTGTTAGCCCCTTGTAAATCTTCTCTGGAGAAATGTCTGTGCCGATCCTTTTTAACTGCCTCTCTGGCGCCAGCCACTAGGCTCTCCTCCCGATTCCATTCTCCCCCACGGCCCGACCTCCCTCTAAGTTCTGCTCCAGCCAGGCCCTTCTGCTTAAACCTTCAACGCCTCCCCATTGCTTGTAGCCAAAGTTGGCAGATTCTATTGGGTGGGAATATTTTCTGAGAGATTAGGAGAGGCTCCTTTGAAGATGGTTTCATGGTTAAACCATGGCCAAATTTTGGGCAATGCTGCATCAGCCAACCTGTTCCAGGAGTTTGCCAGCGTGTGTTAGCACATGCAAGGCTCAGAGAAGTCCTGAAACAAATAGTCCCCTCTCTCATCTCAGCATTTCCCAAAAAAATTTGATGACAGATTCACACACATACCCTTGCATTTTATTTTTCACAACTTGATTGAGATAGAAGTCACATATTATACAACACACTCAAAATGTATGATTCAGTGGTTTTTAGCAGTCACACTCCTCATAGCAAAGTCTAGGTTAACCACAAACCACATATTGGATGGTGTACACCATACAGCCTAGGCGTACAGCAGGCTATGACACCTGGGTGTGTGTAAAGCACACTCTGATGTTCACACAATGATGAAACCACCTAAGGATGCAGTTCTCAGAACACTTCCCAGTGGCTGGGCACACCTGTAACCCCAGCATTTAGGAGGCTGAGGCAGGAGGATCGCTGTGAGTTCAAGGCCAGCCTGGGCTACATAGCAAGACCCTGTCTCAAAAAAAAAGAAAGAAAGCCGGTGATATAGCTCAGTGGCATAAGCGCCTGCCTGGCAAGTGCGAGGTCCTGAGTTTGACTCCTGGTGCCCACATAAAAAAAAAAAAAAAAAAGAATATGTCCCACTTATTAAGTGACACATGACTGCGTATACTCACAAATGTATGTGCAAATGTCACTGCAGCCCATTTTAGAACATTTCACCACCCCCAAAAGAAAGTTCATACCCTTTAGCTACCACTCCCAACTCGTCCACCTTAACCCCAGGCAGCTATGGGCTATTTCCTATTTCCTGTCTGTTTGTCTAAATGGAAGCATACCTTATGTGGCTGTGTGTGACTGGCTTCTTTCACTCAGTGTAATGACTTTGAGTTCATCCACCCAGGAACACACACCAGAACTTCACCTCTCAGCCAGGCAAACCCACTGGCCCTCGTGCAGCTGTCCCACCTTGCGTCTGCTCCTTCGTCTATTTATGGACCCTGGGGTTGTCCCTAGTTTGGCCACTGTGAGGAACACTGCTATGAATGCTCTTGGACTCTTTTTGGGTGGAAGTGTCCGTGCGTCTATACGGACAAGTGGAATTGCTGGGTCAAAGGGTAACTCAAGGGCTGGGGGTATAGCTCAGCGGCACAGCGCCTGCCTGGCAAGTACGAGGCCCTGAGTTCGATTCCCGGTACCCCCCCTAAAAAAAAAGGGTAACTGAAACAATCACACTGTTTTACACGATCTCCATCAGAGTTTGAGGCTCTGATCACTCCAGGCACTAACACTTCTCCCTGACTTTTTGCTCTCACTGGTCTCCTGACTGTGGGAGGTCTCTCACTGTAGGTTTGATTTCTGTTTCCCTGATGACCCCAGCAGCTTTTCAAGCTCTAGTGCCCATTTCTATGCCTTCTTTGCAGATGTGGAAAGATTATGTGTATTCAGATCCTTTGTCCACTTTTAAATTGGGCTGACTGTCTTATTATTGAATTATAAGAGGTCTTTCTATGTGCTAGATACAAAACTCTTATCGTATATGCGTGTTACAAATATTTGACTCCATTCTGGGGTTGTCGTTTCACTTTCTTGGTGGTCTTCTTTGAAACGCAAAAGCGTTAAGTTTTGATGAATTTCAGTTTATCTACTTTTTTCTTGTGTGGCTTATACTTTCGTCATTTATCTAAGAATGCATTGCTAAGTCCAGAGATTTACCCAGAGATAAATCCAAAGATTTATTCCTGTGTTTTCTTCTAAGAGTTTTATAGGTTTAGCTCTTACATTTATGTCTGATCTATTTCAAGTTAATTTTGATATATTATCTGAGGGAGAAGTTGAACTTCATTCTTTTCTCTTTTCTTTTTTTTTGAGACAGGCTCTCGCCAAGTCACTAAATTTTCCAAGCCGGGTTTGAATTTATAATCCTCCTGCCTCAGCCTCCCAGAGTGCTGGGGTTACAGGCGTGCAGCACCACACCCAGCTCTACTTCATTCTTTGCATGTGGATATTCAATCCTCCCCCGGATTCTATGTTTACAAAACTCATGGGACTCTAGTGCCCCAGGAAGGCCAGCTGAGAAATGCAAACCTATAAGATCCCAGGCCCTCTGCCCCTGGACTCTCTATCCCCGACAACGCTGCTCTCCTGTGGACTTTGCTTATCACCATGGCTCCACTCTCCCACTTCATTTGTACCAAAATATATTTACCGAGCTCTGTCATTCGCTGAAATAACAAGTTAGTGAGCGGGTAAAGGAATTAATAAACTGCAACGTCCCAGCTGGAAGGGATCCAGGGTTGGGGCGTATTCCAGGATGGAAGTGTGATTTGAAGGAAGGGGCTTTCTGTGACTCATGAGGGGGCCATTAACCGGGACAGAGGCCATGCGGGACCTGTCGTCTCTTCGCCTCCTGCCCAGCCGTTGTAACCACTCCAGCTGCGGTTCCACTCACATTCACTACGTGCCTCCCCTGGGCCTGGCTTGGGCAGAGCTCTTCTGAGGCGAACAGGACGAGAGCCCAGGGTCCCTGCCCTGTCTCTCCTCCTCGCAGGGAGCAGGGACGCGGGGACGTGTCCTGGCAGAGCACATCTGGGCTTCGAGATCCTCCTGTCCTGCCTGCCGTGCAGAGCCATGCAGCGCCATCCCCTGGGCTCCGGCCCAGCTCTTTCTGTCCCTGGGAGGGAGCTCCAGGGGCACAGGGCAGGGCGGGAGGAAGGGCGCTGGGCCGTGTCATTTCCTGACACCCTTGTTTGCCGCGTGCCCCTCACTTCTGGTTGCTGTTTCCGCCCTGCCCCCGGCCTCCCTGGCTGAGTCCCACCAGCCTCAGCCTCCGCTGTCCCTCGGCGGGCGCACCTTCCCCTCAGAGCCTGGCAGACTCGATAAGGATCCTTCTCCCCGATGCTGCGTGAGCTTGGGCATGCCACAAACCCAGGCTGGGCCTCTGTCTCCTCTTCTGGAAAAGGGGAAAACACAACTAACCTCACAGGCTTGTGGAGAAGAAAAAGGGAGAGCGTTCACATAGAGCCTGGCACAGCGAGCCTCCCAATAAAACCGGGAGTCCTTTTCTCAGTCTGCCTCTCTCTAGTTTCTTCCTCCAGTCAGTCTTCCAGGATGCCCACTTTCTCCTGACTCCTGGGCTCTGGGCTGCTTCCCATGTCTGGCCTCAGTTTACCCTCAGCAAGCCTGAGAGTCCACATGAGTATCACCTCTTTGCAAATAAAGAAAGGGAGGCCGAGAGGTGTGTTGGACCTAATGTGTCTTGGGGTGAAGGGCCTCCCATCTGGGGGTGGCCCAGGGCTCAGGCCCTGTTTGCGCACAGTGGGGTGTGTAGGTGTGCAAGAAAGCCACCAAGAGGGCCACCTAGAGAGCTAGAACAAGGGTACTAGGAGGAAGAAGAGGCAGTGCTGAGGCCTGTGGGAATTGGGACCAATGGGGCATTTTGGGTGATATCTCAGCCTGTGGCCCAGCCTGGTCACATGGAGCTAGGCCAGCATGGTCCAATCAATGAGACAGGGAAAGTACTCTAAGAATCCCTCTGCTGGTGAGTTTGGGGTGGACACCCCTGGGGTTCCTTTGGGGCTGTGGTCTCCCTGCCCCCATCCCTGTCGTGGAGCTTTGAAAGATTGCCAGGTGGCCCTGCAGCTCTACCCAGGTGGCCCTAGGGCTCCCAGCATCCCACCAGCCACCAGCTCCTGATACACTGTTCCCCAAACATCTGTAACACCATATGCATCTCTACTGGCCCCTCGCCTGCATCAGAAGAACCGCCCCCCCCACATCAGCCCCAGGTGGTCTCGATTCCCCACAGGGGAAGCCTGGGGCTCCGCCAGGCTGTCAGCTCAATCCCTGGAGACCATCTGCTCCCTTTGTCCTGGGCCAGCACCCTGAAGCCAAACCCTGGCCCAGCCATGTGTTCCTCAGTGTGTGCAAACCCCTGGATCGCATTGTCCCGCCTCCACAGTACCTGGCTCCTCACCCCTCTGTCCCAATCTCTGCAGTTGAGGTGGGCTCTGCCTCTGAGCTACCCATGTCAGGGATGCTGCCCCGAGTAGTTCTGCCATTTGAAGGAGTGGCCTTGATGTTCCTTAAGTGCCATCTGACTCCTCCACTCCGGGGAGTCCCTGAAGTCCAGGTGCCCCAGAAAGGACCGAGGCCCTGGGGGGAGTGTTTCCCAGGACAATTCGTCATTATCCCAGAGGTGCCATAGGTAAACCAGAGAGGGGGGCACCAGGGGCCTGTGTGGGACCCCTTCCCTGACCCTCAACCAGCCCCACAAAATCTTTCTTCTTCCCAGTCCTTCCCCGCCTCGCCCCCCCCCCTCACGGTCCTGACTCACCCTACGCTGGAGCCCCCGGTGCCCAGTGCTGCACATCCTGCCCCTCCTTGCCTCGGAGCAGGGGGGTCACCCTGCCAGGTAGGGCTCCCTGCACACTAATGCGTTTTCGGGAGCAAAGCCTTCTCCCCAGCTGAGCATTCCTGGGATCTGGGCAGGAAAAGGGGGAAGGCATCATAAGTGCCCCAGTCTTGAGTACCCCCTCCATCTACTCCACGATGGTGGCCTCCTTAGCTTTGCTCAAACTTGGGAGTGGATTTCTTTTTGTTTTTTTTTTTGAGACAGGATCTCACTGTGTAGTTCAGGCTGGCCTTGAGTTCACTACATAGCCCAGGCTGGCCTTGAACCCGCGGCGATCCTCCTGACTCAGCCATGCCACCCCACCCCTCAGGCAGATTTCATATGGGCAGCAAGTGTCCCCATGGCCCTTCTGAGGTCACCCTCCCAGGGTGGGGACAGGAGGCCAGGATAAGGGGGGCGGTCAGGGCAGCGGTGCCCACCTGTGTCCCTCAGGGCCTCACTGTCCCCGAGTAGGCGGAAGTGAGTCAGTGGGCCCAGTGATTCACATGGCAGAGCTCTGACTCCTTTTCAATCCACTGAGCCAAGACGTTTTGTCCCAACAGGATCCTGGGGTGGGGGAGGGCGGGGAGCCAGGGGATGTTAAAGAGACAGAGCTGGCCTCTGGCTCACCTCCACTGCTGCCTCACTTCAGGGCCACAACACATGGGTTTCCCGGGGGACTTCGTGAAGTAGTGTGGGCGCTGAGCATCTGCTGAGTGCCAGGGACTATCGCTGGGGCTGGGAAACACGAGTGCCATCGCTTGGGTGCAGTTCTGGGCCCAGTTTTGGTGCTTCAACAAACCTGTGAGTTTGGGTTTTGTGTGTGTGTGTGTGTGTGTGTGTGTGTGGCTGTATGGGGATTAAACCCAGGGCCTTCACACTGAGCTACATCCCCAGTCCTTTTTCTTTTGAGACAGGGTCTCACTAAGTGCCTAAGTTGCCCAGGCTGGGGCTTGAACTTGTGATCTTCCTGCCTCCGCCTCCCAGAGTGCTAGGATTCTAGCTGTGTGCCACCATGCCCAGCTTGAATTTGGCATCTTTGCGTCCAATTTAAAGATGAGGAAACTGAGGCTAACAGCAGTGGAAGGACTCATTCAAGGTCACAGTCCCACCAGGCTATAATCACACTGCAAGCCCAGGCTGGCAGTCAGGTGCAAGGCCTGGAAGATGCCGGTGACTGCGTCTGTGCACACGTGTGTGTGTGTGTGTGTGTGTGTGTGAAGGCTTCACTGAAACAGTGGAAGCTCATGAGGGATTTTGAAGAAGCAGTGGACATTTTCCAAGTGTACTAGAGGGTAAAGGGCATTCAGGCAGAGTGACAGCTTGTGCAAAGGTCGGAGGGAGGCCCAGACAGGCCCGAGTATGGAACTGAGCCAGGAGTGGGGCGAGCACTGAGACAGAGGCTGGTACAGGGCAGCAGGCTGGGGATGAGGGGACGGAGGAGCCCTTTCTGGACATTTGGAGTCTGCAGAGACTGGAGCAGGCAGCTGGAGGTGGCTGCTGAGGTCCAGCATCGAGGCTGGAGGCTGGAAGCGCTGGGGCGGTGTTATCAGCACAGGGTGACACACAGGGTCGTGGGAGGGAGCGCTACAAACAGAAGCCTGGGTGGGCTGAGGACTCGTGCAGGCAGAGCACACTGGGAGGAGCAGGCAGATAGGGGGACTAGGGGACTAGGACAAGGGGAAAGGAGTCAAAAAAAAGGGAGGGAGCTCAACAGGGTGCTGGAGGGGGTGCGGTCAGGTGAGCAAGGTGGAGGGGGCCATGAGAGCCCAAGGCGCCACCCCATCTCCAGAGGAGCCCACGCAGCAGGACTCAGCAGTGACCTCTAAGCTGTGGGCTCCCGGGGTGACAGGCCAGGGAGATGTCTTTGAGGGATCAGCAGATGTGGGCCCTTCCTGCTAGCAAGCGGAAGGGGCGTTGAGGAGGGGAAGCATTGGGGTGGGCAGACGGGAAGATGGGCAGAACCATCACAAGGAGGGCACTGCGTCCTGAGGGCTGGAGGAGCCATTGGAGGTGTCAAAGAGGAAAGGGACCAGGGTAGAGGAGTAGGACCCCACTCTGGCCACTGTACAGATGGGGAGGAAGGTGGAGGCAGAGAAGTGACAATGGCAGCATTCCAGGGAGAAGGGACAGAGACCAGTGACAAGATGCCAAGGAGTCAAGTGAGATGGCGCATGCTTGTGATCACAGCTATTCAAGAGGCTGAGCCAGGAGAATCAACATGAGTTCCAGGCCAGCCTGGGCCACATAGTTCAAGGCCAGCCTGGGCAACTTAGTGAGACCCTACCTCAAAATAAAATAAAGGGGCTGGAGGTATAGCTGAGTGGTAGAACACTTGTACAGCAAGTGGACAGCACTTCTGTAGCACTGGCTCCATCCCCAGTGCTGCAAAACAGAAACGAAAATGAACCCCACCCCCAATCCAGGAAGGTGAAAGCTGAAAGCAAGGGCACCCAGTGGCTGTCTAAGTTGGGCAGAGAGGAGGAGGAGTCCAGGCTTCCAGATGGTTTGAGCACCGGGGAGCAGAGCAGGCTAAGGGACACTTGTGGGTCACTTTGGGGACCTGTTAGGGACTTGGATTCAGCAATCACACCTACAGGGCTGGCACTTGGGAAGGTGCTGATTTGGGAGTTAGTTATTAAGAGGCATTGGGATAATTTTTTTTTTTTTTTTTTGAGACAGGGTTTCACTCTGTAGCCCAGGCTGGCCTCAAATTTGTGGTGATCCTCCTGCATCAGCCTCCTGAGTGCTGGGATTATAGGCATGCGCTACCACACCTCCTTTGTGATAACTTTGTTGTTGTTTTTGAGACAGGGTCTCTCTATGACATGCTCTCATGCTGGCTTTGGACTCATTATATAGGCCAGAGTGGCCTCAAACTCACAGAGGTCCTCCTGCCTCAGCCTCCGGAGTGCTGGGATTACAGGCATGTGACACCACACCCACGTGCCACTGGGATAACTTTTACCTAAGTATCAGAAGACACAATGGAGACAGGATTTTCTCCTTATTTAGTTTACTCTCTATTTCTACCTGGGTGATTCTACACTTTTCATCTATTTTATATCAGATACACTACAATATCACTAGTATCTTATTACAGAGAAGGCAAAAAAATGCAGGAATTAGTGAGCCAGGGTGACACTGCTGTCTAATGGGGCGAGTCAAGGTGGGTCAGCGAACTGGATACCACTGTCACTTATTGACCTAGCCACTTCTCAATCCCCTAGTGAACCTCCCTACTGGACCAGTCACTGCCTCTGGCAGCAGGATAAATACAGACCCACATCTCCTCACACCCTGTCCCTGAGGAAGCCACTGTGGAAGAAGGACATAGTGGAGTGCACAGGTGAGTTCACAGGGACCTGCGGAACCCCCATCCCCAGTGCAGAGTGAAGGGGTAACTGAAGCCTCCGCCCGCCCAAATTGCGCCCTGAGCACAGACGCTGCTGCAGGAGATGGCTCAGCTGTGGGAAAGCGGTCTCCGCTGTGTGGGCACCCATGGCCTCTTACCTCCAAGGAACCAACGTGACTTGAGACCAAGAGTTCTGCAGAGGTCACCAGAGTTAGAAGCCAGGCAAGACAGGAGGGGACCTGGGGGCCAGGCCTAGCCAGGACACAGGTCAGCTGGCAGGCAAGTTCCCCGTTGTTTGGGACCTGCTCACCACGCCCCCATGAGGGCCACTTCCCCCTTCCCACTTTGCCCCTACCTCTGCTCAGCCCACCCCCCCCCCAGATCATACAGCAGTCCCCGTGTGTCCCCTCCCCGCCCTCCTAGCCATGTCAACTGTCAACTTCCTGTTGCAGCCAGGATGTTCTTTCTGACATCTCCCCCTAGCTCCACCAGCTCCAGCCCTAAAATCTAAAGCAACATGGGTTCAGGCTGTGTAAGGCTGAGAGTTTCCAGTATGTGAGGCCCAGATGAAATCCCAGTTTCCAGGAAGAGGCCTTCACTCATCTTAGATATCTGGGGTGGGTCATAGGTCCTCAGGGAAAGACTGAGGCCAAGGGATTCTGGACCAGAGAGGGAAGTGGGCAGCTGATAAACCCATTCAGGCTTTGACCCTCCTCCCTCTCTGCCCTCCCCTGTGATTTGCATTTTCAATTCAAGTCAGATATAGGGGCCTGAGTACACTAGCAGAGATTTGGTCCACTTAGATCAGCAGATACGAGGAACTTTGAGATGCACTGGATACTGACTGGGGAATAAGGAGGACTTAGCTGGGAAATCGAGGCAAGAGCAGGAGGTCAACTTGCCCAAGGTGAGAAGATAGGAGACAGCTGGCACTCACCTGGTCCCCAGCAGCGCTGCCTGTGTGGAGTATTGACATTGTCACATTCCAGCTGGGAAAACTTCACCCAAACCAGGCCCCGCCTCTTCAGCCTTTCTTCTCCCCCAGGCTCCCAGGGGCAGTCCTGTCTTTGCCCACCCAGGAAGCCTCCCACCTGCAGTGGAACGAAGGGCTCTGCTCACCGTGTTGCTGCGGTCACCTGCAGGGGCAGAAGGGCCTATCCCAGGTTTCATTCAGATGTCAAGACAAGCCTGGCATGGTGGCGCACACCTGTAATCCTAGCACTTGGGAGGCTGAGGCAGGAGGATCACTGTGAGTTTGAGGCCTGCCTGGACTATGCAGCAAGACCCTGTCTCAAAAAGAAATTATTTAAAAATATATGTCAACGTGAATGACATCATGTGCATACCAATAGGGCAGGAAAATGTTTATTATTTACATAATTGTGGTTTCTGATGACAGCAGGACCAGCCTCTCCAGCGGGTCCCAAATGGCTTGGGAGAGCCAGAAATGGAGGTTGGCTTGGTTGGGGCTGAGGGTTCAGGCAGGAAGGAGTTTGTGGATCTCCCTCCCTCAGGTGCCTCAGGAACATCCCCCATCCATCAGCTTGTCCAGGTGCCAGTGCAGAGCTGAGGGGCAGAGTGGGGAGTAGGGCGCAAACGCTGCCAGCAAACATCAGAAACTGCACTTGGACTCTTCGTGTCACACGTTACTCTTGTGCCCTTGTGCTGCAGTCTGTGTTTCTAGGTGAGTCCCTTCTCCAGGGGAAGAGTTAACGAAGAGTTGGTTGACATGATGAAGCCAGTGGCGAGACAAGATGGAGCTGTAGATGAAAACGTCACTGGAAGGATTTCAGCTCGGTGGCGTGAACTGGGGATGGCTCTTTCTCCATCTCTCCAGCACAGACCCTTCCTGTCTCCAAGTCTCGCTCCACCCCAGCCCATCTCCCCCAGACTGGACACTCCCCACATTCCTTAGCCAGGCCCTCCTCCTAGCCCTTGCCCCTGCTCTGCTCCTGAATTCCCTCTGGACACTCCCCTGGACTGGAAAAGCCGTCCTGCATCCCTTTGCTGCTCCCAGACCCTGGATCGGACGTGCTGGTGATTCCTGTTTGGGATGGCCAGAGAGATAAGTGCTGGCGCAGAGCCATCTGTCATCACAGGACTCGAAGTTGTTTGGGGGAGGACAGAGCATTTGCCCTGCACCCCTGGTCATGGCTGTCTCCCTCTCTCCAGGAGCAAGGTGGAGGGTCCCTGGAGCAGCCGGGGGGTGAATATAGTGGGCTCAACTTCTGTCCAGCTTCCTGTCCCTCGACCCTGGATGTCTCCTAACCCTTGGTGGCCCTGGACCACAAGATGGACCATGAGAGAGGATGGGTGGCTCCGGGACTCACTGCTCAGGAACAAATGCTCTCTTAAGGGCAGTCAAGGACAAGTGTCCTCTCCCCCCTACAGCATCGAGAAAGCTGTTATCGCAGCTGCTTCTGTTTAGGCAAGTCCGGTTCTGAACATCTGCCTGGAGTTTGTCTTTTAAAGACGCAGCTGTGGTCAGCGGCTTCCAGTCCTAGCTCTGCCTCCCATATGTTGTACGATCCTGAGGTGCAACATCCAGATCACCTCCTGAGGCCTATTTCCCTCCTGAAGTAAATGCAGATGTTAATCTTGACTCAGGGTGGCTGAGAGGATAAAAATAACCTATACACAAAATGGTTTGTAATCTGTAAAGTCAAGCTAGGGCCCCTTCCCAGCCTCTAATTCTAATCTTTTTTTTGGGGGGGGCGATGTAGAGACAGGGTCTCACTGTATAGTTTAGACTGGCCTTGAACTTACTGTGTAGCCTAGGCTGGCCCCAAACTTGAAGAGATCCTCCTGCCTCAGCCTCCTGAGTGCTGGGGTCACAGGTGTGCACCATCACATGTGGTTTCTAATTCTAATTTTGTACTCCTAATTCCCTACTCAAGAGAGTTCCAAATTGTACAGGCTTCAGGTCCCTCCAAACCTGGATCTGCCCTACATATTGTACAGAGGTTAATGATTAGCCTACTTGATTAAGAAGGCCAGATGACACAGGATTACATCCTAGCTGTGTGGCCTTGGCCAAGTTGCTGAACCTCCCTGAGTCTCAGTTTTCCTGTCCGAAATAACACCTCCACAATCGATATGAATATTTAATTTAATAATACTTCAAAGCACTTAACATATGTGCTTAATACACAGTATTTTCAGAATGTTCAGGGCAAACGGATCTTTGTACTGCATTAAGGGAAATCTGAGTTAGATTCAAGAAAGTCCACAGTGACCTCTTGAAGTTCCTTCGCATCCCCTACTACATGCCTGTGGGGCTGGTGTCTCCGCCTAGCCTCCAAAAGCTCAGTGCGATCCGGGTGGGAGGAGGGGGCTGGCTGGGCCCCAAGCCTGGAGCCCACGAGAAATGGGCGCTGTCCCAGCCACCGGTGCGCTCCATGGAGGGACTCATTACCGCGCCGTCAGCTTAGCCCCAGCTGCCAGAAGGCGGCCTGAAGCGGAAAAGGCTTCTTGCTAATTACAGCTAGCGGTGTTCGGTTATTATCGCTGCTATGTCCCTGGCTTTGATGAGAAGCCAGTCCCAGCTCGGATCAGGATGGTTGGGGATGGGCGGGCAGGAGAAACAAATCTCGACCGAGACAGGGAAGGGGACCGGCGAGAGCAAAAACGCCCACAGACCTCCAACCACTCTGAGGGGCTCGGCGCGCTGGGAGGCGAGCGCAGCCTTCCTTCCAGCCAGCCGCGCGCGGACTTCGGTCCCAGATGGCGCCGGTGCGCGCCCCGCCCGACCTGCACAGCGAAGTGGCCGCGCCTGGAACTGCCTCTCCAGCCGCCGCAGCAAAGCGAACCGACAGATCCCGCCCTCCCTCCCCGCCCCGTCCAATCCGCCTGGCTCCGGAGGCGCCGCTTCCCGGGAGAAGCCAGGGCCGGGATGGGAAATTCAAGCCTTTAGGGGCTCCCGACAGGTGCCTGGTGGAGAGGGCGGAGCCCGAGTAGGAGGGATGAGAAGGGAGGGGCGGTGCTGCCCCTTTAAGAGGCGGCGGCCGAGCCGGGACCATTTTTCTTTCCCCGGAAGGAAAGCGGAGCCCGTCTGGGCTGGGCTCGCAAGGTGGGGAGGTGCGGGGCTGGGCGTGGGGAGGCGGGGCGCGCGCCGTGGGAGACCCCTCCCCGCGTCCTCCTTGCGGTCAACCCGCCCGCCTGCCCAGATCCGCCGCCAGCCGGGATCGTACTGCACGGCCAGGGGGGCGCGGCCGGGGCGAGCTGGGGGTCCGCGTACCAGGGCGCGGGGACGGTGACCCGGCTGCGGGACTAGAGGCACGGGCCTTGGAAGGGGATCGGAGAACGCAGCGCTGTGCAGACGTGAACGTGACCCGGACTGGGGCAAGAAAGCGCCGGCTGTCGCGGCGCAGGGGCGCGGCGGGCTCGGATCCTTCGTGGTGCGGGAGCAGGTGAACAGGTCCCCGCGCCTGGCGCGCGCCCTCGCCGACCCCGCCCGCCCCGGCTCCCGGCCATGGGGCCGGGTCCCAGCCGCGCGCCCTGCGCCCCGCGCCCCGTGCTCTGCGCGCTCGCCTTGATGGTGGCGGCCGGCGGCCGCGTCGCCTCCGCCTTCAACCTGGACACCCGATTCCTGGTGGTGAAGGAGGCCGAGAATCGGGGCAGCCTTTTCGGCTACTCGGTCGCCCTCCACCAGCAGACGGAGCAGCAGCAGCGCTACCTGTAAGTCCCGTTGGCGGGGGTGGGGAGGGAGGGAGGGAGTCCGTGTGCGGGAGTGCAGATTCGGATCCAGAGCCGGGTCGGAGCCCTGGGCCCACAGGCCCTGGCAAGCTGGGATGAAGGAGGCGGGTACCTGGGAAACCCTGCGATTGCAGGGCCGGGAGCGAAGTGGAGGCTCGGGGGGCGGTAATCACTGGCAAGTGCTGACCGGCCCGAACGTGTTAGACGCCGCCCTCCACCCTTTAGACCGCTCTTGGAGGCGGAAATGGGATCTCAGCAGTTGAAGACCCTGTGAACCGAGTACCTACCGTTAGCCTCTTCGCTCTGGGACTGGGAGTTAGGGAAAACTGCTAGATAAACACCCAGCTTCCCCCACCCCTTGCCTGGGAAGAACCGCTAACACATGCATTTAGCCCCCCTTACACCTCGCATTTAGTCGGTGGCCACGCCAGCCACGCCCTCTGCTCTGCTGTCTTGAGTGGCATTGCATGGAGGAGCTGATGGGGAGTCTGGGTTTGGAGCTGTCCAGAGGCTCCCTCTGATTCCGCAAGAGGGGACGGAGGAAGCCAGCGAGGCCTGGTGCGCCCACCCCCCAGCGGTGTGTCCTCTCCCACCACACATCTTCCTGCATTCCACAGATGCATGTTGGATGGGCAGCTCTGAGTGTGTTTGTTTTGTTTTGAAGGAAATGGTGTTTTCTCTTCTCTTCTCCTTCTTAACAGCTGCAAGGAGAAGGAGCTCGGAAGAGCTAGGCTTAGGGGAGGGAGGGGAAGACACTGCATAGGGCTGCCTGCCCCATACCCGCCATGTGGATTCAGGTCCAGAGGGACCTGTCCAGCTTCCAGAGGTTTCCTGTGTGGGCTCAGTGCACTGGGGTTGGCATTTGGGGGAAGAGCGAGCTTGGAGGAGGTGAGGCTGCCCAGGGAGGGACCTGGCCAGCATCTCCCTGGCCTGGGCTCTGATCCGCTGAATGAAAGACACAGGCAGGTTGAGGGTGTGCAGAAAACTCTCCCAGCTCTTCGTGGGGCCAGCAGAAACTTGAGGAAGCTCGCAGTGGTCAAAGTCCAACATGTCTGCTTCAGTCTTAGTCTCTGCCCTGCTGCCCAGTCCCAGTCCAGTCTGCTACCTGGACTTAGCCTCCGCTCCACCCTGCTCCTGGGAAGGTAGGGCCACCACACCCTTCCTGCCCTGGCAGTCAGCTGTGGTCTGGCCTCGGCCAACACTCTGTCTTTTAGAGGCCCTGAGTGACCACGGGTGGGTGCACGTTTCTATGACACCAGCCCCGAAAACGATTATCGCATGTTTCCATATTGCACCTACGTGACGTAAGGTAACACAGTGAAAAAAGAGATCAGCCTAGTAAGAAAGTGTGAAAAAATGATTCTGCAACCCCCTCCCCCTCTTCTGTGCAACCTTGAGCAAGGTATTTCCCTTTCTGGGGCTGGTTTTCACCCCAGAGCAGTGGAACCTGCATCTACCTGCTCCTTGTTACCTCAAGCAGCCCGGCGTTGTAGGAGGGAGAAGAGCCTCCCAAGGGCCACTGCCATCGCTCTGTCCCGGATCCACCACTAACCCCTGAGTCTTAGGCTCCTCTTGGTGGTGTGTGTGTGTGTAGGCAGGAGTGCGGCTTCTTTACTGGGCCTTAGTGTGTAAAATGCCCTGCCTGTGCCCACTTCACCAAGGAGCATCTGCAGGTGCTGAACCTAGGATGTGGCGCCCCTCCTTTGCCACGGGCCCCGCCCAGGATGGCTGGGCAGAGGGGTTCTAGTTTTCTTCCTGGGCAGCTAGAGGGGTTGTGGAGCTCCTAGACTTCTGGGACACCCACGTCCAGACTGAGTTGCGGGTCTCCCCTTGGGTATCCTCAACCTTGCCCAGCGGTGGTTCTATATCTTGGCCCATCTTAACTGAGTTCGGCCCCCTGGCCCTTTGGGAGAGCCAGCTGGGCTTAGCTGGAGCCAGCTGTGGAGCCAGCTGTGAACAGCTGTCTACACAGCTCCAGGGAGCCAGCAAGCCAAGGTGTAAACTCGTGTTCTGTCAGCCTCTGAGTCCCTTTGGAAGAGCAGGTGGGTTCCTGGTTCTGGACAGGCCCTCTCTCTGGGGTTCATATGCAAAATCACGTGTGTTTGTACATTGTCCTGGGGGCATGAGGAGGGGAGAGTGTGGTTTCTGTATTCTCAAAGAAGGCTTTGTTCTGGAAATGGTTAAGACTCCAGGGTGGACCCTCTTTGCTGCCCATCACCTTCATCTCTGGACTGGGGTTCCCTGAGCTCCCTATCTCTGGAAGTGACGGGGAGGACCCGGGGAGGACTGAGGCGCTTTGGGCTTCTTGGCGAGATGCATGAGGGCCCCTCAGAGCGAGAGGCACTGTTGCCCTAAGAGGTGGCCACTGACACCCCCTAGCCTGATACCCACTTTGTTCTTCCCTCCTGGAAATCCAGGTGTCCTGGTCTGGCCTGACCTGGTAGGCTGTGGGGATCCCTCTGGGCTCCCCTTCCCTCTTTTGCTTGCCTGGAAATGAGGGTGTCTGGGAGGCCTCTGGCGGGCGTGGCTGGGGCTCCTGGAAATGAGGTCATGGCTGAGGCCTGGCTTACCTGCCCTGCTCTCCTAAACATGTTTCCCTGGGCGGACAGGTGCCTGGCAGTCCCCGAGGCTCGTGCCCGCAGAAGTGGCCTGGCAGCTGTGGCTGCAGAGAGTGCGGGCTTTTCCTCTGGCTCTCTCCAAGGACCAGTCTGGGCCAAGGGGCTTTAAAGTGGGTAGGAAGCAGGGAAGGCCCGAAGGGACTTGGTCAGAGCTCAACAAAGGAGGATGATGATGTCCTTTGCAGTAGGTGGGACTGAGGTTGGAGAACAGAATGCTCTAAGGGGTCAAATATGGAGAAAAATACCAAAGAGCCGGGGAAAGGGAGAAGATGAGAAACAGCCTTGTTCTCACTGAAGCTTTTTATCTGCGGCTCCACCGAGGCCTCTTTCTCATCCTTTTCGTTCTCTTGCTCCCCCTAGCTTGCTGCTCTGGTTGGAGGGCTGAGTCACCGAGGGAGAGGGGCTGGCTGGGGATCGTAAGCTGGAGCACAGGAGGATTGGGGGGGGGCTCAGTTTCAGCCGCCAAAGGAGCAGCCTCTGGGGAGGTGACTAATTTGGGCAGCAGGGCTGGCACAGGGTTGGGATCAGCCATCCCAGAGCTGCCTTCCGCCACCCTGGGGCTCAGAGTAGGAGGGGAACACAGGACTCCAGGAGTAAGGCGTACAGGGGTCCAGGGCCCTGGGTGCTAGATTGTGGGGTCCCCCTCTGAAACCTTCTCATGGGAACCACCCACACCTCCTGGAGGTGAGACCTGGGAAGTTGAATGGCATAGACCAGGGCCTTTTCCTCTAGCGAGAGCCAACTTGATAACCTGAGCCTTCTGGGCCCCACTTCCCAGCCTTCTTGGATTCTGCGCCTTCTCACTTAGCTGCTCCATTAGCTCTGCACTGCCCAGGTGGGGCGCTGGGCAGGGTGAGGAGGAGCTCTTCCGCCACTCAAACTCAGAGGGCTCCCTAGTGACCAGAAGGGGTTTTCTGGCTGGAGCCAGATGAAAGGCTGTTTGAGAGCCCTTGAGAGCAATCATCTCACCCACCGCCTACTTCCGGGTTGGGGGAGGGGGTGGTCCCTGCTCTGCTGTGTGGCCCCAGCCCAGCTTGATTCCAGGAGAAGGGTGGTCCCTTCTGTCTCCCACCTTCTGACTGTGGCTGGGAGATGGGTTTAAGGGTGGTCTGGGAAAGGTCAGTTTTTGGATTCTGATCTAGACCTCACCCAACAGTAGGTAGCTACTGGAGATGCTCATTTGCATGGTAATTTACATTTTCATTTGCATATTGGTAGGCACCCTCCTATCCTCTGGGTTCTGCAGCCCCCACCCCACGCCCACCTGGCTGTGGCTGGAGGAAGCTGGAGCTGATCTTCCCTCACAGCCTTCCCCCATCCATGTGCATTGGATCCCGGGCTGGGAGCCAGAGAGCCTTAAAGGGCCTCAGAAGGGGCCAAGTAAGGGCTAAAAATACCCCGGGGTGTGGGGGGGCCTTGTGGAATGTCCCAGGAGGGTGGGGCTCCGGATTACGGCACTGGCCCTGCCCCACCCCCATCTGTGGGCATTGGCTGGCAAATCGTGGGAGACTATAGGTGGTATGAGGATTTATTGCAATTCAGCTGCCACTCATGTCTAGCTCTGCCCACTCAGTACCTCAGGAGGCCACGAGGAAGGGTCCCTCAGCCTCCCTTGGCTGAGGCCAGGGAATTGGGGGCATGGAGACCCTATTTCTTCTCAGGGTCCTCCTGCCTGACAGACAGCTTGGGCCAGTCAACGGCAGCAATGAGGACACTGCATGCTCCAGAAGGTCCCCAGGGTCCCTTCCATCCCTTGAAGCCTGCAGGCCTTCAAGGTCATTATAGCTGCCCGCCTCCACCTCCTGCCATTTCTGAGCTCCTAGGGCCTGTGACGCCTCGCCTTAGTGACCGCCTCATCCTCAGCCCAAGCAAGTCCTACTTCTGTGCCATGGCCTCCTTGCTGTCAACAACTGCAGCAGTTTGTCCTTCCCTCTGCTCTTGTTTCCCTAACCTGGCAGGGCAGAAAATCCTGGGTCCCTGGAGGGCATCCAGGTCAGGCGAGGCCAGTCCTGGTGCCCTAAGTACTCACATCGGCCTGGGCTTCGTAGTCAGAAACCGTTCTGCAAAGCAAACCCATTTCTTCCTCCCACAAGCCTGGACAGTGGCTGCCACATTTTAGAGCTGAGGGATTCAGGGCTCAGAGAGGAAAAAGAAATTGCCCAGAGCCAGGTCCCTAGTGCCCAGGTGGAGATGGTCCTTTCCCACGGGCACTGCTTCCTCTTCTCTCATCTCTCAGGCATGCCAGGGTGCAGATGTCCACAGATGGCCAGACAGTGGCCTCCCCCAGGAACCTCCCCAGGCCAGATAGAAGGTGACTAACAGTGGCTCCCTGACGTTCCCTGCGGTGCTCAGAGCAAGAGTCTGCCTGGGGGAGCTTTGCCTCCGATCCCTGGAACACCTCCCAGGGTGAGGTCTGAGCTGCAGATGTGAGGCACAGGCAGAGGCCCCTCCCCTTTCCCTGGCACCCCGAGGCGGTGCATTCCTGACTCCCAGTGGGCAGAGGCACCCAGGCCCCAGCATGCCCGGGCCCGGCCCTGCCCACTTCCTGCCACCCTCAAGCTGCAGGTTCCAGGCAGGGGCTGCAGGCGCGGGTTGTGGGGCCGTTGGTGAGGCAGTCGCTGGGCACTTTGTTCTGATTCTGGCAGGAGCCCTGAGTTCCAAGCTGCGAGCCTCAGGGTGGTAGTGTTCCTGGAGCCAAATGGAGGGGCCTCTCAAGCCCACTGGGACTGAGGAGGGGGTCCCCATGGAGAACACCAAGAGGCTGCAGGGAGATGGCGTGGGGAGAAGGCAGCGTGGGAGAACTGGGGTCTCAGACTGGGGTGACCGGATCCCATCCATTGGCCTGTGGTAGGTCGGCTGAGGAATTTGTCTCTTCCGTAGATACCCCAAGGATCTGTGGCATCGAGGGTCCAAGGCGCTCAGAGCTGGCATTCTAGGGCTGGTCCCATGCCTTCTGCTCCCATCTCCCCGCCGCTGTGGGATGGGTTGCCAGGGTCTTAAGTACCCTTGCCTACTGTCAGTGTCCCCAAACCTGGATTCTGGGGGCAGAGCAATAACCCTTGCTCACTGTCACCCTTTGGGAACCAGAGTTCTTGGGGCCACATTGTTCAAAGTGTCAGGTACCCAGTGCCACCACAGATCTTTCGTCCTGTCTCAAGGTGGGATGGGGATGTGGACACCATGCAGGTCACTTAGGGGCCTGGACCTCCTAGATCTTTTTTTGGGGGGGTGTCGAGACAGGGCATCCCTATATAATTCAAGCTGGCCTTGAAGTCACTATGTAGTCCAGGCTGGTCTTAAACTTTCAGCGATCTTCCTGCCCCAGCCTCCCAGTTGCTGGAGTTACAGGCTTTCGACACCATATCCAGCTTGGGACCTCCTAGATTTAAAATGACATCAAGAGCAAGGACTTAAGTTTCCATCACTCTACCCCATCTCCTCATAAGTTCTCCATTCCCCTGCCCTCTATGCTGGAATTTGAACCCAGGGCCACAATTCCTTCCATCTCCCTCTCTTTTTTTTTTTCTTTTATGTGGGCACTTGGAGTCGAACTCAGGACCTTGCGCTTCCCAGGCAGGTGCTTATGCCGCTGAGCCATATCACTGGCCCAAAAATTTTTTTTGGTACCGGAAATCGAACTTAGGACCTCGCACTTGCCAGGCAGGCGCTGCACCACTGAGCTAAACCCTCAGCCCTCATCTCCCTCTTTTTGGGTCTACCTTCATCTAGAGGCCAAACCAGTCTTTTGGAAACCGAGCCCTGGCCATGTCACTCGTTTGCCTAAAATCCCTTCGTGGCTCTTCCAAGGCCCTGCCCACCCTCCCCTTAGGTCCCTTCCTGATGTTCTGGGCTCCATTTGTACCAGCAGGCCTGGTCCCTGAGTCACCCTGCTTGGTCATCCTTCCGGGACCTCAAAACACATGCTGTACCTTTGCCTAAAGCGCCCTTTCCTTCTTCACTGGGTCACCCTGGTCATTGTCCTCAGACCCAGGTGTTCCTGTTCTTCTCCCCTCCCTAAGAAACTGGGTGGATTTGATCCCACTTTCCTCCAGGGAGGCCCCTACAAATGGCCTGATTCCTGGCTGGCCCTCCCCTATGCTGGGCTTTCCTGGAGGGCGTGGCAGGAGCCCGTTCCTGGCTGGGCCCCAGAGGTGACACTCAGTGAATGCATGCTGAATAGCAAGTTGGCTGCAGGAGGCTGGGGAAGCCTGAGCCCTGGCCCACCTGCCTCCCTGCCCCTGCCCCCAGGCTCTTGGCTGGCGCCCCCCGGGACCTCGCAGTGCCTGATGGCTTCACCAACCGGACCGGTGCTGTGTACCTGTGCCCCCTCTCTGCCCTCAAGAACGACTGTGAGCGGATGGACATCACAGAGAAAAGTGAGGGGAAGGGGCTGGGGAGAGGGGCCTGGAGGAGATGCAAGGCTTGCTGGCATGGTTTCTAGTGACTACCAGCTGGGAAGAGGGAGGCATCCTTAGAGGGGACTGGGGCAGCTCAGTAACGAGGGGCTGGAGAAGGGGTGTGAGGAGCGCTGCCCTGCTGGGGTACAGGGCCCAAGTGGGACAATGCCTGCCCTCTGCAGGCTGTGGGCACTGGGCTATGGGGGGAGGTGTCCTGGCTTATAATCCCTCCCATGCCCACAGGTGACCCTAACCATCACATTATTGAGGACATGTGGCTTGGCGTGACTGTGGCCAGCCAGGGGCCTGCAGGCAGAGTCCTGGTAAGTGGACGCTGACATTCAGCCCTGCCTCCCTCTTTCACATCACCAAGAGCTTGGAGGACAGCAGAGGGCATCTGTGCAGATGTGTGCTGTGGCCTTTGCGATGTCCTGTGGTGGCTGTGTGTCTCCACAGGCCTGTCTGTCCCCTGCTCCCTGTGTTTCTGGAGAGGGCTGGTGTATCTGGCACCCTCTTACGACTGAGTGTGGCCTGGGTCCTCCCACTTCCTCCCCGCACCCACGGAGTGCTCAGCATTTGTGGAAATGAGCAGGGAATGGAACTCAGAGGAGGAAAGGGCAGGGAGGGCCCCGGGCGGCAGGCGCTGGCCTGGCTCCTTCCTGGGAGGCTGGCCGCCGGAAGAGGCACAGCCCTGCTGGCCCTGGCTCACCCGGCTCTGCTCTGGGGGCCACTCCCTGCTGTCCATGGTCACCTCCTGCCTACGTCCTTCAGTGCTGAGCCCTGGGATCTTGATGTCTGAGTCCCAAATAGACACTTTTTTTTTCATTGCTTAAATTGTGAAATGTACAGATTTTAAGTTTCTGTGCATTTTGACAAGTGTACACCCCTAAGTAACCAACACTCATGACAGATTCAGCATTATTTACATCACTCCCTTTCACTCAGTTGCCACACCCATAGCCATCACTGCTGTGACTTCTGTCACCTTCAGACACTGCTGTGAGCTCCAGATATGCATCAGGTCACCAAAACATGGAGATGGCTGTGGGCTAGGAGACCATTTCAAGCTGTTCTAGAACCTAGGTCCTTAGCTATTAGCTACTCACCCACCCATCCATCCATTCATTCATTCAACAAATATTTAGTGTGCTCCTAATCTGTACGAAGCAGTGTGCTAGGACAGGCTCATGTGAAATGCTAGTGGTATGGAAGAGGACAGAAAAAGCAAGTAAACAAAACTGAGACCTGTTTCTTGATTTTGCCTGGGCCCGGGTGATTTTAAGACACACACACACACATCCTTTTTTTTGCAGTATTTTTTTTTTTTTTTTGTGGGTACCGGGGGGTTGACCTCAGGACCTCGCGCGCCTTTTTTGCAGTATTTGAGATAGAACCCAGGTCTCGTGCATGCTAGGCAAGCACTGCCACACTGAGTTATATCCCCACCCTAAAACACCCTATTTTGATCCACTAATTTGCCCACTAAATACAAATTGAGCACCTGTGTAGATTCTCCCCTTTGCGAGGCAGCGCAGTGTCATGCGTAAGAGCTCAGACTTCGGAGCCAGACAGCTTCGTCTTGAAAATGTTCTCCGTCTCTGTGTAATGTGTGATCTTAGGCAGGTGCTAACAATCTGTGCCTCAGTATCTAAAATAGGGGAAAGCGTTGTCCCTATACCATAGAGTTGCCAGCAAGCTTCAAAGAACTTTTATGGGAAGAGCTTAGAATTGCACTTGACATGTAATACGAGGTATGATCCAAAAGTACGGCATATATTTAAATTTTAAAAATGTATTGCAATAAAAGACACATGGCCATTAATCCCCTTCAAAATCCTCCGCCTTGCTTTGAACACACATATCCCATCATTCTCACCATTTTCTGAAGCAGCTCTGGAAGTCCTCTTTCGTGCCTTTAAATTGTGCTATTAGGGCCGGTGAGATGGCTCAGTGGTGTAAGCGCCTGCCTGGCAAGTGCGAAGTCCTGAGTTTGACTCCTGGTACCCACATAAAAAAATAAATAAAATAAAATAGAAATAAATTGCACTATTTAAAAAAAAAACATTGCACTATTATGGCTGCCTTGATGTCTTGAGTGCATTGAACACGTTTACCTTTCGTGGTCACTTTGACTTTGGGGAGGAGCCAGAAGTCACACCAGTGAATAAGGTGGATTAGGACGCCCTGTATGTACTGTGTTCGAGGCTGCCTTTCTGTTGGATGGCCCTCGACAGCAGCATTCACCATACTCTTTTTTTTTTTTTTTTTGTGGGTACCGGGGGTCGACCTCAGGACCTCGCACGCCAGCAGGCGCCCCTGCCGCTGAGCGATATCACCGGCCCCTTTTTCGTATGTGGGATCCGGGAGTTGAACTCGGGCCCTCGCGCTTGCCGGGCAGGCGCTTAAGCCGCTGAGCCATCTCACCGGCCCACCATACTTTTTAATCATACTTTGTGAGAACACTCAGGACAGAGGACTCCAGAGCTGCTTCAGAAAGTGGCTCGAACCCTGGGATGAGTGTGTTCAAAGCAAGGGGGAGAATTTTGAGGGGGACTCATGGCAATGTGTCTTTTACTGTATTAAAACTTTTATTTAAATATCTACCATGTTTTTTGATCACCCCTCATAAGTGCTCGGTAAGCATCAATTGATGCTATTATGGTTGGTATTATTATTACTGCTTAATAACACTACATGCATTAAGTAGACAGGGTCACTTGGGGACAGAGAAAAGCGAGCTCTCTGTAATGGCCCCTTTAGATCCAGGAGCCTAAGACACATCCCCTCATCCCCTCCCCTCTCCCTTCTCCAAGATCTCTAAGCCACTCTCAGATCCACATCTTGTGGCTATCTGCGACTACTCTTGACCTTCACAACAAATTTCTGCATGCTGGAAAGGGGGTGCAGAGTTAAGTATCGCTGTGGGAAGAAAAGCAGCCGGGAGTCCCAGCCAGGAGTCCTCCTTTGGCTCCTGTCCTGCAGAGCCAAAGGTGCCTGGTGAAGGAGGCAGCTTCCTGCTGCGGGTCCTGCTCCTGGCTAAGGCTGTGTGTTGGGCTCCCAGGTCTGTGCCCACCGCTACACCCAGGTGCTGTGGTCGGGGCTGGAGGACCAGCGGCGCATGGTGGGCAAGTGCTATGTGCGGGGCAATGACCTGGAGCTGGACCCCAGCGATGACTGGCAGACCTATCACAACGACATGTGCAACAGTAACACCGACTACCTGGAGACGGGCATGTGCCAGCTGGGCACTAGCGGCGGCTTCACCCAGAACACTGTGTACTTCGGTGCCCCTGGTGCTTACAACTGGAAAGGTGGGCACCATGAGGGAAGGAAGGAGGAGCAGAGACCACCCACCCCCAGTTAGCCAGTGACCTAGACCTTGTACATGAGGGGGGCAGAGAGACAGGGTCCTGTGCCAGCAGCAACCACCATGCCCTCTACTGTGTTAAAGCATTTACCATGTGCCTAGGGCTGTGTTAATCTTAAAATATTTTTATGAAGCAAATTGTATTATATCCATTTTACAGAAAGCTGAGGCTTAGAGAAGTAAATTCCCCATGGTTAACAGTAAGTTATAAAACACAGATTGGAATGCAAGCCCATCTCACTTCACCTTAACCACTAAAAAAAGTTATTTTAACTTGATTTTTTGGGACAGGGTCTCACTTTGTAGTCCAGGCTGGCCTTGGACTCAGTGATCCTCCTGCCTCAGCCCTGCCGAGTATGGGGATTACAGGCCTGCGCCGCCACGCCTGGCCTTAAAAGCTTATGTTAGAAACAAAACGTACTCCTGATATGGCTACTAAATGGTACAGTAGGATTTGGTAGTCTAGAGGATAAGGAAGTGTCACCTAGAGCCCACTACCCAGGAGCCAGGAGGATGGCAGGATGGCAGCCCTGCCTCTGCAGCTAGCTCCCATGTGACCGTAAGCACATCAGTTTCCTAACCTGAAGCCTCAGTTTTCTTATCTGCAAAATGGGAGTCATCATTCCATCTCATAAAGTGCTCACAAATAAGAGGCACTGTTACTATTACGGGGTTATGTCTGGATATGGTGGGGGAAAGGGGTGGTAACCGATATCCCCTGTTCTCCCTTCCCACATCCTTGTGCAGGAAACACCTACATGATCCAGCGGAAGGACTGGGACTTATCTGAGTACAGTTACAAGGAACCGGAGGGCAAAGGAAACCTCTATATTGGTGAGTCCAGCGCTGGTGGCTCGCTGGGGGACAGAAGGGGAAGGCAGCTCAGTCCCTAGCACCCTGGGCCTGGTGGAGGAGTGAGGCCAGAGTGCAGGTGTGACAAGTGGCGTTTGATTCAACTAGCATGCCCTTATTGAGCACCACCTGTATACCAGGCCTTGTTCCCAGCTCCCAAATGCAAAGCTACCACTCTCATGGTGCTCACAGTCCCATGTACAGGCAGGACTGGGGGCTGGGAAGGGGCAGGGCCACTGGCATCTGGGGGCCACTGGGGCCTTGATCGAACCCCTTTGCCTCTTACAGGGTACTCAGTGCAGGTAGGCAGAGCCATCCTGCAGCCCTCAGACATCACTGTTGTGACGGGTGCCCCAAGGCACCGACACAGGGGCGCCGTCTTCTTGCTGAGCCAGGAGGCGGGCGGAGACCTTCGGAAGAGGCAGGTGCTGGAGGGCACGCAGGTGGGCGCTTATTTTGGCAGCGCCATTGCCCTGGCAGACCTGAACAATGATGGGTGAGGATCCAGGGCATCCTCTGGGGTTGGGCGAGAGAAGGGAGTACGTGGGCCAGGTCGGCGGGGCAGGGTGGGGGAAGCTTTGCAATTGTGCTGTCTTTGGGGCTTTGCAGAGTTCCTGGGAGTCTGTGTGTTTGCCTGTCATTTGTGTGACACCTGCATGTGCTCGTCTGTGCCTGTCATTCCTATGGCTCTGGTGCTTGTGGGCTGTTTGGGTGTCATCTTTGCTTGCATGGCTTTCCCATGACACACAGTGCAGGCTGGCCTTGAACTCACTTTGTAGCCCAGGCTGGCTTTGAACTCACAGCGATCCTCCTGCCTCAGCCTCCTGAGTGCTAGGTGACAGGCCTGCGCCATCACACCCAGTGACATGCGTTTTCTATTTGGTAGCCTTTCCATGTCCTTCCCGTGGCCGGAAGTGCTGTTCACACAGCCGTGTGCTCTGCACAATCATGCCTGTTAAATTAGGGGTATACTGCACATTGGGGTCCAGCCTCACACTCCCTCCCCCCCCCGGCCTGTGCAGGTGGCAGGACCTCCTGGTGGGTGCTCCCTACTACTTTGAGCGGAAAGAGGAGGTAGGGGGTGCCATCTATGTCTTCATGAACCAGGCGGGCACCTCCTTCCCTGCCGAACCCTCCCTCCTTCTTCACGGCCCCAGTCGCTCCAGCTTTGGCTTCTCTGTGGCCAGCATTGGTGACATCAACCAGGATGGATTCCAGGGTAGGAGCCAGCACCCCTCCCCTGATGGCGCGCCAGCTGCATACCAGGGTTGACAGATCCCACATGGGAACAGGACAGGGCCCAGGTCTGGTTTGCTCAGAGTAGCATTAGAGAAGGGACAGAGGCGGGTCCGGGGATGACCTGGGGGTGGACGAGTGGCTGAGAGTGCACGGAAGAGAGGAACGGAAGGGGTGCAACACCCATGTAGAACGCACCCAGATCTAGCTAGCAATGTGGCATCTGTCATAGACACCCTGGGGGTGCTACGGGGTGGGGGTGGGGGCACTGAAAGCCAGGCACGGAACTGGGGCTTTCCATTTGGGTAACCAGACAGGGGTAGGGGACAACCAGAGAAAGTTTGAGAGCAGGGAAGTGAAATGATAGCTTGATACACTAAAAGCTAATTCTGGAGGAGCGGGTGCAGGGTGCAAGGAGAGGTAATGAGGCTGGAGGAAGGTAACAAAGTTAAAAAAGTAGCATATAGCACCCTGGGTAGGGTGGTGCACGCCTATAATTCCAGAGCTCTGAGAGGCTGAGGCAGGAGGTTCACAAGTTGGAGCCCAGCCTGGGAAACTTAGCAACTTAGTGAGACCATCTAGAAATAAAAAATAAGAAAAGGACCGGGGATGTAGCTCAGTGTGAAGGCCTAGGGTTCAGTCTTTAATACCACAGTGAATGAATGAATGAATGAATGAAGAATGAGATATGGGATGAGAAAGGTGGGGACAAGGTGGAGTCCTAAATAGCGAGGTTATCACCAGTCCTCTGCAGGACTTGGGGACCAGTCTCACCTGAGGTGCCATAGAGAGGGACAGGTGAGGGCCTGGGCCACATTGCCATGGGAGAGCGTGGCTTATCCAGAAGTCGCTTCTCTGAAAATGTGTTTCCCAGGACATCGCTGAGGGAGGCAGGAGCCTCAGAAGAGGCAAAATGGTGCCAGGAAGTTCAGCCCAAGAAGCCCACGCGCTCCCTACAGAAGGGCCCTTTGGTTTCTGCTTAGGACCACGGACCCTTCCTTGGCACACTTCACTGGCAAGCTGGTGCCAGGCCTTAATCAGATCAAATGCAATGAGCAAGTCCAGTAATGTTTAAGAAGATAATACAGTGGTCTGGGTTTTTCATGGAAATGATAGAAGTCAAGTCCACCATAGCGTCAGGATTAAAGTCCCAGCCCCAGCGTTAGGCAGACATGGGTTCAGATGCCCTCCTCTCTACTCATTTGTGCTGGGTTTTCTGAGCCTGCTTCCTCATCTGTACATCGGGGACAAGAGTACCCACCCCACAGCACTCTTGGGAGGGTTAAGAGATGGGTGCTTTAATCGAAGGCTGTCGTCAGTGGGGACACCTCCTTTGCAGACCCTGCTGGTAAATGTCATTGGGAGAGCCACGGTGTCAGGAGGAGATGGGTAGGGGAATGAGAAGGCAGTGGTCAGGGATCTGGGGCGTAGCTCGGCTGCGGCACTGACTTGCTGTGTGACTCTGGGGAAGTCTCCTCCCCTCTCCTGAACCTCCTTTCCCACCTGTGAAAGGAGGCAGGTGGTGTCCAGGTGGTCTCAGTTTTAACCCTGAGCTGCAGGACTCTGCAGTTTCCCTGCTGCTCTGAGCACCACCTGCAGGTTCAGCACATGGTTAGGGAGATGTGGGGCCTGCAGACCCTGTGTGACCCTGCCATGCCTCTTCTCCCCAGACATTGCTGTGGGCGCCCCATTCGAGGGCTTGGGCAAAGTGTACGTCTACCACAGCAGTTCCAGCGGGCTCCTCAGACAGCCCCAGCAGGTATGGATGGACGGGGACGCGGCTGCTGCCCCCGCCAGCTGAGGTGGGCCTTCCCTCCTTTGCCTGTCCCCCTGGGCCCTGCTCCCTAGAGCCTATCCCAGGGCCTGTCACCACCATGTCCCCCTGTCCCCAGGTAATCCACGGAGAGAATCTGGGACTGCCTGGCTTGGCCACCTTCGGCTACTCTCTGAGCGGGCAGATGGATGTGGATGATAACTTCTACCCAGACCTACTCGTAGGGAGCCTGTCGGACCACATTGTGCTGCTGCGGTGAGCCAGGGGGACGCTGGACAGGGCCTGTCTCTCCTCCGTCCCTGTCTACATGGAGTCCCATCTCTGTCCGTGTTCTGCACCAGGTCCAGGGAAGCCTTCAGTCCAGGAGGCACTGATATCTGCCTGTTGTCTCTGCAGGGCCCGGCCCGTCATCAACATCCTCCACAGGACCTTGGTGGCCAGGCCAGCTGTCCTGGACCCCATGCTTTGCACGGCCACTTCCTGGTGAGACTGTCAGCCCCTGCTCTGCCCACCCACTCCTCATGGTTGAACAGGCTGGGAGGGGACCCAGCTCCCAGGCCCCTCCTCTGGCCACCCCTGATACCCCACCTTTAGAGGTTTTATTCTGGGGCTAGCACTGGCTACTCTCACTGACAAGAGCAATTCCTTGCAGGAGATAACGGGCGAATCAGGGGCAGTAGAGCCCAGCGGTTAGGAACAGGAGCTCTGGACTGCGTGGCTCAAACCTCAGCAATGCAGGGGCAGAGAGGGTACTTTGAGGAGCGTGGTCCCAGAGGAAGAGGAAAGAGGAATGCACTTAGGTGGATGGATGTGGGGAGTGGGGAGAGCCACCTTGGGCAATTATTAATCTCTCAGATTTCTTTCCTGTGAAAGAGTTAATAATCACTTCACGGGTTTGGTGATAATTAAATGAGATAATGTACAAAATGTTCCTAGCACAGCACTTGGCATACCTTTAGTGCTCAAAAAATGTTAGTTGCTAAGAAAGTGATGATGATGATGGTGATGAGCCCAAGGTCTTTATGTGGTGACATTGGGTTAAGACGCAGGAAGCAGGGCAGAGAAGCAGGGGGTGGGTGGTGGAAGAAGATCTGGACTGGAAATCCCAAGACTGGGGTTCGAGACTGGGCTGGGCCACCAACTGATTGATGACTTCAGACGAGACTTTCTGCTCTCCGGGCCTCAGTCTCCCCACCAGTGACCTCTAACCTTGCTTTCTATAGCTCTATTGGGAATGAGAAGGAAGGGATCAGGGAGAGCTGAGAGCAGCTTTGTGGACACCCCCGTTTTCTCTTTCCTGCCCCCAGAAAGGCCCTAGGTTCCCTGTCCCTCTTACAGGAGCCAGTTAGGGCCTGGTCTCCTGGTTTGTCCCACTATGACCAGGTCCTCCTGTCCATCCCCCAACAGTGTGCAGGTGGAGCTGTGCTTCGCTTACAACCAGAGTGCCGGGAACCCCAACTACAGGCGTAACATCAGTGAGTGCGAGGCGTGGAGCGGGGTGGGTGGGGAGCATGTTCACCAGGTGCCTGCTGACTGCCCTGTCCACCTGCAGCCCTGGCCTACACCCTGGAAGCCGACCGGGACCGCCGCCCGCCCCGGCTCCGCTTTGCCCGCAGCCAGTCGGCCGTCTTTCATGGCTTCTTCTCCATGCCGGAGACGCGCTGCCAGACGCTGGAGCTGCTCCTGATGGTGAGGGAAGAGTGGGGGCAGGAGGGGCTCCAGGATCCCTGGAGGAGGTGACTGGCATCCCCCGCAGGTCAAAGGTGAGGGACAAGGCACTCCACAGAGACAGGTTGGCATGCCCTAGGTCTGATGGATGAGATACCTCGAGGAGGTATAGTGCACAGCACCCAGCATATGGGAGGGGACAACAAAGGCCCTGAGAAAGTGAGGGGTGTGGAGGTTCACCTCTGGGAAAAAGGGTCCCTGATTTGGACATCAGAGACGGGGAGGGGAGAACTCACCCTGGGGACCTAGTGATGAAGGGAGGCTCAGTCCTCCCCCCACCCAGACCTTTGGGGAGGAAGAGCACCGTCCCCTCTTGAGCTTGGGGTGGAGGTTCAAGGTGGTAGGTAGAAAGGCTCAATTTGTGGTCAACTGGAGGGAGTTCAGACTAACTAGGGGTCATCAGCTCCTCCCCGGGACTCAGGGTGGTGTAAGGATTCAACCTGGAGGAGGGCAGGCAGGGCCTGGCTCAGCTGGCCCTCCATCCCCAGGATAACCTGCGCGACAAACTCCGTCCCATCGTCATCTCCATGAACTACTCCTTACCTCTGCGGATGCCCGAGCGGCCCCGGCTAGGGCTGCGGTCCCTGGACGCCTACCCGGTCCTCAACCAGGCGCAAGCTCTGGAGAACCACACGGAGGTGGGCAAGGCGGGGCCGGGAGGGCTGTGGGCTGAGACGGCGCTGTCGGGTGCAGCCCCTCATGCCTCCGACTGTCCCCAGGTCCAGTTCCAGAAGGAGTGCGGGCCAGACAACAAGTGTGACAGCAACTTGCAGATGCGGGCTGCCTTTGTGTCTGAGCAGCTGCAGCGGCTGAGCAGGTGTGCACTACGTGGTACTGATTGGCCAATGGCATAGAGTGGTCCCATTGGCTAACAGGACTTGGGGGCTGGACCTCACCGGTCAGGGCAGGGCCTCATTGGTCAATAGGACTTGGGGGCGGGGCTTTCTTCAGGTGAGACTGCGTGTGGGGCGGGACCTGGCCGTCCCAGAAGCCGCCCAATCTGGTGGATCTGGGGCGTGCCTTAGGGGCGGGGCTTGTAGCTCAGTCCAGGGCGCCTCTCTCAGGCTGCAGTACAGCAGAGACGTCCGGAAATTGCTCCTGAGCATCAACGTGACCAACGCCCCGAGCCGGGAACGGGCTGGGGAAGATGCCCACGAGGCGCTGCTCACCCTGGAGGTCCCACCCGCCCTGCTGCTGTCCTCTGTGCGCCCTGTAAGTGCCCACCGGCCAAGCTCAGCCCAAGCGGAACTCCTCGCTGATTTGCATGCTATGTGCATGTCGTTTGTATGCATAATACTTTATTACGCGCCGCCTCTAGGCTGGGCCTCCTCTCCTCGCCTGCGTTTCCCTACTTGGGAAACCTGGTTCTCAGGCCTCCGGGGGTTTCTGCCCTGACCTTCCTTATCTTTCTTGCTCAGCCTGGGGCCTGCCAAGCTAATGAGACCATTCTGTGCGAGCTGGGGAACCCTTTCAAGCGGAACCACAGGGTGAGCCCTAGGCCTGGGCGCTGCTTCTCTGCCTCCCAGGCTGCCTTGAAGTCGGGGTCCAGAGGGGGGCAGAGCAGGCTTAGGCAACTTCAGTAACTTGCTCAAGGTTGTCCAAACGTAGCAGAGATCTGGAAAATAGCAGGGCTGTCACCCAAGGGAGAAAAGGTGGGGAAGGGAGATGGGGATAAATAAGGTGGAGACCCCTCACCTGGAATGGGGGGAAGAGGACACCAGAGAACCGCCTCCCTCGCTGAGTGTTGGCCCTTCTCTTCCCTGGGGTGTCGCCCCTGCGGGTCCCCAAACCTCCCCTCTGCTTCCCTGACCCTGGCGGCAGATGGAACTGCTCATCGCCTTTGAGGTCAGCGGGGTGACGTTGCACACGAGGGACCTTCAGGTGCAGCTGCAGCTCTCCACGTGAGTGACCCAGTGGAGTCAGGCTGGTTGGGGTGGAAGTGGTGGCCTCGGTCTCCTTCCGACCCCTGAGTTCTCTCCCCAGGTCAAGTCACCAGGACAACCTGCGGCCCGTGACCCTGACTCTGCTGGTGGACTACACGCTCCAGGCCTCACTCAGCATGTGGGTGCTGCTCTGCTCCCCACCCTGCCGCCAGCCTGCTGTGCCTGAGCCAGGGCCTCCCTGTCCCCAAGTGTCTCCTCCGGCCTCCACTTCCCCCGGGTCATCCTTTTTTTTTTAACATCACTAATGTTATTGTCCTAATAGAGCTCGTGGGAGGACTCAGCAACACTGTGGCTAACATGTTGGTCCCTGCCCCTGTTTTGGGAGGTGGTTTCTTGTTGTTTTTTTTTTTTTTTTGAGATAGAACCCAGGGCCTTGGCATGCCTGGCAAGTACTCTACCACCAAGCTACATTCCAGCTCTTTTTCCCTGAGTTGCCCAGGGTGGCTTCAAACTTGCAGTCCTCCTGCCTCAGCCTCCTGAGTAGCTGGGATTATAGGTGTGCACCACTGCACCACACTTCAGCCATTTCTTGAATACTTGTGTGCTAAGGACTTTGTGTACATCCTCTCGTTGACCATCCTCCTGTGTTGTACCAATTATTATGGACTCCACTTTACAGATGAGGAAGGTCTCGGAGAGGATGAATAACTTACTGAGGCCGTCGGTGAATGGCAGAGCTGGGGTTTATACCCAGGCCTGCCTGACATCAGTGGAGCTGTAGGCAACCAGTCTTGGTGCCACCCCTCTGCCAGGGCCTCAGCCTCCTGTCCCCCATGACTCAAGCATCTTTCTTACTCCTAGGGTGAATCACCGGCTGCAAAGCTTCTTTGGGGGGACTGTGATGGGTGAGTCAGGCATGAAAACTGTGGAGGATGTGGGAAGCCCCCTCAAATATGAATTCCAGGTAAGGGTACCTCTGGGGTCCTGGGTGGGGACTCCTGGGAAAGGAGTTGGGGGGTCCAGTCTGGGTCTGGGGTCCAAGGGTGGGAGATGTTTTTTCAGAAGATAATAACCATGACACCTCTTGTGCCCACAGGTGAGCCCTGTGGGGGAGGGACTGGCTGCCCTGGGGACCCTGGTCCTAGGACTGGAGTGGCCCTATGAAGTCGCCAATGGCAAATGGCTGCTGTACCCCACGGAGATCACCATTCGTGGCAATGGGTCCTGGCCCTGCCAGCCTCCCGGAGACCTGGTCAACCCTCTCAACCTCACTCTCTCTGTAAGTTCACCAGCAGGATGTTTCATTTGCATTGCATCTCATTTGCATACAGTGGGGCAGAAAGACCCATGTGTTTCCCTCCCTCTTGCCCTTTGGGAGGCTGACTGTCTCCCTGCCCTTTTCCCCCTTCTGCTCCCAATTCTTTCTCTTCCCAGCAAATCTCTTCCCCCTTCAGGACCCCAAGAACAGGCCACAGCGCAGGAGGAGAGAGCTGGACCCCAGGGGAGACCAGGGCCCCCCACCCATCACTCTGGCTGCTGCCAAGAAAGCCAAGTCTGAGACTGCGCTGGTGAGTGGCCAGGGGAGGGCTGCAGAGCATTGGCGCCACCCACTGCAAGGTGTGTGACACCCAGGGGTACACGGAGGAAGGGAGCTAGAAACCCAGGCTGATGAGGCAACGTGGGCCTTGCCCTCAGGAGCCTTAAGACTGGGGGAGACTCATTTCCCACTCTGATAGGGGAGCATCCGACAGTGGATCAAAACAGGAAATACTGGCTGTGTTCCGTGGAGGTCCGACCTTTGGGGACCATACAGCACTCACAACCTTGGACACGAGGGCTGGGAGCAGGAAGGGACCAAAGGCTGGGCCAGGGCACCCCCTGTGGGAGGAAGAGGGACAGGCCTCGCTGGGAGGAGAGGTGGAGGTGGTGTCCTGAGGCAGGTTTCAGGAGAGGATTTGTGAGGGGCAGTTGGGACCTCATTCACATGCCAAGGACTAGGTTTCATGTTATCCATGCTCCCAGCATCCTATGGGCTTGGCCCAAAGAGTGTGTCTTCAGCATGTCTTAGGGAAGTGGGGGAAACATTGCATGAGTGACAAAGTGAAGTCAAGGCCCCTTTGGGTCACCCAGGGGTGGGACAAAGTTTAAGAGGGATAAAGGGTGAGGAGTGAAGCATGAAGAATTTGGAGACCCAGACTGGCTCCTGTCTTGTGTTCCCTGCCCGCCTCAGAACTGTGCCACTGGCCGTGCCCGCTGTGTGTGGTTGGAGTGCCCCCTTCCGGATGCCACCTTCACCACCAACGTGACCGTGAAGGCTCGAGTGTGGAACAGCACGTTCATCGAGGTGAGTACTGAGCACTGGAAGGAAGGGGCAGAGCCAGGTGGGTCCTGTGACTCCGTGCCAGCCTCTCACGCCACCTGGGCCAAACTTCTCCAGTGACTAGATCCCAAACCTCTCCAGCTTTATGGGCCATCCGGTTTCTAGGGCGTTGGCTCAGTGCTGCCATTGTAGCACAGAAGCTGCCCTAGATGAATGAATGGGTGCGGCTGTGTGCTGAGAAATACTTCATATACAGAAGTAGGTGCCAGGCCAGATTTAGCCCATGGGCCTAGCCCAGACTGTGACGTTCAATGTGACCCTCTGCTGTGCTGTCCAGCACAGGAGCTGATGCTCGAGTGAATGAAGGAAGGAAGGAAGGAAGGAATGAAGGAATGAGTGAATGACGTACATGTGTGCGCGGAGGAGAGGCCTGGCTGACTTCTCCTTTGGGGGTGCTGCTTAAGGCTGCTGCCTGGTGGGAGGGCAAGGGGATCGGGTGCATAGGGTTAAGAGAGAGGCTCAGGGGGGCTTCAGCTGCTGCCTTTGACCGCCCTGCCCCGCTTCCAGGATTACAGAGAATTTGATCGTGTCAGGGTAGACGGCTGGGCCACTCTCTTCCTGCGAACCAGTGTCCCCTCCCTCAACATGGAGAACAAGACCACGTTGGTGAGTACACATGTTGATGAGGACAGCAAGCTTTTCCAGGGCAGGGGGCCCAGGGTGTCTTTGAGAGCACATTGGCACCTTAAACTGTATGCTTCTCAGCCTTGGGATATGTTAGACTTGTCTGGAGGGTTTCTGGTGTCTGGATATGTCCCAGAGTGGCTGAGCCTGTGTCCCTGGGGTGGGACCACAGTACCCTGTGTGACCCTGTAAGCAGCCAGGGTTGAGAGCCATCGCCTGAGCTCATTTGGTCTGCATAGCGGCTCCAGGAAAAGGAGGGCTGGGGTTGTATCTCTGTTTAGGGCTGAAGAAACAGGCGCAGAGAAATCGAGTGCTCTTCCCAAAGTGGCACTGCTTGTCAGGGGTGGTGCCTGGGCACAACTGTGGGGAAGGGCCAGGTTCAAAGGCCCTCCTGTGGGGGCATGGTGCCTGGGAGCCAAGGGCAAGCACTGCACTGACAAGGGGGTGTCCTTGGTCCCCCCGGGCCAGCTCACTTCTGTGCGTGTGACTGTCCACATGGCAGAAAAGAGAAGTGATTGAGCCAAGCATGGTGGCACATGCCTGTAATCCCAGCCCTTGGGAGGCTGAGACAGGAGGATTGCCATGAGTTTGAGGCCAGCCTTGGCTACATAGTGAGTTCAAGGCCAGCGTGAACTACACAGCGAGACACTGCCTCAAAAAAACCAACCAACCGGGCCGGTGAGATGGCTCAGTGGCTCAAGCGCCTGCCCGGCAAGTGCGAGGGCCCGAGTTCGACTCCCGGATCCCACATACGAAAAAGGGGCCGGTGATATCGCTCAGTGACACGGGCGCCTGCTGGCGTGCGAGGTCCTGAGGTCGTCCCCCCGGTACCCACAAAAAAAAAAAAAAAAAAAAAAAAAAAAAAACAACCAACCAACCAACCAACCAACCAAACAAACAAAAAAAGAGAGAAGCAGTTAAAAGCTACTGGGCCCAATAAGAGAATCAGGAGCCGAGCATGGTGGTACATGCCACTTGGGTGGCTGAGGCAGGATGATTGCCCAAACGCAGGAGTCAATATTATCAAGTCATCAGTTCTTCCCAAATTATTCCAGTCTCAGTAGGATTCAAGGAACTTGGAAAAATATAAAAGGTTTCCAAACTGGATTCTAAGTTACATCTGGAAGAAACTGCTAATAATTCTTGTGAAAACCACTGGATGTGGTGGTACACACCTGTAATCCCAGCCCTTGAGGGGCTGAGGCAGGAGGATCGCCATGAGATCGAGGCCAGCCTGGGCTACACAGTGAGTTTAAGGCCAGCCTGAACTATGTAGTGAGACCCTGTCTCAAAAAAAATTTTTTTTGTGTGAAGAGGATGTAAATGGAGATATGTAGAAGATATACATAGGGAGATACATGGAGGGCTGGTTAAATACATTATTGTAGATTTCCTAAAATAAATTACTGTGGTGTAAAAGAGGTGTAGGGAGGCCCAGAAAGATCAATGTAACAGAAATTTAGTTTGATACAGACTGTGTTTTTAATCAGTGGAGAAAGACTATTAAGGAGTGTTAGAAAAACACATTTGGAAAATACAAATCTCTACCTCACACAATAAACAAAAATACATTAGGTCAGATGAAATATTTAAACGTTTAAATGTGGAATTAAACATGTGCCAGGATAAAATACAGGGACTGATTTAATAGTAACCTTTAATTAGTTGGGTCTTGTGGCACAGGTCTGTGATTCTAGCACTCTGGAAGGCTCAGCAGAGACCCTTTCTCAAAATAAAAAATGGACTGGGCCAGGCGTGGTGGTGCATGCCTTAATCCCGGCACTCAGGAGGCTGAGGCAGGAAGATTGCCCAAAGTTTGAGGACTACATAGTGAGTTCAAGATCATCCTGGACTACATAGCAAGAACCTGTCTCGAAAAACCAAAAACAGATGGGCTGGGGCCATAGTTCCGTGTGAAGGTCCTAGGTTCAATCCCCATTACTGGGGAAGAAAAGTAACCTTTAATTGTGGAGAGAGTAAATTATCTTATTAAACTCAAAAGTCACAAAGGAAAAATTAGGGAAATTGGAGTATATGAAAATTTAAATCTGTACATAGTAAAAGAGATGGTAAAGACAGTAACAGGACATCATCTATATTGTTTTATTAAAGTTTACAGGATATATGGCAAAGTATTGGTATACATGTATACCAATATATGTATATGTTTATGTGTGTACATAAACATTTAAAGATAAAATATATAAAAGAACGGTGTATATAAGATGAAATACAGAGTTTTTGTTTTTTTGGGCAGGGTCTTACTATGTAGCGCAGACTGGCATTGGACTTGCCTCAGTCCTCCTGCCTCAGCCTCTCAGGCATACGGCGCCACACCTTGTGAAATAAAAATGTTTAACTTACAAAGAAATAAAAAAATAAACAGAGTGGGGATACGAGAAAGAATAATGCTGTCTGGTGCTGATAGGTGGAGCGAGATGGTATTGACTGGAGTATAAATCAGTGGGTTCCTTTTGGAGATGAATTTGTCAATATCCATTAAAATTTAAAGCGCTCATTTCCTTTGCTCGAGCCCAGGATAGCCTGTCCTCAGGAGCTAATGAGACAAGTATGCAAAGATAAATGTACAGGGATATTTTAGAGTGTTGTTGAGAAGGGCAGAGAGCTAGACACACTCCCGACGTCTTTCAGTGGGAGGCTGGCTCAGGCCACGGTGGCATGTTTCCTACGATGACTGTCCCCAGAAGAGGTTGGCTTGGCCTCTGTCAGTTGACAGGGGGAGATGATCACACTGGGGGAAGAAAGAAACAGTTTGCATTGTAGGTTGGGCCCATCAGTAGGGACCACACCCTTAATGGGGTGAGGTCCTACTCGGGAGGCTGAGGCAGGAGGATCATTGCAAGTTCGAGACCAGCCTGGGCTACAAAGTGAGCTCAAGGCCAGCCTGAACTGCATAGCGAGACCCTGTCTCAAAAAAGACAAAAAAAAAAAAAAAAAAAAAAAAGTGAGGTCCTGGAGATACTTGTTTCTAGAGAGTAAAATTCCTGGGAACCTTTAGTTTTCTTTGTATCAAACATTGTAAAAATAGAGATGAACCACAGAGTGGTTGATGACTTGCCCAAGGTCACACAGCTAGTGAGGAGCACAGTTAGACTCGAACCCGGGTAGTCTGGCTCCCGAACCTGTACCTTAGCCATCTGCTCCATATGAGGTAGGCATTTGGATGCCCTTATCAGAGGGCTCTAGATGAAGATTCAGGGATATAATTACTTGTCCAAGATCACATGACACAGCCCATCAAGACAGACCTGGTACCTAAGCCAGACTGTACACAGCAGCGGGTCTGAGGCTGCGCCCAGAGAGCCAGGTCTGTGTAGCAGAAAGCAGGATCCGTGCACCTGCTGGTGTCAGGCGGGCAGGCAGGGGCTTTTTCCAGCCCCTGGCTGCCCCCTACTGGCAGGAGGTCAAACAGCAGGGCCTCCGGCACAGCCAGGAAGGGAAGGGTTCACATGAGGGCTGTGGGGCCAATGGGGCCGATACAGGATGCTGAGTAGCTTCTCTGCCCCCAGTTCTCTGTGGACATCGACTCAGACCTGGTGGAAGAGCTGCCGGCAGAGATTGAGCTGTGGCTTGTGCTGGTGTCTGTGGGTGCAGGGCTGTTGCTGTTGGGGCTGATCATCCTCTTGCTGTGGAAGGTTAGCACCCCGCCCGCCTTCAGGGAACTCCCACTCCCACCAGCCCCTGCTCACCGGCCCTCCCTTCACCCTGCAGCTCCCCATCCCTGTCCTCATTTCCATCACAGCCCCCCCACCCCAGCTTCCAGTTCTCCCCTGCCTGGGTTAATGGGGGGAACTGCAAGCTGAATTGGGGGAACCCAGGAGATCTGGCATCTGGCCACACCCCCAGGCTGAGGCCGGGATCCAGGCCTCCAGGCTCCCTGCCCTAAGCCCTGGCCCCCCAGTACTGCTGGCCAGGATACCCCAGGGCCCCTGATGGCGCCTCCACCTCCTCCCTCCAGTGCGGCTTCTTCAAGCGAGCCCGCACTCGTGCCCTGTATGAAGCCAAGAGGCAGAAGGCGGAGATGAAGAGCCAGCCGTCAGAGACAGAGAGACTGACCGACGACTACTGAGGGGACAGCCCCTGCCCCGGCCCACCCGGGTAACGCTGCCTGCAGGCCCTGCTCTCCAAGCCCCCAAGCTGGCCGGGGCCTCTAACTGTCCTGTCTGCTCCTCTTCCTTTAGGGGCCAGCTGTGCCCTCACCTGTCCCCACTACCACCGAGGCGGGCAGGCCACTCTGGCTTCCCCTCTGTCCACCGGGTCTGGCTGTGATGGACTTGGAACCCCAAAATGTGCCATAAGATCCTCCCCATGATCACTTTCCTTCCTGGGGACTGGAAAAAAGTCACAGCCAAGGCCAGGGCCCATCTCTGCAGCCACAAGGCTTGTCGAGAATGATCCCATACCTGCATGCCTCCCTGGGGAAGGAAGGGAACCAGCGCTGTCCCTCCTGAGCACCCCCCACCCAGTAACCAGCTCACCCGATCCCAACCCAGTCCGGGGACACCACCCACCCTTCCTGCCTGCAGTCTCTGCAGCTGCCTCTCATCTCCATCTGCCGCCCCTCTCCTCTCTGCCTTCCTCAGCTCCTCTTTCCCCCGGGCCTCGGGTGGGGAAGCTTGTCCCTGCATCTGTCTCAGTGCAGAGAGACCGGGGTGCTCGTGAGTCAAAGTCCTGGCTTTGAGGACTGTTCAGGGAGGAGGACACCGGGTGCACCTTCTCCCTGTTGGAGCCTGGATGCTGATGTGCTTTCTCTTCTCTCCCAACTTCAGTATGACTTCTTTAGGCGGACCCGCTACTACCGGATCATGCCCAAGTACCATGCAGTGCGCATCCGGGAGGAAGAGCGCTACCCGCCTCCAGGGGGCACTGTGCCCACCAAGAAGCACTGGGTCACCAGCTGGCAGACCCGGGACCAATACTACTGATGTCCTCCTGATCCCACGCCATCTCCTCACATCCTCTTCTTCCTATTTATCCTTAAATTATGCCTCTGACAGCCCACAGGGGGCACTGCTGCTGGCCATCGCCCTGCAGGACTTGCCGAACCAGCACCGGGGGCTCACTGCTCCTGGCCTGTGCTTCTGCAACACGGATGGTGCACAGACACACCTCGTGCCAGCCTCTGCCCGTGCCAAACCGAGGGCCTCTGCCAAAGCAGGAGGAAAAGGCCCCCCTTCGTGGTGACACCCCCTCTTTCGCACTGGGTCCACCCTGAGCCATAACCACTGGACCGACTTTGCTGCCGAGAGTAAACCACTGACGGGGGCAGCCAACTGGGCCCAGCTGCGGCTCCCTGGCCCCCACGCGATGCAGCTGGGGTCCCGCCAAGGGCTGCCCAGGGGGCATTTACGGGACCTGCCTACTCACACCAGAGAACAAATAAGCCGAAAAGCAGGTCCCAGAAAGGCTTTCTTCCCTGACTCTCTGTGACGCCTTTCTCCTGGCCATGGACCAAACTAGCAGGGAACACGGGCCAAAGGGACAGAGAGACAAAGGGACGGTGCAGATGGGCCACTCTGGGACTGCCCTGGAGCATGGTGGAAGGCTCCAGAGGGCAGGGGCTTGGGCCAAGCAGACGCTGCAGGGTGAGGAGATACCAGTTCCCACCCACCCCTTCCACCCCAGCCTCAGAAGTGCCTGGAGAGACCCCGCAAGATGTCGGAGGGAGTGACGCTTGAATGTAGGACAGGGACAGAGCCCTGTCCCTAGCCCAACTGGCCAGGCCCCACTCTGCCCCCACTGACCATGGAATGGGGCCTAGAGGTGGCGTTCTTGGCCGTCATCGGCTTTCAGAGTCACCCTGGCTGCCTCTCCCGCATGGGCTGTGTCCAAGGCCCATAGCAGTTGAGGCTGGTCCCCAGTACCTCCTCTGGCTGCCCCTCCCCCTCCACAGTACTGTAGCAGGGGGCTCCCACCCGCCCCCTTGTGCCTTCTTTGTATACAGGCTTCTCACGGCAACCAATAAACAGCTCCCAGTTTGTACACCTGCCTCTGCCAGGCACGCCCTGGCCCTTGGCAGCCCCAGTGATGATGACGTCACCCAGCAGAGCCCTGGCCAACGACACCTGGTGCTGGGGTCTCCAAGGCTTGGGGGTGACACCAGCCCCTGCTCCTGGTCACAGGCATGTAAATGAGATCTTAAGATGGAGCAAGAATCCTCACCGGCGTGCAATCTACTGTGGCCCCAGGTAGTCCTGGCCAGCATGGAGGGAGGCTAGGTGCAGGGACAGGAGACAGAGCCCTTAGCCAAGGGCTGAGTTCAGGTGGGAACCTGCTTTTCTGCCTCTCTTTCCCATCACCACCCCTGGGCACTTCTGAGGGCATCAGAAGGTGACCTGGGAGCTCTGTTCTCCTGGAAAGTCCCCAGAAGTGTGTGGTACTGAGTGTAGATAACTTCATTGTTTGGAATAAACACCCCCTTTGGCGCTCCATATTTCCTGGGGTTCCTGATCAGCGCCCCCTTCTATACTGAGACGGGCCCTGGGAATGGAGCAAGGCTGCCCCCACCCTGATTTTGTCTTAAATTGTGGTACAGGTCTCCCTTTTAGTTTTCCCCACGGCTGGGCTGGGGGTGTAGCTCAGTGGTAGAGTGCTTGCCCCGCATGGACAAGGCCCTGGGTTCAATTCCCAGCACCAGGAAGGGAAAAAGGAATTTTCCCCAAGCCTGTGACCTCTAGCCAGACTTCACTGATGGCCGAAATTACTGCCCAGTGAAGCAGAGAGCCAGATCTCAGATTCAGCTACTTCCATAGGCCACGGACCCATGCTTCCTGGGAGTTCCAGTGTCTACCTGGGAGCTACGAACCTCAGCACTGGCAGCTGTCTGCCCTCCACTCCCTCCAGCAGGGCCCAGCGTGACAGAATCCTGGGCCCAGTGTCCTTGCCCGCTCACTTTCTGCACTGGGATTTGCCTGTTCCTGGGATGATTGAGAGTGGGATGCCCAATCCCCCCAGGAAAATCCCAGCCCCTACCCAGAGCTGCAAGCTCTCAGAACCCTGTGATCAGGGAACTTCGTTGTTTTCAGAATCTGGAATTCACTTGTTTGGAAATAACAGCTCATGAGGGTTGTGAAAGCCCAGCCAGTCCTGTCCTTACACAGCTATTTCCTGCTTAAGTCAGAGCAGCTTTACATGTGCTGCTGTTGGGTAAGAACACACACCTGCGAATAAGTCACTTGCAGGATTAGTGCTACTCTGATATGAAAGAAATGTAAGTGGCAGAGAGCCACAGTGGCCACCACAACACGACGCTGCTATGCTACACTTCCCGAGCTCCTTGGAGTGGCAGCCTCTCTACACCCCTGGCAAGTTAATTCTTCCCCTTCTGGGAACAGGTGACCATGGCACTTCCGGGTCCTCCGTGTTGGATGGGGCCATGTGACTAATTCTGGCCAATGAGATTGAGTGGGGGAGTGGCTCACTTTTGGGCTGAAGCATTTATTTGCTGGGGGGGGGGGATTAGTTCAGTTCCCCTTCCCCTGACTCCCATACTCTGGTAGCTTATGCTGAGAAAAGGTCTGAGTCTCCGAGAGATCCCCACCAACCCACATTGTACAGGGAGTGGGACATTTTGGGGTTGAGTTTTTGTTGGCTCACTTAACCTACAGTGGCTGCTGCCCCCTACATGCACCAGGCAGCAAACTGCAGAAAACAGATTTTTATCCAAGCACAGAGTCCACTTTATGGAAGACAGCTCCCAGGTGAGGGTCATAGGCAACCTCTGTTCTGTTCCAACACCCAGCCTGAGTCATGGCCTTTTCCATGACTGATGGAAAATGTTGACGATAATATTAGCTCTATTTAGAGCTAGGCACAGGGCTTGCATTTTTGTATATAATGTCCCATGCACTACACCTGGCACTTGAAAACTACTGAGGTCACCAACTTACCTCCTAATTGCTAGCCCATCGAGGTTTGGGGTCTTCTCGATATCTCTGGGGCATGTCTCCCTGCCAACTCCAATCCTTGTTGCACCCTGTCCTCCCTACTACATGCCAGGCACTGTGCCTGGTGCTGGAGAGAGAGTGGTGACTAAGACACAACCTGTGCCTTCCTGGAGCACAGAGTCCAATGGGGAGACAGATCAGCAAGCAAATGTCACCGAGTGCAATCAGTGCTCACAGCTTGCAAACATCAGGGACCTAAGGGTGACTAAGCAGCTGAGATCTGAAGAATGGGTAGGTGAAGTTCAGGTACTACACTTGATCGTAGCCAAAAGGCTGAGAAGCGATGGATAGGTGACATTCATAAGAACAAACGATCCAGACAGAAAAGACGACATTTGCAATGTTTTGCAGATTAGAAACGGGGTCCAGCAGCAGGTAGGTGGGTCTGGAAGTTGAGCAGAGGCCGAAGCTCCTCATGGGACAACTGGGAAAGCTCCAGCGAGGAGTGCGGGGAAGCAACGGGTCAGATCTGTAGTCGAGAACGATTGGCAAGTCTCGGTTTTCCTGTTTATAAAGTAGGGTTAATAACAGTACAATGGAACTGTCTTAAGAATTAAATGAGACAAGGCGTGCACACAGCGCCTGGCACCCGATTATTCCTTCTGCTAGGAGTCCTGGAAATCTGAAGCCTTGCTGTGTTAGCTACAATCGCATTTTGTTGTAACTTATTTACTTATGCAGCCATCTCCCAAACTGAGAAATGAAATGATTGAAGGAGACGCTGTGTCCTGATCTTGTCTGTCTCCTCATCTCAGCACAAAGGCTAGCACACACTAAAGTGTGGGTCAAAGCGCTGAGGCGGGCTCGAGGCCTTGGATGGGATATACCACATTCTACCACAAGAGGGCGCGAGACATCTCCCACAGAAGGGGCGGAGCTGCTGGGGGAGGGCACTCCCTGGACCCCCACCACTCCCCTCGCTCTAACGAAGCCGGAGGCGGAGGTCGCTTTCTCAGGTGGTCGCCGGAGATGCCATTTGATTATGTTTAATCAAATGAACTAGATAATAATAAAAATGAAAGTATTTCCAAAATTAGCACTGACTGTAGCAGCTGCCTCCACCACTGCTAGTCGCGAGGAGTTTGACTCTTTGTTTTTCAATCGAAAAAAGCAAAACGCCACCTTTTCCAGAGCCACTTGGACCTTTATGGAAGCGACTGGGTTGCATGTACATAGAATAGATCGGCACAGGCTTGCATTCTGCTTCCAAATTTGGCAAATACTCAGTCGGGGTCAGTCATCCAGACTAGGAAGCCACAACACCCCGTAAGGGACAGAGGGAGGAGTCAGGACAGGTGGCTCGGGTACCTTCGGGAGAAAAGGGATTCGATGAAAGCTACCCGGACAGGTCAAGGAAGAAAGGTTACAGGCGCCAGCAGGTGAAGGACACAAGAGGAAGGGAAAAGCGGGGTGTTGCAGAAAGGGGTGCTGCTTTCTCTGGGGAGGAAGGGGTTAACCTGGGGTTCTGCCGTCCAAGGCGGAGGAGGATTGAGCGGCGTGGACTCTGCCTCCGAAAACAGGCCGGCTCCGGCGAAGACACGGTTAAGGAGGCGGGCCTGGAGGGAAGCCACGTGCCGGGGCGCACAGCTATTGGTTCTGGGGGAGTTGTTTGTGTGCGGCCATTGGCCCGGTCGGGCGTCGCGGCAATCTGATTGGCTGGGCGTCGGAGGGGTCGACAGGGCCGGGTCGGGAGGAGGCGGCCGGACTGAGTTGCCCGGCCGCAGTGGGACGAGCGGGGCTCGAGCGCTACCGGCACAGGGACAGCAGCCGAGCAGCGGGCGCCGACGCCATGCGCTGGGTCCGAGCCCTGCTGAAGAATGCGTCCCTGGCAGGGGCGCCCAAGTACATCGAGCACTTCAGCAAGTTCTCCCCGTCCCCCCTGTCTATGAAGCAGTTTCTGGACTTTGGTATGGAGGGGATGGGGGGCCGCGAAAGAAGGGGACCCAGAAGGAAGGGGGTCAACCCGAGGAGAGGCCCCGAGTGGCAGGGAAGGCAAGAGAACAGGCAGGAAGGGGTTAACGGGCAGGCGGGGCTGTCCCGGCCCCGAAGGAGGGGGTGGCTGACCCTGGGCTGTTAATGGGAAGGGGCGTTGGGTAGGAGGTGTGAGGTGTCCTCCTGAGGTCTTGGAGGGTAAGGGGAAGCAAAGCTGTGATGTCAGGACAGGAAGGGAATTGGATCCCATCCAGGGATAAAAAGCTAATGGGGATTATCCTGGGGACTTTTAAGAGTGGGGACAGAGAGAAAATGGGGCTACGAGGGGGCCCGCGGGTGGGAGGGACAAGGTGGCGTTGGGAGGTGCAACCATCTGGAAGGAGACCTGTGTTGGACCTGAGAGTCAAACCCTCCTGGGCAGAGCGGGAGGGTATACCCCAGGCAGCTGGGGAGGGTGCTCTTCCAGAGCAAGCTGCTGCCAGGAGCAGCACCCCTGACTGGTGTTCACCCACCCATACCAGCTCCCTAGTGAGCAAGGACACTTGAAGATCAAATCTGTTCCAGCCTGGCAGCCAGTGCCCAGCTGGGCGGAAGCCCAAGCCACCATGAGGTGGTCAGGCTGTTTGTACCCTCCCTTGGTTACCCCTGGGTCCCTGGGTCCCGATTGCCCACTACCAGTATTCCAGAGATGGCTCTGGGGCAGGAGGAGGGCGGTGCCCGTGTGGCGGCTGATACAGACTTGCCTGGGTCAGGCTGTCAACAGGGTATTTCCATGGTGTCAGCTAGGGGTTGAGAGGGGGCCAGGTCTCTCAGGAGTTGAGTTGACAGTGGGTGGCTTAGGTTACAGCTGCGTCACTGACTCTGGGGGGCAGGGAGGTGGCAGCCAAGGTAAATGGCACTTGTGTCTTCCTGCCCCCTCCCCTGTTTGAGTCTTGAGCTTAGCCCATGCAGGAACGTCTCCTGGGCCTGCCCCCAGCCCCCATACTGGACCCGTGACAGAGCTGTCAAAGCTGTGAGGAGTTCAGTCTGCTTGTACAGTGAGGGGGAAACTGAGACTTTCAAAAGAATGGTGACATGTCCTGAGTGACAGAGTTGGAAGTAGAGCCTAGACAGACCCAGGTCTGCCTCTGGGCTGTGACCTTATCAGCCCTCTACCTCCTCGTCTTGACCCCTGACTGAGATCCCCATTTGCCTCACAGATGGGCACTGATATAGGGTTAGCTCTACAGTGGGCACCCATCACCTCGCCAGCCTGGTAAGATGGACAGGGACAGCGCTGGGTCCCTGTAGCTGTAGGAGTCTAGGCCCAGCTCCCCCAGCCAGGGCCCAGCCCCAGGAGAATGGCATTCCCAAGTACCCCGCCCCCGGGTCAGCCGCAGCACAAGTGCTGCTGCGGGAAAGGAAAGAGATGCCTCTGGTGTCTGTGGTCCCCAGCTGCGGGCTCACCCTCTCGCCCCACCTCCAGGGTCCAGCAATGCCTGCGAGAAGACCTCCTTTACCTTCCTCCGGCAGGAGCTGCCCGTGCGCCTGGCCAACATCATGAAAGAGATCAACCTGCTTCCCGACCGGGTGCTCGGCACGCCCTCAGTACAGCTGGTACAGAGCTGGTGAGACCCTGCCCGCTCCACTGCCCTGTCCCTGAGCTTGGGTCAGAGTCTCCGTGCCCCCAGCAAGGGTGGGGGCCTCCAAGAAGCTGGGGAGTTGCCCCAGGACACACAAGGATCCAGACCAGAGCAGGGGCGAAGGCCAAGCTCTTAGGGCCCTGTGTCTGTGGGACAGCCCTAGTCTTGCCACCCTCCTTTCTCTAGGAACCCAGGACCCACCCAGGAAGTCAGATTTCACAGTCAAAACCCCAAGGCAGGCCAATGTCATCAGTGGCCCCCAGCCCTGGGCCTGTCAGGCAGTGTTTAATTAGGGTAACTTTTTGGGAAGCAAAAATGAAAAGAAGGAAATCTTAGAACAAATGATGTCATCCAAACTACACATCTGACTGTTTCAGATGTTAGAAAACACTCGTGTAGACCTGGGATGACACGGTCCCTCCCCAAAGCGCTTTGGAGGGCAAAGACCATGCGTTTATTGTGGGGAGCTGTTCAGAGCAGGGAGTCTCGGGAAAGTTCGCTCAGAGCGCTGTCTGGGGTTAAGCAATGGATGCCGTCAGCCAATGGCCTGTCACATGCAGCGTAAACAAGGGAGTGCCCTGTCCCTGGCCATGTCGCTGGTGGATCGTCAGCAGGCTTTGCTGGCACCCTTGCAGAGTCCTGTTCTCCGGACTTGCTGTGCGGGATGACTGGTTTCCTCTCGGACTCAGGAGCACGTGTGCCCCCTCTGAGCCCAACACCATGCAGTGTCTAGGAACAACAGCGACTGCTCTCAGGAACCCATGGTCTCCAGGGAAAGGAAACTCCAGCTAAGATAGGGCAAGCAAAGTGCAACCTGGACAGTCGGTTTTATTTAAATGAACAGTCAAGGTACTAAGGTAACATGGATTACTTCCCCCACATACACACCCCTGCTCACTGTACACGCATAATATGTTCATTTTGACACTTGGAAAACACAAAAACATAGATGGAGCAGGGCATAGTGGTGCATACCCATCATCCCAGCACTCTGGGAAGCTGAGGCAGGAGAATCCCAAGTTCCAGCTTAGCCTGGGCAGTTTAGCAACTCAGCAAGACCTTGTCTCATGATAAAAAATAAAAAGGGCTGGGGAGGTGACTCAGTGTGAAGACCCCGGGTTCAATCCCCATGTAGAAGAAGAAAGAAGAAGAAAAAGAAAACAGCAATCACTACCCTCCCCCATAGCTCTGCTGAGGTTTTGAGAGGTTCATTGGCACCCCTCAGCACCCCTCTGTGCATGCCCCTGACTTACCCTAAGGAAATCGGCTACTGTAAGGGAGGGTGTTGCACGCACAAGGCCAAGTATGTAGTAGGTGCACAGTGAATGCTGGTCAAGTCAGAAGTTGTAGAAGGGCCGGTGAGATGGCTCAGCAGCATAAGCGCCTGCCTGGCAAGCACGAGGTCCTGAGTTCAACTCCTGGTACCCACATATGAAAAAAGGGCCGGTGATATCGCTCAGTGGCACGGGTGCCTGCTGGTGCGTGAGGTCCTGAGTTCGACCCCCGGTACCAACACACACAAAAAAAGAAGTTTTAGAAGAGTTGAAATGGACACCAGAGGTGCCCAGAATGGAGGGAAGGGCCTGGTGAGGCCATCTGGGGACTTGCTCTGTGGACAGTGGCTGTACTGTGGGGCCAGCTATGGACGTGCCTGACCGGGTCACCCCTCGCTGTGCCCAGGACCTCTGAGCCAACCGGCAGGTCTCACCACAGGGTGGCAGAGCATGGGGAGGGAGCAGAAGGTGCCATCTGTTCTCCCGGCTCTGTGCAGCTTACTGTCCTGGCTGCCACTCTAGCTGGTGCCTGACTCCAGTACAGGGCCTCTCAGTCTCCTTCCTGGACACGGTGCCGCTGGGACAGCCGGGGATGCAGGGGGAGGGCAGGGGCCGCTGGACTCCCCCTGACTCCCCCAGGAGGCCTGCAGAGCCCCTTCTCTAGAGTCAGTGATGCATGCGAGGGGTTGAAGCCTGGAAGGAACGGAAAGCAACAGCAGGAGCGAGTGCAGCTAGATGAGCAAGAGCACTTCCTTAGTGGGTAATTCAGCTTGGAGAAGAGTAGCCAGGGGCCTGCTAGGCATCGACATGCTGCAGCAATCACAGCTTGCTTCGAGTTTCCAGAGCCACAAGCATCGGCTGCAGCAAGAGAGACTGTGGTGGGAGGCAGGAGGGACTTCCTGAGGGGGGCAGGTGGTTGCCCGTAAGACCTGATAGACCGTTTCCACTGGACAGACTTGGGGTGGCAGGTCCATTATTTGGAGGTGACAGGCAGGCTGGGGAAAGCCCTTGGCTTCCCATCAGCATGCGTCACTTTGTGTCTTGCTAGACATTTGGTCCTCGGCAAACACTTGGGTGTCTCTGGGACTCAGATTCCTCATCTGTGAAATGGGACCCCTCTGGTTTCTAAGGTCAGATGCCATTGCTAGATGTGAAAAGTGTGCAGAGCTCTGTCAACCCAGTCAGGTCCCCGAGCTTCTGGGCAGCAGCATCTCCAGGCCCAAGGTGATGTCATCGTGGTGAAAGTTTCTGAGGCAGGGCGATAGTAAGTGACCCGAGGGTGACCTGAGGACTCACTGTGTGCCAGGAGCTGTTTGGGGTGTTCTCAGCACAGCCTTCTTTTGTGGGCCTCGCCTGTGACCCCCACTTTCCAGATGAAAAACAGGCTTAGGGGGGTGAAGAATTTCACAGAAGTTCACTGAGGAAGTAGGTGGTAGAGCTGAGATTCGAACCCAGGCTGCTGGATCAGGAGGCTGCATTCCGGAAGGGGCAGGAAGAGGGCTAAGCCATGGGACACATTTGCAGGCTCCCACATGAGTCCGAGTCCATGGGAAGGTGGGGTTCATTTACAGAAATGCCAGTGGTGTAGAGCGCAGAGGGGGCCCTGGCTCTGTGCTGAGAGCAAGACCAGCCTGAGGAAGGGCAGGATACACTTTCAAAGTGGCCACCAGGTGACAGTGAGTTACCCTGCCACCAGCAGTCTGGGCTGGAGGAAGGGGGTGGGTGACACGATGGAGAGTGCCATGGCCGGCACCTTCTCGCCAGCCTCCCTGCCTGTCAGCAAGGTGTGTGGACCCCTCCTGCCCGTGGAGAACCCCACTCCCACCTAGGGGCCCCAACCAGTCCTTGCCTGGCAGGAGAACAGGCGGAAGGCCTGGGGCCACTCCTGCCAGGCCCCAGCCCCTGGAGTCCCTCAGCTTCCTGGCACGCAGGGAACGGTCACCCAGGAGGGACAGCAGGAGCGAGCGCATCCTGACGTCATCTCTTCTCTACACCCTGTCTATCTCACTAAAGCCTTCCTGCTGGGAGCCCCACTTGGCAGTTGGGGAGCAGAGCAGCCGCTGGCCTCCAGGACACAGCCTGCCTGAACCCCAAGCCACACAGCCAGCCTCCTCTAGCCCCACTCTGCCCTTGTCCCAACAGCTGTGGCACTGGAGTACACACATTTACACACATCCACAGGTGGGCACGCTGCATACTCATTGACTTACACACACACGCGCATGTGTACCCCCACACTCAGCTTCTTTCTGCTCCCAGACAGGCCTCCAGCGCCCCTGCCCCTCCCTGTCCATGCCCCTCAGCTCACTCACTGCACCCCTTCCTCCCTGTCCCCTGCATTCCTCCTCCTGCCTTCCAAGACCAAGGCTGGGGCGGGTGAGCAGAGGTCGGGCCGGGGCCTCCATGTCACCTGGGGCCTGTTAGAAGCTCAGATCTCCCTGAGAGGCCGAGGCCTCCTGGGTTTGCTTGGGCCCTGCTGCCTACTCTGCCTGGGCCTGCTCCTTCCCTGACTCTGGCACAGTGGCAGCCTAGGAGCCAGCGTGGCTCCATTCCTGGTGTTTCTTTCTGTAGGACGCTGGGTGTGGCCTTAGGTGGCATCCGGAGTCCCAGGCCCTGGGGGTCCTCAGGGCAGGGGCAGGGTCCCTCTGGAAAGATCCCCCTCAAGCTCTCCTTTCTGTCCCAGGGGTGCATCCGGGCCACTCCCTTGCGGCCTGGCCTGTGAAGGGTGGGCAGGGCTTCCACACCCTGCAGTCCAGGACACGGAGGCCTGCAGCTGCCACCTCCCAATCCCTGTGCTGGTGGCACTGCCCACTGTCAGCCCATCCTGGCACTCTGCTCCATGTCAGTGGCCATGGGACTGGGCCCCACTTCTGCCCTTGAAGGTTCACTGGGCAGCCCTGCCACTGGGCTCTGGAAGTCTGACCTGCCCACCCCCACCACTGGCCAGCATGGGCAGGGAGTAGCCGGGCATCCCTGCCCTGACCCCTTCATCCCCGCCAGCCCTGGATCTTGAGAATGGGTTCCGTGCATGCCTCTGTCTCCCCATCTGCCCCCACATCACACACTCGCATGTTCTCTCCCACATCCCACGTCCTTCTAGGACTCCTAGGAGCTTGATGTTCAGGGAACAAAATTAGGGGACACAGGATTTGGAGTCCCGCTGGGTAGGGGGAGAGAACCCCAGCACTGCACGCTGACTTTGGAAGCTGGGTAGCAGTGGTGCCAGTCTCCTCACAGGGTTACCGTGGAGGTTGGTGGGGGGCAGGGGAGCACAGAACAGAACCCAGGCCACCGCACTCTTGGGTGCAGTGTAGACACTGAGCAGTCAGCCCCATGGAGTGAGTCAGATGGCCCTGGGTTAGAATCCCGGCCTGCTTCTCTGTGTGGCTGGGGCAGACTCCTGGCCCTCACGGAGCCAGTCCTTGTCCACAGCAGGTGCCACTTTCTAGGGCGGGGTGCGGGGACAGCATGGTGTAGGGGGTGCTGGAGATCGCCTGGAGCTCAGGGGTTTCACTCAGCTGGTGACAGTTTTTGAGCCACTGACCTAATAAGAGCAAGCATCCAAAGAGTGCTCGCTGTATACAGACACTGTGCTAACAATCGGGTTTAAAAAACCTCGTTTTCCTAATGAAGAAAGTCAGGCCCAGAGAGGTTCTGTGACTGACCCAGGGCCGCGCAGCTTGACTGGAAGAGCTGGGACTGAGACCTGGCAGAGACACACCAAGGCAGCTCTTTCCCCCACTTCTCTGCTGTCTTAGCAAGAGAGGGAAGGCTGAAGAACAGTGTAAACAGATGCTGCACGCAGAGTCGGGCCGGACTCCTCCCTCCGGTCCAGGCCGCGGTCTCCTGATCTCTGGGCCCCTCCTGAGCCTTCCATTAGAGGATTCTGAAGCAAAGGCACTAAAAGGGGCCCGGCAACCTGTAGGTTTCCCTGCATAGCTTGCCGGGTTGTCAGGGAGACTCAGTACAGATGACATGGCTGGGGGAGGACAGGCTGCAGCTGTCACCAGGCCCAGCTCCGTGTGGCGCCCACAGCAGGAACAGAACAGAGCGAGGTCCAGCAAGGGGCGACGGAGCGTCGTCCAGCACACCGCTGAGGCCACGTCCCCTTCTGCCCCTACCCAGGTACGTGCAGAGCCTGCTGGACATCATGGAGTTCCTGGACAAGGACCCTGAGGACCACCGCACCCTGAATCAGTGAGTGAAGCCCCAACAGGGCAGGAAGGCAGGAGCAGCTGGGGTCACAGCCCTGGGGACAGAGCTCAGGGCAAAGGCCCCGGGTTCCATCCCTTGTAGGGAAAGCAAAAAAATTGGCAGAGAGTCAGGGCTGGAGCCGGGCGGAGTGAATGTCTGCCCTCCCTGCAGGTTCACTGACGCCCTGGTCACCATCCGGAACCGGCACAACGACGTGGTGCCCACCATGGCCCAGGGTGTGCTGGAGTACAAGGACACCTACGGCAATGACCCTGTCTCTAACCAGAACATCCAGTACTTCCTGGACCGCTTCTACCTCAGCCGCATCTCCATCCGCATGCTCATCAACCAGCACAGTGAGCGGGGGGTGCGGGGGGCTCCCAGGACGGAGTGTCGACCTGCAGATGTCTTCTTTTGGAGTTATTTGAGCAGGAGGAACTTATGATGGCTGTGATTTGTCAACAATCACAGAGAATCCTCCTAGAAAGAGCAACTCTAAATAACAAATGTTAGCAATGTAATAGAAGTTTTTAAGAGAGCTAAAATTGTGCACAACTATAATCCCAGCACTCTGGAAGGCTGAGGCAGGAGGATCCAAAGTTCAAGCCCAGCCTGGACAATTCAGTAACTTAGTGAGATCCTATCTCAGAAGTAAAAAATAAAAAAGATCTGGGGGTGTAGTTCACTGTAAAGGCCCTGGGTTCAATCCCTGGTATAAAACCAAACTGAACCAAACTGAACCTAAACAGCAGCACATTCAGGCCTGCAAAGGCCCCGGACAGCCTGAGCCGGTGATGCCCGGCAGGACTGGAGGCCATGCCTCGTTAGGATGGGAGCTTAGGGTTGGGGTGAAAGTGGGACAGCCTGGGAAAAGGGATGCCGGGACAGCTGTGGCTCAGCCAGCAGCATGCGCCTTCTTCCTGCAGCCCTCATCTTTGACGGCAGCACAAACCCGGCCCACCCCAAACACATTGGCAGCATCGACCCCAACTGCAACGTGTCCGAGGTGGTGAAAGGTGAGCCCCTTTCCTGGCTCTGCCCTGAAGAGGAGCCCCACGCTACCCTGGCCAGAGGGTGACGCACCCAGCAGTGGGGCTACGTCCCCATGGGATGGATGTTGGTGGTAGCCAGTGTCAGTGCTGGGTGAGTGCCCCCTCACCGTGCCCTGAATGACCCCATCTCCTCTCAGATGCCTACGACATGGCCAAGCTCCTGTGCGACAAGTATTACATGGCCTCACCTGACTTGGAGATCCAGGAGGTCAATGGTGAGCAGAAAGTGGGGCATGTGTGACCATCTCATGGGGGGCTGGGACGCAGGAGACCAAGGTGAGACGGGACTCGGCGTGGGCGGCTTTCTAAACTGGGGAGCACTGGAGCTACAGTGGTTATGAACTCATCAGGCAGGCCAGGTGTGGTGCATGCCTGTAATCCCAGCACTCAGGAGGCTGAGACAGGAGGACTGCGAGAGTTCAAGGCCAGCCTGGGCTACATAGTGAGACCCTGCCACAAAAAAAGGAAAGAAAAGATAAAAGAACATCCTTAACTCGTGGGGCAGCTGCTTATTAAATATTTGGTAAACATTTATTGTAAACAAGACTGGCCAGGTCCCGGTCCTCTTCGAGGGTTACATTCCTGGTGCTGGGAAGGTTGGAGAATGGTGTCTTTAACCAGGAACAAGTAAACAAACAAGATCATTTCAAGTCCTGATGACAGGAAGGCAATACAAGAGATAAGGGGACAGTGAGCAGGAGGAGTGGTGTGCGGGGTAGGGTGTCAGTTTGGCTGCCATCCCAGCACCCAGATCACAGTGGCTTAATGAAGGTTGATTTCCCTGCAGCCAGCCCTAGGGCAACGGCATGAGTGGTCACAGCAGGCCCTGTACTTCCAGGCTCATGGAGGGCCCAGAGTTAAACATCAGTCACGGCTTCCCCAGCTCAAGGGAGGCTGAGGATTCGTTCTTTAGCTGGGCAGCCATGCGCCCAGTTATGGTCATGGCGGGGTGGGGGGTGTCTGTCACTAAAAGAAGAATGGAGGAAGGGAAACAAAGGCGACCCTGGCGGAGGCAGTGGATGCAAGCTCCAGTTTGCTGACCTTGGTCTTGACTCCCACAGCCGCCAATGCCACACAGCCCATTCACATGGTCTACGTCCCCTCCCACCTCTACCACATGCTCTTCGAACTCTTCAAGGTGAGGAGGCTGGGCGGGCCCTGCGAGGGGAGGCTGGGGCCAGCCTTTCTCAGGGGGCACCGTTAGGGCTGGCCTTTCTCTCAGCCTGTCCCTCCTCATTTCCTCCCAGAATGCCATGCGGGCCACTGTGGAGAGCCACGAGTCCAGCCTTGTTCTGCCCCCTGTCAAGGTCATGGTGGCCTTGGGCGAGGAAGATCTGTCCATCAAAGTACGTGACCTTTGACCACGGGATGGGGAAGACGATGGACCAGGCAAGGGGTTCAGGTGGGGCCCTGACATGTCCCCTGTCCCCTAGATGAGTGACCGAGGTGGGGGTGTCCCTTTGAGGAAGATCGAGCGCCTCTTCAGCTACATGTATTCCACGGCCCCCACCCCTCAGCCCGGCACTGGGGGCACCCCGCTGGTGAGATGCCTCATCCCGTCCCCACCTGATCCTGTCTCTTCTGTCTCTTCATCCTGGCCTCCTGTTGCTCTCATCCCACCCCGACCTGCACATGGCTGCCTGTGGGTCCTGCATCTGTCTGTGTGCCCTCCTGTTGCCTTCCTCAATCCTTCCTGTTCTGTTCTTCCTGTGCCCTCTGTCCCCCCACAGTTCTAGCCTTTCTTGTGGTGGTGTTCAACTTGCTGATATCTCCCTGTCCCTCCTGTGCCGTAGGCAGGGCCAGGCTTGGGAAACTGAGGCTCAGAGGAGCCTGTGCCCCGCCCTGTCTCTGTCCAGCTTTCCTCCCCTCTCCCTACCTTCTCACTCAGCCCCACCCCTCACCCCAGTTCCAGGACCCCTGCAGGACCCCAGCCCTCCCCTCCCCTCAGCATCCCTCTCACTCCAGGGCCTGAGCACGGGTCCATCACATTTCCTGTCCCTGCAGGCTGGCTTCGGTTACGGGCTGCCCATTTCCCGCCTGTACGCCAAGTACTTCCAGGGGGACCTGCAGCTCTTCTCCATGGAGGGCTTCGGGACTGATGCCGTCATCTATCTCAAGGTGAGGCCCACTGGAGACGGGGTGCTGGCAGACTGTCCCCCGTTAGGTCGCCTGTCCTTCCCACCACCCTTTCCTGGGTCCAGGCTCAAAATCAGAACAAAGCCACAGCTGCTGGACATGCAGCCCGAGTCACGCCAGTGTGGCAGGGAGTGCCAGGGAGTTGTGTTAGACCAGGCAGGAAAGGGGAGCGTGGAGATCTCGTCATTCAGCTCAGAGCGGAAGCCTGAGGACCCCGTGGTGTGGCGACCTGGATGAGGCTCACATGGTCTGGCCTCCTCCTCTCCCTCCCTGACCCCCAAAGGGGGCAGCTTCTTGAGTGGGCAGGAGCAGGGCACAGAAGGGACGCCCTGTCGTGGGTCTCAGCCGGCATCTGGTGGCTGAGCCAACTCTGACCTGGGGTGGGGTGCTAGGAAGGGGGAAGTTTGATGAGTGTACAGCCGCAGGGACACGGACTGGTGACTCTGCCGCCCTCCAGGCCCTGTCCACAGACTCGGTTGAGCGCCTGCCTGTCTACAACAAGTCTGCCTGGCGCCACTACCAGACCATCCAGGAGGCCGGCGACTGGTGCATGCCCAGCACAGAGCCCAAGAACACATCCACGTACCGGGTCAGCTAGGGGCCACCCGCTCCCGCACGCGAGGACGGACTGCTGTTTCTGGGTCCGGCCACCGTGGAGACCCTCCCCACCCCTCCCTCTGGAGGCGGAGGTGGGGGTGTCTTCTTGATGACCAGGTTCTGTCTCTGTGGAAGTCACCGTGGTGACTGGTCTGTGATGGTTCCTAAGTGCCACTCTGTCACCATGGAGATGCCTGAGCAGTCTCCCTGGGGTCCAGTCTTCATGGGTGATGCCTGAGGGCTGGGGGTCATTGCTCCACCCTGATAGGATGCCCCAGACGCCCTGTCCCATGGTGGTCACTCTCCTGCCAGGGGTCCTGGGTCCCCTTCGCTGTCCACCACAGCCCTGGTCTTCCAAGCGGATGCCGTGCTTACCTTATTCTCCACCATTAGGGCACACTGCCCCGGCTGCTGTCAGTGTCAGGAAGGGTCCAGGTGCCCCCAGACCTGGGAGTGGTGGAAAAGTGGGGGCGCTCTTGGCCCCGGGTCAGAGACCTGGTCTTGGAGTTTCTCCCTCCACTCTGGGCATTAAGATCAAGGTTGGTAGGTGGGATGGGCACAGCTCTTGCCCAAGGCTCACCCCTGAAGGAGAGGAACCCAAGAAGCCCCAGAGGACACCTGCCCAGCCAAGGACCTGCGGACGACCTTGGCCATGGTGGCACTGCCTCTCGTGCCCTTGCCCAGCATGTGTGCACATGCACAGCCCTACCTGCCGCGACACACCCACCCTGTCCTGCCCCAGACCCTGGCGCCCACTGTGCCCGACCCTGTGCCCAGTGGCTTCCTCCCTGGGATATTCTCTGTATATAGCTAGTTTTGTAACCCCAGATGCCCCCCTCCCCAGCACACAGGAGGTTAAAGCTGTGTGCTCCTTCCAGTGGCTGTGACAGTGACATTCATAGTAAAGAGATCGATGAGACTGTGGCCTGGCTGCATTGCTGGGGGAGGGGGATCCATGTGCGCACACACGTACACGTGCAAGCAGCCTGCAGGGCTTGTGACCGACACATGGTGTACTTGGGACATCGGCCCGGCTTAGGACCTGCCCGGCATGCACCATGGGCATAGCGCCAGGCAGAGCCCCACACTCAGGAGGCCTGACATCCCAGCACCCAAGGGCAGGCCTGTTGCCCCATCACACTTGGAGCCCACTTTTGTTCCCACCAGAACCCCAGCTGGGCCAGACAGGAAGGTCACTGGCGCATCGTGTTTATTGAGAAACAGAACCACTCCCCTCACATGCAGGTGAGCACCCACTGTGGCTCCTGATGGCTCCAAGGATGCAGGCGCCTTCCAACCTCCCCATCAGCCCCTCTGCCAGGCCCGATGGTGCCAGTGCTCCATATCTAGTATCCCTCTGAAGTCCCTCTCCCAGCACGGATGGCCCAGGGGAAAAAAGGGCTGATCCCAGGGACGGGGCCTGGCCCTAAGCCACAGCCCCAGGCAGGAACGAAGATGTCAGCGTGCACTGGGTTTGTCCAGGTGGGAGGGGTGAAGAAGGAGCCCGTCAGAAGCCCCCAGGCCCCACCAGTGACTGACCAGTGTCCCTGGAGGTGGAGTTAGCAGCTGCTTAGCACAGCCCGGGGTTGTCTCTGGCCACCTAAAAAGGATCAATGCCATCCCCAGGCTGCCGGTAAATTCTGCCCCCTGCTAGTGAACCAGAGCCTGCACTGAGGTCCAACAGTGGCCAGGGCAGATGGCCAGGGAACAGCTAATGAGCTCCTCCAATCCAGCAGCTCCTAGGTGACACCCCAGGTTTTGCCTCTGCCTGGCTGGGATGAAGGTTTAGCCCCATCCAGGGATGGGTGGGGAGGGGGCCCTTCTGTCCCCATCAGCTCCTGTGTTTGCTATGTCCCCAGAGAGGGCTCAGGTGCACACAGAGAGAGCAGGAGGAGAAGCAGGACCTGGCTTGGAGAGCGGGTCAAAGACCTTGTTCTGAACAACCCTTCCAGGAGGGCAGACTGCGTGTGTGTGTGTGTGTGTGTGTGTGTGTGTGTGCGCGCGCGCGCGTGTGCGCGCGCATGCGCGCGCGCGCGCTGTCCCACCCACTGGAATCTATGCCCCGGGGGGAGGGGGGTTGTCGGTCTCCTGTTCCCCTCCAGAAGTACCCCCAGCGGCTGGGCTTCCCCAGTGCTGCTCTCTGCTGTCCCTTGGAGGCGCTGGTTGGGAGTCTACCCTGAGTGTGACTCACTGCCCCCCATAGCCACCTCGGAGGGATCAGCTCTGTCACCTTCCCCTGCCAAGATACTCAGCCTTCTCAGAGCCTGGGCACCCTGGCCTGTCACAAGAACCGTAGGGGACAGGCAGGCAGTGCCCTAACTCATTTCCAGACCAGTAGCACGCTGGTCGGAGGCAGAGGTCAGCCAGACCCATGGGCACTCGGACTCGCTTCAGCCTGGGCCTCTCTGCCTCTTCCCTTCATCTGCCTCCCCCAGGAACTCTGTGCCAAGCAAGTCCTGGAAATCGGGTTTATTTCGGGGGCCCTCTCCCTGGGGTTTCCCTCCCGGGGACTCGGTCCAGGCGGGGAGAGGGGCGTGTGTCCCGAGTGTGGGGCCAGGCCAGCCCAAGCCTGGCGCAGGCCCAGCCTCCCTAGTGAGGCCTGTGCCACCGAGCCGGGGCTGCCGTGCCCAGTGCTGCGCGCCCTGCCCACCCCTAGCTCTTCTTGGCCTCCTGCTCACGCCGCCGGAGCTTGTCCCGCTGCCGCGCAGCTTTCTCCTGTGCCTTGCGCTCCTTCTCCGCGGCCACCGCCAGCTCCTTCAGCTTCCGCTTCACCAGTGCCCGGTCATGCGCATTGCTGAGGCCCAGGCTCTGGGGAGGAATCCCAGGGTGCAGAGGGAAGCTCACCAGAACCATCTGCCCAGCCCACCCAATCTGGCTTCCTTCTGCCCATAGTGCCCCCCATAGAGCTATGAGGTCCTCCTGGAAGTGTGGCCTCTGCCTCCTCCTCCTCCCACACCATGAGCTGTCCTGCCTAGATCTGGAATGCCAGTGATTGGAGAGGAAGGCTGAGCAGGAGACCAGCCAGGAAGTCCGGCAGAGATCAGAGGCCTCCCCTCTACCCTTCTGTGACACACACTGCCACCGGCCCCTCAGAATGAAAATCAGAGTCACCGGGAGAGAGGCCTTGCTTCTCATGACCCCAGGAAACTTATTCAGTCCTGAAGGACAAGGTCTGCCTGGAGCAGAAGTCAGTTGAAGTGGGGGGCTTGAGTTTCAAGTCAGATTGGGGTCCCCGGTGAGAGAGCAAAGATTACACAAAGACCTTGCCTGAAGTCAGAACTCAGCGCAGTGGATAGAAAGGGGGTGGCGAGGTCAGCCAGGGATGCGGGGCAGGGCTGGCAGTCAGAGGTCAGGATGAGGGTCCCTGATCTTGAAGTTTACCTTGGCTCCATGACCCTTGCACTTTGACCTACCTTCAGTTTGCTTCCATCCAGCTGCAGCAGCTGTGGCCCATCCACCTGCCGGGCAGCGAACTCGGCGGCATACTGCTCCAGGCTGAGGCTCTGTAGCCACTGGCCCACCTGCTGGCTGGTCCAGTGCTGGACGGCAGGGAGGGGCTCATCCAGGAACTGGGCAGAGACCACAGGAGTGAGGGGGCCAGGCCCGCACACTGGCCCCCACGGGTACCACAGGCCAGAGTTGCTCACCTCGTCTGAAGACTGGGACAGCGTGTGGTAGGGGTACGAGCACTTGGCTTCCTCCCGAGGGCCAGTCGGGATTTTGGGGCTGCTGCTGGGTGGCGTGGAGTCGTCGCTCAGGGTGGATTCCTGGATGGGAAGGCTCGAGTTCACCCCCAAGCCAAGAGAGCCCCCCACCTCCAAACCCACCCCATCTAAATGGGGCTGAAGTCCTAGTCTAGGCACCAGAGTTGCTCAGTGTCCCTGTGTATGAGCCAGGAGCTGGTAGGATACAGGCACGGGGTCTGGTGACTCGTGTGAGGCATCAGAATCTGAAGGAAGGCCACAATCCAGAGGACCTGGGGGTGTAACTAAGCCAAGTGGAAGTTGGCAATAGGTGTTGCTTCCTACAGGCAACCCACTGGGATTCCCCCAGGCTGGGCCAGGCGTCGTGGGTATGTATCTCCCACCTGACCTCTAGCTCCACGGCTGGCATTTGACCTTCCTGGGCTGTGTCTTGATGGGTATGGTGTCCCTAGGGCCCAGCACAGGGAAAGGAAGAAAGTGAGGGACAGAGGAAGGATCAGTGTGAGTCCTGGGTAAATCCCTTCTCTCCAGACCTTCACCTGCTCTTCTGCCCAGTGGAGAGGAGAGTGCCTGCCTCCCTGCCTCACTGTTAGAGCAAAAACAAGTACTTGGGGGCTTTATACACTGTCGAGTGCTGTGTGCACAGGCGCAGATGCCCCATGTTGCCTCTGTTCCTCTGTCTTATGTCACGGGGTTGTGAGCTTTCAGAGTACCGGGCTGGGGTCCTATGCTGCTCTATCTCTGAAGCTTCACCCACCAGGCAGGTGGCCCAGAACTGAGCCAGACAGAACAGTTAGCCAAGTCGGGCCTGGGTGAATGGGAGGGGGCTCTGCATTCAGAGATGCAGGTGGAATGGAGCAGGCAATGAATGAATCCAGGAATGAATGAGTTCCTCGGAAGATGAATGAGTGCGCAGAAGAATGAATTCAGAGGGTGGATGAAGGAGCAGATCTCTGAGTGGCTCTGTGGATGAACAAAGGGACTGCAGGGAAGCCTGGACCCCAGCCGGAAGTGTGTCTCATGTCACCTGAGTCTAGAGGCCAGTGTGGGGACAAGAAAGTCCCAGGCTTACCTGGGAGGCCGACTTCTTAGGGCTGAAGCCCTCGTGTTTTGGGGAGCAGGCTGGGGAGGTGGTGCTGCCTGAGGATGCCGAGCCCTTGCCGCTGTCCGTGAACCAGGAAAAGGGCAGGAATGGGGAGCCCCCTGACCTGCCAGAGCCCTCCACCGACTCCCTGTGGAGAGAGCGTCCCGCATGGGTGTGGGCGTCCAGGGGCAGTGGAGGCCAGGGTGGGCTGCCAGGGGCACCTCTCACCTGCTGCCCATGGACAGGCGGTTGCTGCCCTTCTCCTTCCGGCTCTTGCCAGTGGATGCCCGGCGGAGGGTGACCCTGTGGGACAGAGGGAAGTGGGCAGAGCTGCCCATGGTGCCACCCTTACTCCTGCAGCTCTGAGCCCTGTGTCCTGTGTCCTCTACTCACCCCAGGTCCAGGAACTTCCGGCGCGTCTTCTTATCCAGGCCAATGGTGGGGCTGGCGGGCTCAGGAGGGCTGGCGTCCCGGCTGTCATCTTTGGGGGAAGGGAGGGAAGGAAGAGTGGTGCCTTGCTGGGGGGCCGGGGAGTAGGGATTCTCTTGACTTAGAATCAGGCAACCTGGCTCTGGTGCCCTTCACTCACTGAGTGACCTCTTTGAGCTTCCTTCAGCTCAAATTTGAGGACGATAACACCTGCCCCTTTCGTGGTATCTAATGCGATGCTCAGAAGAGCCTTTTACAAACTGTGAAACACTTCACAAACTCAAAGGCAGGGACCATTACCACTTACTGTTAATTTTATCCTCGTTGTTTGCCTCCTAAAACACACACCCCAAGAGGACAGGGCGCCTCTATTTGGTCTGTCTGAGACCTAGAATCCAGCAGCGCCTGGCACACCGCGAGCCTGCGCAGTTCCGGTGCAGCCCGGCAGGGGGCGCCGCGCTCACCTTCGCTGTGCGGCTCGGCGCGCGGGTGGCGGCGCACGAAGCTCGGCGAGCTGTCGGAGGAGGGCGCGGAGCGCGGCGGCGACCCGGAGGCGGCGGCCAGGCCCTCGTGCGACGCGGCGTTGTGCAGGGGCCGGTAGCGCGCGAGCGGCGACTCGTCCTCGTCCAGGCTGCGGCGCAACCCCGGGGGCTCCAGGCAGAAAGAGCCGCCGGCCGGGGAGCCCGGGCCGGAGTGCAGAGGCGAGCGCAGCCGGTGCAGAGGGCTCCCGCAGCCGTCGGTCACCTGGGGGAGGGGACCCCTGTTCACTCTGTCCAGTGCGCCCGAGAGGAGCACTGCAGGGACCTTCTGGGGCCTGGAGGGAGGGTTTCCTTGTGTCCCGGGGCTGGGGTGAGGTCCGCCTCCTTCACTTTCTGACTACAGTGTGATCGTTACTGAGCCCTCCTGCCTGGACTTCGTGGTCTGTAAAATAGGGTAATGCCCTTCCTCAAAAAGGTCGCGTGGGCCACAGTTTGGTAGCATTCCTATGCTGGACGCCTGAGGTACAGAGATGATCCAGGGGCCGCAGCTGTGTGTGTGTGTGTGTGTGTGTGTCCCCACCTTGCCTCCGGGCCCATCAGAGCCTTCGCCATCCTCCGCAGAGCTGGCGCTGTCCCGAAGCCTGGAGCGGGAGGGCCGGTGTCTCCGGCCCTTGGCCAGAAGCTGGGCCCGGGCCTTGTGTAAACTGCTGTCCAGTCTGGCGGTCTCTGGCACAGCCAAGTCCAGGTCTGCAAATGGGACGAAAAGGGGCACAGACCACAGGCTGGGGACCAGCCAGGGCAGCTCGTGGACACAGCACAGACCACCCTGTCTGGAGCTCGAAAACCCATCTGGGTCCTAACGTTCAGGTAGGAGTCTGCAAGTGAGGGGAAGAGGGACGCAGGGTGACACCTCCAGGGGTACTAGGAGGGGGCTCTGTGAGGAGGAGGATTGGGGGACGAGGCTGCAGTGACCACGGTGACAATGGCTCAGAGAGATCATTGACTGAAACTGTCAGCTGGAAATAGCCTGGGATTTCAGCCTGGCTGGTCCGACTCCAGTAACTGGCCCTGCTGGGGACACTGTCTGGCTGTGCCACACTCAGGTAGCATTCAGGGTTCGCACCGCTGAGCATGTGGGGGGCCACAATTGAAGCGGGGCCAAGAGACCCCCACCGGCCAGTGGCAGTGGCAGGAAGAAGTCCCCCAGGACTCTGAAGCCTGTCCCTGGCATCCTGGCTCTGGTCCTGAGCTAGATCCTGCGTGCCGACCTGGAGGGAGAGGAGGGGCACCCTGTGGATAGTGGACAGAAGCGCTTACTGGTCAGAGTGTCCCATTTCCTGTGCCCCCCTGGGAATCACCTCACCCTGTACTGTCCCTGACCTTGGCCCTGGGGTGTCTAAACAGGAAAGATTCTTCCCAGGCCTCTGGAGGGGTCAAGCCCGTTCTTCCCCACCCTATCCCACCCATCCCCTCATGCCCAGCCTGTCTTGCTTGCTTCTCTCTTATCTGTAGATGCCCCTGAGGTTACCCTTGATTTAATGATCACTTCTGTCTACCTCCAGCCCTTTCCCCTCCTCTGAGGGAACTTGGCCAGTTGAAGGCCTCCTCAGGTTCAACCCATCAAAAGGAACCCATTGGGCGGGCGTGCATGCCTGTAATCCCAGCACTTAGGAGGCTGAGGCAGGAGGATTGCTGCAAGTTCAAGGCCAGCCTGGGCTACACAGCAACACCCTGTCTCAGAAAAAAAAAACACCCACAAACAACCAAAACCAAAAGGAACCCATCAGCCAAGTGGGTATAATGCCTATAATCTTCAGGAGGCTGAGGCAGGAGGATTGCAAGTTTGAGGCCTTAGCAAGACCCTGTCTCAAAAAACAACCCCAAACCATCATCTTGCCTCAGAGAGGCTCCTCCTCTCTTCCCTGGCGCAGTGAAAGGCCCACCATCTGCCCAGGTCACCAGCGCCAGATGTCTCTGAGCTACCCTCACCCTCAGCCCCAGCCCCAGCTGGTAACTCCTGTGTCCAACCATCTGCCTGACTCCTGCACTCGGATGCCAGTGGGCACCTTCAGCTTTCAGGAGAATCCAGGGAATCCGCACAGCAGCTCCATCCTTCAGTGGCTCAGGCCAAACCCCCGGGGGGTCATGCTGGCTGTCATTCCCTCCCATCCTGGAGACTGATCCAGCCACAGTTCTGTCACTTCTACTTTTTTCTTTTCTTTCTTTTTCTTTCTTTTTTTTTTTTTTTTTTTTTCTTTTTGAGACAGGGTCTTACTATGTAGTTCAGGCTGCCTTTGAACTCACTGTGTAGTTCACGCTGGCCTCAAACTCATGGCGATCCTCCTGCCTCAGCCACCCAAGTGCTGGGATTACAAGCCTGCGCCACCACGCCTGACTCTAGTTTTGAAATATAACTAGGTGCGCTGAAATATTTATGGGGAAGTGATATGATGTTTTGGATTAAGTTCAAAATAATCCAGGGTGAGGGGGTTGGAGATGGCTAGAGGAGAAATGAGCCTGCCCCGGCTTGGCACGGCCAAGGTAGGGTGATGGTGCATGCGCAGGTGACAAAGAACCCTGCGCTTTTCTCCTGCTGCTGTGTGTCTGAGATTTTCCGAGATACTCTACTGCTTACGTGTATGCCTACACTCACATTCCTGTTTGTATATGGAGGTAGAGAACTCACAGCCTCTCTGGTCCAGGTCATCCTCTCTTGCCTCCATGACTACACAAAGCCTCCTCGCTGGTCTTCCTGCCTCCTCCCTTCCCCTTGCACAGTCTATTTTCAACGCACACGCAGCAGTCAGAGTGATCCTAACGCAACATGTCAGCTCTGTCACTGCTCTGCTCTGCACCTTCTGGTGACTTCCATCTCTCATGGACTAAGAGGCAAAGTTCTCAGTGAAAGTCAGACTTGTTCTGTGCCCCCCTCACCTCTCTGAGCCGCTGCTTTTCTCTTTCCCTTAAGCCCAGCCTGGACCCCAGGGCCTTTGCACATGTTCTTCTGCCTTCCTGTGCACCTCCTGCCACAGATTCCTGCGTGATTCTCTCCCCCACCTCCTCAGGTCTGCTCAAACGAGGCCCTCTGTGACCTCTCAGCTTCTAACACCTTCCCCAACCCCTTCCAAAACCCCACTCCTATTTTCCCTACATCATTATCACACTCCAGCATGCTGTGTACGTATTTAAATTACTCTTTCTCCACCGATTAGAATATCAGCTCCATGTAGATGGCTTTTTCTCTATTTTGTTCACCACCACAGGCATAGGGCAGCACCTGGCACACAGTAGGTGCTTAGTAAATGCTGTTCGAATGGCAGAATGGATCTCTGTTGATTGGCCTTTCCCAAAGGCGTGGAACCCAGCCTACCCCCTCCCTCTGGATGGAACCGTCCCAGCTCAGGCCTCTGCCAGTGGCTGCCATCCCAAGCATCAACCTCTCCCTGGCACAGTGCAGCTCAGGCCAGGAGCTCCATGCGACTTTGCTGGCTGGGTGAAGCTGTCTTGGACCCCGGCCGCACTCTGGTCTCTGAGCACCTGCTTCACTTGTGTTTTTAGCCCTGGGGCTGAGCTGGGGGTGGGGACCCTCCTTCTCCAGAGCCCTAGCACAGAATCTCCAGGCCCTGCCCAGAAGCAGCAGGGACTGAGGACTGAACTGAACTGCAGAGTACTAACATCTGCCTCTCACTGTGCTCTTAAGTTGCTAGGCACTGCTCTAAGTGCTGCACAATCACTGTGCAGCTCCTTGAAACCCCCCAGAACCCAAGGAGCAATGGGCTCCAGGAACCCCCTGGGCAGCCTCAATGTACCCAAGGGTACACAGCTGACAAAAGCTGGCCTTGGTTAAAGACAGGCAGCCTGGCTTGTTTGTAACCACCACATATGCCACATCTATCCATCCACTCTTTTTCTCTTCTTTTGAGACAGGGTCTCACTATCTAGTTCAGACCCTAGCCTTGAACTTACAATGTAGCCCAGGCTGGCCTCCAACTTGCAGTAATCCTCCTGCCTCAGCCTCCTGGTATACTGAGTGCTGGGATCACCACAATGCCTGGTGGGATATCCTTTCTAAAGTAGAGATGAGAGTGACTCTGAGTCCAAACCTTCATTTTATGGGTGGGAAACTGAAGCTCAGAGAGGAAAGGTCTGGTCTGGCTGCAAAGGGATTTAGGATGGTGTCCTGGTCTCCTGATTCCCAGTGGTGCTCTCAAATCCTCTCCCCTCCTGGCACTCAGCTAACTCGTGCCAGGGAGAAAGGCTCTCTGCTCCCAACTCTGGGCCATGCAGGCCCCGTGGTCATCTTAAGGTAGAGAACATAGACAGCAGAGGGACTCCAGAGGACTTGGGGTCTTGAGGCAAGCTGGGGCGGCCTCTCCTGGTCCTTGGTCCACCAAGGCCCTCCTCTGCCCCTTCTCCATCTCTTCCCGTCTCTGCTTCCTCCTCCCCCTCTCCTCCTCTTCCTCCCTCTCCTGGCCTTGGGCAGTGGGAATAATGAATATTTCATTGCCTTTCACCTCAGGAAGCTGGGCCCAGCTACCTCAGCGGAGAGGAGGAAAACAGGAAGGGCTGGGTGGGAGCAGAGGGTGGGGAGTACGGAGTGTGGAGGCAGAGAAGCCCAGTGGCAGCAAAGAGAGAGCACGGCTGGCAGGCCAGGGCCAGGCAGGGCCTGTGGGAGCGCCAGGGAGCTGGGGTGGGCTGGGGTCCTGGCATGGCAGGGAAGAAGAGGATGGAGGAAAATAGAGATGGGGGGAGAGGGGGGCGCTGGGGTGGTCCAGGCACAAGAGCCCTCCAGCTTGCACATCTCCTGGGCGTCTTCCCTCCAGCCCAGCTCAGAGCCTTCTGCCCCAGAGCCTGCTGGGAGCTCTGCCCTGCTGGGGCTCTGTCTCCAGGTGATGGCACAGGTGGGGAGGGAGTCATCCACACCAGTGTGTGTCAAGGGGCCTTTCTGGGGCACGGACACTGGGTGTGTGCTGTGCTTGATTTCAGTGCGCAGCCATTTGGGATGAGGTTCTGTGTCCTCATGTATAAGACTGGGAGGTCACGTGTGTTGTCTGATTAGAGCAGACAGGCGTACAGCACAGGGGCTAGGAGCAGGGAGTCGGGCAGTCTGAGGTTCCAGCCATGTGATCTTTTTGTTGTTTTTGAGTCACAGTCTCACTATGAAGTTCAAGCTGGCCTTGAACTCACTATGAGCCCAGGCTGGCCTCAAACTAAAGGAGGTCCTCCTGCCTCAGCCTTCTGAGTGCTTGGAGTATAGGCATGTGCCACCACGTCTGACTACTGCCGTGTGATCTTTAAAGCAAGCCACTTCAGCAGTATGCACCCTACACTCCTTGTGTGTAAAGTGGGCTAACTTCTTACACACACACACACACACACTAGCACCTCCCCCAGGTCTGCCCTTCCCCGTTTAGGGCCCAGGGTGTTGGAAGGATGTGCTGTATGGCTGTGGCTTTTGCTACAGACAGGACACGCAGAACTTACCAAAAACCTCATCCGCGGGGTCTCGGAGCTTTGAAGAAGCCATGACTCAAGTGAGCTGAGGAGAAGTCGGGAGAAAGAAGGAAAGAAAGAGAGAAAGAGAGAGACACCAGCTAAGTTCAAGTTGGTTGAGTTAGGAGAGGGGCTGTGGGCTACCTGCTCTCGTCCCCTGACCCTGTCCCTTCCCTTCAAACCCTTCCTGCTGCCCCTGAAAGAGAAGCCACCTGGCTCTTCCCCCAGACTGGAGGGCGCTCGGGCAGGAGGTTTAGGCAGAAGGGCTGGGCTGAAGCCAATCCTGGGCAGAGACAAGGCCAAGTCCTGCAAGCTGGTCAGAGCCAATCAGCTGTTGCCTTTACATGGGTCCCTCCGCCATCTTGGGCCTCTGCATCACTAGTACCCCCTAAAAGCTGTCAGTTATCATCGACTGTCCAACATCAAGTCTAGAGAAGTCACAAAGATTATTAAATTCAATCCTCCCATTTTACAAGCACAGAAATAGAGGAGAGAGTGGCCGGCCCAAGATCACACAGTAGATTAATGTCTAATACAGGATCAGAACCCAGGCTGTTCCATCCATCCGTTCACCCACCTACCTATCTACTTATTTACCCATCCGTCCATTCATCCGTCTATCCACCCATCCACCCCTCCATCTGCCCATGCATCCATCCAACCATGCATCCATCCAACCATGCATCCATCCATCCATGCATCCATCCAACCATGCATCCATCCATCCATGCATCCATCCAATATACAGCCCATCCGCCCACAATCTCCCACCATCCATTCACACACCCACCTGTGCTTCTCTCGATTCTCCAGCCATCTTCTGCCTGTCATCCAATCCTGCCCCTCCCCTCCCCACCCTGCCTCACCGGGGGCCTTCACCGCCCACCTTTCTGAATAGGAACTGTTCAGGAAGCTGGCACCACCAGCAGGGCCACTGTTCTCAGCAGACTCCCAGATCCCACGGTTCTTGACAGACACACAGATGCGGGAGGGAACGAGGAGTACTCAAAGCAGAAGAGTGGACAGTGAACCGAGGATGTTCCGGGAAGAGGAGTGCACAGACAGGGCCGTTTTGTTGCTGGGTGTGTGGTGGGAGGGCAGGTAAGGAAGCGGGATCCATGCAGCTGAAGCAGTGTTAGCAGGCTTCCTAGCAGATGTAGGGGAAACCGGATGAGGAGATGTGGAGGGACCTCAGGGGCTGCTGATGGTTTAGGGGAAGGGGACACTGCATGGTGAGATGTGCTCTCTAGTTACTTCTGACACTCAGGTCCCCAAGAGAAGGGCAAGGCCCCAGCCCAGAGAATCCACTTGACAGCTGTCCCTAGGATGGGCCATGTGCCTTCCAGTCCTCCTCTTCCATTACTACGCAGACATATGCTCGCTGTGAGCTGGCCAGGCTTGGAATCTTAGCGGCCTCACTTTACAGATGTGGAAACTGAGATGCAGGAGTTAAGAGGAAGAACACTACCCTGACCCCGGTCCCCTGCCTGTCAGCTCTATCCTGGGGGATGATGTGCAGTTCTGAGTGTGCTCTTGAGGAAAGGACACTGCCAGGGAGGGGACAGGGGTGGAGGGAAGGGAGTTGGCCCACAGTGGCTAGAATTAGGGCAAGGTCCCCACTATGGATCCCTGGGCTGAGCAGGAAATAAGGTGTGGGGCGTACAGGGCCTCCAAAAACCCTCCTGCCATTCTTGGAGACTTGTAGCCAAGATCTAAACATTTCTTCCCATCCTGAAAGGCCAGATGCAAAGGAAAAAATGTCCTTAAGAAAGAACCAAATTCCATCACGGGATTATAATGCCTTATCTGACAAGGACCTACCTGCCACCTCCTCCAGAGAGCTGTGCTAGGTAGCCCTCCTTCCTCTCATTTGCCTACAATAACCGTTTCCAACTCCGTCCATTCCCGACCACTGGAAAATGGAGAATTCAGAGTACCTCACTGATCCCCTACATGGGTCTTCTCTTTCCGAGGACAGGGGACCCCTGAAGTTGGGAACTGCCTCTCCGTGCAATGGAGGCTCTCCATGGGCAGCCGTGTGCCTCCTGTCTCAGGCCCCAGAATGGACAGCCACGTGTCCTCCCTTCAGGGCCCCAGCGCAGCACTGAGGCCCTCTCCTGTCTGGAAGATACTCCCCTGGGCGGCGGGGCCTCAGCTCCCACCATGCCTGGGCCACCCTGATTCAGCACAAAGTACTTTTCCTCCTCCCTCCAACAGCCAGCTCCCTCCCATGTGGCCTGGGGGGGCCCTCCCTACACTGTCCCATGGGGAACTCTAAGGAATCAGCTGACTCCTGCCATCCATCCAAAGTTCTCCTTCCAAGACCAAGCCCTGGAAATTAGCCAACCCGCCCCTTTCTCCCACTCCTACACACACACATCCAACCAGGTAAACACACACACACACACACACAGAGCTCCCAGGGAGCATCAGTGACCTCTGACCCTCTCTGGGTCAGAGGGAGGCAGGTGAGCTCAAGGCTAGCTGGGACCCAAAGGAAGGAAGAAAAGAAAGAAAAGGTTCCTAGCCTGGGGAGGCCACACGAGTAGAGCCAACAGCCAGACAGTCACTGGCTAGGGCAGCGCGAAGAGGGGCTGTTGGCCCTGAGCAGCCCGGGGCTGGAGTGCAGGAGGGCAGAGGAGGGAAAACCACTGCCCTGTAGCAAGAGGAAGAAAGGGGCCCAGGAGCGGGGGAGGGAGAGAGGGAGGAAGGGAGAGAGAAAGAGAGAGAAGTGTAACTGGGAAAGGCAGGCGGGGAAGGGGGGAGGAGAGGCGGGATGGGCAGCAGTTGTAGGTTAGGGAGGCGGTGCCCCTTCCCACGCCTGCTGGCGTCGGACACCCAGTCAAAGACCCCTGAAGATGGACTGGGGATGGGGGACAGGCCACCTATCCACCCTAGGGGCCCCTCTCCCCCAACACAGAGGATGGCTAGTTTCTCTCCAACCCCACCAGTCCAACTCTGCGCCGGGCAAGGAGGAGTTAAGCCCCGTCCCCTTCCCCCACACCAGTTTTTTATTAATTTCCCCGGGGCCTGAGGGAGGGGATTAGGGACACAAATCCTATCTCCGTCCCCTCCCCTGACAGCCCAGCTCCCCAGCCTGTGCGGTCCCCCTAGGGATCGGGAAGAAAGGCCCTTGTCGCTTGGCCCCATCCAAGCCCACTCGGGGTCCCGCTCCCCCGTGCACTCCTCACCTCCAGCCTCGGTCATCTTCAGCGTCCGGCGCCTCGGGAACCCCTCAGGCCCATGGTGCTCGAGGCGGGGCCCGGCGGGAGGGGCGGGGGCCGTCACCCCGGCCGCGGGGGGCTGCGGGCTGGCTCGAGCCGCTCCATGCCGGGGTGGGGGTGGGGCCTGCCGGAGGGTCCCGGAGCGGGAAGGAACGGAGCGCGGGGACAGGACGGGGACCAAGGGCGAAGGTTTGCGGGAAGGAAGCAGGAGGCGCGGGCGGGGCTGGACAGGGAGACCTGACGGGAGGATGCTCGGTGCGTGCGTGCGTGCGCGCGTGTGCGGGTGCGCGTGTGTGTGTGTGCGCTTGTGTGTGCGCGCGCGCGCGTGTGTGTGTGTGTGTGCAAGAGCGGGAGGGAGCACGCGAGCGCCACCTCCCGCCCCGCCCCCGCAGTCCCCGCCCGCCGGGCGGATGCGCGCCGCGTCTAGTCCGCCGGGTCTGCGGGGGGTCCCCGGTTCGGTACAGCGGGGCGGCGGCGGGGAGGCCGAGCGCCCCGGAGACAAAGAGCGGGGAGAGGGGCGGGGGCGGAGGGCGCGCGGCCGGGCCGGGGACCCGAATCGCAGCTACTTCTGTGACCGCGGGGACGCTGCGCCCCCGAGTCTGCGCGGGGTGGGTGGGGGGAGGTCGGGCAGGCCGCCCCACCTTGGGACCCACGGGGCTTCCGCCTTCTCCGCAGGGTCTGGGAGGGCTCTTGAGTCATTCATTCAACAAACGTGCACTGAGACGCCAGCTCGAATGCCAAGGATGGAGAGGACCGCGGTGGGCGGTCGGGGGGAGGGTGCAGACAAGTAGGGGACCCCGATTCACACAGGACGCTTCGCTGGGAGGACTCCTGGCCCGGCCTAGGGCTGCGGACAAGAAGAATTTGTAAAGGTGATGCATGGCTCCACGGGCCGGCCGTGGCCTTGCGGGTGGGAGGACCGGGGGAAAGAAGAGCTGAGGCTCGGGAGGTGCCGGTGAGGTTTGCACTACTTTGCCAGCGGAGGGGGGGGGGGGTGCTGCGTGTTTACAAAAAAAAAAGTTTACCAGAGGAAGGAGGCGCTCGGATCTGCATTTAGGAAGAACCCGGGGCTCCTCGCTGGGGAGCAGATTGCATGCGCCGTCCAGAATCAGGGAGCTCCCTCAGGAGGCTGAGAGAGGACATCAGGGAGCCCGAGACTGCAGATCAGACTGAGAGCTATGCGAGATGCAGGACTGAAGAAACTGACAGAATGTGGGGGGCGGCTGGACAAAGAATTGAGAGAGGAGGAGGGTCCAGGGTGGAGGTGGGTCTTGGCTGGATGCAGGGAGCCCTGGAGCTGAGTGGGGGTGGGGACGGATGAGCTCAGACTTGGACCTGGTGGCAGGCCAGCCAGGGGCGATAATGTCGTCACCAACAGCCAGCTACCCTCCGGCAGGGCTGGCAGGGCTGGCAGGGCTGGCAGGGAGTGTGCCTCACTCTACCAAGCACTTCCCAGGTTATGTAGTGTCAGCGCCATGACCCTGGGGGTAAGCAGTTCTCTTGCCCCGCACCCCTGCCCTGGAGAAACCAGAGACTTGGGAGAAGGAAACTGGGTTGTCCAGGAGGAAGTGGTGAAGTGGGGAGGGTCCACGGCTCTGGGGAAGGCCGTGGAGTTGCAGGGATAGGCGGCTTCCAGACAGCCCAGGGAGTCTACAGGCCAAGGGCTGTGAGAAGTGGCGTGTTGAGCAAGGAAGACCCTGGAACTGTGGACAGAATTAACAGCCTCAGGGGCTGAGGTACCCCAAGATATCTGTGAGATTTGTGAGATTCAGGTTCTGGCTAGACTGGAGACCTAGGGACGGGATGGTGGCAACCTTTAAGGTTATGTCTGGAGTCTTTAAAGGTGATATGGTTTGCCGGATGTGCTGGCGCACACCTGTAATCCCAGCTTCTCAGGTGTCTGAGGCAGGGTTGCAAGTTTGAGCCCAGGCTGGGCAACATACTCAGATCTTGTCTTAAAATAAAATTTTTAAAAAAGGTTGAAGGTGAAGCTCTGTGGTAGAACACCTGCCTAGCATTTGCATGGGTGTGGCCCTGGGTTCAAACCCCAGTACCACAAATAAATAAATGTTTTAAAAAGAGGATGTGGTTTGCAGGCATCTGCTGAGACGTAGGTGTGGGCTAGAGTGGGGAATTGATTCTGTAGCCTTGTAGATCCCAAGGGGTCGGGAGTGATGGGATGTAAAGTTGGTGACAGGCAGGAGAGGGGCGTGTGGGGGGCAGGATGTCTGCTAGGCCACAGGACTTGGAAGGACCGCTTTTCCTAGAGAGACCCAAGCTCCTGGGAGCTTCGAAATCCCCCTCCTCTGATCCCTCTCCCCTAAGGCAAGTGTTGCAGTTGCGGGAAACCTGCTCGAGCTCCTGAGAACTCCAGAGCTCCAGGTGACCTGGGTAGAGGGACGGGGACTGGGATGGGACGGGGAAGCTAAAATGACAAGCCTCAACAGGACTGAGAAACACCCAGCAGAGCCATACCCAGCATCCCCCGCCACACAACACACTCAGGCTTCCACCCGAGGGGCTACTGGGCCCATCTTTCAGAACATATGTGCAAGGCCCCTCCCCTAGGATACAGGACAGCTGGGAACAACAGGACTCCACCTGGATGGCCGCAGAAGCCCTCGGTTCATGTCTGCCTCCCTGCTCAGCAAGGCCCACCCTAGCCATTTCTCAGGACCCCTAGCGCTGTAACCACAGGCCTGCACCTATGGTTGGGTGGCTGATGAACACGGGTTCAGCACCTGGATCTGTCCTCAGCGCCCCCAAGCGCTCCAAAGACGATCCACAGGCAGGAGATGTCCTGGGATGCACGGTCCCTGTCCCTAGGTCTCCGGGTGACCCTCAGATGCATAGCAGGACTGAACGGGTCCCACATGACCCTGAGGTGTAGATCTAGGATGGGGCGGGGTACCAGAAGCCGGACTTTGGCCTGGGAGGAAAGTGACCTGTGTCGCAGTTGTTACTGGAATTGGGGTAGAGGCCATTCATCTTGGGGTGTTAGGAACCCAGGGTGACCCTGAAAGGTACTGAGGCTGGGACTTCGGATCCTTAAGGCAAAGGGAGAGGAAGGTAAGCATCCGCTTGGGGCTGAGCCACAGGACCCAGGCTCGCTTCAGTCCTGAGTGTGCACCAGGCACCTGGGCACAGAGCACTTCACCTCTCCGACCCACCAGAGCTGATCCTGAGCCCTGGCATCACCCCCAGACCCTTTAGCGCTGGGGCTGGTGGGGCAGCGGCCAGAGCTGCTGGCACAGAGCAGGGGGCAAGATCTGCTTAAGGCCTCTTAGGGCTGCCCCAAGAGGAACATCTCGTAGGGCCCTCGGGATAAAGCTGCCCGCCCCATACCCCGGAAACCTTCGGTCCTCCTGAACCTTCTGGAGCGCTTCATCAGTGCAGTTCTCTGGGGAGGGCCTTAGGGTTTGCTTCCAGATCCAACCCATCCCTTTGCTCCTCCAAAGGCCTTGCAAAAGCAACATAAGGGAACGAACTATCTAGAAACCAGGACTGGACAAAAAGCACGGGCGCCGCGTGGGGAGCGCGGGCAGCAGAGAAGCTGGGGACCGGGACAGAGGACCGTGCAGGAATATCTCAGGGTCAGGCAGCCTTGAGCCCTCCCACTCCAGCGAATCAAGAAACCAGCATCGAGGCTCTGGGGCTGCATTTATGGGGACGACCTGACAGAGGGCATGGTCCGTACAAAACCGGGAACAATACATACATATATATATTATATACAGAGACGGGGTCCTCCAAGGGCGGGGCAGGGGCGGCAGCGAGCCGGAAGCGCCCGCGGCCCCGCCCCTCCATCTGCCCGGGTGAAGCGCATGGGCGGGGCACTGAGACAGCCAGCACTTTGGGGGGGGAGGGGACGGGGGATGGGCAATACTGATCGATGGCATGGTCTATTTACAGGGGACAAGAAGCTGAAACGGATGGAACAGGGTCGATTTTAAAAAAATGAACCAAAACCCAGGCTCAGGGCAGAGGCAAGAGGAAGTAGCAAAAATGGATTTTATGGGGGGTGGTCTCACCTCCCTTGGTCCAAGTCCTAATTTGGGATTAAAATGGGGAAGTTGATTTCACTTAGAAAGCAGGCTGCCCCCAGGGGACAGCCCTGGTCTCCAAAAAGATGAGAAGTAGTAAAATTTTGCCCTCCAGTCAAAATATGGGAACCGTGTGGGGCAGGAGTTGAAGGTTGGTTGAAACTGAATCTCTTCAATGTTTGCACAAGGCTTCCAGGTGTGGCCCTGGGTAGGGTAGGGCAGGGCAGGTCTGGCTCTCCAATGAGAAAAGTGGCCGCAGCCAAGGGGCAGGCCCCCCAAGCTGACCCCCTTTCCTCCCTGGCATTCCCAGGCTCAGCCAGGACCCCTGGATCCCAGAGAGGCGGTGGAATAGTTCCAGAAGGACGTTATGGTTATTTGGCACCTGGGAGAGGGGAAGCACAGGGAGTTGGGGGCGGCTGCCCTTCCCAGGAAGTGGGAGCTGGGGAACAGGCGTGCTGGACTCTCCCCTTTCCCTACTCTTACCCCCCACTTCCAGAAGGAAGGATCCAGTGGAAATCAGTGCAGGGCCAGGCCCAGCTTCTGGCCTGTATGGTGGACTCTATCCCTCCCGGGATAGGGAGCAGGGACAGGAGGTGTAGAGGCAAGCCCCCCCAAGCGGGAGGGTCGGAATGCAACAGACAGCACGATGGTACGGGATAGGGAGAGCCACGAAGGTAGAATCTCAAGTCGAGAGACCCAGGGGCCACCCAGGAGCCCTATGGGCAGGGAGCAGCCTCCAGTTGGCGAGATGCTGGGGGAGCCCCAGCCCCACTCCAGTCCAGAGACGAAGGCTGGAGGTTGTAGAGTCTGGCAGTTTGGTCTGCAGGTCCTTGTGTCCATCCGCCATCCAGGCCAGCCCCTGGCTTCCCTTGGCCCTTGTGCCTCAGCCCTACGGGGTGAGAAGGAGGCCACCCTTCCAGCCACCACTGTCTGCCTGGGCCACCTTAAGGGGGCCTATGAAGTGGGCCCTCTGGTCCCTGAAGCTGGGGGAGGTGGGGTGGAGGGGTGGGGGGAGTCGGGGCACCTGTCCCCAGGCTGGTAGGGGGGCGGGGTGGGTATTGAGGACAGGGGAGCAAGGACAGTGGGAGGGGATTATTATTGTCCAGTCAAGGAATGATTCCTGTTAAGTAGAGTTGGAATTCCTCAGTGTTTGCAGGTTGCCTTCCAGCTCTGAGATCTGGAAAACAAATTTGGGGAAGCAGGGTCTCAACACGGGCTCTGCCCCTCTGCTCCCCTAGGTGAGCATGAGCCACCCCAGGATGCCACGGGTGGTGCTAGCCGGGGACTGGTGTGCTACCTCCCGTGAGGGTCCTGACCCCCAGTCCCCTGATCCCACCTTGTCCAGGAGTTTGTCCATTTCCTCCTTCCGGGCCAGCTCCGACTCCTCCAGAACCCGCCGCTGTGCAGTCTCCTTCTTCAGGAACTCAATCTCCCTGGGACGGGCAAGGCAGACAGTGGGTCGGACAGTATGGCCAGGCTTCCACTTGGGGACACTCAGGGTCCTCAGCCATGTCCTCAGCTCAGCTCCACCTGGCCAGCTCTGGAGGCCCCAGGGTTTTCCCGAGGCCTCTGAAGTCTGGCTCTGTGCTGGCTCCGGCGCCCACCATGTGGGCCCGGGCACCCTACCCTAGGGCCCTTCAACCTCTGTGCTCCTCAGGGAGGGACCCAGCCCCTGCCACGTACTTCTGCTGGTAGTCCTTGATGAGGCGCTTGGCCTTACTGTACTTCCGCTCCAGAGCCTGGTACTGGGCCTGCGTCTCCCGCAGGTGCTCGTCCACAGCCTGGCATAGGCTCTGGGCCTCGCCCCAGTAGCCCTCCAGCTTCTCCATGCGCTCCTTGTTCTCCTCCACGCTCTGCTCCAGTTGTGCCTTCTCCACCCGCCATCGCCCTTTCTCCTGCTCCAGGCTCTGAAGCTGAGAGAATGGGGTGGCGCTGGGTTAGGGGGGATTCCTGCAGAGTCCCCTGACTACCCCAGCCTGAGAGGTCCCAGCCAGGGTTCCTGTCACTGCACCCACTCCACACCCAGGGACAGCTCTAGCACTGGGGACGGGGAACCCCATCTATATAAAATCTGAGAGACACCTACCTCCCAAGCACACAGAGGCTATGAGAAGGCAGATGTGGAGGAGTGGGGCACATAGGGGTCACCACTGCTGTCCCCTCTTAGCCCTTGCCTGCTGCCCAGGCCCTGCTCCTGGGGCTCCCTGAACAATCTGGTCCCTCCCCAGCTCCTAGGTGACCTCCAGTCCCCAACCATTTAGACTGGACCCCTGTTCTCTCCACACTCTCTGCTTGTGGCAGGACCACACTACCCCAGTGCCATGAGCCCCAAATCCCGAGCTCCAGCCCAATCTCACTCCCAGCTTCCAGTTCTACCTCCCAGCTCCTCATTGGCACCAGGCCTCAAGCCTGCATTTCCTTCCTGCTTCCCCTCACAAACAATGCCTCCTTTCTCAGCTTGCTCACCTGTTAGAAAGCGCCACCATCTTGCAGCCCCTGCCACCTTGTTTGCTGTGAATGCCCCTTTCTCTGTATGCCGACCACAGAGACCTTCCCACAGGCCTTCAGACTTGCCACAGGACCTTTGCACATGCTGCCCCTCTGCTGTGAATGCCCCATCTAGCCTCCCTCTTGCCTAGCCATTTCACCCGCTCCCCTTTGGCTATCTTCTTAGTGTATCACTTCTCCAGAGAAGCCCCCTGTGACTCACAGCAGCATAGCACCCGCCCCTCAAGCTGGGTTGAGTCCTTCTGCTATAGGGGCTCACTGACGCTGTCTCCCCTAGAGTCCCATGCTTGTAATGACAGTTACTGGTGTGCAGACTCTTAAGCTCCACAAGGACAAGGATCGACTGCTTTTGCCATCACTGTGCCTATGACACTCTTCGAAGGTGTGGCAGTCTGAGCGATGGCCACACCCGCGTCTCAGAGCACTCGGGGCAGTGGGCTTGCGGAGCCAGACTGACACCCTAGGTGGGATGTCACGGGGCGCACAGGGGCAGTGTCCCGGGGGGTGTGGGTGTCCATCTTGGCGTAGTTCATATTTATCATAGGGCCCACAAAGAGGACGTGTGCGGAGCGGCACAAACACCAAGCCATCTAGAGTGTGGCCTAGTGTGCTTCAGAGTAATAGCTATTGCGCTTTTTCTTTTATTTCCAGTACTGGGATTGAGCCCTGAGCCTTGCAGGTGCTCTGCCACTAAGCTACATCCCCAGCCCTTTTTATTTTGAGACAGAGTCTTGCTAAATTGCCCAGGCAGGTCTTGAACTTGCGATCCTCCTGCCTCCGCTCCTGAGTAGCTGGGATTACAGTATGCACATCGTGTCCAGCTAACACTCTTGAGTTTTTTGTTGTTTTTAACAGTACTGGGGACTGAACCGAGGGCCTTCAGCCTGAGCCCACTTTTTATTTTTTATTTTGAGCCAGGGTCTCCCTAGGTCTCTAAGTTGTCTGGGCTGAGCTTGAATTTGCAACCCTCCTGTCTTGGCCTGCTCTGCCTTTGTACTGAGGACCTACTCTCTGTCAGGCGCTGTGGTAAGGACTTTACAGGCCTTCTCTCACTGGCTCCTTCTAAGGCTGGTAGTATTTCTACCCGCAAGGGGACCGGGCCGGAGGGGCATGCAGTGGTGCAGCACAGGGTTCCAGAACTGAGCTCTTATTGCTGTGGCCCCTCCCTCCCAGCAGCCTGCTCAGTGGGGGCCTGCACCTCCCCCTAACCCTGGGCCCCCAGCCTCAACACATGCACACACGTGCCCTCACCTTCCTTTTCAGCTGCTGGATCTCCGCCTCAGTCACAGCATGCTTGATCTGGAGCTATAGGCAGAGGGCAGCATTCAGCTCCTGCAGGGCAGCCCCTGCCCACCATCACCCCCCACCCCAGGGCCATCCTCCCACCTCCTTGAACTTGTGCACCAGCTTCTCGGGCTCCATGTCCACAGGGGACAGCGCGTCCTCGTTCTCTGCGAGCTCGAACACCTCGATGGCCATCTCACCGCCTGGGAAGGTGGGGCTCAGCTCCTCGTCCTCGTCGGTGGCATACTCCCCTGTCTGTGAAGGCCGACAGGTGGTGTGAGCCCCACGACCAGAGCTGAGGGCAGCAACTGTCTGCCCAGCAGCTGGGGTGTCCCCTGAAAGCAGGGGCAGCTCACCTATAGGACGGGGACCCTGATACCAGGAAGCCTCTCCAGTGCGACTCCTCCCTCAGAGGCTGTACTACCTCATCTAACCGTCAGAGGGCAACCGCGCCCGAGTCCCTACCTCCTCATCGTCCTCCCCGTACTGGGCGTATCTTTGCTCCATCATTTCCCGCTGCCATCGCTCCTGTTCCAGAGTCTGCTGGATCAGCTGGGCCACTTCACTCTGCTCGCCTGGCCGCTCCCGGCCAATCATAAACCTGCAGGGGCACCAGTGTCATCCCCTGCCTGTCCTCTGCTGGGAATGCCACCATGGTCCCTGCTGGTGCTGCCCTCTCCAAACCCAGGCCTCCCAGGGGAGAGGAGACCAGATAGCCAATCAAGAGGAAGCGGTGTTAATAATGAATGGGGTGCCAGGTGCTTACTGGTTTCCTTCCCAGGGGAGGCTGCAAGGCTCCCCAGCTCTCCTGGCCACTTTGGGAAGCTGGATGTCAACCAAACTTTGGGCTGAGATGCAGGGGACATGAGCTCAGGAGCAGCCAGAGTGCAGGGTGCTCTTCTTCCACCACAAGGGAGAAAATGAGGCAGGGGAACAGCAAAGAGGACCAGGGGCAGGGTTGGGGTTGGGGATGTGTCTTGGCTTTGTGCCAAGCCCCCTGAGCTCAGGAAGGGGCGGGATGATGGTGACTGGCGATTAGGATAGAGAGGAAATAGTGGAACTTCCAGGCACCAGCCCCTCCTCCTCCTGGCCACCCACATCCTGTTTCTCTCCACCACCCTTTCCTGGGGGCAGTGTCCCTCTTAGAGTGGGGCAGGGAGTGAGCCTTGAACATGATGCTCCTGGTGGGAGGGAAACAGGGGGCTCTGAAGATGATGCCTCAAGTGTCCAGGCCCAGGGAATCCTCCCAGGAGGGAGGGGTACGTTCTGGGTGAGGGAGCCCAATTTGGTGGGCATTCGCCCTGCACTTCCTGGTTCTTAGGGAGGGAGCCAGAGATAGGAGAATAGAGCCACGCGGACTCTGCAGGGACATGGACATATCCTGCATGCCTGTGTACTGGTGGCCAGCAGCAGCCAGGGAACTGGGGATGGCCCAGGCAGGGACCAGTGGCCTTGACCGGATGTGGCAGGTGGCAGAGCACCCCCCGCCGCCCCCTGGCCCTGGGCTCTCACCTCACTCGGCCCTTGGTGTTCCTGAGCACCGAGGCTGCAAAGCTCTGCGTCACTCCCACCAGACTCGTTCCATCCACCTCCACCAGGAGATCGTTCACCTGAATCCTAGAGGAGGGGACACTGGTTAAGGGGGTCACAGGGGAACCCTTTACACTAGAAATGCAATCAAGGCTCAGTCCCCACAGGGACCTCGTCCTTTGTCTACCTGCCTAGAGGATTAGGAATCAGCCAGGCCCACTCTGTGGACGGGAAGAGCCAGGCCAGCCTAGCAGACACAGGCATCCAGGACTGGGAGAGGTGGCAGTGGATTTCCTGTGAGTCACACTCGTGTGCCCTCCTCTATCACACCAGACAGTTGGTGTGACATCCTGAGTGCTCACCTCTGCCCCATGTGCCAGGCTGTCCTCTTACATGGACGTTCCTGCCCACACCCAAGTCCCCAAATGTCTGAGACCAGACTATCACCCTCTTGTGCTCATACACGGACCCACACACTGACACAGGTGCACCCCTGCACCCCCAGCGATGGCACCTGGAGCCTGTCCTCCACCCAGGAGGAGAGGGAGGGGGTGGTCCAGACCAGCCCACGGAAGGGATGAAGAAGGTGGGGGCCCTGGGGAGGTGAGGCCTGTTGCCAACAGCTGCCCCTCATGGGCACTCCCCAAACTACCAACAGGTGACAATGGGAAGGGCTCTGCAGTGCGCTATCAGCAAGAGGCAAGGGCAAGTGAAAGAGCAGCGGCTGTCACCCTCCCCATCCCCTGTTGTCCTCCATGCCATGTGGGGCAAAACAGGCAGAAGCCCCCTGAAAGGGGCCAAGCAGGCCTCCAACCGCAGGACCACAGTGGCCAGCCCTCACACACACACCCACTCCTCTCTGTCACCTGGAAGCATGCCCCACACAACTCCCGGGGCTGCCTGACAGCCCCTTCACCCCTCCGGCCCTGTCTCAGGGAACACACACCTCACAGAGGTCACCAGGCTGGCCCCAGCCCCAGGACATCCTCCCTGACTCGCTGAACTCACCCTCTAGGCACAGCTGCTCAACACAGGCCAGCCAGCTCCAGGGCATCTCAGGCCTGCCTCTCTGGGCTCCCCAGTCCCCCAGCTTCCTGGCCCCCTGGCTCCCTGGCTCCCGGGCCTCCCACACTTCCACCTCACTAACTCCCACTCAGCCTTTGGGCCGGGCTCCGGCATCACTTCCCCTCAGAAGCTTCGCTGCCTCGGGCCCAGGCCTCCTGTGGGTGCCTTCTCTGTGTGCCCGATCCCTCATGTCCTTGTCTCATGTCTGTCTAGCTCACAGCGCTGCTGGCTTCCTGAGGGCAAGGCCTGGACGCTGTCTGCCTGGTGCCTGGCCCCAGCCCATGAGTCAGGCGCTCAGTGTTCAGACATGCTCAGGACACAGCCGTGCTCTGCCGGCCTGGCCAGGGCACCCCACACCAGGTGCGCCCCACCTCAGCCGCCCTCCCCCAGAACTCAAGCAGGGAGGGGGCCCCTCTGCTCCCTGCTCTACCCCAGCCTAGGAACACCTGCAGGTCACAGACTCCCCCATCCCTTCCCAACAGCTGCCCCGCAGATGGGTGAAGAATGGGGTGGTACCTGCCATCCCGGTGGGCAGCACCACCCTCGGTCACGGTCTTGACGAAAATACCCAGCTTCTCCAGGCCCATGTCGGCCCCGGCCCCCATGCCGATGATGCTGATGCCCAGGCCCTCAGAGTCTGCAGGGCAGAGGGGGAGGATGCCAGGGCTGATGGGAGGTCCCTCATCCTGAACCCCCACTCTACAGCACAGCTCTCCTTCAGGAGACTGTCCCCAAGCTCCGGGGATGTCCCCCAACACTGGACCCCTGCCCTTTGCCTCATCCCTGGAGGTGACGGGCAGGGAGGGGCCAGGGCAGCAGCAGTATATGCAGATGAGGGTGGCACGGGGACTGCAACAGGACTTGGACCAAGCCTTTTGGTCTGCCTCTCATCTATACCCAGAGCTTCGCTCACCGAGGAGCTGGTGTTTGCCATCCCCTCAGGCCCACTCCCTAGCCACACTGGCCCGGCCCATCTTGGCCAGACAGCCAGACTTCCGGGGCACTCTCCCTCCTGGGGATGGCAGCATTACCCGGCAGCCACCAGGCCTGGGAAGCACCTGGATTCCTCCCTTCTGCTCACAGCCTCCACCCAGGCCAAAGTGTCACCCCATCCTGTTGTTTCTACCTCCCAGGTCCACTGCCAGGCCCACACCATGGTGGCCTCTGTCCTCACAGCCTGCTGTGGTCTTCCTAGTGTACCCCTCCCTCCCAGCCCTTGCAATGGCTCCAAGCCACCTCGGAAAAGCAGACTGTGTCCTTTCCCTGGCTCCCAGCCCTGCTTGCACCCCCTCCCCGGCCCTCTCCTCCATCTTCAGCGCCCCAGATTCCTCCTCCGCAGAGCCCATGCAAGTGCCCCTTCCTGGGGGCCCCGCCCCAGTCTGGTCAGTTCCTATTAAATGTCCCTTATGGCACATCAAGGTGCAGCGAGAAGGGCTGCCCTTCCAGTCTGCTCCCACGGGAGCCTGATTTGGCCACCATTTCTCAGAGCCTAGGACCCGACCCACAGTGCCCCAAGCCATGGTAAAGGTTCCTGGTGTGGTGGGCCGGGTGGTGGCTTTGTGCTGGGGCTGGGCTGGAATGCACCTGTTGCTGTGGGTGGTGATGGGGTGGGGGACCCAGCACATCCTCGGGACCCCTCTGAGGGTCCAGGGCAGAGCCCAGTCTGCCCGTGCAGCCTCTCACCCTTCTCCAGCTCCACAGGGAACAGCTCCAATCTCTCCACCCGCTTCTCCAGCTCGTACTCTGCGGACGCAGCCATGGGGTCCACATCCTCGTTGCGCCGGTCATAGTCCTCATTGGAGTAGGTGCTAAACACCTAGGGAGGACACATGTCAGAGGCCAAGGGGCAGACTGGTGCCCCCAGCGCCCCACCCCTCCTGCCACAGGCCCTGTCCCTGCCCATACAGCCCCACCACGACACCCGTAAAGGCCTCCTAGTTCTGCAGCTAGAGGGACAAGAGAAAAGGGGACCTGGCCTTTGGATCCACACTGCGGCTCCGACCAGCACAGCACAGCACAGCACAGCACAGCCCAGGCTGGGCAGACTGGCCTGGCGCTACTGGAAGGACATCCAGGACAGAGCGAAAGTGAGAGACGGGACCCAAGAGCCAGACTGGCGAAGGTGGACACGAAGACACAGACACACAGAGGAGGGAACAGGCTGAGCAGAATAGGGGAAGAGGAGGAGGGGAGGGAGGATGCAGAGGACGCTGGCGGATGCCAGATGGGGAGAGGGGGGAGGGGAGCAGGAGAGAGGGACAGAGAGAGGCAGAGAGGCCCCCGGACCCCTCTCTGTCCTCATTAAGTGGACACTGAGGTCAGGGGAGCGATGCAGGAAGGACCTGTCTATAGCCATGGAGAAGGGGGGGCCCTCTGTGTCCAGGTGTCTGTCAGGCCCCTAGGCCCAGGTCGTGCCCTGTAGATGGGCAGCTCTCAGAGTTTTGTCTCCTATCCCCATGCACTTGGAGGCCCGGGCAGGGCCAGAGGTCCCACACCCCAGGGGGGCCCAGGATCCTGGGGAAGTGGCACCCTCTCCACCCCCACCATGATATCCCCTGTGCCCCGCTGCTGTCTCCCTCCTCCTGGACTCTATGCCACCGGGCATTCTCTGCTCCCACCCTTTCAAAGGACAGTCACGGAGGGGCAGCCCCTGATTCTGGGCCTGGGCAGGCATGCCCCGTGTGGGAGGCTAACGAACACCATTTGGGGTACCAGGACTCCTTTGGCTTCACTGCCTGCAGCAACAAGTTGGCAGCACTTGGAGCCAAGGGGGAGGGCAGCACTATCAGCTGGCCGCCCTGGAGCTGCAGGGCTGGACTGGGACAGTGTCTCCCCTAAGGCCCCTGCAAGAATCCCCTGCACTCCGGAAGCAAGGCTCCTGGGCACTCTGCATCCCAGCCTTTGTCCTGGGTCATCCTCACCCCCAGCACAGAACAAGGTTCAATGCATTGGGAGGGGAGGGCTGCTCCTAGGACTGACTGGAAGCAGGGCCAGGATGGGCCTGTGTGGTCACTGAGCTCAGTGCCCTCAATGTCACAGCATCAGAGATGCCCGGGCTCAGGCCCTCAAAGTCTCTCCAGCCACCATGCAGTGGTCCTGGACAGTTCTCCCAACACCTGTCCAGCAGCTCCTTGGAGGAATGGGTTGCCATCCCAGGAACAAGGCAAGACACCAGTGCGCTGTCCAAGGTCACAAGGGTCAGCCAGTGGCAGGACAGGATGGCAGTGCACCCTGCTTGGGCTCTGCTGGTGACTTTGTCCCCATTGCAACATGCCCCAGGCCTTGCAGGGGCTGGTGTAAGCCTGGACGCAGCAAGTCGGCTTTGGCCCACTTTTGCATTGGAGGCTCCTGACTTGACCTTTGCCCAGGAAAGTGGGTTCCCGTCCTCCTCCTGGTCAACCACCCTCCTCCCCTCCACATGCAGACACACACACCCAGTGACCTCCAGGACACCCCGCAGCCTGTTGTGCCCTTACCTCCCCTCTTTCCTGAGCCTATCAGCCTCTATACCCCTTTCACATCCTGCCCCCTGCAGGAATCCCCAGCAGGGAGGAGGCCCCAGACCACCTATCACCTCTCTATCCAAGGGCCCTGCCCCCGGTCCTGCCCCCGACCCCATGACAGTCTGGAACTGGGTTCTCTGCTCTCCGAGGAAGCCCCCACTCCCATAAGGGGAACAACTGGGTCATTAAAGGGGCAGAGACCCTGGACTCAGTATCAGCGACAGGCTGAGGTCAGAGGAGAAAATGGGGGGCTTCTGCGCCAGGGTGGGGAGAAGGAAATCCCCAGCAAGGCCAGAAGTCACTCAGCCTGCACATGCGCCCTGGCTCTCAGATGGGCAGCCAGCTTCAGTCACCAGGGAGTCGGGAAGCTCTGCTCCAAATCATGTGCTATTTTTTACTGAAAAGTCAGGGTAAGGTGTCTGATATAGACAGTCAGAGGCCCAGGCCACGCTCATCTGAGGCTGTTGGGCTTTTCAGAAGACTGGGGGGATGGAGAGCAGGTCCTGACTTCCTCCCAGGAACACAGAGGGGACAGGGGATGGAAAGGGGTCTTGAGATCCCAGCCAGGGCAGGGGCTGGCCTGGGAGGGAGCAGCAGCCATTCTGGGAACCTTTAGTTAGGCCTCTTGCCCAGCTAGGAGGTGGGAGCAGGTGGGCGAGAGCCTCGGGCAGCTCCAGTGTCCAGTAGTTATGGGAACAGCAAGCAAACAGGGTTTGGCCAGGCAGGGCACAGGCCAAGCAAAGTCCCAGGCCCTGGACCCTTTCATCCTGGGGCTGGCAGAGCAGGGCCTGAGGCATACAGAAACAACCATCAGGGCTGAATGTACTAGTTGAAAGTGGAGAGCAGAGGGAAGTGGGGGGTGGCTTTGGGCTTTTAATTCTCCCCAGGGGACACCCCCCAGAGTTCTGGGGATCTCAAAGCACAGGGCACAGCCCACAAACCAATCACCAATAATGGTGGTTGGGGGGTGGAGGGAAACGGAGATCTCCCCCAAAGGGGAAGCTCTCACCTTCTTTCAGGGTACCCAGAGGATGTGACAACAGCATTTGGGACCTACCAAGACCAAGGGAGTCTGTCCAGTAGAGCAAAGGCACGCAGGCCTCTGCCAGCCACCCTGGGGATGGCCTGGCCCCACCCCCTTCTCTGCTGCCACCTGCAGAAGGCCTCCTCCCTCCAGGGTCACACGAAGTGTCCCCTCCCTGTGCACTGGGGGACCTGGAGAGCTGGCCCAGCACAGACTCCAGGGAACAAGCTCCAGTCACAGGGCCATGTGACTGCTTCCCTCTTTCACTTCTTCAAAGTCAGGGTGGGGGTACAGGCAATGAGGAGGAAGGGCCACCATCCGAGTCCCCCACACTTTTATTTTGGGAGGTTCCTGGCTTCCTCACATGGGAAAGCGGGAAGCATTTCTAAGCCCCCTGATCCCTCTCGTCCCAGGAGAGCAGGATTTAAGGAAGAGTCTCCCGCGGATACCCACACCCCGTCACACCGCCCCAGCCCCAGGCTCTGGCAGGCTCCGGAGGAAGCAGAGCCTGGAGAGGAAGGGAAAGCAGGTGTCCCAGGCTGGGCGGGTGCTAGACGGGGCGGGGCGCAGCGGGGGAAACCTGAGGGCAGGTCCGGGCCGGCCATCCCTGTCCTAGACCTGAAAGTCGTGCCCCTCTGACAAACAGCTGGACCCCCCCACACCAGGGAGAGGACTTCTGAGAAGGGGGCTGGGTGGCAGGGGCTGAGTCAGCCTGCCAAACCCGGCTGGCTGGGGAGGCGAGGTGGGGGTGGCCGCGCGCACGTGGCGGCGGGGAGCGGGGGAGGGGGGGGGGCTCACTCACTTGGATCGGCGCGGTGCTGAAATGGATCTTCCGGCTCGGGGCCGGGTCTTCTTCCTCCGAGAGCCCCGGGATCTCCACGCACCCCGACTCGGGCTCGTAGGGGGGCTCACCGTCCTCATCTTCCTCGTCGTCCTCCTCCAGGGCACTTCCCCCGGAGTCCTCCCCGAGCCCACTGTAGGCGCTCACATCCACCAAGTCCGCCTCCGAGAAGTCCTCCTTCTTCGACTCATCCACCTCTTCCTGGGCCACGTCCGAGGCCCGGCCATTGCCCACCCCCCTCTCCGGCGCCGCTTCCACTGCGGGAGCCACCGCTTCCTCCTCCTCCGGGGCTGCGGGGGGCTTGGGCTCCTCCGGTGCGGGGCTGGCTGGGGTGGCCGAAGGGCTACCGTTCTCCAGGGCCGCGTGCACAGTCACCTCGGCCTGGATCACCTCCCCGGGCGCCGACTCAGCCTCCGACTCCCCGCTCTCCTCCACCTCCACCGGCTTGATCTTGCGCACCTCCCGGGGCTTGGGGGGCGGCCGCGCGGGGGCCACGCGGTGCTGTGGGGGCGGCTGTCCCCCGGGGCCGCGCTCCTTCTCGGCCGGGGCATCTCCCGACGGTGCGGGCGGTGGTGGCGGTGGCTGGAACACGCGGGACCGCTTGCTGACCAGCTTGGAGTGCAAGGGGGGCACCCCTGCGGCCGTGGCCCTGGGGGGCCCGGGCCCTCGGTGGAGGCCGGTCCTCGAGTCGGCCTTCTCGAACACGGCGCTGAGCTGGCTGACCGTGGGTGACACGGCGTCCGTGTCCAGCTTATCCAGCGCCTCGGTGCTGCCGTTAAAGCGCACCACGACGTCCAGCTTCCGGTCCTGCAGGCCGGCGCGCTCCTGCCTCAGCAGCCGGCGCGCCGCGGCCTCCTTGTCGCCCCCCGCGGCCGCGGCGACGCTGCGCTCGAACAGCTTCCGCGTTTCCTGCAGCCGCGACGGCGCGTGTGGCGGCGGCGCGGGCTGAGCGCAGGGCGCGGGCTTGGAGTCGAAGCGGCTCACGCGCTCCGACACGCTGGTGCCCAGCTTGAGCAGCGCGCTGTGGTCCACGTTCTCGTTCAGGCTGCTGGCCCGCGGCAGCGACAGGCGCACGCCGCGATCGGACGCGCGCGGGGCCTCAGCCAGGCCGGCCCCGCCGCCCGCTTCGCCCGGCGGCCCGGCCGGGGTGCCCATTTGCAGGAACATACTTTTGATGCGGTGGACGTTAGAGCCATATTTCTTATGGTGGGCCGTCTTGGGTGCCTCGTCGGGCCCGGGCGCGTCGGGCGGCTTCAGCGCCTGGATGCCGGCCTCGTAGGCGCTGCGGTGCGGGGAGGCGCTCCGGAGGGGACCCCCGGGCCCCCGCGGCTCCGTCTTCATCATGATGGGGGGAGCCGGGCTCGCATCCCCCAGCTCCCTGCTGCGCCCCTCCAGCAGGCGGCGAGCCAAGTAGGGACCACCGCCCCCTCCCCCGGAAGAAAGAAACCCAGAAAGACCTTTTTTAGGGTCTCCCAGAAACCAAGCTGCCAAGAACAGTTAACCCCGCTTTAAAAAAAATGGGGGAAAAATCTCCGAGCGCCCACTGTGGGTCGCCTCCCACAATCAAGCTGCCGGAGACGGCCACCCCCCCAAAAAAAACGCCCGGATCGGCCTGGCGCGCTCGCCCCCACCCACCCCAATCGGAAAAGCGGCGGCCGGGGCCGCTGGGACCGCGCGCCCAGCCCGCTTACATCGTCCGAGGCGGTGTCACCGAGGCTGGCGACGCGGGCGCCCCCCGCTCCGGCCGCGGGGCTCGGCTCTCGGGGCGCCCGGCTCCCCGGCGCCCATGGCTGAAGGCCGGCCGGGCCGTCGCCGCGCCTCCCTCCCTCCCTCCCTCCCCCCCCGCGCCCCGGCCTTGGTCTTTCTCCGGCTCCGGCGGCGCGGCGGCTGCCCGACACCGAGCGGCTGCCCTTCTCGCCGCCGCCGCTGGGGGACTGGCACCTCTGGGTCCTAGAGGGATCGGATTTCCGGGGCCGGAGCCTGTGGGCCCTCCCCTTCCCCTCCACCCCTGTGTCGCGTCTTCCCGGCCCCACTGTGCCGGCGGCGGAGAGCCTTCCGCTGCCCCGGGTCTGGGCCAGTGCTCTGCGATCCTTGCCCTCCGACCTCTGGCTGTGTGGCTCATCACAACCACTTAGGCGCCCCCCCATTCAGTGGAGGGGGCCATCCAGCCACAGTGGTGTCAGGGCCGCCCCCCTCCTCTCCCAGTGGGAAAAGGATTCTGTGAGGAGGGGCAGAGGATCATTGCTTTCCAGGTCCTTAGAGCTCCTTCCTAGGCTTCAGGGCTCTTAGCCTGAAAATCGCCAGGCACTTGGTAAAAATACAGATGTCTGGGCCCTTCCCCAGGCCTCGTGAAGGAGAGTCTCAGCCCGGGCCAGGGAATCTGCATTTAACAGTTTCTCATAGATCTTTTGCATCTCAGAAGGTGAAAGACCTTGGCCCAGCATTGCTGGCCTTCCAGGGACAAGGTGTGTGTGTGTGTGACCCCCATCACCAAAGTGGCAGGGGATCCCCAAGGCTGCCCTTTGGAAGTCTGAAGAGTGTCCTGTGGCCGGCCTGCTCTGCACCCCAGACTAGAGAGGGGGTGGAAACTGGTCTGGGTTTCCCTGCCTAGGCAGTTGCCTTTCTCAAACAGGAAGAAGGGGTTAGGGAAGAGGAATTCTAGAGGCCTGGGGCCAAAGTTTCCCTCTGAGAGCTCTAACTTGGGTCTCTGATTTAAAGGACCCTAGGCACTGCGAACCAGTGTGTGTGTTGGGGGTGGCAGGAGGTGACAGTCATTACATGTCCCCTGTCCTGAAAACTCAGCTGCTTTGAGGTTCTGACATTCCTCACATACACAGCAAGGGGCTGGGGCCACCCTTTATCCTTCCCAGTGATCTGGGCCCTGGGGGTGAGGGTCCACCCTCTGGACAGGCCCAGATGTGTTACTGTCTTCTGCAGATGCCAGAAACTGATGAATCGGGTGGACCCTAGGACCCAGGGAACAACTCAGGCACAAAGCCTCCCCCCTACTCCCAGCTGCTTCCTGCATCTCAGGCCTTCCTGCAGCCTCAGCCTCCTCCCCCGCCCTCCTCCCCGCCATCCTCTTCCTCCTTTTCCTCATCTCCCACTCTTTCCCTGTTGGCCTGGAAGAACAGGGAAAGAGAGCACTCCCAAACCTCCACAAAGGGGTGTGTGTGGGTTTTGGGGCGACGCTAACTGGTCAGCACGTGCAGAAGAGCATGCAGGGGTTGGGGTGTGGGGAAGCTGCCTGGGAACTCTGAATACTGGGATGGGGAGCAGCCAGGAACCACGGATTCCTGCCAAGGGGGAGGGAAGTTTTGGGTTCAGAGCTGGAGCCGGAAATGATCCCGGACCTCTGGCTTCTCTGTCCAGCTTCCCGGGACACTTACCCCTCCCCAGTTCTGCACTTGGGGATGTGGCAGAGTGCAGAAGCCAGCCCCCCCGCCCCTCCCCTCCTAATCCTTCTTAGAAAGCCTCATTTAGGGACACTCTGGGACTTGGGTTTCCAAGCTCAAGTTTAGGGCTTGAACCTCCTCCCTCCACCCCTCTGTGGCAGCTGGGAGAAAACCAAATCTCACCCCCTTGGGGCTTGGGAATCCATCGGGCAGTGTCCTCAGAAGCTCCTGTGTGGATTGGAGGAGGGTGCAGGCCCCTGGGTGTTCTGCCCAGAATCTCCCACACCCTCTGTGGTGAGTCATCCTCCCTGGTCTCAGCCCAAGGGGTCTATGCCCACGCTTCTGGCCAGGTGGGGGAGCCCCAGCTTCTGAGGGTGGGAAGAGGAGCGGAGAGCCAGCTGTCAGGTCCGGAGATCCCGGGACCTCCAGCAGCAACTAACAGCGAATTAGAGTATTAGGTTGCCAGAGTCCGCCTTGTCCAGAAATTGCTAAGGCTGAAACCTTCACAGGCTTTGAGATGTAAGAAGGCGCTGGGCCAGCCTGGAACTTGGGCGATTGAAGCTAATGAGTGGGATTATTATTGCATGGGCTCCTGGCTAGCCAAGCATCACCCACAGCCAGGATTCCCAAAGGAGATTTCAGGAAGAAATCCTTTTTTTCTTTCTTTCTTTCTTTTTTTTTTTTTTTTTTTTTTTTTTTTTTTGGTTCGGTTTTTTGAGACAGGGTCTCCCTCTGCAGTTCAGGCTGGCCTTGAACTCACTCAGCGCAGGCTGGCCTCTAATTTATGGCAATCTTCCGGCATTGGCTGAGGCAGAGCGCTGGGCCAGGTGCCTCCACGGAGCGCTGGGATTGTAGGTCTGTGCCACCATGAGTGGCTTGGAAGAGATAAATACTTTGCCATCACTGTTTCCCTGAGATGAGGCACAAAACAGATGCCCCGTGACATGGTTGAGGACCCAGGTGTCACCTCCCTCATCCCCTCCCAGTCTATGTGGAGCAGTGATCTTGTGGAGGAGGGGCTACATTTAGGAGGGCTGAGATCTACATGGAATGTTTTCCGCCTACCTTTTTGCCTAATCTAGTCCTTCCAGCTCAGTCCTGGGACAACTCAGCACCCTCTCTCTTCCTGTGGTCCTGGTAGAGACCTCAGGCAAGGTGCGTGGTGATCTTAGGATGGACATTTCCTTCCATTGCCCTGGTGTGGAGGGTGGAGTAGCGGCCAGGGTTCAGATCTCAACTCTACTGGTTGCTAGCCAGGTGACCTTGGACAGTCACTTATCCCCTCTGCTCTGAGAAAAAACTGAGGCCCAGAAGGGCTGGAGCCCAGAGCAGACTGAGTGTGGGGGAAAGAAACGCTTTCCAGCACTGGCTAGAAGGCAGAGGCAGCAGTGGGCAGGACCCTTCCCTGGCCCGCTGCAGGTGACGAGGGTGGCCTGGGAAGGTGCTCTTTGGAGACAGTTCCTCAGTTGCTCCAGGCTGCGCAATTTAAGTACCGGGTGTAACAGCAAGGATGGTGGCTGTGGGCTGATGTACCATAGGCTGGGTGCCAAGGCTGGCTTCTCTTCCCAGCTCTGGGGCCTGGACACGGCCTCTGGAAGTGGCCGAGGTCATCTGGACGGAGGCAAGTCTAGACACTGCCCTTCAGACGTGCTGTGATAAGCCAGTAGTCTTGTGGCCCTCTCCTTTGCGTGCCAGGGCTTCTGCGGGCATGGACACCCTTACTTCCTCGAGTGGCGTGCTGGAGTGGCCCCTGACCCCATCACAGGGGAATGCAGTGTGGGGGCTGAGCAGTGGCTTAGCCAGTTTTAGAAGAAAGAGATCAGGGTACAGGTTTACAAGCTCTGTGTGCCCTTGGGCCAGTCATTTCCCCTGCCTAAGCCTCAATTTCCTCAACCAGCGCAACTTGACTGTTGGAGTGTCCCTGAGCCTGTGTGTCTGTCTCCCCCTCCATATGGAGCAGAACAGAACACAAGCTTTTTAAAAAATTGTTATTCACTAAGTCAATAAATTGCCCAGATGGGGCTTGAAGTTGCAATCCTCCTGTTTGGTGCGTACATGCATGCGTGAGCAGGGGTGCATACGTGCATGCACGAGCGTGGGCAGGTACGGCTGAGGATGAAAATTGGTGTCTGCAACTCTGAGTCAGCCTTCAGGGTACTTTGGACTTCTGGTTTCCTTTTAGGGTTCATTATGTGAAATTCTGGAATATAAGCAGTTCTGCTTACCTGCGCATCCTTCAACTCTTAAGGAATTTTTTTTTTTTTTTTTTTTTTTTAAATGGTGCTGGGATGAAGCCCAAAAAGCCACATGCCACATGCTGGGCAAGCGCTCTATCACTGAGCCCTACCCCAGCCCTGGAGTCACTCTTGAAGTGAAGGCCTTGGGTTCCCCACTGCACCTGCAGGGAGAGGGGCCCAAGGTCCTCTCATGGCGGGGAGACCGCTTGCTCCCTGTTCTTGCTGGTTTGTCCCCTTCCATCCATCCGTGTCTACACTGCACTCCAGGGCTCTGGGAAAGTTTGGATGCATCTTGGAGACCAGGTGAGTGACTGAGGAGTCGGGGCCTCTGTGTGTGTATGTGTCTGTGTGTGTGTGTGCACGTGTGTGTTGGGGGAAAGGGTGGGACAGAGAAGAAATTTCTTCAAATCATCAGTTGCTGTAGAGGAAAGCCTATATTTAGCTGGGTTTAGTAGGCCTGTAAATATGTATTTTGCAATGCAGACAGTCGTAGCCATGGGAGCTCCAGAGACACACAGGGAGGTCAAAGGAAAAGAAAAAAAGAACTGCAAAGATTAGGCAATGTATTCTGTCATTGGCAAATTCAAAGAACTCTTTCTATTGCCTGCTCCAACTGCTAATAATACACATTTTAGTGTTTTGATGGTTTCTATTTTTATCTGCTCTCTAGATCTCGAGGGGCTGGCTCCCAGAGTCATTTTTTTGTTTTTTGGGCTTTTGGTTGTTTGTATTGTTTTTTGTTTTTTTCTTTGTGGGTACCGGAGGGTCGACCTCAGGACCTCGTGCGCCAGCAGGCACCCGTGCCGCTGAGCGATATCACCGGCCCCTTTTTCATATGTGGGTTCTGGGAGTCGAACTCAGGCCTTTGCGCTTTCCGGGCAGGCGCTTAAGCCGCTGAGCCATCTCACTGGCCCTGTATTGTTTTTTTAGACAAGGTCTCCCTGTGTAGTTCAGGCTGGCCTCAAACTCACAGCGATCCTCCTGCCTCAGCCTCCCTAGTGCTGGGATTTCAGGTGTGCACCACCACACCTGGCCTGTTGTCGTCTTCTCCTCCCCCCATTCTTTTCTTTTTTTTTTGTACTAGGGATTGAACCCAGAACCTTAACACTGAGCTACATCCCCAGCCCTTTTCTCCTCTTTTTTAATCTCTTTTCTTTTTCTTTGTTTTGGTGCTAGGGATTGAACCCAGAACCCTGCACATGGTAGGTAAATGCTCCACCACTGAGCTACATCCCCAGCCCTTTTTATTTATTTTTGGGACAGTGTCTCCATAAATTTCCCAGGCTGGCCTCAAACTTGACCATCTTTCTGCCTCAGCCTCCCTCCCGAGTGGCTGGGATGACAGGTTTGTACCAGCGCAGGCAGGCTGGAGTCATCTTCCTCTGCTAGCTCTTGTCCACCTGTCCTGCATCAGGGGAAGAGTATCCTGCCCTCCGATCTCAACTGCTCCACCAGGCTCTGCTGTCCTAGCCCGGTGCCTGGCACAGGTGCAGCCTCCAAAATACCTGTCCTCAGCACTTTGGGTGACCTTGGGGGTGAGGGGTGGGATGAGAAATCCTGACACTTCTGTGCAGTTCTGCTTCAGATACATCTTCTAATAAAAAAAAAAATAGTCTGTATTTTTACTTTTAGCTTGAAAGGTTTCTTGGAAAATGAGGACAGTTCAGAGAAACGCATCACCAACAGCATTCACCCGCATGAGCGTTAGATCCTTTTTGCCTCAGCTGTCTCCTGACAGAAAAAGTGAACATTCAAGTTTGGTGAAATCCCCTGCCCTTCTCCTCAGTCCTCCTTCAGGTCCTCTCTAGTCTCACAAATTTGCAGATCTGCGGAAGCCCATAATTTTGTATCATTACTTTTTTAATTGTAGTAAACTATACATAAAATGCAGCTCTCCACGTTAACCATCAGCAAGTACGCAGGTGACCTTTAATGCATTCGTGCTGTTACGCAGCCAACACCTCCCATCTCCAAAACTTTCTTCCTCTTCCCAAGCTACAACACCACATCCCTCCAAAAGCACCTCCCTGCCCCTCTCCCCACTGCCTCGCGACCCCACCGCCACTCTACTTGCCTGGCTCTATGAATGCAACCACACCAGGTGCCTCATACAGTTTGTCCTTTAGGGACGGGCTTATCTTGCTTCACGTGACATCTTCACAGTTCATGTATGCTGTGGCATGTGTGGATTTTCTTCATTTTAAAGGATAGCCCATAGTTTCTTATTTTCCCTGTACATTTAAACAGTCACAAAGTAGCAGTGCTTTCTATATTTTTAGTTTATGTAACAAGCATCATACTATATGAACCATTTTGTACCTTTTCCCACTCGATTTTTATTTTGTTTTGTTTTGTTTTTTGGTGTCGCTATGTAGTTCAGGCTGGCCTCAAACTCAGGGCGATCCTTCTGCCTTGGCCTCCTGAGTTGACATCTTTTTCATAAGGGAGCAACAGTGACACTTAGGGCTTTGGTTTGTTCATTTTAATGACTATTTTATCACTGAATAAGCCACAGTGTGTGTATCAGTTCCTGTCCTAGTGGGCATTTAGGTTGTTTCTCTGTTTTGCTATTTGCTATCGTGAGCAGAGTTGCAATGAGCACCCTTGGCCTGAATTCTAAACCCATCTTTAGAGCGTCTGCCCAGAAGCAGAAACCTGGGGTAGCAGGGTAAGGCGTCCTCGCTGACTAGCACTGCCAAACTGCTCACTGCAGCACTGAGCACATTTATCTTCCCACCACCACCATTCGAATGAAATCGCTTAGTTTAGAGGTGGGTATGGTGGTGCACACCTATAATTCCAGCACGCAGGTGGCTGAGGCAGGAAGATCATGAGTTCAAGGCCAGAATGGACTATATAGAAAGACCTGTCTCAAACAACAAAAGAGGGGCAAGGGACGGGGGAGAGGAAGAGGGAGGAGGGAGAGACAGAGATTCTGTTTTGACCACATCCTTGCCAACACTTGCTCTTGCTAGACTTATTTTCACTAGTCTGATGCATGTGACGTAGACTCATCAGAATCTGCCCCACTGCCTGTGACGTAAAGCGTCTTGTCCTGCTCACTGGTCACCCGGGTTTCCTCACTGATGCCCATACCCTTTGTTAGCCTGTGGTCACTTTAGGTACAAACTACAGAAAGCCCAAGTACAGTGGTACCTTGGTTTAAAATGAAGAACTGAATCCAATTTCCCTGTAAGGTCAACAGTGAACCTGAATTTGATTCAGTTCTTGTCCAATTCGGTTTACAATCAGAATCGTGGAAAGAATTCAGTTCGTGAACCGAGATACCACTGTAGAGGTGGTTTGAGCAAAAAAGAGTACATTTCAGGAAGTCCCAGAGTTGCTCAATTCAGACTCAACTGTGGCATCAAGCAGATTCTCCCACCTTTCTTTTCCATGTTTCTTTCATGAGGGTACTGCCACCCTCATGTTGGCTCACTTCTTACACCGGCCTCTGCATGGTTCCAAGGTTACTGTCTTGTGCGGGTACAGCGACAAGAGTCAGAGGCAGAAGAGTCTTTCCCACAGGAACCACAGGGAATCTATCTTCCTACTGGTCTTGGTGACCAGAATCAAATTCAAGTCCACACCTGAACCAATCATTGACCAGAGGAACAAAATGACTGCTATATTTAGACCAATCACAGTTCAATGACGGGGCTAAGGAAGACCCATCCTCCCTCAAAGCTGCAGCCCTTGAATTAGATCAGAGGCCTGGGATGGAGGAAGGAGGGGAGGGACACCATTTGGAATGGCACTCAAAAGGCCTGTCCTTTCCTTACTGATTTCAGGGAGGGTTTTACCTGTCTCATGGACCGCTACTTCGCCACCCAGGTCGTTACGTAACTTTTTGAGTTGTTCTAATGCTGTTTTCATATCCAAGAGCCTTTGGGGGAGGAACTGTAGTAAGTAAATCTTGCCCAGGTAGGTCTCTTGTCTAAGGGCTGCTTTCTAACCCTTGGATCTCCTACATTTTCTCTTAATGAAACTTTTATTTTTCACTTTTACATCTTTAATCCATCTGGAATTATTAATGGGCACTATGAAGAGTCTTTATATGAAAAGCCAAATGTCTCAACACTCCTTATTGAATAGTCTGTCCTCTCCCACGGAGTTGCAATGCCACCACCGTCATAAATCAAATTCCCACACACGCTTGGAACCGTTTCTGGGCCCTCTATTGATCTCTTTGTCTAGCCCAGCACCAATACCACATTGTTTTAATTACTATCACTTTCAAAAAAGTCTTGGTATTGGTTAGAATCCTCAAGCCCTCGCTTAGGCTTTCGCTCTCCCATATGAATTTTTGAACCAGTTTGCCAAGCTCTGTGAAATACCTTGTTGGGATATTTATTGAACACGCCTCACATCGACAGCTTCACGTGGACGGAATCGTCTTTGAGAACAACACTGATGCTTCTCATCCCTAAACTGAACCCTTCTCTCCATCGATTTATTCCTTTCACAGACTATAATCATGTTTTTCTTCATACATATCTGAAAATTACTTTTCTGGATTTCTTTTACAATTTTAATTTTGTGACTTATTGTTGTGATGTTTTTAAAAGATAATTTTTTAGTGAATTGTTGCTAGTGTACAGAAACACTGGAATTTTGTATTTTACTTATATCTGGATGTTGATCTTCTTTCAGCAGCCTGGCTGAGCTCTGTCGCTAATAATATGCCTGTAGAATCTCTTGGATTTTCTATATAAATAATCAGACCACCTACAAAAGATGTCAGAGATGTTGTCTTTTCATGTTCTGAATCCTTTCATCGCTGAGTGGTGCCTTCTAAATCTGACCCGTCCCAGCGATCAGGCCCTGCAAGTGGGATGCTCTCGGCCGCTCCTGCCTTCCATTGTCGGTTATAAATAAATAAAAAACCCTTTACTTTCTTCTGAGCTTTACGGTTCACAAAGCACTTTCGTCTCCATTATCTCCTCGATCTTTCTTACCCACACTTTGGGGAGGGAGTGTCCCGCTGGAAATGGCTCTGCTTCTCCTCTAAGCCACAAAGTTCGGCCGGGCATCCTCCAGCTCGGGTTGGATGGCTCCGAGCCACGGGTTCAAGAAACCCCTCGAAGGCCGGAAGTCCACCGATAAAAATGGGGAGGAAGATTCTGGGTAGCTCTAGCTCTTCAGGCTGGCGCCCCAAAATGTCTGCGGGGTGAGGGGGACATGGCAATGTCCTTGGAAGTCGGAGCGTTGACACAGCGGATGGCGGGGACGGGGAGGGACGCGCTCATTAGTCCAATCCCTGCTCCGCGCGGGTCCCCTCCCCTAGGGAAGACGTTCTCTGGGTAGGGAAGACGACACCGGGGGCTCGTGGCCTCAGGTCCCCTCCCGCGGGGACCGCGTCGCGCACCTCCAGCCCGGCCCGGCGCCCCGCTCCCCTCCCCTCCGGGTTTGCAGCCCCAGGTTCCGGGTTCCTTCCTGGTTGCCAGCTCCGCCCCAATATTGCGCAGGCGCAGGGCCGAGTTGGAGCCGGCCAGCGCGCCCCCTCGCGGCGGACTGACCGAGTCGCACCCTTTGTTGTTGCGCTGGGGGCGGTGAAAAGGATGGGGGAGGAAGCTGTGGGTGGAGTCTGGGAAACAAGCGAGAATCAGATGACAAGGACGAGAAAGCTTTTCCTTTGTCTCTGGCGACAACGCATAACTCCCCGTTGTAGATGCAGATAAAGAAAATATGGTTCTGAGAGGTCAAGAGACTTAGGGAGACAGGTTCACGGGGAGGGGAGTGGATGAGACAGAGCTGGGGATATCATTCATTCATTCATTCATTCCTTTAGTATCCCAGTCACTCGGATGGGCAGAGAAAGGGGAGGAAGCTGGGGAGATGGATGAGGATGGCAGAGTAGAGAGTAGAGGGCAGGACTGAGGTCACAGATGTGAGCCAGGCGAGGGGCGAGCCTGCACCCAGAAGGCTGAGACAGGCAGACGCGGAGATCTGACCCCACAGTTCTCTCCACTGCTCTCCAGGAGATGAGCACTAAACGGAGAGCTAAGGAAGGGACTTCGCGATTGTCAGGCAGGATGCTAGAGCGAACTGCAATGGACCGAAGCGATCCAGTGTTCAAACCCTAAATTCATAGATATCCCACTAGCGTGTGTGTGTGTGTGTGGGTGGGGGGGTGGTTGGTCAGTTTGGAAAATGCTGGGAAATCAACCGGTGTTTCATAGCTGGTAATTATAGGAAAAGAATCAAGCCTTTACTCTGGCTTTCCTATAGGAACCGTGCCACTCTGTAGCCAAATACTGAAGTTTTCTAGCTAAGAAAGAAGCAGGTGATTGAATTTGAAAGTTACCAGTTTGCAGAACAGCAACACGACAGCTAAAAAAGCTGATGGTACAGGATGTGCCTCAGGGTGGAAGGACACTACCGCCATGCAGGGGTTTTGCTGGGGACAACTGGACCTAAATCTGATCAGGGCTCCAGATACAACTATAACTTTCAGGGCTCTACTGTGTACAGGAACTAGCATTTGCAGAAAGCACAGGGGCCAGGGGGACATGTTAGAGAAAACCAGAGAGACCCAGTCAGCAAAATCCAGTCTGTGAAAAACTGCAGAACAACAGGCTAGGCTCCCTCAACAAGCAGAGAAAGCCAGAGAAAAGAAGGGAAAGGGGAAAAGGAAGGTGGGAAGAGAAGAGTATGGTCGAGGAACCTAGAGATGTGGAGATACTTAGAAGATACCATCCATCACTGTAATACCTGGGCATGGTGGCACATGCCTGTGATCCCAGGACTTTGGGAGGCTGAGGCAGGAGAATCACAAGTTCAAGGCCAGCCTGGGCAATTTAGGCAGACCCTGATTCAAAAGTAAAAAAGGTCTGGGATGTAGCTCAGTACAAAGGCCCTGGGTTCAATCCACAGTACTGCAATCACCATCATCAGTAGCATATGTTCATCTTATTTAACATCTATTCAAACCAAACCAATGCTTGTTTAAAAAAAAAAGAAATTAGCTGAGGACTGAGGCTAGCACCAGTATTCCCAGCTACTCAGAAGGCTGAGGCAGGAGGATTATTTGAGTCTAGGTGTTGAAGGCCACCACAGTGAGACCCTATTTTCTACAGTAACCAGCTGGGTGTGGTGCAGCACATGGGAGGCAAGAAGATCATGAGTTTGAGGCCGCCTGGGGCTACATAGCAAGTTCAAATCCAGCCTCGACTATATAGTGAGACTCTATCTCAAAAAACCAACCAACCCACCCACCAACCAACCAAACAAACAAACAAGAGCTCAGGATATAGCTCAGTGGCAGAGCATTTGTCTAGCATACATGGGGCCCTGTGTTCAATCCCCAGTACTACCAAACACATACACATGAGAAAAACAAATAGCCCCCCGGAAACTGATAAGAAATTAGGAATTTGAACACTGAAAGTTTATAGTAAGGAATTATTGAGCATGTTAATAGTTGAGTGTGTTTTGTGATTAGGTGAAAGTCATTAGCTTTTATTTTATATTTTTATTGTGTTTAGCTCTTAAAGATACACACTGAAACACTGACAGATGAAATTAAGTGGAAGAGGGAAATCTGGAGGGGAATGAATAAAACTAGATTGGTCACTAGTTGATAATTGTTGAAGCTGGGTAATGGATACATAGGGGCTCATTATATAATTTTTGTTTGTTTGTTTGAGACAGGATCTCACTGTATAGTTTAGGCTGGCCTCAAATTCAGGCAATCCTCCTGTTTCAGCCTCCCAAGTGCTGGGATTACAGGTGTGAGCCATCATGACCAGCCTATTCTGTATACTTTAAAAATTTTCGGGGCTGGTGAGATAGCTCAGCGGCATAAGCACCTGCCTGGCATGCGCAAGGTCCTGAGTTCGACTCCCAGTACCCACATATGAAAAAAGGGCCAGTGATATCGCTCAGTGGCACAGACGCCTGCTGGCGCGCGAGGTCCTGAGTTTGACCCCTGGTACCCACACACACACACACAAAATAATTTTCTAAAACAAGAAGTTGAAGGACCCCGGGACCCCCCGCCACCCCATCTTACTCCTAGGCCCCCACAGACAGAAGAGGCTGTGTGTTCAGCAGCAGGTTGCAGTCTGGTCAGCTGTGATCATCTTGGGCCTTGGGCTCCAGCTGGCCCTGGGGACTGTCCCTGGGTCTTTTGGAGGGAGGATCAGAGGGGAAGTGGCTGCCGGTCTTTTGCTATGGGAGGCTGGCCTCTGTGCACCTGGTAACGCGGGGCACAGGCACTGCTGCCTCTGACAGCTGAGGGTATGAGTAGGTGGCTCCAGAAATAGCAGGGAGGCAGCAGGGGGTGGCGTGGAGTCACATGGAGAGCTTGGGGCTGGGCTGGGCAGCTTCGACTCTGCACTCTACCATCCCTGTCCTCTGGCCAGCTCACTCTGCCTCCAGTCTCTTCTTCTCTCCCTCCATCTCCGAGAAGGCAGAGAGATGCAAGGTGATTTGGGGACGAACACCTGCCTGGGAGCCGGAGTGGATGCTGACTGTGGCGTTTGGTGGCTCTCCGGGGACAGGGGGGGTGGTCAGGTGGAGAGAAAGAGCGAAATGAACAAGGACAAAGCCATTTCCCAGCTAGCCATCCCAGCTGCAGGGCCACACCCTCGGGTTCTCAGACCTGACCTAGGCAGGTCCCAGATGTCCTTGCCTGGACATTTGGTTCAGGGGTGGGGGAGTGGCACCTTTATCTTGCAACACCAAGGACCGTGGGATGCTGGCAGCTGTGGCAGCTGGGGAGGGCACCCTTCTGCCTGTCCCAAGTAGGAGGCCCGGGAGTGAGGGGTACCCAACCCTTTCACACTCAGACCCAGGTCCTGTGGCTGATGCGGGGAGACAGGGGAGGCAGTGGCCCACTATGGCTGTCATTGGTGGAGTCAGGCACAGAGCTATGCGCTTTACCAGCATTCAACTCATCAGTGGCCTGGCTTCGGGGCCTCGACGCCCCCCATGCCTCAGGGTTACCATCCATACATTGGGGACAGGAGCGGAGCCCGCTTGTGCAGCCACTGTGGGTGTGGAGCAGAGGTGGATACTCAAGTACATGTGAGCCCTTGGGCACTGTGGTGGCCGGCCAGCTGTCCTCACCCTCGAGCGTGCAGGCTCCCCGTGGGCAGAGGGTGGGCATCTCTGCATCATTGTGTCGGGTACCTGCAGGTGCTCCGTAAAGAGGGGCTGTGATCACCACTGCCGAGACGCTTCGCGATGACACTGAGAGGCAGGAGCTGCTCACGCAGCACGGAACTGTGGAAACCAAGGCCAGGAGAAGGCAAGCGACACTCAAAGACACATGGCCAGGGAACAGCAAGGACCATGTGCCCCGGCCTCCAGGCCTGTGCAATCAGCCCCGCACACTTGAGCCACAGGGGCCCCTCCTCCACACCCCGCCTGTCTCTTCCCAGATTTATGCTCTGGGGACGCTCGGCAGGCCGAGGCCAGGACAGCTCTCACCCTGCTTGCTGGGAAGGCAGCTGTCACCCAGATCCCTACATCTACGGGTTGCTGGGCCCTGCACCAGGCCCAGGGATAGGAAGGTAATGGGCTTCTGGTCTCCAAGGAGCCCAGTCATATATACCACCCACAGGGCTGGTGTCTGTGTGTGCGTGTGCACGCATGTGTTGAGGTCCTTATGAGAGGGTCCTAGACAGGATGGCCCAGGACAAGAAGGGCCTGAAAGCTACCAATTAAGGATGGCCTAGGAGCCCAAGCCCAGTGAAAGCCCTTAGGATTGTTCTTTTTCTTTTTTTTGGCTTTTTGAGACAGGGTTTCACTATGCAGTTCAGGCTGGCCTTGAACTCGCAGCGATCCTCCTCCCTCATAGGGGTTGGTTTTGTTGTTTGGTTTTTTGAGACAGAGTCTCTCTATGTAACCCAGGCTGGCCTCCAACTTGCAGTGATCCTCCTGCCTCAGCCTCCTGAGTGCTGGGATTACAGGTGTGCACTCCCCTCCCTGCCCCACTCTGGTTTTAAGGGAGAACCCAGGTAGTTGGGTAAGTGGTTTACTGGGAGGGATGACCTGAGAGACGCTGTGTGTGAGAACTTGGTGCACCCTGGAAGGAATGGGCCGGGAGGGGGAGGTTCCCCTGGCGGAGGCTGGGATGCCGTCCCGTTCCTCCCTCCTTCTCCTGCCCCTGTCTCTGTCACTCACAGGGGTTGGGCCGGGCTGGGACAGCCATGGCAGCAGTGTTCGTCTGGATTCCTCTCCTTGTGGGCAAGTTGGGGCCTTCCTCCGGGGGGAGGCCAGAGTGAAGGCTAGGATTCAGGAGCGAAGAGCTGGAAAAGCGGGGGTCCTCAGGGGGAGAGGCCTGAGGGGTGAGGTGGGACCTGCAGGGCCATGGGGCCATGGGTCATGAATGCCCAGACAGGCTGGGGTCCAGGGCTGCGGGCTCTGCGGGCTGAAGGTGTCCTAGGCTTGGGGTGGGCTGCACAGTGCAGGCCCAGAGGGTTGTGGGCCCTTTAATGGGCTGGCTGGTTGCTGCTTCGTCAGGCCTGGGCTAAATTTGGCACAACAGGGAGGGTGGGGTGGCTGGGGCAGGTCCCCTTGGCCAGGCTGCCTTAGGCTTCTAGCGCAGCCCTGTGCCTCCGGACGTAGTAGGGAAGGCAGGTCAGGTTTAGGGTCCCACAGAGCCACCCTTCCTCTGAGTACCCCCCTCCCCTCCCCTCCAGCCTCCCAGATATTTAGCATGGGGTTCTTTCTCAAGTTAACACACACACACACACACACACACATACACACACATATACCCCTCAAACACTCCCCACACCCCTACCAGCTAAACATTAGCTCTGTCCATCTGGAGGGGGGCCTTCCACAAATCCAAACCAAAGGAAAGTGTGGAACTTGTCACCTGTTTAAATGATAGCCCACAAGCCGGGCATGGTGGAGCATGCTTGTCATCCTAGCACTCAGGAGGTTGAGGCAGGAAGATCTCCAAGAGTTCAAGGCTAGCCTGAGCTACAAAGCAAGACCCTGTCTCAAAAAAAAAAAAAAAAAAAAAAAAAAAAAAGGGTCTGCCCCTACCCCTCTTTCCTGGAGCTGGTGAAGGCACCCTTGGCTGTCAGTCCGTAGGAGCCGGGGCTGGAGGGGCAGTGTTTACCCCCTGCCCAGGTCTGAGGTCGCCCCTGTGCTTGGGGCTTGTGGGACCCCACAGCTCTCCAGGCTGGGCTGGGGAGCACGCAGGCCCAGCAGACCACCCTCCACCCACTTGTGGGCCGCATCTTTGTGCACACTTTGAACCACGCAACCTTCCTCCACCTGCCTGAAGACACTGGTGAGAGGGGCCTGCTAGGCACAGGGTGGGCACGGTGTCCCTCGAGGGTGCTCCTGTCCCGTCTCCAATCCCATCCTGTCTCTCTTCCCCCAGCTGTCCCGCCCTCTGCGAGTATCACCTACCATGCCCACCTCCAGGGACACCCGGACCTGCCCCGGTGGCTCCGCTACACCCAGCGCAGCCCCACCAAGCCCGGCTTCCTCTATGGCACTGCCACCCCGGGTGATCGCAGGCACCAGGTCATCGAGGTGCCAGAGGGACCCTCAGACATCCCAGGGGCGGGTCACTGCCCTTTCTGGTTGTTTGCATGCAATTTGCATACATTTGTATATAATTTGCATGCCCCTTACTTGGTGGGGTATCGGTCCTCCCCCACCCACCATGATGTCCTCCCTGCCCCGCAGGTCACAGCCTACAATCGGGACACCTTTGACACCACTCAGCAGAGCCTGGTGCTATTGATTCGGGACCCTGAAGGTACCTCCCACCCCATCCCACCCCTTCCCCACCAAAGCCAGTCTGGGAGATATCCCTTGGGAGGGGAAAGGGAGAGGCTTGGAGAGAAGTGGAGAGTAGGGCATCTTGGCAAGTGGGGAATCAGGGAAGATGCGATATTGATAGCTGGGTGTGGGGGCACCTGTAATGGTGTGGTGATGCCTGTTATGCCAGCCAGCACTCTGGAGGCTGAGGCAGGAGGGTTGCAGCCAGTTTGCTGGGCTACATAGTGAGTTCTAGGTCAGCCTGAACCATATAGCAAGACCCTATCTCAAAAAAGGAAAGAAAGGAATTGATAGTTTAGCTGGTCGTGGTGGCACACACCTGTAATCCCAGCACTCAGGAGGCTGAGGCAGGAGGATCGCTGTGAGTTTGAGGCCAGCATGGGCTACATAGTGAGTTCGAGGCCAGCCTGAACTGCAAAAGGAGACCTTGTCTCAAAACAAAGCAAAACAAAGACAGTAGCCTAAACTACCTATCGAGACCATGTCTCAAAAAACAAACAAAAAAAAAAAGTAAAGAAAGAAAGAAAGAAAGAAAGAAAAAGAAAGAAAGAGATAGTTTTAGGGGATGGGCGCTGGACTGGGGTCCTAGCCTTGGGCTGTTCTGCTGACAGACTGCCGGCCTGGGTGTTGGGAAGAGCATTTGGGACACGTGATGTGCTGGAGAAGGGATGTGAGAGGACCTTGAAGGAGGCTTGGAGGAATCTGGGGGTGCAGAGCTGGGGGCTGGGTGTAGCCTGACCTTCTCTGGCTTCCCCAGGGCCCCGGCTGCCGTACCAAGCGGAGTTCCTTGTACGCAGCCACGACGTGGAGGAGGTGCTGCCCTCGATGCCCATCAGCCGCTTCCTCACAGCCCTGGGGGGCCTCTGGGAGCCGGGGGAGCTCCAGGTGATCAACATCACTTCTGCCTTGGACTGTGGTGACCGCGTCCCCCTTCCCATTGAGGGCCGCAAGGAAGGGTAGGTGTGCAACCTGGGAGGGCTTCCTGAAGGAGAAGGCAGTTTGCTTTTTGTTTTGGGGTGGGTGGGCATGAAGCAGGGGTCTCCCCAATTTCCAGGTGGGGCTTACCGCAGAGTGGTCCCCAGTCCCCATCCTCTGCTGACGTGACTTCTGTGTGCACCCAGGGTGTACATCAAGGTGGGCTCTGCCTCGCCCTTCTCCACCTGCCTGAAGATGGTGGCGTCCCCTGACAGCCATGCCCGCTGCGCCCAGGGCCAGCCCCCACTCCTGTCCTGCTACGACACCTTGGCACCCCACTTCCGCATTGACTGGTGCAACGTGTCCCTGGTGAGGAGAGACACTGACTCCAGAGCTGGGTGGGGTGGTGTCCCCAGCAAGTCCTCTCCCTGCCTTCCTATTCCAGCCTCTGATTTCTCCAGTCCAGTTTCTTCCTGCTGGTGTCAGTGTCACCCCAACCTTAGTCTACAGTCTCAGTCTTGGGGACACACACACACACACACACACACACACACACACACACACACACACACAGAAGTTCTACCTTCTCCCACAAGGGGGCGGCAGAGTCTACAATCCAGGCAAGCAGTCTCCAGCTGCTTGTGTCCCAGACCTGCCCTTCCCAACACCTAAACAGGGCAGACCCCAACCCCCACACCCACAGCCACTGTGTGACATCTGTCTGCTTCCCACCGAGGTGCCGTCTAGCTAACCCATCTGCAATAAGGAGTAGACAGTTTCTGAGTTATAAACAAAATCACATCACACCAGGAGGCGGGGACACTAGGATCACTCTGCCCTTGTAGCTGAGGAAACTGAGGCATGCAGAGACAAACCATCCCAGGCAAGGACTAGGTTGAGTCAGGAGTCAAACCTAGGCAGTCAGACCCAAGAGCTGGCACTGACTATTGTGCAGTCCGAGCTCTGCTAGAGTGGGCCCCTCCTGGCTCCTCCTGCAACACTCGTCCCATTGGGTCACAGGAGCTAGGGCTGCGGGAGGAGGAAGCCATCTTTGCACGCAGGGATGTACCTCAAGGCAGGCTGGCCCCAACCTCGGCCCTGTCCCCTGGGTGTCTGTGTCTGGCCAGCCGCTCCTGGGTCAGCCCTGGCATTCCGTGCAGGTGGATAAGTCAGTGCCAGTGCCTGCAGATGAGGTGCCCACCCTAGGTGACGGGATCCTGGAGTATGATCCGTTCTTCTGCCCCCCGACCGAGGCCACAGCCCGAGACTTCCTCACAGATGCCCTGGTCACCCTCCTGGTGCCTCTGCTGGTGGCTCTGCTGCTTACCCTGCTGCTGGCCTATGTCATGTGCTGCCGGCGGGAGGGACGGTGAGTGGGGCGGGGGTCAGCAAGGACTCCATCACAGAACCCCCTGTGGCACTGTGCTGGGTGGTGGGGCATGGGGGTTGCAGCCAGAGGAGAGCAGAGTTCTTTCTAGGCAGCCGGAGGCCTGGGTCTTTCCTGGTTGCTACCGGGAGGAGACTGTGTGGCTCACCAAGTGCCACACACTGAAGCCCTGGGGACGTTTTGAGACAAAGCCCAGAGTGGAACTAACCCTCAGCTTCGCTTTTCCTCAGGCTGAAGAGAGACCTGGCCACTTCTGAGTAAGTCAGCGCTGGGGAACTGGATGGGAACCCCCCAAACCGGCAGCCTGGTCCCTCCCACCTTCACAGCAGCAGGGACAAACACATGACTCTGGGGCGATGGGGGCCACCTGACCTCAGCGCTCAGGCCTGGAGCTGGCTGTGTGCTGGGCCTCTGTCCTGACCTCATCTGCTGGTCACAGAAGGGTCTATTGTGGCACAGAGGGAGGGGACCTGTGAGGGAACACACACACACACACACACACACACACACAGGCACACACACTCTTCACTCTGAGCCAGACACCCGGGGTCTAGATTGGGTTCCATCTCCCTTTCCAGCCTCAGATTCTCCACATGTAAGAGGGTGTGGTCAAGCCAGGTGTGGTGGCGCACCCCTGTAATCCCAGCACTTGGGAGGCTGAGGCAGGAGGATTGTTGTGAGTTCGAGGCCAGCCTGGGCCACACAGCAAGACCCTGTCTCAGGAAAAAAAAAAAAAAAGAGAGGGTATGGTTGAACTGGCTGAGGGCTATGGATGCTCTCAATTCTGCTCCTCCCTTCCCAAATCCATCTCCCTTCTCCTTTTGCTCCAGGTGCTCCCTACCCATGGCCTTAACCCTCCTCTGCACCCCCAGCCCTCTTCCTCTCCCACTCCCCGAACCCCAGATTCCAAGAGGCAAATGTGTAATAAGTTTGGCTCCTTTTATTCCCACAGCACTGAGCCTGTGGCGAGCCTGGCACCCATGCCAGCTGGCCTGGCCCGCCTTGTTAACTGTGGCGCTGCTTGGCTGCCCTGCAAACCCCTTTGAGAAGCCGCTTGTGGCCCTGTTTAGAGTCCAGTAGTGATCGGCGCTGTCTAGATCGGTGCTGTCTAGGCTGACGGTGCTGCCCAGCCTTGCGCTGCCCAGGCTGGTGCTGCCCGGGCCTCTGCCTGGGCTGCCGTGGTCTCTTGGCCTTGCACTTGGGCCTGCAGGCCTTCTTGCCCAGGCAGAAGGAGCCCGTGGCCCCCTTGCCTGTCACCTGCCGGAGCATGCCCTGCTCTACCAGCTTCTTCAGCGCATGCTTGAAGCGCCAGGCGTTGCGGATCACGTCGTAGCCTGTGGTGGCCACTGCTTTCTTCAGGGCGATCAGGGACATGAGGTGGTGCCTCCCCTTGTCAGCCACTGTTCTCAGGATCACTTTGGATATGCTGGGCTTTTGGGGCACTTTGGGGCAGGTGCCATGTCCAGTCTCACTCTTGATGGCGACACCTGAGGTGCTGGCCTGCCAGCCTCCACCCACGGTGGTGGTGGTGGCCGCGGTCTCAGGTGGTGGTGGCAGCTCTGAGCTGCTCTGCATTTCTTCCTGGATGGGGAGGTGAGGGCAGCCGGGCGTGAGGACCTCCAGGGTGGCGGCTGGGTGGCTCTTGGTGGTGGGCGAGCTGCGTCCTGCTCCTTCCCCTCAGTGGCTTTCTCGAGGGAGATCCTGGGATGATCACCCACGGCTGGCCTCAGCAGACTTGTACCGTGGACTCAGGGGGGCGGAAAAGTTATCTCTGCGCTGACCTCAAGGGGACATTGTGAAGTCACCAGAATTCTGCGTGGGTCACAGTGGCTCCATTGTTCCTTCCTGGGAGGGGCAGGCAGGAGGTGCCAGGGATGTGACTTCTTTGGCCTGTGTGTACACGCTAAGGCCGATTTCAGAGTCTGAGCTCTGAGGTCTTTTAGTTCTTTGGTGGTACCGGGGATTGTCCTCGGGACCTTCTTACTGAGCTACCTCTCCAGCCCCTTTTTATTTTTTATTTTGAGACTCAATAGGTCATCACATTGCCCAGATTATGCTTGAATTTGTTATCCTCCTGCCTCAGCCTCCCACCTAGCTCCTTGAGCAAATCTGCTCAAGCAGTTAAAAGGCTTTGTTTTTATATTTTTACTTTCATTTTTATTTCACAGATCACTTATTTTCCACATTAATTTCACAGAGAGGATTTTATTCCTCAGGTCTGGGGGGCCGTGCCAGGCTTTACCTGTTGTGCTTAGTGCACGGTGGGTTTGCTCTGTGGCTGGTATTCTCAGCGCTTCCAGCTTTCTGGGTCCATTCTGTAGCTCCGATGTTGGTCAGGAAAATCTACTTCCTGTGTCAATTTGGAATTGATAGCCAGCTGTGCCATGTGCCATATTAGCTTTTGTTGGTTTGGGTTTTGTGTTGATTTATTTCAATGAAATTCAGGTTTCTCGCTTTTTTCAATGTTTGCCACTTTTCAAGTTGTCGTTCTACAGCCTGTACTGGTCACAAAGTCCTTCCAGGCCTAGGGCCACTGTCCCGAGGGTCTGCATGCCCGAGGCAGAGTGTACAGGGCTGCTGTGTGTGTGTGTGTGTGTGCACAGGTGAGGCCTGGGCCCCACATGCACACGTGCGTGTGCAAGAAGCCCTGCTGACCTGGCACTGGGGCAGCTCCCTGGGGTGAGGCAACTTGCAGTATGGTGTCTGCTCTCACTCTAAGAAAACATCCCCAGGCTATTTCTTCACCTGTGTGGCCCAGTGATGAGACTCTGAGGCTGGCCATGGGCTTGAGACTGAGGCTGGGAGGGTCCTGATGAAGCCCCTTCCTCCCAGGGCAGCACCTGCTGGGCTGGCCCCATTTCTGCATCCACACATCCTCCCCTTTCCAAGGAATGGAAAATTGATTTGGGCAACTGAGTTTGTGAATTCCAGACTCCAGAGCTCATCTTGACCCTCCCCTGTCCTTACACGGCGGCTCTACCTCCTCCCTCTGGCCAGGCAGCACTGGGTTTGCTACTGGAGGTGTGGCCCTTCTGGGACAGGGAGGTGCATCTCTCTATGTAGTCTAAGCCCTTAGGCTCTACCTGCGACCCATGCCACTGACTGAGACTTGGACCCAGGACCAGGCAGGGTGACCGCTTCCTCTCTGTGTTTGATCAGTAACCGCGTGGCAAGTGGGGTCACCTCAGCCCCTCTAAGAAAACCGATTCTCACTGTTCTGGTGAGAAGTCCCTGCTCTGTCTGACCTGGCAGTAGGTCAGTGTCATCAGGCTGGGTGGGTTCATGCCAGAGAAGCTTGCAAACACCTTCCCTGGAGGCCAAGTTCCAGGGGCTTGTTGTAGTAAAATAGCATCGATGATGCCATAGCAACCTGAAGCTTCCCATGATAATAGCTGCCGCTGCTGCCAGGCAGACCAGGAAATGTCCGAGTGCTTTTCCTCAATTAACTCTTTTCGTTCACAACTGCATTACAAGTGAGGAAACTGAAGCACAGAGAGATGAAGTAATGTGCCCAAGGTGGCAGAGCAGTAAGCAGCAAACCCAGATTCGAATGCTAAGTGAGTCCTCAGCTTGACCCCTGTATACGCTGCTTCTCAGGATGAACTAAAGCTCGCCCCTGCACAGGATGTAGTCTGGGAGGATACGGGGGACTGGGCCGAGCTGCCAGAGGACCTGGAGCTGGGGCTCAGGAAGGACTTGCCACTGGGTGTGGTGGTTAGTGCTGCTGGGATTTCCAGCTCATTCATAGCAGGACCTTGGGAGCCCTGGTGTGAAACAGAGACAGTGGGCAGCAGTCTGCTGGGAGCCGGTCAGTGCTGGGCAGGGCTGGGGGGTCAAGTGCACAGGGAGCAGAGGGCAGGCCCTGCAGTGGTTGGAATTTTTTTTTTTTTGCCATAGGGTCTCATTCTGTAGTCCAAGCTGGCCTCAAACTCATGGCGATTCTCCTGCCTCAGCTTCTGGAGTGCTGACATGACAAGTGTGAGCCACCATGCCTGGCTGGACTTTGTATTGAAGGAGGGAGTACAACTTAGCGAGACTCTGTCTCAAAATAAAAAATAATAAATGGGCTGGGGATGTAGCTCAGTGTTAAGGTTCTGGGTTCAAACTCCAGTACTGCAAAACAAAACGCACGCGCGCGCACACACACACACACACACACACACACACACAACATTAAACCCAGCAGATGCCGGCCTCACTAAATATCCATCCACGGTGGAATCTGTCAGTGTCTTAGTGTTTAACGAGCACTTGCCCTGTGTTGGCCGCTCTGCTAACACCAAGCCGCAGTTTTTCATGTAATGATCCCAACAATCTAGGAGGTAGGGAAACTGAGGCACAACACAGCTAAGCAAATGGCCAGGAACATACAGCTTTGAAACCAGGCTATCTGGACCCGAAGCTTGTGCCTCCATAGTGAGGCACAGCGGGCACCCTAGAATTTCCTGTTTGCTCCCTGTCCCCACTTCCTGTGTTTGAGCCCTGCCCCCTCCAGCCAGGCTGGACCTGGGGCTGACTCCCGCCCTGTCCCCCAGCATCCAGATGGTCCACCACAGCACCATCCACGGGAACACAGAGGAGTTGCGGCAGATGGCAGCCACCCGCGAGGTGCCCCGGCCTCTCTCCACCCTGCCCATGTTCAATGTGCGCACAGGAGAGCGGCTGCCACCCCGTGTGGACAGCGCCCAGGTGCCCCTCATCCTGGACCAGCACTGAGGGCCCAGCCAGGTGGGTCTGGAGTGCCAGCGTCGTTTCTGGAAGCAAGGTAGCTTCCGTCTCAAGGCAAGGGCAGTGGTGGGGAGGGAGAGGTCAGGGAAAGGGGCGCACAGACCTGCCTGTGCCTGCAGGGGAGCTGCGGGGTGCTCCACATGGCTCCCAGCCCACTGTTCTGCCCCCCACGCTCTTCCAGTCCCAGCCTCAACCTCATCCCCCTTCTCTCTCCACTCAGGGAGCTGCTAACCCTCGGCCACAGCTGATTCCCGTTGCTGGCCCAGTCGGAGCCCATGCTCGGAAGAAGCAGAGGGATGGGGGTGTTTGGAATCAGGACTTCCAGAATAAATACCTGCTGCTTGCTCATCTATTGCTGCCAGTGCCTTCCCCTCTGCAGCCTCCCGCGGTCCTCACTGCCCACGTTGCCCTTTCTGCCCCCTGGGGTTCCGAAGGGTGCCAGCTTGCCCTTTGGACTCTTGGCCTTTGCTGTCTTCTCAAATCCCCTGGAAGAGGGAAGGCTCTGCTACGAGCAGCCCTCGCGCAAACTGGACGATGATGGCAGATGAGTGGATCATTTTATAGATAAATCCTATAGATTTACAGGAAACCGAGGCCTAGGGAGAGTAAGCGACAGACCCAAAGCAGGAGATCCAGGCCCCTAGCTGGAGCTTTAGTTGACACTGGGGTGCTTGTCACACTGAATGTCACCAGTGTGGCGTCCCCACAGCCCTCAAGAGCTCAGCGGGCCACACAGAGGCCCAAGGGTGTTTTCCCAGGTGGCTGCATCCAAAACCAGCTGCTCTTCTTGCCCACTGCCATCCTCAAGGCCTCCAGTGCCACATGTGACAGCTTCCTCCGGAGGACAGCCCAAGAGGGGCCCTGGGTAAGGAGGGACAGCACAGGAGTAGGGACACGTGCCAGCCCTTCTCCAGGTGGCAGCTGCAAGAGGATCTAAACAAGGGCCCGGCACCCACCACTTGCCCCGTCCCTTCTCAGCGGCTGGGAGCCCCCCAGTCCATACAACTCTCACCCCAAGGCTCCTTCCCAGCACCCCCAGCTCTGTGAGAGGAGAAGCTGTCGGGGTTCACTGTCTCCATCCTCTTCTCATGCTGGAACACAGGGTTCTCCTGCCGTCTCTCCACGGGGCTGCACCTGCGCACTTGAGGGGCTGGGGAAGCCGCAGGAAGAGACTGAACCCTGAGCTGGGGGATGATGCTGTCTGTCTGGGTTTGCTCTCAGTTCTTTTCATTTGTTTTGTTTTTATTTATGTTTTTTGACACAGGGTCTCACTCTGTAGTCCAGGCTGGCCTTGAGCTCGCAGCAATCCTTCTGCTTCAGCCTCCTCAGTGGCTGGGATTGCAGGCATGCGCCACCACACCTGGCTTCTCACAGTTCTGGGCCAAGTGTTGAGCAAGGCCGTTACTGAAGCCTCCACTACTCTCTACCCCACCCTCGCTGGGCACCCCACGCCCCTCAGCTACTCAATGAGTACACCGAGTCCCTAAGCAGTCACTGAGGTCAGCAGAGACCCAGTGCTGGCCCAGTGTCTGTGCTTGGTGAATGTTTGTTGGAGGGGCAGCTCTGGGCGTGCACCCCCGAACCCAAGAGGCTCTTGGCCTGCGACTTCCCCTTTGCCATCTCCTCCTCCCTCCTGGACCATCATCTGATGGAAAGCACAAGCATCACAGAGAATCTGCTCAGGTTGGAGGCTTGAGCTACCCAGCTGCTGTCCGGACGAGCTGTTCCTCTGCCCCTGTCCCATGAGACCCCTGTGCCACTCATCGCCGGCCCAAGCTCAGGCAGGCAAGTGTGTGAAGTGTGCGAGGCCAGCTCCTTCCTCCCTCTCCTCCCAGCCTGGCCTTGGGTCTTGGGCCGCTCCTCCTCCCCCGCTGGGCTGCAAGGCACACACAGGAACCTGGCTGCCGGCCGGCTGGAGAGGAAGCGGCCCAGACAAGTAGCCAGGAGGGTGGCGTGACTGGAGGACGTGGAGCCGTGCCTGGGCGCACACACAACCGCCGGGCTGCCGGTGGCCTGTGTGTGTCGGGGGGAGGACACAGACACGCTCAATGCCCCTTGGGACATTGGGCAGTGACCCCTCCGCAGGAACCAAACTGCCATCATTCTCAGCATGGCCCGGCACATCCTGCCCATGGTGTGGAGGTGCCCAGCCTCTCCCCACCCTGCCCACATTCAAGTGCACACAGGTAAGCGGCTGCCATACTCCAGCCCAACCTGGTGCCTTCCAGGCACACACCCAGGAGGGGACACAGGGACATAGCCTCTCACCAGCACCAGGGACAAGGGTAAGATTCCACCCAGCAATCACCCCCATAATCACGGACAAAGGATGGCAGGTACCCCCAGCCCCACCACCACCCCAAGACTCAGCCCTCTACTTTGCTGCACCCCATCTCCTCTAGTCCCAGTGAGGGCCTTGCCCATGTCGTCCCATATGTGGCCCCCACCTTCACCATAAGCACAGACCCCAAGTGTGGCCTGACTCCGCACACATTTCCGCAGCACCTTGGAGCAGCCAGACTGGGGACTCAGGGTGCCGCTCTCAGCAGCCCTCAGCCACTGAGAGGACAGGAACTCCAACAAGGTCGTTACCCCTGCCTTGGGCAGCTGTGGGAATTCTTCCCGAGGACTGGCGTGCTGGCAGCTTGGGGAATGGGAACATTATTACACTCAAGCTCTTGTGGTGTCTCCCCAAGGCCAGAGGTTTTGGGGGGTCTCCCTGCCCCTAAGATCCAGACTTAAGGAGCTCCAGTTCTACCTACGCCTGGTGGAAAGTTCCGTTCCTCCCTGCGAGTTTAGGGTGTGGGCTTTTGATCTACCTGGTGCTGCCCCACGTGGCACGGCAGCCACCTGTGGCCACCAAAGACTTGAAATGCAACCAGGCTGAGTTGCAAGGTGTCAGAAGTGTACACGGATACAGAAGTGCACAAGGTGTCAGAAGGATACAATGGTATTTGGGGATATGTCAGGTTACATAAAAGACATTATTAAAATGAGTTTTACTTGTTTCTTTCTTTTTGAAAACATGGCTGTTAGAAAATGAAGTTACACGCAGCACCCATTCCATTTTTATGCTAATTTCATGGCTCTTCTTTTGTTTGCACTCCAAGTTTCTCAATGCCAGACTCGGCTCTTTCCTTGCTTTCTGCAGAACACCTGCTCACGCGGGCTCCTGCGGGCATCCACGAGCCCTGGGCTCTAAGCAACGAATCCCCTAGAGTCTGCACTTGTGGCTTCCTTGCTCTAAACTCTTTTTG